>CM029603.1:57232796-58706906 GCA_017311375.1 Mytilus coruscus | reverse complement strand
TTTAAATATTATCTTACAAATCCAAAATGGGATTTAAGGAGGCAGTCTGTCATAGAAAATGGATATATAAGTGACAATATTTTTATACTGGCCATTAAATTCATTCAATGTTGGTTGTTTAAGCACAGTCATGTAAATTATCTAAGACTGCATTAAAATAATCAGTATATATATTGACTATTAGACACAGCAGACAATGAAGACAAATCTTGATGTTTTAAGAAATAGCCATTAAATATATCTCAAATTGTCCATGCACAAAACAAATAAGAAGGATGAATACGATTAAGAAAGGAAGCATGGTGTTATTGAATGGTCACATATCAATGTAGATGTCTTAGAATTTGTACATGAGTAGTTATTCAAAACACCATTTCATTGACCAAACTGCATTATAAGGTTTCTTAAAGGTGAAAACTGTATAATTCTTATATGATTTTCATATCTTCAAATACTTGAATTGGATTGGTCCGTTAGTATTTTTTCCCTTGGTTTACACTTCGATAGACCATGTTGCCAAAACTATTTTCGTAACCTTCATTGTGATCTATTCATGCGCGATACAGATGCATGCGATCAAGGGGTTCCAGCAAATTGAGATTGAAAAAAACAAACACATAACTGTTATTTCTATTCTAATGAATAGTAAAAAGAAAAAATGCATAAGAGCTTGGAAAATGTATAAATTTACAATAAAATAAAATTCCGCGAAATTTCATGAACGAGCTTGGCGCATTAACGTCATGGGAAAACCTGACGTCATACGAATGAAAACTCTCAAGATAAAGATTATTCCGTTTCATGTGCGCTTCAAATTTAAATAATATCTCATTAAAATGAAGTTTTTGAGGTAGGTGTTATTTCATTTTAGACTCTATTGCATTACTTGAACATTAATGGATTTAAAAATGTCAATATGGCGGCTTACTCCTTAGTTACGAAATTTAAATTGTGCATTTGGTGGTAAATAGTAGCCAATGTACCAAACATTGTTAAACAAAAATTACAAATGTTTAGGTTAAGAATTATAAGGATTAAACACATTTCCTAGAGGTTATTGATGTGTAAACTGGGTCGCTGACTCACAAAATTAACATAAAAGTAGTCCTTCGGACGGACCAATCCAATTCAAGTATTTGTAGATATGATATTCAGTTTGTGAGTTAATCGCCCCAGTTTACACATCAATAACCCCTAGAACAAATGTGTTAAATCCTATAATGTTACACTGACTTTTTTTGCCTCTGGTTGAGTGTCAATTCAATATGTTATTTTCAGCTCACCTGGTCTGAAAGGCCAAGTGAGCTTTTCTCATCACTTGGCGTCCGTCGTCCGTCGTCCGGCGTCCGATAACTTTTACATAAATTTTCTCCTCTGAAACTACTAGACCAAATTTAACCAAACTTGGCCACAATCATCATTTGGGTATTTAGTTTTAAAAATGTGTCCGATGACGAGGCCAGCCAAACAAGATGGCCGCGTTGGCTAAAAATAGAACATAGGGGTAAAATGTAGATTTTGGCTTATATCTCTGAAACCAAAGCATATAGAGTAAATCTGACACGTGGTAAAATTGTTCATCAGGTCAAGATCTATCTTCCCTGAAAATTTAAGACAAATCAGACATCCCATTGTTGGGTTACTGCCCCTGAATTGGTAATTTTAAGGAAATTTTGCAGTTTTTGGTTATTATCTTGAATATTATTATAGATAGAGATAAACTGTAAACAGCAATAATGTTCAGCAAAGTAATATCTACAAATAAGTCAAACATGACCAAAACGGTCAATTGACCCTTTAAGGAGTTATTGCCCTTTATAGTCAATTTATAGCAATTTTTTTTAAATTTTTGTAATCTTTTACAAAAATCTTCTCCTCTAAAACTACTGATTCAAATTTAACCAAACTTGGCCATAATCACCATTAGGGCATCTAATTTAAAAAATGCGTCCGTCGACCCCGCCTTCCAACCAACATGGCGACATGGCTAAAAATAGAACTAAGGGGTAAAATGCAGATTTTGGCTTATATCTCTGAAACTAAAGCATTTAGAGCAAATCTAACAGTGGTAAATAATGTTCATCAGGTTAAGATCTATCTGTCCTGATATTTTCAGACAAATCAGACAACCCGTAGTTGGGTTGCTGTCCCTGAAATGGTAATTTTAAGGGATTTTTTTTTCAGTTTTTGGTTATTATAGATAGAGATAAACTGAAAGCAGCAATAATGTTCAGCAAAGTAAGATCTATAAATAAGTCACAATGACCAACATTGTCAATTGACCCCTTAAGGAGTAGTTGCCCTTTATAGTAAATTTTTAACAATTTTTCGTAAATTTTTGTAATCTTTTACAAAAATCTTCTACTCTGAAACTACATGGACAAATTCATTTTTTAAAATGATAAATGTGTTGAAAGCAGTTAAAATCAAATGAAAGATTAGATTTTGATCCACACAGATTCCTTTAAAAAAAGTATCATTGTTGCATTGTTTCATACATCAATTGTAAACAAAAATATCAGGTGAGCGACACAGGCTCCTTGTAATCTCTAGTTGTTTATTCTAATTTCTCATTTTGCATGGTGTGTTTGTTTCACCATACACTGACTGACCTTCTTAAAAATTTAAGCCAAAATCGACATACATTTACCAGCAGAGTACCTACTAGTAACTTCATTGCATGAAATAACATTTTCTTTTTACAGCATCAATATCAACAATTAAAATGTTGATCCAATGAAATAATAAAGTTTTAATAATTTGGATGAATAATGGTGACGGATACTTTTCAGATTCCGGAATTTTCAATGCAGCAATATCTGGACTTTATATGGTTTCTAATACGGTAATGTCGGGTGGCGACCATTATCTTTATGGCCATTTTTTGAAAGACCGATGCCCAGAATATAGGTTTATTTCGAACCCATTACTCGATTGGGATATTGTATACTGTAATTACACTACTAAATGGAGACATAATTTATATTAAACATGATAATAATCATGGCGTATAGTTATTATTTGGTAATCATTTGTCCATGTTATCTGTATTTTTTAATAAAAAGTGGAGCAAATTGATACAAGAATGGTTCAAGAAGCATTATAATGCTACTGCTATATGTTTCGGTAATGCAAACGTGACTAGCTACAAACAAAATATGCATTCATTTCTAAATGCGAATCTGTAATTATATATTTCTGTTCGATCAAACCCTAGCAGTGTAACATTTTCTACATGCAATTTACAATATGTGAATACTGCAAGAAGGCTTTCGCAAAATGAGAATTATCAATTCCCGTTTCGATGAACAGAGATTATGTTTACATGGAGACATCCTAGCTAGCAATATCTGTATTGCGGGTTAAACCAATAGTCGATACGATATTTCATGGTTTGCGTTCCACTAGGATTTCGTCAGTATTTTGAATATTGTTTGCATGACCCAGAAGTACAAAATGCAGTTTTTACTTTCTCTGATAAAAATTAATATAAAAGGCTATTTCGTATCCTATCATTTTAGTTTGATGTCGTAATTAGAGGAAAAACATAAACCAAGGATATATTAAAACTAGGAAAGGTTCTTATATATTTCAAAAGGAATGGCTACTCGCGTAATTCAGCTTAAATGGCTCTTTCACCCGATGGTCACTGATTTCAAAACTGAATTACCTCTCACAAATACTGCCAATTTCAATAAAATTTTATGATGAGACTAAATAAAACATCTTAGAACAGTTCTTTTCATCTTGTTTTCTTGAAGTATTCAACCTGTGTGGGTACCATAGCTAGCATTTTTC
This sequence comes from Mytilus coruscus, assembly GCA_017311375.1. Lineage (NCBI taxonomy): Eukaryota > Metazoa > Mollusca > Bivalvia > Mytilida > Mytilidae > Mytilus > Mytilus coruscus. The sequence goes on along the minus strand of CM029603.1, from coordinate 58,703,108 downwards.
AGTAGTAGCGAGATCGCATTTTGACACTGCTTTCTAAATTATGTGCCGTCTTTTATAACCTTTCCTTGCATTGGTGGTTATCTAACTCGAATAATTCAGTCCCTTTACGTTATCAATCTTTCCTACTTGCGTTCGTAGAGCAGTCAAATAGAACGAATGAATTAGCTAGGTTAGTGGTTATCATGTTAGTAGGTAACCTGTTCGATTTTTTTTATTATGTGTTCTACTTTTACGAGAAATTGTCTAGATAGGCACAGGGTTCTGGAGCTGGGTACGCACGTAAAACTGGTTTAACCTCAACACATTTGTGCCTGTACCAAGTCGTTCTATATGAACATTTGTTGTTCGTTGTTGTTTGTCTGTGATGTTTTTTTTTTTTTTTCCTGAGGGATTTTGATGATTGGTGATGTTCACTGTACTGTCAAATATTTGGTTATTCTTGTTATCGTTTTTATGTATTAAGCATTCATATAAAACACTGCAAAACCTCTACTCGATTTTTATCTAGGACGATAGAATCCCTAAGCGTCCGAGTTCTAGCATTAAAATTTACAAACACAATGTACACAGTTTCCTACATGTAACCGACATACTTATTTCATTAAAAGCATCCTTTGATGCCTATCTGCTCTTTTCTGATGATATATAAGCTTTTCCAACATGCATGTTAGATTGATGAACAATGTATTGTCTTGAATACATTAAAGAAAGTCATTGTCTTTTTTATGTAATTGAAATGTTGTTCCATAACTGACCTTCACTTATATTGTATTTTTTATTGTTCGTATAGTTATCATATTTTTGCTTGCTTTAGTTTGTGCATTTTGCAGAGGTCTCTGTGGTATTGACAACTACCGCTTTCTAAAAATGCTTTAAAAGGCTCCATTTGCTCTGTAATTTGTTTTAACGCTGTGTTTTTATACCACTGTCCATTCATGGAAAGACCATTTCGGATTTTTCTTACTTGATTCTCATCTTGAGAGCTTTAATAGCTGTTTTCGTCGATTGTGTTTTATCTTTACAGTGAACTACCCATTCACACTTTAATCTGCCTTTTCCATCTATCTATGCTTTGCCAAACTGCTGCATCGTTATAGAGATCTAACAACAATAGGTTTTTTCGTCATAGTGTCCTAGATTCTTGCATTTTTTAACATTTGCAAGTTCGACGATTTCAAACTATCTATGATGAATGCTTCAAGCTTTTCTTCACAATTCTCATTTGTGTTAACTATACTTATAGATAATACAATTGTTCGTAAGCATTCCGCACCTTATATCTAGCAGACTATCCTCAAGTTGTTAAAATATTCCTTTCGATAGATCGTTTTGTTTGGGTTTTTTTTCCAAAGGTCCTTAATTTTTCACTTTTTTTTTAATTTAAATTTTTTTATTGGTCTATCTGTTTCTATATCGATCACTTCTATTGTATCTCTTGTTTGCTAGATTATCAGTTAAAGTGTTTTCTATTTCCGTTATTTATATTTGAAGGACATTTTACAAATCGCACGATTTATCTTTCCAAAAGTTTCCTTCATTTTACATTTGTAGCTGTTTGTCCATTTTATCTCGATTTATTCACAGTTTAAGAGATGAAGGGTAGTCTGATTCCTTTCTAAGGGATGTTGTGTTCACATAAACTTATCTGAACGAAAAAGTTAAAGACCGCAAGGTCAACGGTCATTCCACTACAAACAAGAACTGTGTCGACCTTGAATACCATATTGTTTTTATTTACCTTTAAGTACATTTATTCAGGATGGAAAACGCTATAGGGATACTCCTACTTTCTATCAAAGTTATCGTGGTGTCATTTTATGTTTACGAAATTGAACGAAAACTTCTACACATGGAGGAGAAACTTCTCAAACAGGAAGTCATATCGAATACAACAGGTAAATATTGAATGACAGATTAACCAACTTTGGACAGTTAGCTTAATTTTAGTCGCCATTTAGTCTTGTCTGAAATTGTTAAACAACGTATATTGTTTTGATTTATTTTATGCTTTTATATTTAGCTACACGTAAATTACACAGTAACTCCAATAACATCTAGATGTCAACATACACGTAGTTCTCAATGAAATGCCTATCTAATTCAATATGATGAAATTCTATTTTAAGAATCAAGTCGTTGGAGAGATAAGATAGTATGACATTTACCATGTTGAGATATCATTAAACGAGAAAACAATAAGGATACTCAAGTTTTACATCGTTTAATGCAGAAGAATGCAAAAAGAGGAAAGAATTATTTTATATAAAACCAAATATTAATCCCTGATAAAAACGCGAAAAACGTAATAATGATAGCGCTTAATTAAAGTCATATATAAGATTAACTATTAACAACGTGTATATAGATTTTTTTTAAAAAGAAAATCCTTTACTTTATCCAAATCTGTAAAAAAGGATTGCTATTGAATTATTGTCTTCCCATACCCTAATTCGCCGACAGCTTTTCCGTATTCAGTGACTTTAACCATGACATCTCTCGTTAGAAATTTGGCAATCTCACAGCGCAAGTGCGAAGGGAAACCCGGTAATGAAAGATATGATAAACAAACGAGGAAAGAAAGTAGATATTTAAAATCGTTTTGAGAGAAATATTTTGATGCGCCAAATCATATTAATAACAACTATGATGCCAAAGCTTAAAGTCATATGAAACGACTTTCTTGTAATAATAATGTTATCGAAGTTATTGATCCAATGCATGCATATATACCGAACAAATTCCTGTATGCACGTTTTTTACATTTATTACGAATCTATAATGTATTATCGACAAATAATATTTCATTCAATGATTGTTGATTGCAAGCTAATTTACTTTCGAGTTTGTTGCCGAAGTTTACTGGATCGTACCTTTGATAAACAATCAACACAGAGCAAGATGATTACGTAAACAATATGTAAGTTGATAGAGCCATGATAATTTGTTTTCTATTTATCACGCATTCCCATTTGTTAATTAAACTTTTCCTTCACATCTGTTTATCGATTTGGTATATTCAGTTAGTTCTTTAAGAATCAGTTAGTAATATTTACCTTCCATTGCACGTTTCTATTATTGTTATCATGATGTCATTTTATGTTTACCAAACAGAAATAAAACTTCTACACATGGAGGAGAAACTTCTCAAACAGGAAAGCATATGAAATACGACAGGTAAATATTGAATGACACATGACAGATCAACCAACTTTGGACAGTTAGCTTAATTTTAGTCGCGATTACGACTTGTCTGAAATTGTTAAACAACGTATATTGTTTTCTGGACTATTCTATGCTTTTAAATGTGGCTATACGTCAATGACACAGTAACTCCAATGACACCTAGAGGTCAACATACAGGTAGTTCTCTATGAAATGCCTATCTAATTCAATATGATGAATTTCAATTTTAAGAATCAAGTCGTTGGAGAGATTAGATAGCATGACATATACCATATTGAGATATCGAGAAAAATAAGGATACTCAAGTTTTACATTGTTTAATGCAGAAGCATGCAAAAAGAGGAAAACAGTTATTCTATATAAAACCAAATATTAATTTCTTCTTTTTTTTTTTTTTTGCTGTTACCTTGAAAACTATAGGAGCGATTTTAAAAGTGAAAATTGTAAAAATGATCAGCATAACAAGATCTATCCACTAAGAAAATTTAAGAAAACCTGACAATCTTCCGTTGTTGCCACTTAAATATGGAATTTTACTGTTTTTGCAGTTTTGGGCAGTTATCTCAAAAACTAAAGGACCTAGCTTAAACCCGTTATTTACGACAACGACCAGCAACACAAATTATAGCTAGTATGTGCTATCAAAGCTACTTTTTAGCGTACTGGATTTTTTTTTCACTAGGGGTACAGGTGAATATCTTGTTTCTTTTTATTATTAATTTCTTTTTACTTTATTTTCTAAGGGGGAGGGGGGTTGAGATTTTGTTCAGGTTTTTTTTTTATCCTGATTTCTTGCATGAATATTTATACGGCATATATTTCAACAGATGATTTTATAAAACACCATTGTATATTTAGTTTGCTTGTGCGCCTACTACTGTTTTTTTTTTTATTTGTCTCGTTCCAGGTTTTGCTTAGACCTATGAGTTTTGATTTTCACCACTAAACGTAAACTTTCGAACTGAAAAAAGTCGATGAAACTAATTGTGTAACATTTTGTCAAATGTTTGCAGAATAACTTAAAAGAGCAGTTTTGTATGTTTATACACAGAGGAACTAAAATGTGCTAGGAATCACGTGTTCAATTATGTGAGTAAAAATAAAACATGTTAATTAGATAATATACATGAGAGAGTAAATACAATTATGTATAATGTATACAGTATTAGCCGGGCTAAATTTACACAAAAGTGGCAAAATGAAGCCCACTTCGATTCTGCAAGATATGTTAACCGGTTGTCGTCGAGTGGAATAAACGAGAAAGCAAAAAAAACCGGCATACTAGAGATGTAAGACTTCTCATCTCCGAGTCAGGCACTGAAGTTAAAGATACAATTTATCTTTTTAACAATGATGATGAACACCAGCAGCCAAACTTATACATCGTCTTACTGACCAAGCCTTTTCCTTTGGGTTGACCAATAGCGCATTGCATTACACAAAATTCCATTTGTGTTTACAGGTAGTGTGGCATTTGCAGTAGCACAAGCCGAGACTTACTCTGTTTATAAAGATGAAATAATAAAGTTTGATACAGTTCGGGTAAATATTGGTGATGGATACGATCCAGAATCGGGAGTTTTTACTGCACCGAAATATGGACTATACATGGTTTCTAGTACGATTACCGTGAGTCATAAAGCCCATCTACTATGTTATTTATGGAGGAACGATATTCAGTTGAACGTAGGCTCACTTGGAAACAACAACCAATCTGGGACATTGAACACACTGATGGTGTTACAAAATGGAGACATAATATATATGAAATTATATGAAAATGGTTATCGTGCATCATTATTCGGTCATCAGTTGTCTATGTTCTCTGCATTTTTAATTAAAAGTTAAAGAAAAATGTTTCAAGATGAATAATTATATTTATGTTTAGTCTTTTAAAAACTTTCGACAACAGTCACACAAATCAGGAAACTGCAATCGTTTTAAAATATCTAGAGGTAAAAAATCTAATATTTCTGGTTAATAAGTAAGCACGAGCCGGAATAATTATTATGAAACGACCTCACAATAGTCTGGGCTATTCTTTGAGGTTCCTTTTCGTTTTGTCACAATGGGATTAATTATAGAATACTATCCAAATATGAAAAAAGAATAAAACAAAATTGCCCAAAACAATAAAGAATATAGGAATGAAGCCCCTCTCCACATTCAAATCCTTTTGTATTATAGCTTGGCACACTTTACAATGTTGAGTGGATGTAGCAAATCGTAGCGTAACGATGTCGCTGTTGTTGCATTTTCTGAATTTACCTCTGAAGTTCTCCCTTATATGATATGATTCATCGAACATTATAAATTTAATTCTAGTTTCCTAGTAATTTTCCCACGGAGTTACAGAGTTCCTAAATCTGTAATAGGTTGTCCCAATTCACTATCAGTGTAGCTTTTAGCTTTTATTATTTACATTTTGTAGGCTAAATTGATCCAAAGAAAATATCATTAACCTGGAAAAAGAAAAATGCCTTGCCCTTCTTTATACTAATAAGTTCATTAGTGGTTTAAGCTCGTTCCATTAAAATATAAATTCTTCCCGGTCATTTGACTTGATAACATCGATGTGCAAATGATGAATAATATAAAAGGAGTTGCTTCCAGTAGATAATCATACGACAATTACATGACTTTGTGCAAGTTTTTAAATAATTCTACTTATTTCATTTAATGGATGATTTCCTGAGTGTTAAATCATACATGTATCAGTACCCTGTTGTTGAAAAAAGAGGCGTAAAAGGGGACTTGCAAAACTTATAAGTAAGTCAAAGAAAATTGACAACATAAAAAAAGCCAAAGACGACGCAAGTACAAATAAAACTACGAAACAGTTCCTAGAAAACTAATAATGAAGCACGTGAACCCCACCACGAACTGGTGGCATTTCCTGTCCACTGTAGTAGCATTATTTGATATATCAGCGGATCTTTCGGGACTGTCCTTGTTCAAATCAAAGAAATTCTCCTCACAAAATAACGAAATATAGAAAAAAAAAGTGCTAAAAGTTCCTTTCAGTCTTTTAATCGTATTCTGATAAGCATTTTAATGTTATATGTAGTATATGCAGCCCATTTTCCTGGTCGAAAATAACTGTTTCAACTATTTAGAATATACTAATAAAAAGTAAAATAACAATAAATATCGAACTCTCAGGAAAATTCAAAACGGAATGTCCCTTATCAAATGTTAAATTCAAAAACCCAAAACACATCTAATAAGATCATATGTTTTTAGATCATCAAATATGTCAAAAACTTTTAAAAATCTAATCGAAATACAATAAGATAACAGTTTAAATAATCATTAAACAAGCAGACATTTTGACCTCAAGGTGTCATTTTGGAATATTTTGTTTTTATTGGTAATAACATTTATTTTTATTTTGAAATATTAAAACGTAACGAAATATATATTGTGCTACACGATATTACATCCTGTTTGGTAAGGTGACTGTCGCAAAAGGGAACGTTAATCAGTTTCAACACAATATAAAAGAACATAGAGATCTGCTTCATCAATCCTTTAACAAAACCATTTAAAAGTAGATAAAATTATTTATTTTTTATCTTCCATGACGAAGTTTAATAAGACGTCACTTTTTGGTAGAGTGTTTCATGATGAGAACGTTACTACTTTTTAGCATATGATTTTAAATAGCTTCATTTGCGATATCACTGAGACTGCTCAAAGAAAATTACGAGAGCAGAAATTAAATTCTCAAATGGTTTATAAGAGAGGCGAAAGATACCAGAGGGACATTAAAACTCATTAGTCGAAAATAAATGACAACACCATGGCTAAAAAAGTTAGAGACCAACAGACATACAATAGTACACAAAACACAACATGGAAAACTTAAGACTGAAGAAAATGTGGTACATTATTATTGATGTAAGATTTAAAATTATTAAAAACTGAGATTCTAACGTCATTTGTAAAAATTCTGGAATTTGCGTCGATTTAAAATGTAGACAAGTATTCATTCAAGATTTTTTTCAGATCTTTAACAAGAAAATGTATGGATTTTGCTTCAACTGTTGGAATAATTTCATTTGTATATATACGTTCTATGTAATTTTCGATTTGGTTATACTGTGGCCTTGAAGATGACATTTTCAGTCAGAAGGAAAACAATGATCTATTCATTTGGGAATACGTTCCAAGGAATTGTGAACGAGGTTCCCTACGTTCTGGTCTTTTGTAACAGTCTAATATGATATGATTACGACAAAAAAGACGTAAAACGAATGATTACAACACAAAGAATGGAATATGCTAGTCCTGACTTTTAACTTTGTCACAGTCTTAAGCGTATTGTGAAAAACTATTTGCCGAATATCATTTCTTTGCTTCTGAAATTTCTTTCTTCTTCTTTAAGTTTCTAGCGATCCTTCATTTATTGAAGATTATTCGCCGGGCGTCGACTTAATATAAATATGATTTATAATTTACAAGGTAACCAGGAAAAAGAAACAAAATTAAAAATCAAAATTATATATGTACATTTAGATGAAACTATTTACAATTGATAACAATAACAGTTAAAGGTAGAAAATAGGGATTAGAGCAGATTCTGAGATATATCCCTGTACTGTACTGCATGAAACTATTTGTTGTGGCAAATGATTTCAATCTATGACTGTACGTGGATTAGATGAATATTTATAACTGTCTTTAGATGTTCGTATTTGCCTAAATGAGTGTGGATTGCTATGTCTGGTTCTATTTTCTTGTGGGATCAAAAGGTTAAATGTAGGGACTGCAACAATTTCGTGTATAATTTTGGAGAAGAAAACAAGTCTGTACCTTAAACGCCTAATTTCAAGTGGGTGCCAATTTAAGTCAGTCATCATTTCAGTTACTGAGCTGGTGTTATGAAAGCGGTTGCATATGATGCGGGCAATTTTTTTTTAAAGTCGCGTTTTTATACAATTGACCATTCGTGGATTTTACTTGCTTCTCATCTTGTCGAGTTTTTAGAGCTTCCTTTTCCTTCTTTTCAGTGAATTTCTCATTCATACTATCATTCATCCTTTCCATCTATACTTTGCCAAACTGTTTCAATCTATAGAGATCAAGCAAAAACAAGTGTTTTGCTAAATAACTGAATTTTTTAACACGTGCAAGTTCAACATGAAAGTCGATTCCAAACTATCTATGAATAATATTCAATCTTTTCTTCACAATTCTTATTTGTGTTAACGTTACCCTGAGAAAAAAAAACATTTGTTCTTCACCGCTCTGCAACTAATATCTAGCATGTTATTCCCAAGTTGTTAAAATACTCATTCCGACAGACCGTTTTGCTTGTTTCCATTTTCAATGGTCTTTATTTTTTCACTTCATAATTTAATTATTCTTTTTATCGATAAACAAATTTGTGTCAACAACTTCTTTGATATTCTCTACATTCTTATCAAATAGCAAATACCTCATTGATAGATTATCAGTTAAAGTATTTTCTACGTCATCTAAATTTGTAGGACATTTGAAAACAAATCGAACGATTTTTTCTTTCAAAATTGTCCTTCCTTTTAAATGTGTAGCTGTTCCTCAATTCTATCCCGATTTATTCGAAGATATGATTGCTTTGTGTTCGCATACATCTTATCCATGAAAGAAAAAGTAGGAGACCGAAAGGTCAACAATCATTACACTACAAACAGGAATTGTGTCAAACTTTGACTGACACATTGTTTTAATTCACATCAATTCACGATGGAAAACACTGTAGTGATACTCCTACTATCTCTTATTGTTATCATGATGTCATTTTATGTTTATGAAACAGAAAGAAAACTTCTAAACATGGGGGAGAAACTTCTAAAACAGAAAGTCATATCCAATACAGCAGGTAAATATTGAATAATAGATTAACACATTTTGGACAGAAGCATTTTAATTCGCCCGGACATTAAGCTTAATTTTTGTCGACATTTGTTCGTTTTTTGTCTTATGTTTTGACATTGTCAGTTAGTTTTCGACTTATGAGTTTGATTATCCTTGTTTTTTTCCGCCTCTCTTTTATAGATTAGATTACTTAAGCTGTATTTGGTAAAATCTTTCGGAATTTCGGGTCTCCAATGCTCTTCAACTTTATTTGGCGTTTTTAACTTATTTGCTTTGAGCGTCACTGATGAGTCTTTTGTGGACGAAACGTGCGTCTGGTTAACACACTTTTGAGTCTGGTATGTATGATGAATTTAATTAGACTTTTCTCAGTTTGTTAAACAAATTCTGTTGTTTTCCGGTCTATTTAATTGTATACTGGTTTTAAATTAAAGGAAATGTTGATGGGTTTACTTCAATAAGACAGTCACCCAAATGACATCTACAAGTCAACATACGCGTACTGCTAGATGAAATAGCTTTCTAATCCAATATTATGATTAAATTCTATTTTAAGAATCAAGTCGTTGGAAAGATAATATAATATATATACATATAACATGTTGCGCTATCATTAAACGGAAACAAAACAATGAAACTCAAATTTTACAACGTTTAATGCAAAAGTATGCAAAACAGTAAAGGTTTAATTTATATGAAACCAAAGATTATTCCTGCATTAAAACTCGAAAACGTAATAATGAAAGCATAAGGGGTTAATCAAAATCATTTCGTTGATTAAAAACTAAACAGGGTAATTATTTGCTGAACGAAATCCAAACATTGTATTGTTCTTCATTCTGAAGGGCTTTGCATGTTCCCCGATTTTCAGCCTCATCCAGATATCTTTTTTATGCTTAGTCGATACACTATTATTGTTATGTAAATCATCGTGTTACGTGTTTAAGAAAGGTTTTTAGCGGCTTCAATCGGTCGAAAAAAATCGTTTATCATGTTGGAAGTTTCACTTTTTCATCTGATATTCTTTTCAACAACTGAAAGTGTTGAGAACATTCGATATCTATATAACTGAGGTCAAACAAGTTGGATATAGATCCAAATAGTATCAAATTATTATTGAGCGAGGCAAATCAGTTATTATAACAAAATAAAACTACTTTTAGCTAAATATTCTCACTAATGTATTATTGCAAATGTTTGGCAAAAAAAACTTGCTCTAACTTTTACTGTCAAAATCGTATTTTGAAACAGAAAGAAAACTTCTACACATGGAGGAGAAACTTCTCAAACAGGAAGTCATTTCAGATACAGCAGGTAAATATTGAATGATAGATTCACAAATTTAGGACAGTAAGGTTTTTTAGTCGCCCGAACAGTTAGCTTAATCTCAGTCGCCATTTGTTCGTGTTGTGAGTTCATTTTCGACTTCAGAATTTGCTTATCCCTGTGTTTTTTTCCGTCTGTCTCATTTATAGATTAGATTACCTAAGCTGTATTATGTAAAATCATTCGGAATTTTGGATCCTCAATGCGAATCAATTTCCAAATCTATTTTGCCTTTTTACTTTTTTGATTTGAGTGTCACTGTTGAGTCTTCTCTGGACGAAACGTGCGTCTGGCTTACAAACTATAAAGTCTACTATGTATGATGAATTCAATTATACTAGTTCCAGTTTGTTAAACCAGGTTTTGAATTCAAAGTAAACGGTGACAGGTTTACTTCACTATGACAGTCATCCGAATGGCATCTATAGGTCAACATACGCGTAATACTGGATGATATATCTATTTTATCCAATAGTTTAAATTCTATTTTAAGAATCAGGTCGTTTGAAAGATAAGATATTATATAAGAATATAACATATTTTACTATCATTACACTACAAACTGCTTAGAATCTGAAAAGACCATATTTTGTGCTCGACCAGTAAGGTCGAGCACAGATTTTACTTGATAAGACTCGACATAATCTCGACCAGTCTCGACCTGTCTCCACCAGTCTCGACCAGTCTCCACCAGTCTCGACCTCTCTCGATCTGTCTAGACTCAGTATTGACCTCTAAATTTAGTCTCGACTGGTCTGAATCGGCCTATCTAACTCAATTATATATTGATCCTACCAAATTCTAGATTATTTAGTAGTTTGATTCATTGCTGTCAAATTAAACAATTTAATTAATAGGTAAAAAAAAAGCTAGAATTTTCAGTTTTGATTAAATTCAGTAAGTCACCTATATATATTTCCATAACTTTTTCAAATCAACTTGGATTTTCATCAAATTCTACAGCTATCTCAATTATGCATTAATCTTAGAGAATGCCAGGTTGTTTGGTAGTTTGGTTTATTGCTGTCAAATTAAAAGATTTAATTAATAGGTAAAAAAAGCTAGAATTTTCAGTTCGGACTGAATTCAGATAGTCACCTTTAAAATTTTTGATTTCTTTTTCAAATAAACTTGGATTTTCATAAAACTTAACAGCTATCTAAATTATATATTGATCTTAAAGAATGCCAGGTTGTTTGGTAGTTTGGTTTATTGCTGTCGAATTGAAGAGTTTAATTAATAGGTAAAAAAAGCTAAAATTTTCATTTCAGACTGAATTCAGATAGTCACATTTAAATTTTTTTATTACTTTTTCAAATCAAATTGGATTTTCATAAAACTATACAGCTATCTCAGTTATAAATTGATCTTACAGAATGCCAGGTTGTTTATAGTTTGGTTTATTTCTTTCAAATTCTATGATTTAATTTGTAGGTAAAAAAAAAACTGGAATTTTCAGTTCAGACTAAATTCAGATAGTTACCTTAAAAAATTTCTATAACTTTGTCAAATCAACTTGGATTTTCATCAAAATCTACAGCTATCTCAATTATATATTGATCTTACAAAATACTAGGTTATTTGGTAATTTGGTTTATTGCTGTCAAATTTGAATATTTAATTTATAGGTATCTATCTGAATTTAGTCAAAACTGAAAAATTTTGCTTTTTTCTACCTATTAATTAAATCCTTTAATATGACAGCAATACACCAGACTGGTCGAGACTGGTTGAGACTGAGTCAAGACTGGTCGAGACAGGTCGAGACTGGTCGAGACTGATTCGAGATTGGTCGAGCATTTGTCGAGACCATTTCATACTATACCAAGATTATCAAGTACTGAATCAATCTTATCAAGTAAAGTCGAGACCAGAGTCGAGTACAGTAAAGTACAGTAAAGTACAGTTAAGTACTGTCGAGATTATGTCGAGTCCTGTCAAGTAAAATCTGCACTCGACCTTACTGGTCGAGCACAAAATATGGTCTTTTCAGACTCTGAGCAGTTTGTAGTGTTAAAGGACAAAAAAAACCAATGAAACTCAAATTTTACATCGTTTAATACAAAAGTACGCAATAAGCGAAAACGTCTTATTTATATAAAACCAAATATTAATCCCCGATTAAAACTCGGAAACGTAATAATGATAGCCTAATTTCTTGATTAAGATCATTTCGTTGATTGAAATAAATAGACGAGTATGATAAAAGCAATTATTTGCTCAACAAAATTCCAAAAATTATAATGTTCTTCATTCTTTCAAATGCATGTTGAGTTTAATTCTTAACAGGCTCTTCATTGTAGGGCTTCGCATTTTCCATGTTTTCAAGCCTCATCCTGATATTTTGTTATATTAAGTCGATACACTGTTCATGTTATGTAAATCGTCGTTTTACCTGTTTAAGAGGGCTTTTATTGGCTTGAATCTGTCGGAAAAAAAACGTTCAACCTGCTTTTATTTTCTCTTTTTCAGTTGACTTTCTTTTCAAAAACTGAAAATGTTGAGCACATGCGATATTGATCTCAAACTGAGGTCATGCAGGTCGGATATAGATATAAATGGTATCAAATTATTGTTGTGGTAGTCAAATCAGCGAAATTTTTGTGTTATTATGACAAAATTAAACTGCTTTAAGATAAAAAAAAAATCACTAAAATGATGTGTTTATGCAAATGTTTGGCTCTAACTTTTACTGTCAAAATCGTCTTTTGAAACAGAAAGAAAACTTCTACACATGGCGGAGAAACTTCTCAAACAGGAAGTCATATCAGAAACAGCAGGTAAATATTGAATGATAGATTTACAGTAATTTATTTTAGTCTCCCGAACAGTTAGCTTAATCTAAGTCGCTATTTGTTTGATTTCGTTTTATGCTTTGACATTGTCAGTTCGTTTTCGACTTAAGAGTTCGATTTTCCCTGTGATTTTTTTCCGTCGCTCTTTTTGTTTTTATTTTTTTCGCCTCTCATTATAGATAAGATTATCTAAGCTGTATTTGGTAAAATCTTTCGGAATTCTGGGTCCTTAATGCTCCTGAACTTCTAACTTTATTTGACTTTTTTTTACCTTTTGGATTCGAGCATGACTGATGAGTCTTTTGTGGACGAAACGTGCGTCTGGCGTACAAGCTTTAGAGCCTGGTATCTATGATTAGTTTGATTATACCTGTATTCTGTGTGTTGAACAAATTATGTTGCTTTCCGCTCTATTTAATGATTTTGAATTAAAGGAAATTTTGATAGGATTACTACAATAAGACAGTCATGCAAATGCCATCGTCAGGTCAACATACACGTACAACTGGATGACAGAGCTATCTAATCCAATATTATGATTAAATTCTATTTTAAGAATCAAGTCGTTTGAAAAGATTAGATACTATATATTCATAAAACATGTTACGCTATCATTTAAGGTAAAAAAACAATGAAACTCAAATTTGACATCGTTTAATCCAAAAGTATGCAAACACAGGAAAGGTTTAATACCAAAAATTAATTCCCCGATTTTAACTCAAAAACGTTATAATGATAGCATAAGGGCTAACTCATGATCCATGATCATTACGTTGATTAACAAACAGAAACAGAACCATTAGCTGCTCAACGAAATTCTCAAAATGTAATGTCCTTCATTCTTTCAAATGCATGTTGAGTTTAATTCTTAACAGGCTGTTCATTGTAGGGTTTCGCATTTCCCCCTTTTTTAAGCCTCATCCAGATACATTTTCTATATTTTATAAAACATAATTATAATTATTATGTTTAAGATCGTGTTACGTGTTTAAGAAAGCTATTTAGCGGCTTGAAGGGGTCGCAAAAAAACGTACATCCTGTTGGTAGTTTAACGTTTTCAGCTGACACTCTTTTCAACAACTGAAAATGTTGAGTACATTCGATATCGATTTCAAACTGAGATTATAAAAGTCGGATATAGATGAAAATGGTATCAAATTATTATTGTGCGAAGCAAATCAGCGATTTTTTTTGTGTTATTAAGACAAAATAAAACTGCTTTTAGCTTAAATTGTTTCACTAATGTATTATTGCAAATGTTTGGAAAAACTTACTCTAACTTATATTGTCAAAATCATCTTTTAAAACAGAAAGAAAACTTCTTAACATGGAGGAGATACTTCGCGAACAGGAATTCATATCAAATACAGCAGGTAAATATTGAATGATAGATTTAAAATCTTTGGACACGTAGCTTATTTTGCCTTTTTTACTTTTTTAATTTGAGCGTAACTAATGAGACTTCTGTGGACGAAACGTGCGCATAGGTTACAAACTCTTAATGTTGATGATGAGTTTTATTAGACATGTTTCAGCTTATTAAACCATGTCTGTTGTTTTGCAGTCTATTTAAGTCTATTTAACGGTTTTAAATTGAAGGAAATGTTGATTGGCTTACTTCAATGAGACAGTCATCCAAATTACATATACAGATCAACATTCACGTACTAGTGGATGACACAGCAATCTTATTCAATATCATGATAAAAATCTATTTTAAGAATCTAGTCATTAAAAAGATAAAATAATATATATGCATAAAAAGTATGCAAAAACAGGAAAGGTTAAATTGATATAAAACCAAATTTTAATTCGCGAGTAAAGCTGATAATTATAATAAACACTTAGATGTTAACATATTGACAAAAAAAAAGACTCTTAACTAGAGAATTTGGACTTTTCGTCTACGAGTAAGGTATTGAAGAAAACTAGCATTCATCTCCTTGGCAGCGAAGATTAACACCAGCAGCAATACATCTACACCGTTTTACTGGACCAGTGTTTTTTTTTTTTTATAATGAATTTTCTTTATTGTAACAAATAGACTAGCACAACATGTATGAACAAAGGTATACAGAATGGCATATTCACACAAAGGAAGTATTTTAAATAATTAACAACAATTGAATATATGATGGTGCAACAATAGGTTGAAAATAAATAATTTTCTTATAACATTGGAATCTTATTTGTTCTTGCAATATCTATTAGTGGTGTTTCAATCAAAATTCGACATTTATTATTTATTCTATAATAGGGCCCAGGGACTCCAGTATTTGTTATATTCATCTACAAAGAGGTTTTAAATGAAATGTATTTTTCTAAGTTCAAGTGTGCCTTTAAATAGTTTTTAAAGCATTTAAATTTGGCAAAACTTCTTGTAATTTTGTTAGGTAAATATAGTATTTTGAAAGCAGAATAATCTTATTTTTAACAAAATTCAATTTAACATTTTCATAGATACCAAATAGAATAATCATAATATTCAAAGGCAGTTCAATATTTGTCATTTCAAAATCCAGATGTTTAGTGCATGCCAGAGACTGGCGACCATCGGACAGCTCAAAATAAATGTTCTATGGTCTCTTGTCCTTCTTTGCAAAATGTACATATGTTGCTACTATTTATTTTCATCTTGTAAAGTAGTGAATTAGTTCCTAAAATTCTATGTATAATTCTATATTGGAACCAGCAAAGCTTAGTACTTCTAGTATATTTTGTACACGAAGTGTGTATTTTTCAGTTAATACCAGTCATATTAAGATGGTTCTCCCATTTTCCTTTGCAGCAAAAGTAATATATTTCTCATTCAATACTTTGTACATGTCCTTTGAACCTTTTTGATTCAAAGAAGATACTTATGTTAAAAGGTAGTATTGCTTGAATTTTTTTCTCCTTTACTTCAATATTGATCGTGTTTAACCACTCATTAAGCGAGTGTGCTATTCCATAATAATGTAAAATATTTGGCCTAAATTGATATAATTGTTGGAAATTTTGAAATGACATAACTTTGCCCTGATAATCTAACAAGTCATGCACTGTCCAAATTCCAGCGTTTGCCCAGTTTTTATAGTAGACTCTTGAACCACCAATTTTAATGTTTTCTACCTCCCATAAAGAATAAGATAGAATTTCATCAATACATCTTGGTTTTCTAATTTGATTAAGGGTTTTCCAAGCATCAAAACCTCCTGCCAAAATTTATTTGATGACCTTTAATAGGCCCAATATAACTTAGTTCACTAAAATTTATTTGTTCCACAATAGAGACTAATCTCACCCACTTTGAATTCGAATTATACAGCCGTCTTACCCATGTAAGTTTCAGTCCCTGTATAAATGCTTTTAAATTTAGCATTTTTAAACCACCCATACAATAATCTTGACATAAAAGATCTCGCTTGACTTTATCAGGTTTATTATCCCAGATAAAAGCATACATTTTATTTGTTAAATTACGTAACATATTCTCATCTGGACTAGGGATAGATAGAAACAGATGATTTAATTTAGATATGACTAAAGTTTTTAAAATGGTAATCTTTCCAAAGGGGTGAGATACTGTTTTGACCATTTTTCAAAGTGTTGTCTATATTATCTAAAACTGGCCTATAATTTAAATTAATCATTCTATCTAGGTCGACTGAAAAAGTAATTCCAAGGAGCTTAAATGTACTGGAGCCCCATTTCAATCCCACTTTACACAAATTTGATCCTGGCTATGTTTTTGCTACCTATCCAAATAACACTTGTTTTTCTATATTAATCTTAAGTCCCGAGATTTCAGCATACAATTGGAGAACTCGAAGAGATGCATCGAGCGATTCTGGCGAGCCATCTAATATCAATGATGTATCGTCTGCATACTGAGAAAGTACAAATTCTGTATCATCTATAGTAATACCCTTTATCTCCTTACTATTTCTTACCAAAATGCCTAATATTTCTGCACATAGCAAGAAAATATAAGGATAAAGGATCTCCTGTCTACAGCCTCTCTCTACAGTGAAGAATTCTGACAGAAAACAGTTTTGTGTCACTGCAGCTGTTATATTGTTATAGAAGGTTTTAACCCAGGATATAACTGATTCACCAAAATTAAAATATCTTAATGTATCATAAAGAAAGGACCAAGAAATGGAATCGAAAGCCTTCTCAAAATCAATCAGCAAGAGAATTCCTGGAATATTATTTTCTTCAGTAAAATGTAGAATATCATATATTAATCGACAATTTTCGCCTATATATCTACCTGGAACAAAACCAGTTTGATCAGAACTTATTAATTTTGACAAAACAGATTTTATTCTCTCTGCTATACAGCTTGATGCCAATTTATATGTAGAATTTAGAAGAGTAATAGGTCTCCAATTTTTAAGAAATTGTTTTGGTTTACCATCTTTTGGAATACATGTAATCACTCCCTGCCTCTGGGTGACAGACATTTGGCCCTTCCATATCCAGAATTTATAGATCTAAGGACAAATTTACCAATATCAATCCAAAAAAATTTTAAAAATTCTGCCGTGTAACCGTCAGATCCCGGACTCTTGTTATTTTTCATTCTCTTTAATGCTGCAGTTAATTCAGAAAAACTAATATTTCCCTCCAATAACTGCTTTTCATCCTCGCTAAGCTTCGGTATATCATTATAACAATTGTCCCGTGTTAAATCAACCCTTTTCAAACAATCTTGTTTTTTATAAAGTTTCTCATAAAACACCCTTGTCTGATTTAAGATTTCTTTTTGTTCTTCCACTATAACACCATTTTCTAAAGTAAGTTTTTGAATAGTCTTATTAATATAATTTCTAGTCTCTAGATTTAAAAAAAAATTGGTAGGTTTTTCTCCTTCTTCAATCCACTGACTTCTTGACCTAACATATTGTCCCTGAACCTTCTTTTGTCTATACATTTTAAGTTCTGCTTTTTTCTGATCAATCTCTTCAAGATTTTCTTCTGTTAATGCATTTTCTTCTAATTGTTTTAATTTTAAAATAATCTCATTTTCAATTTTATACCCTCCTTTTTTTATAAGAGGCGTATGAAATAGTTTTACCATATTTCTGTGAGTAAAGTTTCGAAAATAACTGGTCATCAACAGTAAATTCAATTTCAGAGTTGTCAATAATTTGTAAATTTTCATCTCTATATATCTTGATGGCATATTGTTCTTTTACTATACTTATGAGTTTTTATCTCTTTAACATAGTCAGTATCATGAAGAAGGAATTATTAAACTTCCAAAGGCCTCTGCCTTTTATAAATTCATTAATCTTGAAAGAAAAGATCACTGGTGAATGATCAGACCTGTAACTATTATCAATTTTAACATCACTAACAAAGTGAAAAATATTATCAGAAATCAGAAAAAAGTCTAAACGAGATTGTTTAAAGGGTTTTTTTCCTCCAAGTAAACCTTTTCACATTGGGGTATAATTCTCTAAATGGATCAACTAGATTAAAGTCTTCCATTATCTGTAATACTTTTTCTCTAGACTTTGGGTTGTTGATATTAACATAATTATGAGTGTCAAGATTAAAACTTTGAATTAGGTTAAAATCACCACAAAGAATACAAGACTGGTTATCAAATTCTTCAATAATGTCTGCCACCTTTTGATAAAAGCAAGGAGTGTCTACATTTGGCCCATAAATATTAACTAAGGTAATTCTTTGTTCTTCAATTGTAATATCCAGTCCAAGAAGGTTTCCACCCTCATCTTTTTTAACTTTGTGAATTTGAAGATCAAAGTTTTCATTAAAAAGATGGCCACGCCTCTCTGATTAGATGTAAATGAATTGAAAAGGCATTCTCCTTCCACTGATTTTTAATGTTTAATTCGTCTTGTTCTGTAAAATGTGTGTCCTGAAGACAGTAGATATTAAAATTCTTTGACTTTAAATAATTCAAAACATCTCTCCGTTTCTCCTTTGTATAAAGACCTTGACAATTATAAGAAATTATTTTAAGAATATCACCCTTCATGCATGTGTTTAGCTTAATCAATATCTATAACTCTAATGATGAGTGAATATACATGAATATACCATGATATTTGTGAAATCAAGGGACTTTTAGAATTCTTTTCCTTTAAAACTGTATAATTTTTCAAGATCTGTAACACCTTTAAACATATTTGTAATTTACAATAAATGCATATATATGAAAACATAAAATACAATAGCAAGACAGAGTCCAACATTAAAATCAAATATTAAATCTGCACTCTGAGACATTCACTGTTGTTGTGTAGGATATTCACTCTAAATGGTCTAAGGGAGGTAACTCAGAAGAAATTTTAATAAATACATTGGATTCAGATGGAAATTTAATTTGAGCAAACCCAACAGTGAATATCTGTATAGTTCATGTTATGTACATATTTTGAAAGATTATTTCATTTCTATAATTTCATAATACATTTAATTTCCTTACTGTCATTCTTTCCAACACACAAAGAGATTTTTCCATTCTATGTGGTTATGGCAAAAGAAAAGATCACACAAGAAGCACAAGTATACAAATGTCCATTGTTTTGCCTTCAAATCTGATCCAGTCAGATTTGTCAATATTTTATAATAAGATGTTGTCTGTCTAACACCATGAACACGTTCATTCTTTTGAAAAATATTTTCAGTTAAATGAACTATATATAATCTAAATAAGCCTATTATGTACAATATTTCAAGACTGTCAGAGTTGTTCAATTTACTACATGTAGATATTGGAGTTTCTATGTTTGTCCTTTGTATCTATGTATTAAAACTCCCATGTCAAATTTACAAATTTATATGATCCTTTGTCTATTTAAGAAGGCAGAGATGTTTTATACTCATTATATCTCTGATACCATCAAAGATCAATATTCTTTATGAGATGTAGCTGTAAATGTATAAGATTTATCAAAACCTTAATATTTCTTGTTTAAAAGGACAATGCCTACTTGAGAGACATGCAATTTCCAAAATTAAGAACACTGACCGACTTCAAATGTAGTATCACTCTTGATAAAAGCAATACTTTTGCATCCCAATGTAAATCAAATTAATGCATGCATGATAAATATATCATAAAAACTAACAAAACTATCTACCAATCGAACACAGACTGCACATCATGAGTGTGTGTATGCATATCATATTAATGAGTTAGTTTCAGCAGAGATTGTGCAAAACTTATTATAGTATGGTCACTTCATTCTAATGTACATGTACCATAAACACAACAAGAAAAGATAATTTCAAACTAGCATCTCATTCTGAAATTTGGAATAAACATCACTTTAAAAGTGGTCTATACTTTACATATTCTAACTTCAACTCATTTGTGTCAGTCTGTATCTGATGAGATAAAGTAAAACATATAGCAATAGCATTAAGCACATTACAGCAGTTCAGAATAATACTTAATAACTAGCAAGAGCAAAATTATAAATAAGTATATAAGCAGCAGAAAATAAACATATAAATAAATTATAAAGGCAAAATTTCAACACAGCAGATTGGAAAATGAATATATATATATAAAGCAGAATTAGCATTTACATTTATATGTGTATGCCAATATATCGCAGACAATCAGGTAAAAAGCATAGAGAGCAAGCAAAACTAAAGAAACAAAAAGCAAAAAAAAAAAAAAGAACAAAAAAAAAAAAAAAAAAAACAAAAGAAACCAACACAAAATAAAACCAAAGAACAAAAATAAAATATTTGCATAGATAGAAAATAAACCTGGAATAAAATTCCCGTTCTATACTTACAATTTGGTATCAATTTAATAATGGTATCTGTGAAAATATGATAAAGAAAAAGGTTATACATGTATTTAAACAATAGAGAAAAAGAAAATTGATCAATTCTGTTTAGTATACATTTAGCTAACTTACTTTAATTTTGTTTTTCTTAGGATAAGTCTATAGTTGGTTATTAAGAATTATCTTATATGTATAAAATAGATATCTACATCTGCATATGAAGTTCTGTAGTTTCTTGCAAATAGGTCACAACAACCTATATATATAAATATGGCTAATTGTTGTAATACAATTTTGTGTACATTGTACATGTATATATATACATGTATATTGTTATGTACATGTATCGCTCATCATTCTCTTGCGCTCCATGGATCCCCTCTATTTTTACGGGTTTCAAGTGTCATATGTGCCCCAACATCTCGAATACGTGTTTGCAATTTTTCTTTTTTGCGTATTTTGTAGGCTACGTGAGACAGAAGGAATCTTTCCTCTTTCATGGATACCGGTAGATCATCTAGAATACGAATTTGACTACCTTTCAGATTGTGGGCACTGGACATAATGAGTTGTTTATCTCCATAGTGTATAAATCGAACGATAATTGGTTTGGGTCCACTACCCCTTGTTGGTACACGGTGAGCATTAGCAATTGGAATGGCATTTGCTTTTCTCTGTTCAATCTTTAGATTTTGACTAAACAACTGACGAGTAACTGAATAGATGTTCTCATCTGCCTTACTGTCATCAACCCCATAAATCATAACATTGTATTTCCTTTCGTGCTTTTCAAGCAATGTTACCTGATCTTTCATTTCATTCATCTGGGTTTGAAGCTCATATTTTTGTTTTGTAATTTTTCACCTTCAATTGCTTGTATTTGCAAATCCATACCTGCAACACCCTGTTCCAACTCTGTGAAGTCTTGTCTTAAACTAGTTATTTCTAATTGAGATTCATCATATTTTGTTTTCAATATATTGACGTCAGTTTTCACTTCATTGATCATACCTGTTAAGTTATGTTCAACTTTTCAAATTGCTGTGAAAAGTCACTTACTTTTTATCAACTCCCATTATGAGGCTTTTGAGCTCTTTAAATTCTGCTGATGCCATATTAATATTAAAATGTAATTTTGTATATTCTTAAAATTCTAAGAAGAGTTGCTATATTAGTCTGCTTACTTTTATATTTTGTGAAACAAAATAGTTACACACTTGAAACTACATGTAAACAGTTGCTGCTACATGTATTTGAAGCTATATTGTTCATCTATGTATGACACAGGAGTTTCGTCGTAGATATGGCTCGTTACTCAAAGTTATGTGTACTATATATAATTCATATCAAGTCGTCACGAAAGTCAAGCGTAAAAAACAAAAACACTTTCAATAGTCATGATTGTGTACATGTAACATTGACATCGTAGCGATTGGGAATATCATTGAAAATCTTAAATTATGTCGTTTTTTGTACTATATTGTTTAAACACGCACTGCCTTAATTGCACACAATGTTATCTAACACATACATAGTGCCTCTGCCCCTCTCAACATATAAATGCCTCAAAAACTAACTCTTATAAAAATACCATGGGCGCATCCATTACAGGGCGACAACCTTCCAGGACCAGTGTTTTACTTTTGGTTGATCTGCACTGCAGGACATAAAATTCTCCTTTGCAGGTAGTGTGGCATTTACAGCATCAATATACAAGACTTACCATGTTGATCCAAATCAAATATTGAAATTTGAAACAGTTTGGGTGAATATTGGTGACGGATACGATCCAGAATCAGGAGTTTTTACAGCACCGAAATCTGGACTATACATGGTGTCTAATACGATAAACGCGGCTCTTAATGGGCTCATACGTTGTAATTTATGGAAGAATGATGTTCAGAACATAGGTTCGTTAGGAACCTTACATGAAGCTGGGACATTGAATATATTGATGATGATACGAAAAGGAGACAGGATTTATATTAAATCTGATAAACATGGTTATCATGCTAAATTATTCAGTAATCATATGTCTACGTTCTCTGCAGTTTTAATAAATGATTAAAGAAAAATGTTACAAGATGTATCGTTAGTCTTTTATGCCCCGGTAGCTTCTTATCAATTTTTTAAGAAATGTAATGTTGAAAGACCTTCAATTGTTCTCTGAACAATTGTTTTTTTTGGGGGTTCTTTTTTGCCAAATTTTATTCTTGCCATTTCCATCGCCAACGTAAAGTAAATCGACAAAATATTATTTTTCCAAATTACTCGTTAATGTTAACCGAAGCGATACTGAGAATCCATATAAGAGTTATTCCCCTAATATATTTGACATTCTAAGTGATAGAGACCCAGGATATCTTGATTTGAGGTCCTTGGTCCACCAAAAACTAAATGGTGTCAAGGTCAAAGGTCATTTTCCAAATTTTGTCCTTTGCTTGTGTGTGATCCTATCTTTTGCTATTAAAGGTAGATATAAAAGAACTGATGCTAAATGTTTGGGTTGTTGAGACGAAGAAATGGTACCTTCAGTCCGAAGCGATCTGATGATATCTTATAGGAGTTATTGCCCTAAAATGTTAAAATGTAAGGTAAATCAAATATAACTTCATTCTGGTACATGATAAAGCCATAGTGTTTTTGCAAGGGGCTGAGTAACACATGACCTTGAAAAATATAAACCAGAAGAGACCTTGTGCAAACCAGAAGTAACTATTTTGCACTAGAAAAATACTAAGAAACTATATGTTTTTTAGAATCAGCATACAATAACCTTACAATGACACCAGAAGTCGCCTCCTGTACACCGGAAGTAGCTAATTATCTCCTTTATTTGAAAGAAAGGTATATAGAAACCATATATTTTCGGAATCAGTGGAAAGTAAGCTTTCTTATGAAACCTGAAATGTCATTTTCTTAACTGGAAGTAGCAAATTATCTCCCAAATTTAAGTCAAAATTATATAGAAACCATATATCTTTGAATCAGTATGAAGACATTGATTGGATGCCTATAGTGACTTTGAGTAAACCGGAAGTAGCACCTTATCAATTATTTAATTGTCATGTGGAAAGACCTTTAATATGTTCTCAGAACAATTGATTTTTATTTAGATTTGCATTGCTTATTTATGCTTTTTTGCGTTGCTAGGCATGTACATGTGTTGATAAACTTATGTCTGTGATCTCGCAAATTTGTCTGCTGTTATTGATTTTGCTTGTATGTATGAAGTATGTTCGTTTTAAAAGCTCGAAAGAGTATATGTTTTACTGTATTGTATGTTTTTTACCGACTTTAAATTCATTATATTTGGTTTAAGTTGATGACCATTAAATGTGAGTTGTAGAGCATAAACGTGCACTTCTCAGGATCGTTTTCTGTGGTATATTCATTTCAAAATTTACATGTTATGACAACTTTGTTAAACAGGCAAACGTATGACGACATTTATAAGAAACTATATTGTAATTTAGTTTGGCACAGGTAACACGTATTCTTTACTGTCGCAAATTAAATTAAACTAGCGACACGTAGCCTACAATGTCGCTATTATAGCTTTTACTCATTTGCTTCTCCATTATGATAGAACTCATCGACCATTTACAGAGATATTAAATCTGTAAATATTTGGCCTAATTTACTATCAGTGTAGCGTTAAGAAATTTATTCTTCTTTTTGCAGGCTAAATTGTTACGCAGAAAATATCATTAACCTGGAAAGCAAAGTATGCTTTGTTTTTCGGTATACTGATAATATAAAAATAAGAAGATGTGTTATGATTGCCATTGAGACAACTCTCCACACGAGACCAAATGATACAGAAATTAACGCCTATAGGTCACCGTACCCATACCACATAGTCAGCTATAAAAGGCCCTAAAAATGACAGATGTAAAACAATTCAAACGAGAAAAATAACGGACTTATTTATGTACAAAATAATGAACGAAAAACAAATATGTTACACAGCAATAAACGACAACCACTGAATTACAGCGGGGTTAAACTCGTTTAAAGGGCGCAAACCCTCCCCTAACCTGGGACAGTTCATTAGTGGCTTTAGCTTGTTCCATTAAAATATCAATTCTTCCCGTTCATTTGACTTAATAACTTCTTTGCGCAAATGATGAATATAAAAGGTATTGCTTCCAGCAGGTTATCACCCGACAACTGTGCACGTTTTATATCAATTCTACATTTCATTTCATTTAATGAAAGATGTATTGAGAAACTAAGAGCTTAATTATACCAGTACCATGTTGTCTTGTTGTTCTTTCTTTTCTTATCGTAAATATATCATAGGATGGTTTCGGTATCATTCTTGCTAACAGAAAATGATCCTTCTAAAAAAAAAATACATAAAGGTGAAAAAAAGTGTTTCAAGTCTCTTGCTGTTTACCAACTGTATTCAAATACCCGGATGTAGCGATCATGTCCAGGTTTGTCGATAGGCAAGGTTGCCCACTCCTCTGGTGGTCCTTAGTACAGCCAGTCTGTTGGTATCTGTTACAAAGTCACGAAATTGTGCTCTGGTTTACATCTTCAGTTCTTGCTACTTCACTTTAGGACACTCCGGCCTGAAGACGGCCGATGACGATATTTCGAATAGCACGGTCCAACCCTGGCATGGCAGCATTTTAACGTTGTGATGAAATAAATCTTCAAACTTTATATGCGCAAAAGTGTAACAGTTGATTTGACCACAACATTCTCGTTAGAAATGTTAGCAAAATTTCGCGGCGAAAAAGTTCATATTCACTTTTAGCGAGTCGCAAATTCTATGTGACTGAGAGCCAAATCAAAAGAACGGGCTTTAAAGTTTAAGACTTACCTATAAAAATTCGACGATGCATTTGACCGTTACATTTTACCTTGTAAAAATATATTTTGCATTTTGAAAAGTTCATCCGAGCGTTGCGTTTCTTTTTATTTGTGGACAGTATACTAAAAAGATCACTAATACGGTCACTAAATCGTCAAAAACATTTGAAAAAAAACAACCGACAGCAACATAGAAGTTCAAATAATAATTAAGCAAGCAGACATGTTGACCTCCTAATGTCATTTTGGAGTATGTTATGTCGTAAGGTTACTGTTACTGTTACTGTCAAACGGAAACTCCCAACATCTCCCGTTACTCAGGTTTCAACCGATATGAAATCATGTGGAAATCAGCTGTATTAATCCTTATGTTAAAGCGTTAAAAAGTAAATTTGCCTCTTTTATAACATTGTCACCTGAATAATCATTTTTGGTAGACGTGTTTCATGATGAGAACGTTACTAGTTGGATTTTATCAATATACAAGGTCGCTGATACTGCTCAAGGAAAACTATGAGAGCGGAAGTTTTACTCTGAACAGGTTTAAACAACATGTACATTTTTATTTATGTAAGATGGAAAATTAATACAAACTCGGATTGTAACGATTTTAAATGTATACTATGATCCATTCAAGACTTTCTTGACCAGCAAATTTATGGATTTGTTTCAACTGTTGCAAACATTTCAACTGTTTATATACTTTTTATGCAATTTTCGATTTTCTAGTACCATGTCATTGAAGATGACGTTTTCAGTCAGAAGGAAAACAATGATCTATTCCTTGGAGAATACGTTTCAAGGAATTGTGAGCGAGGCTGTCTTTGCTTTGGAAATTTATGATAAGGTGTCTTTTGTAACAATATGATGGGATAAGATAATGATAAAATAACAAAACACAAAAAAACAAAATCGAAAAAAAAATGATTACAACAGAAAGAATGGAAATAATTAAAAGTTAATTTTCAAGCTCAATTTCTTCATTGCAACATTTTCAATAAATTATTCGCTATATGCTATTCCTGACTTTTTCTCTTTGTCTCTTTGTTTAAGCGTATCATGAAAAGATTTCTGTTGTATTGGACAACTATCGGTTTATTGCTGTTAAAATTTCTTTAGTAGGATTCCATTTACACCGTAATTTTTTGTTAAAGCCGTGTTTTCATACCATTGGCCATTCATGGAAAGCCCATTTCGGATTTTCTTACTTGATTCTCATCTTGAGAGCTTTAAGATCTAGAGTTGCTTACATCGATGCTTACATATCTTTTCAGTGAACTACCCATTCACACTATAGTTCATCCTTTTCCATCTATCTCTGCTTTGACAAACTGCTCAATTGTTATAGAGATCAAACAACAATAGGTTTTTCGCCAGAGAGTCCTAGATTACTAAATTTTTATCCATTTGCATGTTCAACGTGGAAATCGATTCCACACTTTCTATGAAGAATGATTCAAGCTTTTTTTTCACAGTTCACATTTATGTGAACTTAACCTGCTAAAATACAGTTGTTATTCGCTCTGCACTTGTCCTCAATTTGTTAAAATACCCATTTCGAACGACCGTTTTGCTTCTTTCTTTTTTTAAAGATCTTAATTTCGTCACTTCAAAAACGATTTTTGTATCGGTAAGCTTCTCTATATTTGTATCAGTTACGTATACGCCTCTTATATATCCTTCATTCTTTTCAAATACCAAAGAAAGAAATACGTTTTCAGACAAACAATGTAATGATTGTATAATAAAACCAAAAAACTTAGTTATTTGTAATTAGACATAGACCAATTATAAAAAAAGGTTTCTACATGAAAATATATGTATCGAAAAGCAAGCTGTAGGTCAATTAAAACCCGCAAAACTCATTATACGGCCTTATCCATCCATTGTCATTTTAACTATTCCTGTTCATCTTGGTAGGTCGGAGTATTGCAAACTCTAAAAAAACAAACATCAAATTGCCAAAAACAATATTGTTAGATTCATAAAAAAAAATTGATTCCACAGTCTAGTTCCGTCAACTGGAACTATCAAGGGTTGGTTTTTTAATCATGGAAAATAGAGTGAAGAAATTAAGATAAGAACATGCATATTAGATCTATGACAAGTGTCTCGTATATTTAAAAGTACATTTTAAAAAATTGAAGAACAACATGGGATTTAATACTACATTACGCCATTTCAATTTGGTTGTTCCTACAGTTAACATTGTGCACTCTACATTATTTATCTTTAATATAATTAAAGATTGGAATGTGCGTCCAAATAATATAAAATTTGTACATGACAAGGACGCATGCAAATAAGCAGTAAAGAAGCATCTGAAAAAAAAGTAAATTTGTATCTTTATTTGTAATTAATATTCAATTAATGCCGTGCCTCCTCATAATTTCTCAACTTTTTAATCTACGCGATATACACCTTAGGGGTCTCATCGTCGAAACGCTTGCATGGGTTATCCTCGGAAGGATCGACATCAACTTAAGTGTGCATTTTAGCGGATATGTTCATAATGTCGTAACTACAATCCCGAACCTTTTTCACCGAATAAGACTTATTACCGGGTTTGTACTAACATGAGCAACACGACGGGTGCCACATGTGGAGCAGGATTTGCTTACTCTTCCGACGCACCTGAGATCACCCCCAGTTTTTGTTGGGGTTCGTGTTGCTTAGTCTTTAGTTTTCTATGTTGTGTTTTATGTACTATTGTTTGTCTGTTTGTCTTTTTCTTTTTATGCCGTGGCGTTGCCAGTTTACTTTCGACTTATGAGTTTGAATGTCGCCTTTGAAATTTTTTCCATCTCTTTTAGCATTACCGTTTTTGTTTTATTTCATATTTGTAATGACGCATATTTTTAAACTGTACTTGTATACAGTTGATATTGATTCCTTATTCCATCATTTCAAGTGTTTTCAATTTTTGTTATTTAAATTCAAGGGACATTTGACAAATCGAATGATTTATTTATCCTTCTCCAAAATTGTCCTCCAGTTTTGTAGCTTTTCGTCCATTCTTTTCCGCTTCATTCACAATTTAAGAGTTATCGGGTAGTCTGAATGCATTGTGTTCACAGACATCTTAACCATGTTATCTGAAAGAGAAAGTAGGAGACCGCAAGGTCAACAGTCATTACACTACAAACAGGATCTGTGTCAAACCTTGACTGACACATTGTTTAAATTTATATTAATTCACGATGGAAAACGCTGTAGGGATACTCCTACTTTCTATTATTGTTATGATGATGTCATTTTATGATTATGAAACCGAAAGAAAACTTCTACGCATGGAGGAGAAACTTCTCAAACAGGAAGTGTTATCAAATACAACAGGTAAATATTGAATGACACTATCTTAGTCTTCCTTTAGACTTGTCTGAAACTGTTTAACAACGTATTCGTTTTCCGGACTATCTTATGTTTTTGTTTTCCGGACTATTTCAAGGTTTTATATGTGTTATTACTTCAATGACATAGTAACTCCAATTACATCTAGAGATCGACTACACGTTCTTCTCGATGAAATACCTATCTAATCCAATGTGATTAAATTTCATTTCAAGAATCTATTCGTTGAAAGATAAGATGTAATATTATGATATTTACCAAGTTGGGATAGCATTAAACGAGAAAAAATAAGGATCGTTTACTGTAAAATAAGGTTCGTGTTGCTTAGTCTTTGGTTTTCTGTGTTGTGTCATCTGTACTATTATTTGTCTGTTTGTCTTTTTATCTTTGGCCATGGCGTTGTCAGTTTGTTTTCGATCTATGAGTTTGACTGTGTTGCTTAGTCTTTGGTTTTCTGTACTATTATTTGTCTGTTTGTCTTTTTATTTTTGGCCATGGAGTTGTCAGTTTGTTTTCGATCTATGAGTTTGACTGTGTTTGTTAGTCTTTGGTTTTCTGTGTTGTGTCATCTGTACTATTATTTGTCTGTTTGTCTTTTTATTTTTGGCCATGGCGTTGTCAGTTTGTTTTCGATCTATGAGTTTGACTGTCCCTCT
This sequence comes from Mytilus coruscus, assembly GCA_017311375.1. NCBI lineage: Eukaryota > Metazoa > Mollusca > Bivalvia > Mytilida > Mytilidae > Mytilus > Mytilus coruscus. Next base: position 58,673,354 of record CM029603.1, on the reverse strand, counting down.
GGTATCTTTCGTCCCTCTTTTACTACGGAAGCATGCAAAAAGAGGAAAGAATTGATTTATACAAAACCAAATATTAATTCCTGATAAAATCGCGAAAACGTAATAATGATAGCGCTTAATTAAAGTCACATGATGCTTCAAATTTGACAAAATGTTCAACATGTTTTATATACTTGAAATACTAAGTTTTACTATAAAATACGGGTACATATACTTTTTGTTTAACGAAAATTCTTTATTTTAAGCAAATCTTCCAAAAAAATGTTCTGCTATTGAATTATTGTCTTTCCATAGTCTAATTCGTCGACAGCTTTTCCGTCTTCAGTGACTTTAACCATGAAAAATCTCGTTAGAAATTTGGCAATCACACAACGCAAGTGCGAAGGCAAAACTGTAATGAAATTTACAAATCTGTTCGTGCACTTTTCATTGTTATTCTACGCAAAATGATTATCTAAGATACCTGGGACTATCTCATAAAGGATCTCTTTTGTTTACTTATTGTACCTCGAACTAATGAACCCGGTGTAGGTCTTTACGTAGAGGTTCTAATTATTAAAATTTAATCGGGCATGACTAATTAGACGGACCCTCTTAGAATAAGGGGGTCCAACATATGATCGGGAAAAAACAGCCAGCGAAATAACATAACTTATAATATCAGAGAATCAAAATGATTTTGGTTGATTATCTCCGGTCAATAATCAGACAGTATTTGAGTGGAAATACAAACTTGTCCGAAACTGTCAAATGTTGGCTGCAAAAGGAATTTATTTACAAAATAAGTCCATATCTTATTTACTTATATTGTCCGTTCTTCATTGTATATTCATTTCGTTTTGTTTTTGGCATTCGTCTACCGTGTAGAAAAAAAAGCGGGGTTTTAAGTGCTGATAGCTTTACTTACGATTTTGACCATGGTTCAACTTAATTCTAGTACGGCATACGTTTTACCTCTAGCCAACGCTCTATCTTATTAAAGTATCACTTTTGCATGACATATTTGCAACTGGACGTTAGCAATCAATTAATCAGCTCAATTAAGTGATGTATAATGACTAGTCTTCAGTTGATAATTGTCTCAAACAGTTTTCAATTTTATATATTTGATTTTATATTTGATTTTTAAAGCGAGGTTTCAGTAAAATGACATTTTTATATGCATTTACATGGATAGGTTTGAAAACGTCTATAAAAGGGGATCCTACATATGAAAAATACGTTGAATATTTGTTGTTAATCGATTCGGTTTCATCTGAAATAAAAGATTTATGGTGGTAACTAAATATTCAGCTGAATATTACATACAACTCAATAAACAGTAAATTTAAATCGGATTTACAATTGTACCAATGCTAAAATACAAATGTCGAATAGTAAAAGGGCCACAAACAATGGGATTGATTTAGTATATGTTGTTTGAAGATCAAGAATGGAATCATAATTAAATATAATAAGGCAATTTGGTTTTTTATGATTTCATTTTAGATTTTTTTCACCAATGAAAGAAGATCTGCAATAAACGTAAATTTTAGCATTTCTGTCTTCATTTTCTCTTTCCATTTATTTTTGTTTTAACATTTAATAACGTAGTCATTATCAGGGGTTACATTGTATCCTATCCAGCCAAACTAGGGGGAGAAGAGAAAAACAGAAAAATATCTTCATTGAGTGGCAATAGCTCAAACATTAAAGCGTAGAACGATGGCAGTCTCGTCTAGGTTACAAAATTTGTTTTTCATGATTATTGTATCTGGTTCATGTATATTTGTCATAAAAGCAAAAAAAAAGGATAAAAAATGATTTAAAGGGCAACAATTTATATAAGGATTCAATTTATTTTAGCCGTTTCATTTATTTCTTTAGATATTGTCTTACTGACCGGTTTTGTTATTTAAAGTTTTTCTTTATTTACAATTGTCTTTGCAAAAGGCGCAAAAATGTGTTAAAATCAGTCATGCGACTAATTAGAAGATTTAGATGACCTTTGTTGTTTAAAGATTTCAATCATTCAACTTGTGCGTAGATTTTTTCCCACTCAAAGAGTTATTTAAGTTGTTCTTTAACGTATAGATTTCGTGAAATTCTCACTACACGAGGCTTCGGATATACGACATTTCTATTTCGACCGGACGTAGCTGCGTATTTATACATCCGCACAGCCGAACGAACGCACCTCTTTAGCAAGGTTCTACTGTCGGACGGGAGAAGTCCAGAGATATCAATATTTCTATAAACAAATCAGTCCTTTGGTTTTGAATAAAAGGAGATAACGGTATACATTTATGCGACAGCAACCAAGCCACACGGACAAATCAAAACATTAAGAGTCATCATACAGTCTTTTGTAATAGAAAGATGCCTATACAGGATAATAAGCTCAAAATCGCCTCATGACTAAAGAAACGGAGTAACGGTAAAATAGATAATGATAAAGGATGGCTGCTTAACGTCAAGTGGCAAATTAAATGCATATTCAGGACGACAACATCTAAATATGATATGAATATTAACCCTTCTTTTGTATTAGACCGACCCGCTGAGCCGGATTTTTAACGTGTAAATGCACAAGGTAACTGTTCACAGGAAGAAAAGTCACCCTACCCAGACACATTTCTAACTCTGAGCCGACCAGTCTTTGCTCTTACTCTTAAATGCCCGGTGTTAAGCGTTGAAACAACAAATACCAATTTAATGTTTGACCCGGTAGGGGTTCGAACCAACGACATCCGCTCTCGAGGCGAAAACGCTCCCACGAGACCAACCAGGAGGTCGGTAGTATAGGATATCTTACCAAAAACTTAAGTTTAATTAACAAAACAATTTCACAGAATTCTAGAATTCTCACAATTACTAAATCAAGCTAAAAGTATCTAACCTATATTTAGATACGTTAAATGGTATTGGAAACTACACTTAATAATATCGATGGCCGTCTTCAGAGTAAATTTCATGGATCAACGCTCTCTCTCTTGCGCCAATTATATGAGGGGTCCGGATGAGGCCAGCTGTTGCAAGGTTAAATTTCTGTCCTTATCCAATATACCCTCATTTTCCAGTGGTATTCCAAGTTTTACGTCCAACCTAACTGTTGACCTATTGTATTTAAAATTTATGTGTTCTCGACATGAACATGCATGAAATATTTGCCACTGGATGTAAAGCAAACAAAAATCAATCAACTTCATAAATTATTCACATATATGTACACGGAGACAAGATCTTGTACAATGCTATAATGTAAAATTTCCATTTAAATCACTCAATAATAGTGCATATGTTTTTGGGGAGTTTTTTTGCAATTACTACATGACTGAACACTAATATTTTTTTTTTTTAAATATTTTTACTCTGGTTCGTATCTACTGTTCTATTACATCAAATATATAACAAGAAGTCCTTGTGCAGACCATTCATTGGTCAGTTGTAAATGAGGTCTGTATTAATTTTATAAAACTAACCTATAATGTTATTTTAATGATAAAAACATTATAATAATAAAATAATTAAATGATGTACCCCTTTTCAGTACAATTAGGTAACTGTTATTTGTATATATCAGTCTTAGTACTATTAACTACCATTTAAGTTGAATATATCTAAACTCGTCACATTCAGTGGAAATAGGCTTCTGCAAGTATCTTTTTGCTTACTTCTCTTATGTTTTTGACGGTTTGTAAGTCAGTAAAAGTTTAATGATTAAATTGATATGGACATTAAAAGGCTTCCTCACAAAAAGGGCTGTTCAAATCTCAGCATTCCTTTTGTGCGAAGGTCTTTTAATATCAATATTAACTTATCATTGAACTTTTACTATTATATAAGGTATATACATTGTAAACGTGGTAAAAATGAAGATTTTATAATCGATTCGGAAAGAAATTTTTTAACACACTGAACCATTTATCAACTGTGATGACAAAGCTTAATTATCCAAGTGAAATGCATGGACCATCTAAAATATTACTTAACACCGCTCTTTAATTTTACTTATGTTTCACGTGCTACATGATGCTTTGTTGATTGTTCATTATAATCATAAACGGTAAAAAAAAAAACCTGAACATTAATAAGCAGCTAAATTTTTCGATCAACAAGGTGTAAAATACTTTTAGTCGATTATACATTATGGATTAGCAATTACACTTTTGAAAAAAAAAGTACATAGGTGACTAAGTTTAGTATATATGTATTCATTTGTTCAATTATTTCCTTAACATTTATTATCACCAAAAATTGGTTTCATATGACTTTAAGAAAATATCCTTGATTAAAACAACGAACAGGTATGATAGAAGCCCCACCAAAAGTCACCAAAATCATGCTATTCTGCATTCTTTCAATTATATGTTGAGTTTATTCTTTTCACTGTAGGGCGTCACATTTTCTCTATTTCTAAGCTTCACCAATATATGTGTATTATGTTAAGTCAATACACTATCATTTTCTTCTAGTATGTAAATCATCGTTTCACCTGTTAAACAGTGATCAATTGCGGCCCTAATCGGTCAACAAAATCTGTCATCCTGTTCCGTAGTTTCACTATGTAAGCTGACATTTTTTTTCAATAACATAATGAGCAAATGCGAAATCGATCTCAAAATAAAGTCATACAAGTCGCAAATAAATCCAAACAATGTCAAATAAGTGGTGTTTGGGTCCAATCATCGAAGTATGAGTAATTATGACACAAAATTGTATAACACAAAACTAAACAAAGCTTACTGCTTAAAGCACTTTTTTTAATAATGCTTTCATAAAAAGTGACCTATGGTAATTTGATTTGGGTTCCTTGATCCACCAAAAAAAAAGAAAATGGGATCAAGGTCAAAAGTCAAAGTTGTGTTTTTGATTTTGACATTTGCTTGCATTCAGTGCAAACTGTTTGCGATATTGTTATGAAGATATGATACATTTAGTTTGAAACTATTAAATGACATCTTATAGGAGTTATTGACATAATTATCATGTATGTCTCCTTCCGCCACTTTTTTATATAAAGGCACAGTAAAATGGTTTCGTAAGATGTCTATTAGTTATTTGGCCTATGATATCGGACAATTATATCGATTTTTAAACTCATCCAGTGCAACTGACCACTTTTTTTTGATATGAGTTATCTCCCCAAACAATGTTTCTTGTTAGCAAATATTCGATTTTTTCCGATTTCATAAAAGTTATCGATAAAATTTCTTATCAAATATGTTCGCGAAACTTTAGTCAATTCTGACCGAATCGATTTTGTAACATCTTATAAGAGATATCTAACCTTCACAATTTTACTTAGTGGTATATTGGTGGATCTCATAAACCGAGTACTGAAGAAATTAACGATACCATATATCTCCTTGACAGCGAAGATAAATACCAGCAGCCAAAATTATACATTGTTTTACTGGCCAAGCCTTTTACTTTGGATTGACCTGTAATGCATTGCATTACACGAAATACCATTTTCTTTTGAAGGTAGTGTGGCTTTTGCAGCATCAAAATCCGAACTTAACTTGTTTATACAGATCAAGTAATAAAGTTCGATACAGTTTGGATGAATATTGGTGACGGATACAATCAAGAATCGGGAGTTTTTACTGCACCGAAAGATGGACTATAAATGATTTCGAATACGATTAGCGTGGATTATAATCTCCGTATACAATGTTATTTATGGAAGAACGATATTCAGAACGTAGGTTCACTTGAAACAGACAACCCAGGTGGGACATTGAATACATTGATGATGCTACAAAAAGGTGACAGAATCTATATTAAAAGTTATGAAGATGGTTCTCGTGTAAGATTATTCGGTTATCATTTGTCTATGTTCTCTGCATTTTTATTTAAAAGTTGAAAAAGCTGTTACAAGATGTATAATGATGCTTGTGTTTAGTCTTCTTTTTTTTTACATTTTGCAACAATTATATAAGCCTTTCGTTTGCTTTCAGATTGTATTGATTCTTGTTCAATCCAGTTATCGAATTGCAACATGAACCAATGAATAAAATTGAGAATGGAAATGGGGAATGTGTCAAAGAGACAACAACCCGACCACACAACAGACAACAACAGAAGGTCACCAATAGGTCTTCAATGCAGCGAGAAATTCCCGCACCCGGAAGCGTCCTTAAGCTGGCCCCTAAACAAATATATATACTAGTTCAGTGATAATGGACGTCATACTAAACTCAAATTATACACAAGAAACTAAAAGTAAAATAATACAAGACTAACAAGGCCAGAGGCTCCTGACTTGGGACAGGCGCAAAAATGCGGCGGGTTAAACATGTTTATGAGATCTCAACCTCCCCTATACCTCTAGCCAATGTAGAAAAGTAAACGCATAACACTACGCACATTAAAGTCAGTTAAAGAAGTCCGAGTCCGATGTCAGAAGATGTAACAAAAGAAAATAAACAAAATGACAACAATACATAAATAACAACAGACTACTAGCAGTTAACTGACATGCCAGCTCCAGACCTCAATTAAACTGATTGAAGATTATGTCTTCATCATATGAATATCAGGCACAATGCCTCCCGTTAGGGTTTAGTATCATACCATCATAAAATATATGAGAAGAGCATAACCCGTGTCATGGCAACAACTGGTTTTAAATAAATGTGTTTAGTTCCGATGCAAAGACCCTATAAGTGAATCAATATTAAAGCCAAAATATGCAATCTTTAATGTCGATTGATACAATGAAACAATATGTCAGGACTTGAAAAGGCCATTGCGAATCATGAAATAACAATTCATGTTGCATTCCAATAATGATCGACAAACATAAATCGATGATATCTATATCTGCACGTGGAAATATTGTCTGTTTTATTTCATTTCTATACCTTGAAAAATAGAAATAAAGTAACGTGTAGTCTCAGCAGTCAGTCTACAGCAGTCAAACGAGGCAGGAAAATTTAAGCCTTAGAAGCCATACAGAGGTTACAAAACGATTAGTATTTGCGAACACTATACACGTTCTCACTGTACTATTTTGTTGTTTAATAAGTAAGATCCGGCATTATTTTTATGAACCGGTCTCAAAATAGTCTAAGATATTCTTTGTGTTTGCGAAAAAAATTAAAGTTCTGAGTGTACTATAGTTTTTGTTTAATATTCTATTGTGATCCTTTTCGTTTTGTCATAATAATAATTTCAGAGTGTTATCAAACCGTCCTAATTTGTTTTTGCTGATTATGTCTTTGTGCGTTCCTTATGAGGTGACACGGTAGTATTTCCTGGCTCATAGGGATAATGATATCCTTTTTAGAATTGTCACCACTTTCTAACACTGCCCAAAATTCTACATACACAGTTAACTGAAGTTCTTTCAATATAATATTAAAAAATTAAATTGAATATGTATGATAACCTTTTACTTTTTTTGCTATCTTTATAAAACTTAGGCCACTAGTCCTTTTAGGTCTTTTATTATGCAGTGAATACAAAATTTTAAAAATTCTCAAAAATTCATTTTTACCTGTATGTAATATTATTTCATATTTTTCTACACCTGATTCATCTCTCAGTTTGGGCAGGTTTGTTCAGTAGATACTGTTTTTTTTTTTTTTTTTTTTTTTTTTTGTCCAATCATTACTGTTCAGATACATTGAATTAAGTAGGGTAGGGCACACAAAAGAGTAACCTAATTCCTGAATGTAAATACTACCGTGCCACCATGAAGGTTATTTCAACAAAAATAAATGCACTGGAACGCAGCAACCAATGATAGTTTGTGTCTCTTTTTAAAATTGTAGATTTCGTATGATCATTTAAAATTTTATATGATATGACAACGTTGTTAACCAGCCAACGCTATAACGACATAAATGAGAAATAGCTTTAATGTATGAGGGTCTTAGTTGTGTTTACAGAATAGAGAATAATGGGCAAATAACAGAATGCTGGCCAAAATGAATAAAGAATAAAGAAAAATTGGCAAAAACAATAAAGAATATATTAATGAAGTCCTCCGCATTTAGACCCTTTTGAATAATAGCTTGGCACACTTTACTGTCGCATGTTGAGTTGATCTAGCAACACATAGCGTAACAGTGTCGTTGTTGTAGTATTTACTAGATTTGACTATCCCTTATAGAAATTTAATTCTAGTTACCTAGTAATTATCTCGATAAGTTACAGAGTTACCAAATCGGTAATATGTTGGCCTAATTTACTATCAATATAGCTTTTAGCAATTTATATTTACATTTTTCAGGCTAAAATTGATACAATAAAATATCATTAACCTGGAAAGCAAAAAAAGTTTTGTTCTTCTCTTTACTGATGAGTGCATTAGTGGTTTTACATCGTTCCTTCTTGCTAAACAACAAAAATATGTATATTCATAAATAATCTGTAAAAATCGAATTGTGGATATCACGTGAACGTTTACTGTTATATATAATTAATAGACATATGTTTAGATGTAAAATAATGTTGAACATTATAATGGAACGAAAAAAGCTCAAGCATTTCTTTTTTGTCACCAGTTAAATCGTTTTAAATCGAAATTTACTGCTTTGTCTTACATTGTTTTTATTTACCCTAATTAGGAATTCTTTACTAAAGTGTTGCTAGATTGATTTCTCAATGGTTAAATTATAACTTTGAAAAATGGGAATTTTTGAAAGGCTACAAAGTGTTGGTAGGTCTTCCGCATTAAATTTAAACAGAAACGAAGCTTAACCTATAATGATTTTTTCGGGGCTCATCGGTATTTAAAATATTTTTTACAGGACATGGAAGCACATTCAATGTAATAGAATATAGATTTTACATTCTTTCATAAACAAAATTTGAGACAGTTTTTTCTGTTGTTTTATTTAAATATGATTGAGTAATATTATTAAAAAATGATATTTTAGAACTCGGAAAAGTTTAAACTTCTTTAAACAACAAATTGGTGTGAAATACCATTTCAGCCAAATTGACTCTTTTATCGGATTGTCCCTCGATGTTAGATACTTAGTAGCCTCTCATAAGTACTGCCAGTTTCAAATAACTGATATGAGACTACATCAAACTGTTATGACTGCTGTTTCTGATAACTTTTGATTTTATTTTCCTGAAGAATTCAACCTGTGTGTGCTGTATAGCTAGCATGTTCCAGTAGTAGCGATCACATTTCGTCACTGCTTTTTAATTATTAACCGTCTTTAAGTACCTTCATCAAATTCGGTTATAATGTAAGTAGGTAGTCGATACAGGGTTTTCGTTGTGTGTGTTTACTTTTAAAACATATAGCCGAGATAGCTAAAGGGTTCGACAGCTGGGTACGCACGTAAAACTGGTTTAACCATAACACAGTATGTGCCTCTTCCCCGTCTGTAAATCTAAGAATGTTGCTGTTCGTTGTTGTTTGTTTGTCATTTCTTAGGGGTGTTAGTAAGTGGTGGGATCCATTGTCATTACAATGATTTTGGTAATTCTATTATTTCTTTTATATATTTAACATACATATAACACATGGCAAACCTCTACTTGATTTTCCATCCTTCACGATAAAATTCAGATATTAAGCATTCGAGTCCTAGCATAAAAATTGACAAAAACAATTTACCCCATTGTCTTCATGTAATTTTTGATGTCTATCTGCTTTTTTCGGGTAATATATAAAAACAACCAAAAGTCATGTTTGATTGATGAACAATGTATTGATTTGACATCATTTGGATCTATATCCGACCTATATGACATCAGTTTGAGATCGTTGTCGCATGTGATAAAAATTTCAGTTGTTGAAATGAATGTCAGCTGAAAAAGTGAAAACCGAAACTACGAAAGCCAACAGGATGACCGATTGAATCCTGTGTTATTTGATGCAATTAAAATTTTCCAAACTGCTTCATGTTTAAAGAGATTCAGCACCAATCGGTTTTTCGCCACGGAGTCCTGTATTTCTGAATTTGCGAACATTTGCACATTCAACTTCAACTTTACCCTGAGAAAATATAACTGCTCTTCACCGCTCTGCACTTATTATCTACATGCTATCCTCAAAATGTTAAAATACTCATTTCGATTGAATATTTTGCTAATTTCCATTTTTAAAGGTCTTTATTTCTTCACTGCAAACTCTTATTTTTTTCTTTCTGTAAGCCTCTTTAATTTTATATGTATTTCTTCATTCATATCTTCTACATTCTTTTCAATTGACCAAATTCCTCGTTGATAGTTTATCAGTTAAAGTGTTATCTATTTCCGCAATTTAAATTCGTAAAACATTTGACAACTGAACAATTTTTTTTATCTTTCCGAATGTGTTCTTCCTTATAAATTTGCAGCTGTTCGCCCATTCTATCTCGATTTATTCACAGTTTAAGGGATATAGGGTAGTTTGATTGCTTTCTAAGGGATTTTGTGTTCACATATATCTTATCTGTAAGAGAAAGTAGGAGACCGCAAGGACGACAGTCATTACACTTCAAACAGGAATTGTGTCGACCTTGAATTACACATTGTTTTAATTTACTTTTTAGTACATTAATTCACGATGGAAAACGCAGTAGGAATACTCCTACTCTCTATTATTGTTATTATGGTGTCATTTTATGTTTATGAAACAGAACGAAACTTCTACACATGGAGGAGAAACCTTTCAAACAGGAATTCATATCAAATACAACAGGTAAATTTTGAAAGACAGATTCATCAACTTCGGCCAGTTAACTTAATTTTAGTAGCCATTTAGGTTAGACTTTTCTGAGATTGTGAAACAACGTATGCTCTTTCCGGACTATGCTTTTAGATGTGGCTATACGTCGATAACATAGTAACTAAAATGTCATCTAGAGATCAACTGCTTGTTTTTCACGATGAAATACCTATCTAATCAAATTTGATTAAATTAAAGTCGTTGGAAAGGTAAGATAGTATAACATATATCATGTTGGGATATCTTTAAACGACAAAAAAAAAATGAAAACTCAAATTTTAAATTGTTTATGAGGAAGCATGCAAAAACAGGAATTTTAAATACGTGACAGCTAGATTTAGATCATTTCATTGATTAAACAATGGGCATGTATAATAGGAGTCATTATAGTTTGTTGTCATGTTCTTGATTCTTGCAAGTGTATGTCGAATTTATTATTTTCCCTGTAGGACCTCGCATTTTCTCCATTTCTAAATTTTATATCTGTATTATAGTGAATCAATACATGATTATAATCATCATCGTTTTGCCTAATTCTGAGTTTTTAAGCGTCCCTAATCGGTAGACGAAATCGTTCATCAAGTTTCTTAGTTTCTCTTTTTCGGCTTACGCTTTTTAAAACAACTGAACATGTTGAGTACTTGAGAAATCGATCTCAGTTCATATAGGTCACATTTAATCAAAATGATGTCCATTTGTTGTTTTGTGAGTCAAATCAGCGAAGTTTTTTGACAAAACAAAACTGAACAAAGCTGACCGCTTTTAGCTAATTATATTTTTAATAATGCATTCTTGAAAATGTTTTGGAAAACATGCTCTGACTTATACTGTCAAGTTTTGGTTCAGCTTTAAGGGCAACATTTCCTTACAGGTGTTGTCTGTTATTTAATGTACGTTTCGTTTATCTATTGATCGAGGTACAAATAGGAAATATTGAGATCTGCAAAAAACTAGTATAACCCTTCCATATTTGCATGTGCCAGTCGCACGTCAGGAACCACATCGGTAGTTGTAAGATGGTATTTTTAAATGTTCTTATTATTTGGAAAGTTTAATGTTGATTAATGATCTTTGATTGTTTCTGTTAAATTCATCACAACTTTTATAGACTCGAGATGATTTAAAACTTGGTTTAAAAAAGAAGCGAAAAATACCAATGGGATAATCAAAATCATAAGTCGTAAAATAAACTGACGAAACCATGACAACGAAAAAAAACCAACAACAGTATACAAACACAACATTGAAAACTAAAAAAAAAAACTGAGCAACACGAACCACACCAAAAACTGGCAGTGTTTTCATATTAACCTGCCTTTTGTTAACGACTGCACAGAGCCCTAAATATGTCTTTTGTTTTTGGTCGTGGGGTTGAAGTCATGGGCGTATACCTCACACATCCTTTATTCATAATAAAAGTGTTCTAAATTTTTGTCCTGTCAATGTTTTTCTAACTGAAACGGTAAAGATAATAGACAATACCTGCAATCTACTCATATGTTCCATTTTAAGCCATAGCTGCCTGACGTGCGTGTAAGATTGTAAACGTGATTATCGGACAATTCAAAACATGATTCTTTTAGGATGATTGTGATTAGCTGATCCTGACCCAATCTAATACTTCGTCGATAGTAATACAATCCACGTGACCAACTATCAGCGCTGAACAGGACTGAATTACTGCGCATGTGCATGTTCTATGAACAAGAAATATATCCACCGCATCGTTAATTAACTGGTGATTCACGATGTTAATCAGTAATGTTTGGATTAGATTTGGTAAATTATTCGAAATTTGCATTTCATATGAAAATAAAAATACTTTTCATTAAATACGTACGTGACACTACAAATATTTCCCGCCATGTGTCAATAAATGACGCTATCCCACGATGCATCATTCTAACATCCAATTGACGAAACCATGTCGTTGTATTCCGCCTGGCTCTACTGTCGAGCAGTGAGCCAGGATCCCAAACTAGATTGTGATTAACTTTTATTCCGTTTGACCGTGTAGTATCACAGCAGAAGATTTTTCTAAAAGTTAATGGATAACGACGGACGCCAAGTGATAAACATAGCTCATTTTTGTCCTTTGGCCTAGATAAGTTAATAAAAAAAATAATATATTTCTATTGCTATCTTACAGTTTGAAACATCACGCAACGAAGTTCCTGAAAGTAAAATGAGTTCGACACCTCTATCCATCATTATTTTGTTGACACCTTTAAATTCGGACGAAGGTTTCTATACTGATCAAAACAATGATATTACGTTCGATAAGCAGACAAAATTGAAATGGCGGAGTTTCCCTGTTTAAGGAAGGGGTTTGTGAAAACAAAATATATTTTTTGTCGTTATTCTAGTGCTTTCATTTTTGTTGGACTCTTTTCAAGTTTGGATGCAGGTTTTCATTCATAAGTATGAGTTTGATAAAAAAAATCTGAAATGGAAACAATTTTCGAAAGAAAGACTTTTGAAAAAAACAAAAATTAATACGATTTCAGAACGCTTGGATAAGGCCTTCATATTTCACTAAATAAAGGCAACAGTAGTATACTGCTGTTCGAAACTCATAAATCGATAGAGATAAAAACAAATCCGGGTTACAAACTAAAACTGAGGGAAACGCATCAAATATAAGAGGAGAACAACGACACAACAAAAACACAACATTAAAATGTAACGAACTATAATATAACAATGGCCATTTTCCTGACTTGGTACAGGACATTGTAAGAAAAAAAATGGTGGGTTGAACCTGATTTTGTGGCATGCCAAACCTCCTGCTTTTATGGCAACGAAGTTTTTAAGACCCATCGAAGTTTCCACTGATCAAAACTCCAAATGATTTCGATAATAAAAAGAAACTCAAATGGGGAGCTTTTTCCTTGAGGGGGACAATATGTGGGGCATGGGGTATGTGAGCTTGCTCACTAAAGAGTCCTGAATTTAATCAATTTGAAAAGTCCTGCAATTTTTACATAAATTGGAAAAGCGATGTGTCATACATTATCTTTTGTAACTATAATGATAATAATTACAAAAAAGTTGTAAAAATCATGGATTGCCGATAAACTCCTTATTTGAACCGATCTGATCTAGAGAAGCTGATTATACTTCCAGTTTTATCTTAGTTGCATAGTTTTTAGCTAGATGTTGAATGCAATAGAATAGGAAGAAAAATGGCTCTTTACTAGAGGTTAGACTTCTCAACTGCGCGTAATGTACTGAAAAAAAGATGGCATTTATCTTCGTGACAGCGAACATGAACATCAGCAGCCAAATTTATACATTGTCTACTGGCCAAGTGTTTACCTTTCGGTTGACCTGTAGTGCATTGCATTACACGAAATGAAATTTTCTTTTGCAGGTAGTGTGGCATTTACAGCATCAATAGCCAAGACTTACAAGGCTCATCCAAATTAAATAATAAAGTTTGAAACAGTTTGGATAAATAATGGTGAAGGATATGATCCAGAATGGGGAGATTTTACTGCAACGATATCTGAACTATACATGGTTTTCTTATACGATAAACGCGGGAAATTATGACATATATTCTTATTTATGGAAGAATGATTTTCAAAACGTAGGCTCATTTGGAACCCGTAGTTCAACTGGGACAGTGAATACTTTGATAATGTTACAAAGAGGAGACATAATTTATATCAAATTTTAATTTATGGACCTAGTGTCGTATCAACAAAAAGTAATAATTTGTCTATGTTCTCTGCATTTTTGATAAAAAGTAAAAGAACAATGTTCCAAGATGTATTATGATGCTAATCTTCAGTCTTTTTTAAATTTTCAACAACTATTGTATAAGCCAATTAAAACAAGGTATGTTTTAATTTTAAATTTGAATCGAAAATGTATTGATTCATGTTCAATGAAATTATCAATTGCAACAGGAATAAACGATGTTCGATTTCAATGAAACAATTACATGTCGGGACTTGAGAATGTCAATACAAATCGTGAAATATTATTTCCTGTTGCATTGCGATAAAGATCGACAATCAACATCGATAATATCTCAATCTGCATGTGGCATTATTTTTCTGTTAATTCCATATTTTTACCTTGAAAAGAAGAAATAACAATTGATGCGCGGAATATGTCATTTCGACAGATGTAAAATTTGAAAAAAACAGGAACTAAACGCATTAAAAGACATAAAGACATTCATCAACATAGTATAGGATATTCTTTGAGGTTCATTTTCGTTTTGTCATAATAATACTTTCACAATGCTATAATCCCGTCTTAATTGGCTTCTGGTAATTCTGTCATTGTACGATCCTGATGAAAGTTTATACAGGAAAAATGCAATCGAACACATATTTGCGTCTCTTTTAATTTTTTTTTTTTTATTTGACTTTTCTTTGATGGGAATTAGTTGATATATCTCGAGTAAGTTAACCAATCTGGTTGGCATTTGTTTGATCTCTTAAATGTCCTTTTCAAGTATTCATGCTAAAGTCTTCCAACTTTTTTAAAAGTGTGTTCCATTTAACTTTAATAATTTGTCATGCTCTTCCTGTAACAAGATAAGACAGAAAGGTTTTCCTGAAAATTTGTTTAACAAATGTTATGCAAACAACTTGCTCGATTTTTAACTATTTAAAAGTACGATCATGTTTATAATTGTTTATTATAATATTCATGACGAATTAAGTCCAAAGGAACGAGACAAATCAAAACTGACATATTTGTATATATAGTATGTTGTAATGGAAATGAATGCCTCAAGGAATGAACTATGGTCTCGAAATATTTCTGTTTGGGATTTTTGTTCCTTATACATAATTTCCTGTCTAATTGCTTTGTGTCATGCATAAATATTAATTTCCTTATTTTAATATAGATGTACTACGCTATCATCCGCACAGTAAGCATTGCCATAACTTAAATCATGATATGATCGTTTCAAAATTTTACAATTTAAGACAACGTTGTGTAACCAGGGAAAATAATGATAACATTAATATGATAACAATATTGTATTTCAATTTAGCACATTAAACTAGCGACAAGTAGCCTAACAATGGCGCTGTTATGGTATTCACTAATTTGCCTCACCATTATATGATATTATTCATCGAACATTTGAAATTTAATTCTAGTTTCCTTGTAATTCTCTAGAGTAGTTACAAAGATACTAGATCTGTAATATGTTGGACTAATTTACTATCAGTGTAGCATTTACCATTTTATACATTTTGCAGGCTAAATTGATACAAAGAGAATATAATCAACCTGGAGAGCAAAGAATGTGCTCTGCTTTGTACTGATGAATTTATTAGCGATTTAGCTCGTTTCATTAAAATATCAATTCTTCCCGTCTTTTGTTTTTGTTTTTTTTTTTTTAACTTCTTTGTGCAAATGATGAATGATATAAAAGGTGTTGCTTTCAGCAGTTAATCCTACGACAACTGTGCAAGCTTTAAAATAATTTTACATTTTGTTTCATT
This sequence comes from Mytilus coruscus, assembly GCA_017311375.1. Lineage (NCBI taxonomy): Eukaryota > Metazoa > Mollusca > Bivalvia > Mytilida > Mytilidae > Mytilus > Mytilus coruscus. The sequence goes on along the minus strand of CM029603.1, from coordinate 58,657,217 downwards.
TACTGGAAGTTGTATTGAGCAACTAAGCGATTAAACGTACCAGTACCATGTTTTTTATTGTTTCTGTTTTCCCATTGTCTTAGATATATGATAGGAAGGTTTCTGTTTTCTTAATGTTCATGAAAATGCTTCTTCTGAAATAAAAAAATATTAAGAAAATATTAAGAAGCGATTCAATTCCCGTTCTGTTTATAAACTGTATTAAGTCTGCTCAACACTTTAACTGTACGTGTAGTACATAAATTCCACATGCCTGGTCGAGGATGAGTGTTTCAGCTATTTTGGAATATACATATGTATAAAAACATCATTAAATCGAATATGTCAAAATCATTAATAAAACCCACCAAAAGACAGTATCATTACAACTACAATAATTATTTTCAAGGAGACATGTTGCTCTTTTGATGTCACATTGGAGTATTTTGTTTCTTTAGGTGTTATAGTCGCAAAAGGTTTTTCCCTTACAACTCCCGTTGTTCAGGTATCAACACAATGTGAAAGAACGGCGAAGTCTGCTTTATCAATTTTTATGTAGAAACATGAAATAGTAGATAAGTACTACTTTTCCCCAATAAACCTCACACCTGAAACATCACTTTTGGTGGAAGTGTATTATGATAGGAATGTTACTATTTTATACCGTATGATTTTTCATGGCATCATATATGAGGTCGCTCAGACTGCTCTATTAAAATAACGAACGAGAGCGGAAGCTTAATTCTAGAATAATTTAAGCAACATGTAGTAACTTATAATATATGTGAGATTTAGTATTAATACAAACTCGGATTGTAAGTCATTTGTAAGAATCCTGGTATTTTATCGACTTAAAAAGTATGCTAGTATATATTATACATACAGTAATCAGTTTGTGTTGTATTGGCATAATTCAAATGATACTTTTTGCTGTAAATTTACAAATTATAACATAACTAATTATAACAATATTATAATACATTATTAATTATAGCATAATTTTAATGTTCAAGCAAAGTTCACAACTCCTACATGAATATAGACCGCAGACAATGTTTTGCTGTTCTGTTCAGGTCTTTTTTCTTTACTATTCATTTTTTTAAAGTTTTACTTTCAAATGTTTTGGTTCCCAGTATTCCACCTGAATGTTATATCACACAATCAAGAAACACGTGATGTGCTCACAGATGTCGATTCATACGTTAAGAATAAGACACTGCCGATAACGGCAAAACATACATCTTGCAATAGTTGACTCAATGAAGGAAGCCGAATATGTTTACTAATGATCATTTAATGTAAATTGTAGAACACAAATTTATGTATCGCGCGTTTTCTTTAGTATACTCATTTCAAAATTAACACGTAAGGACAACATTATGGCAAACTTTATGAGTTATCTGTTTTTATGAGCTACCTGTATTGTAATTAAGATGGCCAAACTCTCCCAAATTGAGTTGATTTAGTTGAGCGTAACAATGTCGCTATAATTGTATTTGCTTATTTGCCTCTCCATAATACAATATTATCATCGAACATTTTAAATTTAATTTTAGTTTGCTTTTCATTCTCTGGAGTTGTTACAGAGATATCAAGCCTGTTATATTTGGTTCAATTTACAGTTTAGCTTTCAGGAATTCATATTTACGATTTGCAAGCTAAATTGATACAAAGAAAATATCACTAACCTGGAAAGCAAAGAATGCTTTGCACTTCATTATACTGCTGTGTTCATTAGTGGTTTTAGTTCGTTCGATTAAAATATAAATTCTTCCCGTTCATTTGACTTAATAACTTCTTTGTGGAAATGATGAATAATATAAAAGGTGTTGCTCCTAGCAGTTTTTCATGCGACAACTGTGAGATCTTTGAAATGATTTTACATTTCATTTGAATTAATTGAAGATTTATTGAGTAACTCAAACAAACTAGTACCATGTTATTTTATTGCTGTTTTCTTTTCTTTCTTATTCTAAATATGTCATACGATGGGTTCGGTATTGTACTTGCTAAGAGAAAATGCTTCTTCTGAAGTAAAGAAATATTAAGAAGACGTTCTTCAATTCCCTGTCTGTTTATCAACTATAAGCACTTTCAAATTAACTTTAAATGTAATATATACAGTCCACTTGCCTGTTCGAGGTCAGATATTTTGAATATACTAATAACATCATTTCATCGAATGTGTCAAAACATTTATATGATAAAACTTACCAAAAGGCAGCAAGATAACAGTTCATATATTAAATAATCGAGAAGATGTGTTGACCTCCTACTGTCATTTTTGTAGTATTTTGTGTCGTTGGGTTACTGTCGCAATGGGAAACGCCCCACATCCTCCGTTATTTAGGTTTCAACACAATATGAAAGGAATTGGAAATCTGTTTCATAAATTTTTGTGTAAAACCATTAAATAGTAGATAAATTTACTCATTTTCTTTTCCATAACTATGGCACCTGAGACGCACTTTTGGTAGAGGTGTTTCCTGATGAGACCGTTACTATTTTAGACCGTAAGATTTTTCATAGCATCAATATACGAGATCGCCAAGACTGCTCAATTTATTTAAACACATTTATTCTAAAACCAGTTGTTGGCATGATAGGGGTTATGTTCTTCTCATATATTTTATGATGGTATGATACTAAACCCCTAACGGGAGGGATTCTGCTTGATTTTTATATGAAGACGTAATCTTTCAATCAGTTTAATTGAGGTCTGGAGCTGGCATGTCAGTAACTGCTAGTAGTCCTTCGTTAATTATTTATGTATCATTGTCATTTTGCTTAGTTTCTTCTGTTACCTATTCTGACATCGGACTCGGACTACTTTTAAACTGAGTTTTACTGTGCGTATTGCTGTGTGTTTGTTTATTCTACATTGGCTAGAGGTATAGGGGAAGGGTTGAGATCTCACAAAACATGTTTAAAAAGTAAAATAACAAAAATACCGAACTCCAAGGGAAATTCAAAATGGAAGTCCTTTATAAAATGGCAAAATCAAAAGCTCAAACACATTTAACGAATGGAAAACAACTGTCATATTCCTGACTTGGTACAGGCATTTCTAAAGCATTTTTGCGCATGTCCCAAGTCAGGAGCTTCTGGCCTTTGTTAGTCTTGTATGTTTTTTTTTTTTTTATTTTAGTTCATTTATATGTTTCGGAGTTAGTGTGACGGCCATTTTCACTGAACTAGTACACATTTTTGTTTAGGGGCCAGCTGAAGTCATCCTCCGGGTGCGGGATTTTCTAGCTGTGTTGAAGACCCATTGGTGGCCTTGGTCTGTTTTCTGCTCTTTGGTAGGGTTGTTGTCTCTTTGACACATTCCCCATTTCCATTCTCAATTTTATCAATGAATATAACGATTGATGGGATGGTTGATTGCACTTTAAGCATTTGAACATTTTCATTTGATTATACATGTTCTAAGCATTTTCGCTTTTTTCTAGTATATTCTCCTTTGAGATGACATTTTCAATCTAATGCAAACAATGTTCTATTCCTTGGGGTATACATTCCAAGGAATTATGAGCGAGGCTCACTACTTTCTGGATATTTGAAATAAACGGTGGCTTTCGTAACAGAATAATTGGTTATAATAATGTACCAAAAAGACAATGGTTTATACAATTTAAAATACATTAGAAAGGATGGAATTTACAAAAAGACAATTTTTAAAGATTTTTTTTCAACTGCACTTTAGGTTATATGACCCGCTCTTACAACTGATTCACTTTATGCTAGTACCTGACTTTTTAAGTTTGTCTCGGTCTCTAGGAGGGATGACTGAGTGCTCAAACATTTAGTTTGATATCATAAATGTTAATGTGTCCATCTGAAAAAGAAAGACGAAAGATACCAAAGGGACATTCAAACTCGAAAATAAATTGGCAACGCCATGGCAAAAAAAAACCAAAAAAAAAACGAAAAAGACATACAAACAAACAACAGTATACAAAACAAGACATAGAAAACTAAAGACTGAAGTTAGAATCTTCGTCTTTGTGAAATAACACTGAGGTTGTGAGTTCGAACCCTGTACGTGGCAGGTGCAATTGCAATCTAAAGCATTTTTGCGCATGTCCCAAGTCAGGAGCTTCTGGCCTTTGTTAGTCTTGTATGTTTTTTTTTTTTTTTATTTTAGTTCATTTATATGTTTCGGAGTTAGTGTGACGGCCATTTTCACTGAACTAGTACACATTTTTGTTTAGGGGCCAGCTGAAGTCATCCTCCGGGTGCGGGATTTTCTAGCTGTGTTGAAGACCCATTGGTGGCCTTGGTCTGTTTTCTGCTCTTTGGTAGGGTTGTTGTCTCTTTGACACATTCCCCATTTCCATTCTCAATTTTATCAATGAATATAACGATTGATGGGATGGTTGATTGCACTTTAAGCATTTGAACATTTTCATTTGATTATACATGTTCTAAGCATTTTCGCTTTTTTCTAGTATATTCTCCTTTGAGATGACATTTTCAATCTAATGCAAACAATGTTCTATTCCTTGGGGTATACATTCCAAGGAATTATGAGCGAGGCTCACTACTTTCTGGATATTTGAAATAAACGGTGGCTTTCGTAACAGAATAATTGGTTATAATAATGTACCAAAAAGACAATGGTTTATACAATTTAAAATACATTAGAAAGGATGGAATTTACAAAAAGACAATTTTTAAAGATTTTTTTTTCAACTGCACTTTAGGTTATATGACCCGCTCTTACAACTGATTCACTTTATGCTAGTACCTGACTTTTTAAGTTTGTCTCGGTCTCTAGGAGGGATGACTGAGTGCTCAAACATTTAGTTTGATATCATAAATGTTAATGTGTCCATCTGAAAAAGAAAGACGAAAGATACCAAAGGGACATTCAACTCGAAAATAAATTGGCAACGCCATGGCAAAAAAAAACCAAAAAAAAAACGAAAAAGACATACAAACAAACAACAGTATACAAAACAAGACATAGAAAACTAAAGACTGAAGTTAGAATCTTCGTCTTTGTGAAATAACACTGAGGTTGTGAGTTCGAACCCTGTACGTGGCAGGTGCAATTGACTCAAGTCTTAATTGAATTGACTAGGATTGTCAGTTTTCCTACCAAAGGTCGGTGATTCTCTCCGGGAACTTTGTCTTCCTCTACACATAAAAACTTACCGCTACGAAAAAATTAAATAGTGCTGAAAGTGGCGCTAAACACCAATCAATCAATCAATCTTTGTGAATACTTTATTTTTTCTTTTCAATTGTGGAATTATGCTGTTTTGAAAATCGTGGATAGTAGCCTTATTTTATTGCGCATTGTTTAGGCTTTTGACGACTGTGACATATATTATAGACAATTTTTCTGTACTTTTAGTTTGATTGATTTCATCATCTGTCGTATCGCTGTACCATTGCCTTGTCTATATGTATAACAAATAGAATTTAAAGTTTACGCAATTTGATGATGTCAATTGCACGTCAAAATCTCCTGAATTTCCCCTAAATCTCTGTCAGATTAAGTAAAGATGTTATCCAGCTGACCAATTTTGATAGAAATCTATCGATTACTGTTCCCCTATAACCTTTCTCTAAAACTGACAAATTTTCAATTTTCTTGGAAGAAATCATTGCAGGAGTCATTTGAAAATTCCATTAATTTCCTCAATGAAAGCAAATAATGCCACTTTGCTTCCAATTTTAGTAGCGAGTTTCAATAGACAACTTTCGAGTTCGATGCATTTCTGTCTGGTTTTAGTGAACATCATTCGTGCGTTTAGGGGCATCGTCACTTCCGTTCCCATGTTGAGCAATTGGTTGGAAAACTATGATGCTATATTGCACGAACTATTCGGCAAATTGAATTTTCATAATTGACAATCAGCACTGCTGTCGTTAGAAACATTATTTCTAGTTTATTCTGCACAATGACGATCACTAAGACGCTTGGTGAACGTTAATAGTGCAGGGATACAGGCGATCCCCTCTAACTGGTAAATGACGTCATAAAGGCGCGCATAATTGACGAGTTTTTCCGGTGACGGACAAACTCGAAAGTGGTCTATTGCATGAATTGATTATCAAGTACAGTTCTTCATGTCAATATTCAAGTTAAAAAGTAACAACACTAACAAGAAAGATAAGTATACGAGTAGATCATTGTCGCGTACATTAAAATCATCTTTACTTTAAACTCATTTGCTTTATTTTGGATTTTTCATCTATATCGCTTTACTACCTACAGCATTTCCATGTGTCGGAACATGTTCGATGACTGTCTTTATCTGTCTGCATTTTTTTTTCTAATTGAATATATTAATATCTTTTGCTTTTGAAAAGGCATGTTTTTTGTTGCAACTGAAGTATTTTTGTTGTTAAGATAAAGTCTGCAACTTCACTGGAAATAAAAGAGAGGCGAAGGATACCAAAGGGACATTCAACTAAATCTTTTCTAGTAGTAATTGAAAAAATGTAAGAAAACCTTCATTGCTGTAAAGTATAATTCAAAAACATTGCAGCAACCCTAAGATATTCTGTCTAATCGTGTTTGAATTGATATGTATCCACAATTGACTCACACGCGTGCACAATTTATGAAATTCGTTATTTTTAATTCCCAAGGAAATTGAATCTGTAATGATGCAGGTTCTTGTGACGTCAGTAAAGTATGCAAAAGACAATTACGCACAACAATTCACTTATTCCGAATATACAGTATACCATGAAAATGCCAAGCTATTCGTCAACATCCCTTTTCCCTAGAAATAAGAATATGACAAATCAACAAACCAATGCAACTGCTTCTGGTATTCATCTTTCACTTCTAAAAGAATATATTTTTTTTCGTATTGAGATTATTTTTTTTTTTTTTTTTTTTTTTTTTTTGGCATTTCGCAATATCTTTTACCCTTCACTTTTTATTGCGTTGCTGTATGAAATCAATAACAAGTGCATCCGCCAATACGTGAGTGTAAGAAGTCATGATTTTACTATCAGATTAACTTACCTAAAGGAATTACGAGCTTGAAATTTTTCTCTTATACGGTATACTTTAGCTTTATTTTTTGAACTCTTATATTTGCTGCCTCCACGTTGTTATTATATAGACAAGTGCTTTTATGTACTTATTTATAGTGTCTGTTTGTCTGTGTATTTTTTTACTCCACTGACCGATATTAAAGGGGGTATTGCAATAACAATTTTAGCTCCGCCACATATCTAAGGACCTGTTTAAGGTCAGGATCAACGTGAATGGCCGTCTTTAAATATATTTGATGAATCATGTTTTTATGTGTTACAAATTTGAAGTTGTTTTCAGATTTTCTATAATCCCTGTTAAATTAAGTTTTTTTAACTCAGACGATGTAGTCTAAGAGCTTGCTTAATGGTTTATCACGATTGGTTAAAACTTTTGAAAATTGTTTTTTTTTTTTTTTGTATTGTTGGATTTCTGTCCCATTGCGGTATAACCGATATCTCTTTTTTATTTATATTCAGGCTGCGATTTAAAGCTTCAAGTATCCAGCAGTCGCTTGTTCATTGTAAAAAGTCGTATGATGACCTCTATATATGAATGTATTGTTTAACCGAAATTGTTGGGTTGCTTTCTCAACATCTTTACCCTACATTCCCTTTATTCTTTAATTGGAATATACATCATTTTCCTTGTATTAGACATGTATGTACATGTATGTTTATATTTGAGTATATGTATTATGCAATGTTATATGCTAGTATTTTATTAATGTTTTTGTTTTTATTGTTTTTAAGCTGTCGCACTGATTAGGGGGTACCCAACACTTTGACTGCAATAGATTTAGCTCGTTTAATTTTCATAAAATTTTTACAAAATATTCACTTTGACCTGTTGACAAAATTATAAACATTTGAAGAAATTTTAACCACACAAATTTACAGGAATCATGTCATTGGATATATAGGAGTTTACAAACACTAATTTGATCATTGAAAAGCTTGATTTCTCTTTACTAATAGTATGTGATTAAAATGTTCAGCTGATTTTTAAAGAGATTACTCCCTTATGTGTCCTGTACCCCCTTGAGGACGTTTGCAATACAGGAGCTGTAGAAATTTGCATATCATTAAATAAAACGCGGTCTATATACGTTATTGGTTACCAGAACTTTTGATATACCAAATCAGGTACTTCATATCTGAGAAACGGTCAATATATGCCCTCCCAAAAACAAAACAAAAAAACAAAAACATTAATAAAATACTAGCATATAAGATTGCATAATGAATATACTAAAATATATACATACATGATCATACATGTTTGTATTATTCAAAATTATCAGTCAAAAGGTGTTTTACAAGGATCACCAGTCCTTTACCAAAATGTATTCTACATAGTTTGATATTCATACCTATGCATAGGAACTATTTTGTTTTAAATATATACTTCTTTCCCGTATGTTCTTTTTGACCGGGCCCGCTTTGGTTGTGTTACATCTAACAAAATTTAGCCGAATTATTTAGCAAAGAATTCCCCTCAACCGGTGCTAGATGCCGTCTTAAACTTGCAGTGAGGTGAGAGTTTTTTTGCTCCGTGGTGAAGGTTCTCACTGTGACTTTGAGATGAAAAACAGCAATAAAAGCGCTGTTCCTTTGCTTTCCGTGTGTTTTTTATGTGCATGTACTGATTTTGTGTCATTGATGAATACCCCATATCCTTTGTATTTTCTATTAGCTATTTTTAGGGTTCTATAAAAATACAAATAAGGTGCATTCATTTCATAGAAAATCTTTTAATTTGAAGCTTCTTCTCGCATACCTTTAGACTTGCATTAAGCTTGCAACATATTAGGTGCTGTTGGCGACACAAAAAGTCATGTACAAAGTCTCTTTCAAAACAAAAGTTTTGCATGCCCAATTTGCAAATTTTGAAGGTTAGAATAAGAGTGCAGTACCAATTCATTCAATTTAAAAGCGACATATTAAGCAATTGTAAAGGTGGTATAAGGGTGGATAAAGACAGCAAAGAAATGACAGATAGATTGAAGAAATGGGCAAACAATTTTGGAGTTGAATGTATTTAAACCTTAATAACAAACAAAACATCAATTTTGGAAAAATTACACATTTGTATCATTTAAACAATCTATTTTAAAAATGGAATAAAATACTTTTAAAAGAAAAAATAAGACGCCTTATCAGTATTTTAATTTTGTGAAAGTATCCCAAAAAATAACTTATTTCACAATACGCTTTGACTATGTTATACTAACCCTTGTATGGATATAACATTTTCAAAATTTCGTGCGTCTGAAGCACTTATCTAGATTAATGTTCGCCAGAAACGCTCAAACCTAAATATTTGAAAGCCAGGGATGTATAAATACGTAGAAACGATTTTCCCATAGCACAAATGTTAAAATAATCGTCCACTTTTATCGTTGAGAACTGAAAATACCAAGCGAGGGGCATTTAAAGCAAAGTTTGCACTCTTTTTATTGTCTTTTTTTCAATTAAGGCAAATCAAGTCTTTGTTATGTCCTTATAAATAACAGTGTACTTATATTCCTCAACTATTTGTCAAACCATTGTCTAGACAAAAAAATAATTTGGTTAGATGATTATTGCTTTTCTGGTTCAAAATGTGACTTTGAAGACCCATAACTACAAATTTTAGATCTCAGAACGATTTTAAGCCATAAAAGCAATATTTCGATATCGAGTATCATAACCATCATTGACCATTTGTAAACGACCAACCAATAATTTCTTAAAAGAAACATTACAATATACATCGTTAAGATCAAGAGACAGATACACGATTGTTCAACGATAAAATGAAGACTTATGCTGTCTTATTATAACAATGTCGTGAGACGTATTTGCCAAAAAGAAAATAAAACTCTCTGCGATAAAAATTGAATTTTATTATCTTATTATACACAGTATACTTTTATAAGTTATCTGAAAACATAAAAGCTAACCCCGAATAGCAATTAATACGTCCGTTTTTGTTCCTAACATAACCTTGTTCATACAGTATTTAGGTTTAGACCAAAATTGTAAACCCGCTGCATTTGTTTGCACCTGTCCGAAGTCAGGAACCTGATGTTCAGTGGTTGTCGTTTGTTGATTGGTTCTCGTTTTTTATATAGATTAGACCGTTAGTTTTCCTGTTTGAATGGTTTTACACTAGTCATTTTTGGGGCCTTTATAGCTCGCTGTTCGGTGTAAGCCAAGGCTCCGTTGAAGGCCGTACTTTGACCTATAATGGTTTACTTTTACAAATTGTGACTTGGATGGAGAGTTGTCTCATTGGCACTCATACCACATCTTCTTATATCTATTAAACAACCAGGTTGGCGTTAAGTTCTGTCCTAAAATGTCCCTTTCTATTAATTTCTAGATTTAATTGAAATATGAAGTAGACCAGAATAAATGGTATCTTGCTTTCAAATTCAACGAAATAGATGAGATAAACATGGTCATCAAACTTTGAATCATTCAATGAAAGGACATCATCTATACAGCGGAATGCGAAGATAAGCAATAATACTAACCTTATTGACGCTTCTCATACGAATAATGGAGCAATTTCAACAGAATGTTGGCTGATAATTAGGAACAGACTCAATGACATGATAAGTTTCTATTAATTTGTTATGTAAACATAGAAATTATATATAAAAGATGTGTAATCTGTCTGTGTCTGAAGTATCGCTTGAATGTTTGAAAATTCTTCTATACGATATGCTGCAGTGTAATTTATTGTTAACATCCTTGTTTAACTCTCTTTAAATGACTAATAGAACATGCCGTTGTCTTTCTTTGATGCATAGATTCTATTAATCACTACTCCGATCAAAAGTAACGAATGAGGACATAGAAACTAGTCTGCAAAGTGTATTATCTGGACTGGACTGGACTGTACTCTTGGACTGGACTGAACTGTTGACTGGACTGGACTGTCACATATTTATTTATTTTAATAACATGCACTTATTTTTATTTTTTTTTTGTTATCTAATTGATTATGTTGTTGATGCTGTTTTATTCAATAATATAATTTGAATTTATAATCTGCCTGGCATAAGAATTAGCATTAATTGAAGACATTCGACCTCCAGAACAGATTTTTTTTTTATCTATTAAGTTACAGATTGGAATGTCAGAATCAATTTTATTACATGAGGCAGATAAAAGGACACATTGTGTTTTGTTATCTTTGTAAAACATTTATCACCTTGTTGTATTTCATTTCTGAAATTTATTGGTATTCACATATATGAATTCTAAACCAGTTTACAAATACATTTTAGCTGTCCTTTTGAGAAGTCATTTATATGCATATCTTTTTTATCAAGGATGTGGTATTTAAAAGTCATACTAACAAACATACTAACACACATACTAACAAACAAAGGGTGTGTAAATGCACAGACTAGAAAAAAATTTCCAGGCAGGGTTAAAAACCAAAAAAGAATATATGAGGGTCTGGACAGGGATCCATCATTTATGTATTCTTTAATGTTTTGAGTATTTATCTTTATCTTTAAAAATAATATTTATTCTGTAAAATTCTCATAAAAATAACGTTACAATTAATTTTTTCTTTAATTATAGGACTTCTTTATTTGCACATCCTTTATTTCAGTAAACAGTACTATATAACCTAATTCTTTTTATATTCCAGTTATTCTTTATACTTTTGAACCCAATTATTTTCTAATTTTTTTTTTTTCTCTCTTTTCATTATTTTTTTTGGGGTCATTATTCTCTATTCCGTAAACCCCGATCAGACCCTCATATATATTAGTTTGAAGTCTGGTTAAAGCCGTACTTTGACCTATAATGGTGTACTTTTACAAATTGTGACTTGGATGGAGAGTTGTCTCATTGGCACTCATACCACATCTTCTTCCTATTAAGAACATAACTTGTCCTGCAGTATTAAATAAAAATGTCAGTAAAAGAGGCACTAGCCAATCGTCATGTCTTAGTGTACGCTTTTAAAAAATATTACTCAGAACACATTGTATTCTGGACGGTGAATTGAAAGTATTTGATAAACAAACTCGTCATAGATACTGGGATTACAATTTTGAACGCCAGACGTGCGTTTTTTTTTTTTTTTCTACAAAAGACTCATCAGTAACACCCGAATCAAAACAGTTAAAAAGGCCAAAGAAAGTACGAAGTTAAAGACCGTTGATGACCCAAAATTCCGAAAGGTTTTGCCAAATATAGATAAAGTAATCTATTCATGGGGTAGAAAATCCTTTGTATTTCGAAAAATGAAACCAGATGAAAATTCATATCTAGCAATGTTGACAAAAGAAAAATAATGGTTGAATGATTAGCAACGACATTTTTTCTATGAATTGATAGTTCAGTTGAGTACACTTAGTCTGATTAATCCGCCTAGATATCAATTCGATTGAAATTTACAATAAAAATATTTAAAAACTACCAGATCCTGGTCAAGAAATCTGGAAAAATATGCTTAATCGTTTTTTTATACTGTATTTAGTCAAATTCTATTCAATATCGCTGTTGCATTCTGATTTGAAAGGAATTTCATATTGAGGATCAACATTTGGAAATAAATACAACATACATTTCATGAACATCCAAAATTTGGACCTGATCAGTTTAGGAAATATGTTCATTTGAAAATTTGATATAGTTTTTGCTGGTTGAGATTAAAAAATATTTCATTAGTAACCTTTTCTATAATTGATTCATGCATTCCAAGGGTATGTAGAGGACTGCATTGTACGTCTGTCATAAATCCAAAAGATTTTTTTTTTTGACAGACACATTAACTTTATGAGCGCTCATTCCTACATATAACCTTAGGTGACAGTAAAGATCGACTTAAAAAGATATCATAGTATTATGAAAACAATATATAGTAGATAATCATTTCTGATATTTAACACATCCCTCTATTTTGGGGGCATGACATACTCTATCGTTTGAAAACCAAGTAAAGGAAATAGTAGTTTGTTTAGATATTCAAATCTTATTAACCGATGAAGAAGATACAAAGTTAGAAACGTTACATAAAAGGGAGAAATTTAAATTCCGACGTAAAAAAATGTCCAAGTTGGAAGTAAGAAATGGCAACTTGAAAGTAAGAAGTATAACGGCTTCCTTTGCAGTGTTTTGTGGTCTTTTTTTTTTTTAGTCCTTCGATTTTGATAATACTTTTGGTATCTTCCTTCCAACTATTGTAATAGATATATGAACGGAAATCAATACTGAATCTACCAAAATTAAAATCTTGAATATCATGAAATATAAAGGAATTATCAAATTTTGCAGTAAATTTATATTGTTCGCATTAGAGTCTGGCAAACTGGTTATGTCTCTGTCCGGCAGCATTTTTCACATATCATTATTTTAAGTCGCTTTATTGACACAAACTTTTAACCTGGTACCGCATATATATAATTGCAAATGTTAGCATTGTAAAATCTTTAAGCATACACTGTCGGAATAGCAAGAGTCCTTTTAATAAAGAAACATCAGTAATTGTTATTTCAAATGCTGTTCTTCAAAATTTTATTAACTGTTATAAAAATAATCATCAAAGATACCAGGATTGTATTATCGTACTCCAGATGGTTATATCTAACTTATAAAAGTCTGACATTCATCTTATATTTTAATTGATAAACCAAAACAATTAGATCCTATCTTCTTTATAGCTTGTATCCGAGCAGCTGCTACTCGTTAGTTATAAATCATGGCGACATTCATTCACATAAACAATGATAGAACGGCGACCTTCAGAGGTTTATTACAGTCAATATGTCACAATTGATTGCCATTCTCACTCATTCATTTGTCGCACATGTAGAAAATGAACTTTTGCTTTCCAATTTGCTGATCAGACGAGTTTGTTTTATCTTTTAGGTATAATGATGATCATGGTATCAGTTTCAAAAGTCGATGAAAATTGAAGATTTACGATAGAAATAGTCTGTGGACCATAACTTATTGCCTTATTTTTCATCCAGAATTTGGCCAAAATATGTATGTTATTAGGTCATGCTATTCACACTGGACGCATTGGCGTGAAGTAAAGACTGTTTGAAGCAGATAATATTAAACTTGAGGGTGAGAACGAAATGTGGTTGATAATTTAAAAAAACGTTTTAGTAAATGCAAAGTCCCGTTGTTATATATCAAGTCGATAATAAAACTTTATAGTCACCATTTAAATATATGGACTCAAATAAGATCCAGATTTTTCTACATATATGAAATCAATCCATCTCAACTTTACAGAACTTAACGTAAATAGTTACAAATGGACTTTTTTAGATTTTGATTGTAAAATTCTTCCTGGTTATCTTGCAAATTATAATAATTTAAAACAATTCCTATCTATAATTTTCTTTTAATTATGATATTCCCTTGACACTATGCTGCAGTGCAGTGTACAATTTCCCGCTAGTTCAATATGAGTTTACGGTCTTCTTAAGGTTTAAGCACTATAATATGTTATTATCTAAATAAGGATATCATGAGAAATAACCAACCGCTTTCATCCGATATATTTTATTCAGATTGGCTCATCCGATGTTTTTATTATTACACAATATCTTAAACATCGATATTCTATCAGTACACATTTCAATGGACTAGTTTGCTTGTTGCCTTAAGCCACACAAAAAATATAATGACTTTTATTCATTTATTACGTGAAATAAATGGTTCTGTAAATTGTGATCGCTTACGTCCGAAGGCAAATTAAGATTTTCATTTGAGAAATAGATTTATTTCAGACTAACGCAAGTGAGAATTGTCCTTAAAAATAGCGGGAGATGTGACGAAGTTACAAAAACAAATGATTTAGTTCTCCAACAGTCTACTTAAAATTGTATGAAACAATTTTCTTGTAATTATACTGTTATCAAAACTATCAGAACACATTGTATTCTGGACGGTAAATTGAAAGTATTTGATAAACAAACTCGTCATATATACTGGGATTACAATTTTGAACGCCAGACGTGCGTTTTTTTTTTTTTTTCTACAAAAGACTCATCAGTAACGCTCGAATCAAAACAGTTATAAAGGCCAAAGAAAGTACGAAGTTAAAGACCGTTGATGACCCAAAATTCCGAAAGGTTTTGCCAAATATAGATAAAGTAATCTATTCATGGGGTAGAAAATCCTTTGTATTTCGAAAAATGAAACCAGATGAAAATTCATATCTAGCAATGTTGACAAAAGAAAAATAATGGTTGAATGATTAGCAACGACATTTTTTCTATGAATTGATAGTTCAGTTGAGTACACTTAGTCTGATTAATCCGCCTAGATATCAATTCGATTGAAATTTACAATAAAAATATTTAAAAACTACCAGATCCTGGTCAAGAAATCTGGAAAAATATGCTTAATCGTTTTTTTATACTGTATTTAGTCAAATTCTATTCAATATCGCTGTTGCATTCTGATTTGAAAGGAATTTCATATTGAGGATCAACATTTGGAAATAAATACAACATACATTTCATGAACATCCAAAATTTGGACCTGATCAGTTTAGGAAATATGTTCATTTGAAAATTTGATTTAGTTTTTGCTGGTTGAGATTAAAAAATATTTCATTAGTAACCTTTTCTATAATTGATTCATGCATTCCAAGGGTATGTAGAGGACTGCATTGTACGTCTGTCATAAATCCAAAAGATTTTTTTTTTTGACAGACACATTAACTTTATGAGCGCTCATTCCTACATATAACCTTAGGTGACAGTAAAGATCGACTTAAAAAGATATCATAGTATTATGAAAACAATATATAGTAGATAATCATTTCTGATATTTAACACATCCCTCTATTTTGGGGGCATGACATACTCTATCGTTTGAAAACCAAGTAAAGGAAATAGTAGTTTGTTTAGATATTCAAATCTTATTAACCGATGAAGAAGATACAAAGTTAGAAACGTTACATAAAGGGAGAAATTTAAATTCCGACGTAAAAAATGTCCAAGTTGGAAGTAAGAAATGGCAGAAGTATAACGGTTCCTTTGCAGTGTTTTGTGGGCTTTTTTTTTTTAGTCCTTCGATTTTGATAATACTTTTGGTATCTTCCTTCCAACTATTGTAATAGATATATGAACGGAAATCAATACTGAATCTACCAAAATTAAAATCTTGAATATCATGAAATATAAAGGAATTATCAAATTTTGCAGTAAATTTATATTGTTCGCATTAGAGTCTGGCAAACTGGTTATGTCTCTGTCCGGCAGCATTTTTCACATATCATTATTTTAAGTCGCTTTATTGACACAAACTTTTAACCTGGTACCGCATATATATAATTGCAAATGTTAGCATTGTAAAATCTTTAAGCATACACTGTCGGAATAGCAAGAGTCCTTTTAATAAAGAAACATCAGTAATTGTTATTTCAAATGCTGTTCTTCAAAATTTTATTAACTGTTATAAAAATAATCATCAAAGATACCAGGATTGTATTATCGTACTCCAGATGGTTATATCTAACTTATAAAAGTCTGACATTCATCTTACATGTATATTTTAATTGATAAACCAAAACAATTAGATCCTATCTTCTTTATAGCTTGTATCCAAGCAGCTGCTACTCGTAAGTTATAAATCATGGCGACATTCATTCACATAAACAATGATAGAACGGCGACCTTCAGAGGTTTATTACAGTCAATATGTCACAATTGATTGCCATTCTCATTCATTCATTTGTCGCACATGTAGAAAATGAACTTTTGCTTTTCAATCAGACGAGTTTGTTTTATCTTTTAGGTATAATGATGATCATGGTATCAGTTTCAAAAGTCGATGAAAATTGAAGATTTACGATAGAAATAGTCTGTGGACCATAACTTATTGCCTTATTTTTCATCTCGAATTTGGCCAAAATATGTATGTTATTAGGTCATGCTATTCACACTGGACGCATTGGCGTGAAGTAAAGACTGTTTGAAGCAGAGAATATTAAACTTGAGGGTGAGGACGAAATGTGGTTGATAATTTTAAAAAACGTTTTAGTAAATGCAAAGTCCCGTTGTTATATATCAAGTCGATAATAAAACTTTATAGTCACCATTTAAATATATGGACTCAAATAAGATCCAGATTTTTCTACATATATGAAATCAATCCATCTCAACTTTACAGAACTTAACGTAAATAGTTACAAATGGACTTTTTTAGATTTTGATTGTAAAATTCTTCCTGGTTATCTTGCAAATTATAATAATTTAAAACGATTCCTATCTATAATTTTCTTTTAATTATGATATTCCCTTGACACTATGCTGCAGTGCAGTGTACAATTTCCCGCTAGTTCAATATGAGTTTACGGTCTTCTTAAGGTTTAAGCACTATAATATGTTATTATCTAAATAAGGATATCATGAGAAATAACCAATTGAACCAATGCATGCATAAAAACTAAACTAAGTCCTGTGTGCACGTTAATTTACATTTATTACGAATCTATAACACATTATCGACAAATTATATTGTATTCAGTGGTTATTGGTCAGAAGCTAATTAACTTGCGAGTTTACATTGTGACATTGATGAACAATCAACACAGAGCACGGGAGCACGTGAAAAATAAGTAAATTGAATGAGTCCGATATGTTTTTTTTTTTAACATCTTGCATGCGTTCCCATTTGTTACTTTAACTTTTCCTAAACAACTGTTCAATGATTTGTTGTATTTAACTTGTTCTTTAAGAATCATTTATTTCTATTTACCTTCCAGTGCATGTTTGTTTACATTCTTTCATCTCGGTTTTATAGGAAAACTTAGCCATTAAAGTATATAAAACATTGTCAACTTTTTTAAATTTTGAAGTTTCATATTTCTTCAAGGTTCTGTTCAAGTATTTATAAATATAATAGGTAAATGCATGTATCTTATGTCTAGCATTTTTACAACTTTATACTTTCAAACGTATGCCTCGACAAAATTTCTCCCGATTGTAAAATATAAAAGAAGCCTACAATATTTTTAGAAAATATCTCATTTTACGAAGCCTGAAATACGGTAATGAAGACAATCGAAATAGCACGAACTCCTAATAAACTATGATATGGTTCGTCGACAAAGTGAAATACCTCCTTCTTTCATACATGATTGATTGATTGTTGGTTGCTTGACGTCCAGTGGCAAATATTTCATGCATGTTCAGGATGCGAACAAATTAACAATATATACAATAGGTGGGTCCTGTAATAGAGGCCGTCCGGGATGAAGGTCGGGGAAATTTGAACTGCCACGGGAAAATGAGGGTATATGGACGCCTCACGAGTTGGTTGACCGTTATGGAATACCGTTTCACAGATGATATCGGATATGTTCCTTATGTCGTAACTAAATACTTCTTTTACGAATGTGACTTACCGAATTAGACTATTTACCGGATTAATAATCAAAGACGTGCCACATGTGAGCAGGACTGTTCTTCCGAGCACCTGAGATCACCCTCAGTTTTGTGGTTCGTGTTCTAGTCTTTAGTTCTAGTTGTGCATCTGTACTATTATTTGTTTGTTTTATTTGGCCATGGCGTTGTCAGTATTTTTCGATCTATGAGTTTGAATCCCTCTGGTATCTTTCGTCCCTCTTTTGGATAGCAGTAATTTACTAACATGATATTGATAGGAAGTCATTGATACTATGTAGTCAATGAATTTGAAAAATTCAATGTTTGTCAATATTCACTATTAAGATTAATTGAAAAAAATAAGGTCACGTTGTCAAAACTTTTATCAAACATGTTTGTCAAAAAAAACAAACTGTAACTTCTTCCAATGTTCTGCG
This sequence comes from Mytilus coruscus, assembly GCA_017311375.1. Lineage (NCBI taxonomy): Eukaryota > Metazoa > Mollusca > Bivalvia > Mytilida > Mytilidae > Mytilus > Mytilus coruscus. The sequence continues at coordinate 58,638,433 of CM029603.1, read as the reverse complement.
AAAAGATGTGTTCTTTCTATGTGACCTCATCAGGCATGTTCCCCTTTTGTGCTGTCTCAATAACAAATTCAGAGGAATAAAATTTGACTTCGTAATGTAATTTTGACTAATGAAGAACTATGATCAAAGAACTATAGGTTTGTTTAAATTATACAAGATAAATGGAGAATGTTCAGGACACATATGATGGCGACGCTTGCATATAACGTTATTGATAAATTCAAAACGTAAAAGTGACACCATCAATTTCAAAATTGATCTGAGTTTGGTGGTAATATGCATTGTGTTTAAGTTCCATAACATTTGGTTGAGGCAAACTTAGGTTAGAGAACGGTAACGGAAAATTCAAATTTCCATTTGTAGGCATAATTCAAGAACGTAAAGGAACGCCACCCAAATTCACACTTGATATGTTTTGTGTTATAAACATTGTTAGTTTCAATTTGGTTGAGGCAAACTAAAGTTAGAGAACGAAACTAATTTTAGTACGGAGGTACCTTCGGGGAAAGAAAACTAAAGGACCACCAATATTAAAAAAAAAGTTAACAAATATAAGACATGAAGAATAATAAATCTTATTTCAAAAGTAAAATTGCATTACTTTTAAATCAATTAGAATTCTTCAATATTTTGTTAAATAATTATAATCTTTATACAGTTTTTTTAATTTTTTAAAATTTTTTTTTTTTTTTTTTTTTTTTTTCCTTCCTTATTTGTTTTAGTTGTTGGTTTCTTATTTTTTTCTTCGGAAAAAAAAATTTTATTTTTTTTTATTCTTCCTTTTTATTCAACAATTAATTTATTAACTATTTAAAATTTTTTTTTTTTCTATTTATAAATAAAAACTTAACACTGAAATAAAAAAAATCAAAAAGATTAAAAAAACTTATAAAATTTTTTTTGTTTAAAATTTAAAATAGTTAAATAGGGTTTTATTTTCATTTATTTTAATTTTGTTAATTAAATTGAAATTTTTTAATGAATTTTTTTTTAATAGAATTGAATGTATTAGAGGTTGCCACCTACGAACCCTTCAGGACGCGAACAAATTAACAGTAAATACAATAGGTGGGTCCTGTAATAGAGGCCGTCCGGGATGAAGGTCGGGGAAATTTGGACTGCCACGGGAAAATGAGGGTGAATCCTACTTTGTAAAGAATCACTCTGATTCAAACAAAAAATTCTCTGAAACTGACATTATCAAGATGCTTGATTTCTTGATTGACAACATATTTGTTACGTTTGGAGGACGTGTTTTTAAACAGACTGTTGGAATTCCAATGGGAACCAATTGTGCCCCTCTTCTTGTCGACTTGTTTCTTTATTATTATGAGGCTGACTTCATACAGGAACTTCTTAGGAAGAAAGATAAGAAGTTAGCAATATCCTTTAACTCTACGTTCCGCTATATAGATGATGTTCTCTCACTAAATAATACAAAATTTGGTGACTATGTTGAACGAATCTATCCCATCGAACTAGAGATAAAGGATACTACAGATACAGTTAAGTCGGCCTCATATCTTGACTTAAATCTAGAAATTGACAATGAGGGTCGGTTAAAACAAAACTTTACGACAAAATAGATGATTTCAGCTTCCCAATTGTGAACTTTCCATTTCTATGTAGCAACATTCCAGCAGCGCCTGCATACGGAGTATATCTCCCAATCGATACGATATTCCGGGCTTGTGTTTCCTATCATGATTTCCTTGATAGAGGATTGCTGCTCACAAGGAAGCTATTAAACCAAGAGATCCAAATGGTGAAGTTGAAATCATCCTTCGTAAATTTTACGGACGCCATCACGAGTTGGTTGACCGTTATGGAATAACCGTTTCACAGATGATATCGGATATGTTCCTTATGTCGTAACTACAATACCTTCCCTTTTCACGAATGTGACTTACCGAATTAGACTATTTACCGGATTTGTAATAACATAAGCAACACGACGGTGCCACATGTGGAGCAGGATCTGTGGATAGGGACAGCAATTTAGCCTTGCAACAGGCCACCTACGAACCCTTCAGAAAGTTGTTGCAAGGGTTTTTAACGTGCAAAGAGCATGGCATTCTATTAACATGAGGCATTGGATTAAACGTCCCCATTCTGACCGGACGTGGCTGCATACTTGTACATCCCGCACAGCCAAACGGACGCCCCACTTTGGCGAGTGTTTATTGCCGGTCGGAGGAAGACCAATGGTGACCATATTTATATTCCCCAATCAACCTTGGGGGAGGGGGGTTCTTTCATACAAGTGAGAGGTTAAGCTAGCTATAAAACCAGGTTTAATTCCATTTTCTATATAATGAAATGCCTGTACCAAGTCAGGAATATGACAGTTGTTTTCCATTCGTTTGGTGTGTTTGAGCTTCTATTTTGTCATTTGTTAAGGGACTTTCCATTTTGAATTTTCCTTGGAATTCGGTACTTTTGTTATTTTACTTTTTACTTGCGTTTTACAGTACATCTCGAAAAATGAAATTCAATATGTCATCGTATGCAGAACGTTTCACTGATCGATTCGTTTTTGTTCTCGTTTCTCACTAGTTTGGACTGCTTCATTGATAAATATTCAAACGCAGTAAACTAATTTGAAATAACAACAATATGTGTCTGTTTTCACAGTTATATAAATGATATTGAATAGACGGAAGTCATTGATACTATGTAGTCAATGAATTTGAAAGAATCCCAATGTTTGTCAATATTCACTTTTAAGGATTAATTGAAAAAACAAATAAGGTCACGTTGTCAAAACTTTTATTAGACATGTTCTGTATTGCGAAAAAAAAAACAAACTGTAACTTCTTTTCCAATGATCTGCGAAAAGATGTGTTCTTTCTATGTGACCTCATCAGGCATGTTTGTCTTTTTTTTTTGTGCTGTCTCAATAACAAATTCAGAGGAATAAAATTTGACTTCGTAATGTAATTTTGACTAATGAAGAACTATGATCAAAGAACTATAGGTTTGTTTAAATTATACAAGATAAATGGAGAATGTTCATAGGACACATATGATGGCGACGCTTGCATATAACGTTATTAAGGGATATAATTCAAGAACGGTAAAAGTGACACCACCGAATTTCAAAATTGATCTGAGTTTGGTGGTAATATGCATTGTGTTTAAGTTCCATAACATTTGGTTGAGGCAAACTTAGGTTAGAGAACGGTAACGGAAAATTCAGCAATTTTTCCATTTGTAAAGGGCATAACTCAAGAACGGTAAAAGGAACGCCACCCAAATTCACACTTGATATGTGTTTTGTGGTTATAAACATTGTGTGTTAGTTTCATAACATTTGGTTGAGGCAAACTAAAGTTAGAGAACGGAAACTAATTTTAGTACGTACAGACGGACAAGGGTGACAGTTAATGACCCCTTTCCTGCGGCGGGGGCATAAAAAGTAGTCGTGGAAAGTATAAGTCAGAGTGACAGTAATGTACCGATGTTCAAATCTCACAGTAAGTGCGTCTACAGGGTAACCGTCTCCTGCTATGCTCGCATCAACCGCCATGCAAATTCATACACAGTAAATATTATCACAAAATTACAGATAAGAAAACTATACTGGTATTTAAAGACCATGAAAACATGTCATTAGTAAGTTGAGACAACAACACATCGTATCGGTCAACCAATTCGTGATGGTAAATCGGCTATAAGAATTATAATAATTAAAATACTGTTACCTTCTTGAATTTTCCTAATGAAGGTATACGTACATGTATGCAGATCAAAGGTTCGTATGAAATAAATTTGGTATGCCTAACTTTCGATATAACTCCAGATTTTATTGCAAAAAGCTTCAGCCTAAATTGCTTAATGGTCGTATACGTCTTTCCGCGTTTGTCCAAAGACTTGTCAAGTTTTTTTGCATTTAGCTCATAAAATTGAACAATTTCGAATTATACAAATTACCGACTTTACTTCGAAGATTGTAACTACTGACCTGGTATGCACAACAGGACGTGTTTATATATCTGACTGCTGTTATCACACTCGTTTTATTTAAATTTTGAGATTATGTTCTTCAAAAATTCAGTTTCGAGTTTTTGCTATCTTTATACTGCTTTTTTTGTCTGTTTGTACTTCTGTTTATTTGCCTTTAGTCCCTCGTCAGTGAGCTGTTCGATATAGTTTCCGTTGTTCTCCCCTTTCAACATTGATAGTTTGGTATTTTTTTATACTGCGTAAGGTTTGGTTTTGGGATTTAGCTTCCCATGTATTTCCAACGTTTTTGTTTTACCCTTCATATTCCTGGTGATGGGAAATCAAGGAAAGTACTGCAAAAATTATGTCTGATTATGATTGTATTTAATTTCTTGATATTTTTTTTTCAATATTCATTACATCCATTTATCCCCACTTCAGCTTTATCATTTTCATAATTTCAGCCAATATAACTCCTCCAAATATTTCTCTAAATTTTAATTTCAGAAGAACCTATTAATTTTTAAAAAAGACAATATTTTTATGTTGTTGATTTTTCATGCTCGGTTTACCATTCACAAGTTCACTTGACTGCTTGTAATCATTAAGCATAAAAGTGTTAAAATAATCTCTAACCATGCCCTGTCTGTTGATATAGATTGTAATAACCTACAACCTTATCTGGAAAATTACTTAGCAATGAGTGTAAAAAGAGCTCAAACGATTCTGACCAATCAATACACAACAAATGACGGCTGCAATTTGACAAAATAAAGAAATCCATTTTACGATGAATTAAAAATCAATCAGTTTTTTTTTTGTTACTTTTGTGGATTTCTTTCTACAAAGTATTGATACTACTGACTGCAACATGTTGCACACTGCAGATATATATTTATAAATATGAACACTGACGAATGTACAGACATGTGGTAATGTCGTTAATCATACAGGAGAGCTTCATCATTAAAAGATGTCCGGCTTGGTTAACACATGCTGGATGGGATTACTTATGTTTTGTATGTAAGTATTGTTGTTTATCCTAATTTTTAATATTTTTAGATTAAATAGCACATGTCAGATATTTTATAGCTTGTGGTTTAAAGATAGATTAGCTGTGTAGCTGTTATATAAAGATACGTAATATCGACATCGATTTAGGTAGAGAAGAAACTATTCTAGAGATTTTGATTAGTTAAAGATGATATTGGCAAAGTTGTCGATTTCATTTAGCATGTTTAGTACGTTTATATCAAATGTTAAGGAAAGTTGTATTATGGGAAATATTGGTGACTTCTGCTAATATTTAAGTGGTATAATACACTGGGTTAGTGTTGAAACATCGTTTGGTGTTGAGAAATGAACTATTGTAGAATTAGTCTGTCATTTGTTATTACAAAACTTCTGTGTAAATGCCAGTTTTTTATGGTTAATAAGAAGTTAACCTATACTCTAACATATTGCTCGGCGGGTAACATTTATTTTAATGTTATCCTCTCAATCAAATCAATCAATAAGCAATAAATTGAAAGGCAATAATTTAAGAAAATAAACAATATCAATTTATATTCGGTATTTTTAGTATTTTCTTTTAATGATTATAGGTTTAAATTGGAAGTTGAAAGATAGTAATCATAACAGAACATTCAGTATAATCAAATAACCATAGCTGAGAAGGTGATAGAGTAAATGGTTATCCTCGAAAAAACTGTGTCGACCTTGACTTTGCCACGGTTGACAATGTTTTCGCAGGAATAATCTGCTCTATCACCCTTGCAACTATATATCATGTGTTATTAATATTATATCAACCCTCTATTGTGTTTTTCACAAATACAATCCCCTCAAATCGATGCTAAGGATCGTCTTAAATTTGCAGTCATATTAAAATTTGTGTTCCTTTTTGAGGGTCTAAATGAGACTTTAGTATAAAGAACAGCAATAAAACTTAAATTCATTATGTTTGGATTGATCCTGTGCGGGTAATGATTATGTGCCATGAACATTTACATTTCCTTTTTTTCTGTTATTATAGTATAAAATTGAGAATGGAAATGGGGAATATGTCAAAGAGACAACAACCCGACCAAAGAGCAGACAACAGCCGAAGGCCACCAATGGGTCTTCAATGCAGCGAGAAAATCCCGCACCCGGAGGTGGTCCTCAGCTGGCCCCTAACTAAAATTGTGTGCTAGTTCAGTGAAAATGGATGTCACACTAAACTCCAAAACATATAAATGAACAGAAATTAAAAAACATACTAGACTAACAAAGGCCAGTATTAATGTTCAGTATTAAACTCCTGATGTTTTATAGATTTATATTGCATTAGCAATTTTGATCAAAACTGTTCCCACAGGACACGAATAAAACACGGAGAGGAAGATGAGCACTCCCTGTCATGTAAAGAACACTAAATGCAAATTATATTACTTTGGGATAATATTTTAATGCTAAATTTGAAAGTCAAGATTAAAGTTTATTAGGTGGAATTTGAAATTTAAGAGAAAAAAGCTCTTACAAAATATTAAATTTTTTAAAATCCATAAATTTCAAACTAACTTAATCACAATAAATTATAATGTGTAACCGAACTATAAAAACATAGATGACATTTTTATGTCATAGTAACCAATAAACTATTCATAAATCCAAAGATATCAAGAATTACCAAAAATGTTGGATAGTGCAACAGACCACATCAACTACCAACAAACGGTCGACTCCTCCAAACAAAGGGGTGTTATCAAAAATTTTACTCTCAGTCTTATTGTTATGTGTTTATTTATTCTTTAATTCGTTTTGTTGATGACATGGGAATGTCATTTTTCATTTGGATATCTTCTTTCGAAATAAATTTTCTCTTGATATGAAAAAGGGCAATACAATGCTATGCAAACATGTTTATAAAAGAGAGGCGAAAGATACCAGAGGGAAATTCAAACTCATAAGTCGAAAATAAACTGACAACGCCATGGCTAAAATAGAAAAAAGACCAATAGAAAAACAATAGTACACAAAACACAACATAGAAAACTAAAGACTGAGCAACACGAACCCCACTATAAACGACAAATACACAGTAAAATGACTGTAAGGTTGTCGGTTCGGCTTCTGTTTACTGTCTTAAGATTCCACCTATTTTTGTATTGCATTATGTCTGTCTTTTGTCGTGTATTTCATATATAGTCTATCTGTCTCATTTTTCCCAACATCTAATTCAAGATTTTAATTGCTTGAATATGTTATACTATTAACAGTTATAACTGTATTCCCCTCTTTTGAGATATCTTTTTGCAAACAAACTACAAATACAAATTGTTCAAATCGTTCATGTATAGAAATGGTTTTTGCGGTATGTAAATATTGAAGATAAACATGTAACAAAAGAGGGCTGTACGTAGGAACGTGATTTCTGTGAGTCCGTACTTCGAGTTTACCATTAAATACTTAAAAAAAATCCTTCGGGAATCGTAGTTTGTTGTGATATTGAGTAACCTATAGCAATTAAAGTATTTGATTGTGCTTAAAAGCTTTTAAGTATCATTAACGGGATCTTCTACTCCCCGATATATCCAGAGCGATATATGCAGAGCTGGAGTATATCGTTTTAACAGAATAATAAAATGTACTAAAATGATGGACGTAATTTAACTCAATATAAATCAAGAATTATGTTGAAACATCGTTTGGTGTTGAGAAATGAACTATTGTAGAATTAGTCTGTCATTTGTTATTACAAAACTTCTGTGTAAATGCCAGTTTTTATGGTTAATAAGAAGTTAACCTATACTCTAACATATTGCTCGGCGGGTAACATTTATTTTAATGTTACCCTCTCAATCAAATCAATCAATAAGCAATAAATTGAAAGGCGATAATTTAAGAAAATAAACAATATCAATTTATATTCGGTATTTTTAGTATTTTTCTTTTTAATGATTATAGGTTTAAATTGGAAGTTGAAAGCTAGTAATCATAACAGAACATTCAGTATAATCAAATAACCATAGCTGAGAAGGTGATAGAGTAAATGGTTATCCCTCGAAAAAAACTGTGTCGACCTTGACTTTGCCACGGTTGACAATGTTTTTCGCAGGGAATAATCTGCTCTATCACCCTTGCAACTATATATCATGTGTTATTAATATTATATCAACCCTCTATTGTGTTTTTCACAAATACAATCCCCTCAAATCGATGCTAAGGATCGTCTTAAATTTGCAGTCATATTAAATTTGTGTTCCTTTTTGAGGGTCTAAATGAGACTTTAGTATAGAGAACAGCAATAAAACTTAAATTCATTATGTTTGGATTGATCCTGTGCGGGTAATGATTATGTGCCATGAACATTTACATTTCCTTTTTTTCTGTTATTATAGTATAAAATTGAGAATGGAAATGGGGAATATGTCAAAGAGACAACAACCCGACCAAAGAGCAGACAACAGCCGAAGGCCACCAATGGGTCTTCAATGCAGCGAGAAAATCCCGCACCCGGAGGTGGTCCTCAGCTGGCCCCTAACTAAAATTGTGTGCTAGTTCAGTGAAAATGGACGTCACACTAAACTCCAAAACATATAAATGAACTGAAATTAAAAAACATACTAGACTAACAAAGGCCAGTATTAATGTTCAGTATTAAACTCCTGACGTTTTATATATTTATATTGCATTAGCAATTTTGATCAAAACACAGGACACGAATAAAACACGGAAAGGAAGATGAGCACTCCCTGTGATGTAAAGAACACTAAATGCAAATTATATTACTTTGGGATAATATTTTAATGCTAAATTTGAAAGTCAAGATTAAAGTTTATCAGGTGGAATTTGAAATTTAAGAGAAAAAAAGCTCTTACAAAATATTAAATCTTTTAAAAATCCATAAATTTCAAACTAGCTTAATCACAATAAATTATAATGTGTAACTGAACTATAAAAACATAGATGACATTTTTATGTCATAGTAACCAATAAACTATTCATAAATCCAAAGATATCAAGAATTACCAAAAATGTTGGATAGTGCAACAGACCACATCAACTACCAACAAACGGTCGACTACTCCAAACAAAGGGGTGTTATCAAAAATTTTACTCTCAGTTTTATTGTTATGTGTTTATTTATTCTTTAATTCGTTTTGTTGATGACATGGGCATGTCATTTTTTATTTGGATATCTTCTTTCGAAATAAATTTTCTCTTGATATAAAAAAGGGCAATACAATGCTATGCAAACATGTTTATAAAAGAGAGGCGAAAGATACCAGAGGGAAATTCAAACTCATAAGTCGAAAATAAACTGACAACGCCATGGCTAAAATAGAAAAAAGACCAATAGACAAACAATAGTACACAAAACACAACATAGAAAACTAAAGACTGAGCAACACGAACCCCACTATAAACGACAAATACACAGTAAAATGACTGTAAGGTTGTCGGTACGGCTTCTGTTTACTGTCTTAAGATTCCACCTATTTTGTATTGAATTATGTCTGTCTTTTGTCGTGTATTTCATATATAGTCTATCTGTCTCATTTTTTCCAACATCTAATTCAAGATTTTAATTGCTTGAATATGTTATATTATTAACAGTTATAACTGTATTCCCCTCTTTTGAGATATCTTTTTGCAAACAAACTACAAATACAAATTGTTCAAATCGTTCATGTATAGAAATGGTTTTTGCGGTATGTAAATATTGAAGATAAACATGTAACAAAAGAGGGCTGTACGTAGGAACGTGATTTCTGTGAGTCCGTACTTCGAGTTTACCATTAAATACTTTAAAAATCCTTCGGGAATCGTAGTTTGTTGTGATATTGAGTAACCTATAGCAATTAAAGTATTTGATTGTGCTTAAAAGCTTTTAAGTATCATTAACGGGATCTTCTACTCCCCGATATATCCAGAGCGATATATGCAGAGCTGGAGTATATCGTATTAACAGAATAATAAAATGTACTAAAATGATGGACGTAATTTAACTCAATATAAATTCAAGAATTATAATTAAAAAAACGCCTATTAAAGGTATGTTTTACTTTGAATACTATAAAGTTACTGCTTTTTACTTCGGCGTGGCAAAATATCCCAAAGGCATCAATTCCCTGTGAAAAGAAGTTGAATAATGTAACTGAATGATAATTTTGGAAGGCCTTGTGGGTTTCGATGATTTCCATCGTTATAAATGAATGGCCATTGGTACTTAAGGACGCTTCAGTAGGAAGCACAGATGGTTTAAAAATACATTTAAAAACACTTGGCAACATACTGCAGTCAACAGTTTTCTGTTAAGGTTATCATTTAAGCATTCTTTTATTTGAATGTCTTGCAGAAAAATGTTTAGTTCAAATAGAAATTCAAATAATTTAGATATTTGTGTCTTACATGTACAATATGCTACAACAGAGAGTCAAACAATCACCCAACTGACAGAAATAATACACATATTGGAATTAATAAGCCCAATCGATTTTCAACCTACCTGACCTAAAATTGGTTCAATCATTTATAGAAATCTGTAGGGATGGCTCCTAAATTGGCTTTAGACACAAGTCCATCATCATCTTAAAACAAGTATTTTTAAGCACATCATATGTATTTTAAATGTCAGATACCATTGTACATTGGTTTTCTTTTTCTGCTATCTGGGACACTTGTTGAAAGAAAGCCTGAAAGGTGTAAGGAGTTAAAAACAACACACATACATTTACATACATAATGTAGCTTTTCATGTATAAATATGTGACAGAGTGTCCGTTTCGTGTAGATTAAAATTATTACAACTAGAAAATTCTGTAAATATGTTTCCATTATAATCACATGATATTACTTATTGGTGCAGTTCGATTATTAGAAACCGATGCCAAAAAGTCTTCTATTTATTGCAACTAAAACATATTTTATCGTCTTAACGAGTAACCGAAAGAACATTTAAGCAAGAAACGAAAATTGCTTTCATATTGATGCATGTTGTTGTCAAATTTCTCCAAACAATCTGACATGAAAGATTGATTAACTGCAATGCATCAATTTTGAATTGAATGGTCTATGAAATGAACAACTATTGAAATCAGAAATTCCCGTTCTCTTTGTCACACTTGTAATCTCTGAAACAAAATAACTGAAAAACATCTTCATTTAGATCTAAAGATTTTTGTTTTATGTTTACAGATTGATATTGCACATTGTTTCTCATTTCCTTTGCACGTGTAATTGAAATTGCGTTTTAGATTAATGGCACGTGTGCCATTTTGCAACAAACCTGAAATTAATCACCATTCAATTATCAAAACGTTCTAAAATTATCCATATCAGTAACCTGTAAAATTAGGTTTTTCCCTGATACATTTCATCTGCATGAGTGTTTTTGTAATGAAAATTCAGAAAAAAAGTAAATTAAAATTAGAGAGTTGTCGATTTCTGAAGGACTAAGAATAGCATTACATTTGTTTCTTATTATATCAATTCTGTTAACTATTTTGATTTTGTATAATCATATCTTTATTTTTGTATCTTTATTCAAAGTTTAGCAAAGGAAAAATACAATTTTGGAAATGGTTTACTTATAACATCATTCAATAAAATCCTGAATGCAAACCTGCAACACTTTTTTTGATGCAGAGAATTCATTTTCAACATTTCCACACTTGTCCATGTCTGTTGTAAAACAAATTATAACAAAACTACAGAACAAGTGAAAAACAACTGCCATTACCATGGACAGAATATTAATTTTCATCCTGTTTTCTTCCTATTCTGCCAAAATTATTTATTTTTTCAGTTCTTACAAGACAAAGGTATTCATTTAGGAAACCCCCTGCCCCTTCATTCTCCGAAAAAGTCAAATTAAATGTTCTTTCACTTACATCCATATCAAAGAACTCTACTGCCTCCTAAAAATAATAAACAATATCAAAAGGTGAACAAGATTGACAAGTATCGATACCATATGGCCATAGTTTAGACTAAATGTGTATAAGTACCTAAATGGTCTTCCCCTTACATGCATGTCAAAATGTTTATCGTTTGCCTATCTAGACTATATAAATGAAAGACGAGCAATAAATAGCTACACAGTGCCTCTACCAACAGGATGACCACTAACTTGGACAATAGATATAAGAAGATGTGGTATGAGTGCCAATGAGACAACTCTCCATCCAAGTCAAAATTTATAAAAGTAAACCATTATAGGTCAAAGTATGGTCTTCAACACGGAGCCTTGGCTCACATCGAACAGAACAAGTATATATTAGATGGAAGCTTGTTCGAAAGGTTTCGTTTACAGATATATCTTAAAATCAAAATACTCTATGTTATTACTCACTATTTAAGGACTTTTCCAGAAGGAATATTCACTTTTATTTGTTGCTAGACACGGGTTATTTGTTTCGAAGTTTTGTTTCAATTTATTTAACACATACATGATCTGCATTTTGAGGGACAGAATATTTATTTTCATCTTGTTTTCTTCATATTCTGGCAAGAAAATTTTTTTTAATTTCCAGTTCTTAACAGGCTATGGTCTTCATTTCCCAATCTCTCGTTCCCTCTATTCTCCCTAAAAATAAAATTAAATGGTATTCCCCTTACATCCATTTATGGCACCTTGTATTTCATGACAAATAAATACACTATTCATTACGTCACGAAATTAACAACAATATAAGACCCAACTCCCTCCACAAAAAGTAAACAATATCTAGAGGTGAACACGATTGATAAGTATCGATACCAAATGCTCATAGTCTAGACTAGATGTGAATAAGTACCTAAACATTACAATCAACAATTCCATAACAGACAAAAAAGAATAATAAAACATACACACTAGACAATATCAACGGGTTTCAGATTTGGCACATGTACTTAAACATGGGACTAGTTTTAATTGTTTTTTAGATTATATTTAAGCATCACATGACAAGGCACTAAATTCAATGATTTTGATTACAGACGACAACATCATTAGATCTTAGATCTGTTTTTTTAATCGGTACGCAGTGTTCTTACTTTGCTCAAATGTTATGTTGGTTTTTGTTTTTTGTTTTGTTTTTTTTTGGGGGGGGGAGGATTGGTAGGAGCTGCTGCTATTGTTTTATTTCGTATATTTTATAATTTTTTTTTTTTTTATCAATACAATTTCGATCCGCTAAAACATTTCTCGCCTTTACTGTGACGTCGTTTGTACAGCTGTGATTTCCAATTTTTCCTCAAATATAGTTTCATTATGTATGCTTGTTTTAATATTATTTCAAACGATTTTAAAATATTGCATTTCACAAACCTTTTATTAGCCTAGGTAACAGATGTTGCCATCGAATCGTATTTCACAACAGACGTTTATAGAATTATTGAAATTCAGACATTTTTAATAGAGAAGTGTCTTTTTATTTTAATATAAATCATAACTAATTATTTCTGTGTCGATTGTAGGTATAGATAATGCTTTGATAAATTTACGAATCGAATTCAACGTATGTTACATTTTTCTTAAACAAGGCGTATCATTAAAGTATTGATGTTGTAACAAATGATGTATTATAGGTTGCATTTCTGTAAATATCAACAATGCTATTTCCATAGGAACTCCTTTCACGGCTAAAACTGTACCACTTTTACTATGAAGTTTTGAAAAAATATATCCTAGAATGGAAAGTTCATATGCACTACTATTTTTCAAAGGTCAAAATATAGGGCTGTGCGGCATATTTTCAACGTTTATATGCCCCGAACTTCTAAGACTTTAAACTTACATTAAATTTCTATACTACCCCAACCTTGACTTAAGGATTTCCACAGGCTTCAACTTGATCACTATGAATATGTATATTTACTGGTAACATTCCCAAGTTATGTCTCTATGAGATGAAACATAGAGATCGTATCTGGGAACCAGTACGTAAACAAAATTAATTGTCTATGAATATTCTATATCTCCCCAAAAGAGGCGTGGTTTGAAAAACAGCTGTATTTACAAAGTGCAACCTATACTAACATTTATTCAAATAGAAAACTTTCTAAAACACTTTTCTCACAACAATACTTAAATCTCAGAATTATAGCCTGAAAGAAATCACTGCATATACTCTAAGTTTTCTTTTACAGTACATTTTGTACCCCACCCTGTATCAATTTTTACAGAATTTGAAAACAAGGATTTAATCATTGCCGAGAGTTGTCGATTTCTGAAGGACTAAGAATAGTATTACATTTGTTTCTTATTATATCAATTCTGTTAACTATTTTGATTTTGTTATCATATCTTTATTTTTGTATCTTTATTCAAAGTTTAGCAAAGGAAAAATACAATTTTGGAAATGGTCTACTTATAACATCATTCAATAAAATCCTGAATGCAAACCTGCAACACTTTTTTTGATGCAGAGAATTCATTTTCAACATTTCCACACTTGTCCATGTCTGTTGCAAAAAAAATTATAACAAAACTACAGAACAAGTGAAAAACAACTGCCATTACCATGGAGAGAATATTAATTTTCATCCTGTTGTCTTCATATTCTGCCAAAATTATTTATTTTTTCAGTTCTTACAAGACAAAGGTATTCATTTAGGAAACCCCCTGCCCCTTCATTCTCCGAAAAAGTCAAATTAAATGTTCTTTCACTTACATCCATATCAAAGAACTCTACTGCCTCCTAAAAATAATAAACAATATCAAAAGGTGAACAAGATTGACAAGTATCGATACCATATGGCCATAGTTTAGACTAAATGTGTATAAGTACCTAAATGGTCTTCCCCTTACATGCATGTCAAAATGTTTATCGTTTGCCTATCTAGACTATATAAATGAAAGACGAGCAATAAATAGCTACACAGTGCCTCTACCAACAGGATGACCACTAACTTGGACAATAGATATAAGAAGATGTGGTATGAGTGCCAATGAGACAACTCTCCATCCAAGTCAAAATTTATAAAGTAAACCATTATAGGTCAAAGTATGGTCTTCAACACGGAGCCTGCTACATCACAACAAGTTATATTAGATGGAAGCTTGTTCAAAGGTTTCGTTTATAGATATATCTAAAATCGAATACTCTATGTTATTACTCACTATTTAAGGACTTTTCAGAAGGAATATTCACTTTTATTTGTTGCTAGACACGGTTATTTGTTTCGAAAGTTTTGTTTCAATTTATTTAACACATACATGACCTGCATTTTGAGGACAAAATATTTATTTTCATCTTGTTTTCTTCATATTCTGGCAAGAAAATTTTTAATTTCCAGTTCTTAACAGGCTATGGTCTTCATTTCCCAATTCTCGTTCCCTCTATTCTCCCTAAAAATAAAATTAAATGGTATTCCCCTTACATCCATTTATGGCACCTTGTATTTCATGACAAATAAATACACTATTCATTACGTCACGAAATTAACAACAATATAAGACCCAACTCCCTCCACAAAAAGTAAACAATATCTAGAGGTGAACACGATTGATAAGTATCGATACCAAATGCTCATAGTCTAGACTAGATGTGAATAAGTACCTAAACATTACAATCAACAATTCCATAACAGACAAAAAGAATAATAAAACATACACACTAGACAATATCAACGGGTTTCAGATTTGGCACATGTACTTAAACATGGGACTAGTTTTAATGTTTTTAGATTATATTTAAGCATCACATGACAAGGCACTAAATTCAATGATTTTGATTACAGACGACAACATCATTAGATCTTAGATCTGTTTTTTAATCGGTACGCAGTGTTCTTACTTTGCTCAAATGTTATGTTGGTTTTGTTTTTGTTTTGTTTTTTTTTGGGGAGGATTGGTAGGATGCTGCTATTGTTTTATTTCGTATATTTTATAATTTAATTGTTTTTATCAATACAATTTCGATCCGCTAAAACATTTCTCGCCTTTACTGTGACGTCGTTTGTACAGCTGTGATTTCCAATTTTTCCTCAAATATAGTTTCATTATGCATGCTTGTTTTAATATTATTTCAAACGATTTTAAAATATTGCATTTCACAAACCTTTTATTAGCCTAGGTAACAGATGTTGCCATCGAATCGTATTTCACAACAGACGTTTATAGAATTATTGAAATTCAGACATTTTAATAGAGAAGTGTCTTTTATTTTAATATAAATCATAACTAATTATTTCTGTGTCGATTGTAGGTATAGATAATGCTTTGATAAATTTGCGAATCGAATTCAACGTATGTTACATTTTTCTTAAACAAGGCGTATCATTAAAGTATTGATGTTGTAACAAATGATGTATTATAGGTTGCATTCTGTAATCAACAATGCTATTTCATAGAAACTCCTTTCACGCTAAAACTGTACCACTTTTACTATGAAGTTGTTGAAAAACATATATCCTAGAATGGAAAGTTCATATACTACTATTTTCAAAGGTCAAAATATAGGGCTGTGCGGGCATATTTTCAACGTTTATATGCCCCGAACTTAAGACTTTAAACTTACATTAAATCTTCTAAATACCCCAACCTTGACTTAAGTTTCCACAGGCTTCAACTTGATCACTATGAATATGTATATTTACTGGTAACATTCCCAAGTTATGTCTCATGAGATGAAACATAGAGATCGTATCTGGGAACCAGTACGTAAACAAAATTAATTGTCTATGAATATTCTATATCTCCCAAAGCGTGGTTTGAAAAACAGCTGTATTTACAAAGTGCAACCTATACTAACATTTATTCAAATAGAAAACTTTCTAAAACACTTTTCTCACAACAATACTTAAATCTCAGAATTATAGCCTGAAAGAAATCACTGCATATACTCTAAGTTTTCTTTTACAGTACATTTTGTACCCCACCCCTGTATCAATTTTTACAGAATTTGAAAACAAGGATTTAATCATTGCCAGCTTACCCTATGAGCATGTTTTCTGACATAAAATGTGTAGAACCTGTTTGAAACTGTTTTGATAACAAATTGAAAGCATTTCAGAACACTATAAATGTAATGTTTAGCAGCTAATCATTCCAACATTCAAGATTATATAAAGTGTCCAATCCTGCCTCTGTCTCCAGTCCACATCTTACTGTATGCCTATTTGTCAATGAAAGTTCACAATTACTGCCTCAAATGGTCAATTAAGAAATCTTGTCACAACAGTTTCATCCCTTACCATATATCTAACATAATTTAGCTAATATATAAACTAGAAGTGTTTAAACACAGCCATATTTGCAAAAGTTGTATGAATGAAGATATCAGTCTAATGTATGAATTAACTAAAAGTTTTATAGAAATGACTGCTAACATCTGATTTTGCATAACTTCCAAGTACAGTTATTGGTTTCTATACAAAAGACCTTTAAAATAATAAAGTCATAGCATTTACAAG
The DNA here is from genome assembly GCA_017311375.1 of Mytilus coruscus. Taxonomy (NCBI): domain Eukaryota; kingdom Metazoa; phylum Mollusca; class Bivalvia; order Mytilida; family Mytilidae; genus Mytilus; species Mytilus coruscus. Next base: position 58,621,102 of record CM029603.1, on the reverse strand, counting down.
TTAAATTATTTGTTTTATGACCCAGAGGGTAGGCATTTTCTCTGTTTTTGCCTCTGGGGCCTCAAATTTCCTAAATTATTCTGCTGTTTCTACCAATATGGAATATTTAGTGCATATTTAGGATAGAACACACTATTGTAAGTTTTATTGAGGTATTTTGTATTTCTAACTTGTATTTTTTATGCCGTGATCACAAAAAGCACATTTAGGTGCTACGGCTTACTTTTGGGTTATCGACATGATAAAACACCCCACCAATAATATTCAGGAAGGATCTATGAGTTTCAATGACTGCGAAGAGTAAATATAAGCACTTCTAAACAATTTATATTACTAATATGCACATTTAATGAATTTATTTTGCATTCAGGGCTTTAACTAAACTATGCATACTGTAAACTGTGAATTTATGCTGAGTCATCATAGTTAAGGCCCAGGATTTTCTCAATCTTCATGAAATATTTATAAAACTTCATATTTGAGTTAATTTCAGCTAAAACTAGATTTGGTGAAATTCTGTATGTTCCTTTTACCCAATATAGGTTGCATTTCTGTAAATATCAACAATGCAATTTCCCATAGGAACTCCTTTCACGGCTAAAACTGTACCACTTTTACTATGAAGTAAACTTCTAAGAGTTTAAACTTACATTAAATTTCTATACTACCCCAACCTTGACTTAAGGATTTCCACAGACTTCAACTTGATCACTATGAATATGTATATTTACTGGTAACATTCCCAAGTTATGTCTCTATGAGATGAAACATAGAGATCATATCTGGGAACCAGTACGTAAACAAAATTAATTGTCTATGAATATTCTATATCTCCCCAAAAGAGGCGAGGTTTGAAAACAGCTGTATTTACAAAGTGCAACCTAAAGAACATTGATCGGTGCAATGTATTTTGATGAAACGCACATGAAAAAAGATTTCTCAAGTTGGACTTCGAGTCCATTATTCTGTGGTTTTTTTCTTTGTTCAAAATCAATACCCTTGTCGGGGGAGTATTATTACATGTATGTTTTCACTGAAGAGATATTAAATTGAAAGTACATGTATCGTTTGAAAGTTGCTCAATCTTCGTTTTTCGGTACATTATTTTATGACTTTTTGTCTGCATATTCGTCTATTTGTTCAAATTGACTTGGTATTGTCTGTTTTTTCTTTGACTTATCGATTATGATTGTCATTTAAGCATCCTCTGCCACTTTCCTTTTTATCTAAGTACATGCAGCACAGCAAAAAGCACTTGAATATATCATATATATATATGTGTGTGTGATGCAGACAATGGACACAATAGCGCATTATACTTAATATGATTATACCGGTTCTTACCGAGAAAATCCAAAGTCATGTTGTAATTAATAAATTGTCCGTTTTTTATGGATTTCATAGTCTTCAATGATATATAGGTCAAAATAATGATTTGAACTATTATGAACCGATTTTAACACTCTTTTACGATTAAGTCCTGTTTATCTGTATTCTACAGTACTGATTAGACAATCAATTCTGTTATTGGACAATGCTAAACAAAAATGCTTGAACAAATCTGATTTGATTGGTTTAAACTTTTCAGAATGCAAAATGTAAGTCTAAGAATAGTATTGGGTTTATCGAGAGAAAACATGAGAGAACTAGTTTAGGACCTTATAGACAGACTTAATCTAAAGTTTTATTCATACTTGTTTCTAGGGCGGAACATAATATTGACATTTAGCTTATATTCCGTTAATCAAATCCATAGACGTCAAGTCAATCAATCAATCATCAAATTAATTAGCCATGGCGTTGTCGGTTTATTTTCGACTTGTGAGTTTGAATGTCCCTTTGGTATCTTTCGCCTCTCTTTTAATCAACAAGTACCGAACGAATCAACCAAGCAACCAACTAGTCAATCAACAAATCAATCAATAAAAAAACCAACCAGTATATGTTACTTGTCTTCATCGTTTAAGAATAGTTATTGATGGAATGATGAACATTTAGTGAGTAATGGTTCTTATGTTTTTTTTTTTTTTTTTTTTCAAATTATGATTAAAGCATTAACTTAATATTCAAAAGATAATTCGTTCGATTCGTACGTTTACTTGAGATTTTTGAAATTCTTAAGAATACTTTTAAGACATATACGATAAAAGAAAATTCTTGACTGAACTTACTAAATGTTTGGCCATGTTATGTGTCTGTTCCAGAATGCGATCAAACATCATGTAATTGTTACTAGTTTCCTAATCTTTAAATCGTAAGTATCTACTTACAGACGAGAAAACATCAATCGCTCTGTGTTATACGCCATAAAAAGATAAAATATTGAAATATAATAAATTTAAATAGTCAATTTGCACTGAATAACTTTACTCCGGTTAATCTTAGGATTATACTACGAGTGCTAACAGTTTCTCACATCTATAAACAACTTATTCCATGCTGTAATATTATAAGTCGTAACTTGTGAATTCAACATACTTGTAATTGATTGCAAATAAACTCATCATAGATACCCGAATTGAAATTGTGTACGCCAGACGCACGTTTCGTCTACAAAAGACTCATCAGTGACGCTCGAATCAAAAAAGTTAAATAGGCCAAACACAGTACGAAGATAACAAAGTGGTACACATAAATTGTCGAGAGTATCAAAGCTAAAAAAGCATAAACATAACAGAAATAAATGACTGATATCAATTGTGTGTGTAACAATCTAAATTCTAGTACCGTTTGATAATTTAATCAAGACCAATGTCGAAACGAAGAAGTGACTCCTCAGGTGAAAGAATTAAAGCAATTTAAACAAACGTGTGTTCATAAGAACTAGCGCTAACAATTTTCGACATCTTGCCACACCAAGGGTAAAATCAGGTCAATTTTAATGCACCATAATATAAACTTCTAGTCGTAATTTTTTTTATCTACACGTCAGTAGTAACATGGCATTGCTCTTTCCCACTTCAATGTTAAATAAAGACTATCCGATCTTTGTTGTCATTCATTTCCAAAAACAATATTACCCAAGAGAATCATAAGATACGTATATTAGAAGCCACGTGTCATTCGTGGTGTGCTTAAAAGACTAATATAATTACTTACTGCTGTCGTTGACACCAGTTCTAAAATTAGATCAATCAAAATTACCATCAGTAGTCAAACTAAATATATTTCAGATCAAATAAATACAAAATTAGCCCCAATAAACAATTTTAACACGTAGTTGATAGAGGATATCTGCAGAGACAACCATAGATAATTAGAAATCAAATTCAATCAGAATTATGTACTGTCGATTCCTGTGGTATGGATGGCTATGTCCTAATCAATTTCATGACACATTACTGATTAGAGATCAAACTAATGTAAACAAAATTTACATTTTATTAGAAAACTTTGATAAGAATTCTGCTAAACATTGCTTTCCATCAACTTTATAAAGATAAGTTTTCTATTTTATTTCAGCCATTTGAAATTTTCAGGATTAGAAAGGTGAAACTTGTCATTATATTTTTACTGAATTACATTTTGTCAATAGTTGTTAAGTTGTATATAGTAGTAAACTAGTTTCGACAAACTTTTAATGTTTCGTATGAAACATATGAAAGTACTTAACATTTCAAAAGAGGGACGAAAGATACCAAAGGGACAGTCAAACTCATAGATCGAAAACAAACTGACAACGCCATGGCCAAAAATAAAAAGACAAACAGACAAATAATAGTACAGATGACACAACATAGAAAACTAATATTTAGTGCATATTTAGGATAGAACACACTATTGTAAGTTTTATTGAGGTATTTTGTATTTCTAACTTGTATTTTTTATGCCGTGATCACAAAAAGCACATTTAGGTGCTACGGCTTACTTTTGGGTTATCGACATGATAAAACACCCCACCAATAATATTCAGGAAGGATCTATGAGTTTCAATGACTGCGAAGAGTAAATATAAGCACTTCTAAACAATTTATATTACTAATATGCACATTTAATGAATTTATTTTGCATTCAGGGCTTTAACTAAACTATGCATACTGTAAACTGTGAATTTATGCTGAGTCATCATAGTTAAGGCCCAGGATTTTCTCAATCTTCATGAAATATTTATAAAACTTCATATTTGAGTTAATTTCAGCTAAAACTAGATTTGGTGAAATTCTGTATGTTCCTTTTTACCCAATATAGGTTGCATTTCTGTAAATATCAACAATGCAATTTCCCATAGGAACTCCTTTCACGGCTAAAACTGTACCACTTTTACTATGAAGTAAACTTCTAAGAGTTTAAACTTACATTAAATTTCTATACTACCCCAACCTTGACTTAAGGATTTCCACAGACTTCAACTTGATCACTATGAATATGTATATTTACTGGTAACATTCCCAAGTTATGTCTCTATGAGATGAAACATAGAGATCATATCTGGGAACCAGTACGTAAACAAAATTAATTGTCTATGAATATTCTATATCTCCCCAAAAGAGGCGTGGTTTGAAAAACAGCTGTATTTACAAAGTGCAACCTAAAGAACATTGATCGGTGCAATGTATTTTGATGAAACGCACATGAAAAAAGATTTCTCAAGTTGGACTTCGAGTCCATTATTCTGTGGTTTTTTTCTTTGTTCAAAATCAATACCCTTGTCGGGGAGTATTATTACATGTATGTTTTCAATGAAGAGATATTAAATTGAAAGTACATGTATCGTTTGAAAGTTGCTCAATCTTCGTTTTCGGTACATTATTTTATGACTTTTGTCTGCATATTCGTCTATTTGTTCAAATTGACTTGGTATTGTCTGTTTTTCTTTGACTTATCGATTATGATTGTTCATTAAGCATCCTCTGCCACTTTCCTTTTATCTAAGTACATGCAGCACAGCAAAAGCACTTGAATATATCATATATATTGTGTGTGTGATGCAGACAATGGACACAATAGCGCATTATACTTAATATGATTATACCGGTTCTTACCGAGAAAATCCAAAGTCATGTTGTAATTAATAAATTGTCCGTTTTTATGGATTTCATAGTCTTCAATGATATATAGGTCAAAATAATGATTTGAACTATTTTGAACCGATTTTAACACTCTTTTACGATTAAGTCCTGTTTATCTGTATTCTACAGTACTGATTAGACAATCAATTCTGTTATTGGACAATGCTAAACAAAATGCTTGAACAAATCTGATTTGATTGGTTTAAACTTTCAGAATGCAAAATGTAAGTCTAAGAATAGTATTGGGTTTATCGAGAGAAAACATGAGAGAACTAGTTTAGGACCTTATAGACAGACTTAATCTAAAGTTTTATTCATACTTGTTTCTAGGGCGGAACATAATATTGACATTTAGCTTATATTCCGTTAATCAAATCCATAGACGTCAAGTCAATCAATCAATCATCAAATTAATTAGCCATGGCGTTGTCGGTTTATTTTCGACTTGTGAGTTTGAATGTCCCTTTGGTATCTTTCGCCTCTCTTTTAATCAACAAGTACCGAACGAATCAACCAAGCAACCAACTAGTCAATCAACAAATCAATCAATAAAAAAACCAACCAGTATATGTTACTTGTCTTCATCGTTTAGACTAGTTATTGATGGAATGATGAACATTTAGTGAGTAATGGTTCTTATGTTTTTTGTTTTTTTTTTTTTTTCAAATTATGATTAAAGCATTAACTTAATATTCAGAAGATAATTCGTTCGATTCGTACGTTTACTTGAGATTTTGAAATTCTTAAGAATACTTTTAAGACATATACGATAAAAGAAAATTCTTGACTGAACTTACTAAATGTTTGGCCATGTTATGTGTCTGTTCCAGAATGCGATCAAACATCATGTAATTGTTACTAGTTTCCTAATCTTTAAATCGTAAGTATCTACTTACAGACGAGAAAACATCAATCGCTCTGTGTTATACGCCATAAAAAAGATAAAATATTGAAATATAATAAATTTAAATAGTCGAATTTGCACTGAATAACTTTACTCCGGTTAATCTTAGGATTATACTACGAGTGCTAACAGTTTCTCACATCTATAAACAACTTATTCCATGCTGTAATATTATAAGTCGTAACTTGTGAATTCAACATACTTGTAATTGATTGCAAATAAACTCATCATAGATACCCGAATTGAAATTGTGTACGCCAGACGCACGTTTCGTCTACAAAAGACTCATCAGTGACGCTCGAATCAAAAGTTAAATAGGCCAAACACAGTACGAAGATAACAAAGTGGTACACATAAATTGTCGAGAGTATCAAAGCTAAAAAGCATAAACATAACAGAAATAAATGACTGATATCAATTGTGTGTGTAACAATCTAAATTCTAGTACCGTTTGATAATTTAATCAAGACCAATGTCGAAACGAAGAAGTGACTCCTCAGGTGAAAGAATTAAAGCAATTTAAACAAACGTGTGTTCATAAGAACTAGCGCTAACAATTTTCGACATCTTGCCACACCAAGGGTAAAATCAGGTCAATTTTAATGCACCATAATATAAACTTCTAGTCGTAATTTTTTATCTACACGTCAGTAGTAACATGGCATTGCTCTTTCCCACTTCAATGTTAAATAAAGACTATCCGATCTTTGTTGTCATTCATTTCCAAAAACAATATTACCCAAGAGAATCATAAGATACGTATATTAGAAGCCACGTGTCATTCGTGGTGTGCTTAAAAGACTAATATAATTACTTACTGCTGTCGTTGACACCAGTTCTAAAATTAGATCAATCAAAATTACTATCAGTAGTCAAACTAAATGTATTTCAGATCAAATAAATACAAAATTAGCCCCAATAAACAATTTTAACACGTAGTTGATAGAGGATATCTGCAGAGACAACCATAGATAATTAGAAATCAAATTCAATCAGAATTATGTACTGTCGATTCCTGTGGTATGGATGGCTATGTCCTAATCAATTTCATGACACATTACTGATTAGAGATCAAACTAATGTAAACAAAATTTACATTTTATTAGAAAACTTTGATAAGAATTCTGCTAAACATTGCATTCCATCAACTTTATAAAGATAAGTTTTCTATTTTTATTTCAGCCATTTGAAATTTTCAGGATTAGAAAGGTGAAACTTGTCATTATATTTTTTACTGAATTACATTTTGTCAATAGTTGTTAAGTTGTATATAGTAGTAAACTAGTTTCGACAAACTTTTAATGTTTCGTATGAAACATATGAAAGTACTTAACATTTCAAAAGAGGGACGAAAGATACCAAAGGGACAGTCAAACTCATAGATCGAAAACAAACTGACAACGCCATGGCCAAAAATAAAAAGACAAACAGACAAATAATAGTACAGATGACACAACATAGAAAACTAAAGACTAAGCAACACGAACCACACCAAAAACTGGGGGTAATCTCAGGTGCTCCGGAAGGGTAAGCAGATCCTGCTCCACATGTGGCATGCGTCGTGTTGCTTATGTTATTACAAATCCGGTAAATAGTCTTCGGTAGGTCACATTCGTGAAAAGGGAAGGGTATTGTAGTAACGACATAAGGAACATCCGATATCATCTGTGAAACGGTTATTCCATAACGGTCAACCAACTCGTGATGGCGTCCGTAAAATTTACGAAGGGATGATTTCAACTTTACCATTTGGAACTCTTGGTTTAATAGCTTCCTTGTGAGCAGCAATCCTCTATCAAAATATCAGATTACAAGAAAATCATATTTTACCTACTTGTATTCAAAGCAATCAAAGTTTAACTGAACATCAATTGTCAAGATACCTGTTACATAAAAATGTTGTTTCAAAAGTTTAATTGCTTGTGATATCACTTTTCTTAAGTACATACAGCCATTTTTGAAATGGTAATTGGTTGGTTTCTATTGTAATTACGATGTTTTATTTCAAAACAACATCTTAAAAGATGTTTACATATTAACTGTAAAACTAAATTGTTGAAACGTGGCAAGATTGCAATTATCTGGCGGTACAAGTAGCTCTTTATGTATATTAATTCGCCGTTTCAGACTCGTAAGTATCATGTATGATTTCATTGTTCGTACGCCGAAATGAAAACTAGTTTTGCATCATTGATTGAAATAAATAGTTAAAGTCGCACTTAACAAATCAGAACTTATTGGTGTTCTCTTTAGGATATTAACCCAATTATATTAAAAGATCGGCCGAAGATACCCATAGGACATTCAAACCCATATGTCGAAAACAAACTGACAACGCAAAAGACTAAAAACAGTCTTTAAACACAACATAGAAACTTTATTGAAATAAATTGTTAAAGTCGCTCTTAACCAATCAGAACATATTGGTGTTCACTTAAGGATATTAACCTAAAAGATCGGCCGAAGATACCAATGGGACATTCAAACCCATATGTCAAAGACAAACTGACAACGCTAAAGACAAAAAAAGTCTTTAAAACTCAACATAGAAAACTAAAGACTGAGCAACACGAACCACAACAAAAACCGGGGGTTACCATTGATATCCTATGTAATCGTTTAATGGAAAAAACGACTTTACAGTTTAAAATTTGTAATTGTGTTTTTCGAAGTATATGTTGCGCTTTTTCTTGGAAGGTCGTAAAGATGGTTTGAAAATTCTGTTATACTGTAGAGGATCGAATAAATTTAACATTAGACTAGACGCAAAAACAAACGGAAGTATTCACATATATTAAACTTGATATTATAGAACTAAGCACGAAACAGTGGGCAGTAGCATGTGTAATGTCCCTTAAAAGAATGATAATTCCAAAAATACATATCATCGCTTCCTTGTTGACTTTCGTATTGTAAATGAATGCATTGCATTGCTTGCCCATCCTGTGGTAACTAAAGATGACTTTTTAAAAAAGATAGATGCTAAACAACCGGCATTCTTTTCGGTTTTAGATGTAAAGATAGGTTTCCATCAGTGCAGTTTCAATTTCGTCGATTATCGAAATATCTTTAACAGAAAGATCGATACAATTGTTCCAACGCCTAACTGTTTTGCATGGGCTTACTTTCTAAATTATGATGATGTTATAGTATTGGTTGCAACAACTTTTCAAGATCATTAAAATTGATACAAATATGTATCATCAACTCTTTGATGTAATAGGCCTTACCGCACTTTCTTTACTTTGGAACCAGATGTAGATTACTCCCGAATATCATGCTGTGGAAACAGGTAAAATGTACTACTAATAGTATTTATTGTCACGCATTGAGGCAAATTGACTTTATTTGTTTCTTTGCTGGTCTTTTATGTTCTACCTTTTGCTCTGCTTTGTTTGTTATTATATTTTTTTCACTCTTACGTACAAAACAAAATGTACCTGTTGACAGACGTTCCGAAAATAAATAACTGTTATGTTTCTCTTTAATTTTGCTAGTGTTTATTCGTGCAGTTTTTATGAAACACTTTGGATAATATAAAAAAAAACTGAAGATACGGTATGATTGCCAGCTCTGGTTTACAAACCAAAATTACGTAGGGGCTGCATGCATATATATGTACTTTTAACTACATTGTTGTACGTCCAGTTCTAATTCCTTATGATTAACACTCTCTGCGTGAAATAAATGAATTGGTTATGTGCTCTAGTTTCTTTTTTCGTTTATGTTTTTTCTTTGGTGTTGTCGACAGTGAATTTGATAACTCACTCACTGACTTTCTGTTTTATTTCATTTTATGTTTAATAATTTAAGCATCATTTACTCTATTATGGTGAACGGGATGTTGTCGCCATTGAAGTTCGTTTTTTCATTATGACTTAAGTAACACATGTGTACATACATTCATATGAAAAAAGCAAAGTAATGGAATAATGATAACAAGAACCTACATTTTAGATAAAAAAAAATGCTGTTAACAAAATCCTAGATCTCCATGCTATTTGATTTGTTGGTGTATAACACCTGTTTGAATCAAATTAATTTCTTGTGTCGTTCATTTCATATCTCTGGCATATATTTCTACTAGCCTTTATAATATCTAGGTCAATGTTACAGCAAAAGCACTTTCTATTCAAGTTTAAACAAGAACCCGAATATAAAATGACAGTAATGGCTGCCACTATTGGTAAAGTTAGATGTTTTCTATGAACTTGTATGCATCTGTTTTAACAATTTAATTGGTTTATAATGAAACAATGGCCAGATGTTGAAGGAAGACTTGTGCAAAATGATTTTAATTTTACATGGGGTAATTGGCACAAACTTCAACCCAATTCTATAAATAGAACAGTAATGTATCTTTCAGAAAATGTAGAAATAGCTAAAAACTTTAACACAGTATTGATGATAAAATTGAAAATTACGTTTCATACCGCTACTATTTACTGTATTGTCATCTCATATATCTTTTTATGTGACACAATAATGTTTTTATTTGAAGAAAACAATACTGTGTCAGTGCTAGTTTTACTTATATTGTTAGTTTTCATAAAATATTGCTTAAACCGACTAGCATATTTTCATTTTATTTTCTAATTTCAATATTGTATTGTTGACCTTTTTGTTAGGTTTTTTTTTTTTTTTTTTTTTAATTTATTTGGTAAAATAACTGATTTCGTATTTCGACATTTATACATCCATGGTTCTTCATATTTTTGTTTTGCGTTCTGGAAGTGAAATCCAAAACAAACCTCACATCTGATATTTTTAAACAAAATCACAGGTCTTTTAATGTTACCATAATACTGTGAATATATAACTTCATTTTACCATCTCTGATCTTGGACATCAAGACAAGGCAGAGCAATATATGCTTACCGTCCTCGTATATCTATGATGAAATAGTATTTTAAGTGTGTCGTGTTGGTCCCGGTTGTTCAAATTGTGCCATCCTCGTATATGCGCATGCCATCCTCGTATATGCGCACGACATTTATAAGGTGTTATTCCACTTATTAGTACTGAATCGATACCACTGCCGGTGGACTATCAGTCCCCGACGGTATGAACAGCTCAGTAATCATCTCATTTTAAAATTCCGTAAAAATAAGGAAATTACTACAAACTAATGTTCCAACTCCGTCAGGCAAAATTGACCCTAGGTGAAATTGGCTATGCTTTGTATGTCCTTTTTAGTCTTATAGCTCCAAATATGTCTACGCATTTAACAATCCCTGGCTTTCAGATGTTTAGGTTTGAGTATTCAATCCAGGAAAGCTCTGATTTGGATTCACGAATTTTATAAAGTGTTGTTTTCATTTGTTGTGTATATGATTGACTTGTATAAAGGTTTAAATCATGCATTTGATAATGTCGGTTTCAAAGAATTTTTGTTGGAATCATATAGGATTCCTGTCCTTTCCATAACAAGGTGTTTGTAACTTCTTTGGCCATTCTCTTTTATAAAGAAAAGTTGAACTAATTCTTTCAATCTTTTATTAAGTTTAGATTGAGATATATTTATGTAGCTGTGGAAACAGGTAAAATGTACTACTAATAGTATTTATTGTCACGCATTGAGGCAAATTGACTTTATTTGTTTCTTTGCTGGTCTTTTATGTTCTACCTTTTGCTCTGCTTTGTTTGTTATTATATTTTTTTCACTCTTACGTACAAAACAAAATGTACCTGTTGACAGACGTTCCGAAAATAAATAACTGTTATGTTTCTCTTTAATTTTGCTAGTGTTTATTCGTGCAGTTTTTATGAAACACTTTGGATAATATAAAAAAACTGAAGATACGGTATGATTGCCAGCTCTGGTTTACAAACCAAAATTACGTAGGGCTGCATGCATATATATGTACTTTTAACTACATTGTTGTACGTCCAGTTCTAATTCCTTATGATTAACACTCTCTGCGTGAAATAAATGAATTGGTTATGTGCTCTAGTTTCTTTTTTCGTTTATGTTTTTTCTTTGGTGTTGTCGACAGTGAATTTGATAACTCACTCACTGACTTTCTGTTTTATTTCATTTTATGTTTAATAATTTAAGCATCATTTACTCTATTATGGTGAACGGGATGTTGTCGCCCTTGAAATTCGTTTTTTCATTATGACTTAAGTAACACATGTGTACATACATTCATATGAAAAAAGCAAAGTAATGGAATAATGATAACAAGAACCTACATTTTAGATAAAAAAAATGATGTTAACAAAATCCTAGATCTCCATGCTATTTGATTTGTTGGTGTATAACACCTGTTTGAATCAAATTAATTTCTTGTGTCGTTCATTTCATATCTCTGGCATATATTTCTACTAGCCTTTATAATATCTAGGTCGATGTTACAGCAAAAGCACTTTCTATTCAAGTTTAAACAAGAACCCGAATATAAAATGACAGTAATGGCTGCCACTATTGGTAAAGTTAGATGTTTTCTATGAACTTGTATGCATCTGTTTTAACAATTTAATTGGTTTATAATGAAACAATGGCCAGATGTTGAAGGAAGACTTGTGCAAAATGATTTTAATTTTACATGGTGTAATTGGCACAAACTTCAACCCAATTCTATAAATAGAACAGTAATGTATCTTTCAGAAAATGTAGAAATAGCTAAAAACTTTAACACAGTATTGATGATAAAATTAAAATTACGTTGCATACCGCTACTATTTACTGTATTGTCATCTCATATATCTTTTATGTGACACAATAATGTTTTATTTGAAGAAAACAATACTGTGTCAGTGCTAGTTTTACTTATATTGTTGGTTTTCCTAAAATATTGCTTAAACTGACTAGCATATTTTCATTTTATTTTCTAATTTCAATATTGTATTGTTGACCTTTTTTTGTTAGTTTTTTTTTTTTTTTTTTTTTTAATTTATTTTGGTAAAATAACTGATTTCGTATTTCGACATTTATACATCCATGGTTCTTCATATTTTTTGTTTTGCGTTCTGGAAGTGAAATCCAAAAACAACCCTCACATCTGATATTTTTAAACAAAAATCACAGGTCTTTTAATGTTACCATAATACTGTGAATATATAACTTCATTTTACCATCTCTGATCTTGGACATCAAGACAAGGCAGAGCAATATATGCTTACCGTCCTCGTATATCTATGATGAAATAGTATTTTAAGTGTGTCGTGTTGGCCCCGTTTGTTCAAATTATGCCATCCTCGTATATGCGCATGCCATCCTCGTATATGCGCACGACATTTATAAGGTATTATTACCACTTATTAGTACTGAATCGATACCACTGCCGGTGGACTATCAGTCCCCGACGGTATGATCAGCTCAGTAATCATCTCATTTTAAAATTCCCCGTTGAAAAATAAGGTAATTACTACAAAGCTAATGTTCCAACTCCGTCAGGCAAAATTGACCCTAGGTGAAATTGGCTATGCTTTGTATGTCCTTTTTTAGTCTTATAGCTCCAAATATGTCTACGCATTTAACCATCCCTGGCTTTCAGATGTTTAGGTTTGAGTATTTAATCCAGGAAAGCTCTTTGGATTCACGAATTTTATAAAGTGTTGTTTTCATTTGTTGTGTATATGATTGACTTGTATAAAGGTTTAAATCATGCATTTGATAATGTCGGTTTCAAAGAATTTTTTGTTGGAATCATATAGGATACCTGTCCTTTCCATAACAAGGTGTTTGTAACTTCTTTGGCCATTCTCTTTTATAAAGAAAAGTTGAACTAATTCTTTCAATCTTTTATTAAGTTTAGATTGAGATATATTTATGTAAATGAAGGGAAGTCAAATGTTTTATACTATTGCATGAGGAGAGGGCTTAGGTTGTATGTTCTGTAAAATATCGTTGGATTTTTAAACATCCAAGACTTGTTCACATCACCCCTTCAGTTCTTAGATTTTAACGTTCTAGTATGTAAATCTTGTACTATTGAACTGTATGCAAAGCAACTGAAGGAATAAACTTGTTACTAGTGTAACATTAATTCTTCGTTTTTAAGGGATCTATTCATACCAAAATTGCAGTTTCAGTTCAAAATTTTATGAATATCCCTATTTACTACTGATTTGTTCCTTGCTATATATAAACACAGAAGGCATTGTAAATAAAAACATGACGAATATGACTACGTTACATAGATATCGTTTCGACGAATTACTTTCGATGACTATATTGATAGCATTCATCCTATTGAATTTCAAATAAAAAACTCTATAAATGCAATATTGTTTACCTCCACTGCACATAAAACCTGTCAGGAAAATCAGTCGGAATTCTAACGATACATCATGTTTCAGCTGACAGTGATATCGTATCGTACGTGTACACTCCCTACCAATGAGTTTGTATAGAGAATTTCGTCGGTCAACCGTTCTTGAAATTCTCGTATAAATATCCAGTCCTTCGGTTCTGATTTGATTATAATAATGTTTTTTACTGTAAAATTTCAGTTTATGAATCATGTTATTTTATTCAAACTGATTTTTAAAATTTAGTTGGCCTTTTTGTATATATAAAAATAAGAAGATGTGGTATGATTGCCGATGAAAAACCCTCCACAAGAGATCAAATGACACAGATATTAACAAATATAGGTCACTGTACGGCCTTCAACAATGGGTAAAACCCATACTGCTTAGTCAGATATAAAAGGCCCCGAAATGACAAATGTAAAACAATTCAAACGAGAAAACTAACAGCCAGATTCATGAACAAAATAATGAAAGAAAAACAAATATGATATACAGCAATAAACGACAACCACTGAATTACAGGCTCCTGACTTGGGACAGATAAATGCAGAATGTGGCGGGGTTAAACAAGTTTGAAGGCCCCAACCCTCCCCTAAACCTGGGACAGTGGTGTATGTTCTGTATGTTCTGTCTGTTTGAATATCTAACGCGCGTCTAGCGGAACAAATTATATAAGTCTGACATCTTTGATGAGATTTTCCGGCAAATGAATTAATGCCACTACTGGTGGAAGTTTTATCCCCGATGGAATAGCAAGTCAAATAGTCACCACTTCTGTCTTGACATAAAATATCAATGATACAGTAACTTTCTGTGAAATTGTGTGTTTATAATACTTCGAATTATTCGAAACACTAAGGTTGTTTTACCTCGATGCGTCGATGCCCTGGCCACATGTGCCTCACATTTTCGGACTTTTCATGGCTTTCAATGCTTTTCAACTTCGTATTTAAAGTGGCCTTTCTGCTGTTTGAATTATAGCGCTCCATTAGTAAAATGGTATTTGTTTGTAGAATAAAATCTATCAGCTCTTGTTAATTAACCTATATCTCTCACTCTATCAGCTGATACGGTATCAAAGGGGTTCAGTTTTTCTCACTAAAAAAACTGCTGGTATATTCATCATATGATGTGTTCACAGTCACCATTATGAATTGATTGACCGTTTCAGAATATATATGTCAGCGATGACCAAGAAGATGTTAATAATGTGTTTGAGCTTTTAATTTTGCCTTTTGATAAGGGACTTTCCGTTTTGAATTTTCCTTGGAGTTCGGTATTTTTGTTATTGTACTTTTTAATGTTTTTGTCGTATAGGCATAATCTTGTCCTTCTATTCTTTTGATACTCGTATACGTTTAAGTTAAATCTTCTAATTCAAGGTGCGCTGTTTCTCACCCTGACTTCAGTGAGGTCAATATTAAGGTTCTTTTATTTCACAGCCTCTAACATATAATTTTATACGAAACAATCATGTATAGTTTAAAATTGTAATGATAGTCTGTGAACAGATCTGATCTCTACAAAAATGTTTAAGGGTCAGCGATATTGAAGATAGTAAAAGCCTTTAATCAACTTTACTCATAACCTATGGATTTCTTTCAACGTCTTATGGGGGGAAATAGCAATTAGGCATGCTAAAACACACTGTGATTTTTGAATTTGCAAGTATAACGATTGTAACAATAGTAATCTTTGTTTTCAACAACTTGGCGAATGTTACAAAACAAAATTTCTTCTGCTAAATAAGGAGTGCGATTAATCCTTTTATTAATTTTTTTTGTTTTTGTTATCAATTTAAAATAACTTCATCATATTAGATATACTAGTAAAACACATCGAATTGATTAATGATAAGTTGAGTTTTTTAAAGAGAATTATTACTTTACCTTTTGAAAATTCCAGATTTGACAAAAAGAATGAAATTTAGGGAAAAAGAGATGAATTTGGCTGTAATTATTTTTGCAATTTTCATCAAGATATTTTTGAATAACAAATAAAAATAAAGAGCTGCACCAGGAGTGCATGACACGCCAGTCGCTTTTTCATAGAAAAAAGTTCCATAACTAATCATTGTCAGAAATTTATATATAAAAAAAAACTAAAGGGAGGTTATCTTAATAGATATTAACCAGTCACCAAAGTTTCATGAAAACTGCTCAAAGCATTTTAGAGTTATTGTTCGAAAACTGGAAAATCCCCGTTTTTAGCTCACCGGGCCCAAAGGGCCCTATGTGAGCTTATGCCATCACCTACAAACTATTTCAAGAATCTTCTCTTATGAAACTCCTGGGCCAAATACCTTCAAACTTTAACTGAATGTTTCTTAGGATATCTAGTTCATAAATTGTATCCGAAGTTTTGATCCACTTTGATCAACAAACATGGCCGCCATGGCTAGAAATAGAACATAGGGGTCAAATGCAGTTTTTGGCTTATATCTCAAAAACTACAGCATTTAGAGCAATCTGACATGGAGTAATAATGTTAAATAGGTCAAGATCTATCAGCCCTGAAATTTTCAGACGAACCGAACAACCCATTGTTGGGTTGCTGCCACTAAATTGGTAATTTTAAGGAAATTTTGAAGTTTTTGGTTATCATCTTGAATATTATTGAAGATAAAGATAAACTGTAAACAGCAAAAATGTTCGTCAAAGTAAGATCTACAAAAAAAATTAAATGACCAAAATGTCAATTGATCCCTTAAGGAGTTATTTCCCTTTAAAGACAATTTTATACAATTTGTTCATCATGTTTGCTAACATTTAAAAAATCTTCTCTTCTGAAACTACTAGGCCTAATACTTCTTAACTTTAACTGAATGTTCCTTAGGGTAACTGGTTTATAAATTGTATCCGAAGTTTTGATCCATTACCAAACATGGCTGCCATGGCTAAAAATAGAACATAGGGGTCAAATGCAGTTTTTGGCTTTTATCTAAAAAACTATGGCAGTTAGAGCAAAAGTGACTGTGAATTAAAGAAATGAATAAGTCAAGATCTATCTGCTATGAAATTTTCAGACCAATTGGACCACCCATTGTAGGGTTACTGTCCGAAATAGTTTATTTTATGAAATTTTACTGTTTTTGGTTATTATCTTTAATATTATAATAGATAGAGAGAAGTTATAAATGGCAAAAATGTTCAGCTAAGTAGGATCTACAAATAAGTCAACATGATCAAAAATGTCAATTCACCCCTTAAGGAGTTATTGCCCTTTAAAGAGAATTTTACACAATTTGTTCCATCATGTTTGCTAACATTTGAAAATCTTCTCCTCTGACAATACTGGGCCTAATACTTCTTAACTTTAACTGAATGTTCCTTAGGGTGACTGGTTTATAAATTGTATCCGAAGTGTTGATCCTTTAACAAATATGGCCGCCATTGCTAAAAATAGAATATAGGAGACAAAAGCAGTTGTTGGCTTATATCTTAAAAGCTACAGCAGTTAGAGCAAAAGTGAAGAGAGATAAAGTGATAAATTGGTCATGATCTATCTGTTATGAAATTTTCAGATAAGTTCGACAACCTATTGTTGGGTTACTGTTGGAAATAGTTTATATTTATTAAAATTTACTGTTTTTGGATATTTTCTTTGATATTATAATTGATAGAAAGAAAGTATAAATGGCAATAAATGTTCAGCTAAGTAAGATCTACAAATAAGTTAACACGATCAAAATAGTCAATTCACCACTTAAGGAGTTATTGCCCTTAAAACGTTTTTTTTTTTTTTTTTTACATTTTTGTGAAAGTCTTATTATTTTTTTTAAAATCTTCTTCTCTGAAACAACTTGGCCAAATACTTAAAAACTTTACTTGAATGTTTCTTAGGGTATCTAGTTTATAGATTGTATTCGGGGATTTGATCCATTAAAAAACATGGCGGCAGTTTCTAAAAATAGAACATAGGGGTCAAATGAAGTTTTTGGCTTTCATCTCAATAGCAAAACTGACATAGGTGAAAGTGTTAAACAGGTTTAGATCTACCTGTCAAGTAATCTTCAGACCAATAGGACAACTTCTTGTTGGGTTATTGTCCAGAAATGAGAAATTTTAAGGAAATTTTACAGTTTTTGGTTATGTATTATCTTAAATATTATCATAGAAAGAGAGAAAGTGTAAATGACAAAATTGTTCAGCAAAGTAAGATCTACAAATAAGTCAAATGCCTGAAACTGAAATTACAGGTGAGCGATATCAGGCTCTTATGAGCCTCTTGTTAATGAATAAAACCCCATAACTCGGAAACGTAAAATCCAAAATTTATAAAAATCGAAAGGGAGCTCACGTCAATAGATATAAACAATTCACCAAATTGTCATGCAAATTGGTTAAAGCGTATTTGAGTTATCGTCCGAAATGTTGACGATGGACGGACGGACGGACAACGGTATACCATAATACGTCCCGTAAACGGGCGTATAAAAACATCAAATTTCTTTGATTTGTCGACTGTGTTTGTATGTCGCTTTTTTTTTTTTTTTTTTTTTTTTTTTTTCAAATATTTTTGTATGTCGGTAGTCATTATCAAAGCATTTAGATTTAAAGGAGAAAGTCCGGTAAGGGCTAGTTTTGGCCTAAAATTCGAAGTACATCTGATGAAAGAATTTGACATTTTTTAAACACTTAAGTATCTACTTCAGTCGATTCAATTAGTTTATGTGAACGATTTGAAGTTATTTGGTCACTTAAGACGCTCAGATTCAAGCTTAAATATGACAAAATTGTCAAATATGCCATAAAACGTCACTTTTCAGACGGTTTGTGTCTAAAATGGAAGTGGCCGCATTCGTGTTCAGTCTAAACCTATATATGTTATGTATTATCATCAAATACAACATATATTTAAATATTTAGACTGCACATAAATGCGGCCACTTCCATTTGATACAAAAACCGTCATAAAATAAGCACTAATGCTACAATTGTGAAGGTTTCAGTAATTTTGCATGAATTTATGATACTATTGCCGGATGCATGTGCATTGTATTGTCAAAAACAGCCCATATTTATGGAACAAAAGTATTCGACTTTCCAATAAAGAGCTAAAAGTTTACATTTCAACAAATTTGTAAAAATGCTATATTTTGGGGCCGAAAAGGGGTCTTACCGGGCTTACCCCTTTTCATACTCAATTGTATTTAAAAAATTTTAAGTATAATTAATGGACTACATCAAGCTCTATCAATAACAAATCATATGAGGAATGGTTAACTCTACTTATCTGGAGAGTAATTTGTATTTTTATGCATGCCACGAACATAAAATGCATTCTTTCAATCCTCATTCATTTTTCTTGGATATGCTTTATGAAAGTTGGGATAAGTGTAAAAACACAACACCTTTCAGGCATCACAAATAGAAAAAAAGTTCGTATGAAGGCAAAAATGCTTATACTTCGGATCTGACATTAAGCAGGATAATTCTTTTGATACTAAGTGACAATAACTGCCATAAATAGAACATGATTTATCACTTTGGAAACGGGTTATCACATGAATCACGAGTTTTATTTGGATCTAAGGTCAGGCTGTTGCAAGAGCATTGACCGTTGCATTATAGTATACATTTTTCTTCAGCATGCTGTGTTTGTTTTACATTTCTTCTTTAGTTTCACGATAGCGGAACTCCGATTAATGTCAAATTATGTCAAAATATTATCTCATATTAGGGCACAATGAGCTGATGTAATGACTCTTTCTTGCACCAAAGGTTTTGTATGTAAATATTGATAATACAAATTTTAATTCCCTGGTGGCCATAGCTCCATATTGTAAAAAATCGTTATATATGCTTTAACTGGGTGTAATTCACCTTACAATATAATTTTACAGTCAAATTCAAAAATAAGGACACGGCTTACTTAAAAGTGCAAAAGACTCTGAGTGTGACTTCCCGTCGTTATCCTAAATTCTCGTAAATGACAAACTGACAATGTTGTATTGGACGTATTTTCGTCTTACTTATTATTGAACCTATATATGTTCAAATTAAATATGTTTCTTCAATGTTTAAACTAATGACTTAGTTTGGGTATACTTATATTCCTGTTTGGTTATATAAGCTTTTTAACGTTGGAATTAGGTTTTGGATTTTCAGATTTTTTGGCCTCGATCTCCACTGAAAATACATTAATTATTTCTAGTTAATTAAAATTTGTTAAAGTTATTAGCATTTTTAAGTTAATTCTTTATTATCAATTGTTTGATTTTTTTTTTTTCTTTCTAGTAATGCATGGTTATAAAAGTAGACAGTTTAACTTTTCGATTTAGCTGTTCTTTAATTTATCAGATTTATGGACTTTTGTGAGACGATCCCATCAAATATATCGTTCATACATTTAATGGCGTCCTTTTTGTAATTTATGCAAATGGCTAGAGCGTAATTCAATTTAGAAAATAATTATTCTGTAAAATCCATCATCATAAAATAAATTGTCCTTAGAATTCTTCATACACACGTAATAGCAAGATCAGACGTTGAAAGACGTAGGGGATAAGTCATCGTATCGATGACTTATGATAATCTTCCTATTACGTGTGTATGAAGAATTCTAAGGACAATTTGTTTTATGCCAAGCAACCTCTCTTTTAGCATGAAAATCGAGTTTTTCGGAATTTCATTGCAATTTTAGAAGTTAGTACTATTACATATAGCGTAATTTCTCGTTCTCATCTTTTTATGACTGGCGGCAGTGAAATTTAAAAATTGATTTTTTAAGCAGTATGCTCCATTTTAACATTTCAGGATTTTTCTTTGGCGTTTTATTGTAAGTATAAAGTATCATGAGCTCCTATATAAAAGTAACTCGGAACTGCTTTTTACATTTTCGTTATGTACTAACGCAAATAATTTACTCTATATATCGGGCATTGTTCCGACATTCTTTTGTTGATAATTATTGACATTTATTGTTCTCTTTATGTCTAAATATAAGCAGGAAAATCAGTTAGGTATAATTTTTTTGCAAATTTCTACCAGGAATATTTTACTGAATGTACTGAATATTCAAAAAGAAATTCTATTCATGCATGCATAAAAATGGCATACTGTAAAACATGGTATGGTATGTGTTATGGTATGGTGGTATGGTACGAATACCACCATACCATGGTATGCATGAATGGTACCATGGTATGGTATGATGGTATGGTACAAATTACTATAACATGGTATAATTTGATGGTATGAAGCATGGTTTGGTTTTTTGAAGTAGGAAATTTTGAAAAGTTAATTAACTTAATTTGAAACATGTTTTTTTTTTTAATTTGCTGACATTATGTATCTGGTTTATTTTGAAAAGAAAATATTTCTAAAAACAAAGTGGATGTAGACAAAACAGATCACTTACATAAAGTTGTGAACAGAAAACAAGAGAAAACTCAATTTATACATCTCAGATATTAACCATACAGTTAAGATTGTTAAGATAAATATTATGTCCCGGTCTGACACATTAAAAATTTCTGTCAATTATTCTTTGAAATTTTGGTAAGTGCTGCATATATTATGATTATAATCTAGATAATGTAGTTAAAGTTTTATTGCTTAACCTTCTGTTAATGACCAACTTTTATATTGTTTTGAAAATGACACTTTCAACAGTTGCATATTCTGTCTACATGTATGCCCAATAAATCACATTTAAAAAATGTGAATAAAAAGTAAATGCATCTCTGCATCAATTAGAAAACACCATACTTTCATATTAAACTGTCACTCATATAATACTTTGTTTACTTAGTTGATAGATACCACATGTTTTTATATGTGAAAATTGTTGCATGAAGGAATAGTTAATACACAATATCAATCAAGGAATGTGTCTTCTTTTATTATGTGCTTTTTTTAAACACTTTATTTCAATTTTTTAATTAATTGCAAAACTGGAATATTTTGTATACTATATGTAATAATAATTAAATGTCTGAACACTTTATTTCAATTTTTTAATTAATTGCAAAACTGGAATATTTTGTATACTATATGTAATAATAATTAAATGTCTGAATAATAGACAACGATAAATCTTACGAGGCGATGGATCATATAAATATGATACAGTACACTACAAAATATAATATATAATAAGCAAGTCTAAAAGGGTACAACATCACCAAAAAAATAGTAAAATTATGAACAAATATTAAATATTTCGGATAACTAATATCCTTCATCAGTAAGATGTCAAATGATTCTTATTTTGACATGTGGTAGTCGAACTGAAATAATAATCTTGAACGTTATACAAATTACCACGAATAAATACGCTGGTAAATTTTTCAATATTGATGTTTGGGAGGAGGAAAAATTCCTTAAAACTGTGAGAGTCCTGTACTGAAGCCTGAGTGATGGTAGGAACGCATTTTAAGTTTTTCAGTAATGCCCTCTGGGGAAACTGTCCTTAACTTTCTTATCGAAAATCTTTCCCGAGCAAGTCTGTTGGCCCTTGACCAACCCTTGTTGTGGTCCATATATAATAAATTGGTGTAATAATAATTAGATATCAAATTATATCTTGAAACTCAGGATAAACAACAACAAAGAATATTGTCCAAAAAAAAAATCAAACACAAAAAATAAAAGGGTGACCATTACACATGTGTTTGTGAATTTTCTACGACTCTTAAAGTTAAACATTTCTTTTGTTTTAGTAATCTGTTTGATAAGTAATAATATCTGTCATCTTATCAGCATGGTAAGCTCTTCTTAAAGATGTTTTTTTAGAGAAGATATGTAATTTCCACTCGAAATGTGGTTTCTTGGGCAAAGATGTAGGACTGTAGAAATGATTGTTTGCAAATATACTATAGCGGAGGTATACTGTTTTATAAAAACGAAATTCATTTTTGTCTTGCCATGTAACTTTGGTCATAGTGATCCTAATATTGTAGTGGCTAGAGCATTCTTTGTTACTACATGTCGAGGCTATATTGCATTCAACTTGTCTGTATGTCAGTCTATTCGTCCATGTTTCCCCCAAACGTTTCTCATATGCTTCTAAACTGAATAACTTATATTGTGAGCAACTTATCAATCTATTAAAGTGTTCATGATAATAGGCAGACTGAAAACTTCCAAAGGAAAGAAACCAATAATTTTGGCCATTGTGACAAATTTGTAGACCCTGTCCTGTGATCATTATTGCTATTAAAAGTTTCACTTTATCTATATATATTATAGTTTTGAAGATAATGAGCAAAAATGTCAAAAATTGATAAAACTCATCATTTAAGGGCTTTAACTCCTATAAAAGAGGGACGAAAGATACCAGAGGGACAGTCAAACTCATAGATCGAAAACAAACCGACAACGCCATGGCCAAAAATAAAAAGACAAACAGACAAACAATAGTACAGATAACACAACACAGAAAACCAAAGACTAAGCAACACGAACCCCACCAAAAACTGGGGTTGATCTCAGGTGCTCCGGAAGGGTAAGCAGATCCTGCTCCACATGAGGCACCCGTCGTGTTGCTTATGTTATTACAAATCCGGTAAATAGTCTAATTCGGTAAGTCACATTCGTGAAAAGGGAGGGTATTGTAGTTACGACATAAGGAACATATCCGATATCATCTGTGAAACGGTTATTCCATAACGGTCAACCAACTCGTGATGGCGTCCGTAAAATTTACGAAGGATGACTTCAACTTCACCATTTGGAACTCTTGGTTTAATAGCTTCCTTGTGAGCAGCAATCCTCTATCAAGGAAATCATGATAGGAAACACAAGCCCGGGAATATCGTATCAATTGGGAGATATATACTCCGTATGCAGGCGCTACTGGAATGTTGCTACATAGAAATGGAAAGCTCACAACTGGGAAGCTGAAAACATCTCTTTGTCATAAAGTTTTGTTTTCAACCGACCCTCATTGTCAATTTCTAGATGTAAGTCAAGATATGAGGCAGACTTAACTGTATCTGTAGTATCCTTTATCGATGGGATAGATTCGTTCAACATAGTCACCAAATTTTGTATTATTTAGTGAGAGAACATCATCTATATAGCGGAACGTAGATTTAAAGGATATTGCTAACTTCTTATCTTTCTTCCTAAGAAGTTCCTGTATGAAGTCAGCCTCATAATAATAAAGAAACAAGTCGGCAAGAAGAGGGCACAATTGGTTCCCATTGGAATTCCGACAGTCTGTTGAAAACACGTCCTCCAAACGTAGCAAATATGTTGTCAATCAAGAAATCAAGCATCTTGATAATGTCAGTTTCAGAGAATTTTTGTTTGAATCAGAGTGATTCTTTACAAAGTAGGATTTGTCCCTCCCAAGACAAGATACTTGTATCTACGTTCGCCATTCTTTTAATGAAACAAAGTAATACCAACTCTTTCAATTTTTCTTTTAGTTTGGAATGGGAATACTTGTGTAAAGTGTAGAAAAGTCAAATGTTTTAATACTATTGCAAGATGAGAGAGTCTTAGATTGTATATACTCTAAAAGATCTTTGGAATTTTTAGTATCCACATCTGATTCACGCCACCTCTAGAATAGGCAGTTTCACAATAACTTTGGAGCCCGGCTTTGATTGCTGATAAAATAGATGTTAATAATTTAGAAAGAGGTTTCGTGGAGGACTTGGAAGACCCAGCAATATACCGTTGTTTGTAAGGACACTTATGTAGTTTAGGTATCTAATACAGTGATGGAAGATCCAGTTCTTCATCTTTGGTTGAAATTCAAAGGAACATAGAACAGATCTATGATTATCAAGGATTTCCTCTTTAGTAAGTGTCGTGAGGGTATATGTTGAGTTTCCAAGTAAATTGTCAATACCTAATTCATTTATCAAGCAGTCTATGTAATGATATTTACACACAAAAACGATGTTGTTTGGGGCTTTATCTGCGGGGACAACAACATATTTGTCATGGAGGTAGGACAAGTGTCTTGCAACATTTGGGTCTTTAAACATTGACGTAGCTTGGGTATTGATATGCCCATTTAGTTTCTTAATTCGGATTTGTATCAACGACTTCACAGCCTTAATCCATTCGGAAAGAGTATCTACGTCTTCTTTCTCGCGTTTAGCCCATTGCCTGGCATAATCCTCGACTGAATCCATCAGTATTTTGAATCCATCAGTATTTTATAATTTAGCACTTAAAATATTCCAGCTTTAGTACAAAACAGAGTCAACATTCATATCTCTTTATCTATGCTCGTCCTGAATATGCATTTAACTTGCCACTGAACGTTAAACAACCATCCATACATCCATTTATTTTAGCCATGTCAGCTATGTTGGTTGACTGGCAGGATCAAAGGTTACATTTCAAAAAAAAAAAAAAACCCCAATGTTATCGTGGCCAAATTGGTTCCAATCATTGGCCTAGTAGTTTCAGAGAAGTTTAAGTTAATGGATGGCTACGTACGACATACAACGGTAGCCAAATGATTAGAAAAGCTCACTCAACCCTTTGGGTCTGTTGAACTAAAAAAACAGACAACCAATGATATGTCCAATGCATGAAATAATTGTGAAGCCAGAAGTGCAAAACTAAAGTTTTTATAATTTTAGTCATTTTTGTTTTGTATGTCAGAGGCAGATCCAGAATTTCAGTTAAGAGAGAAGCGCTACATGCTTCATTTATTGGTTCTATTAATTTTGATAATTGTGTAATGAGATGGTAACCTACAAGATCATACAATCAAAATTTCAGACAATATTGAGAAGAGATGTTTTTATATGTTTCCGTTCGTATTATGTTATGGCGATGTCTGCGTCTGCGTCTGAAGACATTTTGGTTCGCAGACAATAACTTGAGTATAAGTGTATATACTTTTTTTTTTGGATCACTATGAAATTTTAGCACAAGGTTCCATACCACTGAAGGATAGTTGGGATTATTTTTGGGGGTATTGTCCTAGCGGTTTTGTAATTAGGGGCAAAATAAGGTCAGTTTTACTGGTTCGTAGAAAATAAATTGGTTCACAGACAATAACTTGAGTATAAGTGTGTGGATCTCTATTCAATTTTAGCACAAGGTTCCATACCATAATAGGAAGGTTGGGATTTATTTTGGGGGTTATTGTCGTAGCTGTTTAGTAATAAGGGGCCAATAAAGGGCCCAAAACAATTATTTTTCGTGTTTCAGGACAATAATTTGTGTATAAGAGTATAGATTTCTATGAAATTTTACTACAAGGTTCCATACTTCAAAGGAAAGTTCGGATTGATTTTGGGGGTCATGGCCCAAACCGTTTAATAATTAGGGGTGGAAAAGGGCCAAACACAACTATTTTCTGGTTTGCAGGCAATAACTTGAGTATAAATGTATGGATCTCTATTAAATTTTAGCACAAGGTTCCATACCACAATAGGAAGGTTGGGGGTTATTATTGTACCTGTTTAGGAATAAGGGGCATACAAGGGCCAACAAAACAATTATTTTTCTGGTTCACAGACAATATGAGAAACGTTTGGAAACATAGACAAATAGACTTACATACAGACAATTTGAATGCAATATAGCCCTGACATGTAGTTATAGAGAATGCTCTAGCCTCTACAATATTAGGATCACTATGACTAACGTTACATGGCAAGACAAAATGAATTTCGTTTTATAAAACAGCATACCTCGGCTATAGTATATTTGATGTTATAGTTCCATAAGCAAACAATCATTTCTACAGTCCTACATCTTTGCCCAAGAAACCACATTTAGAGTGGAAATCACATATCTTCTCTCAATCATAAAATGTTTTAGAAGAGCTTACAATGCTGATAAGATGACAGATATTATTGCTTATGACTAAAACAAAAAAAATGTTAAACTTTAAGAGTCATAGAAAATGACACATGTGTAATGGACATCCTTTTATTTTTGTGTTTGATTTTGTTTTGGACGATATTCTTTGTTGTTGTTTATCCTGAGTTGCAATATATAATTGGATATCTATTACTATTGTTACATATAGTATACAAAATATTCCAGTTTTGCAATTAATTAAAAAGTCATTAAAAAAATAGCACATAATAAAAGAAGACACATTCCTTGATTGATATTGTGTATTGACTATTCCTTCATGCAACAATTTTCAAATATAAAAACATGTGGTATCTATCAACTTACATAGTATATATGAGTGACAGTTTAATATGAAAGTATGGTGTTTTCTAATTGATGCAGAGATGATTCAATTTTATTCACATTTTTAAAGGTGATTTCTTGGGCATACATGTAGACAGAATATGCAACTGTTTAAAGACTTAGTGTCATATTTCAAAACAAAATAAAAGTTGGCCATTGACAGAAGGCTAGGCAATAAAACTTTAACTACATTATCTAGATTATAATCATAAGATATGCAGCACTTACCAAAATTTCAAAGAATAATTGTCAGAAATTTTCAATGTGTCAGACCGGGACATAATACTTAACTTTTTGGTTATATGAGATGTTTAAATTGAGTTTTCTCTTGTTTTCTGTTCACAACTTTATGTAAGAGATCTGTTTTGTCTACATCGACTTTCTTTTTAATAATATTTTCTTTTCAAAAAAAAAAAAATCAGATACATAATGTCAGCAAATTAAATAAAATCATGTTTCAAATTATCTTAATTAACTTTTCAAAACTTCCTACTTCAAAAAAACATACCATGCTTCAAACCATCAAATTATACCATGGTATAATAATTTGTACCATACCATGGTACCATTCATGCATACCATGGTATGGTGGTATTCGTACCATACCACCATACCATAACACATACCATACCATCATACCATACCATGTTTTACAGTATGCCCATAAAAATCAGTGTTAAATTATATTGAGTTGATTCATAATTTGCAAACACTTTTGAGATTTGCCAATCTATTATTAAGAATTAGGAGAGAATATTTTTTTTGAAAAGGCTCTTTGGTCGGGTTGTTGTCTCTTCGACACATTCCCCGTTTTCATTCTCAATTTTATACAACACCAGGTTTCTATGGTTTTCTTTTCATGTGTGATATTGATATAAATGCAATTCATGAAAGCCTGACTCTATACAAAAAATCGAGAACTTACAACCAAAGCCTATACGATACGATACGTATTGTATATATATATTCGGGTTTGTTTGTGTATTTTCGGCCTGTTTATAACTGATGAAATGCCAAAAGAAGTATACTTTCCTTATGTTCCTCAGACAAACTTTATTTACTTTGTCAATCAGGATAACTGTCTTACTTCGTTTTAATTTAGGGGTATCAATTCGTTCATATTAACCATGTATGTACATTATGTAACCGTTTACTTCTACCAAAAGGGAGAAAATACTGCTTAATAGAAGAAACACAACTTTTTTTTAACCTAGAAAAACCTGAAGGTCTTAAGAACTTTAATATATCTTTCTTACATTATATACTAGAATCCCTAATACGTCAGAAATTAACCATAACACTATATTATTGTCCCAGTGGAGGACAATTTAATGTTTTGTCAGTCTGTAAATTTGTATTAATTATCCAATAATAGACTGCTAGAGGAGTACTGTCTTGGAAATGTGGGAACATAACAACAAGGATGGTTAATCATCTTTAAATAAGACAGTAATTGAGGACACTATTTACGAATTCGAAAGGAGAGTTTCACATCATACTACAAAATGCATACTGAGAGTAAATATTTAGCGTTAATTTTTATTTCATGGTAGTATACCAATGTAAATTTAATAACATAAACGGTACTTATTTTATTGCACCAGATGCGCATTTTGACAGTTAATGTATCTTTTGTGGTGCTAGAGGTCAAAATATATGAAAACAAAAATACAAATACAAACTTCGAAGAGCAAATCAAATCAAAATGGACCTAAAGTTTAACCAAAATCGAACAAGGAATCTGATATCATTTTTGTCAATTACGTTAACTCTACCTGGTATTGCATTGAAAACAAGAAATTCCAAAATGTTGGAGAAGACCTAGTTAGTGTTTGAATGATAAACAACTTAGATAGACCAGCGGAAATGACTAATATATATAACAGTGAAAATGTCACAAAGGGGTTGTCAAAATCTTTGACTGTAATGATAAACCAAGCGACAGTGCAAATTATGCAATAACGATTTAAGTCATTGCATATCGTATTAACCTTTTTGAGTGGTTTCTCAGTTAAAAGATTCAGTGTATACCTTTGTATGTGAAACTGTAGTTATGGGAACAGGTATCCCCATACCGTATCAACTGAGGCATTTAAACGCTATCGGCACATGTATATGGTATGTAACCATTCAAGAAAAGGACGTTTGCAATAGGAAAAACTGAAACAACACGTTTATCATATTGATCTAAGTATTGAATCATTTATATATGAGCGTCAGTTTCAAAGAAAATATATACATTTAAAGGTACTAAACAGTGGATATTGTCCCTACAGCAGTCTTAATATCAAATTCATAAGCATATATAAGTATTCTCCTGAAAAGGGAATGAGGAAAAGGACAAAGTCATGACCAATAGAACTGAATTTGAATATTTTGCTGGATGTTTTTTTTATTGTTTTATGACGGTTTTGTACATAAATTCTGTAAAATAAGAGTAATAAACCTACAAAATTGAAGCAGTTGTGGTGCAAGTTTCCTTGGTATTTCTACAATATATTTAGAAAGATTATCAACATTGTCCTTCAAATTAACTTAATATAGTTATGTAGACATACATCTGTAGACGCAATAATGTTTCAGAACATTCTCAACCTTAATCTTGATTTTAGTGTTGCAAGTACTGTCTATTCTTTCTAACGTCTCTTAATTTTGAAATTGAAAAAAAAAATCTGACTAAGCATACTTTGGCTAGGGCCAAGTTCTATGGAAATGTGATAGACAATACTTGCATTGGGATGATTCACATTTACGGCCTCTATATATATCAAAATACTTTTGTATTTCATACATCAACGAATTGAAACGAACAAATAACAATATGGTATCGTGCAATCTTTTTAAATTCTACCCTTCTCATTTGCAAAAGTATTCCATGGTTATCTTATTTTGTTTGTAATTTGCGATTTCTGACAAAAGGTTAGGGCTTGGAAGCAAATGTGTTTATTTTTTCTCTTCCAATTTAATAATACAAAAGTTTGTTGCATTGTTTATAAGGATTAAGCTTTTGCTGATTCCGAACATGACAAGTCAATCCCCTAAATTGAATCAGTTATATTGTTAGTTTGATATTATACATATAGATTCTTAAATTGGTAGCAGTGCATTATGAGATTCATCTAATCGAGAGAGTTGAATTATCGAAGGTTAAGGTCCGAGCCTCGACGAGGACTTTAAAATTGATAATTTAAGTATCGGGATTGGATAAATACGATAATCCATGAGTAACTATGTAAGAATCTGTATCTCTAAAGATTATCAAATAAATTTTCATTTCCTTTCGAGTGCCTTTCACATTCAATAAAGTTGTCAATTCTCGGACACCTGTTAGCACATTTCGATTCATCCAGTGAGCTGATAATTATTGTGACCTTTAAACTCAGCCTATTCGATAGGCACTTGAATGAGTCTTGTGTAGACAAAACGCGCGTCTGGAGTACTTTTTTTTTTTAACCCTAGAATCTATGATGAGTTTATTATATTGTTTTTTTAATCTTTTAACCATTTTCCATATTTTTACAGTTTCATTTTTTTTCCGAACTTTCAATATGTATGCGTTTTGTGTATGGCTTCTTACGTCCCATGATCAGAAGCTAAGATAGCAAATTTTTTTGATATATTTAAATTTTGTCGTTCATCTTTATTTTTAGACCTTATAAAACTAATTGCATTGAAGAAACATCTGGATCAAACTGCCTAAATCTAAGATCATACAGAATTGTGAAGAATTGAAATTTCTATTCTATTGTTGAAATGGATCTTGAAAAAATATCTATTATAAAATAATATTCCAGTAGTGCAAGTATCATGCAATAGTTAAAATTTGAAAAATTATTTGGCAAATGAACTTTGTGTTGAACGTCCATACACTTAGAACAGTCTTTCAACACCTCGCTATTTTTCTTCAGCGCAGT
This sequence comes from Mytilus coruscus, assembly GCA_017311375.1. Lineage (NCBI taxonomy): Eukaryota > Metazoa > Mollusca > Bivalvia > Mytilida > Mytilidae > Mytilus > Mytilus coruscus. The sequence goes on along the minus strand of CM029603.1, from coordinate 58,589,889 downwards.
TGAAGGGTTTTTATTTTGCAATGAACAGTAGATTAACCGATGAAAATATTTTGTCACAATATGCCTTATATTACAAACCAGATTTACTGTACAATATGCTCAGAATTTGTAAATCATGTTGGTAATATATTAAGTTCATAAATGCAAGTAAATGAAAATAAGTGAAAAAGGGGACAAGATCATACTTTACGATGAAATAACGACATGTTGTATAAATGAAGACAAAAATCCTTTTATTATGGATACATAATAACATGATGATAATTTAAGAATATGAAATGTAAATCGTTTAAATAATCCTTTTGTTAACCAACCGGATCAACCTGTTTTTCCACTTATCTTTAAAACATATAAAAATCATTTATCTCATTTTCATTATTATCTTTTTGTTATTTCCTTGGTTACAATGATTGAATTTCATGCATGGAAAAGTCGTGAATTTAAAATAAATCTTGACGAATATATGAAAGGGAGAGATTATAAAGTGGAAACTTTCGTTATTTCTTAAAATTCGTAAGTATTTTTATGCTCTTGAACTTCGTTCTTTATTTGGCCTTTTAACCTTTTTTTTTTATTATTCGAGCGTCACTGATGAGTCTTTTGTAGACGAAATGCCCGTCTGGCGCAAATACAAAATTTCAATCCTGGTATCTATGATGAGTTTATTTATGCATTTAGATAGTATAAATGTACGAATTGTTTTTAAGATGATTGTTCATGTATGCACATATTGAATCATGATACTTTACATTACCCTAACGGTTGGTTAGGATAAGGATATACGGTCACCTGGATTTCCCAAACCCATTTGAAAGACCTTTCGTTTAGCTTAACGGGATGTATGAATACGCGACCACGTCGGCTTGAATAGAGACGGTAAATCCAATGGGGGCAAAGCTTTCTGTTAGAAAAATAGCTCTTTGACCCACTTCACTAACTATCTATTTGATCAATATATTGTCTAATCTATTCTCGTATCAATTATGAAAGAAAAAGGAGAAATGTATTATGGTCCGGTTTAAACCTAAGAAAATAAAGTTTTTGGGAGCTATTTTAAATTTACACAAAATGTCTGGATATGCATAAAATCAAGAAAAATGAATTAATAACTGATTTTTTTTTATTTGATGACGTGACAACTTCGTTATGATATGCGCCGTTTTTATGAAAAAAAGAAGAAAAATTGCAGAATTTATGCAGTATTCCATCATTATTCCATTGTGGAAGCACAGTGTGTAGCCAATTATAAAAAACAAAAAAATGATTTAAGCGAATCTTTATTATATAACTATTGATATTATCTCACAAAATGTATAGTTGTTTCATGAGTGTGCACATACTTTCTCAATCTAAAATGTATTTAAAAGTGTATTTAAATCAAGGAAAAATCCAGAAATTTTACAAAATATACAAATTTTGTCATGGTTTGTTGCTATGGTTACTCGTTAAATGTGAAATTATTTTTCCATTTTCTGAATACTTGTACCTTAGTGTGATTAAGCATATTATGTATAATAAATAATAATTTTGCTAAATAAGGTCCGTATTGTCCTTTCTCCTTTGTCGCTGGACTTTAATCATGCTGATTATTTGTTGAGCAACGTGTTATCCTATTGCCTTTTTTCTTTTTTTTTTTTGTTACACATTGGCTCATTTGTACCGTGTTGTGTGTTTCTTTTCGCGCTGTGCTATAATAAGCATGACTATTATTTCACTTTGTTAAAGGGTTGCCGAGATTCTAGACGTTTGAACAGTTGCAAAATAAAATTGAGAATGGAAATGGGAATGTGTCAAAGAGACAACAACCCGACCACAGAACAAACAACAGAAGGTCACCAATAGGTCTTCAATGCAGCGAGAAATTCCGCACCCGGAGGCGTCCTTAAGCTGGCCCCTAAACAAATATATATACTAGTTCAGTGATAATGGACGTCATACTAAACTCCAAATTATACACAAGAAACTAAAAGTAAAAATAATACAAGACTAACAAAGACCAGAGGCTCCTGACTTGGGACAGGCGCAAAAATGCGGCGGGTTAAACATGTTTATGAGATCTCAACCTCCCCTATACCTCTGCAAAATGCATGGGTTTTATCTGATTCAGCAAACAATACCTATCAAAGATATGCATTTTTGAAATTAATTCAAATTCAAAGGAACTCAAATTATACTATTTTATTTCCAGTGTAATTACTGTTTCGGTCAATATATACTTAACGTTCAGTTGAAAATAGTACATGCATGTTGTAATGATAGAGAACACCATTCAATAGTAGTTATCAAACGAAATGTGGTTCCTCTCTCTCTCTCTCTCTCTCTCTCTCTCTCTCTCTCTCTCTCTCTCTCTCTCTCTCTCTCTCTCATAGCTTATATAGTCTATTAATTCAATGTCGAGGTACGCTCTCTCGTGATTCATTCATTCAACATCTAATACTTTAAAAGACTTAATTTTACTGTCATAATGGCCGATATTTAAGTAAATGTTGTATTTTGTATCAATTGGAGTTAAAATATTTAAATTAAGATTTACATTTCACTTTGACTCCTTTAATGAATATTTGCTAAAATCATTGTCATTCAAAGTTTTAATCTGTAAAAAGACGTTAATAGCATTGCCGTATCGATAGTCTTGTTTGTGAAATGGCTTCCGTGGTATTAGGGAGGGTTTAATGTGGTAATTTCATGGATAAAATAGCAATTTACAAAATTGATACCTTCAATTAAGCCATTAGTCGTGTAACTGTGTTAAATTAAGTGGCACTTATGTTTACGTTGATCTCTATGTAAATGATGGTATAATACCTTGAATAAAAAGATTCCAGCAAAGCTCTTAGATAATACTAGACAATGTTTTAGTTTCCCCAAAACACATTTAAGGAATTAAAATGATATATGTTGAAGTGATCAGACGTCGTAAACTCTTTAAAAATAGATGTCTAAAATGAATTTATTAGAATGATCACTCTCTTTAAAACGATGCCATTGTGTAATTTGGATTTCGGTTATAGGCTCGTCTACATACATATTTACAAACATCCTGGCACTTAAAATTTTGAGGAGGTGGGATATCGGGGTTTTATCTCAAACTGTATAGAAATTAACAATTGTTAAAGATATCGCAAAGATATTTAGACCCATATCTAACATGATCAGGAAATTTGCTAAAAAAAGATCTCAAACAAAATTTTAGTGATTTAACAAAAAATAATTGATTTTTAAAATTGACATTGAGGTGAGAGTTTTTTTGGCTCCGTGTTGAGGTCTCACTGTGACTTTGAGATGAAGAACAGCAATAAAAGCACTGTTCCTTTGCTTTTTGTATGTTTTTTGTTGTGCATTTACTGATTTTGTGTCATGGATGGATACCCCATATCCTTTGTTTTTGTTTGGATTTTTCCCAGCTTTGATTCTGTTATTTAAAAAGATAAACACAATCTATTTATATCTATTTATATCTAATTGGTCAATCTTCAGCAGGGACGTAAGCATGAAATTATGTGTTTCTGCAATTCCAGAACTTGAAATGGACTTAATATAATGGACTTATACATTATGAACATATGCGGACAAAATAAACAAATGTCAATAATTTTAATATTTGTGTTTTATATTTTTACCTTGGAAACAATCCCGTACGAAATTTGACACCATTCTCACCTTCGTGATTTTCTTTACTATCATTTTGATTCGCCTTTTAAGATTTGTTCGGTTAATTGATTGTTGGTTGCTTAAAATCCAGTGACAAAAAGTGCATGCATGATCAGGACGAGAACAAATCAACGATAAATACAATCGATAGGTCCAGTAATAGAGGCCGTCCGGGCTGAAGGTTAGAAAAATTTGGACTTCCACTGGAAAATGAGGGTATATTGGATAGAATCAGTACATGCACAGGAAAAACAAAAAAAAACAAACAGAAAACACACACACAAAAAGCAAAGGAACAGCGATTTTATTGTTGTTCTTCATCTCAAAGTCACAGTGAGACCTCAACACGGAGCCAAAAAACTCTCACCTCAATGTCAATTTTAAAAATCAATTAAAAATCAATTATTTTTTGTTAAATCACTAAAATTTTGTTTGAGATCGTTTTTTAGCAAATTTCCTGATCATGTTAGATATGGGTGTAAATATCTTTGTGATATCTTTAACAATTGTTAATTTCCATACAGTTTGAGATAAAACCCCGATATCCAACCTTCTCAACGTCCAAAACAAAGGAAATTAAACTAATGAAGTGACGTTAATTGAAATTTCCCATAATTCTTCAGATTTATAAACGGTGAATTAAGGTTATTGGAAAGGATTTGAATTAAAACACTGGACACTTTTAATTTGCAAAACACTCATTTGCAAATCCGCCGCCGCTCAAATAAGAGCTACAGTGTCATGTATATAACCAAAATGTGCGGAATTACATGGGATTCAATAATTTCATTTGTTTTCTACTGTTACTATTATATTTATTTTGCTATTTGATTTATAAAAACATGGGATTTTCAATATCCCATGGGACAGGCAAAATCCCATGGGATCGACCATTATCCCATGGGATTTTGGTTAAATCCATGGGATTTTTTGGTCCCATGGGATAATTGTAGTCCCATGGGATATTTGTTGTCCCATGGGACAAAAAAATCCCATGGGACTATAATTATCCCATGGGATTTTAATATCCCATGGGACACATTAAAATCCTATGGGATTCAAATTATAATTATATAGATATAAATATATATTAATGTGTATGTTACAATATGTATTCTATTTGGTAGTAAATTGTTATAAGATGAATCTTTTAATTGAATATCTTTTTTCTTTGGAAATGTTAATTCAACATATTGTTCTATAACTGTTCAAAACTAAACTTTTAAACAACAAAGCAGATAATGTAAGTATCAATATATGTTTATTTATGAATTATAGAATACTTTCTTGAAACACAATTATTTACCATTGAAATCAATGAAAAATTCTATCATTAGGCTTAACATACTAGTAGCTATTTAAGTAAATCTATTTTTTTCACAATATCCCTCCACACAAAACATAAATAGTTTCTTATCATCTAGCATTGTGTGATTGTATAGTCCACTTTTGGTCATTCAACACAGAACATTGACATTATTGTGGTTTCAATATCTTTTGGTTTTAATAGAACTTGATTCATTGACTGAGTGATGAAAATAATAACTGATCCAACTTTTGTCTTTGAATTTATTCTGGTCTTGTTTCTATGTTTTCTCCATTTATTTTAGGTGATGAATTTCAATCCTTCTGAAAAGAACCAATAAAATCTGAAGTTATGTATTATACAAAATTGTTTGCATACATGTAGCAATAATATGATTTTCAATAAAAATAGCTATGCGGTATGGATTTTACTGATTTTTAAAAGTTGTCCAGTGTCATCAGTTGCTAACCTCCTACATCCTTTGGTCTCTGATGGAGATTTGTCAAATTAGCAATATACCGCATCTTCCTATTCTAATACTATATAACAATCAATTAATTAATTCTTCTTTATAACATTTGGGTATTTTCCCAGGTTATATATATAATAAAATTGAGAATGGAAATGGGGAATGTGTCAAAGAGACAACAACCCGACCACTGAACAGACAACAACAGAAGGTCACCAATAGGTCTTCAATGCAGCGAGAAATTCCGCACCGGAGGCGTCCTTAAGCTGGCCCCTAAACAATTATATATACTAGTTCAGTGATAATGGACGTCATACTAAACTCAAATTATACACAAGAAACTAAAAGTAAAAATAATACAAGACTAACAAAGGCCAGAGGCTCCTGACTTGGGACAGGCGCAAAAATGCGGGGGTTAAACATGTTTATGAGATCTCAACCTCCCCTATACCTCTAGCCAATGTAGAAAAGTAAGCGATAACAATACGCACATTAAAAGTCAGTTAAAGAGAAGTCCGAGTCCGATGTCAGAAGATGTAACAAAGAAAATAAACAAAATGACAATAATACATAAATAACAACAGACTACTAGCAGTTAACTGACATGCCAGCTCCAGACCTCAATTAAACTGATTGAAAGATTATGTCTTCATCATATGAATATCAGGCACAATCCCTCCGTTAGGGTTTAGTATCATACCATCATAAAATATATGAGAAGAGCATAACCCGTGTCATGCCAACAACTGGTTTTAAATAAATGTGTTTAGTTCGATGCAAAGACCCTATAAGTGAATCAATATTAAAGCCAAAATATGCAATCTTTAATGACCTGACAACAGTATCGTAACTATATCCCTTCTTAATAAGTCTATTTAAAGGTTTTGTTAGCTTCTGAGGTGAATACTGACATTTTAGTGCTTTATAAAGAATATTACCATAAAAGATTGGATGTGAAATACCTGAACGTATAAGAAGTCTGCATGTTGAGCTATATTTACGAATGATGTCCTTGTACCGATGATAAAATTTAGTAAATGTTTTGACTAGTTTGTGATATCGAAAACCCTGGTGTAATAATTTTCTGTAATACATAAATTTCTTTCGTTAAAATCTGAAACGTTGTTACATACACGGCGAATCGTACAAGTTGAGATATATAAACACCGTAAGATGGTGACAAGGAACGTCACCATCTAAAATGGATAATTAACGATAGGAAATGAAAAATCATCTCTTTTATCATAAATTTTGTATTAAGCTTTCCGTTAATGATATAGATATCAAGATCGAGGAAAGGGCAGTGGTCATTGTTAGTATTAGCTTTATTTAAAGTAAGTTCAACAGGATAAATTTCTTTAGTATACATACTGAAGTCGTCATTATTGAGAGCCAATATATCATCCAAATATCTAAAAGTATTATTAAATTTTGTATCAGATGTTGTTTATATATATATAAAGATCAATGTTAAAACTTTAGGCAATTATAATAACATTCCATTATTCACAAGAATTTGCAATATATTATACAAAACGCAGACAACAGAAACAATATTTCCTTAAGCTTTTGAAGTTCTGACAGAGTTCTATTTGTGTTTTATTTCAATGAAAAATACCTTGAACTCTTTGGACATATTGAAATTATAACATTGATACAAAAATTATATTGTTTTATCCTTATTTTTGTGTTGTTGGCTTGCTGTCTCATTTTCATATACAGTTATACATACATCAATAATCTTCTTCTTTATTAAAGTAACTAGAGGCTCCAAGGAACCTGTAGCGCTCACCTTATATTTTTATTTACAACTGATGCATAAATCAATGCAACCGTTATACTTTTGCTTTAATTTCAGAGATATAAGCTAAAACTGCATTTTACCCCTATGTTCTATTTTTAGCCATGTCTGCCATGTTGGTTGGCAGGCAGGGTCATCGGACACATTTTTAAACTAAATACCCTAATGACGATTGTGACCAAGTTTGGTTAAATGGTTAAGTGTCTCAGTTGTTTCAGAGGAGAAGATTTTTGTAAAGATTACAAAATTTACCAAAATTGTTAAAATTGACTTTAAAGGGCAATAACTCCTTAAGGGTCAACTGACCATTTTGGTGATTTGACTTATTTGTAGATCTTACTTTGCTGAACATTATTGCTGTTTACAGTTTATCTCTATCTATAATAATATTCAAGATAATAACCAAAACTGCAAAATTTCCTTAAAATTGCCAATTCAGGGCCGCAACCCAACAACAGGTTGTCTGATTCGTCTGAAAATTTCAGGACAGATAGATCTTAACCTGATGAACATTTTACAAATGTCAAATTTGCTCTTAATGCTTTAGTTTCAGAGATATAAGCCAAAACTGCATTTTACCCTATGTTCTATTTTTAGCCATGTTGGTTGGCAGGCGGGTCATCGGACACATTTTTAAACTAGATACCCTAATGATGATTGTGATCAAGTTTGGTTTAATTTGTCTTACTAGTTTCAGAGGAGAAGATTTTGTAAAGATGACAAAATTTACAAAAATTGTTAAAATTGACTTTAAAGGGCAATAACTCCTTAAGGGTCAATTGACCATTTTGGTCATGTCAACTTTTTGTAGATCTTACTCTGCTGAACATTATTGCTGTTTACAGTTTATCTCTATCTATAATAATATTCAAGATAATAACCAAAACGGCAAAATTTCCTTAAAATTACCAATGCAGGGCAGCAACCCAGCAACAGGTTGTCCGATTCATCTGAAAATTTCAGGGTAGATTGATCTTGACCTGATAAACAATTCTACCCCAGTTCAGATTTGCTCTAAATGCTTTGGTTTTAGAGATATAAGCCAAAATCTACATTTTACCCTATGTTCTATTTTTAGCCATGGCGGCCATCTTGGTTAGTTGGCTTGGTCACCAGGCACAATTTTTAAACTAGATACCCCAATGATGATTGTGGCCAAGTTTGGTTAAATTTGGCCCAGTAGTTTCAGAGGAGAAGATTTTTGTAAAAGTTAACGACGACGGATGGACGCCGGACGCCAAGTGATGAGAAAAGCTCACTTGGCCCTTTGGGCCAGGTGAGCTAAAAATGGGATATTTTTTTATTTTGATATCCCAAAACATTATAGTTCTATCGAATAACTTATTACCAAGTTCACAAACACCAATGTGTTTTATATTAATTTTAAGACATGTATAAATGTTCCAGACCATATCAGTATTTGGACCGTGCGTTAACATATAAGTATACTCTTATAGTCCAACCATATGCATATAGTCAGACCATTTGAGTATACTTGTACTGTCTAGTACCAGCTCGACCAAACATGTGTTTTATTTCAACTGCAATTAAACTTTTGTATTAATCTATTAAAGATTTCAGTTATGTTGATCTGTAATGTACATTTGTTTCTAATAAACTTGACCAACTTCTTAAAATTGGGCAGACTGTACGTGTACAGACCAGATACTCATATGTTCTGGAACATAAACATGATTAACAAGCATTTGACAGGATGTCTTGCTAAAATCCCATTAATATAAGTACTAAATTTTATGTATATACATGTAAATCCACAAAATACTTACTGAAATTCATGGCGAACACTCACCAAAAACTTAAAGAGGATACAATTTAGAGGAAGGACTGGACAGATGAATGCACAAACACTATTAAAACAGAGCATAAAACTTACGAAAACAAGATGTTTTACATTTATCCTTCAGATGCAGGAAAATTGAAAAGTTTTTTTCTTTCTCTGCCGTCCATGATATAAACTTTAAATTTATTCATGCAAAATATGGAAATCTGCAAAGGTAGGACCTTGAACCTCAGCTTATCCACATTTTGATTTTTGAACTGCATATTTGTTCTTTTCATCTTGCTGACAACCTAAACATAAAAATGATAAAAACATAATTCTAGATTAACTTTGTGTTTTTATTTTGTTGGTACAAACAATTTTTCCCAACTTAAAACGAAAACATCATCACAAAAAAGGAGGTCATACTAACCTCCAAATTTTAAACAAACCAAAATTATAACTTGATTAAGATCTTGTCATAAATTAATAGCATCGATACTCTTATTTTTGAAGACCATATATGTCTATTGCATACTTATATTCCTTTGTACAAGAGTATGCATATTAAGATTGATTCGAGGACTTTAATGTTAAATTAGCATGATTAATTTTACAGTTTCTCAGCTCCATGTGTACATTTTGAGAGAATCTTGCAATACTGTATGTTCTGATATTCAGAACTTATTGTGAGGTTTTTATTAATGCAACTGAGAGCTGTATCTCATTCTCATTTCTGATACATATTTATGAGCTGAAGACCAGTGCGAAATTTTCTCACTGCATTGAAGACCCATAGGTGACCTTCAGCCGTTGTCTCCTCTTTGGTTGGGTTGCTGTCTCTTTGACAAATTCCCATTTCATAACATGTATGTAGATTTTCTTAAATTACAATAATCAATCACGCAATTTCATCCATTATTGAAAATAAGCAAAATAAATGCACACAAAATTTAACATTGTTATTAAAGGTTTTTTTAAAATTCAAAACAGTTGCCTACACCGTTAATTTCCTTGTTTGATTTATTTCATATTTTTAAAGCCTTTATAGCTAGTTAGATGGTATGCGGGCGGATCCAGCCATTTTAAAAGGGGTTCCAAACCCAAGACAAAGGGGTGTTCCAACTATATGTTCCCATTCAAATGCATTTGAAAAAAGGGGTTCAAGTTGAACTTCCAACCCTGGAATCCTCCCCTGGATCCGCCACTGGTAAGGCTTTTGCTCATAGTTGCATTCATATCGTTACCTATACCTTACTTGTGCATCATTTGGTCTCTGATGGGGATAGGCCTACTGAAGAAGGTTCAACTTGCAATTTGCGGATTATGGGTCTATTTATCCAAAATGTAGAAGAAAGACATGCATAATAAAACCAAAATTATGTTCAAACAAGAAGTAATTGTAACAGGATGCTGTTACGAAGTCTCCCAAACAAAGCTCACATAACTCGCCATTCCTATTGTCCCATATTCATTTGATTTGTTTTATTGTCTCATACAAGAATATATATGGTTTAGGGTGGGGATCAGGGATCCGGAAATTTTTCACCTAACCACTGGGGATCTCAACCATTTAAAAGTTTTTCAAACATGTGGGGTGGGGTGACCCTATGGACTCTCCTATATTTCATTTGATGTGTTTTATTGTTCCATACAAGAATATATATGGTTTAGTAGTGGGATTTTGATTGTTTACAAGTTTTCAAACAAGAGGGGTGGGGTGACCCCTAGGGACTTCCTTTTATTTCATTTCATTTATTTTATTGTCCCTACAAGAATATATATGGTTTAGGGTGGGGATCTGGATCGTTCACAAGATAATAGCACATTCTCAAATTGAACGGGTGGGTTGACCCCAGGGACTTCCTTTAATTTCATTTGATTAGTTTTATTGTCCCATACAAGAATATATATGGTATAGGGGTGGAGATTTGGACTGTTAACATGATAATAGCACATTCTCAAATTGAACGGGTGGGGTAACCCCAGGGACTTCCTTTAATTTTAATTGATTTGTTTTATCGTGCCATTCAAGAATATGTATGGTTTAGGGTGGGGATCTGGACTGTTTACAAGATAATAGCATATTCTCAAATTGAAGGGGTGGGTATTACCCCAGGGACTCACCCTATATTTTATGTGATTTGTTTTATTGTCCTATCATCATTTCTGAAGACTGCGTGTGTCTATCACTTACAGTTTACAAGTTATATTCATTTGAAAATTGTAGAAAATAAAACCCATAGGGTTCTATAGTAAACCCTCCTTCTTTCTTCCCCAAAATACCCCTTAATAGACCCCAATGCACAGCTAATTTACATTATTTTCCTTGATTTACACTTTAGAATACAGGTATAAAGTTTTCAAGATAATACAACTGAAGCCCACAGTGGTGGATCCAGAAATTTTCATAAGTGGGGCCTACTGACTGCCTAAGAGGGGCCTGCTCCTGTCATGCTTCAGTAATTCCCTATATAATCAATCAATTTTTCCAAAAGGGGCCCTGAACTCCTGATCAGCCCCCCTCCCCTTTTCCTCATTTCAATCACCCTGATATAAATTTAATTTTATCACTTACAACAGGAATGGTTTAAATTCCCCAATAATTCTAGTCGGTCAAATATATGAATAAATTGATTTAACTTTATACCATTCATTAATATCAACATATTTCATTTTGATAAAAGAAGGGCAAAAGTTTTCTTTGGGTAGAAATGAATAGTTACTAATTTGGGAAGCTTTCAAATTCACAACATGCGGTGGCTGTGTTCAAAGTGCTGGGTTTTCATCACCCTCGTTGTTTGCGGACTAACGATTTAGGCCTGTGGTGGATAATAGTGTGCGTGCATTAATTTTCTGTACCTTCTTAATCAATATTTTCAAATACTGACGACAAGTGTTGTAATGTATCAATGATCATCAATGTCTTATTTGATGCCAACGTGCTATTTACATATGCGATCGATAATGCAGGGAAGGAAACTTGTCAATTATGTTTATTTTAAGCCAAAATAAGATGATCCGCCGTAAAATTAACCTTGGGTAATCCTCAAATTGATGCAAGAGTGCTACCGGCCGACTACTAATACATGTCTTTGTCTCAAAATAACTCGGCAGCGTCAAATAACAGTTGAAGTAAGGATCGTCTCGAGGGTGGGTCTTCTTTTTTAGCTATAATTTTAATAACTTACACTTTTTCCATTATTCTCTTTCTTTCACTATTCTTTATTCCTTTTTCTTTGCCCGTTATTCTCTATTCTGTTAATTCACATCCCTACCCTCTTAAGTGGACTTTCGGTGGGTTTTTAGTTCTGGTATTACAGTGGCGGATTTACCGGGGGCACAGGGGCACGTACCCCCACCCACCCAGTCGAGGTCACCAAAAAATTTTCTAACATAGTTTTATTGCTACTGTATCTGCTTATTTAGATATCTAGATCGAAAATCAAGACACAGCTTGATTTGACTTCTTAAACTGGTCGTTAATTAACCCCAGCTTCAACATGTGTGATTTATGACAACTTATCGATGGGTGTTCATTTGACAACTTTGTGTATATATAATGTCTATATCCAAAAGCATTTATGTAAACTACATGTACATGTACATGCTGACTGGAATTAATACGAACATATTTATTGGTTTCTAATACAATATTACAGGATCAAGATCGATTAACAAGTGAAATCTTCTGATCAGGAACGAAATTACCAACTATAAAATCGGTCTTAAAAGAGTATGTAAAATAGATTTTTAGTGTCAGGAATGTTAGTATCTATATAAGATATGTCTTTTTACCAAACACTCACATTGTATACGGTTTCTGGGGAATGTGCCTATCTCAGAACAGTCTTTTCGGATTTTATTAAACAACAAACGATTTTTTCAATGCATACAGCATTTTTTTATACGACCGCAAAATTAAAAAATTTTGGTCGTATATTGGTATCACGTCGTCGTCGTCGTCAGCGTCGTCCGAAGACAGATGGTTTCGGATAGAAACTTTAGTATAAGTAAATAGAAATCAATAAAATTTAAACACAAGGTTTATAACTACAAAAGGAAGGTTGGGATTGATTTTGGGGTTATGGTCCCAAAGGTTTAAGAATTAGGGGCCAAAAAGGGCCCAAATAAGCATTTTGCAGTTTCAGACAATAACTTGTGTTTAAGTGAATGAATCTCTGAAATTATACCACAAGTTTCCATACATATAAAAGTTTTTTTCCTCTTATTTTTTATGGAAACAAACCCTTCCCCTCTGCAAAACATGAATGGTCTGTGCCTTATATATAACCATTAATAAAATTATATTGTATCATAGAAAACCTACTTATATTTGAGATGAAGAACAACAATAAAAGCTTATTGTGTGTTTTTTGCTGTGCATGTGCTGATTTTGTGTCATGGATGGATACCCCATATCCTTTGTTTTTCTATTATAGTACAGTAATATGTGTAGGCCTATACTTTTCTTGTTTTAATTACCATGTATGAGGGTATGAATAGGTTACCGTGAACTAGGGTATGAATGGTTTACCCTGAATGAGGGTATGAACGGGTTTTACAGATTAGAGAATAATGGTCAAAAGGTAAGGCTAGAAAAAATGGGCCCAAAAATATAGAAAACAGATTAAAGCTGTGATAAACTGTAAAGAATAGAGGACAATTGGCAACAAATAAAGAGTAGAAAGAAACGGACCCCAAAATAATGAAAAGGTATAAAATGAAGACCCGACCTCCTACCCTCCCTCATACGACCACCATCATCCCCAATACATGACACCACCACCACCCACACTCGCATATATGCATATATAAAAAAATAAACAATTCCTTGATATCAGCCAAGATTGTGCGTGAAATTTTAATAAACAATTCAACACTACACGTTATGTGAATTTGATCAAAATCGATGAACATGAATTTGACAGCTAGTGCCCTTTAACAGGTAAAATTCAATTAACAAATTCTGATCTACTGGCATTCAACACCAAATTACTTACTTGCTGTATATTGATAAACGTGACTGTATATTGTCAATACCACAACATCGTGAATACGCCATGTGAGGTGTTGGCTATGTTATGGGGTCACCGGTGGCGGCTTCGAAACAGAGAAAAAATCAAGGTAAAAAGTGTAGAATTTTGTTGTTGAAAATTTAAGTTGTAAATTCTAAAAAGTACTTAATTCTGTTCAACTGCTAACATGTTAGTTCGATACGAAAATAGGATAAAAAGCATCCGGAAAATTTGTGATCAGTAGTTATCATTCGAATATATGAAGAGCAATGGGTATAAAAAAAACTGAACAAGAAAAGTATTAGTAAACAGACAGAAAGTCGTTGAATTAATTATTTTACAATTGTTTAAATATATGAGAGAATGTTTTAGGCGAATTGTCTTTATTTACAGATAAATGTATTTTAGTTCGGGAAATGATTTATTCTTCTGGCGGCTTCAGATATTTTTATCAATAACTTATTACACAAGGAGACATTTTGACTTTTGACAGCATGAACCCCAGTTAATTAGCAAACACAAATTAAGAAACAAAATCGTTTACAGTTAAATTTTATAGAAGGAAAAAGGGGGGTAAATAAACAAATTTTACTATACGCTCACATACTTCTAAAAGATTTGCATATGTAAGCTGTCTATAGATAATGTTAAATTATTTCAGGAGTTTTGAAAAAGAATATATACAGTTTAATTTTCGACGTCTACTGTTACAAAAAATAGTGATTATTTTTATAGATTTGGTACTTCGATCAGTTTTGACTCAAAATTTCTTTTGGAATTGTTAGATGGCAAACTATTTAGGAGAAGATTGTATCTGTATTTTATGTAATTATGGTGATATTGGCGACGAGATTCATTATATGATAGCAAGGGCTTGTACAAATCCTTGGTTATAGAATGTTCGGCAATATAAATAGACGAAAGTAGACAAACCCTAATTAAACGGGGTTTTGATCTCCAAGCAGGCCACATCGAATAAGATCTATATTTCTAAACGTTTTTAAATGAAATAACTTGAATTGAAAAATTTCCAGCTATGTGAAGGTTTTTATATTTCTAAACGTCTTCAATTATTACATACGAAAGAAAAATTATTTAGCATATTCATATATTTTATAATTTTTCCAAGGAAACTTTTTTGGAAAAGTTTACTTCTATGTGTTTATAACCATCACCAGAGACATATTCTCTGCCATCACCAATCAGTCCTAATCATTAAAGATCAATTACCCTAATTCAAATGATGATTGGTATTGAATATGATCATCGGCCATCCGTGACGTATCCCAAATACCGGCGCATGCCGATAGATAGATAGAATAATAGATAAAGATGGTTTGTATGGCAAGCCGTTGTGGAATTTATTCCTATTCAGTAATATTAAAATGATTTTTAATATTACAAAATCATTTTAATATTAATAAATCGAATTTTAATATTAAAAACTGTCATTTTAATATTAATAAATGAATATTTAATATTAAAAATCATGTATTAATATTAAAAATCATTTTTAACATTAAATTTTCAGTCTGATTTTTAATATTAATAAATGAATTTGTAATATTAAATAATACGCAGATTTTTAATATTAAAAATCAACATCAATGTTACCTGAGCGTTTAATATAAGGCACACCAATCATTTGATTTTATCAGAGACATATAATACATGTATTATATGTCTCAATACATGTATTATATGTCTCTGATTTTATCAAAACAAAATTACAAAATTATAAAAAATTATCAATCGAATGTATACCCTCAACGCTCACTAAAACTTATATATACATGTCCTAAGTGACTTTTTATGTCCTGCGTGCACCCAGGAGATCCTGAACGTTTTTAGACGTACCATTATTTTATATGCATATATTTGAAGCTGTTCTTAATTTTGTACATAATAGGTATATATATATGTGTGTATCAGACCAAATGACTTCCCAGAGGCGGATTTAGGTCCTAGTGTGAAATAAAGCAAGCCAATGGAATTGGTCTTTAAACACATCTACATACATGTATACGTTTTCTCAATGGTTGGTTCATGCAATTTTGAAATTATGTTTACTCAATGCGCAATTCTTCTTTATTTCATATAAATGATTTTTTATTTTTTTTAAATTTGTGGTGTTGAAATAGGAATGGACACAGATACCTAAGCACATTTAACAAAAGAAATTTTGTGTAATGTCATCAATCTGTATTACGCGTAGACAGGATGTTCTCTAGAAAACTATACGTTATACACACCGAGGGTACACGCACTGTCGTAATGGAAAATTACTGTATGTTATAATTACCTGTAATCAGCTTTGCAACAAATCAGTTGACTGACCATGTCATTACAGTTCAAAAGATTTTCCTCAAATCAAAATGGAATATTCATTTTATCTTTAAATTTAAAACTTTAGAAATAGAAATAGAAAGAATTCAACAATTTAAAATCGTATTTTAACAAAGATCAAGGATTTGTATAGTGAGAAGGATTAAGATATAATTTTACAACGATCCTAAGAAAATATGCAAACAAACGTTGAATCAAACCTACGCAGTTTTATATTATAAGACTGACACACACAGTTTGCTAACTCAGTGTGCTGGGTGAGGTGCTGGAACTTGATATACATGTATCATTCAGTTATAGTTCTGTTAGGATTTGACTGCCTTTTACAGGGACTTTCTATTCTTACTGTTAACAGTTAGTAATAGACTGTTCCTGACTCAGAATGATTCTCTGCTCAGCAACTGGTGCGTAATTAGCATTTGATTCAAATATCTTGTAGCAGTAAAAACACAAATTAATGTATTTAACAGCTTTATTTAGGAGCACAGTCTGTTAATCGTAAATAACTTCGAGATTTATGTGTAAGTTTACTCTGCTGCTCGAGCTCTGCTAATCGATGTTCCAGTATTTCAGATTTATATTTATTCGTGAGGCCCTCGTCATTATTTATATTCACTCAAAGCACAGTCGCCTGGAAATTTAATAATTATAGCGAAAATTATAGCGAAAAAATAGCGACAAATGGGGGAAATAAAATATTTTTAGTAGCATTATTATTAAATCTTCAGGCGACTGTGCTCAATTAAGAGGTTCTCCGTTACTTGGAAAATCTTATCTGATTCAGGATCAATTCATCGGTTACACTCCCTATCATCAGTGATTCTTTGTTTTAAAAGGTATTGTGTAAGTGTTGACTCTCAATTTGCATGATTAATAACAGATATCGACTCGCTACCCGGACTCTGCAAAAACAATTATTCAGTTCACTGATTTAGATGGAAGGTAAAAGGACAGAAAGTCACAGGACAAAAGTCAAAGGACATAAAGTCACAAATTTGATAGGACAAAACATCCATTTTAAAAGGGGGTCTCAATCCATTGTAAAGGGGTTCCAACTATATGTCACCATTCAAATGCATTGATCGTCCAAAAAGGGGTTCCAACCCCGGAACCACCACTCTGGATCAGCCACTGCAAAAGTCACAGGACAAAAGTCACAAACAATTTGTTGACAATTGTTTGAATATATATGAAAAGATCTTGAAATATTTTCTTTTATTACATATATTCATTTTAATTTAAGGAAATTGCTCATACATGTCATAAACCTTGATAAATGAAAATGTATTAGTTTTAATCATGCAAAGGATATATTTATTGGCAAATTGAAGCCTTTTAAGTACCAAGCCACTTTGACATTTTGTTTTCATAACAATTATTTGATCATTATTGATATTTATTGAATACATTTCAATTTCAAAGTTGCTTCATGTATAAAACTTCAAGAAAAATACAAAAAAAGTGTTTTCTTGTTCAACATGTTCAAAGAAAATAATCTCAAAACTTAATTGTGACTTTTGTCCTGTGACTTTTGACCGTGACTTTTGTCCTGTGACTTTCTGTCCTACATTCAGATTGAATAGGGGTTTGGTTGACCCGTCTCCTCTATATGAGACTACCATCTCAGTGATGAGCTTTATGTTTTATGTATTGTGCTTGTCATATATGTATGTCGAAAAGCTCTACAGAGCTTATGTTGTATTGTTATATGTATAACCGACTTTAAATAAATCTTTTGCTAGCCCCTAACAACTAACGAGTAAGAATTAGGTTACTTCTTTTGTAATACAAACAATTAAGACGTCTTGCAAGGCTTTTTTTTACCATGACGGCGTCCCATAAAAAAGTTGAAATAGCCATGCAAGACGTCATTATCATTTGGACTACTATTATGGCACATATTGTCGTACCACAGGGATTTGTGTCAATTTTTCTGGTTTTCTATCCTCACGAACCCCAAAATACTAGTGATAAAATGTTAACTTACTTCTTAATTAAAGCCTAATATTAAGAAGGCAGAAGACCTGGACCATTCATACTTTGTATATACATGCCTTATGTTATGAAGTTTTCGTCTGTCATATGTTCATTGACCTTGAGTGACCTCTTTTTATGGCTAAGTGACTGCATTGAAAAAAAGTTAAGGTGTTTTTAGTATCCTTAATTTCTATTATCATGATTATAATGAGTAATAGGATTCCTATTACTCATTATAAGAGAAATCAAGAATACTAAAAAATTAAAGGATAACCATATTTGATATGTGCATACCTTGCAAAGTCTTCATGTTCGCCAGACAGTTTTCACTTGGTTTGACCTTATTTCATGGATCAGTGAACAAGTTAAGCTTTTGTGGTCACGTCCATATCTCAGATACCATAAACAATGTGTCTACTATATTTACTTTTAATTATTGTATGGAATGATTGTAAGGTATGCATGTCCAACTGGCAAGTTTCATCTGACCTTGACCTCATTTTCATGGTTCAGTGGTTATTGTTAAGTTTTTGTGTTTTGGTCGGGTTTTCTAATATTGTATGCAACATGTCAAGTATATTCGTTGTATAAAAATTTTAGGGATGTACATGTTGGTCTGACATGTTTTATTCAATCTTGACCTCATTTTATGGTTCATTGTTTGATGTTACCTTTTGTTTTTGGCCAGTTTTTCTATTTTCTTATTTTCAAATTAGCAAAGGTCAACTAGGTACATATGTCTGACTGAGAAGCTTCATCTTACTTTATTTTCATAGTACATTGGACAATATAAAAAGATGGGATATGATTGGACAACTCTCCACAAGAGACCAAATGAAACAGAAATTAACAACTCAAGGTCACTGTAAAGCCTTCAACAATGAACAAAGCCCATGCTGCATAGTCAGCTATAAAAGGTCCAGAAATGACAATGTAAAACAATTCAAACAAGAAAACTAACGACCTAATTTAGGTACAAAAAATGGAAAAACAGATATGTTACACATAAACAAACGACAATCACTGAATTATAGGCTCCTGACTTGGAACAGGCACATACATAACGAATGTGGCAGGGTATAAGGAACTATGAAAATGTTTAGTTTTTAGGTTTGGTCTATTTTCCGGATAGTGTAAGCAATAAGGCCCTTTATTTAGTGAATGGAATGATTGTAAGATGCACATATCTGTCAGCCATATTCTATATGACATTGACCTCATTTTCATGGTTCATTGGTCAATGAAACACTGCATTGTTTTGTCAGTTTATCATATGCTTAAAGTTACAGGTAGATTATATTTGGTGGATATGTAACAATTGTAAGGTGTGCATGTCTGTCTGGAAGATTTATATAACCATGACCGCATTTTATGGTTCTTTGGTCAATGCTAAGTTTTCTTGGTTTTGTCATTTTATCAGATATTATAAGCATAGGTCTACTTGTTGTTGTATGGAATGACTGCAAGGTGTCATATAAGAATAAAAGATGTCTGTCTGCCAAGGTTAATTTTACTGTGACCTCATTTTCATAGAATAATGATAATTATATTAAACAGCAAGAATGATGAGCAAGTCGACTTATATACAAATGAGGCAAAATTTTCAGTTGCCTACTAATTATGTAATAGTAGTTACTTTTGTCATTAAATGATAATGTTTACCCTTTTATGTGTAGGGCAAGAACATTAAAGATAAAGGAAACTATAAACAGAAGAAATTATCAACAAAAATAGATTTACAGAGGTCAATAAAGCCTAAATGGTAAGTCCACTGTTATAAAAGTTTTGCCCTTGAATAATGATTAAATATTTATTAAAATAAGATGTGGTATGATAAATGAGAAAATTATCCATCAGAGTTCAATTAAGTCGATGTAAGCATTGTAATTACTTATTAGAGGCCAATGATGACCTGTAAGTAATGAGAAAACCCATACCCTATACATGATATAGTAATCTATAAAGACAACACTAACAACATTTGAAACAAAACATCAATTCAAACTTCAAATATACCAGACTAATTTATAAAACAAAAATTATGAAAACAAAAATAACGGATATGAACCAACATCAACCACTGAACTATATACAAGCTCCTGATATTGGACAGGCATAATATGGCTGGGTTGATATAAAATAAGAAGCAGTCTGATTTCCAATGAGACTTTTCTCCAATAGAGATCAAATGACATTTAACATGTGTTTAAGGAGGCTTGAGGGTATAAAATTTCAGAAAAATATTAAAAAAAAATTTTCATAACTAATTTTATTTATAACTTTATTGTTGTTACTTTATCATATGGTACAAAAATCATTCAAAACCATCTATTCCTTTTGGCCCCAGATGACTTTTAAAATGTATATATCATTGAAAAAGCTCCAAATTATCTCCCTTTGGTGCAAAATGCCATTTTTGACATTAGAATTATAATATCTTTTTAACTCATCGGTGACCTATATTTTTATTATCATTTTCAAATAAGCTGTACTTAAACTAAACTATTGTAAAATTTCAGCGATTTCTGTAATTTAGTTCTTTTTATTTCGATATTACCTCTATTTGTCCTATTAGTTCAACAGAAAAAGTACCTTTACAAAATGTATGCTTCTTTTGAAGGCGGATTGTGGCGTAAATGAACGGTGACCTGTTTTTTTTATTTTATTTTTCTATTAAGTATAAGATAAAGTTCATTTATAGAAAATATAGCGAAATCCTATATTAAGAAAAAATTTGATTTAGACCTCAGAGCCCCTTAATTTAACAAAATAGTTCACTGTATAGCCTTTGACAATGAGCAAATCCTATACCCGACAGTGGTTTTAATAACAGCACAACATTTGAACAAATTGTAAACATTTGTTGCAATGGGCTTAACTCAAAAGACTGCAACAAGGAACCAAACAACAACCGTAATATGTAAATCATAGACACAAAGCACTGAAATAAGAGTACTAACAATGAATATTCAAATGAAAGTTTATCAAAATGTTCATAAACATGATAAAATAGCCATTTTATTGCTGTATTTCTCTTCACTGATAATTTTTGAGTTTTGTGTATTTGTAGGTCAGACATCTCAGTTTTCATGGTCATCATTCAACAGATCAATACTGAACAGAAAACTTAAAGTTGATATTTTTCTCCATAGTGCGATTTTTTTATTAATTTGAAATGGAAAGTGTTTTTCCTACATTTATTAGAAAGAGGAAATTTCAACATAATGACTTTAAACAAAAGGAGTCATAGCATCACGATCATAGATGCACAAGAACTTGATCATGTAAATGCAACAATGTAATTATCAATTGAAAGAAGGAACGAATGAAAAAATATTAGTATGTTGTTGTCCAAATAAACTTGCTTGGTCTTCTCATTTGAATCGCTCCAACCAATAAAGATGTACGGAGGAAGATCTTTGAAGAACAGATTGAAAAATGTGTTGTCTAAGAATTGCAGGAATATTCTAGTGGATGAAATAATTTATTGACTTGACTCTTATATAGTGGAATGAATAATTGTACATAGCAAGCAGTGAAAAAGAAAACTAAAACTTTAACAGAAAAAGTGTTTATATTATAAATTTGCAAATATAAGCTTAATATTATGTACACCACAAAGGTATATAATTCAAATGGTTTGCATATTCATGTATTGCAATGAAACTATAACAAAGAAAACCTTACCTCATGAAAAGAGTAAACTTGTCAGTCAGAATATGAAATATTTTTTTCAGTTCTATTTTCATAATAAAATAAACAAGACAAAGATTTCAAAACAATATTTTTCATTTTTAGACATGTCATCATTTTGTTTCAGTGAAAAGGACTTTACTCTTTGACCATAAATATTATTATGCATTCCAAATTGCAAAATAAGAATAATCTTTATTGTCATATAAACAAATAAAAACATGTTTGTGACAAAATGAAAAAAATAAATATATATATATATATATATATATAAAAAATGTAAAAACTTGTATACATTTAAAACTTTTACTACCAAACAGCATTCATTGTAACATACACATTACTGTATATTTATATCTATATATTTATAATTTGAATCCCATAGGATTTTATTTTGTCCCATGGGATATTAAAATCCCATGGGATAATTATAGTCCCATGGGATTTTTTTGTCCCATGGGACAACAAATATCCCATGGGACTACAATTATCCCATGGGACCAAAAAATCCCATGGATTTAACCAAAATCCCATGGGATAATGGTCGATCCCATGGGATTTTGCCCTGTCCCATGGGATATTGAAAATCCCATGTTTTTATAAATCAAATAGCAAAATAAATATAATAGTAACAGTAGAAAACAAATGAAATTATTGAATCCCATGTAATTCCGCACATTTTGGTTATATACATGACACTGTAGCTCTTATTTGAGGCGGCGGATTTGCAAATGAGTGTTTTGCAAATTAAAAGTGTCCAGTGTTTTAACATAGATAAAAAAATGCTGCAAATTTTATTTCAATAAGGCAACAACCCATAAACTAAAATACCAAAAGACATAATAATGATACATGTAGTCTTTTTTCAAGTCAACTAAAGACTCCTGTGAATTGTTGGTGATAATGTGGAATTCTTCAAACGCTCGCCTAAATTGTTTGAATGTCACCGACCAAACTAAAATTTAATACTAGTATTCATAAATCCGAATTCAAATGCAATTCGTTTAGAACGATAATTTTCATTGGACGTTGGCAAATATTTTGAAGGGGTAGCTGCCACGTTCTACCTACGCGTCGCTATAAGTAAACTCAATTTGCTACAGTAAAATCTACGTTTTACGAGGGTCAAGCCTACGAAGGGTTAGATTCCACGTTCTACTGACTTACGCGTCGCTTTTACCGACCGTGCAAGACCCTTATGGGTAGTCAAGGTCGTTAAAAAAACCCTCGTCGTCGCTAGGTAAACTCAATTTGCGACAGTAAAATCTACGTTTTACGAAGGCCAAGCGTAAAATACAATACAGTTTTCTCCTAAATATCACGTAAGGTCAAATGGACTTCCAATTGCAATATCTGACGGAGAATCAATGTCACATTTTGTGCTACAATTAACAGTAGGAATAAAATGTTACTACAGAACATCAAGCATGTATTGTAACGTAACGTGTTTATATATATCTATGTTTGTGAGTTTTTCAGTAAATATTTATTGAGAACATTATAACGTAGTTAATTGATAGGATAACATATTGTTACAAAGTGTGACAATCTTTGATCTTGCATAAGAGGATGGCAGCTTACAACAAAACAAGTGAGATCAAACACGTTTCCTCTTTAATAGAGAGCTTTTTATTCAGGGTTTAAATATTATATCATCTTTCATGTGGAATGAATTAGATATAATTTTCCCGTAGTTATTGAAGTTAAGCTCGTGACATCTTATTACGTCAATTTTGCGCATGTCTCAGAAGATTAACTGTTGCAGTAAATCGTTTTCTTCCATAATTCACAAATAACCTGAGATTTTAATTCAAATACGTGTATGTACAAAATTGCTTTTTTCTAGCAATATTTATGACTTTTTGTATTTTTATGATATACATAAAATGTTCCTCGATCGAGTTGAAGGGAATGGACTGACGCCAAGTTCGAAATGATGCAGTGAGTACATGTAACTAACTGTTCTAGAGTTATGTCCCTATATAACTTTGAAAATTGCCATTTTTTTTTTTTCGAATCCGCACTCTAATAACTTAAGTTTGCCTCATGCACATTTTATGAAACTCATACACAATGCTAAGAACCAAAACTCGCAGGCAGAGTTCGAATTTGGGCAATGAGTCACTCACCGTTCTAGAGTTATGCGGCTCCTTTATGACTTCGAAAATTGCAAATTTTTTCTTGGAAAATAGATTTTTTTCTTTCCGCATTCTAACTTTAATAGCCTCATTTAATGTTTATGAAACGCATACACAATGCTAAGCTTTAGAACAATAGAACTAAAAAACTAGCAGTGACATCAATTGTTCTCAAAAAGTATTTTCACGTAATATAAGCAAGCTTTGAGCGGGTTCATTCCGTGTACTCAGATACATTCTTCTTTTATTTGCTCGACATATAGAGGAAAGATACCAGAGAGCCTTTATTTACAAAAAAATAAATATTTATTTGTATACCTGTCATTTGTATAATAGTTGGATTATTGCCAAACCGTGTACGCTGTTTGGGCGTAAATTAAACACCAATCAATCAACCAAAGCAAAACGTATCATTTCAAACACGTCTTTTTATAAGACACCAAAGCAAAACGTATCATTTAAAACACGTCTTGCTATTAGAAACCAAAGCAAAACGTATCATTTCAAACACGTCTTGCTATTAGATACCAAAGCAAAACGTATCATTTCAAACACGTCTTGCTATTAGATGCCAAAGCAAAACGTATCATTTCAAACACGTCTTGCTATTGGACAATTAGTAAAATAAACCATTTGCTCAGAAAATCTGTGTGCAATGTATTAACTCTAACATGAATATAATAAAGGCGTAGTAAAGTACAAGTTTGTCTTCATCAAAACTACATGTAACTCGGTCATAAACAAATGATTGAAATCGCATATTTTAATGAAATTTGTTTTTTATTTGAGAAGAATAAATGTCTTTCACGGCAGCCAATTATTTATGAAATTTAAACAGCGTTACATTAAAATAAAAACACTTTACATTAAAAAGAAAACCCCATTACATTAAAACAGCTGTCATTAAATTAACGACTGTGTTACATAATCTGTTGTAAGAAGATATCCGCCATCTGTAATCAGGGTAATGGTTTATATACTTTTTTCCCTCCAAAAATGAAGAGCATTAGTACGATTTTAAAGTATAGTTGTTTTAAGAGAACACATTTCGCACGTTTCGTGTAATTTTGACACTTTCAGTGTAAAATAATCATATATTTTTATCTGCCGTGGCATGTAATCATTTGAAAATTTATTTATTAGTTGTTGACTTAATGGAAAATACTGGTTTCATAATAATCTAGCAAACAATTGTATAATACGGTATTTGTGCATGTGTAGGATGACCAGACATTGACGTGATAGAATAACGTAGGTCATAGTCACCGGGTCTTCGAGTATAGACACCCCCTTTTTTCTTTCTTTTTTTTTTTTTTTTTTGTATTTTAATATTTTTTAGGATACATTCTTTTTTATGTTTACTTTTCATTTATATTTGAGTTTTGACTTGCTTAACAATAACAGTAGTTTACATATGCGGTCCTGTTTTCTTATTTTCCACGTGGAAAATAGGAATACAGGATCAGCATGTGTAAACTATAGAAATTATGGTTGTCTATTTGCTATATAGACAAAATGTCATTGTTGCCTCTCTTACATTCTTTTATTTATATCGTTTATGTCTGTCTAAAATAACTTTAATTTTGTAGACAATTTCCTTATTCTTTATCTTTTTTGCCCATTATTCTCTATTCTTTATCTATTTTGCCCATTATTCTCTATTCTTTATATTTTAGCACCCCATTATTATCTATTCTTTATTCTTTTGCCTATTTTTCTCTATTTCTTTCTTTATTTCCCTTTATCATGCACTTTTTGTCTATTATTCTTTATTTTGCAATATCCATCCACACCCTAACAAAGGGGTTGTCATTGAAAATGGATCAAACGAAAAATTTGTCATTATCTTTAATTTTGGACTTGGATTAAACATCCTCAACTGTGGTCAGTTGTTTACAGCCGCGCTTTTGGTCTCTGGATGATGGTTGTCTCATTTGCAATCATACAACATTTCCTTATTTTATATGGACATTACCGTGTATTTATATACCTCGCACAGAGAAACGACACTCATCCCCCTTACTATCGGAAGGTTGCAGTCAAGGTTGCTATATTGCTATGTATTTAATTCATCCGCTTGAAGAAAGTCTCAAGTATAGGAAAGGTTATCAGAAGTACATGTTGGTATCGAGATCTGACAACTCATGAATGATGAAATAACATTTTAAAAATCGAGTCGAAGCATAATATGGGCGGACAGTATATATACCGTTCAAAATATATAAAGGAGCTTTCAATGCTTACAGTGACATTTCTAAAAACCATCTTGCGATTGTAAGATGAGTATGATAAACCATTTGCAAAATAGATTAAAAGTAAATTAAAAATCAACTTTCATTCTCACGGTGATCGGAGATTAAAGAATTAAGTGATCCACGTAAAAAAATGTAGTTTAGCTTCCGGTGTAAAACCAATTCATTCTCCCATGCTTCTCCAACCCGAATAATCCAGTCGTTAAATTCCGCTCACTATCGATCATCTCGAAAGGTGAGGGCTTAAATCCTTCTAGTTTTTGATTCCTATGTAGGTAATAGTACACCATATACTAGTACGTAGCCTTTTGCCTGAAATTTGAATCATATTTCCTTTGACCGATTGTGTATCTAGCAAGACAAAAAATTATGGGTCTTGTACATTTTTCTATATAAATATTCTCAGGTTTCGAAATTAAGATAGGATATGAATAAAAAGAGAAGTTCGGAAAACAGTCTTGGAGCAGCAACCTGAAATATCTTCTTCATTTTCATATCAAAAAACAGATAGATTTCGATATAACGTAATTTGATTTTTGAGTCAATTCTCTTGGTCGCCATTTTGGAAGTATAAATGGTAAATTTTCATATTTGACTACCAAAATTGAAACATGTGGTACAAACAGGTCTGACAAGAGATCCTTACTCGATTGTAGTCATAAATTAAAGAAGGCTTACAGACATTAGAATTGATTTGAAAACATCTTTTATAATGTCTAGCAGTCAGTATAACAATTTATGAAGGCATTTAATTGTGCACGTAGACCTCAAATATGGCGACAAAAGGGAAATAACTTTTGCTCAAATTGCGTCTACCGAAAACTTTCTCTAATAAAAGGTTCATAAAAGAACGTATATAAAAATCATTGAATGAAAAATTTAACTCTATAATACCGGTATAAAAGATAATAAAAACACAAGCACATACAAAACAATAATAAACATTACCGTATCAAAGCTCAAAATACTTTATATACTGCTGATATACTGTAACAATCATTCCGTCTAATATCGCTGGCTGTACAAGGGAGAAGGTTTCATAAGCAATTTTTTACGACACAGTCTTGTGCAATATCCAACGTAAATTTGTACTGGTAGTCTTGCAGAAAAAGACAAGAAAAGCACTTTAGTGATCTTTCGAACCAAAATCAAACGACTAAATGTTAGTCACAAAATGGACGATGCAATGACTGAACAATATCGTGCAGTTAATTATAAACAATGGCAATAAGTACATGTACATGTATATGTAACCAAAAATAAAGTTATGAAAGACAATTTCTAATCTTTAATTGTGGAAAATATGATCCGGCTAGTTCATAGCCAGTAATTGTAAAAGTACTTAACAAATCGTGATCGTTTCTGTTATTTTCTGATATCATCACTACAGAATGACGTGTTATTGCAAACAAGGTCACATTTTGTGAATTGGCAGAATATCAGATGATTCCAAAACTTTTCTTTGTAGATGACAGACAGTAATCTTGTATTTTGAATAAGTCATATCCCAAACACCGAGTAAATGGCATTGAATGACTTTGGAATTCCGAAGAAAATCTTTAAAATTAGCGTTGTTAAGACAAAAATAATAATAATATGTAATATAGTTAAAAGTGTGTTTATATAATTGGTACGCCCCCTGGTGAGAATGTGGATATAAACTCTGTATCTATTAACTTAATTAGTTACAAATCTAATCGGCACGTGGTTTATGCATTATATGAAAATATACAGATCTGTTTATGTTAAATCATGACAGCGAGCACTCAGCAACATACTGGGTTCACTTCCTTTGTTTGTAAATTAACTAGAATTAACATATATCCCTTACCCAAGAAGGGTCAACTCGATTAAGGAACGATTGAACGTCGATATCGCAGGTAAATATACAGATGTCATGAAACTTACCGGAACAAGAAAAAGCAATTGAGAGCTATCATGGTTTTAGAATAAAGCAACTTCCAAGAGAAACTCCCTGTAGTTATGTTAGGTTGAAAAGATATATAAATTTTAGCGTAGACTTGTTTGGCAAAACAATTATATTTACGTTCGTTGTCGTGCTTCTGTTATAGTTTGCATGGACAGCTCTAACAACCAATTATGTAAACGACTACGATTTTGTGTTGACGAGTCTCACAAATGACTTGAAATATATACGAAAGCTAAACCACTCCTCAAGGAATGCTCAATGATTTAATCGTCTGTTTTGTACATGTCAGAAATTATTCAATTTCGTGTATTTCGTCTTATACTTTTTGTTTTTTTCATACAAGTTTTGTAGTTTCTTAACTATTGTGAGGACCGTATCTTGACCAGTGGTAGCCCTCTCTAGGAATCTTTGTGTCTTTCTGTTAATAGCTGTCTCTTTCACGTACATTTATACCCAATATCTTTTAAAATTAAATTTTTATATTTGACAAGAGACAATTTCTAACTTATATTTCTACGATATAAGAAAAAACAGACAACTTAATGGCGACAGTCTTTTGTGGGAACATTAAATTACTTAATATTTTGAGTTTTTTACAACACATTGGCTGCTTCCTTATAGCACATATTATTTCAGTTCGTCTGTTATATAATTTCGCACAATTCTTTTCATACTGCAAGTTTGTTAGATTTCCTCAGGTTCACAGACAAATAGTTAACAAGTTACAACATAAACTGTCCTCTTACATGCAATTGTGAGTATAAAGTGCAATAGATGTCTTGTACTCAGTATACTGTACAATATCGGTAGTGGTTCTTGGCACAAGGAAAATATTTAGACAAATAATACTACGGTGACGAAATTTTCTCTGGCAATATGCTTGCATGTGTATGTCTGTGTTTTAATCCCCATATAATTACTTCTAAATTAGAATGGCATTCAAACATTCTGAAAGTTATCAACATGTATAATATTGAGCTACAAACTGTTCATATAAATACCTCAATGTATTATAAATATTCGCATGCGTCAGGATGGATGGTCCCTTATATTTAGGTTAAATCCACCGCGACATGAACATTGCCTCATATTGTACATTTCGGGTTCCTCATACTTGTTTACTACATAGATTGCCTACCTCGATCTTTTCCCCTTTCAAATCACATATTATATAGAAATAAAAATTGATACAGAATTCTAGGGAAATGGAGGGGGTGAGGGAAATGATATAGGATAGTACAACAATTTAATAAGATGTCTATATTGCTGACAAATAGGGTGAAAAAGGCTGATTTTATGATGACGTTTTATTTGTAGTTAGACTGCATTAAATTGAATAAAACCTGGAAAATGTTGGTCTATGTTGGTATATAAGAGTGTTAAATAAATGATTGAAATTATATTTGTCATCTTGGTTATTAAATGACGGACTCTGGGTTCCAAAACTATTGTGACATAACTGAATGCGACTTTTCATCAGATTTCAAATTTTAAAACACGGCGGTTTCGTCATCTCTCTCTCTCTCTCTCTCTCTCTCTCTCTCTCTCTCTCTCTCTCTCTCTCTCTCTCTCTCTCTCTCTCTCTCGATGAACACGATGCATCCGTGCTATAAATAGTCGTTTCCGTATATTTTCTAGCCTTGAAGTTCACAAACAGTGATTTTGTTTGAAATTTTGAGCACAAACAAACATGGCACTCACACCACATCTTCCTATATCTATGTAAGGTACGAACATTTAAACGATTGCTGTAAGATCATAATCCATTTGCCTGTAAACACGTCGAATATTGTTTACTCAGTCCGAACTTGTATCTCATGTTTTGTTCGTTCATGAACATAATATTATGTAATGACTAGTGGCATGCTGAAGGCGAGTGAAGCAATAACCATTTGTTAGAAATATCCACTGAAGCAAATATACCTCATCTCCTTATTTTTAAATAAGGTTAATGTTCGATGTTCAAAATTAAGCAGACAGAAAATGTGTGGAAATTAAACTTATTATAAGCTCATTATGAGAAATTAAAATAGTCATGTATATAATGAACATTTAACAGTCCACTGTCTTTTTCTCCGTTTTTATTTACACGTAAGTTTCGTTTTGAATTTGTTCTATTATAAATACAGTATCTTATGTTGATAAACACCTTTCATTATATCATTATATTGACGTAGAAACATAGGTGGAGAAAGAAAAACAAATCTTTGCTTATATTTAATTAAATATATGTTTAACCTTATTCGTCGTTATGTTCGATGTTTTAATAACGCATGTGAACCGGGGTAGGATTAAGTTTTCAATAATGATGTTTATATTCATTGTGTCCTTGTTTTACCAGCTAGAAAAATCCTCTCGGAACTTTTTCTTACACATTGGGCTACGAATTTATAATTAGACCAAACTGACCTAAAAAGTAGACAGAAATGCCACATGTAATGATTCAAAACTACGTGTATAAGTCCTTAATCTCAGGATTATCATGTAGATTATATCAAGAATTTATATAGTACATGTATATGTATTTCGCCTTAAGAAGTAAACATAATTTTTACATTAAATACCCATAAAGCCGTATTACACGCCCATATTTTACCCATTGAATAAACTTATTGATTCAAATAAATAAAGCGTTTGTATACATACACTTTTGACTTATTCAAGTAAGACGTTTTATTGAAAAGATGCTCTTTCTTATATATTTACAATTAAATGAGCATTTAATTATACAATGAAATTGAATGAACATCATTTTCATCCAAACATTCTGTAAACATTTAATTATCAGACATTTTTATCTCAATTCTTTCTATTATAAAATAATTGAATACCCGGTGTCTGCTTTCATAAGAATATACAATAATACGGTAAATCCCCGCGTTACATACTAAAGGTTATGGTATACATTGATAGAAATTAATTGATCCAGGACCGTTTTAAGCAAAGTTGCGTATACAGTGTGTATTGATCAGTTGATTTTCTAATTTCTGTCGTCTTGAATATGCATGAAATATTTGACACTGGACGTTAAGCAAGCAACGATCGATCAGTCTTATCTCTTCATTGTTCTGTTACATCTGACGTCTTTGCAATAGTAGACTAACGGTTAAATATTATTAAACCTATATTACTGTATTACGTTTGTTTGTTTTTTATTATATTTATCTTAAAAAGTTCATTGTGTATTTAATATGTACGCTTTAAAACGAAAACGTAGATAGACCTATAGACTGCAGACAGTTATAACATTATTACTTTTCCAAAATCAAATTTATATATACATGTACCAAACAGCTGGGAATATAATTTAGATAATAGTCCCCGATAACAACTTCATAAAACGCGATCAACTTGAATCAGTCTCTCGCCTACTTATACCACTCCTATCGGGTAATATCTTTTGATATTTGACCAATAACTGATGAGTTGTTATGTCATACATTTGGATTAATTGATTAATCCATTGTTGGTGTTATATGCCACTTTCAGCACTCTTGGTTATTTTGAGGTGACCTGTTTTTATTGGATGAAGCCGGAGAGACCCACCAGTCATACAAGAGGAGGGTTTGAGGTTAGCGCGTCACGAAACCTGGTTTCATCAACCTCTGCTATCGTTTGATTTTGACAGTAAACCGTCAGGAACGTTTGAAATAATCTACAGAAAAGTAAACAGTTTATGGACATTTGTTTTTTAAAACACTTAGGGATTACGCTGATGTTTAGTACTTTTTTCGCCAACACAGTCTTAACAGATTATGGTGTTCATTTGATTAATGCAATTATTGGCAATGAATACTAAAACCTTAGTCCATAGTACTATAAAGGGTAATAAAAGAACGTTTAGTAATGTTGAAATACCATGGTTAGTATATGTTTTAAAACTTCAAGTACAATAGTAACTTTTCTTAAGTATATATAAATATACATGGTAGGGAGAAAGTTTAAAACTTTTGAAAGTTTTGTTTGTATTAAATGGACTGTGTTTGATTTTAGTTAGAATCTTAATTTCCACACCTCGCTATAAATGCTCATAATATTTCTTATAGAAATCTATGTTTAAATAAGACCTCTTATGCGATATATAAGTAACCATTTGTCTACAATGAATTATTATAATTTTAATTGAAAGGTGGACTTGGGAAAAACTGGATGAGTAGAAAAATGGCAGCTCTATAATTATGTCATTAAATAAAGGGCTTTTACTGTCTTGTTAAGAATGTTTGAGTAGTCTCTTGGTCATTCTCTTTTAAACTAATAAAAACAAATCAAATAGATTACAGAAAACACTTTTGTTTGAGTAGCCGCCACTTTGTTTTGTTAGCAAATGTTAAAAATTGCATTAATTTCATTATTTACAATGTTAACTACATAAAGTTACTAAGTTTAAATAATGAGGTAAGAAGGTTAGAATTAAAATTTGTCATTCTAGTTATAATTAACATCTCTTTTTGAATAATTTAGAAATATGTTATCATTTGTGCTTTCGCTATCTTGCACTGGGTGCATTTTTATCGTATACATAGAATAAATGTCATGTGACATGTTATATAATATTGGGTCACTTCCAGTCGCCGCCTCCACTGGGTGCATTTACTAGAGATAAGATCATACCAGGCGACATTAGCAATACGGCGGTAAAATGTGTCGTCTGTTCCTCGTTTTTTAAGCATTCGTACACAAAAATGAAAATAGCGCTTCGACATTGATTCAATACCAACTGTTGAAGATATCACACCAGCAGTGTGGGTACGTTTTGAAACAATACCGTTAGCAAATCCGACTATGAAACAGCAAATTCCACAAAGTTTTATAATGTATGTTGTGTTATTCCACTTACTTAAAATATATCTTTTTTTTTTTAGTTTAAAAATGTAGGTATATTTAGCACCTAATTTCAATTTCATCGAATAACGGGTAATTAATGATAACGAGTTTGCACGATAAAATCTCTGTATTATTGATTACTTTACACTAGTGCAAGACGTGTTGCACTCACCTTTCAATTAAAAAAGCATATTTATTGAATATATTTCAATTCATTGACACCCAAAGTATAATTCGTTATCGCTTACACCTACTTATTTATTACACAATTTCAAAATTACGTATTTTGTTTCGCAAATTTGGTAAAACATCTGATCATCAAGTAATATTTTCTTGTCGATTAATTTCTCACAAAGGACGCGGTTAAAATCAGATTAACTAAAAAATCAAAACAGAATCAAATTTACCTTTAGATGTATAGGTGTAAAATACCTATGTTGGAAAAAACTACAATTAAATTCAATAAAGCATGTACAAACAGCGATAAGTATTGCTCATTTCAATCTATTATATTCAATATCGTTAACTTTAATAAATCGCCTCATATTTATATACGTCTTTCTCCACGATGTATTAATTGTTGTATTTAAATTAAGGTTATGGTTGGTTTGTTCGTATGTGATGTAAAATTAAGGGGGTAGGCGAAAAATAATTAACAGTAAGACATCTTTTTCTCACAACAGTGCCATGTGTGCCTGGATGTAATCTGATCCCCCGCCAGAACTGATTAACTACACATCGTCAAGTTTGTTTTAATCCATTGCAGATACCAGATGAGAGAGAAAACTTTTTACGCTAACAGAAAACACATACTGAGAGAAGTTTCATAAAGTAAGAAGAATTTTGTGTCATTTCGGAAATCAATCTATAAGAGTCGAAGTACAAAGTGTTACGGCGTGAAAAGTGTACAATAGAGCAGTTATCTTATTAAAGAGGAGTGATTAAAGAGAGGGTGTTGTTGATTTCACTGGAAATGTAATTAGTGTGACAGTATTTGATGGAGTAAATTAGTTGTGGGAAAATGGATATCAGGAATTTAATTCTGTCCTTTTTATGGATTTACTACCAATATTTCAGCCTTGTTTTATCCTCAGCATTGCCGGATACGATTATCATTGGTAAGTAAAATTGTAAATAGTTACTGTAGTAAAATTCTATTTATAAGATTTAATATATTGCAGTTTTATCTCTCCTTTGTTTCAGTTGGTATTCAATTACAGTAGAGGATGTATACGGGCTATTTTATTATTTCTAATTATGAACAAAACTTGTAGCTGGTTCTTAATTTATGTTATTATTAAATTAAACTTGATACTGTGCGTACGTTTTTTGTAACCAGAGACATTGGATACATAGTTTAAATGTTTCTCAGTTTTAATTTGATAGATATTGTTACGTTTTATAGATGTAGTCGCGTTTTTATTTTTAAATACACGTTTCATATCCAAATTTTCCCAATTTGGTCAGTAAAAGCAGAAACTTATAGCTCCCTTAATTTTATGACGATTTTAAGTTCTATAGGAATTTTGTTTATCAAAATGTGGAACTGAATACATGTATCCTGAACAACACGCCTGTGCTTTGATTTGCCAAAATAAATCCTTCGATTATATGATATTTGTCAAATTACTCGTCATATCAGACATTTATATTCAGAAGTATTATATGTCCCAAATTGTCCTTGCAGTTGCACAATGGTTCAAAAGTAAATAAATGCCACACAACAGGCCATTTTTATTATCATTTGATATACAACATGGAGAAAATCAAAGACCCTTTGTCGCCCTGTGATGACCACACGATAAAGTCTGTTTGTACTTGTGTTAATTACTGTGATGTGTATAATCTAATTAGCTCTCCATCTTCTGAGGATGTCAGATAATTGAGAGATTACGCAGAAGGAGGGGCTTCTCAAAGTATTTATCAAAACATAAAATATCTGGTTATTTTACGACAAACCTTGAAATTTTAGAATTTATGATTTACGCTTATTTGGAAATATCATGTTGTATAAAATATTTAATTTCTTTATTAAAAATAGAGAAAGAAGACACCAACTATCATAAGAAATGTACATGAAATTGAAATGTATGACTTTTATTTTTAAATCGATTTTCGAATTTTAAATGACTGATCGTTAAGAATTTAGACCATTTAAATAAGACATTTATTTTTACACTTTACACCCCTAAACAAAAGAGCTACATGATATTACACAATTATTATTTTCAAATAAGCAGTTTAATTCGCGGATAGGAAAACATGTGACGTTGCGTTACGTGATAAAACATAAAACACGAAAAAGTAAGCGTTAGAATTAAAAACATAAATTATGTTATTGTATAATAGTTTCAAAATATAAATATTTATATATCCGTCAATATATACTAGTATTTTGAATGTAATATCAGGGTTACAATGTAATTCTATTAATTCAAATTTTAATCTATGTTATATATGTAGGTTTCTTATTTCTCAAAACATTGTTTAATCTCATGATTAAATGGACATAAATTAGCAATGGTTCAATAATCATTGTACCCTAGTCGCAAATATTTCATATTGTCCTTCAAAAATTGTCACCGGATTCAAATATATTAGTTACATTTCATGTTTTGATGAATGGATTGTTGTCCAATGGTTAATACTGTTAAATATTCGATGGTATTTATAATAATGTGTAGCTACACACGCATGATACGTGACGGACATGAAATATTTTGCATGCTGCAATTTTGACCCGATATTTTCAATTCTTACTTATTAGGATTTAATTGCAACCTATTTACATGTATACGATTTCATCACATTAAAAACAAATGTATTTTGATTAACGTGATATATGTAACATATTACATTGAAGATTTTGTTCTTGCAAATTTTGATGAATAACTTGACGCTGTAATATCTTTTTTTTTGGAAAATTCATCGATATTACAATTAAGAAATAACTAAGATTCGTTGCAGTCATGGCAATTGTAAATGTTAGTTTTAGTAACTGATCGAGCACGTGGTGCTTAGCAAACAAATATACATGTACTAATTGTTATCTGGGTGTAATCCAAGACTATATTCACAACCTCAGACAGGTACAAGTGCAGAAGAAGACAATATAAAATAATACGTAGCGAAACTGGACAGACAAAACAAAAATAAATAGTGTGGTATAAACGACATTTAATATTAACTGATGCATTTCATAATTTTCTTTACGAAATTGATAAAATGTTTTTGCACTTGGACGTTACATAAAGAAAGCAGACCAGTAAAATTATTTATACTTAGATTAGTTTTTTATTACATAAAACTATGGTATAAACTTTGATCTAAGACATGTAAGAGCAGAAATATCAGCATTTGTACAGGTAAACAATAAATGAAACTTATCACCGACGATGGACATGAGCTACAGTACAGATCATTTAGATGTTTAAAAGCATCTTTAATCCCATTGGTGTTCGAATCTCATCACTCGCCACGTTATGTAATTCAAATATACGGTGTCGGGACCAGAAATTTTAGCATGTTTTTGTTTCGAAAACAATCTCATCATTTTGCTGTTTCTTAAAGTACCAGTCGTTGACCGTATGCACCTTTTGGTCAGTTCACATGGTTCACAGATCACTATTCAAGGATAAACAATACATCATTATAGGGTTGGCACGATGAACTGTAAACCATTCCTATAAACATTGTGTAAATGACGTGTAAACATTCTCATCCGACAGACATGACAGAAATAATTACTATCAGATACTGCAAACCTATAAAACTACTGCAACAATAAATAATTCCCATTGATTGCTGCACCAGAAATATTTCTGAAAAATTGACCAGCCAAAAACAAAAAAAAACAAAACAAATGCCTAAAATGTTAAAATAAAAACAAAGCAAAAACAAAATCCTATGAGCTTTTTGTTGAAGTACTTGAAACATTGAACTATGGGCTATTTCCACAGTCACTTGTCTCTTTCAAAGACCCTTTGTCGCCCTGTGATGACCACACGATAAAGTCTGTTTGTACTTGTGTTAATTACTGTGATGTGTATAATCTAATTAGCTCTCCATCTTCTGAGGATGTCAGATAATTGAGAGATTACGCAGAAGGAGGGGCTTCTCAAAGTATTTATCAAAACATAAAATATCTGGTTATTTTACGACAAACCTTGAAATTTTAGAATTTATGATTAACGGTTATTTGGAAATATCATGTTGTATAAAATATTTAATTTCTTTATTAAAAAATAGAGAAAGAAGACCCCAACTATCATAAGAAATGTACATAAAATTGAAATGTATGACTTTTATTTTTGAATCGATTTTCGAATTTTAAATGACTGATCGTTAAGAATTTAGACCATTTAAATAAGACATTTATTTTTTACACTTTACACCCCTAAACAAAAGAGCTACATGATATTACACAATTATTATTTTTCAAATAAGCAGTTTAATTCGCGGATAGGAAAACATGTGACGTTGCGTTACGTGATAAAACATAAAACACGAAAAAGTAAGCGTTAGAATTAAAAACATAAATTATGTTATTGTATAATAGTTTCAAAATATAAATATTTATATATCCGTCAATATATACTAGTATTTTGAATGTAATATCAGGGTTACAATGTAATTCTATTAATTCAAATTTTTAATCTATGTTATATATGTAGGTTTCTTATTTCTCAAAACATTGTTTAATCTCATGATTAAATGGACATAAATTAGCAATGGTTCAATAATCATTGTACCCTAGTCGCAAATATTTCATATTGTCCTTCAAAAATTGTCATCGGATTCAAATATATTAGTTACATTTCATGTTTTGATGAATGGATTGTTGTCCAATGGTTAATACTGTTAAATATTCGATGGTATTTATAATAATTTGTAGCTACACACGCATGATACGTGACGGACATGAAATATTTTGCATGCTGCAATTTTGACCCGATATTTTCAATTCTTACTTATTAGGATTTAATTGCAACCTATTTACATGTATACGAATTCATCACTTTAAAACAAATGTATTTTGATTAACGTGATATATGTAACATATTACATTGAAGATTTTGTTCTTGCAAATTTTGATGAATAACTTGACGCTGTAATATCTTTTTTGGAAAATTCATCGATATTACAATTAAGAAATAACTAAGATTCGTTGCAGTCATGGCAATTGTAAATGTTAGTTTTAGTAACTGATCGAGCACGTGGTGCTTAGCAAAGAAATATACATGTACTAATTGTTATGTGGGTGTAATCCAAGACTATATTCACAACCTCAGACAGGTACAAGTGCAGAAGAAGACAATATAAAATAATACGTAGCGAAACTGGACAGACAAAACAAAAATAAATAGTGTGGTATAAACGACATTTAATTTTCATAATTTTCTTTACGAAATTGATAAAATGTTTTTGCACTTGGACGTTACATAAAGAAAGCAGACCAGTAAAATTATCTATACTTAGATTATTACATAAAATTATGGTATAAACTTTGATCTGAGACATGTAAGAGCAGAAATAGGTAAACAATAAATGAAACTTATCACCGACGATGGACATGAGCTACAGTACAGATCATTTAGATGTTTAAAAGCATCTTTAATCCCATTGGTGTTCGAATCTCATCACTCGCCACGTTATGTAATTCAAATATACGGTGTCGGGACCAGAAATTTTAGCATGTTTTTGTTTCGAAAACAACCTCATCATTTAGCTGTTTCTTAAAGTACCAGTCGTTGACCGTATGCACCTTTTGGTCAGTTCACATGGTTCACAGATCACTATTCAAGGATAAACAATACATCATTATAGGGTTGGCACGATGAACTGTAAACCATTCCTATAAACATTGTGTAAATGACGTGTAAACATTCTCATCCGACAGACATGACAGAAATAATTACTATCAGATACTGCAAACCTATAAAACTATTGCAACAATAAATAATTCCCATTGATTGCTGCACCAGAAATATTTCTGTAAAATTGACCAGCCAAAAACAAAAACAAAACAAAACAAATGCCTAAAATAAAACCAAAGCAAAAAAATCCTATGAGCTTTTTGTTGAAGTACTTGAAACATTGAACTATGGGCTATTTCAACAGGCACTTGTCTCTGAAAAAAATTCAAGGTATAAATCTTTTTTTTCAGAGACAAGTGCCTGTGGCTTTTTCTCAATTTGAAGGTTTTATTTATCATATAACAAACGCTTTATTGTTTTGGTCATACATGTGTATTGTATATGTAAGGAGAGGACTTAATGTTAGTTGTAATAACTTTTGCTCAATCCATTACTTGATAATTATAATAAAGTATTATTAGATTAAATAAAAATGAAAAACGCAAAAATGCAATTTTATGTATCACCATTCCAGCAGTTCATGCATATTAGTTTATGATATCTTAATTGATCAAACCTTTTAAGTCTTGTGTTTCCCATTATTATTTCCTTTAAAAGGGTTGCTTCTTACGCGAAAGTTGAGCCATGAGTTCCTAAAGTTTTAGACATCTTTGGTAGTTTTACGTTATCACAATGTGGTTGACGGATTGGGATACAGTGATGGTCAAGATGATCGTCGTAGACACAATCAAGTACTCCTTTTATCATTTATGCGATTTATTAAAGGATTTTTAATTGGCATGATTAAGACGACGAGAACTGCTTACCCTTACGTGGCTCCTAAGTTTACTATATGTTTTATTGGGTCATCTTGCCCAGTCTTTATTTTTGTGTGTATTTTTTTTTGTGAACTGTTGTTCATGTTGTTTGTCTTCATGGTCTTTGTCTTTGTGTTTTTGTTTCTTATGTTTATTGACTGCCACATTTGTACCATATCAGTGATATTTCAGTACTAAGAAAAGATACATATTGTACTTCTCTTAAAATGACAAAAAATGCTTATTTTTCTCTTCTTATATCAATATATACATACAGATACAGGTACAGATGATATGTAACCACTCCATGATATGCACATGACAACAGTCTTATTATTTTCACGAAAACGCCTAAAAAGAGGCGTTTTCTTTTCAAATGATTACATATGATACATGTACGAGGTGGATGCAAGCGATACAACACTTTAATTTATTCGTAATCAGCTATTTTACTACACAACTAAAGGTGTGTGTAGTAAGCTTATTTGGTAATCGTATAATCATGATAATATGGTACATTATTTCTCCATTGCGGTACATTATTTCTTCATTTCGGTCCATTATTATTCCATTTCGGTACATCATAACTCCGTTTCGGTACATTTCGGTTAATAGACTACACCAATATTGTCATCTGATATCAAAATTCTATTATGAGTAAAGGAGATTACATGTACGTCACAGTTTCATTGATATTCTCTTTACAAATCGCGTCTGCTGTGTCTACTTCTCCGAGATAACAACTGTGTATGTGAAAAATCATATACATGCATTCAAAATGTTTTACCATTCCAGAGCACCTGGGATCAACCCCGGTTTTTGGTGGGGTTCATGTCGCTAAGGCTTCAGTTTTTGATGTTGTGTTTTGTAGACTGTTGTCTGTCTTTTCGTTGTTTTTCGTTTTTTGCAATGGTGTTGTCAGATTAGTTTGACCATCCCTTTTGGTATCTTCCGCCTCTCTTTAGGGGTTTACAGCAAAAATCAGGATAAATTAAACTTCATATAGACATATTATCAGAAAATATAGCAGTTATTTTACTCGCCATGAACAAGAGCAAGTGGTATTCTATGTCTTGATTTAAGATGTTCGTATATGGTATATTAGTTGGGTAATCCGTCGGTTCTCTTCATAAATATAATGGCTATTATATCTAGGGCTCTCGCATATAATTTACCTGTAATATCGACCACTGGACGTTCAGAAATCAACACTCAAGAATATAATTATAGTTCTACAATAAATAAGATTTTCTTACTACAACAATCCTAAAAACAGCAAAGAAAAAAAAAATAAACCGCCATGAAAATATGTAACTTTAAAGGGATTATTATTATGCTTGGTATGTAAATATTATTACAACCCTAAACCTTTAATTCATTTTGTAAAATTATTTTTATTCACTGTGTTCAAGAAACTTTACATGCTATATATTTTGTACTATAGCCAATCTTTTAAAATAAACACTCTTAAATCTTACTCGCTCATTTACACGAATGTTGTTAAATGCAACAAATAATTATACTATCACTAAAAGGAATGAAGTAAATAAATATTTTTAAAAGAATGGAACATAAATATTTGAGTTTTTTTTTTTTTTAACTTTTGGATCAATCGCACTTTTTCGCTATTAAATATACATTCATTCATTCATTCATTTCTTTATTTCCTCTATCAAGAGATTCAATGAACAACTATATGCTATAAACAGATTAAATTACAAAAGTTTACAGACAACACAACATAATATTACAATATGTACAATAACTATAGTATATTACCAAAAGAACATTTAAAGAAAATTGCTCTCACTAACGACAGTTCATGTACTAGCACGCTACCGTATTATCCTTCTCGTTACTCTGCTATACTCAGAAACGCAGTGTGCAACGTGTACGTGGCACAGCTTAAGAAAACTGTCAGTGTCGATATTGACTGTTGTTACGTGCTTGCCCAAAAGAATGCAGTATAACTGTTCATCATCGTATGAATACAGTTCAACAAATAGTTGTAATGGAAAACTTTCAATTATGAAATTCCACCATATATCTCTGATTGATTGAGTTCCACAACAACTACAACACGCATGTACGTATACATCTAGAAATGGTCTGTCACATAGCTCGCAAGTGCTTCCCGTGTTATTAGGGATGTCAGTTAGTAATTTTGTTATGAAATATGCGTTTATGATTTCTCTTGATGATCTTGCGCTTCTCCAGAATTCAGGGACTTTGACTGAGAGGTGAATATTTCTAAAACGAGAAAAGTTATTGTCGTTCTGTATACGACGAGTCCATTCATCAGTTTGTACTTTGTCTACCGTATTATTTACTATAACTTTCCAAGATTGCTTTGTAGGGAAAACTCCATCTCGCAAAAAGATTAATATATATTCATGAATATAGTATTTGTATAAGATATCCATAATTTCTGGAATGAACACATAATGTTTACGTTCAGTGTCAATAAAATAAGAGTACAGGCGCACAAGAAATAGTTTTTTCGTTAAGAAATTGCCATTAAGGCTACACAGCTTTTGTAAGAAATACATGTATGTGTATTTCATTATAAAGTAAAGGTCAACATGGTCAACTTCAAAAAAAAGTATTCCCTTTGTTGTGTTGGATGTATAAATATGCTTCGCGTTTGTTGAGATCACTACGCTTTCTTTGAATATAAATAAATGCTCAATGTTGATTAAACAAAGAGTAATCCCTGCATGTTTTGCAGAGTGTCCATTGGCAGTCAAAATATCCTGTCCTTTTTCCTTCCCTTAAACTGGGACAACTTATTACGAAATAACCAAATAATCATTATTCATCTTTTGAATGTATATCAAAAATGTAATTGTAATCTCTCTAGCTTAAAAGTATCAGAATATTGCTCGACTTCATATTTTAGTGATAGTAAGGGTGTTGGTATTTTCATTTATCTTTTCCTAGTAGTAGAATAAAATGTTACATTCATTTTGTGATAACTTTCATAATGCTTCCATATATAGACATGCAATTTTAATAGAAAGACTAGTGAAAATTCCCAAAGTTCCCCCCAAATTAATAAACGTTACAAAGTGACTGTTGTGCCCAATTTAAGATTGTTGAAATAACATGAACAGTTGTCTATAGACCACCTGACTATATTTAACTGTCCTTAGTGTAAATAGTAGTCTTCTAGTGACTGTCTGCTTGTATTTTGATGGCTTACTTCGTCAACTTTATTTATCTTTCGGAACAAGAAAATATAGCAAATCTCAGTCAGTCATATTTGCTTCGCATCACGGTGCGGAGCTATTAGTTTCAGGCGATATACACGCCATCTTGAAATAATTACTTATCACATATAGATTCTGATTGGTTGCTTCATGGTGCGGCTGAGACACAGCAACAGCTATTAGCTTAAATGAGATAAAGAATTACAGACTTTTCTCGTCTCAGGATAAGACATCAAATGCCGGAAAATTAACTACTAGTATGTGTTTTTCAGTTCCGATCAACTGTCATAAATTCATGTTCGTTTCATTATGCATATATTGCACACTGAAATTCAATATTGAAATATAAATTATTAATACGTGTTTATTTGCTTTGTTAATCTGCAAAATGCACGATTTGTTTTGCTAAACAATATTCCTA
This sequence comes from Mytilus coruscus, assembly GCA_017311375.1. Classification (NCBI taxonomy): domain Eukaryota; kingdom Metazoa; phylum Mollusca; class Bivalvia; order Mytilida; family Mytilidae; genus Mytilus; species Mytilus coruscus. Next base: position 58,546,401 of record CM029603.1, on the reverse strand, counting down.
TACAATGTTTACAAAAATGCATTATCTGTATTTTATAACTTTTGCCAATCTAGGCACACCTCCAGAGTCGTGTCTATTTGTAAATATTTTAATTTTCAACAAGTAAAGTGACCAAATTTTAAAAGCATGGGTGTATAACGCACACTCTTAAAGTAGAACAACATTATTTTCAATGAAACTAAATAGCCAGTTTAAAATTTCAGAAAAATCATCTTAATATATATACAAAATTGATATTCCAAGTCTAAGACATCCATTGTATATCAATCAATATCTAAAAATACCACATTTCCAATACTAAATCAACAACCACATGCACACATATTATTAAATTAGGGTACAGCGAAGCATTCAACAGCTTTTTAGAAAGCTCAAACTTGTAAGTCTGTGTTTTCAGACAATAATTGTATTGTTAGACCCTCAGACCAAAACGGTAATTATCAACCTTTGGTTTGGATCAACGTAATGTTTAATGGTGCTTTATAGGGGACTGCAAGAGAAAGCGAGAGGAAAAGAAAGATTATAAAAATTCAAAATAAAGAATATCCTTCAATTCGCATGATAATGAAGAAAAGTTTAAGAAAACGGGTCCTGTATAGATTTTCAAATTCCATCTTTTTTACAAGTTATATAGAGACTGATTCTTGAAGACAATCATTAATCAATTCTACGCTAATTGACTGTGTTGAGATAACAATAGGAAAAAGCCAATACATAAAGTAATTATACCTTTTCCCTGAAGTATTTATAGCCTTTTAAGATAACTTACAGACAAACCTCGTTACAAATCTTTTTCTTGAACACCAGGAAAGGGCAAATGAAATCAAATATGCATTTAAAATGATTTGTGGATTTGTGAGAAAATTCAAATCATATTAGTAAAAGCTACAAGACATAGTTTAACCCCGCCACATTCTATATGTGCCTCTCCCAAGTCAGGAGCTAGCTATAATTGAGTGGTTGTCAGTTTTTGATGTTTCTCATATTTGTTCTTCGTTTATTGTTTCGCATAGTTTGTTCTTCTGTTGTGCCGTTACACCATTGTCCCAGGTTAGTGGGAGGGTTTGGCGCAAACAAACTAGTTTACCCCGCCACATTCTGTATGTGCCTGTCCCAAGCCAGGAGCCTGTAATTCAGTGGTTGTCGTTTGTTTCTGTATATCATATTTGTTTTTTCCGTTCGTTATTTTGTACATAAATCAGGCCGTTAGTTTTCTCGTTTGAATTGTTTTACATTTGTCATTTCGGAGCCTTTTATAGCTAACTATGCGGTATGGGTTTTACTCATTGTTGAAGGCCTTACGGTGACCTATAGTTGTTAATGTCTGTGTCATTTGGTCTCTTGTGGAGAGTTGTCTCATTGGCAAACATACCACATCTTCTTATTTTTATATACACACTGAATTTCTTAATGATATATAGAATAAAAGTAGAATAAAAGTAGTTTATATGAGTGAAACATCCGTTGCTTTAACGTTGTTTAAGCCTTTGTTTGTTTTTTTTTTTAACAAGTAGACAATCCAAGTGATTCAACTAAGATATATTTTTTCAGCTCATATAATTGTTTAACGTAACTCGCCATGATGGCATGCTACGGTTTGAATAATGTGTCAAATAGAACGTTGGAAACAGAGCATTGTATTATAGAAAAGAGTGTCCACTAGAACATTGGGAGGAGAGCATTATATTATAAAAAAAGAAATGATATGGGGTATCCACCAATTACACAAAATCAGTACATACATGTACAGCAAACTAACACACAACGTAAAGGAACAGCGCTTTTATTGCTGTTCTTCATCTTGAAGTTACAGTGAGACCTTCAATACGGAGGACAAGCTTTCACGTACCTCATCGCACCGGTTCGAGCAGAATTATTTGCAAAATGACGATCACGCCACACTTGTGAGTTGAAGAACAAAGCCATGGAGTAATATCAATAAACTGAATCTAGCAAAGAAATCTAGCATTTACTGTCACAATTTAGCCTGACCATGGAAGTATTATATTGACTACCAAAATTAACAGAATCCAATATGACTTTAATATAAATTCAATTGATTTTTGGATGATTTTTCGTACAAATGAGGACATTAATATATTTTATTGATATGGTAATAATATTTTTTGTAATAACACAGAAAGTAACTTTTGATTTATACAAAAAACATTAAAGGTTAAAGTGTATGAAGGAGTATAACTCAAGCTTCCCTTTATGTAGTATGAACGTACATGTATGCTTGCTAAAATGTAGTTTATTTCGCCTTTTCCAAAAGATAATAAAAATATATGTCAACTAAGTTGTTTTCAAGGTAATTTCAACTTTTCGGAAATGAAAATAAAACATCTTGTTTTCATGGTAACTTTGGCTATAAGAAATTCTTATATTTTGTAAGTACTTTATAAATGCAAAACATAATTAATATACATATATATATATAAACAGAAAGAATTTTAATGATGGACTCCAAAACAATAGAGAATAAGGATAAGAGTAAGAATGTTTTTTGTTAATTTCTTCGGGAATCAAAAACCGAAATGTTGTTCTGTTTTCCCACCTTTTCGAAAATGATAATAAAACATCTTGTTTTCACGGTAACTTTGGCTATGAGAAATTCTTATATTTTGTAAGAGGGCCTCGGTGGCCGAGTGGTCTAAGTAGTTACTACTGTAATCACTAGCCAGTCAACACTGAGGTTGTGAGTTCGAACCCCGCTCGTGCGGGTGCACTCGACTCAATCTTAATTGACTAGGATTGTCAGTTTTCCTATCGAAGGTCGGTGGTTTTCTCCGGGCACTCCGGCTTCCTCCACCAATAAAACTGACCGCCACGAAATAGCCCAAAAGCGGTGCTTAAAAGTGGCGTTAAAACACCAAAATCAAAAATCAAATATATTTTGTAAGTATTTTATAAAGGTAAAGCACAATTAATATACATATATATCATGGTGTATATATGTACAATGATGTAATTAAGCAGAAAGAATTTTAACGATGGACTGCAAAAAATAGAGAATAAGGAAAAGAGTTAGAATGTTTTTTTTTAATTTCTTCCGCGAATCAAAAACCGAAATGTTGTTCTTTTTTTTGTACATAGCGAAACTGGTAAATTTACGCTTAGTTATTAATTGAAACTGCTCAGGCGCAAAAGTATGAGAACTTGCTTTATACTTTAAACATTGCTAAATAGCGAATTTGAAATACACATGTACTATACAGTATGTGTACAATGAAAATAATGTTGAATATATGTAGTGAGCAGTAAGCTCATTAGTAGTGGTTTACAGGATTGAAAAAATGTAACATGTACTTGTAATTCAATTTTCTGACAACTTTTCTCTGTGAACGTTCAAATTCACCAAGCCTCCCGATTAGATATTGGATGGCTGTTATACACTGACGGAGTAAAAGCAAACCAGCATTGCCATTTAATTTCAAGTCGACATGTATTTTACGAATACATGTGATGGACCCAGCATGATCTAGCTTGTTCACAAAAGCGGAGATGTGTGCGGATGATCTCGCCGCCAAAAAAAATAGCGTTCAGTCAAAATTTAAAAAAAAAACAAACTTATAACTCAAATTTTCGGCCCCCAGCCTCATCTGACATGCGGCTGAATACACATATGGACAAAGTATCATATACAGAAACATAATTTATTTTCTTGCTGTGTTGTTTAGTTTCAGTCATATTGAATTAACCACATAACCCTTGTTTTATAGAGATGAAAAACGAATAAAATGATTCTAAAACTTTGATTAAACCAACGTCCTGTTAAAACAAATTAGCAATAGACATATTAGTTCAAAACGGTTGAATAAAAACGACAATATAACGACTTTATTCCCGATCATTAATATATATTTTATTGAATAAACTGTGTGCAAAGACTACAATTACTTGTTTCAATGTCCCAATACACCAATTAATCGCAAAGTATGTGCAGTAGCCATCTTGGTAATGTGACTTTGAGAATCCTAGATATTGACGGAAGTGTCAGTTTCAGTCCGGTTTTGATTGTTTTATTATTTTTGTTCGGCTGCAGTATAAGATGTTTGTCTGACTCAGTTAAAAGATTTGGCTGCATTGATTGTATGGTTAAGTAGGAGAACATTATAAAACTTCGATACAGAATATTTTAAAATGAGTATAGGCTTCGCCGTGCAGAACAATACACTAGCATCGGAGCCGAAAGGGGTGGGGGCACACATTTTGGCCCCCGAAATTGAAATATAAAAACGAAAATGAAAGTGGACACTGACTTATCCATTCGGTATAAGAATGTTGATTTATGTTTTTTTTTTTTTTTTTTGCTTGCCATTTAATTTCAAAAGTTTGACCCTCTCCCACTTTTCAGCTCACTTTTCACTCCACTCATACGTCGACGCAATAATGAGAAGAAACGAAGAAAATCAACATATAGCACATAAAATACACATACGTAACCTTTGTTCTTTAGAAACTTTGCTACATGTATATTAGTCCAAAGTCCTGGATCGAATATGACTTTAATATGTGCATCCTGACATAAACAAACCACTTTTTAATCATGTAGCGGATAAACTGTTTGTTGCTTATCTGTAAAGCATAAAGTTCTAGTTACCTATTGACAAACGGTAGGTTATGTGTAGATAAATGCTTGACAGGAAGGACTAGATTGCACGAGAAAGGTTTACCCACATAATGTCAGTCGCTATATTCCACCGATCTCCGACTGGACTCCGATTGCTGCATAGGCTATAGGCCGCTAGAGGGCACTGGAGTATTCCAGTTAGAGAAAGCACCGGCCCATTACAAATGTACGTTATCAATCCATCGAATAAATGACTGTTTTTAGAGGAAAAACTACCTATTGTTAAAGTCAATGTGTGAGGGTCTAGATGGGGTTTACAGAATAAAAAATAATGGGTAAAAAGTGCAGAATAAAAAATATATAGTATAGAGAAAAATAGGCCAAAAGAATAGACAATAACGGGGTGCTGAAATATAAAGAATAGAGAATAAGGGTAAAAATAAATAGAGAATAGAAAAAATTGTCCAAAAAGTTAAAGAATAAAGAAATGAAGGTCGAGGATAATTTGATAGGCGTGAATTCTCATTGGTTTATTCAGTTACAATATTACACGCACATTAAAGATTGAATAATAATGAAGGCTTAAAATAGTTACAAGAATTCAAGAAGTTGAACTTCAGATATGATCTCGATTTATATGTTTCTGCTATCTATTCGTTTGTAGATATATTTATTTTTCATAGTATATGTCATATAAACACAGATGTGTGCCGGATGTATTCTATCTTTCTGTGGGTTGGTGTATTGCCTGATGGACGAGAGCTAGACGGATCTTTGACAGGTGTAATATCATTCATCCTTGATATTGCATCAATCATTTATCATTTTACTTGATAAATTACAGGTAAAACAGATCAAATGGATTACAAAGCTTACAACCAGATGTAGACAACTCCGCCGTGCTTACGCACGTGAAGCATGTCGGCAGATGTTTGTTTTAATCCGCCTTTGCGTGTACGTTCATCTGACCCCTAAGCCATAAAATAAACGTTGATATAAAGCGTATGCTATACTTCATTTCTTCTTCATCTGATTTTCTCATTATATTAAATTTTTCAATTTGAGTGTTTAAAGCCGTTTCAGAAAGCATGATGGTAGGCCCAGTTTTTATACGACCGCAAAAAAATTTTGTGGTCGTATATTGGTATGACGTTGGCGTCGTCGTCGTCGTCCGAAGACGCATTGGTTTTCGCACTCTAACTTTAGTTTAAGTGAATGGATCTCTATGAAATTTTACCATAAGGTTCAATATCACTCTAAGACATAAGCCCGAATCTACAGCTACTTTGTAGCTGTGGTCTTATCAGACATCATGTGGATGCCAATTACCCCAGACCATGTATCATGCTGGGTTTGTTTATCTTAATCCCCTAAATAACTGGTCGCATGCATATCGTATTACTTAATATATATTATTTTCAACATTTATTATATAGTACAGTTATAAACATGTACAAATGATTTCTAGTGAATATTGATATAGAAAAGAACATTAAAATTTAATATGAAAGTTTGACATCAGAAGTTGATATGAAACAAATTATATATTTAGGTTATTTACGTTTAATTTTATTTTATGCCAATACTGCAAAGGGATTAATTTTTTATTGCAATTTAATGTATGTAATTTTAATTGTTTTGCACAGTAGCAAATATTACACACCTTTAAAAATAGAATGACATAATTCTGATATTGTCAGGCAATAATGGGCACTTTTTGTGTTTTGTTTTGTTTAATAAAGTTATAATGTACCATCATTTGGATAGATATTATTCAATTTCTTAATGATAATACTAATAATATTTTTTGATTTTTAATCTTGTAATTATTTACTGCTGATGAATTCAATGCATTTGTATTTTTCTTTACGCTTACACTTAGGACAGCAGTTAGGACATCCTAGCTAAAATAGTCCTGAGATAGCTTCGGTGTGCATGCTGAGAATCGTTGTAAGTCGTTCCTAACTTTATCCTAATTTAGTCTTAGGACAAATCCTAGGACAGCTTCGATAAACAGGCCCCAGAATGATGTCTATAAAAATGCCAAACATAAGGAGTAAAGGAGTTAAATAAAATGCTATGCTGTGGAATGCCACCTAAATGTGTTGTTGCAAAAAATGTAGATTGACTCTTAAAGTATTACTTGTCAACAGGTCTTAATTTTGCACCTATGTGGCATTACGATTTTCTTGTTTAATGTCAAGGGTGTCTATATTAAAATTATAGTCAGGGGAAATTGAATGCAACTTTTGACCTGAATGCTATGCTAAAGACACGAAGGGAGAACTTTTGTTCCCTGGAAATAATTTTCTCCAGAACATGAATTTAGCCAAAAAGAAATTGCCATAGAGAAAAATCCCTAGGACTCCGCAATTTAAGTCAAATAAATGGAAGCTAAAACCTCAACCATCTACTCCAAGGTAAGTTTAAATTCAGTCATTATCTAGAATTTTTGAAAAACTTTTAAATTTAGGAATATAGCACCATAGATCATAGTACTCAAGGACAAACATTTTTCTTACCCTTTTTTTCCAAAATCTGTTAGTTTTTGTTTTCTATTAATTTCACGCTGTGTATAATAAACTTGGAACTGATAGTAAAAGGCAAAAAAAATTAATTTTAGCATTTCTATTCTTATATGATACAAAAAATGCGAAAATAATTGAAATTGATAGAAAAAAAACAAAAAATACCAAATTTTAAAAAAGGGGGAGGGCTAAAAAAAAGTTGTCTTGTTAGCAAATATCAATGCATAGATCAGATCCTTTGTCAAGGTTTGAAAAATTGTTTATGGTACTTCTTTTGTTTTCCCTGAATTCACTTCAACAACAGTTGTAAAAATGCAGTCTTATTAAAAAATAAGAAGTCATTTAAGTTAATAAAAAGTTTCTTTAAAATAGATGTACCATAAATTTTATACATTTTATATCGTATGTTTTTTTAGTTTAAGAAATACAAGGAATAGAAAACTAAAGTTGAGGAACAAAATTCTTTCATATAAATTTGGTGGTTTACTAAGTCAACATCTGGTTATAATTAGTGAACCCTTGAGAAAGTGTGACCACATAATTTATCTATTACAGATTAATGATAACATGCTGAGATAAATTTGTAGAAATATATTAGTAAATCCGGGCTTATGTCTTAGAGTGATATCACGAAAGGAAGGTTGGGATTGATTTTGGGGTTATGGTACCAACAGTTAAGGAATAAGGGTCAAAATAAGCATTTTGTAACTTCCAGACATAACTTGTGTGTTAGTGTATGGATCTCTGACATTGTACCACAAGGTTCCATATCACAAAGGGAATGCTGGGATTGCTTTTTGGGGTAATTGCCTCAAAATTTTAGGAATTAGGGCCAAAAAGGGACAAAAACAAGCATTTTTCTAGTTTCATGACAATATCTTGTGTGTAAGAGTATGGATCTTTCTGAAATTGTACTACAAGGTTCCATATCACAAAGGAAAGCTGGAATTGCGTTTGGGGTAATTGCCTGAAACGTTTAGGAATTAGGGGCCAAAAGGGCCAAAAATAAGCATTTTCTAGTTTCCAGATAATAACTTGTGTTCAAGTGTATGGATCTCTCTGAAATTGTACTGCAAGGTACCATACCTCAAAGGGAAGGCTGGGATTGAGTTTGGGGTGATGAATCATAAGGGGTTCAAAAATTTGGGGGATTGGTTTTTTTTCCTTTTTTTCTTTAAAATTTTCCATTTTAAGTTGGTTATTTCTGATTTATATTTAAAAGCAAATAATAATGATATGGCAGGAGATACACACCAAACAGGATGTGTAAATTATTATATAATAAGTATTGTGCAATAGCAAGAAATTTTCAATTGCACAGTATTGCGCAATAGCAAGAAATATCCAATAGCACAGTATTGCGCAATAGCAATAAATATTCAATTACACAGTATTGCGCAATTGCAAGAAATATTCAATTGCACAGTATCGTGCAAAAGAAGATACTTTGTTTAAATTGCTTATTTCTTGACCAATTTCAATGGGGTTTTATTCTTGAACTCTTGGGGTTCTTTAATATGCTGAATCTAACCGTGTATTAAGTTTTTGGATTTTGGGCCCCGTTTTAAATTGGTCCACATTGAGGTCCAAAGGGTCCAAAATTAAACTTTGTTTGATTTCATCAAAATTGAATTATTGGGGTTCTTTGATATGCCGAATCTAACCGTGTATTTAAATCTTAATTTTTGGTCCCGTTTTCAAATTGGTCTACATTAAGGTCCAAAGGGTCCAAAATTAAACTTTGTTTGATTTCATCAAAAATTGAACTCTTGGGGTTCTTTGATATGCTGAATCTAACCATGTATTTAGATTTTGGATATTGGACCATAATAGGTGAATGTCCAATTTAAAAATTTTTAAGTTCGTAGACCACATTCATTCTGTGTCAGAAACCTATGCTGTGTCAAATATTTAATCGCAATCCAAATTCAGAGCTGTATCAAGCTTGAATGTTGTGTCCATACTTGCCCCAACTGTTCAGGGTTCGACCTCTGCGGTCGTATCAAGCTGCGCCCTGCGGAGTATTTTATTTTGCACATTCTGTTAAAATTTATATTACAATAAACTGTATCTTAATCATGCCATGTACGTATTTAAGTACTCTTAGTCAATGCATGATACACAGAATGCATATATATTACTAGCAAATTAAACATTCTACTATCCATGCACTGAGCTGAGTACATCATAGTAAACCTGCGAACAGACCATGCACTGCAGGTATTTTGAAAATCATTGCAAATTTTGAAAGCAATCAATTTCGATTAGATGGCGATACGTTATACATCTATAGACTTTTTTTTTTATTTACAATTCTTTCAAAAAACTACATTTACACAACAGGATTGTACTTTGGCATTATGTTAGATGAAAGGCAACGTCATATCAATGTTCTTTTTCGAGAATGTTTTTATCTAATGATTAATATAAATTATATTGATAATTTAATCATCGTTGATAATTGAGTTATATGTATACGTAAACATGGTAAAAAGATAGTATGCAGACTCTAAGTGTACCCATTCAAACAAAAACAACAAAAACAAACAACCAAATAAATTGATAAGTTAGATAAACTGTTGACACAGAGATATGTCTCGCCTTTTTGTAATTTTGATAGCATTTTGCATATATTGAATTCAAATGGCAATATTTCAACATGTAAACTATGCAATAAATTCAAAGTCAATGAACCATGACCTAAGGTGCAGGACCAAATAACCATAGAAATGACAAATGTCACTGCTCATAAAACTGCATACCAAATACCATTGACTAATCATAAGTGGTTCACTCTACATGAACCTAAACAACAACTTTAACTTGTAAACAATGATGAGGGGAGGGGCCATCTCCATGGCAAAGAGACTTGCAAATGCGTATACAACTGCATACCAGATATTATTGACCTACCACTAGTGGTTCCCTTTAAACTGACCTAATCACTAACTAATACATGTAAAGTAAGCAAAGGTTTCAAAGTTAGTAGACCATGACTAAGGGCCGGGGCCAAATAATCTCTATGGAAATGAGATGTGCCAATGATAGTACAACTGCATACCAGATATCATCCCCATAAACTGACCTAATCACAAACTAATACATGTAAAGTAAGCAAAAGTTTCAATATTAATAGACCATGACTGGGGTTGGGGCCAAATAATCTCCATGGAAATGAGATGTGCCATCGCTAATACAACTGAATACCAAATATCATTGACCTACCGCTAGTGGTTCCCCATAAACTGACCTAATCACAAACTAATACATTTTTGACGACGCCGCCGACGCCGGAATCAGCATACCTAAGTCTCGCTTTTTGACTACGTCAAGGCGAGACAAAAATTAAATTAAAGGCATACAAAACAAATTCAAACCAACACACACATGAACAAAACAAACAACAACAAAAATCTTTATAACGAATTTTCTGGTAGAATTATATGTAAATTTTCCTTGCAACAAGGATTTTTTAGTAAACGCTCACATAAATTCTTCTTTTCAACTCTTACAAAAAGAGCGTGGCACAGGGAATCCCCGAGATCGTTCGTCCTGTCTCAAGAAATTGAATGGTTTAATCGCTTGATGTGTGTGCAATAGTTGTTAATAAATGTACGATCCTATACCATGGAAGTATTATATTGACAATATAATACCTCCATGACACCACAAAGTAATTTAAAATTGTCACTAATAAACAAGGACAAGTGAAACGCTTTGATATAGTGATAAAAAACAATGGACAGGGACTTCTAATTACGCAATGTCTAGTCACAGTTATTGTTGTTACTGGTTTCTGTCTGTTTTATTTGTTTTTCGTTTTTGTCATTAATCAGGGCGTTGGTTTTTCTTGTTTGAATTGTTTCATATTTTGTTCAATGTACGGTATGGTTTCCTCATTGTTGAAGGCCGTACATATAACTGCTTAAATCCACGCCATTTGAATTCTGATAGATATTTGTCTCATTGGAAATCGTACCACACCTCCTTTTGTGTCGTATTCAGTGAAAGGTTGCCAGCATGCATTTTGCAGCGAAAGACTTTTAGACATGCCTATTCAATATAAATTTAGATCCGAATTAAATAATGATCGCAGACGACATTTGACTTGTGCATGTCGTAAATGATACTTTCTTTTGCTTTATCGGGTGTATTTCAATAGTGTATTTAATTAGCCATGTATATATATATACTTAATGAACATATATGCATAACATGCAACGTATCAGTTGTGCTGACAGCGTGATCTTATGTAATTTACCCACTGCTTTTAAATCAAAATAAAACTACTTGGGTTTAATTAAAAAAGGAAGGGCATTGCCTGAGATTTTAATCTAGATCTTAAAACAGATATATACATTTTAACACGTATTTATAAATCTTTACTAACTATGATTTTGTAATTAAAAGGTCCGTTTAATGTTTCGCCGTACGTTTTGTGATAACTATCATAAATCAGGTCGTTGGGTTTTTCGTTTGCATTGTTTCGGATCTGTCATGTCGGGGCCATTTATATCTGATTTTACGGTATGGGTTTTGCTCATTGTTGAAGGCCGTACTTGTACCTATCATTGCTTAAACCTACATCATTTAGACTCCGGTGGATACTTGTTTCATTAGCAATTATAACTAATCTCATTATTTTATATATTACAGCTATATAACCTACGCCATGTTTACAAAAATAATAGAATTGTACAAGCGTCTCTATGATGTTCGGGTTTAACTGTTTCATTGTATAAATTTCCACATTGTTATAGTTTTATAATCAGAATAGATTCATTTTACATCATATTCATACTGATGAAGGATAACTGTTATCCGAAATATTTAACATTTGTTCATTTTACTGTTATTTTTTGGTGATATTGTACCCTTTTAGACTTGTTATATATTATATTTTGTAGTGTACTGTATCATAGTTATATGATCCATCGCCCCGTAAGATTTATCGTTGACTATTATTCATCCATTTAATATTATATAGAAATACATATACATGTATGTAATTACGCCCGAAATATTTCGAAATACAGATACCATTTTTGCACTCGTCCAAACGATGTTAAAATACCCGTAGGATTCATTGGTCTTGACCACAGTGACTTTAATGTTTAATTTGTTTTTTCTAAACTGAATATAAATTTTTGTCGCATTAGTATCTTACAGACAATACCACTTGATACAGTGCTCCCAGTGGTGAAATATAATATTTTTCATGAATGTTGAATACTTTACTCAAATCTTTACGTATACTTCATTGCGTATACGTTTCTTATATCAATGTTATGATAATTATTATTATTCTGTTAAAGCTCACATGGAAAAAAATACATAATATACTTTTATAAATTTCCAGATATATAGATTCGACTTTCGGTTGTTTATTTTCTCTCTATCTCTTTTTCTCTAAACTTATTTGTCCCAGTATCTATATATTTTGATATGAAAGAAATTAATTTGAAAATTTATATATCTACGCATTTGTTTATTTAAATGTATTTTAAATTTCAGGTGGGTTATTTGAAGACAGAAATAAGGGTGTTGAGATAGCCTTCCGCCACACGACGGAGAAGATAAATTTAAGAGGGGATGTTTTAGGAAAATCATTGCTCATTTATAACATTGCACCAGTAAATCAAGATGATAGTTTCGAGGCATCGAAAAAAGGTATTATTTATATATGTTTATATTTACCGTATACGTTGTAGAAGACGAGATTCAGAAAATATTGACGAGTAAGTAAAATTGGGAGTTTGAATATTTTCATTATGCACAGTATACATTGTACATGAATACTATGCATATATTTTACGTATGCCACTTGTGGAGCAGAAAATTTTTACTGCTAACCCTATCGGACCGCGTTCAAGGAAGGCACTGTAGTTGACACTCCTAATAAAGTAGAAAGTGTAACATGTGAACGCAAGAAAAGCAGGTATATTGCTTCTTACAAATGAGAAATTCACTATCGGAAAACTTAAATCATCGTGTCTATTAAATAGTTTAACCTTCCTCAAGCGCCGAGAGCTTGAGAGGCATATAAGTAAGAAAATATAAGACGTGCTTGTATTGTATCAATAGTGTCTAGCTCAGTTGTACGCCGTCTTCAATTAAATCCTGATATTGTTTTCAAATGAATAAGAAATTCTTCATGCTTTGTATCATACTATGTTTTGAAGAACGTTTATTCCCAAAAGTCCTAGAATTCTCGTATTCGTTCTTAAACAAATTGTCAATATCTGTTGTTGTGTCCAAACTCTTTGTAAACTTGAATTACTATTTTGTCATCTCAGACGCCATTATAACGTGCTCAAAAGATACCAACAATGTATAAAGATAAGAAATGAAGAACTCAAAAGAAAGAAAAATAATAACCGTCATCTTCTTCACAATTAAAGCAAGTTATTTGCGCATAGTTCTTTTATGAATGAATTATACCAATCAATTATTTTTTAAGCAGAATTCCATTCCCAGTAGACCATAAAGTAAAATATTCCTACTCAAATGTATAGTGACATTGTCATTCAAATGGAAGAAAGTAATATGATTTTAAGTTTTTTTCTCACAGCAAACAAAGTCAGTTGGTAATGTTTCAAGTTAAAGCTTTAAGACAGCTGAAAGCATATTCAGCATTTTTCAGTATTAAACAAAGACTTCCAGGTTTCAATTTATAGCATTGCAAGTCAGATCAATTACGTGTAAGAAAGTTTTCAAGCGTTAGTTTTGGTATAATATGTCGCTGAAATATACAATTGGCTTTGTTTTGTCTTTGGTGCAGATAGAATCTTATCTACAAATCAACACTCAAAGCATGTGACTGCACGTGTTTTATATACCTCATGATCTTTGCATACAATTTTTATTGCCAGATGTCCAGCGATTCTCGTAATTAATGCATCAATTTTTGGAGGGTAAAAAAAAAAAAAAAAATAAAACGTTCAAAATTTAATATTCATACCATAGAACTCAATTTTGTTGAAGCGATAGAATACAACAAAAATAAATCAACGATACCGCTTTTAAGTGCTATTTCTAACAAGACTGCAAATGTTATAAGACTATGTTAGAGAACCAGTTGTAATTCATTGTGGGGTAGGTTATCTTATTAATGTTTGTTGTCATTGTTATGATCATATGAATAAGCACTCGCGCAAGTACTGCTTAACCCTGAATGAACAATGGCATATTTTGATACTGACCATTGTCAAAATTCATGACAGAAATTAAACGATAAACAAATATTTCACTATGAGAGGAATGGTGGCCGAATGGTCTAAGCAGGTCATCTACAGTATCACAAGCCTGTCAACATTGAGGTTGTGAGTTCGAACCTCGCACGTGGCAGGTGTGTTCGACTCTGATTTTAATTGAGTAGGATAAGCAGTTTTCCTGCCGAAGGTTGAGGTTTGCTTTCTCCAACAATTAAAACTGACCGCCACGATATAGCCAAGAGTGATGAAAGTGGTATTAAACACAAAAACTCACTCATCAATTATACAAATCACTAAGATATGTTACGCAAATCATATCAATTGGTATGAAGAGCATGAAACATCTTTGGTATAAGTGTGCCTCTTAGGAGTATTTCAAATGATTGTTCCACTTTAGTTGTCGTTATTTCTCTCTTCGAATATCATGCAACATGCTTAATGGTGATTCTTGAACAAACATACAATTTAAAACTCAATTATAGCTTGTATATCCATTAAATTATTGCGTTTTTTGATAGATTATCGCAATTTTACATATAACATCAATTCTTAAAGACATCTCAGTGTCAAACCTATTAAATTCTTGTAAAATAAAAAATAGTACTCCAATGTATGCAATGAGCGATTATGAACCTTAATCATTTTGAATTAATGAACATAAGACCCCGTTTACACTAGCAAAAAAGATCGATCTTTACTGAGATCGATCTTTTTAAGATCGACCTTTGGTCTAATGTAAACGGGAAAGATCGATATTCAATCGGACTTAAAAAGTCTACCTCCAGAGGTGGTTTTAAAAAGATCGATCTTATTTGAATCGATCTTTCTTTTAGTGTAAACGCTTAGATCGATCGCGATCGATCTTTTTTTCAGGTAAATGTTATATTTAGATATGAAAATAAATCTGCGAATGTTCGGCGGCAAAAACACACGTGTTTCAAAACGATGGATCATGGGAATAAGAAAAGTAAACATAGATTCCGTTGTTTTGGGATTATCTTCTAAATCGATAAGTTCTATTTCTTTGCTGCAAATCCTCATCTTCAAACGCATTGACCCTTCGTCTTTTAGCGATAGTCTACACACATATCTTTGTTTAATGACTTGTGATGTATGAACCAAAATTATAATTAATAAATCCATACGAAATCCCAATGAGCAAACTATTTTCTACATCATTTTGCAGTGTGTGCGAGATGCAAAATTTCCTTTAATATTCTATTTTTAGGATTATTTGTTTACGAAATATAAGGTAATAAGGTAAGACCGGTTCTTTTTATGTTGTAGTGTAAACACACTGGATTAAATCAGATCGATCTCGATCGATCTTGCTTGTGCAATGTACACGCGAACTGATCTTTTTAAGATCGATTCAAATAAAGATCGATTCAATTTCGTACAAGTGTAAACGGGGTCTTAGATTCAAACAATCAACAATTTAAACATCCCTTTTTTATAAAGAGGAAACAAGACATGTAATTCATGTAATTATTAGAACTTGAATTTACAATGGTTGTTCGAATACATCTGGTGGATAGTTGTTCATTGGCAATTATACCAAATCTCTTTATTTATATATATCTTGAGCGTCTGTCACTTTTGTAATTTCTGGGTATTATAGAACAAAGAGAACATTGGATCGGTTTAGAAATCTTTGGCTGTCAATAAGACTCGTACCATTTCAGACGTGGTAGCGGTAATTGGTATTTCGTAGGGGTGAAACTTTAACAATATTTGAAACGAATTCTTTATTTTAGGTATAATATCACAAGTTTGTAGAATTGATTGCACTATCTGTAAGTTGTAAAGACTTTATCCTTACAAAACTAAAAAAAATATATGACCCATCCACTGAAATATTATTCAACCATTTTCATGGTCAATCCATTCATCGGATTTTTTTCATTGCTCAAAATGTATATATATGTCGTATACTTGTTAGGTATCTCGTGCATTTATTCTCCTTACCTGCTAACAAACTAATGGAAAACATTCGAAAAGTTGATTTTAAATTTTTTTTTAAATCTTTAAGATGACATAATTAGTGATTTTATTTTTGTTTGCATATTTTCATATTTTAAAGAACTTGGTGTTGATGGTAGATCTTCTAAAGATTTTTGATTTTTCACAATTTTTTGGAGCTTTACGTATTGCTTATTAATTTATTGTTGAAGACCCTATGTCAATGTCTTTTGGTTCGAAAATGCCTTTGGGTAATCCTCTCATTGGAGTAAACTCGAAGTCTTATTTTATTCACACTTTTCAAGTTGTGGACGTTTAGTTTGTCCACATTTTATACTGATACATATCCTGCGCATGTGCAGTTTACTTGTTGGATATTTGAACGATGACAAAGTGCAATACAAATCGGTTTTTTCTCCTGATACTATGTCTTCAGAGTTATGCTGTTACCCATTAGCACACATTACGTCAAGCAAAGTAAAGAATGATTAACAAATCTGTTTATTTTAAGACTAGAAGTCATCTCCCCAGAATAACATTCCAGTGTCTTTACATTAAGATCAAAAAGCCCTTAGACACGCCACCTTAACATCTGAATATTATTAGGATATATATACACTTGCCAATATTTTATGTTTCCGAATGATAATTTACCTCCTGAACAGTAACAAGTTATGTCCCTTGGGGAACGTAAATCGAATAAACAATAACAAGACTTGAAAACTTTTTATAAATTATGTCTTCATCAAACGAGAAAATTGTAGCTTAATGTTTTATCGACGTCAATGTGTGATTGTAAAAGCAATTTACACAGACAAAATCATTATAACATGCAAATAATCTGCTTGTGCGATAAAACTGTATCTTGTTTACTGACTGAAGATGTTCCACGTGTTGCAGTGATACTTACACATGGTATAATACTTAACGCTAAGAATTATCTCCCGTTTTGACTCGTATAATACTTTACTTTTGCTCTCACATTGTTGCCAAAATAATGGAATCCTATGCGGCTGTCATACAAGTGAGTGGATTAGCTAGCTATAAAACCAGGTTTAATCCACCATTTTTCTACATAAGGAAATGCCTGTTGTACCACGTCAGGAATATGTTTTCCATTCGTTTGATGTGTTTGAGCTTTTGATTTTGCCATTTGATAAAAACACGAGTATTAATGTCGACATAATGGACTTTATATAATAACATGCAGACATGCTCAAAAACTTTCATGATGCACAAAAGTAAAAGGATTCCCAAAATATTGGACAGTACAACAGACAAATTATGGACGACATCAACCACCAAGACCCGACTCGTCCTAAGTTTTCATTGGCACGGACAGCTGTATTTTATTGTGCCCGTGGAAAGACGTCGTGAACGTGTCTAATATTAGATTGCTCAAAATGACGTGTTACTATTCAAGTTATTTGCTAACCCAAATAATTCAGCCCCTCTCCGTAATCGATCTCTCTTACTTGTTATGAAGAACTCGTAGATCCGCGGAATATAACGACAGGATTATTCGGGTTAATTTTTGCCAACCTTTGATTATGGTTCGGAAAAGCGGATATGGGTCCTGTATAATTATACTAAAATAAACGAATGTGCCAAAGTTGATACGTATGTAAAAGGGTCTGCATTTCGGGAAAAAAAATGAATAATAATATAGATTAAGTAATTTTCAAGTTCCAAATATTTAGTTTCAACAAATATGTTAATTTGGATCTGCATTTTCATTTTATTTTTGTATAATTAAGGGGCCCGGAGGTCCACCTAGTGGCACACTTGGAATGACCCCCACTTTCTATAAATGATTATCATTACATTGCATTTTTCACTTTGTGATATAATTAAGAAGAAGATAAGTGGTTATTGGAAAAGCTGAAATTAATTAGGGAGCTACCATTTGATTTTTATGGGGGGGGCTAGGATGAAATTTAAAACAGAGGCAGGACAGGAGTTTTGAGTAAAAAAAAAGGCAGGATGACAATTTATGTAAAAAAAAAGTCAGGATAAACTAATAAGAAAAAAGGCAGGATCGAATACAGAGAAAAATAAAAAGGCAGGACAGATATTACAACTAAAAAAAAATGCAGGACAAATTTTTTTATCCTAGCCCTCCCCTTTAAAATGAAATAGTAGCTCCCTTAGTTTCAAACGATAATTAATATTATGTCAAGTGATTATTTGAGGAATGGATGTTTAAAGATAATGAAGAGGGTCTGTATAGAGTTTACAGAATGAAGAATAATCGACAACAAGTGCAGAATAAAGTGAAAAAAATAGAGGAAAATAGGCCAAAAAAAAAAAAAGAATAGAGAATAATGGGGTGCTAAAATATGAATAATAGAGAATGATAGGCAAAATAAATAAAGAATAGAGAAAAATGATATAAAAAATAAAGAAAGAGAAATGAAGGACACTCATTCAGACACTCACAAAGATACAACATATTTAACTTGTCAGTATAAAGTTTTTCAGCATCTTTGTAATCTTTGGCACTTAAGATTCTAATTTATAATAATTCGTATCATTCATAATCGACTGTCAATTTATGATAAGAAACGCCAGCATCATATTGCATTTTTTTCTTGATGAAAGACTGTTCACGTGAATTATTATGCTATTTTAATGCCATTAACCCATGATTGTAGCCAAGGTATAATCGTATAAATAACCGAACACGAGAAGACAAACTATTAATTTGATCCTTAAGAACAATTTACTGACTTACTTACTAAAATATTCTACAAGATATTTTTCTTTTCCATTAACCTTTGACAGGAAGAAGATGTCTTCTAGACAAATGACTCTTATACATAGAAATTGCTTTTTAGCTCTTTATGGAAATCAATAGGGGCAATAATGTTAAAGACACTCGAGAAGTCTGTGTTTATGACACTCATACACAGCCATACTGTTTCGCTATTCTTTCGTAGTATAATTCATTACTAAGTCGACTTCTGGAGATTGCGGTTCAAAAGTCGCATTTCTGTAATTGAAAAACGATAAATTTGTAATCTTTGCGGTTGATTATATCTTGTTCAGAAAACAAACAATTATAGATAAGTTACTTAACGGAATGATGCCTTGTTTCATTGACTCTAGTAAATTGACAATATCGCTCATAGAAGAAAATATTCACTGGTCAATAGTATTTGATATTATCAGTATTATTGGTAAAACACTATGGCCAATACTTATTAGCTTTAAGATAATCAGATATTTCTGTATTTAATACTTTTGAGTATTGTATATTTGTTATTTCACAGCATGTAAACAACTGATAAACCTAAGTAGTTTGATCATCATACTTAGATTTCCAACAAGCCAATTTTGTTTTGGGAGATAAATTGTCCGTCCAACTACAGTTGCATTGCATTGCAATATAACTCGTGGAAGGTGTAAAAGTAAAGGCTTGTAGCAAGTCAGTATGCTAGTCAAAATCTGGTTTTAGTTACCAGTGGTGCAAATTATGTGTTAGTTGGCATAGACGCCCCACCGATCGCGAGTCCATTTAGACAAATGAATCGAAAAAAAATTTATTATGAACTTTAAAAAGAAATGGTTGATTAGCCTTTGTTTGTTTCACTTCTTTTTTTTTTTCACTCTTTGAATTAGTATGCAACTTTGAAAGTTTGAATACGCTATAAGATTATACCAAGCTTCCTTCTTAGGAAACATAATATCCTACGTCTTCCTAATGACATTATTACGTTTTAAAATGTTACAAGTAATAGAGAACACCCCTCTATAATACGTCTACACAGTAAGCCTTGTAAAACTTAGTGCATTGCACATTACTTCGTAGATTCCATTTTAAAAGCATTATGGAGCCGAGACGACCAAATGAAGTTGAATTAAACCTGCCATGCGTTTTTATACGACCGCAAAAAAATTTTGCGGTCGTATACGGTCGTATATTGGTATGACGTTGGCGTCGTCGTCGTCGTCGTCGTCGTCGTCCGGCGTCGTCCGAAGACACATTGGTTTTCGCACTCTAACTTTAGTTTAAGTGAATGGATCTCTATAAAATTTTACCATAAGGTTCAATACTACAAAAGGAAGGTTGGGATTGATTTTGGGGGTTATGGTACCAACAGTTAAGGAATTAGGGGCCAAAAAAGGGCAAAAAATAAGCATTTTTGTAACTTCCAGACATAACTTATGTGTTAGTGTATGGATCTCTCTGACATTGTACCACAAGGTTCCATATCACAAAGGGAATGCTGGGATAGATTTTGGGGGTAATTGCCTCAAAATTGTAGGAATTAGGGGCCAAAAAAGGGGCAAAAACAAGCATTTTTCTAGTTTCATGACAATAACTTGTGTGTAAGTGTATGGATCTTTCTGAAATTGTACTACAAGGTTCCATATCACAACGGGAAAGCTGGAATTGAGTTTGGGGGTAATTGCCCAAAACGTTTAGGAATAAGGGGCCAAAAGGGGCCAAAAATAAACATTTTTCCAATTTCCAGACAATAACTTGTGTTAAAGTGTATGGATCTCTCTGACATTGTGCTGAAAGGTACCATACCACAAAGGGAAGGCTGGGATTGATTTTGGGGGTAATTGCCTCAAAATTGTAGGAATAAGGGGCTAAAAAGGGGCAAAAAAACAAGCATTTTTCTAGTTTCAGGACAATAACTTGTGTGTAAGTGTATGGATCTTTATAAAATTGTATTACAAGGTTCTATATCACAAAGGGAAAGATGGGTTTGAGTTTGGGGGTAATTACCCTAAACGTTTAGGAATTTGGGGCCAAAAGGGCCAAAAACAAGCATTTTCTAGTTTCCAGACAATAACTTGTGTTCAAGTGTACGGATCTCTGAAATTGTACTGCAAGGTACCATACCACAAAAGGAAGGTTGGGATTGAGTTTGGGGGTGATGAATCATAAGGGGGTTCAAAAATTGAGAGGGATTTTTTTTCATTTTTTTTCTTTAAAATTTTCCATTTTAAATTGGTTATTTCTGATTTATATATAAAAGCAAATAATAATGAAATGGTTTGAATAGGTAAATTAAAAATTTTTAAGTTCTTAGACCACATTCATTCTGTGTCAGAAACCTATGCTGTGTCATATATTTAATCACAATCCAAATTCAGTGCTGTATCAAGCTTGAATGTTGTGTCCATACTTGCCCCAACTGTTCAGGGTTCAACCTCTGCGGTCGTATCAAGCTGCGCCCAACGGAGCATTTTATTTCAAGATTTTTTGGCATTACATTTTAAAAAGTGTTAGCGATTTTTTGCTTATGTATCTTTATAACATGATGGTGTATAAGAAAAGCTATGTAAACATATCAGGGTCTGGGGTCCTTCAGTTCTCTATCTTTTATAAATTTGGCTCATGTGTGGATATATTCGTAATATTTTAGGTCTCCATTATTTTCTGTTCTTAATTTTTTGGCTTATTTACTCTATTTTTTATTTTTTTGCCCATTTTTCTCCATAAGTAAACCCCATCCAGACCCTTATAAATACAATGAAGGAACAGACCAATGTTAAATGAGGTGAAGGGAAAAATAACCCCTTTTATTTCACACCATAGACTTATCAATAT
The DNA here is from genome assembly GCA_017311375.1 of Mytilus coruscus. Lineage (NCBI taxonomy): Eukaryota > Metazoa > Mollusca > Bivalvia > Mytilida > Mytilidae > Mytilus > Mytilus coruscus. The sequence goes on along the minus strand of CM029603.1, from coordinate 58,524,558 downwards.
TTTAGGGATCAACTTCACGGAAAAAACACCACATTATAAGGCTATAATCACATGAGAATGAACTTGCATCGTACCACATTATAAGGCCATTTTCACATGAGAATAAACTTGTATTGGGCATAATCACATGGGAATCAACTTGTATTGTGCCACATTATATGGCCATTATCACATGAGAATGTACTTGTATTGCGCTATATTAATTTATGAGGCCTTATCACATGAGAACAAACTTGTATTGTGCCTAGATATGCATCGGAACCTTGCCACTAATGATTGTGCCCATTATAAGCTAGGCCATTATCACATGAGAATAAACTTGTATTGTGCTACATTATAAGACCACAATCACATGAGAATGAACTTGTATATTATGGGAACTGTATGACTAATATAATTGTTAACATAATTTATAAATTTACAATTGTGTTTTTGCTTTCAGTTTGTAAGATGATAAAAGACGGTGTCGCAGCCATATTTGGTCCATCATCACAGATATCGTCTGGTCATGTTCAGTCCATATGTAATACATTATCCATTCCTCATATACAGACACACTGGGATGCACGTGTCGATAGAGACTATTTTTCATTAAGTTTATATCCACATTATGAAGTTTTAGGAAAAGCTTATGTAGATCTTATAAAATATTGGCAGTGGAATAAATTTACAATATTATATGAAAATAACGATGGTACGTATATGTACATATATAAGTAAAAGACGCAAAATATGTTTATGCTATGATTAATATGTTTACTTAGTGTAATAGTTTAAGGTTTAACTTAAAGCTTTAAATTTTTAGAACAGAAACCATGCACATATAAAAATAAGAAGATGTGGTATGATTGCCAATGAGACAACTCTCCATCAGAGACCAATCGACGTAGGAGTTAACAACTGCAGGTCACCATACGGCCTTCAACAATGAGCAAACCCTAAACCTCATAGCAAGATATAAATGAGGTGTATGTAAAACAAATCTAACGAGAAAACTAACGGCCTGGTCGATGTACAAAACACTAAACGAAAAACAAACCTGTTTAACAATTTTCTTGCAAAGAAATTTCCTCTTTTTTGTTTAGACTAAAAGGTTTTCAAAATAACACTTCCTAAATAATGCTCCCCTGTCATACCTCAAAGGAAAAGGTATAATAAGTCCACCTTTTGACCCCTTGCATACTGGCCCCTATCATATATCCTCGTTTTAATTGCTATATACATCGGCTAAGTTGTGAATTAATTATTTCACATATATTTTTGCATAAACAATTTTAATTTTAATAATAATGCATTTCGAGCTGGATAAGCGTTAAAACATTCACATGTACTAAGACAACCACACAATCGGACATTTTTTAAAAATACAAATGATATGTTTTCTTTTAACAGGGTTAATACGATTAGAAGAGGTTCTAAAATTTTCAAGAGGTGCAAATGTGAAGGTAACAGTCCGAAAACTAGATGATGATCCAACAAATTGGGTATACATGTTTAAAGAAATGATTGATAAACAAGAGAAAAGAATGATTATAGACTGTGATGCATCTAAAGTAGAAGGTGTTCTTCATAAGGTAAGTTGATCGGTGTTTAGTGCCACTATCAGCACTATTGGTTATTTTGTTGCGGTCAGTTCTTATTGGCGGAGGACGTAGGAGTGCACGGAGAGACTCACGACCTTCGGTAGGAAAACTAACAATCCTAGTTAATTATTATTGGAGTCGAATGCACCTGCCACGTGCTGGATTCGAACTCACAGCCTCAGTGTTGACAGGCTAGTGATACAGTAGTTGGACTACTTAAACCACTCGGCCATCGAGGCCCCTCATAAGGTACTCATTGAGTAAAATAAACTATCTTGCCCATCTGTCCATAGAGTGAATGTAGTAACTTGAATAATAACCTCTCCAACACTAAGCCTGGTATGCTCTGCAAGAACAAATGTTCAAGTGCAAATTGACTAATCTTAATCTAAGTCAAAACTCGTTTTTTAATCGACCATGAATTATAGTCGACTTTTGGTTTAAGACGTTTTTGTGGAAGATTATTAGACAAAACAGCAGTACTTAGTATATTTTTAACATTTCTATATAGGAATGCTTCTTATGATGTGTCTAGGCACAGCAAGCCATTTGTAAAACAAATGATGCATTGTACTTTAAAGTTTAAATTCCATTTTAATTCCATTATGGTGCCTCGAAACAAAATAAATTTGAATTAAACCATTCCTTTTTACAGCTTTTATTGTATTACATTTCAAGCCGTTTTCACAAAGAATTGCAATAATTCTTAGTTATATCCTGGTAATTATATCTGCACAGATTGATGCAAGTCTCAAGGAAACATGAGGACATAATAAAACCGTTAGAAACTATTATCATTGTGTTTTAAGTAATGGATATAATTTGTAAAAAAAATATGAGAAAGCTGTTCTTATTTAATGGGACATCTATTAAGTCATAAGCAATCAAGGTAAAACATGTAAAACAGTAAACAGAGAAGAAAAGAAGAACACTATAATTGTTCACACAAGATCCTTACACACTTTTGACAAAACCTAAAGCAAAGGAGCGGCCATTTAATTACTGTTATTTTCGTCTCATAGTAACAGTTTTAAATGGATAGTAGCTACGATTTTCATTAAAATTATTTTTTTAATCTAAATGCAGGGTTTTGTACAAAAAGTTAATTAAGTATAAATAAAACCATCACTGTTTACTTTTCATTTACCATTGAGAAGCTTTTTACCGTTTTACACCTGAATTTATTTTTTGTCTACCAGGCAATAATTCGATGTTAAGCAAACCCTTATTCATATGACCTATGTTGATCTAAACTCGGCAGCACTCAACGCGCAATTGCATTCAACATGAAGCAAACAGAGAGACCCGAACAGTTATTTTGATTAAACATCTGAATGGGAAAATCAATTAAATCATCACTGTTAAAAGAAGATGAAGGATGAACATCAAATAAAACTAGATTTGCCATTGCAAGCAATAGCGGATGGCACCCTTCCCCCATTGCCAGGTGAGCGGCAGCCATTTAGCAAATTCCAAAGTCAAAGAGTGCATCTACACATGCAAATTATCATTTTTGTATTGTTTCATTAAGTTTGGAGCATTTTGAAATTTTGAACTTTTTTGCTGTTTCAATGGTTACGGCAGCCATTTGAAAATTCCAACTTCAAAATGCAACTCTGCCCATGCCAGTTACCATTTCTGTAAAGTTTAATCCAGTTTGCAGCATTTTGATTTTTTTAAATTTTGAACATTTTTGCTGTTTCCATGGTTACAGTGGATAATTCCAAAATTCTAAAAGCAGACATCTCATTGCCACATGTCGTGTTATATATCAATAGAGTTTCATTGACTTTGGTCAAATACTCTTTAAGAAAATGCTGATTTTAGGCATTTTCCTATAGGGTCAATGTAAAACTTGCCCCCAGCTAGTTTCCATGACTACGGCGCCCAATTTGGACTATCCAAATATTGTCTTGACATCTTAGCATACTGGGTAGCATTTTCATAAAGTTTCATTCAGTTGGGTCTTACAACGATAGAGTTAGAATTTTTGATATTTTAGCTGTTTCCATGGTAACGGCAGCCATTTTGAAAATTCCGAAATTTCAAACTGCAAATCAGCATATGCCAGTTACCATTCCTGTGGAGTTTCTTCTAGTTTGGAACACTTTGATTTTTTCGCATTTTATACGACCGCAAAAAAATTTTTGTGGTCGTATATTGGTATGACGTTGGCGTCGTCGTCGTCGTCGTCGGCGTCGTCGTCGTCCGGCGTCGTCGTCGTCGTCCGAAGACGCATTGGTTTTCGCACTCTAACTTTAGTTTAAGTGAATGGATCTCTATGAAATTTTACCATAAGGTTCAATATCACAAAAGGAAGGTTGGGATTGATTTTGGGGGTTATGGTACCAACAGTTAAGGAATTAGGGGCCAAAAATAAGCATTTTTGTAACTTCCAGACATAACTTGTGTGTTAGTGTATGGATCTCTCTGACATTGTACCACAAGGTTCCATATCACAAAGGGAATGCTGGGATTGATTTTTGGGGGTAATTGCCTCAAAATTTTAGGAATTAGGGGCCAAAAAAGGGGCAAAAAACAAGCATTTTTCTAGTTTCATGACAATAACTTGTGTGTAAGTGTATGGATCTTTCTGAAATTGTACTACAAGGTTCCATATCACAAAGGGAAAGCTGGAATTGAGTTTGGGGTAATTGCCTGAAACGTTTAGGAATTAGGGGCAAAAGGGCCAAAATAAGCATTTTCTAGTTTCAGACAATAACTTGTGTTCAAGTGTATGGATCTCTGAAATTGTACTGCAAGGTACCATACCTCAAAGGGAAGGCTGGGATTGAGTTTGGGGGTGATGAATCATAAGGGGGTTCAAAAAATTTGGGGGATTTTTTTTTTCTTTTTTTCCTCTTTTTTTCTTTAAAATTTTCCATTTTAAGTTGGTTATTTCTGATTTATATTTAAAAGCAAATAATAATGATATGGCAGGAGATACACACCAAACAGGATGTGTAAATTATTATATAATAAGTATTGTGCAATAGCAAGAAATTTTCAATTGCACAGTATTGCGCAATAGCAAGAAATCTTCAATTGCACAGTATTGCGCAATAGCAAGAAATATCCAATAGCACAATATTGCGCAATAGCAAGAAATTGTCAATTGTACAGTATTGCGCAATAGCAAGAAATATTCAATTGCACAGTATTGCGAAATTGCAAGAATATTCAATTGCACAGTATTGTGCAAAAGAAGATACTTTGTATAAATTGCTTATTTCTTGACCAATTTCAATGGGGTTTTATTCTTGAACTCTTGGGGTTCTTAAATATGCTGAATCTAACCGTGTATTAAGTTTTTGGATTTTGGGCCCTGTTTTAAATTGGTCCACATTGAGGTCCAAAGGGTCCAAAATTAAACTTTGTTTGATTTCATCAAAATTGAATTATTGGGGTTCTTTGATATGCCGAATCTAACCGTGTATTTAGATTCTTAATTTTGGTCCCGTTTTCAAATTGGTCTACATTAAGGTCCAAAGGGTCCAAAATTAAACTTGGTTTGATTTTAACAAAATTGAATTCTTAGGGTTCTTTGATATGCTGAATCTAACCATGTATTTAGATTTTTGATTTTTGGGCCCCGTTATCAATTTTTCCACATTGAGGTCAAAAGGGTCCAAAATTAAACTTTGTTTGATTTCATCAAAATTGAATTATTGGGGTTCTTTGATATGCCGAATCTAATCATGTATTTAGATTCTTAATTTTTGGTCCTGTTTTCAAATTGGTCTACATTTAGGTCCAAAGGGTCCAAAATTAAACTTAGTTTGATTTTAACAAAATTGAATTCTTAGGGTTCTCTGATATGCTGAATCTAACCATGTATTTAGATTTTTGATTTTTGGGTCCCGTTATCAATTTTGTCCACATTGAGGTCAGAAAGGTCCAAAATTAAACTTTGTTTGATTTCATCAAAATTGAATTATTGGGGTTCTTTGATATGCCGAATCTAACCGTGTATTTAGATTCTTAATTTTGGTCCTGTTTTCAAATTGGTCTACATTAAGGTCCAAAGGGTCCAAAATTAAACTTAGTTTGATTTTAACAAAATTGAATTCTTAGGGTTCTTTGATATGCTGAATCTAACCATGTATTTAGATTTTTGATTTTGGGCCCCGTTATCAACTTTGTCCACATTGAGGTCAAAAGGGTCCAAAATTAAACTTTGTTTGATTTCATCAAAATTGAACTCTTGGGGTTCTTTGATATGCTGAATTTAACCATGTATTTAGATTTTGGATATTGGACCATAATAGGTGAATGTCCAATTTAAAATTTTAAGTTCTTAGACCACATTCATTCTGTGTCAGAAACCTATGCTGTGTCAAATATTTAATCACAATCCAAATTCAGAGCTGTATCAAGCTTGAATGTTGTGTCCATACTTGCCCCAATATTCAGGGTTCGACCTCTGCGGTCGTATTAAGCTGCGCCCTGCGGAGCATTTTATTGCTGTTTCCATGGAAACGGTGGCCATTTTACCATTCCATAGCAAGGTGCACAACTTTACATGGGGGTCCTCATTATAGTAGAGTTCCATCAACATTGGTCCATTGGATTCCATGAACTCGCGCGGACAAAATGTGGAAGAAAAAATAAGAAAAAAAAGAAACGTAGAATAACAATACGTCACCCCAACTCCGTTGAGGGTGCCATAATAACCATAGATAGACAGCCAATTGTCAAAACCGTACATTTAACTATAGTTGTTTAAATCCTCTATCTTCTGTCTCTGGTGGATAGTTGTCTCATTGGTTATTTTATAAAATTAGCTACTGTGTGTGCAACACGAATACTTTATTTTTCGTTGGTCATGGGAAAAGTATATGTTGTATAAAGACAAGACACGACATCACTATAAACGCACATGGCTATCCAAATGCAAAGAACATAGCTTTTATTGCTGTGATTCATCCCAAAATTAGTCAATGAGATATTCAACATGGAGCAAAGACTCACATTCAAGTACAGATTGAATCTCTTGAACACTGACATAAAGGTCCTTACTGACGAAGCGGAATGTTCAATTTATTTAGAACTACTTAGATACAAACTGTCTGTTCAAACATTTTACTTAACAGATAGTTCAAATTAAGCATAAAAACACTTGTGATATGAAGCTGAAAATGATAAAATTTCTAGGTTTTTGTTTCCTAATTTACTTTTTCATTTTTACATGTTTTTTTTTCTTTTGTTTTTAGGCTAGTCTTGTCAGCATTGTAAATGAGTACTATCACTTTATGTTTACAACATTGGTAAGTTTAATTTATATAGGATATCATATACATTTAACAAGAACATTTGACATCCAAGTTCTACTGATCTCTCCTATATGAGGGTCTGGATGGGGTTTACAAAATAGAGAATAACGGACCAATACTACAGAAGAATGGACCAAAAAATAAAGAAATAGAGAATAAAGAAGTGCACAAATACAGAGAATGTTCGTACGTCCCAAATTAGTTACCGTTCTCTAACTTTAGTTTGCCTTAACCAAATGTTATGAAACTTATACAGAATGTTTATTACCACAGATCAAGTTCGAATTTTGGTGGCGTCTATTTTGCCTTTCTTGAGTTATGTCCTTTTGTAAATTGAAAAATTGCAGAATTTGCCGTATATTTACAAGTGGGGACATCTGTGTCCCATGGACACATTTTTATACGCCTGTTTACCGGGCGTATTATGGTATACCGTTGTCCATCCATCCGTCGTACCGTCCGTCCGTCCGTCATCAACATGTCAGACAATAACTCAAAAACGCTTGAACCAATTCACATGAAACTTTGGTGAATTGTTTATATCTATTGACGTGAGCTCCCTTTCATTTTTTATAAATGTAAGATTTTAAGTTTCCGAGTTTTGGGGTTTTTTTCATTAAAAAAGGGTGATTTTCCAGTTTTCGGACAATAGCTCAAAAACACTTTCACCAATTTGCAAGAAATTTTGGTGAATTGTTTATATCTATTGCCATGAGCTCCCTTTCGATTTTTTTTAAATTTTAGATTTTACGTTTCCGAGTTATGGGGTTTATTCATAAAAAAAGGGGGATTTTCCAGTTTTTCGGACAATAACTCAAAACTGCTTTCAGCAGTTTTAATGAAACTTTGATGAATTGTTTATATCTATTTACGTAAGCTCCCTTTTGATTTTTATAAATTTTAGATTTTACGTTTGGGAGTTATGTGATTTTATTCATAAAAAAGGGGGGATTTTCCAGTTTTTCGGACAATGCTTTGAGCAGTTGTCATGAAACTTTGGTGACTGGTTTATATCTATTAAGATAACCTCCCTTTGGTTTTTCATGAATTTCTAATATGACATTGAGAAGTTATTGACCTTCATTCTTTGAAAAAGCGACAGGCGTATCATGCACTCATGGCGCAGCTGTTTATCATTTATTATATATGTAAGTGCTAACTTCATGTTTTTGTTTTTGAAAATTCCTAAAAAGGATTTTCTTAAAGGTTTTCTAATGCGATATTTTTGTAAGAACAAAACCACATATTATTGTACACATTCTTACTGGAATAGATATAAGAAGATGTGGTATGAGTGCCAATGAGACAACTCTCCATCCAAGTCAAAATTTATAAAAGTAAACCATTATAGGTCAAAGTACGGTCTTCAACACGGAGCCTTGGCTCACACTGAACAGTAAGCTATAAACGGCCCCAAATATTACTAGTATAAAACCATTCAAACGGGAAAACCAACGGTCTAATCTATATAAAAAACGAGAAACGAGAAACACTTATGAACCACATCAACAAACGACAACTACTGAACATCAGATTCCTGACTTAGGACAGGTGCAAACAAGTGCAGCGGGTTTAAATGTTTTAATGGTACCAAACCTTGAATGCATACTTGATGATATAATAGTCGAGAAACTGAAAAATACACTCACTATTATACATGACTAGATGGGTAGAAATTGAATGAATACCTAGTAAATACTGTTTTATGCTGTTCAAAGTCTTGAATGAATGCATTTATAGATATAACATGTTGAACGATTTTTCTATACCGTGAAAACAGTGGAAGGCATAATTACTAGAAATGGATTTTGAACTGAAATGGTCATTTTTTGTTTGTTCCGTATGAACCAATTTGAAAAATCTGACGATAAAGAACTAATTTAGTACTTTTCAGTCTTCAATTTATTTAAACACAATTTCATTTAACAGAGAAAATGAGGACGGTTAAAACACTTCAGTTAAATTCTGCTGCATAAATTTCCATAGTTGTGTTAGCAGTAATTGATCTGGCTTGTTGAAGAATTCACTGTTTCAGAATCTATAACTATTTTGTACAAAATGACTTTTATAGAGTTACTTTAACTGAAAAAAATAAAATAAAAAGGACACCATCACACGAAACAGAAAACTGTTTAACATAGTGCAAAACTATGTGCGTACTACGGCAGTAAAATATATTTAAAATGCTTGCTTTTCGCTGATTTACGCAATGTTTAGGATATAATTATGTCCTATCAAATACATTTCTATAGTTTAGGTAGCTGTGGTCACAATGGCTGTTTGCACTATATTTACACTGTGGTCTGTTTGATTTAAACGATAAGAAGAAACAATGAACCCATTTCTTTTCCTCTGAAAAGTGGTGCACTTGAATTGTTAGAGTATGCTACACAGACTCATAATGTCTAACTTTTTGCAGAGGCTACTGCAGGAAAATAAATTTAAAAAGCCTTTGTTAAATTTAGGGAATGTTTTCTTTTCTTTCTCAAGCCATGTGCAACATTACATCTTACTTTTCAGGACTTAGGATTACTTGATTTAGACCAGTATTCCTTTGGTGGAGCAAATATAACAGCATTCAGATTAGTAGATCCTAAAAATCCTAAAGTTGTAGCTGTCAATGAAGACTGGGTGTTTGAAGAGTTAAATAACAGAGAATCGCCCTTGCAAGGTCAAAGAATGATACCGGTAACTATATTTTTAAAAACAGTGTTCCACAGAGTACCCTAAATTGTAAGTTATCTTTCGCAAGCATAGGAAAATTATGCACTCATCAATGCCATTAAATAAAATTGAAATAGATTAAGAATGTGTTCTGTTGGATTCATAATTTTTTTACACAATTCACAATTTCAGAATGTAATGAAATGCATTCCCTAATTTATTTACGAGATTTACACATTGGTTAACTATACTGTCGCCCTAATATAAGAGTATGGTTTAATCTCATATTTATAATGCTTAATTTTGTTTCCAATTTGACTCATTTGTTTATTATCTTTATGCTGCTTAATGGATACAGTCCAGCTTTCTTAGCTTATATAATTCTACAAACGCAATGGAGGTATAGTTTATGTGTTGTATTATTGTTGTTGAATTAACTTTCGTTAATTCCCACTTCCCCCGCAACAAAAGCACACTTTGGGAATTTTTGTTATTGCAAACAAAAAAAAACTGACTAACTACTAGACCTTTAGACTATAAAATCTTTTTTTTTTTTAATTCTCATTTTGGCGTTCATGATGAGGGTAAATCCAGGAAAACTCTTCTGATGCACCAAACATATAAAGTTTTTTCTTTTACTTTTTACTGGGTCGATACCGCTGCTGGCAGACGACTCCTGGTGTGCGAGGGTCTCATCAACTCAGTAGTCAGTACTTCTGTACTGATATAAATTTTAACAAACTATCTTTTAATTCTCTGTTGATAAGATTGAGAAGTTTTCAAGAAACTAAGGCTCCAACTCCCTCATGCAAAAGAGAAGCGGAAGATACAAAAGTGATATTCAAACTAATAAGCATGATAAGTGGAAGAAAATCTCACAACTCTATGGCAAAAAAAAACCTAAACTTGATGGAGAGACCAACAAACTTCTATAAAACCAGCCCAAAAAAACTTAAGACTGAGCAAAATGAATCCCACATAAAACCTGGACTAATCTCAGGTTTTCAGTTTGAGATGCACCAAATTTATTTGTGATATTTTCTATTTCAATATGATTCTAAATTTACTGTTAGTGTATAGAACACTGCCTTCAATTAGAATATGTTTCAGAATGTAATAACACTGCACTGTAAACAAGAAGTACAATAAAACAGACCCATTCTTAATCCCTAATCTTTAAAGTAAGACAGGATTTCAAGAATAACTCCTGTTAAGTTTAAACGGGAACTTAATGACTAAATATGATCTGTATGCTGTACATGTATCAATATCAGTTATTCTAACTGTTTCCAAACATCAAATTTCACTCTTTATGAAGTTTGTAAGTTAACATTCATCTTCAAAACAAGTAATGATCCAGATGTGCTGCCTGATGAAGATGGTCGGTATATTGCCTTAGTATTCATTGCCTCATTACATTGTTATATATTACAGACTGACGTAGCTTTAATGTATGATGGAGTGTTTCTAGCAGCTCATGCTCTCGATGAAGTGGGCAAGGCTAAACAGATATCAACTGATAAGGAGTTATCATGTTCAAAATCTAAATCATGGGCGGATGGTCTTAGTGTATTGAATTACATGAAAACTGTAAGTATTTTAATCGTGCTGCATCAAGACCGTATAAACTGAAGCCGTGTTGAAGGTGTATGCTTTCGTATTTGTTGTAGTTACAGCTTATTCATTCTTTAGATATTTTTTCATCTGTGTTCTACTTCTCATTTTACTTTGTTTTTTTTTTTTTATCAAAATTGTTATATATTAGTATATGCATTTAAACCGCCTCGGAGGTCTAGTAGTTGCGTGTTCGCCTCGAGTGCGGGAGGTCGTGGGTTCAAACCTCAGCCGGGTAAAACAAAAGACTTTAAAAGTGGTATTTGCTGCTTCTCTGCTAAGCATGCGGCATTAAGGAGTAAGAGCAAAGACTGGTCGGCTCGGAATCAGAATAATGTGTCCGGGTGAGGTGACATATCTATCTTCCTGCAGACTGTTACCCTGTAAACTAGCACGTTAAAAATCTGTCTCAGCGTGCCGGTCTAGTACAAAGCAGGGTAAATATTCATATTACACTAACATGTTCTCATCCTGAATATGCATATTAATTTGCAGCTGGAAGTTAAGCAGCCATCCATCATCATCCGTATATGCATTTGATCCGAATTATTTGCCATATTTATGTATCATTTTCTGTCAAGTCATCTAAAAGCAACTACATATACAATGTGTATCTCCGAATTTGTATGATATTCCAACGCTTGTATCAGAATTTCCTCCATAGAGGATTATTAAATTGTTGCATACATCATAGCTACTGAACCTATGGTTCTGAACTGTAAATTTGAAGACATCTCTTCGAAACGTTTACCGATGCCACCTTGACTTGGACATTTACGTAATATTTGTGTCACAGACATGTACAATTTGTCATACCCACACTCCCGTCCACCATAAACCGTCATGGTACCTAACGAATGCCAGATGTCACCGGATGTTTACTTGCCACGTGTTACTTATAAAGTAGACACATCCACGTTCATTTTTTTCTATAAAGAGGTTAACTCCTAACTATCCTACTGCCTGTCGATACATTTATTTTTAGCATTGCACAAGTCATGTCTTCTTTGACTGTCCATGACTTAAAAACTAAATCCCTGGGATGTGTTTTAGTTGATTTTAGTCTCTGATGCAAGATTTTAACTAAGAATCATTATTATTAATTCACAAATGTCAAAATTTCAAAAATTTCAAAATGCTCCAAAATTTATGAAACTTAGTATGACTGTTGACTGATAAGTGTGGATGAGACTTTTGACTTTGAATTTCCAAAATGGCCATCGTTGCCATGGAAACTGCAAAATGTCAAAAATTTCAATATGCTTCGAAATTAATGAAACTTGATATTATTGTTAACTGGCAGGTAGAGATGAGACTTTTGACTATGAAATTTTCAAAATGGCTGTCGTTGCCATGGAAACAGCAAAATGTGAAAAATTTTAAATGATCTAAATGTACTGAAAATTTACAGAAAATGTATAGCCATGCATACATGTGCATTCACTGTTAAAAATTTTGAAATGGCTGCCGGTTAGTGGCAATGGGGAAGGGTGACATCCGCTATTGCTTGCAATGGCAAATCTAGTTGTTTTGGCTTTAACTAGCTGTCAGTAACTGTGAGTTCTCTCAAATCGTACTTGTTAATTTGATCTGTGGCTACACAATGGCTAAAAAGAAAAAAAGCGACAATAAAAAAACACTACACAGAATATAAAAGTTTGAGCAACACGAATCCCATCAAAGATCGAGGTGAACTCAGGTGCATCAGAAGGATGATTGATTGTTGTTTAACACCACTTTCAGCACTATTGTGCTATTTCGTGGCGGTCAGTTTGTATTGGTGAAGGAAGCCGGAGTGCTCGGAGAAAACCACGACCTTCGGTAGGAAAATTGACAATCCTAGTCCATTAGGATTGGAGTGGAATGCACCTGCCACATGCGGGATTGGAACTCACAACCTCAGTGTTGACAGGCTAGTGATACAGTAGTTCGAATACTTAGACCACTCGGCCATCGAACCCCCTCCCTTCTCACTGGCTAAAAACGAAAAAAACGCAATAACATAACACTACACAGAAAAGTTTGAGCAACACGAATCCCATCAAAATCGAGGGTGAACTCAGGTGCATCAGATGAGTTGTTCCTGTATGTTACCATATTAGAGTGACTAACTATCCTACTGCCTGTCGATACATTTATTTTAGCATTGCACAAGTCGTGTCTTCTTTGACTGTCCATGACTTAAAAACTAAATCCCTGGGATGTGTTTTAGTTGATTTTAGTCTCTGATGCATGATTTTTTATTATTAATTGTTTTTGGCTTTTAACTAGCTGTCAGTAACTGTGAGTTCTCTCAAATCGTACTTTCTTGTTAATTTGATCTGTTGATACTATTTGTAATGCTTTTTTGTTATTTAATGTTTACTTATTCATGGTTATATCTCGTCTATATACCAGCTTTGATAAGTGTTTGATATGACTATAAGTTTTCACTTCTTCGTACTATGAACAACAAAATTATTTATTTTGTAAAAAATATTTCCGTTCTCCTTTAAACTGTATACCTTACAACAAAATTATTTTCATTTACCTGTGTATATTATTGTATTTGGCGGCTTTTTGTTCAAGTTTGTTGTTGTTTTTCTGAAAATGTTTACATCTCACAGCGGTATACTACTGTTGCCTTTATTTATTCGCCCCTTATTTTATTGATTTTGTATTTACATTGTATCATAGATCAAATTTATTCATTCAGTGTATGTTCACTTGTGTTAATATGTCTTTTGATTGAGTTAAGCCATTTCAATTGATATTTTATAGTGTGTCTTTCTATGTTGTGATGTTACACTATTGTTTCAGATAAGGGTAAAGGTTGGTACCTATTAAAACGTTTAAACCCGCTGCATTTGTTTGCACTTGTCCTAAGTCAGGAATCCGATGTTCAGTCATGTCAGTAGTTTTAGTTTGTTGATGTGGTTCATAAGTGTTTCTCGTTTCTCGTTTTTTATATAGATAAGACCGTTGTTACACAATGGCTAAAAAAGCGAGAAAAAAAGCGACAATAAAAAAAAAAAAGCACTACACAGAATATAAAAGTTTGAGCAACACGAATCCCATCAAAGATCGAGGTGAACTCAGGTGCATCAGAAGGATGATTGATTGTTGTTTAACACCACTTTCAACACTATTGTGCTATTTCGTGGTGGTCAGTTTGTATTGGTGAAGGAAGCCGGAGTGCTCGGAGAAACCACGACCTTCGGTAGGAAAATTGACAATTCTAGTCCATTAGGATTGAGTGGAATGCACCTGCCACATTGGATTGGAACTCACAACCTCAGTGTTGACAGGCTAGTGATACAGTAGTTCGAATACTTAGACCACTCGGCCATCGAACCCCCTTTCTCACTGGCTAAAAAACAAAAAAAAACGCAATAACATAACACTACACAGAAAAGTTTGAGCAACACGAATCCCATCAAAAATCGAGGGTGAACTCAGGTGCATCAGATGAGTTGTTCCTTTATGTTACCATATTAGAGTGAACAGAAGACAGGATGAACAAAGAGATCTGAATGCATAAAACGTGACACACATGAATGAAACAACCAAGCTTTGAAAATTCACAGTCCGCATGTTGAGAAGAAACAAACGTTTGTCTTGTTTGTTTATCGGATTGTACCTGAACTAATGATACATGTGTGAACTGACGCCAGTAACATATTTTTTTATAATTGATCTTGCCGGGGTCTCTTATAGCTTTCGATGCAGTATAGCTTTAATTTGCTCATTGTTGAAGGTCTACGGTAACCTATGCTATAGTTATGTCAATCATCGTCCTTTTATATCTTTTGGATAGTTGTCACATTGGCAATCATACCACATCTCCTTAATTTTATATAAAGTATATATTTTTTTTTTATTTGCAGATGGATTTTCAAGGGTTGACTGGAAGGGTACAATTTGAAAATGGTGAACGTAGAAATTTTAACATGGATGTTATAGAATTGTCTAGAACTGGACTTCAAAAGGTAATATTCAGACAATCCATAATTCTAATCAACTGCCGGTCTTTGGAAACATTTTCTTTCTAATTACAAGGCAGCAAATTTCAAATAAAATTAAACATATTATATATATATACAATTCATCTAAAATTTAGCTCAACCATGAACAATGTTAGATCTGCAAATTTGCGTTAACAGATTTTTGTTCTTCCTTCAGCGGGATTCGAACCATTGCTTCTGTGACATCGTGGCAACACCGCCTGTATTGTGCCCAGCGTCCTAGACAACTAGACTTATTGTGTTTATTCTTTTTTTCTTATTATTATAACGCTTGTTCTTGTCCTTTCTCGCAACTGAACATGTTCAAAGCAGTTCTCATAAACCAGAAATCAGATGTAATTAAGGTTCTGCATGTTAGGCTTACTTACATGAGGGTATGGATGGGGTCCTTTATTTCTGTATTCTTTAATTTTTAGGCCATTTTTCTCTATTCTTTATACCTTTTGCCCATTATTCTCTATTCTTTATATTTTAGCACCTCATTATTCTTTATTCTTTATATTTTAGCTCCTCATTATTCTCTATTCTTTATTTTTTTGGTCCATTTTTCTCTATTCTTTATATTTTTTGCCCATTATTCTCTATTCTGTAAACCCCCATCCACATCCTCTTACATGTCTAGTTGTGCACTAGTAGTTTGTACGTGCATTGGATATATTAAGGGGTACTTGATGGGTCCAAAGAAGTGAATGGTTTACAACTTTACAAGAGTATAATCCTATAGAATTATTTTAATAAGATAAATAAACCCAAATGTGTTTTAGATATAAGAAGATGTGGTATGAGTGCCAATGAGACAACTCTCCATCCAAGTCAAAATTTATAAAAGTAAACCATTATAGGTCAAAGTACGGTCTTCAACACGGAGCCTTGGCTCACACCGAACAGCAAGCTATAAAGGGCCCCAAAATATTACTAGTGTAAAACGATTCAAACGGGAAAACCAACGGTCTAATCTATATAAAAAACAAGAAACGAGAAACACTTATGAACCACATCAACAAACAACAACTACTGAATATCAGATTCCTGACTTAGGACAGGTGCAAACAAATGCAGCGGGATTAAACGTTTAGTCTGTATAGTTATTATACAGGTTCAAAAGTTTGTGAAATACATTATTTTTTCAAAAATGTTTATTTTTAAAAAGTATTATTTGACCGGTTCAACCATCCCACCCCTAAGCACCCCTCCCAAACAAACCTCTAATAATCCCCTATACCCTTTCTGTATCCAGGATTTTACCGTATTTTTTGGTTTAAAAGTGGTGTAAGTAATCCAAAACTGTTTTTTTTTTTTGCTGCAGTATGATTGGAGGCCTGCTGGGTTAGACATGGGTCAGGGGAACCCTGTTCAACTTGTTTTCTATTGACTGCTAAAGGGGTACTGCATCATTGGTTTAAGAGGGGTGCAAACAGTTAATTTGGTTATTCACTCTGACAATTATGGGATTTTGTAGACTTTTCTGATAGCACCATAACACGTTATTACTTGTCTTATTTCAGATTGGTACATGGGCTCCGAAGCCAGGAGTAAATATAACAAAATCAGAAAAAGAAAGAAAAGTAGAAGTTGAGAAAGATTTAAGCAAAAGGATGTTGAGAATCACAACAAAAGAGGTAGGAAAAGAAGAAACGATTTATTTTACTGCACCTAACATATATACCTCAATCATGTCAATAGGTCTGTCCTTGCAGGTATTTCCTGATTTTGTGTAAGCATTACTAAAATACTAATAAATTAAGGATTACATTGTCATAATTCGAATTCGAATAATCATTTTACATTTCAATATATAGATGGTATCAAAAATTTAAGGACTTGATCACCAGTCCAGTAGTCAGCACTTCTGTGTTGACATGAATTATCATTGATATAGTCAATTTTGAAATACCTGTTTACAAAACTTTGAAATATCTGAAATGTTAAGGATTTTCTACCCCAGGAATAGTTTACCATAGATGTATTTGGCAAAACCTTTTGACATTGTGAGTCCTGAATGAACTATGAAGAGTTTATTGACATGTAATAATGTTTTCACTTATGGCAATTTTAATAAAAAAAAACTTTGATATTTAGATTTCCTACATATCGAGGAATATAAGAAAAAATAAATGCAGGATATTTGATAATGAAAAAGAGAGTTGAGAGATAAAAAGGGTCATTCCAACTCATAAGTCGAAAATAAACTGACAATGCCATGGCAAAAAAAAAAAAGACAAAAGACAAACAGTACACAAAACACAACATAGAACACTAAAGACTAAGCAGCGCGAACACCACCAAAACTGGGGTGATCTCAGGTGCTCCGGAAAGGTAGCCAGATCCTGTGCCACATGTGGCACCCGTCATGTTGCTGGTGTAAGTGTTTGAATCTTTGAATTTAAATCTGTGCATATTTTTAGGATCCACCATATGTAATGCGTCCTGAAGGAGATGTAAAGCCAGGTGCTCCTAAATATGAGGGATTTGCAATAGACATTCTTGAATTGTTGAAGCAAAAATTGAAATTCAACTACACAATAGAAGCTTCGGATGGTTATGGTAATTGTAAGGAGGACAGACATACAAAACAAGTGAAATGTGATGGTATGATGAAAGATCTTGTAGAAGGGGTAGGTATGCTAATATGTGTTTGTTTATTCCACATTGGCTAGATGTATAGGGGAGGGTTGAATCTCACAAAACATGTTTAACCCCGTCGCATTTATGTGCCTGTCCCAAGTTAGGACCATCTAGACTTTGTTGGTCTTGTTTCTTTTTAATTTTGGTTTGTTTGTTTGTATGTTTCGTAATAGAGTGTGGCGTCCATTGCGATGAACTAGTATACATTATTGTTTAGGTGCCAGCAGAAGCCCAACTCCGGGTGCGGGATTTTCTCGCTGCATTGAAGACTCATTGGTGGCCTTAGGCTGTTTTCTGCTCTTTGGTCGGGTTGTTGTCTCTTCGTTTCCATTCTCTGTTCAAGCGTTTTCATGAAATATTGTTTTATGTATAACTTTGAGAGAATTGTGCAATGAGAAAACATTCAGCAATATTGCCACTTGAACATTTTTGGTTTGTAATTAAATGTGCTTTGTAGTTTAAATATTTATTAAACTATTTATTAAGTTTTGAAAAAGAATTTTATGAAAATTCAAACGAGGATATATAACTTTGTTTTAAAATAAATTTAATCTATTTAGTAAAAGAACACATTTAAAACCTTCAATTTAAAATGTAAGAACCTCAATGTAATTAAGGTTCTGGATACGAAGAACATATTTTTATTTCTATTTCAGAAAGCAGATCTTGCAGTTGCCGGAATGACAATTACATATGATAGAGAAAAATACATAGACTTCACAAAGCCATTCATTAATACAGGAATATCTATCCTCTTCAAAAAACCAGAACCTGCACCTCCAAAACTCTTTTCATTTTTAGACCCATTATCAACAGATGTATGGATTTATTTATTGGCGGCATTTATGTGTGTTAGTTTTATGTTGTTTGTGATAGCCAGGTTTACCCCATATGAATGGTGCAATCCACATCCCTGCAATCCAGAAACAGATGTTGTTGAAAACCAGTTTTCCATCTTAAATAGTCTTTGGTTTTCCATAGGAGCCCTCATGCAACAAGGTATTCAGCTTCATATTTCAAATATTCATGAATTACAATTATATGCTTTAGCTTAGAAATCAGAAATTAATGTAATGTGCTAATTAATGCCTTTCTGCATTCATTGTAAATATGTTCACAATATGATTTACATAACCTTTCAGCTCAAAATCTCTAACAGGTGTTAATGAAATTGACAACTTTGTGAAATGTGGAAGGCACTTGAAGGGGGTTTTGGTTTAACAAAAAATGAAAATGTATTTTTTAATTATTAGAGAAACAGATTATTACATAGTTACTCTTGAATTGTCGGATTTATCCAATCTCGATAGTTAAATTATAAATTTTAAAGTCCTCGCCAAGGCTCAGACTTTAAAATTGATAATTTAACTATCTCGATTGGATAAATCCGATAATCCACTGGTATCAATGTAAGAATCTATATTTAAGCGAAGACGATATTCGTGAAAGTTATCTATACCTTAGATGGATTTGCCTATTTTTATCTTAGATCCTTTTTGGTCATATAGCTCTTCAACTGTTTCGATTTTTATATAAAAACTACATGTTATTGAACATATAGGTTTAATGAAAGTAAACCAGTACACCAAAAAGAAATCATTCATCAGTATCCTGGTTACTATACACGATTAAATCAAATCAAAAGCAACACGATGGAAGTAAGGACAAACAAGGAAAGGATACTAGTATAGAAAACATAAGATAACTGATATGAACAAAACCTGGGAGCTGTATTAGGTGCTCTGGAATGGTAAAAATATCCTGCGTTGTATACCAAATGCCAAGACCATCTTAATCATTGTCTAGTAGCCAAAGTCGATTATGGCCCAAACTACAATGCAGGCCATACATTGGACAAAAACATTTGTAAGACACACACAAGCATGTGCAATTAGAACCTTTACATTATCCTATCATGACATGTCAACAGGTTGATTATTAATTTATTTTGTCAAATAAATATTAAGCAAATATTACACTGCTTGCAGGGTCTGAAGTCGCACCTAGAGCAATATCAACAAGATTGGTGGCATGTTGCTGGTGGTTTTTTACCCTTATTATAATATCATCTTACACTGCCAATTTAGCTGCGTTCTTAACAGTAGAAAGAATGGTAGCACCGATAGAAGGCGCTGAGGATCTGGCGAAGCAAAGTGTTATAAAATATGGCACTCAAAGTGGTGGAAGCACAGAAAAGTTCTTTTCGGTATTGCAATTTGATATTAATATATGTTTCTTTAAACAAAATAACACTGTCTCTCTTCTAGGTGTAATACTACCATTGTTTTTCCCCTATTAGTCTTTGTTAAATTTGCACTTTTCAAAAAATTGTGCAGAATTTATCTTTGATTCAAATAAAGAAATACTTGGCATGAGTAAAGTTTTATCTTGTTCAGTACTATAGACAAAATTTCACATAACATTTCAATGCATATAAGAAAATAACCATCACTGGAAGTTAACCAATCAAATTTTCATCCCTTTTTTTCATGTGTACAAGCTTTAGTAACCTCAAGTTTCCAAATTATTCTATAGAAACACCAAATAAAAAAATAATGGTGCTTTGAAACACCCAAGATATATGTTTATGACTCAGAATTTTTACTGCAATGAAATGTAGGATTAATTTCCTACAACTGTCAAATTCAAGGGAATATTTTTTTTCGACCCTTTTTGCGTATGCAACCGGATGTGATGTACTATGATTTGGTGGTATTATACCTTCTACAAAATATTTTGTCTAGAATAGGTAATAATCATATTCTATAAAGAAAATTGATAAAGTACATATGATTTGTTATTTGTTGGATTTTCAAAATAATATTTCTTTATTAACACTGTGGTTTTTTTCAAAGAATATATTCGTTAAAATCCTGTTCGGTTCAAAAAACGCACTTTATATTTTTAAAAGGGTAATGAAAAATGTTAAATGTAAGGAATAAAGTCAAAATAGATACCATTTTAGTAATTCAATAAGCCAAATGCACGTTTTGTTTACGTTACACTTCAAAGACTCATTTTATGAAACCAAACATGTGTTTATTTTTTTAGACAAGGGAAGTATAAAACAATGTAAGGAAATAACTTTTTTAAAGAAAGTACAAATAAAAGATTTCTTTCGCTTGACAAATAATCAAAAACTGCCTGAATAATTTGATTTGAAGTAATAGTTTTTAAACGCTATAATCCATAATTCAAATATCAGAAAATTGAAGGAAATGGTTCACTCATTTAACCCCTTTGACTATATGCTTTTTCATTATAATACAGGACTCAGTCTTTCCAACTTTTCAACAAATGTGGACAGTGATGAGCGGAGATCCAAGTAACTTTGTGGGCAATAGTAATGAAGGAAAGATAAAAGTTGAAAGAGGGAATTACGCATTTTTTGCTGAAGCTACTTTCATTGAATATGTAACTGCCCGAAAGTGTGAATTAATGCAGGTTGGGGGTCTGCTCGATTCAAAAGGATATGGAATTGGCTTACCCGTAGGTAAGTCATCATTATATGAGTTTTCTAGGATAATAAACATTTGCATTAGTCAAATCTATATCTACAATTTCATTTGCACAACGCTTGTCTTCATGTTTGAATTTCTCCATAAATTTAAACATAACAGTTGTTTGCAAGTCTTTCTGTTTCCAGAATTAAAATCTTTCACAATTCGACTAGAAGAGTTCTATTAAATACCACTTCAATTCTTAGCTTCAGTGTCCAAGGCATTGTTGGTAATAGTTGTAAAGGTGTACACTAAAGTGATTGGTTAAAAACGACCTAAACATGCAATGGATTTTCATCCTTTGGTGGTACGTTTGTAAAAATCAGCTAAACTATTTTAATTGTGTCAAAATTTTATGTTGTTGGGTAACCTTAATGAACAATGAGATTAACCACGGCTGTGACAAATTTGAATAGGAAATTTTCACACGTATACAAGATCGCAAATCTAAAGTACAGTAAAAGTCGGCTATAACTCACAATTATACAAAGTGCTAAAGAATATAACAAATATAAAAGCATTTTTATAGCTCATTTACGTGACGTATTATGGTATACCGTTGACCGTCCGTCGTCAACATGTCGGACATTAACTCAAAAAAGCTTTAACCAATATGCATGAAACTTTGGTGAATTGTTTATATCTATTGACATAAGCTCCCTTTCGTTTTTTATAAATTTCAGATTTTCCGTTTCCGAGTTTTGGGGTTTTATTCATTAAAAAAGGGGGGATTTTCCAGTTTTCCGACAATAACTCACGAATGCTTTCACCAACTTGCAAGGAATTTTGGTGAATTATTTATATCTATTGACATGAGCTCCCTTTCAATTTTTATAAATTTTAGATTTTACCTTTCCGTGTTACATGGTTTTATTAATAAAAAAGGGGATTTTCAAGTTTTCAGACAATAACTAAAAATGCTTTCAGCAGTTCTCATGAAACTTTGGTGAATTGTTTATATCTGCTGATGTAAGCTCCCTTTAGAATTTTATAAATTTTAGATTTTACATTTCTGAGTTATGGGGTTTTATTCATAAAAAAGGGGGGATTTTCCAGTTTTTGGACAATAACTCAAAAATGCTTTCAGCAGTTCTCATGAAACTTTGGTGAACTATTTATAGCTATTGATGTAATCTCCCTATTGATTTTCATAAATTTCAAATACGACATTGAGAAGAAATTGAACTTTATTTGTTTATAGTCTGACATCAGATTTACTAAGTATTGCACAACAGCAAGAAATCTTTAATTGAATATAAATTCAATTGATGTAACCAATTTCAAGTTCTTTGACTACATTTATTCAGAAACCTATAATATGTCAAATATTTAATAACAATCCAAATTGAGACCTGTATCAAGCTTGAATATTGTGTCCATTTTTGCCCCAACTGTTCAGGGTTGGACCTCTGCGGGCGTATCCAGCTGTACTCAGTGAAGCAGTTTATTTTTAAATGAAGTGATTTGATATCATCCGCATTGGAATGGTAATTCATGTCACCATAATTCTTAGATGTTTGTTGACTTGTCACTATACGAATACAAAAACAAAAAGTAATAGCTTCCTACAAACACCATATGATATGCTACAAAGACTAAAATTATTAAATAATACTACCTCAATCCATCCAACATCGGATGCAATTTATATAAAGCTAGCCAATATTGCTAATCCTTTAAATATTTCAATCATAATTGGACTCAAACGAAATATTAATAAGTTAATGTGGTACAAACACCTTGACTAAAATTAATTTGGCTCATTTAATTTTTATAAAATTTTGACAAAATATTTATTTTGACCCTTTGACAAAAATTTCAAAATTTCAAAAACTTGAACCACACACTTTATCGGAAAAATTTATTTGGATATATAGCAGTTTGACAAACACTTATTTTGATCATTGAGAAGTTAATATTTCCTTAATAATAGAATGTGATTAAAACGTTCAGCTGATTTTAAAGCGTTATCTCCCTGTAGTGTTATGTACCACCTTAATGTAAATTTGTTTGACAGCGCCTTAAAAACGATATTGTTGTATGACGTCAGGGAGTAAAAATGTTGGATTTATTTACATTGTTAAAATCTTTTTTTATTGAAAAATCAATGAATAGTATGCTTATGATGCCATCGCAGATAAACCAGAAATGGCATTCAACAACTAGATGGAATATTAAATTGATCAATTTTGCTATGTTCAAACAGTTTTCTTGATATACCCTCATCATGAACGATCAAGGCGGTGTTCTCCTAAAGGTATAAGACCAGTTGCAAATGAGAGGAAATTAACAGTAATTATTGATCTAATAATTTGTATATATTTTCAGAAATCCTTAAAGCGAGGAAATCACTATGTGATCCGTGTAAACTCATCGAACCTTTAAACAAACTTATAAGTAAGGGTTATCGTACCAATATTGTAATTAGATCTCTGAATATAGTTTACATTGGCACTTATATCGATTTTGTCATTAGCAAATTAAAACATAACTAAGTTGTATCTTCTTTTGAGGCGGGATGTTTATAGACACACACGTTAATTTTATCTCTTAAGAAGTAGCTCCTCACTATCCTACTACCTGTCGATACATTCATTTTGGCATTGCACAAGTCATGTCTTCTCTGACTGTTCATGACGTTAAAATACTAAATCCCTGGGATGTGTTTTAGTCGATTTTAGTCTCTGATGCATGATTTTTATCATTAATTGTTTTTGGCTTTTAACTAGCTGTCAGTAACTGCGAGTACTCTCAAATCGTACTTTCTTTTAATTCGACCTGTTGATACTATTTTAATACTTTTTGTTATTTTATATTAATATGGATCTTGTCTGTATACCAGCTTTGATTATTTGGAATATCTACTAATTTTCACTTCTTCATACTACATTTGTATGAACATCAAGATTATTCTCCTTTAATCTGTACAGGAAGTTTTATTGTTGATATTTACCCTTATGTATCTAGTGTTAAATTAGGTATTTATATGACAGACCTTTCTTGGTATTCCTAATTATTGGAAGATTTTATATAGACAGAAAAGTATACCTAAAACGACAAAGTTATTTTTCATTTACCTGTATATATTATGAAACCGGTTTTTCAAAAGCGATTATTTTCTAAGGGTTAAATATTTCGCGGTGGTGTCTTGCCATGGCTTTATTTGGACTTGTTTGTTTGCTTTTGGCCTTGAATGTTTGTCCCTAATATTTTATTAACTATGTATTTACTTTCAGGTATCACAGATCGAATTTATTTGTTCATAGTGTGTTAATTTACGTTTTGATTGAGTTAAGCCTTCCAATTGATGTTTTATCGTGTGTTTTCTATGTTGTGATGTTATACTATTGTTTCAGAAAAGGGAGAAGGTTTGGTACCATTAAAACGTTTAATCCCGCTGCAAATGTTTGCACCTGTCCTAAGTCAGGAATCTGATGTACAGTAGTTGTCGTTTGTTTATGTAATTTATACGTGTTTCTCGTTTCTCGTTTTTATATAGACTAGACCGTTGGTTTTACCGTTTGAATGGTTTTACACTAGTACTTTTGGGGCCCTTTATAGCTTGTTGTTCGGTGTGAGCCAAGGCTCCGTGTTGAAGGCCGTACATTGACCTATAATGGTTTACTTTTATAAATTGTTATTTGGATGGAGAGTTGTCTCATTGGCACTCACACCACATCTTCCTATATCTATATAGAGTTGCAATGATCAAGACATAAGACATTTCATCCCTTGTGAAATTACTTGAGAGTCTTGTCATATGTATTTCAAATATAGACGATGTATTAACTGTATTGTGAGTTTGTAAAAGTTTCCTTACGAGGAGTATGACCTGTGTTAAAGATGATTACTTCCTGTACCTTAGTTATTCTTTCTCACCTTTGAGTTTGAATTCAATAACTTTTCCATTGAATAATGTTAATTCTTCCTTCGCTTTTTACTTTATTTACATATCTACAGTAAACAACTTTTGTTTATGTCTTAGGTTCGCCGTATCGAGATGCTCTTTCTGATGAAATTTTAAATATGCAAGAACAGCAGAAGATAGCTGAACTTAAGATCAAGTGGTGGCAAAAAGAGCGTGTTCAAGGTGGAGTTTGTACTGAAGTAAAAAAGAGTTCAACTAAAGCATTGTCAATTAAAAATGTTGGTGGTGTATTTGTTGTTTTAGCTGGTGGTGTAATCGGTGGATTTTTCATATCAATGTGTGAATTTGTATGGAAAGCCAGAAAAAATGCAAAAGAAGATAAGGTAAATACGTATGTTAGTTAAGCTCACAACAACTTAACTTGTGAAGTTAGTTTGTAACATGAATTATAGTGATTGATATTATAATTTATTATATACTTAGTAGTAAATACAGATAAATTGTATGTGTAATACAATCATTGGCAAGCGTGCTGTATCAGCCACTCGTGATGATATCGATATCAGCACGGTTGCAAATGCTTTATCACACCTTTAATCTGTACGACGTCATGTCATCGATTGCAGTCACTGTTGCAAAGGCTTTATCAAACCCCTAATCTGTATGATGTCATGTCATACCTATAATCTGTATGACGCCATTTCAAACCTCCTTATCTGTTTGACGTCATGTCACATAAAAAAGCATCTACGTGAGGTATATAATAAAGTGTATATGATATGGCTTTTTCAATATCACACACCGTATCAACCCTCAACCAATATAATCCCTCGAGCAGAGCTCTTGGGATTATATTGGTGTCTCAGGTTGATACAGATGTAATATTAAAAAAGCCATATGATATTCTCTATACAACACAAATCAAGTAAACGATGGCTTTAGAATTTTAGGTTCTCCACCATGCTCTTCTAATTTGTTATTTATTTGGCCTTTGAATTATTTTGATTCGAGCGTCACCGATGAATCTTTTGTGGACGAAATGCACGTCTAGCATACACAATTATAATCCTGGTATCTTTGTTGACTTTTTTTATTGTAAGGGTGGAAGAAGGACTGCAGAAAATAAAAAAAAATATTTAACTCACTTCACAACAAATAAAGAATACCACATAAAACACAAAGGCAACATTCAGAAGGATATCAACAATTCAGACGCGAGAAGCATGCATGTTATTAATTACTCTATTAGTATTTCAAGCTTTCTTGCTATTTCGTGTATATTAAAATAAGGCTTGTTTGTGACACAAAACAGTTGACAACTTCAAATTTAACTGCACAGTTTGAGACGAATATTATCTAGATTTTACACTCTACATGTAGGTATTGAGGTATTATATTAATAAATGATTCGATATTATACATAAATCTGTTAAATTGGTACTTTAGTAGCACATCGTTATTAGACAAAAGAAACAAATATAATTTACCTAAACAAAAGATAAAGAAAATATAGATGAATTCCGAGTATTTCATATAACAACGTTCATGACTTTTGTTTCTATAATATTGAATAAGAATTCAATATAGTTTCTGTCAATTTATAGTCATTTATACATTGCATAGAGCAGGAAAGTAAGCATAGAAAATAAAACAAATGTATTCCATTTCTTAATCTAAAATATGTGTACTTTTCAGCAAACATTGTGTTCTGAGATGTCTGAAGAGTTCCGGTTTGCGTTGACTTGTTTTGGATCTACAAAACCATCAAAACGAAAAAGCAGTTTAGAAATAACAGATAATGGAATTATTCAGACAGCACCAATGCTAAGTAATAACTATGGTGGTTCAAAAGAATATTATGCATAGATGCAACTTCTCAGAATTTATTGCATTCTGGAGACAAGTGTACACCATTTATTAACAAATGCCCTCAACAATGGCTATCTAACCAATGGTGTGACGTTAGTTTTAGTCTAGTTTAAGAACAATGAAATAACAATCTTGTAGATTCTGAAACGATGACATACAGATGAATGTACTAAATCTCATGAACAAATCAGGAGAAATATTTTCATAAGATGATGTTGGATATTACAAGCAGTTTTGATGGTTGACAATCAGTAATTTCACTTGTTTTGTGCTTTAAAGGAAACAAGTTTAATTATGGTGTTGATTTTTAGATTTTAACCTGATTTTATCTTGTACTTTTTGTGGTTTCAAAGTATTTCAATCTGCATCTATGTCCATTAAACTGTTGAGTGATTTTTAATGGATAAAACATGATAATAACTTGATAAATTTAGTAAAACCAAACAAGATGACAAATAGACCTAGCAGGGTATCCTGTTTTTTAATGTCTAGGAAGCCTTTCAAATCTATCTATGTTAAAAAGTATTTTGCAATTATGTCTCGATGTAGATCAATTCTATGATAAATAATGTCTAACTGTTGTTATAAGAACTAATGCATTTCGCATTATCCTTCCAAACGATAATATTATATTCAATGTAGTAAACATTTAGTTTTGAAAAAAGTGCCTTTGTGATATGTAAATAAATTTTTGCTTTACGAATACACTGCATGTTTCAATGTAAGACATATTTCGCTTTTATGAGTTTAGTCAAAAGACTGATAATAATCAAATATAAATTTATAGTGAGGACAAAAATATATCAAATTTTATGTAGCCAATTCACAATCTAAAGGATTCTTGGAAATTTAATTTTTCGTACACTAAAAGAATAACATTACACAATTGGTAGAATTTACAAATTGTATAACGTTTTTAACCAATAACAACGTGTTGGTGTACGCGTTTGAAATTATTATCCACAATGAATTAGATTCTCAAAACGACGAAATGAGATTTGGCTACATGCACTAGTACTTTATTTCCATTATTTGAACTTTTTTTTTTTAATTTGCATCAAATTAAACCATCTCATTTTTACTTAAAATGCATACTTTATTAATAATTCAAAGAGCCTTTTTAGTGTGGGTTTATGTTTCAAATTATAACTGAAAATAAAATAATGTATTCCAACTACCAAATTAATCCTAGTAGATGAAGTTTAGTCTTAAACTGTCATTTCGATCTTAACATCATCTGAAAAGTCTACAACTAACATGTAAAGTTTTGTCAATAGTATACACCTATTGACTGGTTATGAGGGTAATAGCAAGTTTGTTGTCCCTGAGATACCAACTATTGCCCAAGGCGAAGCCGATGGCAATAGTTAGTATCAAAAGCACAACAAACTTGTTATTACCCTCATAACCAGTCATTAAGTGTTTTATTATACCGAACAAAACAACTTTCTAAAAAGTTTACATACACCACTTGGAAAAAAAACAAATAGTCACATAAACATGCACAAGATGAACTATTAGGTTTTTTTTTTGCTCGAGTGGTATTTGTCAATATTTTTTTGCTGTAATGAAGACCAGGAATCCATGTGTAAAAATTCCCGTGCATATATAAACGCTAGCTAAAATATATTACCGTACAACAAAGCAATCCCAGATTATAAAGACGACCACAGTCCCATACCATACATTCAGATACATGTTCAGATATTTGCCTTACAGTCAATCCAGTATTGTTCAGTACCGTTTCAGACAATTCAGTATGTAGTTGTGTTGTACAGATAAAAAAAAACACTATTGAACAGCCTGAACATGGACTGAACAGATCTTAATTGGCTGAAAGTGAATTGTCTGATCAGTACTGAATTTACCGCAGTGGATCTGTTCAAAATTGGTTTACTTTTGCAATCATGTCTGTTGCAATAATGAAACTTTCACATGTGTTCTATTAATATTGATCTTAAGTCTTTATATTAAGATATGCAATATTCTGTGTTTTTTGTGAATATTCACCATATTGTGGATTTCACATTGAATAAAGTGAAACCAACAAAGGTTATGTGCCATTTGTATATATATTCATGTTTTTAAATGTTTGGTCCATACGACTTGATGGGATGAATCTTGAATTTGCTTTGCTCAATAATTCTTACAAAAATTGCTCTTTTGTTACATATTCAAAATATAAAGTGGTCAAGATTCGATGAGAAAAGAAAGCATTCTGTTAATATAATATTTTAAAATGTAATTTATATTAAAAGGATTTTATAAACATGCTTGTACATAGACTTTTCAAACACACCAAATTTACGATTTCATTATGTATTGCGACTTTATGAGGTCATGTTTTCACAATAAGGGTATATTTTTTTAAATAAGTCTTTATATTTTGAAACTTTAAAGGTTAAATACAGGATTTCTGCGACAACAAAACTTATAAGACATAGCTATTCAGACAACATTCTAAGATTTTTGCAGCGTTATTTACAGCATAATTCCTTATATGAGTTTCATATTCATTATTATAGTGCTTTGAATAATGCATATTTTGTTCTACTGCATTAATGTATTTTATTGATTCAAACATCATCAATCTATTTCATTATTATATGATTTTAGGTATTTAAAAGATTAAAAACTATACATGATTCATTCTAAGATAGAACCGCAACTTACTTCAAATATGCCTACCCATATTATGGATTTTACCTTCTCTAAAAGTATGATAAACTAAGACAATACCTAAACATAATTTAAATATATCTTCGCATATTATTCATTTTTACCTTAACCAAAAATATGATATATGTGAAGTAAACAAAAGACATTAGATATAACATGTCCAAAGCAATATCATCCGTCCATAAAAAAAAATGTTCATAATAAATATGTTCACATCTGGGTATGCCGTTTGTAGATACAAATGTTGGTGGAGAACAAACATATGTCATTAACATCACGTAATGTATCATATTAAGTAGGGTACATTTACTTTGTATATATTTGCATTTTGTTTTTGTTGTTGTATTTTTTGTTAACACTGGTCATCTTAATTGAAATAATGTACTTACTGTATGACATTTGCCATGGTGCTCATTGTGCAAAATGTTTTGGGCTACAAAACATGCCTCTAATGAAAAGAACAGATACCGGAATAGATGTAATTCACTGCAAGTAAAGGGTATTCACATTACGAGATTCATATTCTCAAGAAATTGTTGAATAAACTGCAATGTTTCTGTGTATGCGGACGATAAAACTTCAGGAAACTGTCATAGTAAACCAGTTTTCCTTAGAGAATGAAGCTAGCTATTCATAAACTTCTGTTGAGATGCATATCGATGTGTTTTTATTTTATTTATATATTTTGCCATATATACCATCTGATGAAAATAATTGTGCAGTATTATTATAACAGTATTAAAAAGAGCAAGTACAGATACAAACTTTGTTCAAATATATGCATCTATGATGAGTTGATATGTACATTTTATAATTTTTTTCAAATGAAAGATACCAGCAGTGGCGGATCCATTGGGGGGGAGGGGGATATGTTCCGGGGGTTGGAACCACCTTTTTTGATGATCAGTGCTTTTATATGGGGACATATGATTGGAAACACCCCCTTTTTTATCTTGGTTTGGAACCCCCACCTTTTAACTGTATGAATGAGAAGAATAAGAACTTTGACATTAGAATAAAACAAATCTATAATGCAGTTTAAAGGACTTTAAAAGACTTAATGAAATTTGATTTGTTACGAATAATATACAAAACAATTTATAGTGAAATGTATGGAGGAATTGACGGTATGCTGAAAAATGATAATCATGTTACCTTTATTATGTTATGTAATTTTGTCTTCCATGTAAGTGAAAAGCACATTTATCATACTTACTTGAAACTGCTGTGGGATACCTGTGTCATATATTCATTGGTGTATTTTGAGTTCTTCTAAGATAGGGTAGATCATATTAGTACCGAAGTTGATTCTACAATGCCATTGCACATTTAAATGTTAAGTACACCAAAATAAAATATAAAATATTGTCAAAATAACTATTGTTTAGGATTGTACGATCTGATCATAAAATAGAGGTATGTTTGCCCAAAATGCAACTGAGAATGCCAAGGTTTAAAATGTTGAATTTGCACTTTTATCTGATGTATAATGATAAAGTGGAATACACTAATGTAAAAGAAAAGATTTATAATGTTAATGATTATATTAAAACAATGTTAGTATCCTTAGCTTTAAAATTGTGAAGTGGTATAGTGCATACATACTATATATGAAGCATAATGATAAAATGGAATACACAAATGTACAATAAAAAATTATAATGTTTTGATAACATTAAAATAATGTAAGTATTTCTTTTAATTGTGAAGTGGTATTGTACATATAAACTTATTGTTTAACCAAAATTTAAATTTTTAACCTTGTCAATTTTCTATTGGACGTCAAGTTATGTAAATGTATGCACAAATCAACACCGTAGAAAGTTGTTCTTTAGAACTCAAACTTTAATACTGAATTAGAAGAGAAATAAAGGATTAGCATTAACATGTTGATAGAAAATTCATCCTTATTTTTGATTGTCACTATCATTTATATTTAATCATTTTATCACTTGTTATGAAGTCAAAATGTACATATCTCTGAAGGAATAAAATATTTTTTAGAATTTAGACTTTTTCGAAAAACATAAATATATCTAGATGGTAATTCCATGGCACTTGTTTACATATTTTATGGCAAATATATCATGTTTCTGGTAAAAGACGCTATAGTAACGACACTTTGCCGTAAAATAAGAATGTGGTAATCATATAAGAGGGTCTGGATGGGGGTCTGTTAATCTGTAAACATTTAATTTTCACCCCTTTTTTCTCTAATCTTCAAAACATTAACCCCTTTTTTCTCTAATCTTCAAAAAATTAACCCCTTTTTTCTCTAATCTTCATTTTTTTGCCCGTTATTCTCTAATCTTCATTTTTAAGGGCATTATTCTTTAATCATTTAACCCCATCGAAACCCTCATATAATACAGTTTTAGACCCTTTTTTGATTTTTGATTTTTTTAAATTCACTGATGATATAAATAGGAAAATATGGTACGAGTGCCAATGAGACAACTCTCCATCCAAGTCACAATGTATGAAAAGTTAACAATTATAGGTCAAAGTACGGCCTTCAACACGGAGCCTTGGCTCACACCGAACAGTAAGCTATAAAGCTATAAGTCTTGTTTAGACAGAACGTACGTCAGTCCCACTAGCTATAAGCAGTGTATCCTGACTTTTCGTAGCGTTAAACTATCAGGTAACAATACAATTATGAAGATTCTGAGCATAGTGTAATAGGAGACTGGTGCTATCTAAAATTCCAGCGAAGCAAGTATTCAGTATTAAGTGATAAATCTTGATAAATGATATATTACGTAAAATATATGTCAAACGTTACTTGTTTCGTTATTTTTGTCCATGTCTCGGTTATTTCCAACATTTCGTGGTGCAACAAATTTAAAATAACCAAAATGTATTTATTCTTTTATTCGTAAACAGATACGATTTATATTGTATTTCAAATTAATTTTGAACTTCTGTTCCGTTTTACCTTATCCATACGTTAAATGTTCGATAATCAAATCGAATCAGAAGACTTATCAAGGTAACGCAATAAAACCTGAAGGAATCGCATTGATTCAAAAATGTGCGAGACCGGGTGTGTTTACAGAATAAACATTTCTTGCTATGCATGTATCAACCGCTATGCGAATCGACATTAAGTCAACTTTCACCATAACGAATAGGGCACAATCGGTAAAATTACCGGTTAGACTACTATTCTGGTTGCTATATCAACAAACGACAACCACTGAACATCAGGTTCCTGACTTAGAACAGGTGTAAACAAATGCAGCGGGTTTAAACGTTTTAATAGGCGCCAACATTCACCCTACCTGAAAAAATAGTGTAACATCACAACATAGAAAGACACAATATAAAATATTAATTGAAATGGCTTAACTCAGTCAAAACACATATTAACAAAAACAAGTGAAAAT
Source organism: Mytilus coruscus (assembly GCA_017311375.1). Lineage (NCBI taxonomy): Eukaryota > Metazoa > Mollusca > Bivalvia > Mytilida > Mytilidae > Mytilus > Mytilus coruscus. The sequence continues at coordinate 58,491,490 of CM029603.1, read as the reverse complement.
ACACTGAACGAATAAATTTGATCTATGACACAATGTAAATACAAAATTAATAAAACAAGGGGGTTAGATGTAAAACAATATCAAAAAGACAACCATAACCTTGGACAAAATGCCGCCAAATAAAATAACGTACACAGGTAAATAAAAATGATTTTGTTGTAAGGTATACATGGAGTACGGAAATAATTTTTACAAAATAGATAATTTTGTTGTTCCTAGTACGAGAACAAAAGTGAAAACTAATCGTCATACTTAACACTTAACTCAAAGGTGGTATGTATTAAAAATAGTGAGACTAGATTTAACACTGAACAAGTAAACATTAAATAACAAAAATACATTACAAATTGTATCAACAGTTCAAATTAACACGAAAGTACGATATGAGAGTACTCGCAGTTACTGAATGCTAGTTAAAAGCCAAAAACAATTAATAATAAAAAAAATCATGCATCACAGACTAAAAATCAACTAAAACACTTCCCAGGAATTTAGTGTTTTAACGTCATTGACAGTCAAAGAAGACATGACTTGTGCAATGCCAAAATAAAAGTATCGACAGGCAGTAGGATAGTTAGGAGTTCAGATGTTAATAGATATGTATAATGTAATATATAGATACAGTAATCTCTATATAGAAAATGAACGTGGAACACCGTAAAACTTTAGTAATGTCGATTTCAGTCGTTTTTGCTTATAACTCCATTGGAGCAGTTTTTGTGTAATGAGCACACACCTGTTAATGAAGTCCGTAGAGTGTGAACAAACACGAACGTAACGGATCAATTCAGATACAATAAACGTCATGCGATTGGACAGAGAGTATGTTATTGCTTAAAATGTGAAATTGACAATTAAGAAAGTTTAAATCCTCACATATATCGTAGATTCTAGTTCGGTGTCGTCAACCTGTGTCAGTAGTGAGGAAACTATCAAGAAATGAAGCAGACGTTCAAGTTTCGGTATTATTCCTAATCTCATGTTCACTTGAAAAATGAAATACAAGCTCGAACTTAAATGTGGATTATTGAGTGACAGAACATCATTATATATTATATATAAACGTTTTTTATATTTTGTATATGCATATATGTACAGAAACGGCCAGTAGGAATCCACAAATAGAACATTGAGCATTGGGAACGGTAGTGTAAAGCGGGGCAAAATCAAAAGTTTTGATACTACTGCAAAATTGTTCAGATTATGAATGAAGATTTTGCAGCAGATCATTAGGTTGTTTAAGCATCCACATCCGATCGACACCGCTAGTTGAATATAACCCTTTACAATATTACTGAAGGTCATTTAAAAAAAATTAAAACAACACTTTATAAATGTCATGCGACCAAAGCGAACTTCTGGATTTATACCTTCATCAAAAATGTCAATTCCCGAGCAGTGCCTGCATATGGAGTATATATCTCCCAGTTAATATGATATTACAGAGCTTCCATTTCATATCGTGATTCCTTGATCGAAATTGCTGCTTACATGGAAGCTTATAAACCAAGAGTTCCAAGTGGTGAAATTGAAATCATCTCAAAAATTTTACAGACGCCATCCCAAGTTCGTCGACGTTATGGAAGATCTATTTCACATCTGACGATTGATATGTTCCAACTGTCGTAAGCATAATCCCGTCCTCTTTTTCCAGAATATGACACACCAAATAAGACTTATCACCGGGTTTTTATTACCTGAGCAACACGAAGGGTTCCAAATGTGGGACAGGATCTGCTTATCCTGCCGGTGCATTTAAGAACACCCACGGTTTTTGTCAAAAGATGTTTTGTCGATTGGCATGACCCGGCTATAAAACGTTTTTATAAGGTTTTTTTTGTGAAGTTTAAGTGTCAAGTATAAAGACGGTAGACCTTCTTCATCCTTTTAAGGAGAAAAAGACAGATTTGTAATTTTCTTAAATCGCCTCTTTCGTGATTGATGCAGTTATAACATAAACGGTACTAATTTTTCTGCACCAGATGCGCATTTCGACAATCAATGTCTCTTCAGTGATGCTCGAGGCCAAAATATTTGAAAATCTACAGCTTATAAAAAAAAGATGAAGAGCTATAAACCAAAAAGGACAAAAAGTATAGTCAAAGCCGGGCAAGGAATCAGAGCTTTGCACGACGGAGATACATTCCTTAATTTAAACAAAATTCCAAAATTTTCTAACAGCAAATTTTAATAACACAAAATCCGTAGTATAGGAGTATATGTGGGATTCCCAGCATTTGCTTAAAATTCCGCGTTCTTTACCTATCGTCTGACATAGTTCTTAACTGCATAAAATCAGAAACCTAAAGTTTTTCGTTCAGTGGATGGGCTGCGGAATTCGATATTATGGACCTTTGGCTAACAATTTACTACGGTGTTCATTTTTCACGATGCCAAGGACAGCCGTAATAACGTATCCAGCGATACTATATGTGCATGTAAACGATGTACAAGAGCAATCGATAGGTTCAGATTTACATCCTTGAGACCTGTTATACTGTCCTGTGGTTTCAAATCTTGGAGGCAATAGGTTTGGTGTAGTTATATGAAATGACAGGTGTTTTATTATTTTTAAAGTAATCCGGTATTGTTTTATCAGATATTTGGTGGAAAATATTGCTTATACTGATTGCGTCTGATCCCTTATTAGCGAATTCTACATAACTAAACTACGTTTTCCTCATCTTTGGAAGTAGTTGTCTTGGATTTGAATATATTTAAAACAAAAAACAATCACACATATATCATGAAATATTGCCAAGTTTTTGACTATTAAATTTCATAACTCTGAAATACCAAATACATTGAATATATCTAAATCGTATTCAGACTCTTATTTAAGTACATCACTGATTTTGATACAGGCAAACTTGATTTAAGAAGCGTACATAGATCCTCAGACATAATGACAGATCATCATTACTAATGATTGGGTAAAGTTTGAAGTAAATAACTAAGGGCATACTCAATTGACACTTGTTCATTGTTCAAGATGGTATGTTGATCTCTAAATGTCTTTTGGTTGATTTGCCGATGAGTTGCTTTCTCGATGATGTTTACCCCACATCTCCAATTATTTATGGACAACTTAAGCTTGTAACCAGTAAATTCCTTTTAAGGTGAAGAAGAAATAAATACTGCTTTGTATTGGTAATTATTTGGCCATACAAATTAGTGTATATAAAATAACATTTATTGTAATATTTCAGATAGTCAGCATTTTAAACAAAGTTTCCAATTATCATTCATACAGATTTCAACAGACTTACTAATTCACTGCTTAAATTTTTGATATACATATGTAGCTCAAAACAACTATATCATAATGTCTCACATCAATTTCTGTGCATAATACAGGAACTGAAGAAAATTATTCAAAATTTTCTTTTTCCTCAGGTAACATGAATAAAAGTAATGAAACTTTGCGTTTTGTATCATATGATACATCTAACTGATAACACACAGTATGCAAGTTACTTCCAAACATAAAATATGTATTGTTAGAATATAAAGAAAAGAGAAACTGACAGAACATTTCAAAATAAACATCTGCACAAAGAGAGCATAATACGCCATTTTTGCATCTTGAAATTGTTGTAATAAAAAAAATTAATATAAAGGAGGTTTTTAATTAGAAGCTATTAAGATGGCCCTGTAGAAAACGCTACTTTAGGATATCATAAGGTGTATAAATATTGCCGAAAACTATGACTGTTCAAAGTTCCATAACTCTGAAACATCAGACGAGAAAATTTCCAAATCGAAAGAGAGTCTTCATTCACCAATCTCAACAATCAAAAAGTACCTTACTTTTACCAATTCCAACAATTGTGTAAAGTTGCAAATAAATCTATCCTAGCATTCTCAAGTTAGTGTACGACATGTGCAAAATTAACTAAAATCTGAGACAGTTAAAATCCTGTCACTCTGGAAATACAATTCATAAGAGTTTTAAAATTAAAAGGGAGTTTCCCTTGATCAATCGAAATAGCAGTTTAAAGTTTTGAGTTAATAAATCTAAGTATACTCTTTAAGTAAGTGTGTGATATGTGAGAAATTGCATTTAATCTGACAGTTAAAAGTCCAATAACTCTGGAACAATAGATGAAAAAAATATAAATCGGAAAAAGAACTTTCTTTTTTTCAATCCCAATAAAAGTGTACACTTTTGTGTAAATTAAAATACGCAAACTCGAGTTAGTGTCCGATTTTTGAAAAATTACCTTTAATTTTATATATAATGAACGAACGAATAAAATTTTCAAAATCGAAAGAGGGCTTTTTCCATCAATCCTAATGTTGGGTTAAAATTCATACGAATTGTTTACAGAAAATTCGAGGTATTGTAAGAATTGTTATATAGAGACGGATAGACTAACGGACTTTGATACACAATAATATTTCTCTGAAGGGCTTATAATGACCCAACGTGCTGCAATTAATCTAATGAAGATTAAACAGAAATCAAATCATTTTTGGGAGGAAGAATGAGAGTTAATGGATATCCTACATTTGTGTATGCATACTCTCCCGATTTTGCTTATCGAAAAAAAACAACAGCTAATAAGTGCATAACTTGTTATTTGAACATTATGTACACAAGTAAGTCAAAATAATAACAATTCTATCATATAAAAACAAAGAAATTAAATAAAGTGCCAATAATTTAACCTAAAACAGACATTCATTGATTCATGTATTGTATAAATATGAAAAATATCAATTGCTTAAATTTTGAACACTAGATGTTAGTATTCTATTTTATATATGAGACAATGGTTTATTTGAGGGTCTGGATGTGAGGACCTTTAATTATGTATACCTTAAGCCATTTTTCCCTATTCTATATAAATTTTGCCTGTTATTCTCAATTCTTCATTTTATTTGCCTATTTTTCTGTTTTCTATATTTTTTATCCTGTATACTGCACTGTTTGCCCATTATTCTCTATTCTGTAAACCACATCCAGACCCTCTTATATAATATGATATGACATCTATGGATTATCTTTCTTATACATGTTTCGTGGAATGGACGTTCTACTGAACATTTAACATTTTGCACGGAAAGGAAAAAAAAAGTTATCCTGAAGACAAATTATGAAATTAAAAGATGACCGCTTGAATAACTGATTCTTTCATTAGAAAGTTAGGTACACTGGCGATAAATACGTCCGACGTATTGGTGAATATTTAACCACACAACATTTCTGTGATTCAAATTCTCACAACATTGATAATCATTAAAAATCACAAATTTGATAAAATACATGTCGTTGTACATACTACGAGCAAGCGGACGATACACATACCCGCAATTGTATGGAAAACATAGTGAAAGGCACTTAGATAATGTAACTTAAGTATTTTAGTCGACTAATGATATTTTTCCCTTCGAAATTTTTTTCGTTTATTCATAATGTGCCAGATTTTAAATGTGTTGTCCACACTACGTTAACTTACAATTAGAGGACTTCCGAAAAGCACAATCGGGAATTGTGAAGCGGTATATACATACATGAAAGGCTAATTTACGAATAATAAACCGAACTCATTATAAAGGTATTGAAAACACAACAAACAATCTTTTTGGTTGTATCTCAGGCCAGCTGAAAAAAAAATCAAAACCTCTGTCTACTTAAAAACGCCACGTACGTTTATGGAATATTCACACAGAAAACGTAGACGTGAATTTGTATAAATTATGAAATAAATGAAATATTTACATGCTCTCGTTCAATCTAACTTTACTATAATTCAAAAAATAAACAGTTTATATTACATATCAATGACCTTACTTCACCTATACGAACTTAATGTAAAAACATGCAAGTTTACATTGTATCTGTGTCACTATAATCTACATGTAAGTAACCACTGTCTTTATACCGGTTATTCAGTTCTTTTCGAGAATGATATGGTGATTTTCTCATATCGTGTAATCGAATCACACCATTTGGAAGAGTGTCAATTGATTCGTCTAGTGCGCATGGAATTGAGCGCGCATGTCTGTCATTGCATTTGTTGCACAAAGATTTGTTGATTTTCTTTGATGAACCATGACATCGTACTGCAAATCTAAGCTCTTTCGCCATTTCTGAACAAACAGATTCCTAAAACAAAGAAAAACAAAATGTTTGATTAATTCCGATAAAAAAAACTGAGATCATTTATCAAAGATGAAAAGCATTAAAAATGGAAAGGACGAGTATTAGCCAAATCTTTATTAAATGATGTATATTCTGACCCCTTTATTATGCGTTGGGAATTGATATAAGGACAAAAAGATTTAGTATATATCTTATAAAGTTCATTCTTGAAAGGTCTGATTTCATTTTACCTCATATATTTTGGAAAATATGATAAAAGTATTATTTCCTATATGGTATTGATGACAAATCTAATCTCAACCCTTCAGACAGACATTTTCAATCGGTACCAACAGTCAAAAGGCTTAATTTTGTCTATTTCGGTTCAAATTGATTCAACGTCCCATTCTATGAAATGTATTAAGCTTATTGCCTTAAATCTAACGTTAGATCTGTGTATTTTATATAAAAACGAATATAAAGGAAGATGCGGGGTGTACCGCAATGTAATAGCAACAGAAATATTACATATTTTTATGTATATATTGTCGATACAAGTGATGAAGAAATCGAACAAAAACGTTTGAAAATGATTGCTGATAAAACAATAAAGCAGAATATAGCAGCAGCGACTATTTTCCGGGAGTATTTAAAAGAAAAGAAAATGGATCCAGGATTCGAACATTATGACGCATTAAAACTAGATGAAGCGTTGGGCCATTTCTATATGGATGTGCGTAAATCGGATGGAAATCGTTATAAAACAAATTCACTGCAGTGCTTGAGATACTCATTGAATAGATATTTAAAGGCTCCACCGTACAATAAAAAAAATGACATTGTCAATGATGAAAGATTTAGCGCTTCCAGAGAAAATTTTCCATTCGCCGACCGGTTAACAGGTCAACTTGCCTTATGTAGGGCAATACACTAAGGTTATCACAAGACAGCGTGTTCCTTACTTTGTTCTTTTATAGCACTCATGATTTAAGGTCAACAGGTTGAGCACACTTGATTAAAGGTCAACATATTACAACGCGACTGCTGGTTTGATATGTTCTCCTTATCAATTAAAACATTACTACATAACCATCTAACAAATATGTTTTTCTACAACTAATCTTAAAGAGACATAATATAAATCAATTCCCTAGCTGACAAATAAGACGTCAGAATTTGACCACAATCAGAAAAAATGTGTACTTTATGTCAATTTTTCTAGCGCTAGGAAAAAATGTTTCTCGAAATGTCAATAACTAATTGCATGTCACTTTTTTTAAATGTCTGACCAAACTTTAATCAAACTTTTTAATGTTTAGATATACATGACGTTACTGAATATTGGCACTTATGTCATGAAAAAGTCAAGTAATCCGTCTTAATAGTCTGAAACATTTTTGCTGTTAACTGCATGGATCTTTAGCGATTTTTTTTTCTCTTAATCAGTCCCGAGATACACAGAAAATTAAATGTCCGATTGAAATTTAGTAGTTGAAATATTCGGACTTGCTTTTAATGTTTGCCTTCGCTCTTGCAGTTCCTAAAACTTTTATGGCATCGACCATGAAGTTATTCTAAACATAATTATCAATATTGAATGTAATTATCTGATTTAAAATGTGAGCAAAGAATCATCTGCCTTAAAATAATACAACAATGACGACCACATTGTCAGGCGGCACTACTTGGTACAGAAATAAATTGTGGAGGGACAAAACCAGTTTTACTTGCGCGCAAACCCCCAAATCTGCCTCAATAAAACCACAAATAATTTGTCATTTGAATTACGTCACAGGTAAATTACCTGACCAAGTTGTGGCGTATATCTAAATTTTTCGAAAGCCTCTTTTTGAACGGTTACTAACGGTGATTTAAATGGTACATGTATCATACAGTTTGTTTTATTTTCCTCGTGTTTACTGGACCAAATTATCCCAATTCTGTACCTTCTACTTTGACAGTTTCGAGGTTTACATGCAAAAGAGAGGCGAAATATACCAAAGGGACATATGAAAATTTCACGTTTTTCAATCATTCACCATATACCTACAATTTAGACTCAATTCTTTAGTTGTTTTAATGTATATCTTGAGGACCTAATCTAAACTTTAATTAATGCATTATATAAAACAGCAATATTGTCTACCCAGACACACTACTACACTGCTTAATGCCTTCTTTACATATTTAGAGAATGATTTATTTCTGTTCCTTGGTCGTCATTTATCACTGAAGGCGCGCGCAATGTAAAACCCGTAAACATATCAATAAATGTTAAAAAAGGTTATTGTATTACAAGCGGCTAAAATTTATATTTATTAAGACTAGACGTTTTTTACAAATATGTTTACGACAAATGATTGTTATACAATAAATCTTGTTTTTAATTCAATTATGTATGCTTTACACACACAGATAAAAGCTTCAACTGAAAAATAAGAGAATGGTTTTAAATATATCCTGTTGTTCTTATTGTTTCATTTATTTTAGAGAAGAAAAGTGAAACTGGTCAGACATTATAAAATCACAATGTAAGGAAATGGGAAATACAACTGCTATTTTTGGTAATTCCTCAATTCGGGTTTACCCAACATCTCAATTTATTCTTAATATAAAACTAAACTTGATGTTTATTGACCATAAGAATGCTTCAACCTGCTCCCAATTTGAAAAGGTGTGGATTACTAGATGATTAGGTCATTCGAAACATAAAGCAAAATAAAACTTATATGTAAATTACCATTACACATTTCCAAACTAAAACTAAACTAAATTATACTGGATAAATGACAAATGGTCCGGGCAACAGTTGCATTATGACGGGCTTGATCAGATCGATTATTTGGTGGGCATCGTAATAATCAATCTTTGTTTTTGTAAAGCATTTTGAAGACTTTTGTTTGTTAGGTTCTTATTTTTGCCATAGTGTAATATGTATTTCTTTGACTAATTTTTTTTTTGTATTGCCTAACGGTATCTTATAACCCCATTTTTTAAAGACTGTAAATTAAAATTTTTGCGAGCATTTATTCAACATTGGACAAAAATGCTAGATAATTAATCGTGATTTCAAGAAATATTAGATACAAATAATACTTTGACACTTTAAAATGAGAGCTGGACTTTTTAGTTTCTTGTTTTTTTTTTTTTTTTTTTTGGCGAAACCTATCCAGTCGCCATTTTCGTAATAATGCAAACATCGCAAAAAATTGCTGAATATACGATAATGAAAAGATTAAAAGCGGTAGAAATTATTGAGAGTCTATAAGACAGCAAACAGTAAAACAGTTCTACAATAAAAATCAGAGCGACATCTTGTTGTTCTTTGTGCATTTTCAGAATGTTGTCGTTATTGTCATCCCATATATAATTCCCTAAACAATAATGATACAGGAAATAACAACTTAAATAAAGGCAATTGTGAGTAAAAAAAACTCCGATTTGTTGTTTTTTTTTTAATTTTTAATTTGGTATTCGGAAAGAGAATGCTGGTTCCTGTTTCAAAGTTATCATAGATAACTACAATGATTTGCACCAGTATAATCCTTTTTACAATATAACTGAATAGAAATTTGAAGGTGCCAACAAAGCTTAAGCATAAATATGACAGTTGGTTTCCTCGTTTAAATTGTTTTACATTTTATCATGTCAGTGACGTTTATACCTTAATATACGTTACTGGTTTTGCTCATTGTTGAAGGACTCGCGAACGCCTATAGTTGCTTACATCTACGTCATTTGGTCTCTGGTGGATAATTGTCTCATTAGCAATCGTGACATATATCTTTTTATTTTATATCGACAGCCTCTAATTTAGAAAATAGTGAGAAATAAGAATATGATATACTCGCATTCTCAAAAAGATATGCTTTCTTAAAGCCCATCATAATCAATGAAAATAACAAATTTTGCATAGACATGACACGATTATCTATTTAATATTATTTTTTTCTTGAATGTCATATTCAATATTGTATGATATAATGATACTGTCATCCAAGCTTTTGAAAAACAATATCTTGTGATTTGTCTAGTATTAACTCATCTCCGACAGACATCTAAGAAAAAGCAAAAACGTTCCATGGGAGACATACGAAAACTGATATTAGTAATCTGAAACGGTCATCGACTTATAAACAGCTCTTAAAAGACTGACTGTTCAGTAGCTTTTCAGACGATTCAGTATAATGTTGACGTATACCGGTAAATGGCAACTACTGAACAGTCTGAGCATAGATTGAACATCTTTGACAGCAAGCGAATTGTCTGAACCGTTCTAAATTTACCACAGTGGATAAAAAGACTGAAAGATTGAAACATGACCGAATAATTTATTGATCAGCCTTTTCAGGTGATGTTTAAATCAAAATGACAGTTTAGGACTAAAATTCATTTACTAGTGGTGTATGATAAATAATCATTACCCTGTCTTCTCTAGCATTCTTTCTTGATTTGACAACAAATTCACAAACCGCTACAATCACAGATAATGCAAGGCCACCCATCAGAACAACAAAAATACCGCCGACATTATACACTCCTAAAGGACTAGCTTTGCCAGCTGCAGGACCACTGTCGGCATCACAATTTTCTGACCCTTTCCACCATTTTTCGTACAGTGATTGTATTAAACCCTCTTCTTGGAAGTGTAAAATGGCCATGGAAAGCTTGTCTCTGAGCGGTGAACCTAAAAGTCAAATAAAATCATTAGGGAAAACAGAAGCTTTTTATGTTTTTAGCTGGAGATGAAAACATATACACACCAGCATTGTAATTTAAAAAGTACTAAAACAACTTGCAATTCCATGAAATATAGTTTACAAATTATTTTATTTGGCCTTACAACAGATTTGATTCTAACGCCACTGAAGAGTCATAGTAGACGAAACACGTGTCTGACGTACCAATTTATAAGCCTTGTATATTTAAATAGTTTTACAACCACTGGGTCGATGCCACTACTAGTGGACGTTTCGTCCCGGGGGATATAACCCGCCCAGCAGTCGGCACTTTTGTGATGACATGAAATATCAGTGATACATTCATTTTCTGTAAATTTACTGTTTATTTAATCATGAATCATTCGAAACACTAAGTGTTCTACCCCAAAGCATAAATTGCATTAGCCGTATTTTTTCAAAATTTCTCGTAATTAAAATGGATTAAGCAGTACTATTTGAATATATATACATACCCATAGGGGTGGCCATCCCAAAACCTTTGGAATCGAGTAGTCCTCCCACTTGCATTAATCTACAATCTTGTTTTGTGATATAGTCAATTCCTGTAGACTCCATAAAGAATGCATATCCACCCTTTTTAACACGTTCAATACCATCGGTTCCAGATTTCATCATCACTGTTTTCTCATGACCTTTCATATAATTCCACATTCGTTGATAAATTTCAAATTGTGAATTCTAAATAAAGATATATTTTATAAAGTAATGTAAAAAGATCACATGGATGTCTTTAACAAGTTTTTTACACGTTCACACTTTTTTTTATTTCCCTCGTTTATTCAAAGTAAATATAACACAGTGGCTACTTTGATATCATGAAAATTTATTACTTATACATGTATTGGATATGAATGATGGCGAATTCAAATAGTGCAGCAAGAGTGGCTGACCATTCGAAGCATCTGAGGTTTTTGGTTGGTTTCTTGAACGGACAATCTACAGTATCTTTACCGTTTTGTTCAATTTTGGACAATTGTTCGTCTTTTCTTCGTTTTGTGTTTTACTATTGTGTTGTCCGTCTTTCGACGACTTTTGATTGCCTTAGTTGTATTTTCTACCCTTTTGTCCTGATTATGCATGTAGTACTTGCCATCAAACGTAAATCAAGTAATAATCAATCTTATAATCTTATTTTTATAGAATGTACAATAATCAAGTCTCATTGGTGTCAAATTTACTTTTTTAGTTTGAATTTTTTTGTCAGATGTGTTGTATGTCTGTGATGTATGTTTACACAGTTCTTGATGCTGGATCCCAATTATTGTCTCATAAACCTGTTATGTCTGTTTGTGTTGCTCATCCAATGCTGTCAATATAACGGAACTATAAACATCTGTTTAGCTAGGTAAAAAAACCTGGTTTAACCCACTAGTTTCTTCGGAAAGTGTCTTTACCAAGTCAGGAAAGGAGAGTTGTTTTCCATTCGTTCCATTGGTTGATATAGTCTAGCGTTTGATTTTGTCAGATTTGTGGACTTCTTCTTTTTGAATATACCTTGGCGTTCGGCTTTTTTGTATTATAATGGTTTACAGTCTTCCTGGAATTGCATGGAAAACATATAAAATTGTATTTTTTCACTTGGCTTGTGTCATGCTGAAAGATATTCACCAAGACCCTTCCAGAGTACTGGAGACCAATGCATTTAATACAATTCCATTTTTTTATATCTGTGTTATCATCATCAGCAAATATTCGGAATTCATTTTATTTAAACCTTTTACTTATATTTATGCATGACCGAATATTTTCTTTTTGTATAAAGTTTTGATTGCATTCTGCGTTATTTGAATTTTTGATAATTACTCTAATCACACTGCTAACTTGGTTTTAGTACCAAATATACTAGTGCTTATATTATAAAGGGGAAACGAAAATAAATGCAAGGGGCAATCAAAAGGAACTACAACATAATGCCAAAAATTAATTAAACTAAAATTAAAGAACTGATCATAAAACATTAAATAGAAAACATAAGGTGAGCAGTACGAATTTGGTGTTATCTCAGGTACAAAGGTATTGTTAGCGGTTATTGCGCTGCTAATGCTTTCTGGCCTAGGTCTGCTACTCATATTATAATCCAATCAGAACAATTATTGGGTATAATGAAATAGTATATTGGTATGTTGTCTAACTTTAAGGGACTGTGTTAATATGTATTACCTTAAAAAAGGCCATGGTTGTTCCACTTTCGCGTGTTCCATATTCTATTTCAGTTTGTTTTGCTAAATCTTCTGCACTTTCTATAGGCGACACCAGTCTTTCTATAGTTAAAAATGCTGCTAAATTAGCAGTATAGGATGATATAATGATTAGAGTAAAGAACCACCAAGTTGAGCCGACTATTCTGGTAGACACGGCTCTCGGATTTACATCCGATCCTTGTTGCATTAATGTTCCAATGGCGAACCAAAAACTGTTTGATAAGTTGAAAGTATTCTCCACAGAGTCTGTTTCTGGAATGCATGGGTGTGGGTTATACCATTCATAGGGACTAAATCGTGCCAGCACGAATATACTAAAACTAACAGTCATATACGCTGCTATTAGATAAATCCATATTTCCATTGCTAGAGGATTTAGAAAAGAGAATAATCCGGGTTTCTCTTTCTTTGGCATTCTAAACAATATACTTATTCCGAGATTGAGGAATGGTTTGGAAAAATCGATATATTGTTCACGTTCGTAATTTATAGTCAATGCAGCCATGGACATATCTGCTCTCTGAAATAAAAGTACAACAATTATTCACTTTTTTTACCAAGGGCAAATTAGAGCTTGATTTATTACGGAGACCATAGTCTGACCTGTCACTGAGATGTCTTTGGTAACTTATGTTGTTTGATTGCTATCTAATTGAGGAATATTCCATACCTCTTTTATCAATATCAAACTTAAAGTCATATGACTATTTCTTGTACGGCCATTATTGAATCAATGCATGCATATATATTAAACTAAGACATCTGTGCACATTTTGTTTACATTTACTACGAATCCATAACGTATTTTCGACAAAAAACATTTCATTCTGTGATTGTTGAACGAAAACTTTACCTGCTAATTAACTTTCGGATTTCGATGTCAAAATTAGTCTGTTGATAAAAATCAACTTAGAATCATTGAGCACGTGAGAAAAAATGTACTGATAGATCGTATATAGTTTTTGTTATGTTTTCCATGCGGTCCCTTTTGTTAATTGAAGTTAAGGTTGCTTCATACGAAAAAGCATTTACCCTACGCAAAAGCTTGACTGTATATTCAAATGCACTGTCAGTTGTCGTGAAACGCGAATGATGAAGATTGTTTACCCCATGCCTTTTCAAATGTCAGTACTGCGGAAATAGCCCAATTTACGATAAGATATTTGAATCGTCGATAGTTTGTATTAAAATTGATTATCTCCCCTCCAATAAATATTTGTCTATACCTGAACCTCCTTCATTTTACATATCCAATTTAAGGATGTACTTAGGTCAGGTTTGGGAATTTGTGTCAGATGTTCGGACTCCTTGGTTTTTTTCCTACTATACAGGGTAATATATTTTGCCCCATAGCACCCATTTTTCTTTTCATATAAGACTTCAATAGCTCATAAAATGTCATTTACAAAAATTTAAGCAGATTCTAGATTCCTTTACTTTCGATTTGAGACCTAAATAATACCAATGCAATTGTAAGGTAAAAGTAAAAGTAATTGTAAGGTAAAAGGTAATTGTAAGGTAAAAGTCCGAGTCAGGCTTTTCCCGCAATTTAAAAAAAAATAAATATCTCGAAAAGGAGCTCCATAACCTATCAATACTTTTAGCTCGTTCCGTCCTTAACTAATGCTCTTCTGACTTATAGTATCAATTTTAAATTCTAGATTTTTTTAATTTCACCTAAGTACTTCCTTAAATCTAAACATACCTTTTCTATTAATTCTTTAATTATACCGTTCCATTCTTCTGTTTTTGCATTATAAGCACCATATAATTCGTCGGGAACAACTCTTATTTCATAATCAAATCCAACATATTTTGCTATTGATTTCAACAAATCAACACAGAATCCTTCATACCTGTCATTTCCTTTCAGTTGTTTACTTTCAGCGGTTTCTTTTAACATCACATAAGGTGCTTCCTACAACAAACAAGACATTTTGAGCCGGTCAACTTGGTATATTAGTTGATAAATAAACGTTATATGATTCATTGAACATTTTTCATGGTAAAAAAAAATCGTGTCATCCTTAAGCGGCCCATTTATATATTTGTTTTTTTATTAGGTACAACACTTGTATTGTATATTTGAAAACTCGTTTGTCGTTTCAGGATTCAAACGTTTTGTTTTTTTGTTTTTCATTAGCGGACAACATTGTTGTATTTTACGATAAATTCAAAACTGAAGAGAAAAACAGAGAATGCTCTAAAGTACGACCACCAAGATTTTGATATGTACAACATGAGTGATATCAGCAAGTTAAGTACTATGAGCATGCTTTAGGTAACTACAAACATTATTCAATATGTATTACTTTTTGTGGATGTGCTTTTGTTTTAAGGCCTATCTATGTAACAACTATTTGTTGTTGAAGACCATACGTTGGCCTCGACATGTTTCTTTTGTGTTATAAAATAAAATATAAAATAAAATACAAATTGAAGTGCTGTATGCGAGGCTGATAAGCCTATCCTCCCTTGGCAAATATTTGATTGAATTTCGTATTATAATGTCTAAGGGTTCATTCTTATCGTATATTGCTTGGATATTTCTTGTCTGTACTCCTTTCTCATGGTTTTGATTTATCTATTTCGTGGGTTTTTATCTGGATTTAGATTTTATCCCTCCCCAAAACTTGTCTTAAACATGTCTATTTGGAGAGTTAAGCTGCTAAAATTATGTTACAACAGGTATCATTGTGCATCTACTTGGAGAGTTAAACTGCTATAGTATGCTTTAATCAATATTTCTTTATTTTGGTATAGATATACGTTAAGCATACGCTCAGTTAAATAGTTACTGTAAGCAAACTTATTTTCGCAGATAATTTTTTCTCGTCATGTAGCCCTTTCTTTAGGACTACGCTGTGATGCATTTTAGGGGTGTCTAATTTGTTGATGTATTCATATAAAAGACGATATATATATTTGAAATATTCATGTTGATTTATATCCGTGTAATATTTCTACTCGCGAAAGCAGCGCTAGTGAAAATTAGTTGGTTTCCAGTATATTTGTCTCCCAGAAAGTGCATTATGTTGTTATATTCTACATTATTAAAGTATGCTGATTTTACGCTAAATCATCTATACCTTTTAAGGTCAAGCAAACTGAATAATAATTATTTCTTGATTTTTAAGACATATGTTGTTATTATCAAAATCGAATTATCTATTAATAATGTCATATCATCATATATAATTTCTGCTTTAAAAAATATATACGAACAAGTTTTAAATGTTAGTATCCAATTTTGTAAAATATGCAAATGAGTTAGATGAGAGTGTGTGTGCAAAAAAAACATAAGACATAAAAATCATTTATATCAATTATTGATAGTGGAAACTTCAAGTTTAAATGATAAAAAATAAACGCAAAAGAATATATTTTAGTTATATGGAAGATGTGCACATAATTGTTCAAATCTTTAAATTGTCTGAAAAGAATCTATTTAATAGATAACCAGCTGTCCTCTATACGTTTAAAGTGCAATTGATCCAGATCAGGAACAGACTATAACATTTATTTGTCAACTCTTACTAGTCTGTTTGTTGTTTATAATTGACAATCGATAATTAAAGATTTTTACATCATGGTTTTGAAGCATTACAATACTAAAACTTAATTAATATGAATGTAGAAATAGAAAAATATATCTGGTAAAAAAAATAATAACAGCTGTCATCATGTAGCTGGACAGCATCGTGCATGCCCAATTTTAGTACAGCTAATTTTAAAATGCATTTCCATGAATAAAAGAAATGTGCAAAACATTAAGATTACAATTTTTACACTACAGGGATTGCAACTGTTACACATCAGTAGATTACAATTTTACACTACAGGGATTGCAAATGTTACATATCAGTAGATTACAATTTTACACTACAGGGATTGCAAATGTTACATATCAGTAGATTACAAGGTATCACTACAGAAGATTACAAAAGGGACACTATAGTTGATTACAAATGTAATAATACCAGCAGATTACAAATGTAATAATACCAGTAGATTACAAATGCTACACTTCAGTTGTAACGCTAAAATAGATTACAAATGTTACACTTAGTAGATTACATATGTTACACTAAAGTAGATTACAAATGTAACACTACAGTAATCAAATGAATAAAAAAAATGAAATCCGTGTGTAAGCAACTAAAGCATAGAATTACTTCTCATCTCAGAAATTAACAAAAAATAACATTTAACACGATCTTCTTGTTTTATAAACTGAAATTGCAACCACCCGAAGAAAATTTGACGCAAGTCTACCGTTGTTGTTTTTATTTAAATCTTTTTGGTTATCATGATAACCCTTACGTTACATATACTTTAAGTCAAGAGCAGATACATGTTATTAGTTCAAGTTATTTATCATTAATCTATATAAAACAGCAACACTAATTTGTTATTATTTGTACATAAAGCAGTTTCTACGCTACACACGACTTACTAGGGCAGTGCTCACAATTAAAGGCTTTTTCTGAAATCAAAAATTAAAATTTGAGTCCGATTACGTATCAACTTCTCTGTTATTGTTTAATCTTATACCTTTATTTCTTTCTCATTTGTATTTGTTTGCATGCAACGATGTGTAATTGATTATGGTTTTAGTGATGGGAAGTCATTTGTCTGTGAAACAAAGTTTTTTGTGGTTGGTAAGAATAGAAATGAATTTGAGTAAAATGTTCATGAATGAAAATGTTAAACAATTTGTTTTTAAGTTGCTAATTTTGCTATGATTTAGGCAAAGTATACGACATTTGGGCGATATATTTGATGTACGATTTAGAACCCGTTGAACTGCATCTTGATATCGGGAAAAATATATGTAACTCTCATACTTCAGAGACAGTCAATAGATTTTTTTTAAATAGGTCTAGCGAGAATAGAATGTATGTAAAAAGCGGCAAAAAATATGCATTTTTCACTTTACATCGCATTCTCTCGTAAATTAGCTCGTCATAGATACCAGGAATAAAATTTTGTACGCCAGACAAGCGTTTCGTTTACAAAAGACTCGTCTGTTAAGCTCGAATAAAAAAGATTATCCAAACAAAGTACGAAGTTGAAGAGCATTGCAATTGAGGATTCGTAAATTCGTCCACACGATTTTTATCAAAAATGATGCGTTATTGCTGTAAACATTTCAGTTTTAATGATAAGAAAATATTAATGGGTCACCGTATTCGTTTTTTTTTCAGTTAGAATAAATTTAGTCTCGATATGAAACTTCAAAAAAGGGTCAAAACGACCAGTAAACGTAAAGTCATAACGGCGTCACGCTGCAAAGTTGGACTTTTTTTATGTTTTTCTATACATCAATCATTCCTAAATTATTGAGACAGCAAAGAGAATACGATGACCCCCTTATATTTTCATATCCTTAAAATAGAAAAGGTTATAGCAATAAAATCTAGATTTTAAATAGAATCCTGTGGACAGATTTTATTGAAAATGCAATTCAAAGTTAAAAAGTGCATATTTTCCGCCGCTTTTTACATACATATAAACATAAACATGTAAACATTTATAAAAAAATTAGCAAATTTCAAATAGATTCTCTGAATTATACTTATTATAATTTTGCTACATTTATCACTTTTTCCATATTCAGATGCAGTTCAATGAGTTCTTTAGTGCATACAGTTCATAAATATCCAAAATATCGATCAGTTACGTAAACTTACCCTTAATAAAATAAAATACGACAGCTAAATAAATAACTAAACAAAATCAATGTGTTGAAACCCTAAAATCTGATAAAAGAATTGAATAACAAATATATATCTTAAGTAATTAGTATAAATCTCAACACTTAACCAATGTTTTGGTCATAGATTTATTGATTTAATGTTTAATGCAAAATAATAATCTTTACGATATGCTTCAAAAGCACATTTTATTCTACATTTTACAATAATAGCTACACCTACTTCCGGTATACAAGGAACGACAACAAAGTTACATGTAAATAATTCTTTATTTTACTTACAAGGTTGGTAGAAACAACTAACGTCTTGTTTCCAAGTAAGATATATCTTTGTTCAGAACTTATATTTAGTCCTTTGTCTAAACTCCATGTACCTGTCTAAAATACAGAATATCTAAAATATAGCATGCTCAAAATACAGTATTTGACTTACTTAACAGATTTTTGCAAAGCATTTAAACATAGAACCTATAAAATGTTTTTTTTCTTTTATGATAGTGTACAATCGATAGAAAAAGAAAAATAAGATGTTTTAACTCCTGAAACAACACCAAGGCAACCATTTGTCAAATTCAAAAGCAAAGGAACAGTACTCTTATTGGTCTTCTTTATTTTTCAGTTACATGGAGCAAGCATCCACATTTTGCTGTTCAGGACGACCCCGAGCACCACTTTGAGAAGAATTCTTCGCACGCTACATCTGTGCATTGCTATAACACTGCTGTCAATTATATCAACATATTATACAAGTAAACTATGACAAACATAGAAATCTAAGAACTGCGGTCATGTTAAACCCGAAAATCTCAGCTCTTCAGGAAATTATATTAGACATATTGGTCAATACAGCAAAAAATGTATAAGCCACAAACAACCAAAATGTCCAGAGGAAAATCACAGTAAGTTTATAAAGACCAATATGTGGACTTAATTGTTTGACATTGCATAGACGTAAAATGGAGTACATTTAAACTAGTTTTTTTTTCAAGAACTCAATTATCTCCCTTTTCTATTTACAAAGTATGTCATAAAAATAAGAAAAAAATTCCTGGAAGATATAGATATCAAGAACATAACAAATAATTTGATGATTTTTAGGAAAGCATAATCTTTATAGACACGCTTTGTCTGATTCTTTTTTTCAACTCGAATCAGGAAGGACCATTTAAAACGTGACATAAAGTCAATCTATTTGTCTATTGATGAAGCGCGTATAATGATTTTTGATTCGTTGCATTCTTATCTCATTGACGTATACTTCACGTCTGCTGTTATGTATTCATGTCTAAATTGGCAGTAATAAATGTATTTACGAAAATACCAAACTCCAAGGAAAATTCAATAAGAGGAAAGTCCATAAAACAGGACAAACCAAACGCTAGACTATTTCAACCAACGAAACGACTGGAAAACAACTGTCATATTTACTCATTTCGGTACCATTGTTTGGTAAACAATATCACTGGAGAATATGAAGAGAAATTTAATTCCTATATAAAGCTCAAAAATACACATTGTGGCTTTGCAACTTAAGTTTTGTTTATGTGAGTGATTGACAGTTTTCTAGACTCTTGAACCATAGTGAAACTAAATATATATTCTAAATTTTTCTTGTTCATCATCATTGAGTGCAGAGTGTTTCCAATCCTAGAAATCGAGTTGACTATTTTCTATGCTTTAAGAGTATCGGTACTAGAGATACAGGTAAAAAATATTATTTAAACTAAATATTTCATTAGCCGATTGGAACACGGTAGTAATTTGCGAAAGCGTGCAGTGCCATCACGTTATGCATGATATTTAAAAAAGGTTTTCGAATTTCGCTACTCTGACCTGTTCTTTCATTGGATAGTATTTAGCATTTATTGCTAAGGATAAATGTTGAAGGCCGTACGGTTGCCTATAATTGCTTACATCAACATCTTATTGTCTTTATATTTAAATAAAGCGAGAATGTGTCCATGAGACACAGATAATGCCCCCGCTTGCATATAACGTTATAAAGGGACATAACTTGAGAACGGAAAAAATGACGCCACCCAAATTCGAACTTAATCTGATTTTTGTGGTAATAAGCATTGTGTATAAGTTTCATAACATTTGGTTGAGGCAAACTAAAGTTAGAAAATGGAAACGAAAAATTCAGCTATTTGTTCATATATAAAGGGCCATACCTCTAGAACGGCTTACATCCACATCTTATTATCTTTATATCTAAATAAATGGAGAATGTGTCCATGAGACACAGATGATGCCCCGCTTGTATATAACGTTATAAAGGGACACAACTCGAGAACGGTAAAAATGACGCCACCCAAATTCAAACTTGATCTGTGTTTTGTGGCAATAAACACTGTGTATAAGTTTCAAAATATTTGATTCAGGCAAACTAAAGTTAAAGAACGGAAACCAATTTTGGGACGGACGTAAGTACGGACGGACGGACAAAGGTAACACTTAATGCCCCCTCCGCTGCGGTGGGGGCATAATAATAATTTTACCTAACATTTTGTTAACTTAATTTAATTAGTCAATCATAAGATCCGAAACTAAAATGGCTGTCTTTCTATGTTGTGATGTTACACTATTGTTTCAGGTAGGGTGAAGGTTGGCGCCTATTAAAACATTTAAACCCGCTGCATTTGTTTGCACCTGTTCTAAGTCAGGAACCTGATATTCAGTTGTCGTTTGTTGATGTGGTTCATAAGTGTTTCTCGTTTCTCGTTTTTTATATAGATTAGACCGTTGGTTTTCTTGTTTGAATGGTTTTACACTAGTCATTTTGGGGCCCTTTATAGCTTGCTGTTCGGTGTGAGCCAAGGCTTGTACTTTGACCTTTTATGGTTTACTTTTACAAATTGTGACTTGAATGGAGAGTTGTCTCATTGGCACTCATACCATATCTTCATATATCTATGTAAAACATAAAGCGTACCTACTTTTTCGAGTCCGTCTTTCATCAATTGTACAATGCCTAGATTAAATAGTAGACGTCTTCCGTGTTGCAGCAACAAGTCACCTGTCAGTCCTGATATTTTAACCTGCAAAATACATCGAGGCTGATTGCCAGGCAAAACTCCGCACTGAATATTAAGTTTTACCATATATACTGAAGAAAAACAATGGTCTCTCTTTGATGATTCCGCTTTTGGTAGAAAATACTATTATACAGTCTGTCTCATTCTTCTTTTTTATTAGTAGTTTTTCCCTAAAGGTGTTCTGTTTGTTTTATACGTAAAATAAAAATAATATTACAATTAAATAATTGTCGACGGTGTAAAGTACAGATAATCGCAAATTTTAGATGCTTTTTTTTAAGTATCTTTAATTTTCTAGCTGTAAACTAGGGACAACACATAGTATTTGCCCATAATCTTTGAGAGATAGCAATCCTTTGGCCCTTCTGTTCGACCGTCTATTAACCTATATTGTTTCCCAGATAATGTTTTTCAGATAATCTTTTATAGCTTTATATCTGTGCGATATGATCAAAGCTAGGAACCATATCAAATTCAATTCTATAAGGAAACTTATTCAGTATTTCTTCTCGGCGAAAATATTTGTTTGATTTAAGGAAAACAGTGTTTAGATTAGAGACACCCGAGGTTACTTATCTGATAAACATTTGTTATGGGTCATTTTTACGGAACATTAAGGGTGAACGAATATATGAAAAGAACAATATTCCAGAAAAATAAAATGTTCAAATCAAACATGTCAGTTGCAATTATTTACTTGTGTATGTTGTAAGATATTTTTTTTATTTAATTGGTTATGTATTGTTATGTATAAGCCACGTATTGTATACTATGTATATTAAATTGTGCATGAAGATACATATTTAGGTAAAAGGAATTTAGCATCTATAATGTACAAGATTGGTTATTAAGTCTTGAAATGAACTACATGTATATATATACAGTGTATCTGCATTGATCAAAATTGTTTTAATATACCGTTTGATGTTATTCAAACACCCATTAAAGATCAGAATCCATAAAATTATATGATAGTGAGAAATTAAATATTTGAACGAATGTAAAGTTAGATTTTTGTCTTGAGAATTATTTAAGCTTCTTTAACAATGTTAATCTACTTTCGAAAAGACGAAGTGGTACATTTAAACAGAACGTTGAAATTGGTCGTTTCTCTAATATACCTAGAGAACACCGTTTATGTCCGTGTTGTAATGTGCGATCTGTGGAGAACCTATTCCATTTTGTTTAAGTATGTCCAGCTTACGAAACGATCAGAAATAATTTTTGCCTCAATTTTATTATATTTTGCCCACTACTTGCTGAAAAGTACACAATCAAGCTTTGTTATGACATGTATTATTTGAAAAATGCATGAATAATTAGTTCTCTTACTATTTTTTTTTAATACTATTATTGTGTTGTTCTGTGCTATCAATTTTTCACATTGTGCATATATTGTGTATTGCCATAACATGCAATGGGTGATTTTGCACATAAATATTCATTCATTCATTCATTTATTCAATAACCGGGCCCAAGATTGAAAACTTACTGTATTTAGGTAGTTAAATAGGTCTAATCCTGATCTCCAAACATCATCTCCTTCACACGATACATTCACCGGTCTTATGATGTGATATTTAGCTTGTTCTTCTAGTGATTTAGCAAATAACAGGACTGCATCAAATAAAAGTGCCGACTCATACTAAAAAATATGAAATATAATAACCGTTTAGCTAGTATTTCAACTGGTTATTAGGTATTCATTCAAATAAATTCTGATACTAAATGTACCACCGTTTCATCTTTCTTTGGCTTTCAAACGATTACTAACATTTTCATTTGTTTCACATACAAGATTGAAATCAGAAAGTTTTTGAAACCTAGTTAAATTTAAATAGTGAAAAATAATGAGTCATGTAGTAAATAATCATGTCACTACCACAGCTTAGCTTAAGGTCTCCTCTGAACATTTGAAGGTTCCCACTATGTGTTGATAACCTAAGCTACACAAAAAAAAACTCAAATATCGTTACATCTCGGCCTCTAGTAAGACGTAAAATAATAAACTCCAAGGAAAATTCAAAACGGAAAGTCCTTTATCAAATGGCAAAACCAAAAGCTCAAACACATCAAACGAATGGAAAACAACTTTCATATTCCTGACTTGGTACAGGCATTTCCTTATGTAGAAAATGGTGGATTAAACCTGGTTTTATAGCTTGCTAAACCTCTCACTTGTATGACAGTCACATAGAATTCCATTAAATTGACAATGTGTGAGCAAAACAAACAGACATGATATTTAAAATTGTCAAAAAATGGGGTACAGCAGTCAACATGGTAATATTATCTTAATCACTATGTATACAAATAACTATTTCAACAAAAAAACACAACATGGCATATATACACTCTATAGACAAAGTGCATTAGCAAAAATGAAAGACATGAATACAAAAAAAACCTTCTATCAAGGATGTAAGATAGGAAACGCAAGTTTCTGAAATATCTTATCAACTGGGTGATATCTACTTGCTACATAGAAATGGAAAGTTCACAATGGGGAAACTGAATCATCGCTTTAGTTGAAATAATGAGACAGACTTAACTGTATCTGAGGTATCCTTTATTTCAATTTCGATAACATAGTTGCGTTCAGCATAGTCACCAAACTTTGAACTACTTAGTGAGAGGACATTATCTACATACCGGAACGTGAAGTAAAAGGATAATGCCATGTTTTGTCATTCTTCCTGAGAAACTCCTGAATGGTGTCTGCCTCGTATAAATAAAGAAACAAGTCAATAAAAAGAAGAGTACAGTTGTGTCCCATACTTATGCCGATTGTATGTTGAAAAACATGTCATTCAAACATGACAAATATGGTGTCAATAAAAACAATTTTGATGGTAACAATTTCAAAATACCGAAGTATGGTTTATAATTTTCTAAAACAAGTACATTTACCATTCTGTTTTAATGAAACAAAGTTGGACTTATTATTTCAACATGTTATTAAGTTTCGAAGGGGAATAACAAGTCTAATGCGTAAATAGGTAAAATGTTTGAAACTATTGTAAGAGGAAAGAAACTTAGATTGTGTGTACTCAAACAGATCTGCGGAAATTTTTAGTTTCCACATCTGATTCACACTGCACTTCGAGTAGGTAGTTTTACAGAAACTCTGGAACCCGGTTTTGACTCCTGATAAAATTGATGTAAATAGTTTGGAACGAGGTTTCGTGGAGTACTTGACGAACCGGGCAATATAGTGATGATAAAAACACTTATGTAATTTTGGTATCCAATACAGTAAAGGATGATCCGGTTCTTCATCTTTGATTAAAAGTTCAAAAGAATATATAATAGACCTATTAGTAGATGATTGTTCATGATGTCCCCTTCTGTAAGTGCCAAAGGAGTATATGTTCAGTTTCCAAGTGAATTTTCAATACCTGATTCCGTTACCAAGAAGTTCATGTAATGTGACATACAAACAAAATGTTAGTATGGGCTTTAGCTGCGACGACAATAACATGTTTGCCATGTAAGTAAGACAACGTCTAAGCAACATTTGGGTCTTTGAAGATAGATGTAGCATGAGATGATATCAATCAGTTTTTTTAATTCTAATTTGTATCAACGAACTCACAGCCGTAACAAATGCGGAAAGAATATCCAAGTATGCAATGTCTTTACCATTTGCCAAGCTTTTAATCGAG
The DNA here is from genome assembly GCA_017311375.1 of Mytilus coruscus. Taxonomy (NCBI): domain Eukaryota; kingdom Metazoa; phylum Mollusca; class Bivalvia; order Mytilida; family Mytilidae; genus Mytilus; species Mytilus coruscus. Next base: position 58,466,040 of record CM029603.1, on the reverse strand, counting down.
CAATAGTACCATATGTACTGGAACACAACTAAAAAAACAGTCATTAGGGCATATGTTCAATCATCATCATCAAAATGTTTTGAATTCAATAATAATATTGCTTGTGATGGGGAAATATGAAATAAAAGTGCAAATTTGTAAGAGAAAAGATCCAAACAAAGCCATACTGGATAACAGTCTGTTTTATCCTGATGAATCTTAAAGTACAAAATAACTTGTTTCTTGATAATCATAAAATGTGTTATAGCATTTTCTGCAATATTCAATTAAATAATATGCAAAGATACCAGATATTATGAACTAAAAAGAAAATTTTGATAAAATGAACTTTATGTTTGCGTCTTTTAGTGTATTCTAGAACAAGAGGGTACATAATTGATAAATAATGAGATATTTTATTAAATAAATTTACAGAATCAGAGTTATCTAACTTCAATTATTGATAATTGGAGATCTTGTGATTTATGACTTCGGGTTAAAATACTCTCGGGAATCTGATTGGATTATGTAAAGTCTAGAATTGTAATAATATCTGATTTGTTTTCTCTTTCATGACAAAGGTTAAAGAACCTATAGCAACTCTTTATGTAATTTGCAAAATTTGTAAATTTTTACAGATATTTGATATATTCATAATATCATTAAATTCTCGGATTCAATTAATGGCTCAAAATGATGCCTTATGATACCTGTTCCTTCGAAAGTAACTATATTTGTTTAATATGGTACTTCCTGTTTTTGAGAATAAATATCCGTTTATATTTACCGGTATTGTGTTATGGTTTTCCATACTCAACAGTGGCAGGCGTGTGTTCATCTGGTAAATATACATATCATCAGTAATTAGTTTGACAAACTTGTTCTTCGGATCTACCAAACGGAATCCTGTGATATTTACATGGTTATATTTGTAGTCATCTAAATTCAAAGTATCTATGTCCTGAAAAATATGAATAGATCATTATCAAGTTTCTCATTGTTGACTTCAGAAGAAACTTGTGTGTTGTCTGAAGTGTTGGCAAGTAAAGGATGTGAGGAACAGATTTATTATAGTATAGAAATTTTATACTTTGCAAAAATGTATAGCCTATTTCATGCTATTTCTGAAGCGATATATAATACCAAAATAATTAGTCTGACGCCCTTTTGTCAAGCTACAGGTTGTGCCAAATAGTTTGTAAGGTTTATTTATACATGGACGATTTAGAGCATGCATGGCATATTGTATAGACACCAATTATGTTGCGGAAGACTGTATGTTGCCCTGTAGACATCTATTGGTTATCTTTGTCATGTGGTTGCTGTCTCATTGACGTTTACTCTATATCTCCTTTTATTCAAATAAAAAGCACTGTAAATGACATTATTTTTATGACCAGACGGAACTCTTGATTATTGAATTTTTCAATGGCATAGCCAATGTCAATTCATGTCCATTCCGAAAACGATACTGAACGTTAAAATTCGTTTAATAGTTGAAGATAACTTAATCTTTCGGTTGATTGATGGCCGGTTGTTTGCTTAACGACAGTGATGAGTAATGACAGTTACACCTTATTATACAAGATACCCCAAAAATCAATGAGTTTGAACAAACTAAACAACACTTCGAAGCCGGTCTTGCCATTTGACATTTTTTTCATTAGAAGCCATTGTACATTAGACAAAACATACTAATTTACCACAACGTTTTACAAATAACACAAATACTTAATGCCAGTCGCTCTCTCAATGTTCGCTTTCGTCATTAAAAGTACTATCAGGCGCGGATCCACCATTTTGAAAAGGGGGGTTCCAAACCCCTGGAACACCATGAAAAGTTCCAACTCCTGGACCCCCTCTTTTGGACCCAAAAATGTTCCATTGTTCATAAAATGTACCGTGGTTATAAAAACTTACCAATGTTGTTAAAACATAATGATGATATGGATTTATCATTCCTTGTTGAAGAGCCTGTAAATAGAAGAATATATGGTTGAGTATACATCTACGACATTTGGACTCTGATTGATAGCGATCTTATCTGCATTAATACCATATCTCATTATTTTAATATACAACAAGACGTTGCACGCGATGTCGTGCTAAGAATACAGCCCCCTCGTAATTCAAAGTATCGGAAAACAGGAAGCAGTTGTCGGGCATTTCTGAAAAATGCATACACATGTACCTGTCTGTACAAGAATTGTACCGTGACGTGCTTTTCTACGATGGCCGAAGTGAGCCGACAAAAATACTATTTAAAACTGGTATCACAATGTAGTACTCTGTACAGAATGTTTGTACAGAGTACTACATCTGTACAAACTTTCTGTACAGAGTACTATCTTTTTACCCGGAAGTAAAAACAATGTAGTACTCTGTACAAACTTTCTGTATGCACAGAGTACTACCTTTTTACCCGGAAGTAAAAACAATGTAGTACTCTGTACAAACTTTCTGTACAAAGTACTACATTGTGATACCAGTTTTAAATAGTATTTTTATCGGCTCACTTCGGCCATCGTGCGATTTTTGTCAGTGGCATTAAGTATAAAAACATTTAAAATCTGAAATCATTGAGCCAGTATTTAAACCATTTGTGGAAGGGTATAATTTCCGATGGCGCTTAGACTCTGAAATGTAATTCACTTAATTTTTAAAGATGCTTATAATTTATCATGTTCCTATAATGTTAACATTAAATATGTTCTTTAAGGTGAAATATCGTGTATTCTATCTTGAAATGGTTTAATATCGAACCATATAACCTTCTAACTTTCATAAAAAAAATGTGAAAGAGTTGTTTTAGTATGACTAGATTAGCTTCATTGTTGAAAAAGACAATAGCTATATTAGGAACTCTGTCTCAGCCAATTTGTTTCTGTCATTCACAGATTTCAATGTCATGTGATAACTACATGTCTGTCATTGGTCAATACGTTTCAATTATAGCTGCTGACGGGTAATAAGAAAACAATTACGGGATAGTATGCTATGTCCAACAAGAAGAATGTTGGAATCTAGGTGAACCTTGAATTAATTTGAAGAGAACAGGTTTATATTAGTCGTTCGATAGAATAAATTCTTTTGTACTTTCTTGCAAGTCTGAGATTAATGACTTTATCAAATGACTTGTCACATTTTTGTAAATTAGAAATGAAATGTACAAGAGAATGCCATACCGAATACAAATATATAACGAATAAAAAATATCATAATTATTCCTTCATTTATTCGAAAATACAATCAAAATATGCCAAAAGCAGAGCAATGCTGAGTATCATATACCAATTGATTATAATCAAATTGTTTTCTTTGTTTTTAATGTGTAAACCGTCCTATGAAACTTAAATTTACTGATCTTTTAATAGATAAAAAATAACGGGTTAAAACATGTCGTCTGCTAATTTTGTGGGAATATTCCAGTCGTTGTACTTTTTCAAGGATATTTACAGCTCATAAAAAAAACAAAAAAATCCGAACACATTCATATCAAGTGATGCCCTATGAAACTCGCATTTAACAATCCTTTACGGGTTAAAACATGATATCTGCTTATTTTTGTGTGAATATTCCTCACATACTTTTTCAAGGTTACAGCTAAAAAAAAACTGTAAAAAAATCTGAAAATATTCATATCAAGTGATCACACATTTGTAATAAATCAAAGACAAGATAGCAATACTTACCATTTTCAGTAATAAAGATGTCTGCGATGCATTTAGATCGGCTAAGATATTGGTCCATTGCTTTCTCTTTGCTTCCATCAATAATTCCCTCATGTTGGTATTTGAACTGACCTGTCGTAAATGTATCGCTTTTCCAGATTCTTTAGAAATATCTTGTATAATAACCTGCATTTTTGTTAACCCTGTAATGAGTGAATATAATTATTAAAAACATTACAATCTTTGTTTGTTTATGTGTTTTTGGATATTTGTGGGGATTTGCAAGGACAAGGTGCAATTTCACACTAAGCCCATTTTTCAGAGTCATTCAATCTTTGCTTAAATTTACAGTTTCACAGCTTTTTGTGTGTACTTTGAGGTTGTTACAAATTATAGATGATTAAGATGGTTTAAAATGATATTGGCAAAGGAGAAATTATGATAAGGCCACTGTTTTGCCCCTAGAATTTGAAAATCAAAACGTATTGTAAATCTACCAAATAACATACTTCATAAGCGTTAGTCTGTCAGAAATCCATGATTATATTTTCGAATTGTGTATTAGACTTTGGCTTTCAAACATCTTACATTTAGTTAAAAAAAAGCAATTCATTTATCAAAAAAATTAACATAAGTTTGAAAGCTTGAATAAGCTCACTTTTTTGCAATTTCTTATTTTACTTCCTCCTTTGAGTATTTATAATTAAAAATAAGATGGATATCTTAACCCAAACCAAAATTCCATCATACGTAACTAAAGCCTATGCATCGTCTTTAAGATACAAATAAATTTATTTTTTGCTTTGGGGGTCTAGCATTTCCTTTTTAGTAAAACTGAAAAAATTACATAACATGTATATTGTATCAAAATTGACTCCAACATCAATTATAGAAATTTGGATGACATTCGGACATTGATATGCATGTATGTAATATTGTTGAAAATCCAAATTAGTTTCATACGGTTTATGTTTTTGTTTTTGTTTTTTTTTGTTTTTCTTTGGAGGAGGGGTTGTAGGGGAAGGATAGGTAGGCTGTGCCATATAATCAGGGATCTTATTAATCAAATTTGATAAAGTTATCCCAACGTTCTGATTTATAAATCTTTTAAGTTAAACCATTTCAGTGAAAATCTGCAACACCTTCTTTGCTGAAAATAATTCAGTCACTGTTGTCTTTTATAGTACGAAATGTTCAGAAAGTAATGTTAGACTTTCAAATATTTCATTTCAACTTGTTAAATTCCTGTCCAGTATTTTTTTAAATAAATTTGAGATTTTGGAGAGAAAAAAATCCTTTTGTTTTACTTTTGGAAGAATACTACCTACCATCTTTTCGATCGATTTGAATATGAAGATACTTCTTGACTTTTTCCAAATTGTTAAATGTTTATATGAAACTGGAAAAACGATTCTACGGAACAGTTACACACTTTCAAATAGCAAATTGCATAAGGTTTTTTTAGTGCACGTCCGTTAACTTCGCTAATCTTTTATTCGTGTATTTATCAAAATATCAAATTACCAAATAGTTCTGAACGAATTAACGTTTACTCCTGAAAACATTACTATATCTTCTTCACATCTATTGATCCAATACAAAATAACAGATTTTCTAATCTAACGAGTATAGACCATCAAGAAATTTACAGAAATTAACCACTAATCACTGGTTCTTTCGCCTGATGAAATGATTGACATTATTTATGTAACAATTGGCATTGACCGAGTGATTTTTCGGTACAAGTAAGAATTAAGGCATTATAACGGAGTGTTAAACACACAATCAATAACCCTTATTTCCTGATTCATAATGCTTTTCTGGTATTTAAAGATAACCAATGTAGTTACATTTAGAATGAAACGATTGGAAGTTGAATAGGAATTTAGCTTCTTTTATATCCGAGAATGTTGTTTTTATCATATTTGTTAAGATGGAAACCAAATATAGACAGTATGATAACTTAATATATATACTAGTTAATTAAGGATTTTGTAGTCTTAATATAAAATTCGTGAATCAATACATTATTATACAACAAAATTCATGAAAAGAACATCATTGGGTGATAACATTATCAATAGCTTACATAGTATAAGAAAGTTTACTTTTAAACTTTACTATATTAAAGATTCTAGAAGGTATGAAAGTCTGACCCTAAATTGAGATATCTTGGAGAGAACTAACTTTCATTTGTGATCATGTTTACACAAAAAGATGATTTTATATTCTCTTAATATTCTTAACTTTTATAACAATCATTCGTTTATTTTATTTTTCTAAAACAAATCGTTGATAATAATCAACGATTGACTCGTTTGTTTTCAATTGTCGATTGTTAATAATGTTTCTTACTAGTGATAGTTGTAAAATCTATATTTATTTTGATAATAAAAGCCAATAAAATAATAAAACTCTAAAATCGGAATTATGAGGAAACTTGGAAATGTGATATTGAAAACAGAATCACTACTTCAATTAAAATCTTACCACTGCTAGATGCATACAGTATGAGTAAATGGTCCATATGATAATAGTTAATAACGTCGAGATATGCTTTAGCCAATTCCACCGGACTGGGATGAAGATTGATAGAAAAACTTGCCGTACGGCGGTAAGTCGGTTCCTCTCGATATTCTAAATGGGGAATGTGTAAGTATCTACACATGGAATTGGCGTATGAAGACATTTCTGCTGATCTTGGTCCAAATATAGCTGCCGGTGATAAAGTCATCTGCAAACAAACTGAAAAAAATATACTGAAATCTGTAATATATCTGAAAAGAATAAACCATATGACTTCGTAAAATAGCATAAATGTAGGTACTTGTTTACTGGACTACACTTCGATGGTTTTAAGCTAATGTAAATTTCGTTCACTTTCTCTTGTTTAATAACTTTTTTGTTTCAAAATAAGCATCTAAAGGGAAATACCAAAATACTACCTTTTAGTCTTTTATACAGACAGTTTAAAAAATCCATTGATATCCTAGGACATGTGGCGAGTTCGTTTATCTGGTGGTGGTAAGCCCGAGAACTAAATTATTTTCAATCTACTTTTTTGAAGTTGCATACTTATGAAAAGTAGTAGAGGTATAGTCGAATTCATCTGTTATTGGTAAAAAAATCGTTAAAGGAACTTGTTCCCACATTTATATCACATGCAACTATAAAATTGAGAATGGAAATGGGGAATATGTCAAAGAGACAACAACCCGACCAAAGAGCAGACAACAGCCGAAGGCCACCAATGGGTCTCCAACGCAGCGAGAAAATCCCGCACCCGGAGGTGGTCCTCAGCTGGTCCCTAAAAAAATTGTGTACTAGTTCAGTGAAAATGGACGTCACACTAAACTCCAAAACATATAAATGAACTAAAATTAAAAAACATACAAGACTAACAAAGGCCAGAGGCTCCTGACTTGGGACAGGCGCAAAAATGCGGCGGGGTTAAACATGTTTTGTGATGGTAAAAAGAGTAAGAGGAAGTCATCGATTTTAGTTATTAATATTTTTTGTATCCTGGCGTTCTGAGCATTGTTGTTGTTTTGGTTTGTGGTAGCGGTTGGGTGAGAGATAATATGAAAATAAGAAGATTTGGTATAATTGTAAATGAGACAACTCTCCAGCAGAGACCAAATGACATAGAAGTTAACAACTATAGGTCACCGTAAGAACGATTCGGTTTTAAAGAAAAGGAGGTAAAACATGAAGCTTAAAATGGTGAAGGGTAATCAAATCAACAAACAATTTAGCAAATAGGCATAGCGCGCACAGACATGTTATACTCCGACTCATTATGGATGTGCCTGTTGCAAGTCAGGAGCCTGTATACATTGGATGTCGTTAGTTCATGTCTGTCATATTTGTTTTTCGTAAATCGTTTTGTTATAAATTAGGCCGTTAATTTTCTCAATTGATTTGTGTCATATTTTTCATGTCCGGGCCTTTTATAGCCGACTATACGGTATGGGTTTTTCTCATTGTTGAAGGACGCACGGTTGCCTATGATTGCTTGAATCCACTTCATTTGAACTATAGTGGATACTAAGTTGTCTCATTGGCAATCATACCACATCTCCTTATTTTATATACTATATGCACATACTTACCCGTCATTATGCCATGATAAGTAATGTGCACCTTACTCTGGGAAATTAGGCAGAAATGTCTTTAAATACTCTTGTTTATATTTTGTTAATTGGTATAATGAAAATAAATATCTTAAAACACCTATTAATGTGGGCGTAAAAATAAATCATTTTGAATTATATGTAACAATTTAATGTAAATTGCTCGTTTATGTGCAAATATCTTTGTAGAATAAGTGGATGAGGCTCTTAAATCAGACGAAACATGTATGAAAATAGTAATGCATAGTGGTTAAAGCAACGACAAGTTCTTGCTTAATGTGTTTTAAAAGCATACCATAGACATCTTTTTTGTGTTATACTGATAAAATATTTATGAACTGGGTGGAAGAAAACAGTTATATGGATATTACATGGCAAACATTATCGTTATTATGTAATTATGATGGCGATTAACCTAAGGGTTGCAATTACTAATCCGTACTTTTCTTGTACTCTGGTTCGAAACAAAAGAAAAGTCGAGAAAACGATGTTTTATCAATTCTGATATCAATTCCAAGTAAGTATATAACTTGACTGTCCAATCTAAATGAAAAACATATTTCCAAAATTTGTAACCCAGTTACCTAATTCCTTTTCGCTAAATAACAGCTGGACTATTGTAATGTTGTTATGTTCTTAATAAAATATTTCAAGCCTTAATATCCATACCATTTTTTTTTAAACTGCGATAATAACTTTATTGATGTCAATATATGTCCTCGTCAATAATAATATATACAAATTATATACTAATAATAATGTCTTAAATAAGATCATTGCATCTTAAAGTACACATTGTACTTTGGCAACAGTGGAGGCCGGAAAAAAAAGGTTGTAAAACGGAGCGGACATGCATAGATTGCTGGTCTTATTCTAAATAGCTCAACAACTTCACGTTTTGTCTGACAGGATGACATAAAATTGACAAGGCATATTACTCCCAATGAGTATGACCATGCGTAACAATCAAATTAGACAAAGTGATATTTTGCGGTAAAGTGTTTGCCAAATATATCCTTTTCTTATCTAATGAATTTTGGCAAAAATATAACACGTTCTCTGTACATTATATTTTATACACGTAAACCCAATGTCGATGGCTTGCTTGTGTAGGTGTTTGGTTTCATCTAAAAGAGAGACGAAGGATACCAAAGGGACATATAAACTCATAAGTCGAAAATAAACTGACAACGCCATGGCTAAAAAAGAAAAAGACAAACAGACAATCAACAGTAGACAAAACAACATAGAAAACCAAAGACTGAGCAACACGAACCCCACCAAAAACTGGGGGTGATCTCAGGTGCTCCGGAAGGGTAAGCAGATCCTGCTCCACATGTGCCACCCGTCGTGTTGCTCATGTAAGTACAAACCCGGTGATATTTCTAATTCGGCAGGTCACATTCGGGGGAAAGGGGACGAGATTGTAGTTACGACAATTGGAACATATTCGTCGTCATCTGTGAAACAGATATTCCATAACGGTCAACCAACTCGTGATGGCGTCCGTAAAATTTACGAAGGTTGTTCAAATGTGGCCAGGATTTCGGCATAAAGTTGTCCGGAATACTTGTTGTTGGACAATTACATTAGTTATGGGTGAACATCGTCACGACAGACTTATTTCCTGTAAGTTCCCGATTATAGAAATGTCACCGACTGGGAGATAAGATAGTACGTAACAAACGAAAAGATTAGTAATGAATTTACATTTTTAATGGTGGAAAATGAAAATACGGAATAATATGAATAAAAAGAAAGTCCGTAAATTAACACCAACTGTTGGTAAATGACCATAAAAATAAGGGAGCAATTCAGAGTTTTGTGTTGAATTTGTAACGTTAATCTGTTTAAGATACATTATATTCGCAGTCTGTTTTTTTTTTTTTTTATTGTTTAATACAGTGTATATTATCCTTTTATTTATTTTTTGTTCAAACTGCTATTTCAGGGTCGATGGTTGTAGTTTTTGTAATAAAAAATGTTGAGCGTCGCGTAATAAATGTCAGTGCATGCGACAAGACTCAGTGGTAAATTATTTACTTATTACTTCCGCTAATGTCTATTGCCAGTACAGAATCGCAAATCAAACTTCTCTTCTAAGAAGAAGAAGACATCAGACCTGGATTTCTTTCAGAATACATTTTAAAATATAGAGACATGGAATGATTTGTTATTGCCAATGAGACAACTACCCACCAGAGACAAAAGGATGTAAAGATGTGTTCTCTGATAGTTGTGGCCTGTTATCTATTTCCCTCGTGGAGAGATAATTCCTCGTTTCACACTGAACAGAGTATGATATGAACAAGCGATATGAGAAATGCTTTAATTTGGTTAGCCTATCCTGCAATGTGCTACAAAATTACATACAGAATTAAATATTAAGCAACACGAACCCCACCAAAACAGGGGCGAAGTCGGGTGCATTCAAAGGGAAAGCGTGTTGCTCATGACTGGTGGAAATCCATTGTTAATAAAAGAAAATATTAAAGAGACAGAACATACTATGGGGACAACGAAAACAAATTTTAAATTCAGTGTTTCCTCCAAGTTCCATTGTACAAATGTGGTATTAGTTCTCTCTGGAAAGTATAGGTACCACAAGCTCTGTGATATCGTATCTACTTGGAGATATATAATCCATATGCATGTATTAATGGAATATTGCTTAATATCAAATGGGAAAATTGAAGCCGCCTTCTATGTCGTAAAGTTAAGTTCTAAACCAACCAAATCTGTCGATTTCATGGTATATATATTATATCTGTATCTGAGATCCTTGGTTTACATTTGGTTAAAATTCCAACGGAACATAAACTGGTCTATAAGTGTAAATAGGATTTATTTGCTTTTGTGAATGTTGTTAGAATGTGTATTTTTTTTTTTCAAATACATTTTCAATATTCAATAATAAATTTAACAACAAAATTTTAGTATTTCATTCTTGAAAGAACATTTAATTAAGCCCTTTCTTACAATTTAGGCCTACCTTCTTTAGTAGATTTAAACAGGTCCTTAGTTTGTAATATTCTAGTGTCAAACACCAGTTGGTTGTCTCGAAAGAACTCTTGTTCGTGGTTTATCCAGTACACAGCGTGTTTAAAAGCGTTATGTATCCTCACGTCTTCTTCCTCACCAAACAGACCTCCTGAAAATATGATAAGTATTATTAAATTGACTGAGTAAATTAGTGATTCAATTCATGAATATTAATGTTTTCTTATGTTCTCCCTCTCTCCCTCATCGCTTACATGACGAATATTCTCTCTTTCTCTCAATCGATCGATCACAATAAAATAAATTGATAAAACATTATTACAATTTCTAAAAACATGCGAAAGTCACTACTATTACGACTTTTCTAGAACCTTATTGTTTCAAAACGACATCTCATGTTTAAGATTTGTCTTGTGTTGCATTTGTTTCCAAACAACATCTCATGTTTAAGATTTGTCTAGTGTTGCAGTTGTTTCAAAACTACATCTCATGTTTAAGATTTGTCTAGTGTTGCAGTTGTTTCAAAACTACATTTTATGTTAAAGTTTTTGTCTAGTACTGCATGAATTTTACTTTTGAACTATAGTTAAAGTTCATTTGTTCGTCTAGTTCTGTATTGGTCTCCAAACTATAATATCTAATGATTAAGTTTTGTTTAGTATTGAGGTTGCTTTCAAAGAACATTTCATGTTTAGTTTTGTACAACACTGTAGTTCCTTCCAAACTACATTTAATGTTTAAGTTTTGTCTAGTACTGCATTAGTTTTTCCACTAATTCTCTGTTATGTTTAATCATTTACGTCTAACCCTGTCTTTGATTTCTAAACTATATTTAATGTTTAAGTTGTTGTCTAGTATACTGCATTTACTTCCAAACTACATTTAATATCTAAATCTTTATTTAGTACTGCACTAAGTCGCTTCCAAACTATATTTAATATTTCAAGTTTATCCTCAAACATGCCAGCAGCATTTATAGCAAAAATAACATCGCTGTCAAGCATCATAAAACTCCATTGCTTTTGATATTCACCAAACCGAATGAACCCATGGAATAGATATTCCTTCATTAACCCTCATCAATGGAATAAAACAAGAATTACTACCCATCCATGATAATTTAATATTGTCATTTTATTATTAACCCTTAATACAATACGCTCTTCTTAATAATATCTTGGAAGTAATATTGATAATTGAATGCATTAATACTGTAACTTTATCTTTTAGAATTGCTTGATTTGCATGTGACTAGAATATAAATTCGTGGTCAGCTACATTTGAGAATGGGATATATGAATTACTTGTCTCAGGGGAAAGGACATGAGACTATATAATTGATCCTGTAAAACCTTAGATAGAGAGTAATACAGATATGAAATGTCAAGTCTTGAATATAATAATTTTATTGCAGTTATTATTGATGTACTGCAGTAAAAGGGCTATATGGTGTTTCTAGTCTGCGTAATTCTTTTTGTAAGTAACCAATGGAGACATGTCTTCATAGGCGTACTCGAATTGACAGTTCGGAGGCAATCCGAACGAAATATTACTATGTCTACAATTCAAATTTAGCATTGGACCTCATGCACTCACAGACTTTCAATACATTATGTCTAAATATTGGAAACACAATTACAGTAAAATTAGAAGAAATTGATCATACACCTGCTCCTTGTATCTTTTTTGACTGGAAATGTCCCATAAGTATTTTTTTAATTGCGAGGATAGTAGTTGCGACATTAGAAAGAATATAAAAAGTAAATGAATTGTTGAAAAATTACACCTCAAGCTACTGGCAAAATTTGATATGAGTAAAATGTCTAATGGTCAGTGACCGTCTTGATTTTTTTATACTTTAGGGAAAATGCATTGACATCCCTATTAGTTTATCGGAAATACGAGACAACTGGAGTTAGACCTTTGTGCATAATATACTTGATATCCAACGAAGAAATAGAATATAAATCTTTCTTACAGTAGATACTCTAATAAACATAGACTGTAAAAGTAAATGAAAACAAACAAAAGATTGTCACAGCTGTGACGTCGTACATAAATAAAAATAAATAAATAAATAATCTTTATTTTAAGAGGATAATCCCATTAGTTAAAAACTAATCTTCCTGAGATTCCTCAAAATAATAATAACATATACATAAAGTACATACAATATTATAGTGATATATACACAATATGCAATTTCATATAGATATCAATGAAAAGCATATTAATCTGCTTTCTTCATGAAAAAATTGTAACATTTTGTTTTAAAAGATACAAATGTATTACTCATCTTTATTTCATTTGGTATACTGTTCCATATTTGACAACCAGACTATATAAAATTTTTCTTCAAAAAAATTTGTTTTCAGCTTCGGAAGTTTCAATAGTTATTCATCAGCTGAACGTAAATTATACTTTTCATTATTAGTAAAATAAAAGTTTTCTCGTAAATAGTTAGGATTCTTATCATTTAATGATTTAAATACAAGTATTGCCTTTTGATATTGAATTCGTTTTTCCACATTCAACCAATTTAAACTATTTAACAACAAAGTGGAGGAGTCATTATGTCAGCTTCTACTATAACTCTAGCATATTTCTCTAATAACTTATTAAGTTTATTTATTCCACTTTCATTACAACTATCCGATATACTGCAACAATAATCAAACAATGGCAGAATATTAGCATTAAAATAAATAATACGTATATGCATAGGTAAATACTTTCGTATCTTTTGTAATAAGTTGATTCTATTTGATATTGTACATGACATTTTATGAATCTATTTCAATCGTTCATCAATTTCTTCGTCTGTTGAAACCTTTCAGATTTTCCTCAACACCTTGTTGTTTTTACAAAGGGACGTAACACCACTACTAACCATGTATTGAAATAAACCACGCCTACTACCCCATATGAAATATACAGGATCTCCACGCGGTTGCTTTTAATCAATCATATTCCTAGAAATGTATAGGAGGCAAGATAATATTTGATATTATACATGACATTTTATCTATTTGCTTATTCTAATGAACATGTAACTGGGTTATAGATTAATCAACTCCATTTGAAAGACAAAATGAATAAAGGAAAACCGTGATTTAGTTTGGTGTCTCATAAATTTATGTAGAGGTCATTTGACTAAGTGTAGCAAAATGGGCGTTGCTAAAGGAGCAATAGTTAATTCCGTCTGCCCAACGCAATATAGGATTCCTGGTTTTATATATTTGTCTTTCATTTGTATAGTAACCTGAAATAAGACAGGCTATTTAATAATTAATATAAAGAAACAGTTTATCACAAAGCAATTAAAAAAAAACGTCCATTGATATTAAGGAGTTCTCATAAAATCTTGGTGGAAAACTACCAAGACAAACAAATTCCGTGCATGCAAGCCAAAAGAGCTCTAAGGTCAACTTTCAATTGTATGAGAGAATTACATTTACTTAGCGCAATACCTACCATATGCAAGTTTATGAACTAGACATTTGAAAACAAAGCATTTGGTCGGTTGTAACCTTCGACATATACAATTTCAAATAACTAAAATAACTAAAAATAAAAAAATACAAATATTTTTCTGTTCAGTGGTAGTAACTATAATTTCTGTAAAAAAACTGATTATAAACAAAGCAATCTATGTACGGTTATTGATTTACATAACGTTTAATGAACTATTTGCACTATCAAATACATGGACTCCAACCTTCCTCGTGTTTTACATGCACTCCACGTTTTAATCTAAGATAAGGTGGCGACACTTTTCTCCTTCGTTTTAGAAATTAATACAATTTAGATGCAAAGTGTTCAATGATTAATATATTAAATTAACTTGTCTTGGAATTCATGATGTTTCTCTGAAGTTTCGATAAGTTTAAGGGATGATAAGACTCTTCACATATAGAGGTACGAGTTTCAGTTCAGCTGATGTTTTAAGATTTTAAATTAGCTTAAAAGATTGTGGAGTATAAATTATAACTTGATTAGTATAATTATGCAGCTGTTACCAAAAAGTGTCCATGAATTACTGTGCCGAGAGTGCAAATGCTAAAGACTACTTAAGACTATTTCACAAATCATTCCACCTTATTTTGTTAAAGATACAGAAAATCAACATTTGAGTACCTCTGAATTAATCCGAGATAAATAAGTTACGTTATATATTTCTTGTTGCTGAAAGATATTGAGAGTGCAATATACATAAATAAAACACCATGGCAAAATATCTACAATCCAATTTCACTTTCAACACTTCCATATTTGTATAGGATAACAATATTTCATATTCACTGACATCTAAAGATCATTGAGTGACCTTACACTCCCCCATCACGGAATGATTAGCAGCCCATCACTATAGTCATTCGAATGGAATCAATAAATAGCCTTGAAATAGATCCCTGGAGATGTTAATTATTACATGTGTTCATTCCTAACAAAGACAAACTCAATAATCTGTACATTTATTATATATTCTTTCTGATAATGTTTCCCTAATTTGACATTTACTGTGTGACTGGGTTCCTAATCACCTGATACCAGCATTTTTCCCGAATCGAATTGCATGTCGTACGACTGGTGAAGATATCTTCAGTTGTTAAACGTTGATTGATATCCGGAGCAGGTATTAAAAGACAACTATTAACATTCTTTGTTGGTGTTCGTTTGGAAATGTTGGAGAATATCAAGATGGCCGATATTTCTAGTAACACGCAACTAAAAAAAGATACTAAAACTATGCATGTTATTGAAGGTTATGCATATTGTTTTTATCGTTCTTTGTGAAATAATATTTATGGACTCACTTCCCTTGTGCATAGTTGTTAACTATGCTCTCTAAAATATCACGTATATATAGTTATTTTGGCAGTTTCTTTGGGGGATATTATACTGATCCACCTTTTCTGTCATTTTTTGCTAGGTTAGCATTATATGAGGGTCTGGATGGGGTTTACAGAATAGAGAATGATGGGCCAAAAAAGAAAGAATACAAAAAATAGACCAAAAAAGTATCGAACAGTGAATGATAGGGTGCTTAAATATAAAGTATAGTGAAAAATGGGCAAGAAATACAAAGAATTCAGAAAAATGACTTAAACAAGTAAAGAATATAGAAATAAAGGCCCCCCATCTAGACCCTTATGTATTATACGTGTTTGAATTCTAAACTTTGGACATTCAAAGCTCTTGAACATGCATAAAAATAAACTTTAAAATTGTCATCAAATTGTGTTCTTTCTCTGGCAAAAATAATACAAAACTTGTAACGAGTAACGATGAAATTGTAGCTCATGTTTCACTCACTCAACCATACAACTGCATGACAGAAAATGAAGAATATACCAAAAAGTAAAATCACAAAAATACTGAACTCCGAGGAAAATTCAAAAAGGAAAGTCCCCAATCAAATGGCAAAATCAAAAGTTCAAACACATCAAACGAATGGATAACAACTGTCATATTCCTGACTTGGTACAGGCATTTTCTTATGTAGAAAAAGGTGGTTTGAACCTGGTTTTAAAGCTAGCTAAACCTCTCACTTGTATGACAGTCGCATCAAAAAGGAGCGGTCAAAACCACAAGATAAAGAAAACCAGAAAAAAAAACACCGCGGTTGTAAGAGTGACGATGATATCACAAACATCAGTCCACAAAGACACTATACAGATAAATAAAGATTGAGCAAAACAAATCACGTCAAAAACCAGGGGTACACGAAAAAAATCCGGATGTTTATATTGAAACGATTGGTAGATGTTTTACAGATTTTTTTATTGATTTACACTCAGCTCATATGCATGTGTTATGACATAAACAAAACTATGGACTGTGCAACACGAACCCAAGCGAAAATTTGGGGGGTAATCTCAGGTGCTCCGGAAGGGTAAGCAGATCCTGCTCCACATGTGACACCCATCGTGTTGCTCATGTACGTAGTAAACCGATGATAAGTCTAATTCGGTAGGTCAAAAGAGGACGGAATAGTTGTTACGACAATTGGAACATATTTGTCGTCATCTGTGAAACAGATATTCCATAACGGTCAACCAACTTGAGATTACTAGTTAGTTTACATAGGGAGGATTGTTCTGTGAAAGTATGTCCTCGTATTTGAATAAAAAAAGATAAAATTGAGAATGGAAATGGGGAATGTGTCAAAGAGACAACAACCCGAACAAAAAGCAGAAAACAGCCCAAGGCCACCAATGGGTCTTCAACACAGCGAGAAAATCCCGCACCCGGAGGCGGGCTTCAGCTGGCCCCTAAACAAAAATGTGTACTACTTCACTGAAAATGGACGTCACACTAAACTCCGAAACATATAAATGAACTAAAATTAAAAAAACATACAAGACTTACAAAGGCCAGAGGCTCCTGACTTGGGACAGGCGCAAAAATGCGGCGGGGTTAAACATGTTTTGTGAGATCTCAACCCTCCCCCTATATCTCTAGCCAATGTAGAATAAACAAACACACAGCAATACGCACAGTAAAACTCAGTTTAAAAGAAGTCCGAGTCCGATGTCAGAATAGGTAACAGAAGAAACTAAGCAAAATGACAACGATACATAAATTAACAAAATACTGCTAAAGATAACTATTTCATTTACTAGTATACAAGTTACATCTCATCTTTCCCAATATTTCACATGATTTAGAGTTTTTTCTCACAAACAGTTAAATAATGAGCGATTGATCATATACGCTTATAAGTTGGTTGACCAAGAAAGCTTTTTGATTTGCTTTTCAAAAAAGAATGCACTATTTACACGTAGAATTGTTTCACTTTCTTTGCACTCCAGAAAGGGCATTGTATTTAAATTCAAAATTAGTAATTATCTTTCTATCAAATACTATTTAATCCCCAATAGTACATAGAGCAGCTGTTTATAGAGTGAACCATTTATTCGGCATTATGTTGAGAAATTGCACAAATGTAAATAAAGAAATGAATGCAAAATTATATAATCGATATTGGGGTTTAGATTATAGCTTTTGTCAAAATATAATTTCTATAAAATGTCTTGTGGGAAATAACAACTTCCGAACTAAACCACCATCCAATCGTGCGAAAATCGACACATAATTCCCTCGTGAACCAAAACAAATAAAAGAAGAAAATTAAATATTGAGGCAGATGAAAAGACATTTTCTTTATTATTATATATTTTTTTAGGAGTGGTGTTCTGTCTTGGAAATAGTGCTTCGAATAACATAAATCAATGCGCTCTATAAAACGTCTTTATACAATGCATACGTGTCTGGATTGGGTTTACAGAATGAGAATAATAGCACAAACTTTAAGAAAATAAAGAATAATGAGATGCTAAATAAAGAGAAAATGAAAAGTAAAGAATATTAAAATAAAGACCAACCGTCGAAAATCTTTCATACTAGTATATGTATCGTATGTATCGTCCCCTGTGATAGGGAACAAATCGTCAAGGAACGAACATTTAACTTCAAGGGGGTGGAGGGTGGGGGTTATGGTTTTTTCCTAAAAAAAATATTCTGATCCCCAATTTGATGAAAAAAAATATTGTGGTCAAGCAGATGACAAAAAAAAATATTATGAATCCAGATTTTCCCCATACCTTATAGTGTTAAATTTTGAAAAAAATAATTTGATTGATAGCGTCGAAAAACTAAATAAAAAATGTTCGCCCCTTGCGCGAAAAAATTTTTCTGACTCAGACAAAAACCATAACCCCACCCCACCCCTTGAAGTTAAATGGTTGCTCCCTTAGAGAGACTAACATTCATGTGCCATTTCATAATTGAAAAGAAAAAGGACAGACCCAATATATAGCCCTTAGATTTTACCTTTGACCTGACACAATGTATATTTGTTTATTATCTATAGTATTCTTTAAGTTCCTAATGAATAACAGAAGGTATTGGGTATCAACATAACAAATAAAAAACCAAAATCCTTCTTGCGATGTCTGCAATGGCTTGATGTTAACGTAATTGATACAAGCAAGGCAACTATTGTGGTCACTATAAATACAATAAAAAGTGTATTATCTAAAGCAATTCGTTGTTCTATCATTGTGTTTTCACAACCGCATATCCCAGCTAGCCCAGAGGTGACATTTAAACCCCCTAGAAATCCTAACGTTATGAAACAATCTATTGTACTATCATATAGTATTTTCACAGCCATATATTTCATCAAGGCTGGGATAGACATTAAGTACGAGTTTGCCTTGAAAGACAATACCTAACACACATCTCAACAAACAATAACAACTAACAAGTACTATCGAAATGTCAGATATTTGTACTAGCATCTTCTGCTTCGTTATGTGTCGATGTATCTATTTTATCTTCATTAGAACAGTCGTAACATACTTATAACGAGATGTGTATTGGCCAAGGTACTTATAACGAGATGTGTATTGGCCAAGGTACTTATAACGAGATGTGTATTGGCCAAGGTAGAATGGGTCGACAACATTGTTCTATAATTGTTTCACACTTTTTAGCTTTTTCCATCGTTTTTCATGCCAACATAAAGATAATCTTGTAGAAGATTTTCTGACCTCCTATATATATGTGAAGCTTTCAAAGTCCTTTAAAAATATGATAACTGTATATCATATATATACAATTTGAGTGGATTTATCATAATCTACCCAAGCTTAAAATTAATTAATATCAATAATATAAAAATAAATTGTGGTATGATTGCCAATGAGACAACTCTCCACCAGAGACCAAATCACGTAGTTTACAACTATAGGTCACCGTACAGCCTTTAATAATGCGCAAACCCATACCGCATAGTCAGCTATAAAAAGCCCCGAAATGACATATTAAAACAATTCAAACGAGAAAACTAACGGCCTGATTTATATACAAAACAATGAACGAAAAACAAATGATATACAGCAAAAAACGACAACCACTGAATTACAGGCTCATATGTCTATATCATGAAGAAAGGTACTCAGCGAGTAAAAGTCTTCAATGTTCTGGTAATTGCATTTACTAAAGACTGACATGTGTATACAAGTAAGGAATGTAGACAATGTAGCAAATGCAAGATGTTACAAGTCAGGGTACTTAGATATAAGAAGATGTGGTATGAGTGCCAATGAGACAACTCTCCATCCAAGTCAAAATTTATAAAAGTAAACCATTATAGGTCAAAGTACGGTCTTCAACACGGAGCCTTGGCTCACACCGAACAGTAAGCTATAAAGGGCCCCAAAAATTACTAGTGTAAAACCATTCAAACGGGAAAACCAACGGTCTAATCTATATAAAAAACGAGAAACGAGAAACACTTATGAACCACATCAACAAACGACAACTACTGAACATCAGATTCCTGACTTAGGACAGGTGCAAACAAATGCAGCGGGTTTAAACGTTTTAATGGTACCAAACCTTCACCCTTTTTCTGAAACAATAGTGTAACATCACAACATAGAAAGACACACTATAAAATATCAACTGAAATAGCTTAACTCAATCAAAGGACATATTAACACCATTGAACATACACTGAACAAATAAATTTGACCTATGATACAATGTAAATACAAAATAAATAAACTAAGGGAAGAATAATAAAAGTAACATGTTATATCGGTATGAAATGTTAAACAATTAAAGAAAAACAACATGCTCGAACAAAAAATAACTTCTCTATATGTGACCAGGGAAAATGCAGCTTCAGTTTAATATTTTGGACTTTAATATAAAATTCTCAATTTTGATAATTTAGACTTTATTTCTATGTGTTTTAAAATTCATTTAATTTTATATTTTCGTTTCTATTTATATTTAATATCCAGGACTTAAAATCAACATGCTTTGGTATGCAATTTAATTCTCAGTTTGGACATTGAGTGACATGTTTTATTCTATTAGCTAGTTAGTGACATTATACCTTTTCATTATTATATATTTTAAATATCATAATCAGATTAGTAAATTAACTTTATTCTTCAAGTTCTAAAAATAGTTTAATCCTTGTCAGTGAACAATATTACTCAAATTAATTGTTATTTGTTATGTCTATACTTGTCAATTCAATTGTGTATAAATACTTGTTTATAATTTTTATAAGCAAGATTTGGACTCAGGACTTTACACTGAACACAGCCCATCTGTAATAAAAGTATTAGTATTCCATGCTGAATTATTGGTTTATTTATCGCTAGTTCCAGAGTCTCAACAGTTAGTTTTCACCAGAGTTTCAGTGCCAAAGTTCTCATTGCCATTCACAGCAATCGTTCGTTGTGTGATCAGGTGCATCACACAGTTTCAGTAACAAGAGGCCATTCAGTCAGACTCTTGTTACACAACCTTATAGGTCACCCAGTTTCCCCGGTGACACATATCGCACTAGCATGTTTACGTCCGGAATATGCATTAAATTTGCCACTGGACGTTAAACAGCCATCCATGCACCCATCTATCAAGTTAGGCAAATTGATAAATATTCTTATCTTTGATGCAGTTTAAGATAGCAGCTATAGGCAAATTCTAACAGAAATGAGAAAATAATTTATGAGAATATCTAATGGGTCTAAATTGTTTATTTGAGACCTCCCTACACACTTACCCTAATCTAATCCATAGATGTTAGATTTACACTGCAGTAAATGACAACTAGTATAACATCTTAGCAGAAGTCACTGACACGATATTAATAAATTTAATAAACTTCTTGCAACAACAATGCATTTTAACGTCTGAAATGTCAAAATGATTTTCTCGTAAATATTGCCAACGCTCCATTAATAGTAAACTGCACTGATTTCTGATTAAGATAACGTTTTTCAATCAATTCAGGATTGTGTTGGCGATAGCATTCAGTTCAATGAGGTAACACAATAGTTTTCATGCTTCTATTAGAACCCATGCAATTAGGGAAAACAACATTAACAAAATGCAGCAAGAAATTAAAACGCGCTAAAGAATAGTCTATTATTCAGGATAGGCATATGAAAGTTAATGTGATACACAAAGGATTCAATTAAAACAACACCGTGAAAAGCTATGACACAACTTTTATCTTATTTTTAGTTTTCTAGACTTTACAACTTCGTAACAGAACTGGCCTTCCGATTGTTTTGATTCAAGT
This sequence comes from Mytilus coruscus, assembly GCA_017311375.1. Taxonomy (NCBI): domain Eukaryota; kingdom Metazoa; phylum Mollusca; class Bivalvia; order Mytilida; family Mytilidae; genus Mytilus; species Mytilus coruscus. The sequence continues at coordinate 58,444,144 of CM029603.1, read as the reverse complement.
TGAGCGCTTCTGGTGTGTTTTTTTGTACACGGAACGAGTTTGTCTAGCTTACTAGAATTATAAGTCTGGTATCGTTGATGAATTTTTACTGGGTTGATAACTCGGATGGTAGATTTAGTCCCCGAGGGTATCACCAGTCAAGTATTCAGTACTTCTGTGAAATGACATGAAAACTCATGAATGCTGTCATCTTCTGTAAATTAGTTTTCATAAAATGTTAAAATATTTTAAAACAATATGATTTTTCTTCAACAGGCCTAGCTTATAGATAGTCTTTGTCTGATCTTTGGGATTTCCATGCTATTCACCTTTGTAATTGATTTTGGTCATCCAACGTTTTGACTTAATCGCCAATGATCGATGACTTTGTTTATGAACGAAACGGGCTTCTCGAATTCTAAAACCATATAAACATGGTATCTTTGAAGAATAAGAATACGAATACGAATACTTGATAAATTCAGTTCAAGGGTCCGTTTCGAGACTTTTACGATAGGTCTTGATCATAATTTAATTTTTGAATGATATCAATTGCTTTGGATCTTATACAATTCATTGCGAATGTGTCTGAATGGAGTTACTTCTTAGTTATATAGTGAAATTATAATTTTGAGCGAATTTACTAATGCAAATTGTCCTTTTCAAAAACCGCGATGAAATTGTCTAATGAATTAATGCACAAAGGTTAATTATCCATTCAAATTTTTCAAAATGCGTGTTTTTCAAACATAAAACTGTTGTTACAAGTTTGGTGCAAGTATGTTATGGACGGTTAATCACCTTACACCAATTATAGAACTCAAAACCACACAATAAGTTACATAGTTATTGGCCATTAATATAATTATGTGCATCCGTCGATGGTGATCTGCCAATGAGACCTATTTTAGATAAAATAATGAAATTATCAACGAATTTATAACTGCAATATTCACAAAAGGTTGACACTAATTTGTGTGAAAAGAAATACGGTCATCTATAAAAGGAGGTGGAAAACGTCATTTTTGTAACTGCATTGCATATGTTGCAAACGGATATCTTCTTTCATTGGATAGTTTATTAAGTACAGTTGAAATTGGCTTTAGATAAATTAGGATGCTTACGGAAATAAAAATTGATAATAGCCAACTGCACATGCCCTTTTATCTAACTAATCCAGAAAGCGCTATTTGATGACCTTTTTACTTCTATAAAACGTTAAATTAATTTCCCTGCGTGTGTGCGAAGACAATTGTAAAAGGGAATTGAAAGTTTATCGACTAAAAAGAGTTGTGGCAGTTCGTTATTAGCTCAGGAAATTAGATACTGTCGACTTTGACATGTTACATCGGACATGACCAATTATTTAGAACACACGTGATCTTCTCATTATTTGCTTGTTTGTAAATTTATGTTTTATTACAACTTACGTGTATAAAATATGCTGAAATCTGTTACTTCATAAATTAGCAAACGTATAACATAACAATTCATATTCCAATAACAGCGCGTAGTTACACAAAAGAATCGAATCAAATGCACCCAAGACAGAATTCATCAATGTATCAACTTGTAATTGTGTATTACTTTTTGTAAAATCATACATAAAATATGTTCGCTTTAAAACGACAACAAATATATCTTTTAAGTTTTAGAATTGTATCTTTTATTATATTAGTAACATTAAATAATCTCGACTCATTCTTTCAGCTGTAGTCATTGTGTGTTTTGTATGATTGATGCTCCTGAAGCGCAGTTACTTCGTCTGGGTTTATTTGATAAAGTTCTTAAGTTTTAAAGTCAATACACATATAGTGAAAGTTTAACTTTAATGTTTTATAGTTGCCCAAACAAATCCTTTGTTTACTATTCAAAAAAATAAGGTGTCATGCTAGGAACAGACCCGGAAGACATGTTCAACTCATCTTTGTCAAGCTTCTGGCTCGATGTTTGTAAAGTAATAATTTCAAGATGGCTTGCATATCGAATGAAACAAAAGTTCCGAACTTTCATTGTTATATATTTTCCAATATTATTTTATTTTCCTGTTCTTACTGTAACATTATTATTCATCCTAAATTAAATCCCTAAAAGACAGCGGTCGTGATATTTGAATTGCGTCACAAATAAGAGCGATCACTTAGTCCCTATCCCTTGATGTCCACACAGGTGCATGCTATGGCTTTGATTGTTGGACTGTTTGTTGGTTATGTGTATTTCAACTTTTCTCTTTTCTGTGGTTCTTCGAATAAAAATCCAAAGAGAAACAGAAAAGAAGCAACACTTTTTACCAATAAAAAAAAACATTTCAAATCCTGTTGCAAAAGCAGCAATCACCGAAAGCTAGTTCTGAAACATATTTGCACTGATCTGCAGTGACTTTTTCTTTTACATGTTTATTTACATATTTGTGGAATTATGAATCAAAGATATTCTCCATCCAATTTACCATTGCAGACTCTACTGCACATAATTGAAGGTTAAAAATTAGAGATGAATTACACAATGGCTTACAATTACTGTTTGAAACAGATTCTATTTTCTGCTTGTATTAATTCCAGGAACATATTCAACAGCTGATAATGGTAGCGTTTAAAAACATGAAGCGAAGAAACATATTTAAACACAGAATATGCAATACAGAGTTTTTGCTACCTCATAGAATTTTGTGAACTCTCATTTGATTTTAAGTTGAATAAATGTACTATGCTGAAAACCTATGCATCGAATGCATGATTGATCATTTTGTTAGCCAGGAGACTCAGTTTGTATATATAAATGTTATTCATTTAATGTTCAATTAGCTATTATTATGTAATATAAACATGATAGATATAAGTTTTATTGACCATAACATATTACTTAATACCTTCAATCAATAGCACCAACAAGTATCGTTAACTTTTGGCGCTCTATATAGTTTGCAGACACAGACGGATCGTGTCGTTAATTTCGGTAAATAGATTGAATATACTACTGTACACAGTTTAGTTTCGTATTTTTGTCACGTATATAACTGTCGTGTTAAGCATCAGTTGTGACACTCTTAATAAAACCATTATCACATTGGTTATTAGATTTAAAAAGTATCTGTATATTCTTGCCTATATATACTATCACAATTTATATTCCACTTAATGTTGGATTATAATCATTATGGCTTTCCTTCCTGCTGAAGTCGTGATACATACATTTGTACAAACAAAGTTTAAAGCTGTTCGTTTATCATTGTTATCTTCTATATTAGTTTTTAATTCAAAATTTATTTTTTGCTTCTTGGCAATCTGACTATAGTCAAACCATTTCCAACTGATTTTTGCAATTTGTTCTTGTGTTGTGTTGTGTTGTTCTGTTACATCACTGTACCAGGTAATGGAGGGGGTTGGGCGATCACAAACATGTTTTTCCACATTCATTTTGTGTCTGTCCCAAGTCAGGAGCCTGTAAGACAGTGATTTTCGTTGGTCGGTCACATTTGTTTTTTGTTTATTGTTTTGTCTTAAATACGGTCGTTTATTTTCTTGTTTGGACTATTTTACATTTTTTCACGTCGGGATCTTTTATAATGGCTGACTATACAGTTTGGGGTTTGCGCATTGACAAAGGCTTTACAGAGACATATAAATGCTTACATCCACGATATTTAGATAGTTGCATTCTTGTCAAAAATACTAAATAAATCTCCTCATTTTATAGCAATTGATTTTATTTTAAAAATGAACAAATCATTTGGGAACAAAAATTTCTTTGACTTCTGATTATTCTGTCATTTCGAAACGTAAATATTTTATTCATGGTTGATATGGAAAAATTATGAATCACTTTGAATTATATTGCATTCAACCTAAATGGACTATAAAGTGGTAGCGAGTCAAGAAACTATTTAACAGTTCCAAGCTCTAAGTTAAAAAAACCTTATTTCACGTAGTCAACTCCGGACTATAGAAGGGAGTAGGGGCAATAAGCCCCTTATTTGGCCCAAATATTACTGCAAATTTAAAAGTTATCATGCATATTCTTAAATTTGTCCTAACTAGACTAAGGTACAAGGTATTCAGAAATAAATTTTTTTTTTACATTTAATGAGTTACCATGGCAACAAACCATGAAGAAATTTGTATATTTTGTAAAATTTCTTGATTTTCCTTGTTTTACATCAAATTTTAAGTATATTTTAGATTGGCAAAGTATGTGCGCACCCAAGAAACAACTTTATTTTTGGTGAGATTGTGTCAATAGTTAAAATAAAGCTTCTCTTAAATTATTTTGTTGTTTCTTGGTTGCGCACGGTGTTTCCACAATGGAAATAACGATGGAAAACAGCATAAATTCTGTATTTTTCATCGTTTTCATGAAAACGGTACATATTATGACGTAATTGTGACGTAATCAGATAAAAAATCTTATATTTTTCATTTACATTTCCTGACTCTATGCATTTTCAAACATTGTGTGCCAATTTGGAATAGTTGTCAAACATTTTATTTTCTTGGGCTAATATGGGGCCTTAATGCCCCTACTCCCTACATTGAGGGTTTGTATGGGGCAAAAATATTTAGTTACATGACCTTCATTTAATTTATCAGAATAAACTGACTCATATAAAAAAAATAACATTAAGTGTAACCCAATAAGCTCAACATTAAACTTTGTCCTTGAATAGGTTTCTGTTATCCCAAAAGACATGCCCCTCTAATCAAATGAAGTTAGTATACAATAAAACTTGACGTTCAGTATTTTCAAATTGATATACAAAGTTAGCGTCATTTTATTACCATACATTCATGATATATTCTAAATGGTAACTAACTGAAGTTAACTTTGGTAATGTATCACTTAAACACTTTATTTTACTCCTTTGAGACAACCAATACCAGTTCGTCCGAGAAATGCAAACGATGATTAACATTATCTATGTTTTTGATGTGGTAGACTATAAGTGTTTGATTTTATAGTGTCTGTGTTCTTTCACAATAATAAATTCTGTTTATGGTAGGGTAATTTTATATTCTTGTCGTAAACCTAGTTCTACAAGTAAAAATTAAAGTCCCTAGGGAGTTATTAACGGTTACAGTTCCAAATAGATACATCGGAAAAGACTACTCTTTTTTGTTTGCAATCAATAGAAATTCGATCATTCATTTACTGCAGAACTGAACGGAAGTCACAACTGATTTACTGCCGAGGGGTGTCAAATGTGAACTTTTGAAAATGACATCGGAAGTTTGAGAACAATTACCTCTAGTCTTAGGGTTATTTTGGACCACTATTTTTCTACAAAATAGGCAGAGCGTTGTCAAATATGTCTGATTGGAAACATGATATTTGACATTTCAATCACCAGAAAACAATTAGAACTCCAATTGACTGTCAATAACATGTAAAAGTTGAAGTTAATTGTCTTTTACTGACCGTTGTGAACCCAATGTATACCCCATTATCTGGAAATGGGATACGTAAAATTAACTTTACTCTCTATTCTATGATTTGTGTAAATAATAAAATTTACAAGCAAAAAGAAAATGTCTACATTATTTCTATTGTTCCCCCTAAAAAAGAGACAAAACACTTGATGGAATAATTTTTTCGTTGTAATGCAAAATTGAAAAAAGATTATCAATGAAACTAAACATCTAACATAATCATAGATATAAGAAGATGTGGTATGAGTGCCAATGAGACAACTCTCCATCCAAGTCAAAATTTATAAAAGTAAACCATTATAGGTCAACGTACGGTCTTCAACACGGAGCCTTGGCTCACACCGAACAGTAAGCTATAAAGGGCCCCAAAAATTACTAGTGTAAAACCATTCAAACGGGAATACCAACGGTCTAATCTATATAAAAAACGAGAAACGAGAAACACTTAGAAACCACATCAACAAACGACAACTACTGAAATCAGATTCCTGACTTAGGACAGGTGCAAACAAATGCAGCGAGTTTAAACGTTTTAATGGTAGCAAACCTTCACCCTTTTTCTGAAACAATAGTGTAACATCACGACATAAAAAGACACACTATAAAATATCAACTGAAATAGCTTAACTCAATCAAAGGAAATATTAACACCAGTGAACATACACTGAACAAATAAATTTGACCTATGATACAATGCAAATACAAAATAAATAAACTAAGGGAAGGATAATAAAAGTAACATGTTATATCGGTATGAAATGTTAAACAATTTAAGAAAAACAATATGCTCGAACAAAAATATCAGCCATTTGCAATTACTTTAAACACAGGTAAACGAAAATAATTTTGTTGTTAGGTATACGTGTACAGTTCCAATAGAGAAAGGAAATATTTTTACAAAATAAATAATTTTGATGTTCATAGTACGAAGTGAAAATTTATAGTAGTACCAAACACTTATCAAAGCTGGTATATAGACCAGATATAACCCTGAATAACATTAAATAACAAAAAAGCATTACAATTAGTATCAACAGGTCAAATAAACAAGAAAGTACGATTTGAGAGTACTTGCAGTTACTGATAGCTAGTTAAAAGCCAAAACAATTGATAATAAAAAATCATGCATCAGAGACTAAAATCAACTAAAACACATCCCAGGGATTTAGTATTTTAACGTCATGGACAGTCAAAGAAGACATGACTTGTGCAATGCCAAAAATAAATGTATCGACAGACAGTAGGATAGTTAGGAGTTTAACCTCTTTATAGATCAAAATGAACGTGGGTGTGTCTTTATACATCCCGTTTGAAAAGAATACAAATTTAGTTATGTTTTAATTTGCTGATGACAAAATCAATATTAGTGTCAATGTAAACTATATTCAAAGATCTAATTACAACATTGGTAGATAACCTTTACTAATAAGTTTATTTAAAGGTTCGATGAGTTTACACGGATCACATAGTGATTTCCGCGCTTTAAGTACAATATTACCGTAAAATTTAGGATGTGAAATACCGTTTTAATCAGTTTTCTACAGGTACAGCCAAATTTACTAATCAAATCTTTGTATCTATGAAAGAACTTAGCAAAAGTTTTACGTAATTTATGGTAACGAAATCCCTGACTTAATAATTTACCAGTGATGCATTGATTACGTTCGTTAAAATCTATGACATCACTACACACACGGGCATAACGAACGAGTTTGGATATATAAACACCGTATGATGGAGCCAAAGGAACATCGCCGTCTAAAAAAGGAAAATTAACAATAGGGAATGAAAAATTGTCTCTTTTGTCGTAAATTTTCGTATGGAGTTTTCCTTTAGAGATTGAAATGTCCAAATCCAGAAAAGGACAACTACTGCTGTTTATGTTAGATTTAGTTAAAGTAAGTTCTATTGGGTAAATTTCGGTAGTATATTTAGAGAACTCTGGATTATTTAACAAAAAAAATATCATCTAGATAACGGAAGGTATTGTTGAATGTATCAACCAAATGTAACAATGACGTGTCTTTACTGAGTTTGGTCATAAACTGAGATTCATAGCAATACAGGAATAAATCTGCTATTAAAGGGGTGCAGTTAGTGCCCATAGGAATACCTACTACTTGTCGATACACTTTATCGCCGAAACGTACATATATGTTGTCCAGGAGAAAATTTAAAGCTTCAATCATATCTTCACATTTCCAGTAAGTGTATCTACCATACTTTCCTTTTTCGTTACAGAAAAAGGCTTTAAACGAGTTACAGAAAAAAAATGAATTTGCAATGAGATTTTTCAAAAGACCATTTAATTAAATATGAAAACTTTTTCTTGATAAGATTGTGTGGAAGTGTAGTATAGAGAGTAGAAAAATCATAACTGTGAACAGAATTAAAAGGACCATCAAAAGCATGCATTTTATCTAAAACCTCTAAAGAATTTTTAACACTCCAAAAATAATTAATACCATTATTTACATAAGCTTTATTACAAAAGTAACTAGTTCTTTGATAGTAGTAAGAGAGGTAGTTAGAAGCACTGATAGATTGGTAGTAGAACACTTACTAGATGTGGAGATGTAACGGAATTTAAATGTTTTTTTGTGCAATTTAGGTAACCAGTACATAGTAGGGACTTTCAAATGTTCGGAAGAGGCTTTAAGCTGGGTAGTGGCAGTGATATGCTTGTTTACAATTTGGCTCTCTGTGGAGCGTACGGAAATAAACATCTAACATAATCATACATTTCTCATTTGAATTGTTGTACATTTGTCCTATGTGGTATGGGTTTTGTTCATTGTTGAAGGCCGTACGGTAACCTATAGTTGTTAATTTCTTCGTCATTGGGTCTCTGGTGGAGAATTCTCTCATTTGAAATCATACCACATCTTCCTATTTCTATATTGTAATCTTACTATTTTTAACAAATAAACAGTTGCTGTTACATGATATAGTAGGGCATATGGTATTAAAATAGAAATCATTGCGTAAAACTAAACTACGTGCACGTACAATATAATAGCAGATGTGTTTTGTGGAAGTAGCTCAAGTATACATTTTACGATTTTATATAAGAACAAAGCATAAAATACATTTTGAAAACTATATAACCGTGTGACTTTAATTGGTCCATTGGTATATATAAATAAAATAACAGAGTTCCAATGTTCCCCGCGTTGCACATATTTTATCTGTACAAGGTCAATAACTAAAAAAAATGTTTTGGTTTTTTTTTATTTTTTAAATTATCTTAGAGAGTTGAAGACTTGAGAGCAACTTCTGATATATTTTATTTTTAAGAGGCATAACTATTTAAAAATATTTAATCGGCAATTATTTTCGAAATTGTCCGTGACATTGCTGATATTAACCTTTGATATGAATTTGATAAAAATCTGGCAAAAATTGTATATGTGAGAGCGCTTACAATGCAAATTTCCATATAATTAATATTTCTAAGGGGCATAGCTCTTTTAAAAATAATTGATCTGCACTGATTTTCAAACTTGTCTGAGACATCGCTGATAAAAAACTACAATATAAGTTTCATAAAAATCTGGCAAGAACTGTACACATGAGAGCGCTTACAATGCAATTTTCCATATTATTAATATTTCTAAGGGCCATAAATCTTTTAAAAATTATTGATTGGCACTGATTTTCGAACTCGTCCGAGACATTGCTAATATAAACCTACAATATAAGTTTCGTAAAAATCTGGCAAGAATTGTACATCTGAGAGTGCTAACAAGTCCGGACGGACGGACGAACAAACGGACGGACGCCCGGTATTTCTATGCCCCCCGCAAAGCGGGGGACAAAAAGAAGGCACATAGAAGGCTATGAAAATAATAAGTCCAGGAATAGATTACCTTAGCTGTATTTGGCAAAACCTTTCGGAAATTGGAGTCAGAAATGCTCTTCAACTTCGTATTTTACTTTGACCTTTTAACTTTTTTGATTCGATCGTTACTGATGAGTCTTTTGCAGACGAAACGCACGTTTGGCGTACAACATTTTAATCCTGGTACCTATAATGTGTGTATATATTAGATATTGTAAGACAGACAGTGCATAATGGCAAAAAGGAATAAAAAGAGGGAAAAGTCAAAACTTAACTCAGAAAACTAAAGATTTAGCAGCATGAAGCCAACGAAAAACAGGGTGTTTTCAGGTGCTACGGGTGCATGTCAAATGTCAGTTACTACTTTTCTAGTGACACTCGTTTTACTGTTGTTGAAATTCGTTGAAAGTTGAAAGGTTATAACCAGGTGTAAGACAACATACAGTAATTGATTGGGAAATGTTTTTTTTTTTTTGTCTTCCCTCAGACATAATTTCCAAATATATAAACTTCCAATATATGTTAATTTGTTTGCCATTATTCAAGGTCAAATGTGAATGTTTGAAATGAAATTAAGTGTAGTTTTAATGACAAAAGATAAAAAGACAATAACATACAGAAACACTATATACACACTGAAGAGTAAACTATAAACAAAAACCAAAAAGCTTACATTTCTGAAGTTTTCCAATTAAAGAAGATTCATAACAGTAAAGAAATGGATCTGCAATTAGAGGTTCGCAGTGAGTACCCATATACACTCCGATAATTGGACAATAGTCACAATACTAGTTCCTGCTATAACGAAATCAGAATATTGTCAAGTCTTATATATCAGTTTATGTTTAATAATATACATATAGCAAATACTTTATGCATGGTTGTTTGAAATGAAATTTTAATTTCAAGAACAAGAGATAGAAAAGACAACTATAAAAAGAAAATCTCCCGTATGGTGATCCATAGTTGCTTACCTTGTCGTCATTTGGTCTCTGGTGGAGAGTTGTCTCATTGGCAAGCATACCACATCCTTCTTTTTTTAATATACAAAAGGCATTGAACAGAAGAAAATAACAAAAGCAAATGAAACTTAAGGGCAACAGGAACTCTTTCAAAAAAAGAGAGCTGAGCACATGTGATTCGGAAAGTTAGTAGTTCTTTCTACCTCGAGATGTAATAAACAAAGAAAGAATGACGGAATTTGTGGTAACGATAACTAGAACCTATCCATAGTAATCAGTTACATATTTATTACCTACAAGTCAACCAAAACATCATGATATCTGTAAAATCTTTTAAGAGATGACTTCAACTAAGTATCACGAACCGTTTGCTCAATAGCTTCCATGTAAGCAGCAAATCTCTTCCAAGGCAATTATGATAACAAGCTCTGGATTATCGAACTCTTGTACAGGCGCATTCAAAATAAGATGAAAGGAATAAGTTCGGTAACGGCCATATTTGGCCCCGAATATAAAGTCCATTGTTTGAAGATAAAACATGTTTTAATTTGACGAAAAGACACGTAAGAAAGTGATATAGAACTGTAAAATCAGCTAGAAAAAAAATTTAAAATACATTTTGTTGCAATTAGTTTGAGGTTTGGTCATATTTTGGCTAATATGACTGGACTACTTTTTTAGTGCAGCTTTTCCTATAAAGCGTTAATATTTTGAACCTAAATAGGCCAACAGTAAAGATTTTGATGAAATTTGACAAAATCGTCTGGATGTCTACCAAATTGCGGCCCAGGAAACATAGAACACTGACATAGTAATCAGAATCTGATATGTAAAATGTTACAGAGAACATTATGTTAAAAAATAGTTCTTGTCGACGCATGCGCTCTATGTTTCCAGTCCAAAATATCAATGGAAAATTACCCATTTTCGTCGAAAGTCCAAACGTGTAATATTTGTGACGTCACGAAAAGAACGTTAATAATGTGAATTTACCAAAAAAAAGGTATATTGCCTACCTAGTCATTGTTTTAACAATGATTTATTGCAATAAATCCTTATTTGAAATGCTAGAAATGGGGGTCAAATTATCGAACCTACTCCTTTTAGAGGTCACAACTAGAAAATTCAAGTAATCTCTTTCAAACGACCTTTACGTTCCGATTTCAAGATGTGAGTCAAGTTATGAAACAGACTTAACTGTATTTGGATTATACTTGTTTAGTTCAAAGGGGGAGATTCGATCAACTTAGTCCCCCATTGAATTATTGAATTACAAAACATCTTATATGCAGCTGAATGTGATGGTTTCATATGGAGATATCGTCAAGAAATACAACTTGCACTACTTTTAAAATTATTGAACTTTTAAACAGCCTTATTTCCTTTACGCCATACATTCAACACATATACATTGATCGCCTTTACAAAATGATTGCATATCAATAAAAAGAAAAATACACATTGATTTTATTTAAAGACAAAATATACAATTCAGTAATTATTAATCGGTAATGAGTTACATATTTAAATCAAAGAAATGTTTTGACTTTGTCGTTATTCTTAAGTGTTATATCTTCGAACCTCACATTAAAGATTTTCGAGAAATAAATAAATTTGTTCTGGCATAACAAATTTGTTTCCAGAACAAACATCAAACATAAAGCGTTTCTCCTTTGGGATTAAAAGGGTATAAAAATTCATCAAAATTACAATTTTTTATTGTTGGCTTTGGATGAAAGGAGACAATATCAAAAGGTAAAAATCAAACATCTGTTTTTATTTCTATATTATACCCTTTGAATAAACACAAAAGAAGACTTTGTTAAATTCTGTTATAAAGCTATAGACACAGATGATGTCTTCCCCATGTTTACAAGTCAGTTTTTATTACTGTTGCACTTGATTTCACATGAAGTCACAAAAGAATTTACTAATTAGTTACTCTTCATTTCATGTCAGACCAACATTCCAATGATGTTCTTTTTACAAAGAACAACAATGAAGATACCTGAGTCAAGGACGCGGAATAATAATATATATTAAACATGTTTTAATTTTTTTTAAAATGCCATGTTGAGCTTGAGAGAAGATGTAACGTGAAACATAGAAAAAAATAACATTTAAGAAATACAACCCAAAAAGTAAAAATAACAAAAATACCAAACTCCATGGAAAATTCAAAACGGAAAGTCCTTTATCAAATGGCAAAATCAAAAGCTCAAACAATATGCCTTGATATTTTATCCTGGCAAAGTTTTCATACCGTTCTGATGCAGTCTCTTTGACGCATTTCGAACATCTCCTGAGGTCTTATTGTGTTAAAGTTTTCTAAAGGGACTTTAAATTCAAAACCATGTTCAAACACACCAAAATTATCGATGCCTTTTCCAAATCAGGAATTACATTAGTGGTTATCGCAGCTGTTGGTGGTTTTTGCCTATTAAGGATTTGATATAATTGATGTTAGATCTTCGATCATATGAATTGAATTCATGCACAACTTGTCTAGACTTAAGGCGTTGTATCTTAAGGATGTTTGCTACACTTGTTTTGACTTTTAGTCAGATATTTAGAATCCTCTAGTTTAATCCATGTAGTGCCAATAAAAATTTTGCCCCCTTACCCCTACTTTCCATTCCATAATTTTATTACATATAGTTTAAAAAGCCATCTTTGAAAATCTTTAAAAATCCTTGTTATTTTTTCATAGTTTTTAAAAGAATAAAGATGCCCATGTTTAATGTATGAAAAATCAAGAGAGAATCATTTCCCGCCAAATTTTCAATTGATAATATCTCAAAAACAAGGACACAGACCTTTCACTTTTTTCTGCTTTTTAAGTTCCATTATGTATATACTATCAATTTATAACAGTCTTTCAAAAACCTTGTTATTTTGAAACAGAGAAGCGAACATCCTTAAGCGGTTTTGCTCTCCCGTTGATACAAAGACATACCATATACAATGAGGTCGTCAATACCAAGACTTGATAACAAAAACAGACCATTCCACAATGCAATTGCTTTCACCTGGTGAAATAATAGCTGAATTAATTATAAGACAGCACGCTGAAAAGATTACATGTGCTATATACATATCATCTACTGGTTCCAATTGTCGTTGGACGTTATGCAACCAACAATCAATCATCTACTGGTTACAAAACGTTTGTAATTGATTTAGTTGCACCTGTTTTGAAGATGGTCAGTTAGACAAATTTAACATCGACGGTTAAAACACACTCAGTGTATCCTTCAGAAACATCGAAGGTTTAAATAGAAGGTTTTGTGTTGAACAATGTTTATTTTCCTGCGTTATAATGTTTGTATATAATTGTTTTCCTTTCCGCGAAGAATTTGAATATGAATAAAATGAGATGGATAATAACATCAATAAGACAGTAAAATAACGACATAAAAATAAAAGACATTAATTGGTCAGTATATATATATTATATACAACAGGTGTCCTTACAATAAAGCAAGCTCCAATGATACAAATAAATGGAAATACTTTTTACTGAGACTAAAAGATAAACGCTAAATTCTGCAAACGACAACATTGAAAAAAAACTCATTTGACGAGGTTCTGAACATGTAAAGTCACAACAACATGTTGCGAGAAAAGTCTTTTTCACTTTTGTAGAGTTTTACTTTTTTAACCTTAAAGTTATGCAAGCTAATAAACAAATGTAATGATATACTTAAAGATGTCAATTTCCCAATTTTATACAAAATGTAATGCATTTACAATGAAATTAACATGTTAGTTTGAAATTGATTATTGACTCCCGCAACGCTATTATTGTAATCTTGGGGGAGTTCATACAATGCAGCTTTCTGCTAATTCAAAATTTACGACTGAATTAACTTATTCTAAACTAATGAACTTCCATAAATGAAGTTACGTCCACATGAACTCCATTGGGAATGTGTTTTGTATGTTTCATTCAAGACACATCCTTGAATGAAGATTTTTTTTAAATACTAATTGTTCCTAACTTACTACTAAAATTATATCGGTTTCATAAGAATATGAAGAGTTGTTGAATACTGAAATATAAGAGATCATGTCATTATTTACAAGGTTTTGAAATGTTATATAACAAATGTGTAATACAACAAATGTATTATATAAGTTCAACAGACACTTTTTAGCATTACTGATCACTTATTATAACAATTGCGTTATAAAAAAAATTATGTATTCTATGTTAAATCTGTTGTTCTTTTTGAGTGAAACAGTAGAAGTTAGACAATTCACAATAAATATTGACTAACTGACTGATTGCTGCTTTTATTTAGTTTTCCTTCAATTTCTGGAAAATAAATAAAACTTTCTTGACAAAATGGTGTGTAGGCCGGTAACACGAAATAAAAAAAAAAACAATTAATGACATTATTGCGCAATGAAATATGGAACACGCACTCGTCTATTAAAATTGCGCTTCTTTGAAATATTTTCATTTCAAGGATTTCCGAGTCAAATTGATACAATGTTTGATTAGATCTCCGAAAATATTGTTGCACGTTAAACCAATGAACGATTAAATGGATCTCAGAATGTAGTCAGTACACCATTAATAAAACTCAATCAGATAAATGATAAAGCTAAATATTGGCTTTTCGTTTTAAAAAAGGGAAAGTCATTGAGCCAAACAACCGGTCCAATGAATATGTCATATTGAGTTCAGCTTACAGGCAACACTTATGGAGGTCTTTAATATAAGCACAAACTTTTAGTCGAAATATGATTTGCACTGCTCATCCATCCAATATTTTGGTAGAATTGAAGAAGATACAAAACTGCCACACTAAATTTCAATGGTCAATATTTTCGCTGTTGTCTAATTCTACAATCTGAGTTCACAGCAGTAATGCTTACGTTATAATGAAAACTGTTTATAACAAATAGAGTTTTAGTTTTCTACAAAATATTGGGCCTGTAATAACCTTCCTCCTTTCTAACTCAAATTAGAAATCTGATGGTTTTGAACATATGTTTTCTTAACCATAAAATATTTGCCACACAACACAATTAAAAAAACATTCATTCTATAAAATTATTGAAGCGATAAAAGTTTTAAAGCCCTTTCTTTTACGATAACATATTTGCCTGTAATGGACGATGTTGTAGTTTGCTTGTTAAAATAACTAAACAACGAAAAGATATGGTATGATTGCCAATGAGACACCTCTCCACCAGAGACCAAATGACATTAAAATAAAGGTTGTCTGCAAACCATTATTACAAATTCGACATTGACATGAAAATTATATGGCCCAAAGAAACTCATGTACCGAATAAGAATTGAATCAGAAAGCATATTGCCTACTCTTTTAATTTAATACTTATTTCCTCTGATAGTAATAAAGGAGCGTTTTAAGTACAATTTCCCGACTTTCCCTATAAATGTTTGATATAATTCATATGGCAATCCTTTCAATTATTTTGTATTCCACTGTTTGACGTTTTAATATTGGACAATTATTGTTTCGAATATGAATAATATTTCAGGACATAAAATTCTTGAAAGTTTTGAAATGCAGCTTTCTCCTATACACAATGACATTAATAGAATCGACATTTATCATCACTGAAGGGGACGTAACGGGCAAATATTGATATGAAAGTTTAAATTAGAACAGAAACAAGATTGAGGAAATGGAAATTGTGTTGTAATAACATTGGATCCCGCTAAAGAGAAATGTGGTGCTAATTTATTTGTTTTTTTTTTGGCATTCATGAAAAATCTATGCATATCTTTAACATTAGTTAATGAAAATCTAACATACTTAAATACATAAAAATATAATTAAACCAATTGGAAGGGAAAAGGTAAAAGCCTAGAAGACTAAACTCATCTTTTAATTCTGCTTCTTCTTTCCATCGCATTCGTCAAATCAGAATCATTTTCCGATATATTTACTCGAACGCAGTCCTAACTACAATTTTGTTGGTATTAATTTCTTATCCTACAAAATACTCAACTGTTTTCCGGCTATATTTGAAATTATGCATAAGAAAATTAACATACATAAAAGTAAATTCATGAAGTAAGCTCGATTTAGATGGACACACATATTTTTAGCTCCTTTATATTGATTCATTGATATACATTTAAGTTCTTGTACTGAAGTTTGAAATATTTGACAATCTTGTTTCCGAATCCTTAATATAATACTGCAATAAAACGTGTATATATCTCGAAAGTCAAATTTTCAAACAACATACGATTATATAAAATATAATAGTTTCTACTTTTATATATATAAATAACTACAATGTACATTGTGCAACTAATTTTGCCTCCCATTTAATTGCGCAAATTTCACAGGTAGATAAAATAAAATAACGCGAACAAAAACAGCCACGAATATCTCAAACTTGGTACGTAGTTACATCGCTAAAAATAAATCGCTGCTAAGACGGGAAAAGAAAGGACCAAATAAAAAAAAACAATTAATTACATTATTGCGCAATGAAATATGGAACACGCACTCGTCTATCAAAATTGCGCTTCTTTGAAATATTTTCATTTCAAGGATTTCCGAGTCAAATTGATACAATGTTTGATTAGATCTCCGAAAATATTGTTGCACGTTAAACCAATGAACGATTAAATGGATCTCAGAATGTAGTCAGTACACCATTAATAAAACTCAATCAGTTATATGATAAAGCTAAACATTGGCTTTTCGTTTTAAAAAGGAAAGCCATTGAGCCAAACAACCGGTCCAATGAATATGTCATATTGAGTTCAGCTTACAGGCAACACTTATGGAGGTCTTTAATATAAGCACAAACTTTTAATCGAAATATGATTTGCACTGCTCATCCATCCAATATTTTGGTAGAATTGAAGAAGATACAAAACTGCCACACTAAATTTCAATGGTCAATATTTTCGCTGTTGTCTAATTCTACAATCTGAGTTCACAGCAGTAATGCTTACGTTATAATGAAAACTGTTTATAACAAATAGAGTTTTAGTTTTCTACAAAATATTGGGCCTGTAATAACCTTCCTCCTTTCTAACTCAAATTAGAAATCTGATGGTTTTGAACATATGTTTTTCTTAACCATAAAATATTTGCCACACAACACAATTAAAAAAAAACATTCATTCTATAATATTATTGAAGCGATAAAAGTTTTAAAGCCCCTTTCTTTTTACGATAACATATTTGCCTGTAATGGACGATGTTGTAGTTTGCTTGTTAAAATAACTAAACAACGAAAAGATATGGTATGATTGCCAATGAGACACCTCTCCACCAGAGACCAAATGACATTAAAATAAAGGTTGTCTGCAAACCATTATTACAAATTCGACATTGACATGAAAATTATATGGCCCAAAGAAACTCATGTACCGAATAAGAATTGAATCAGAAAGCATATTGCCTACTCTTTTAATTTAATACTTATTTCCTCTGATAGTAATAAAGGAGCGTTTTAAGTACAATTTCCCGACTTTCCCTATAAATGTTTGATATAATTCATATGGCAATCCTTTCAATTATTTTGTATTCCACTGTTTGACGTTTTAATATTGGACAATTATTGTTTCGAATATGAATAATATTTCAGGACATAAAATTCTTGAAAGTTTTGAAATGCAGCTTTCTCCTATACACAATGACATTAATAGAATCGACATTTATCATCACTGAAGGGGGACGTAACGGGCAAATATTGATATGAAAGTTTAAATTAGAACAGAAACAAGATTGAGGGAAATGGAAATTGTGTTGTAATAACATTGGATCCCGCTAAAGAGAAATGTGGTGCTAATTTATTTGTTTTGTTTTTTTTTTGGCATTCATGAAAAACCTATGCATATCTTTAACATTAGTTAATGAAAATCTAACATACTTACATACATAAAAATATAATTAAACCAATTGGAAGGGAAAAGGTAAAAGCCTAGAAGACTAAACTCATCTTTTAATTCTGCTTCTTCTTTCCATCGCATTCGTCAAATCAGAATCATTTTCCGATATATTTACTCGAACGCAGTCCTAACTACAATTTTGTTGGTATTAATTTCTTATCCTACAAAATACTCAACTGTTTTCCGGCTATATTTGAAATTATGCATAAGAAAATTAACATACATAAAAGTAAATTCATGAAGTAAGCTCGATTTAGATGGACACACATATTTTTAGCTCCTTTATATTGATTCATTGATATACATTTAAGTTCTTGTACTGAAGTTTGAAATATTTGACAATCTTGTTTCCGAATCCCTTAATATAATACTGCAATAAAACGTGTATATATCTCGAAAGTCAAATTTTCAAACAACATACGATTATATAAAAATATAATAGTTTCTACTTTTATATATATAAATAATTACAATGTACATTGTGCAACTAATTTTGCCTCCCATTTAATTGCGCAAATTTCACAGGTAGATAAAATAAAATAACGCGAACAAAAACAGCCACGAATATCTCAAACTTGGTACGTAGTTACATCGCTAAAAATAAATCGCTGCTAAGACGGGAAAAGAAAGGACCATAATCGCGAAACATATTGTCCGCGAAAAGCAGTTGGTTTATTTTATTCGCTGTACGTATGTCATAAATGACTTTCATGAAGTATAACTGAGTTAAGTAAACACATGAATATTCAGACAGTCCTTTGTTTCGCAAAAAAACGTTAGACATAATATTAGTCGAAAACCTCTCATAATTTATACCAGTATGACTTGTACCCATAGGATGAAACATACGAGTCTTGGTCCTTTAAGGGAATACTCCATTGTTTGATCAAATGAATTATTCCAGGCCGTGAAACACATCGAATATTTAATTGCCGTTTCTAAGTCCCAAACCGCGAACAAAACCTGACGCGAAATTAACTCGATAAACGGTATGCAGATGTTATTTGTTCTTAAACATGCGTTTTATAAATATCAAGAAATGCAAGTTCCCAAGTGGAGCCCCAGTATATTCAACTTATTACGATGTACAATAGAAAATATTTTTGACGTTTATGGTATTACATGTTAAGTAATGGGAATCCTTACTAAAAGATTGTTACATAAAATAACGGAAATATTTGTTTCAGTGCAGATTTTCGATAAGGAAGTTTTGTATAACAGCGATTAAACTAATATCATTCTCTAAATCTATCACATGAATATCACAGAGATGCTTTGAAAATTGATATAATAACAACAATTATTTTAATCACAAGGAATTATTATATCAAAAGGAAAGTCCGTATTTTCTGTTTATCTTTTCATAGAGTTAACCAAACGTCATAGGAATGATGGTCTTGTAATATAATATGAAAGAGATAATTAAAGCAACTAATGTTTTGAAAGTAAAATTTTCGTAATACAAGGTTCCTTTGCACTTAAAAGAAGGAAAACTACTTTAATGATTTTGAAAATGTATTGAATGATACCTACATTGTAAATTATTTCATTCAGCCTGCAAATACACATATCCTATATTTGATTTGAATATATAAACACCTACTCAAATGGGAGTTGATATTCCAAACTTATTCCAATAAAAAGGGAAATTAAAGAAAGAAAGTTAAAAGTTTTTCGTGGAGTTCAACTGAAACAAATGACAACCTACAATAACATTGTAGCGGTATATCTGAGCTTATTGGCGTCTGGATATGCAGACATATTCTGTTTTTCTCTCAGCTCTGTGATACATTTTTGACGCAGCGTATAAATTGAATTATTGATTTAAATTTAAACTACAAAAGGAAACTTGAAACTCTTTTTTTAAACTAGCATACCATTAGTTATTTGTTTTTACCCATTCGTGTCAAAAATGTTTATCATGAACAGCTGACATTCACGATATTGGCCGCTATGCAACGAAAATCAATCGTTAATGAAGAATGTGTGGTCATGTTCGAAGAAACTCTTCACCGTTTACTGAAATAAAGTGGAAATATTTCCGATGAAAAAAAAATGACCAGTTAATCAACGTCGTGAATATGATTATTTAATTTCTGATAATTTTAATTTCAAGATCTTAAAGTTAGACGGAAATATTTGTTTGCCCTTGAAGATGTTACGAAAACATATTTTTACAAATATTAGGAATTGCTATCCCTTCTGATCACATTGGTTTTTAGTGAGGTTATTGTTGCTCGGTCGTTAGTGGTTATGTAGCTGATTATGAACTGCATGGCGTTCGTCATTTTCTTTTGTCCATGGTTTTGTCTGTCTTTCTCTGTTGGCGTACGGTTAGGGGGGTCTGGATGTTTGTTTTTTTTTAATTCTGTATTCTGTAATTCATTTAACCATTTTTCTCTATTCTGTATATTTTATGCCCATCATTCTCTATTCTTTATATTTCAGCACCCCGTTATTCTCTATTCTTTATGTTTTTGGCCTTTTTTGTCTATTCTTTATAAATTTTGCCTATTATTCTCTTTTCTTTATCTTTTAGCACCCCATTATTCTCTATTCGTTATGTTTTTGGACTATCTTTCTCTATTCTTTATTTTTTTGGCCCATTTTCTGTAATATTGGCCCATTATTCTCTATTCTGTAAACCCCTATCCATACCATGGCCTCGGTTATAATTACCTATTTGATATTTTCTTACCTCTTTTTTACCTTATCTCTGACTATTGGCACTATGGTGTTTCAAACAATCAGTGAAAATCGTGAGATCGCATTTTAAAGTCCTATCTCAAACGTCTTTTGTATTTTTCAGTTGTACGCAAAGGTTTGTTGTTTTTTTTTTTTTGTTGTTTTTTTTTTTTTTTTTGGGGGGGGATAAAACGGGGTCAATGTGTACGATGCTTTTAAATTCCTTTTAAGATGTTATATTGCTTCATGTAATTGAACATGTTCTATGCATTTTGGGTGTTACTTTAAAGAGGTTTGCATGGTATCTTTAATAATCCCTTAAACAAGATTTACAGGATAAAACACAAAATGAAAATGGGCTAATACAATAAAACGACCTTTGATTTCAAGATAAAATATAAGTACCGTTTTATAGTCAATATCAATCTGTGAAAAACCACTTCAATCATTTTAGTTATAAATAGTTTATTATTTTAGCAGATTATTAGTTCTGTGCAATTTGCAGCCAAGCATTGATCTGTAGAAAGAGTTAAAATTCTTCATCCTCATTATTGTCTATTTCCACTGCTAACTGTATTTTGACAGTCTTTATTGATGAATAAGATTGAATATATTTGTACTCTAATAGCTGTCAGCAAAAGTCAAGTTTTTTGCGCAAATGAATGTTATAAAACAATTATTTAAATGTGAAAGCGAGACTTCATAGCAAGTCAACAGATTAGTTAGACTATTTCAAGTTTTGAATATGTCAAGTTAATGACTGATATACACTTGTATCAAAGAGCTAGAAGCCTTGACCTGTAGATAAATATAGATGATTGATTATAGAAATGTAATCAATTATGGGAATTCAAACGTATACTTAAAAAAATTATTTCTAATTTTGGTATACTCAGTCTTGGTGTTTTAAGGCTGTTTTTTTCAAAAACCACCCCCTTTTTCCAAATTGGAATCTTATTTTTAAGTTTTATATAAAAAAAAGGAAAACAACGCGTTATAAATTTCATCTGAGCAAACTTGACCTAATATAGGTTTGGCTATTCTTTTTAAGTCCCGTTTGATCGTATAGCTTGGCCAAGTGTTATGGCTTGCAAATATGTGTAATTGGCCGTTCCAGAAGAAGGCTAATCCAGAATAGCACTTCTGATTCACCAAATTTATAAAGTGTAATTTTCATTTTTTTGTGCTGATATTAAAGTAAAAAAGTCGTAGAAAAATAAACAGACATTATTTAATTAAGCAGGAGGTGAGATCATCCATTAATGGTTCAAACTATAGCAGAAACAGTATAGCTCTTCACTCCTTTTAATATAATGTAAAAAAAAATTGTTTGGATTGGAGAATTTTGCGTTAAAAGAATATCATTGAAAATCTAATACAAATATGTTTTTTTTTATTCAAATAAAGTTTGACATATGTCCTGTATAGACGCATACAGAGCGTACGTTGGCCTCTAGATCGACATAGATGTCTTGTTTTTTGTTTTTTCTGTCGTTTGGTTTCTATCTCAATAATTTTCGATGTAACACGTCTTCTGATTGGCTGAAAGGTTTTTGTCTATCAGCTCATAGACATAATTTTGTCATGTAACCGTTACGTCATCAACGTTTTTTCATGATTTACTCCTTAAAAATGGTTATTTAGTGTGCACCACATTTTTGATGTTATTTCTTAATAGGCAGAAAAAATATTACGGTTATTCCTTAAATGACTCAATTTATATACCTGCATTTCCTCTTATTCGTGATTCCTGGCAATTTAATGTCTTGTTGGATGTTTTTTATATCTTAAAATACATTTTTATTTTCGGATTTAATTAGTGAAAAGGGTATGCCTTGTCGTTTATTTTGGTATATAGGACTGAACAGCTTTGCAAATACGCATAAAAATATCTGAACTCCATTGCATCTCGATATACCGAAGTGTATTGTCATACCGGATAATTCCCACTGAGAATTTTATTGTTTATTTGAATAATATCTAATTGATGTCTGCATGGCTTCATCGATAAATCGTTTGACTTAGGAAATGAACCAGTCACATTTACAGGTTTTTGTATCTTAAAATAACATACGCTGTTATTTTACCAACAGAAATTCCGAAGTTGTCATAATTGTTCAGCAGACGCATAGAACGGCCATGCTCAGTATGTGTGGATGTCATTTTGAGAATTGAAAACCGATTCCCAAACGTTTAAACCTTATATAGAAATTCACATATTTTTATCTTTACAACGATATATAACCTGTAATTTTATTCTATACAATTTATGATGTAATTGTTTATGTGCATTAGGGGTGAAAAGGGGACAGAATATTAAGATGCTGTCTCACACATCATGTATCCAAAAAATGTAGTGTTCACTTTCAGTCTACATACACGAAACGACAGAAAAATCGAAATTGTCCATAATCTAACCCTGTCAGAATTATAAGTATACAGTATTTCCATAATATTCCTACAAGACTTTAGGTTTTAAACGCCAACCAACCATTAGATTGTCTAGTCTCATCTAATATGACATATTGAATTGTGAATTAAAAAGAAGATGTGTATTTAAGCGGGAAAATGATTTTCGTAATGCAAACATAATCATATGTATTAATCATAATTTAAAAGCAAGGGTGAATTAGTTCAGAAATTTAAAAATCTCACCCTGGGAAATGACTACCTTTGGTAAAAAAAAGTATTTTAAAAACGTTTAGACATCAGATTGAATTGCCAATGACATATAAAACGCTTGAAGCAAACCGACAGTAAATAACATTTTTGCTGATCTTCTGGACTGGATCCGTAATCGAAGACTTACTATTTTCCATTTAAAATTCTACAAGATGGATAAACAAGTGGGTTATCCTTATAGATCACAGACAATTTGTTTCTGAGACCGATTATGGAGAGAGACAGTTTTGACAAATAGATGTATAACTAATTATTGGCGTGAAACTTCACAGAAAATCTGTTCATGATTGGTATACAAATAGATATTGGCATAGCCATAGGTCTTAATCAATGAAGATGATACTAGCCATTCGGATGTGTATTATTCTTGAAATAATACAACTAAAGCAGTTCTTAATAGAAATGTATAGAAAAAATGATATCGTGTGGGTTACCAAAAGTACAAGTCGATGAAAAACCGACAAATACAAGACCAAAATCAATAATATGAACAGACAAAAACAGTCATTTAAACACTACAAAAAAAAATTAAAAGGCACAGCAACATGAACTCCAAACTGATAATGAACTCATTTGCTGCGGAGGAATTAGTCGTTCCTGCCCACTAGCGACACCTGTCGTGTTGCTCATGTTTGAATCGTTAATACGTCATACCAAACAGTTCCTGATCGATAATATCGACACCCCGTCCGCCATGCTTATGTTAAAGCACGTTTATTAGTCGTGAAGCAGGTGAGTACGCATATAGGCAGAGAGCAAAATAGAGGCGAAATATACCAAAGGGACATTCATGCGCATACGTCGAAAATAAACTGACAACGCCGTGGCAAAAAAAAAGAAAATAAGAGCATAAGATTTAAATATAATAGAGATTGTAAAATTGGTGGTACTGAGATAATATTTCGATACACCAGCTGTATTTAAGTACAAATAAATTGTACAGCACATGCGCATGCGTTTATTACCCTACCGATTGATCGTTGATAGTCCTAAAGTGTACAACGCATTCAGTAAAAAGTACTTGGGTACTGTCATGATTCAGATAATAAATTTCTATTTATACTTTTGGTTTATGAATAATGTAATTACGCAACAACTACCGCGCCCAATTCTCATAAAGTTCCGTGTCTGCAAAAGTTATAAATATAATCTAAGTAGACTACCATAACAAAAACAAATTCCTGAATTTGTTAAGACGCTTTGCTTGCAGGAAATCAAGTAATTTTCAGTTCTTGCGTCTCAGTCAATTCAGTACTGCATGTTTTGCCTAGATTGGTTGTTTGCTGAACAAAACTGAATTTATTGGAGTAGGTATGTCTGAAAACTAATTGAAAGGCTCAGACTTGACATCACTTATTTTTGTTGTTCAGTATTTTTCCAGACCGGTTCATATTTAAATGGCCGTTCAAATCATATCAAATACTAACATTCAATTTGGATAATTGGGCTGTATGTTAAGACTAAATCATAGGGCAAAACCGTTCGGGAATTTATTATATCATTATATGCTATAAAATATATATGCAGTAGTATATGACCTATTACAAACTTAAATTGCTTGAAATTATATAATATTAAAAACAGAATAATTCGTGTTTGCCGTAAGATGGACAAAATGATGTAGTTCCCCCGATAATTGAAGTTACGTCATTTCAAATAAATATTATTTATTATTTAAGAAATTTGATTATATATGTGTTGCAGTATTTCAAAAACAATGATTCCATGTGTGATTAGAAAAATTTCTTTAAATGGGATATATTCGAAAAAAAAAACTACTTTTAAGTATTTTGAAAGTAAATTGTTATAAAAGCACAGTCATCTTTTAAATTAGTCGAACGAATTCACAAAAAAAGTACCGCTTTTTTATTAATCTGTCTTTGAATTGTTCTTACTTATTTTTATTTTGCTATGCAGCAAGGGTGGACACAGACTTGTGTTGTCTTTTGAGCGGATTTTTATAATGACTTGTGCAGGGGTTGATACTGCAGATTGCCTGCAGGCGCAAATGCCATTAAAAATCTAAAATTCTATTGTGTCGTCCGGTTGCCAAATATGGACACCGTTTTACATTGAAATAGTAAAACAGATGCTTAAGCAATTAACATTAACAACGAAGGACAACTCTCATAAGAAAAACTTGGGAAATTACCATGACTGATATTGTTCTGCAAATATGTTGCATATTTGATTTTATCATGCCTAGACTCCCAAGATTAATCGGAAATTTAAATGATTAAAATATTAATGCAAGAATGGTGTCAATACTGCAGAATATCAGTCACAAATTTGTTTCCTATAGAATTGAGTTGAAATCTGCTAAAATCATTCACAAAATTTCTCTTTGCATCACTTTATTCACACTAAAACATTCTATATCATATTTTTTTTTCGTTCATTATTTTGTACACAAGGCCGTTAGTTTTCTCGTTTGAATTGTTTTACATTTGTCATTTCGGAGCCTTTTATAGCTGACTATGCGGTATGGGTTTTGCTCATTGCTGAAGACCATACGGTGACCTATAGCTGTTAACTTCTATATCATTTGGTCTCTGATGGGGAGTTGTCTCATTGGCAACTATACCACATCTTCTTATCTTTATATGAATATTATATCATATATTTATAAGAAACAGTCGAAAATAAAGAATCGGGAACATGTTAAGCCCATAGAAATCGCGATTAAAACTCCGCGATCATTTAATTAAATTATTTCAAGTATTTGTTTCTTTGCTGTCATGTTATTATAAGTCAATGAAGTTATATCTACTGATCAACTAAGTTTCCGCACTTTACCTGTAATAAGATTATCTAATACTGCCATCATCGCCAATAAAATTATCCAACTTCATAGATATATTATTCATTTATAATTATTTTCAAGGGACCTAGGTCAATTAAGATAAATTTCGTTACTGATCGGTAAAGATGGAATAAAAAATAATCACAATCAAATAAAACTATATATCAACATTACGCAAACAATAATTTAGGTGTCAAACCACCAATTCACCCACTTCAATGTAGAAGTAGCCTTTCCCTGACACAAAATAGTGCTTTTAATGTCATTGTTTACTTTAAAAAACAAACAAATTTGCAGAAATGAAACTTTTGATGAAAGGGAAATATATGTAGACCATTTTGAGCCAAAATTTACTTGTCTATGAGTTTGCATTAAAAATTAAGGATTAATGCGCTGCAAAGTTTACTTAGTTATTTAAGATTTCCAGAAAACCAGGGGTTATTTTTAGTAGTACTTGAATTCTGAACGATAGTATATCATAACAAGACTTTAAACATTGGTTCAAAATTGGCATGTAGAAAGGGGATACATGTACAATTCAGGATATACCTGGTTTCGATTTGCAGAACGGGAGTCGGCTCCAGGAAGAGATATTTATTATCTAAAAAAGGGAGATATGGTATGATTGCCAATAACACAACTTTCCACCAGAGTTCAGTTGACGTGGATGTAAGTTCTTTTTGATCATATAGCTCCTAACGTTGCAGCGCACATTGTATTTACGCATCTCTGGCTTTTCAAATGTTCATGTTTGATCGTTCCTCGTGAAGATAACAAGCGCTTCTGACGCACGAATTCACAAAGCGTTAAATGCATCTATAAAAATGTTCAAATTCAAAGAGAGTTAGAAATTATTTTTACTTTAGTTTTTAATAACAACTCATCTTTCTATTTTTGAAGAGAGTTTGTGTAGCAAGTCTACAAATAGCAATTCTACCAGAAAGGCAAGTCTTAAATATATCAATTATCTTTTAACCTCTTTTCTTTCTTCCATTTACTGGTTGTCATAAACAACTTTAACAAATTCAGACATAAAAAGTGTATTTACAAAAATATCGAACTTCAAGGTAAATTATTCAAAAAGGGGGAAGTCCATTTAACCTGACAAAACCAAATGTTCAACCTTTGGAACGACTGAAAATAATTGTCATATTTCTGACTTGTAACAGGCATTTTCCGAAGAAAATGAAAAGGATAACAGGAATTCAATAAAGTTATTGGAAAGGACAAAAGATCATACCAATCTCCAACAACAAAATCCACCGTAAAAATAGACAAATTGCAAAGACCAACAACCAACACAATGTTGTCGAGATAGGCTGCTTGGTAACGGGCACAACAAATGGTGGCATCAAACCTGTTTTACGTATACGCACACAAACTTTCCAGTCTGACATCGAATTGAATGACCGGTAAGGGTTTATTCTGTATTTCTTCATTTTTGCAAAATCAATACTTCAAATTATCTTGAGTTAGATAAACAATAAACTTGCTATTATGTCCTATATCACAAAAATATTTCTTTGTCTAACGCAAAAAGAAAGAGTAGAAATGAAATGATGAAGAAATCTGAAGATCATTACGTAATAAAATTTCCATACCACTTTTATGACGTAAATCTTTTGTTAGGCGTCATATCATATTGAAAAAAATTAAAGGTCATCAATTATTTTCCTAGTTCAATGACTTTGAGGATATTATTAATTGTATTCGACACATTTAACCATTCTCAAAAGGTACGGAGAGCTTCGAAGAATCATAAATTACTTGAACATTCAGCAATAATTACTGGTATAGGGTCTTGGTTTCCTGACGTCCTGAAACGGGCTTACGTCGTCGTCATGTATACATGTATAAACGGTTTGCTTACACTGACGCTAACCAATGACATAAGACTCAACGTAAAACGTTGGAATTATGATCAAGTATGCGGAATCTTTCAGTGATACCTAATTTTATTACGCTGCATTTACATAAACTTTTGCCAGGTGTCACTATATAAATAACATATAACTGAGAGGGTGATAGGGCAGATTGTTACCCGAGAAAACATTGTCAACTGAGGCGAAGCCAATGTTGACAATGTCTTTTCGAGGGTAACAATCTGCTCTATCACCCTCTCAGATATGTGTTATTTAATTTATTATACTGAATGTTCTGTCTTTAAATTTCAAATGCAAAGTAATAAACTATGTCGTCTTATACATAACAATCATCCGTATTTATTAAAGCGCACACTTGAGCAAGCGTCTCCGTGAAGGGTAATAGAGTATTTGCCATGGGATAGAGTAAATTGTCTCCCTCGTATTAACCAATCAAAATCTTGCATTTTGACATGAAGTATAATAATCATTTACCAGATTTCTAAATCAAAGTTGAACAAATATTTTATATAATATAGAGTAAGTTGCACATTACTGATAAGCTGTCAAAACCAATTAATCAGGCAGTTTTTTTTTTTTTTTTTTGTATAGACAGTTATAATTGTGTTATATTTTCATATTATCTTTTTTTATTGTATCTTTCTGATCAACGATAATTGTCAATCGAGAATATCGATAACCCAATTTCACACATTTATAATATACTTAATCCATTGTGATTCAGTATTCTTTCTATCATAATTCATTTAAAGTGTTGATAACACCAGTCAATAAATTAACTTCTGGTATCATTAATGTAAGAACGCCAATGCTTTAGGATATTACATTTCTGTATACAAGTCTTTGAATTCTGTTAGTGTGGTCCTCAGTTAAATATTGTTTTTATTTCATATCTTTTAGCTGTTGAAAATATTATACTGCAAAAAATATGAATTCATTTTAACGATGTCGATATGACATTTTGGAATAATCTAAAGGGATGTTGTATATCAAATTGATTGGTATGTCAATGAAATTTTCATAATGACACCTATATTTATTTTGGCAGACAGTTTAAAGAGATGTTGTATGTCCAAATACAAGGCAAAATCATTGGCTGCACGTGCTCTCCATGACAACATTACACAAAACGTAGGATTAATCAAAATAAAACGAACGAAAATTTTAATTTAAGTTGTAATTTACTGATTTGAGTATTAAAATGCAAGTATATGATTTGCATGCTTTTTGCAGTTGTATATGACTTGAATTCTTGTTGCAGTTTTATAGACTTGTAACTGCGTTGACCGTTGGCACATTTTTGCGTCAAAAAACGCATCCATATTCAAACAAAAGTATAATAAGAAGCATTTAGTTCTTACATATCTATTCAACGGATATGTTTCAATTGTCGTATCCACAATCCGGTCCTCCTTTCCTCTATTTTAAATGTAATATCATTTATTGTGACTTATTACCAGTATGTAATTGCCACGAACTACACGACCGGTTCCACAGACATAAAGGCAGATTAATTACTACATGTGGCCTGCTCGAAGCAGTGTCTTTTTCAAAACTGTGTTACTCCTGACTCTCTGTCGGTTCTAAACTTTTAAAATTTAAGAAGTGACATTGTATTATCTAACCTATACTTTTACCACTCGAATCTAAAAGACCAACAACCAACACAATGTTGTCGAGATAGGCTGCTTGGTAACGGGCACAACAAATGGTGGCATCAAACCTGTTTTACGTATACGCACACAAACTTTCCAGTCTGACATCGAATTGAATGACCGGTAAGGGTTTATTCTGTATTTCTCATTTTGCAAAATCAATACTTCAAATTATCTTGAGTTAGATAAACAATAAACTTGCTATTATGTCCTATATCACAAAAATATTTCTTTGTCTAACGCAAAAGAAAGAGTAGAAATGAAATGATGAAGAAATCTGAAGATCATTACGTAATAAAATTTCCATACCACTTTTATGACGTAAATCTTTTGTTAGGCGTCATATCATATTGAAAAAATTAAAGGTCATCAATTATTTTCCTAGTTCAATGACTTTGAGGTATTATTAATTGTATTCGACACATTTAACCATTCTCAAAAGGTACGGAGAGCTTCGAAGAATCATAAATTACTTGAACATTCAGCAATAATTACTGGTATAGGGTCTTGGTTTCCTGACGTCCTGAAACGGGCTTACGTCGTCGTCATGTATACATGTATAAACGGTTTGCTTACACTGACGCTAACCAATGACATAAGACTCAACGTAAAACGTTGGAATTATGATCAAGTATGCGGAATCTTTCAGTGATACCTAATTTTATTACGCTGCATTTACATAAACTTTTGCCAGGTGTCACTATATAAATAACATATAACTGAGAGGGTGATAGGGCAGATTGTTACCCCGAGAAAACATTGTCAACTGAGGCGAAGCCAATGTTGACAATGTCTTTTCGAGGGGTAACAATCTGCTCTATCACCCTCTCAGATATGTGTTATTTAATTTATTATACTGAATGTTCTGTCTTTAAATTTCAAATGCAAAGTAATAAACTATGTCGTCTTATACATAACAATCATCCGTATTTATTAAAGCGCACACTTGAGCAAGCGTCTCCGTGAAGGGTAATAGAGTATTTGCCATGGGATAGAGTAAATTGTCTCCCTCGTATTAACCAATCAAAATCTGGCATTTTGACATGAAGTATAATAATCATTTACCAGATTTCTAAATCAAAGTTGAACAAATATTTTATATAATATAGAGTAAGTTGCACATTACTTACTGATAAGCTGTCAAAACCAATTAATCAGGCAGTTTGTTTTTTTTTTGTATAGACAGTTATAATTGTGTTATATTTTCATATTATCTTTTTTTTTATTGTATCTTTCTGATCAACGATAATTGTCAATCGAGAATATCGATAACCCAATTTCACACATTTATAATATACTTAATCCATTGTGATTCAGTATTCTTTCTATCATAATTCATTTAAAGTGTTGATAACACGAGTCAATAAATTAACTTCTGGTATCATTAATGTAAGAACGCCAATGCTTTAGGATATTACATTTCTGTATACAAGTCTTTGAATTCTGTTAGTGTGGTCCTCAGTTAAATATTGTTTTTATTTCATATCTTTTAGCTGTTGAAAATATTATACTGCAAAAAAATATGAATTCATTTTTAACGATGTCGATATGACATTTTGGAATAATCTAAAGGGATGTTGTATATCAAATTGATTGGTATGTCAATGAAATTTTCATAATGACACCTATATTTATTTTGGCAGACAGTTTAAAGAGATGTTGTATGTCCAAATACAAGGCAAAATCATTGGCTGCACGTGCTCTCCATGACAACATTACACAAAACGTAGGATTAATCAAAATAAAACGAACGAAAATTTTAATTTAAGTTGTAATTTACTGATTTGAGTATTAAAATGCAAGTATATGATTTGCATGCTTTTTGCAGTTGTATATGACTTGAATTCTTGTTGCAGTTTTATAGACTTGTAACTGCGTTGACCGTTGGCACATTTTTGCGTCAAAAACGCATCCATATTCAAACAAAAGTATAATAAGAAGCATTTAGTTCTTACATATCTATTCAACGGATATGTTTCAATTGTCGTATCCACAATCCGGTCCTCCTTTCCTCTATTTTAAATGTAATATCATTTATTGTGACTTATTACCAGTATGTAATTGCCACGAACTACACGACCGGTTCCACAGACATAAAGGCAGATTAATTACTACATGTGGCCTGCTCGAAGCAGTGTCTTTTTCAAAACTGTGTTACTCCTGACTCTCTGTCGGTTCTAAACTTTTAAAATTTAAGAAGTGACATTGTATTATCTAACCTATACTTTTACCACTCGAATCTAAATAGCGCTCACCTACTATGATACTATTAATTATAACATACGCCTCTTCACATGTGCCATGCAATGTTTCTCTTCCTACAAAGATTGTGCTTGCCTTCAGGGACATTACACTAACAGATTGCTTTGCTTGTGGAAGTCAATAACTCTATGATGTATATTGTTTCTGAACTAGTTTAATAAAAATGAAATTGAATATATTGACTGCTGGAGATATTAGTTAAAGATGCCTGTACCATATAAAAACTGTGGTGATATTTGATTTTTTTAAATGTTGAACATCATTTAGATATGGCAAGGATAATACTATACCGATGGACTTTATCGACGCAATCCATCCAAGTATCATTAATACGGGGTATGTTTGTTTTTTGTCTGTTGGGGGTTTTTGTTTGCGTTTGTTAGTAATTAGTGATATATTTAAAATCTTTATTCAACTGTCTGCTGATATGAAAGGATTTTAATGTGACAAATTTGGTGTACGCAGAAAATTTAAGTAGTTCATCTACAAGTTTCACGGAAATTTTGCTATATTGTTATAGAATAAAATGACATTTTAAGCTTACAATCACAAAGACTTATTTAAATGTCCTAAACACTAAACGTTTCATTTTGACATCAGGGTAAAATGCTGTTCAAATGCTGTGCCAAATTGTATTGGTTTATAGTTTTGAAATTTAAAAAAAAGATGTGGTAGCGTATAGTTTTTGAAATATCTGTGAAATAACCTCTGAAAATTAAAAAAAAACTGATTGAAAATCAGATGTAATAAAGTAGTGGTCATCGATATATTAATCTATTCATTCATCAACTTTTTAATTGATTTATCTACTTTGTTCTTAAAATATGTTTTACTATTTAGTAAAACGAATTGCTCTCCTTTGACTAAAACGACCTAGGAGATACTAAAGCATGAAAATTATTTGTTTTATCTTATTCGAATTCATTACCAACATAAGATGAATTGAGAAATTGTGTAGCATAATTCTTCGAATTGAGACTATTTTGGACGTTTCGATTGGTTCATATGTCTTGAACGAGTCACGTCTCATGTGATTCGCAAAGACGAATGTTGACTTTTTGAAAAATTGGTCCTTTCGGAATATGTTCAATAAATTATTCGGAACTAATATGCGGAGGTGGAAACGACTTGTCTACCGGGCGAATAAGCCTTGAAATCATAAATCTCCGCCTCCATTGTCTGCTCGCTGTTTCAGTATTTATTTTTGTTAGAAACAATTGCTTTGAAAAATTAACCCAGTGATATTATATTGTTTTCATGCAACGAAAACTATTAGGCACGAATCCGTTGGAGGTGAACTGATTGAAATTTTAGTTTGCGGAGGAAACGTAGTTTATTGATTTACTAGTTAAATTCGGCTTTGAACTAACTTTCAGTTGCTGTGAATACTCTTTGGTCAAACTTTTAAGTATTGTCTTTGCTAGTTTATTTATTTATTTTTTTTTTTTTTTTGTGTTTTGTGCTCAGTTCGTTTCCAACTGATTTGTACAGTGTGTTCCTATATTGTGCTGTTACACCAATGTCCTAGCTAAGAGAAAGGGTAGAGCGCTCACAAACATGTTTAACTCCACAACATCCAGGATTCTTTAATAGGTTTTGATTTTTTTCATCCAGGGGCCTTTTACAGCTACATATATATTTTATGAGCCCTGTTCATTGTGGAAAAGCGTAGGAGGTGGCAATTAGTAGTTCACATCCTGATCCGTTTGGTGTTTTATGGATATACAAGTCTATATTTGATAATCATAATACATCTCCTTACTATTTTAATTGTCAATGATACAACGGTCATTTACCCGTTGGAAGATTTCAAGATACTTAAACATTTAACTCGTGTTTGTTGTTAAGGGGGTACCCAACACCTTGACTAAAATTAATTTGTCTCGTTTAATTTTCATAAAATTTTGACAAGATATTAACTATGACCCTTTGACAAAAATATAAAAATTTCAAAAAACTTGAACCACACACTTTATCGGAAAAAATTCATTGGATATATAGAAGTTTAACAAACACTCATTTTGATCTTTGAGAAGCTTAATATTTCCTTAACAATAGAACGTGATTAAAACTTTCAGTTGATATTTAAAGAGTTAACTCCTTAGGTGTTCTGTAAACCCTTAAGCACAAATGACAGCCTGTTATTAACATTTAAACTAGCTACAGACAAAAACATTCTTTATTTGTCAGAATGTTTAAACTTGCTTTTGTCAATTTACCAATTAGTCGACAGAAATTGGTCTAGCCGGACAAAAAATGATAGTTCGACGGAGATGAGATACTTTATTTTGATGAATTAAGTCAAATAATATTTTCTTGTATATTGTTAAAAGCCAATCTATTGACTGATCAATTGTTATGTGTTTATTTATGGGATGAAGTTGGCTATTTTAGTCTCTATTTTTGCATATCTATATCCCGTTTGTCTTATCGGTGGATGTAGACATCTTTATAGGGAATTAGATGGGCTCTATAAGCATATTGTTTTTTTGACGAAAGTGATATTTACAGTACGAGCTACCTAGTACATCACAAATAACTAATCTGTAAATAACGTATCCGTATATTGATGTCGGACTGTTATAACATTAACGGTACCACTTTTACTGCACTAGATGCGCATTTCGACAATAAATGTCTCTTCGGTGATACTCGAGATCAACATATTTGAAAATCCAAAACTTATTAGAAATGAATATCTTATAAATCAAAATGGACAAAAGTGTAGCCAATGCCGGACAAGGAAAAAGACTTTTGCATGAGGTAGATATATTCCTTAATCAAAAATAATTTCCAAAACTTTGCAACAGTAAATTTTAATAACAAAATATCCGTATTTTCATGCCAGTACCAAACTACTAACTACTGGGCTGATGATACCTTCGATGACTAACAGTTCATCGGCAGAGGTATCGAACCAGTTGTCGTAATGACATTAACGGTACCAATTTTACTGCACCAGATGCGCATGTCTGTAACCGTCTGCATATTTATTTACAGCCCCCAAAATAGTAACTGGATATCAACACAACTTGATACGAATATTGTGTAATTGAAATTTAATGTTATAAATTTTGGAAATCATTTCAGATTAAGGAATATATCTCCTCATGCAAAACTCTGATTCCTTATCCAGAGTTTGGCTATGTTCTAAGTCTTTTTTTGGTTTTATCAGCTCTTATACGTTTGTACTAGGTTTTGGATTTTCAAATTATTTTGTCTTATGAGTATCATTGGAGAATGTCAAAATGCCCATCTGTTTCAGTAAAATGTGTACCATTAATGTTATTACAAAGAGTTATTAGTATTTTATGGTATTTTGTTCCACCCACTTCATCATTGATATTTGAGTACAAATATTTATTTGTGTTTCGCTTAGAAAAAATATGAAACTTGTATTCTTCGTCGGAATGAAATACAAAGCGCAGACTACGTCACATGTTTTTTTTTTTTTTTTTTTTTTCATTTCGATTACAGTTTTAGTTGAAAAGGGTGTAGTTAACTTTGTCACTGGTTTCAATTATAAATTGGCTAGTAAAAATAAAATCCACATCCACATGCAAAACTGGCTATTCTGTAAGAAAACTTGTTCTGGTGTTCTTCTTTATTCCTGTTAAATGGTCTTTGAGAGGCCACCATCTTGAGGCAACGGATATAAGAAAAGTAATGTCAAGAGTTGTTTTCAGGCAAGTGGGTTTTGTTATCCTTGTATGAGAATAAATATAATCGTTTCTATAACGAACCGATGTAGAGTCAAATTACATTGCCGACACCCCCCCTTCTATTTGAGTAATACCGTTTGAACTACCCCATACCTTTGGGAAAGTCCTAATTGTATGTAACTTGGACAGGTCAATCGGTCCTCCAAAAATGACATTGAATGAATGTTCACGAAATAATTTCAGTACTTAACATGCATGTCCATTTCCTATTTAATTTATTTTAATATAGAATTTTGGGGTGTTTTATTGCAAAAACGGATTGATTTCGATGCCTTGTCACTAGTCGAAGAATTAGTAGTTAGGAGGTAATTTTAATAAACACCTCTGTTACAAAAAAAAAAAACAACAGTAGGGTTCTACACAGGCACTTGTCTCTGAAAACATATATACCTTAATGTTAAGGTATATATGCACATTTTTCAGTGTGTTTTTTTTTTTTTTTTTTAAAAGTGCCTTTTGGGTTTTGGATTCTTTCCTAATTTCATTTTAAGGTGGATCATCGGTATATATTTCCTCAGATCAATTTTTAATACTTTGCCCAAATGTAGATTTTACCATGCTTTTTCAAAAATAAAATAAAAGTATGGGTCGCCGTTATTACAAGTTACAAGTCGTGCAAAATTGCCCAATTTTGCATTGATTATTCATGAAAACATTTTTCTATGAATAAAGTAAAATCTATGAGATAGAATGTTGAAATGAAATATGAGAAGATAGAATTTATAATATGCTTTAAGAAAATAAAAAGCAAACAAAGTGTCACCGATTTCGTTTTCTTGCTACAAGTAAAAAATGAAAATTTCGTTTACATTCCTTTTTCAAATTCTTACTATTAGAGTTACCTTCCCTTAAATGGCTAAGTTGAAAAATTTATTAAACAAAACAAATATTTAATATTTGTTAAAACACTGTAAATAATGCAATAAATCACTTATTTTTCTTTATTCAAATAAACAGCCTTGCACATTAATTACCAATATGTCTCAAAATTTGCAGATTGAAGCAAAGAACTAGACCCATTTTGTACTACTATTTTACAATCCAAGTGGCGGTATACAGTTAATCCTCCCTAACAGACCAAGTGTCATTTATATGCACGATTTTGTTGATTTTACAAGCATTCTAATTTACGAATTTTTATTCTACTCCATTAATAACTTATTTTAATTTATTTCAATTATTGTAGAGTACGCAACGTTGGATGAATATGTACATTAGGAAAGAGTCAATAAAAAAATCGATATGAAGCTTCAAGGACATTGAAATGTACGTCATATTTTGATACCTATGGCCATTCAATTAAAAAAATTACAAAAACAAGTAAAGAGTTCAATAGTACCCAGCAGTTATCCTTAGGCCTTAGTAACATTTGTGACAAGTGAACAACTTGTAAAAAGTATGAAAAATCAAAGCATATT
Organism: Mytilus coruscus; assembly: GCA_017311375.1. NCBI lineage: Eukaryota > Metazoa > Mollusca > Bivalvia > Mytilida > Mytilidae > Mytilus > Mytilus coruscus. The sequence goes on along the minus strand of CM029603.1, from coordinate 58,406,932 downwards.
ATCGAGACTCTTTCGACATTTAATTTTACTTTGTGTGAGTGTTTGTGTATTTAACAGTTAATAGTCTACTCCAACTCTGCAATTTCTCCATTATCGGAAATTACCCTCGTCACCCTCCTTATAATCCTAAAACTCATTGTCCAAAATCAAAATGGACAAAAGTGTAGCCAATGCCGGACAAGGAAAAGACTTTTGCATGAGGTAGATATATTCCTTAATCAAAATAATTTCCAAAACTTTGCAACAGTAAATTTTAATAACAAAATATCCGTATTTTCATGCCAGTACCAAACTACTAACTACTGGGCTGATGATACCTTCGATGACTAACAATTCATCGGCAGAGGTATCGAACCAGTTGTCGTAATGACATTAACGGTACCAATTTTACTGCACCAGATGCGCATGTCTGAAACCGTCTGCATATTTATTTACAGCCCCCAAAATAGTAACTGGATATCAACACAACTTGATACGAATATTGTGTAATTGAAATTTAATGTTATAAATTTTGGAAATCATTTCAGATTAAGGAATATATCTCCCTCATGCAAAACTCTGATTCCTTATCCAGAGTTTGGCTATGTTCTAAGTCTTTTTTTGGTTTTATCAGCTCTTATACGTTTGTACTAGGTTTTGGATTTTCAAATTATTTTGTCTTATGAGTATCATTGGAGAATGTCAAAATGCCCATCTGTTTCAGTAAAATGTGTACCATTAATGTTATTACAAAGAGTTATTAGTATTTTATGGTATTTTGTTCCACCCACTTCATCATTGATATTTGAGTACAAATATTTATTTGTGTTTCGCTTAGAAAAAATATGAAACTTGTATTCTTCGTCGGAATGAAATACAAAGCGCAGACTACGTCACATGTTTTTTTTTTTTTTTTTTTTTTTCATTTCGATTACAGTTTTAGTTGAAAAGGGTGTAGTTAACTTTGTCACTGGTTTCAATTATAAATTGGCTAGTAAAAATAAAATCCACATCCACATGCAAAAACTGGCTATTCTGTAAGAAAAACTTGTTCTGGTGTTCTTCTTTTATTCCTGTTAAATGGTCTTTGAGAGGCCACCATCTTGAGGCAACGGATATAAGAAAAGTAATGTCAAGAGTTGTTTTCAGGCAAGTGGGTTTTTGTTATCCTTGTATGAGAATAAATATAATCGTTTCTATAACGAACCGATGTAGAGTCAAATTACATTGCCGACACCCCCCCCCCCCCCCTTCTATTTGAGTAATACCGTTTGAACTACCCCCATACCTTTGGGAAAGTCCTAATTGTATGTAACTTGGACAGGTCAATCGGTCCTCCAAAAAAATGACATTGAATGAATGTTCACGAAATAATTTCAGTACTTAACATGCATGTCCATTTCCTATTTAATTTATTTTTAATATAGAATTTTTGGGGTGTTTTATTGCAAAAAACGGATTGATTTCGATGCCTTGTCACTAGTCGAAGAATTAGTAGTTAGGAGGTAATTTTTAATAAACACCCTCTGTTACAAAAAAAAAAAAAAAAAACAACAGTAGGGTTCTACACAGGCACTTGTCTCTGTATAAGGTATATATGCACATTTTTTTCAGTGTGTTTTTTTTTTTTTTCTTTAAAAGTGCCTTTTGGGTTTTTGGATTCTTTCCTAATTTCATTTTAAGGTGGATCATCGGTATATATTTCCTCAGATCAATTTTTTAATACTTTGCCCAAATGTAGATTTTACCATGCTTTTTTCAAAAAATAAAATAAAAAGTATGGGTCGCCGTTATTACAAGCTACAAGTCGTGCAAAATTGCCCAATTTTGCATTGATTATTCATGAAAAACATTTTTCTATGAATAAAGTAAAATCTATGAGATAGAATGTTGAAATGAAATATGAGAAGATAGAATTTATAATATGCTTTAAGAAAATAAAAAGCAAACAAAGTGTCACCGATTTCGTTTTCTTGCTACAAGTAAAAAAATGAAAATTTCGTTTACATTCCTTTTTCAAATTCTTACTATTAGAGTTACCTTCCTTAAATGGCTAAGTTGAAAATTTATTAAACAAAACAAATATTTAATATTTGTTAAAACACTGTAAATAATGCAATAAATCACTTATTTTTCTTTATTCAAATAAACAGCCTTGCACATTAATTACCAATATGTCTCAAAATTTGCAGATTGAAGCAAAGAACTAGACCCATTTTGTACTACTATTTTACAATCCAAGTGGCGGTATACAGTTAATCCTCCCTAACAGACCAAGTGTCATTTATATGCACGATTTTGTTGATTTTACAAGCATTCTAATTTACGAATTTTATTCTACTCCATTAATAACTTATTTTAATTTATTTCAATTATTGTAGAGTACGCAACGTTGGATGAATATGTACATTAGGAAAGAGTCAATAAAAAATCGATATGAAACTTCAAGGACATTGAAATGTACGTCATATTTTGATACCTATGGCCATTCAATTAAAAATTACAAAAACAAGTAAAGAGTTCAATAGTACCCAGCAGTTATCCTTAGGCCTTAGTAACATTTGTGACAAGTGAACAACTTGTAAAAAGTATGAAAAATCAAAGCATATTATCGAGACTCTTTCGACATTTAATTTTACTTTGTGTGAGTGTTTGTGTATTTAACAATTAATAGTCTACTCCAACTCTGCAATTTCTCCATTATCGGAAATTACCCTTCGTCACCCTCCTTATAATCCCCAAACTCATTGTCCATGAATGATTTAAACTATCTGGACAAATCAGCTTTAAACATTTTATTCCAGACAGTATTAATAATTAGTTTCGGTTGATAAAGAATTGATATGAAACAATCAGAAAATCTTACAAGCGAACATAAAATTATCTTTTTTCCATTTCACTGGAAATTATAAAACAGTATCCAATATCATAGAACATGTGGGTTTACATTGTAGAGCTAATCCCTTTCATAATGTTTCATATTTATCACAAATAAAAAGTGTACTCAAAAGTTGAATCTTTAAATGGGAATGGACTTGGTGGAAAATTTATAAGCAAGTTAAGCATCGGTCACTTATAACGTATAAATCTGAGCTAGGACTTTCGAGTTTGATGCGTGTTGATTAAAATATAAGATGTGGTGTGATTGCCAAAGAAACAACTCTCCACCAGAGACCAAATGATGTAGAAGGTTAGCAAATATAGGTCACCGTAAGGCCTTCAACCATGAGCAAAACCCATACTGGGTCGCATTTACTCAAAATGGGTGTATACTATCAGAAGTCCATTACTAGACGAAGTGTGCAACCCTCTATATAGTAAGGCGATCACGTTGTCCCCGTACTTCCAACTGTGATTGAAACGGGATTTGAGCGAGATTGCTATTAATAGTAACAAAATCAATGGCCAAATGTTTTGTGATGCATTTTGAGTAGAGATAATTTATTCAAAACACCCTATACATTAATTAGCACACAGTTGAATATGTTTGACCATCGACGTGTTAATGAATAGCAGATCCTAGATGCGATATTATATCAGCGTCATGAGTCATTATGAAGGTTTAAATATTAAACGATAAAATGTTTGTATAATTTATCAATTTAAAACTACAATTATAACGAAGTAAAATTGTCAAACGGAATAACAAAAACCTCACTTCTTAATACAATAAACGTTTGGTTTTAGAGTTAATTGTGAAAAAATTGCCATTAAAAGTTGGCAAGGAAAAATTAGGTCGGAAAATTGTGTATCCATAAACAGTACAAGTAACACTGTACGTATTAGGAATGACGGTTTAATAGGAATAAACATTATATTATATTTATTTTAAGAATATATGTTACGATTTACAAATTTCAAGAAATAAGATTTTTTTTAAGTTACAAGGGATTTCTGTAGATATAACCATTTTTAGCAAAATTAACAAATTGTAAAAAGAGGGGGAAATAATTGTATGGCCTTTCTTCAATTTCGAATATATTCGATCCTGCGTAACTGAGATCTTGACGGTAATACTACCTCGGTGATAGTGTGAACGAATACAGGTTATCATTTCAGTCAGATATTGTTACATTTATCCGTTAAAATACATGTAAAAAATGCAGTTCTCAACACGTGCGTTCGACATATAAATTTTATAGGTTAAAATTGTAGGAAAAGTTGCAATCACGATATTTGTAAACAAATGAGTAATAAATATATATTCTTTATGTAAGTATACTTTATACTGAAATAAGACGAAGTCCTATTTCAAAAACCTATCTGTAGGACAATTTGATTTAATTTGTTCAAATACTAAATCAATCTCAAGGGTTAAGTTGTGCCGTTAAGAAATAAAGTCAGTAATTCCTGGAATTGTCCGGTTGCAACAGTAAAATCCTTTCTTACAAGTGTGGGATGTATACATTAATAGCAGCCTCGTCAGGTCGGAGGAGGGACTTCAGATCTAGCCTGATATCCTGACCCAGTCTAATACTTCGTCGAGCAGTTAGCCAGGATCCCAGGCTACTTCAAGTGAAATCCAATACTTTGCGTATTCAGGATGAATATTACGATCTCTGATGTTAAATTACACTTGAGACAACTCTGTGATGGGATATGCATATTTATATTTCCCACTGAACGTTACGCTAGCAACACGCGATAAATCAATTTTTTTAATCCACATGATCTACAGATGCCTTCAGTTTTGTGAGTATAAAACAACAAAAAAAGGACTTTTACGCGTTGCATCACTGACTCACGTATACCGTGATCTTGTGATAGCGAACGTAATGACGGACAACATGAGAAAAGTATGTCTCTTAATTTAAAAAAGGTAAAAAAACAAGAGACTTTTGAAATTCGAAATTGTTTTTAAAGTCATCTAAAGCAACAAATGGTCGGATATTATTGTTTTTCTGTAGAAGCGAAGAAAAACCCTCAGTATCCAATATCATAGAACATGTGGGTTTACATTGTAGAGCTAATCCCTTTCATAATGTTTCATATTTATCACAAATAAAAAGTGTACTCAAAAGTTGAATCTTTAAATGGGAATGGACTTGGTTGAGAATTTATAAGCAAGTTAAGCATCGGTCACTTATAACGTATGAATCTGAGCTAGGACTTTCGAGTTTGATGCGTGTTGATTAAAATATAAGATGTGGTGTGATTGCCAAAGAAACAACTCTCCATCAGAGACCAAATGATGTAGAACGTTAGCAAATATAGGTCACCGTAAGGCCTTCAACCATGAGCAAAACCCATACTGGGTCGCATTTACTCAAAATGGGTGTATACTATCAGAAGTCCATTACTAGACGAAGTGTGCAACCCGCTATATAGTAAGGCGATCACGTTGTCCCCGTACTTCCCAACTGTGATTGAAACGGGATTTGAGCGAGATTGCTATTAATAGTAACAAAAATCAATGGCCAAATGTTTTGTGATGCATTCTGGGTAGAGATAATTTATTCAAAACACCCTATACATTAATTAGCACACAGTTGAATATAATGTTTGACCATCGACGTGTTAATGAATAGCAGATCCTTGATGCGATATTATATCAGTGTCATGAGTCATTATGAAGGTTTAAATATTAAACGAAAAAAATGTTTGTATAATTTATCAATTTAAAAACTGCAATTATAACGAAGTAAAATTGTCAAACGGAATAACAAAAACCTCACTTCTTAATACAATAAACGTTTGGTTTTAGAGTTAATTGTGAAAAAATTGCCATTAAAAGTTGGCAAGGAAAAATTAGGTCGGAAAATTGTGTATCCATAAACAGTACAAGTAACACTGTACGTATTAGGAATGACGGTTTAATAGGAATAAACATTATATTATATTTATTTTAAGAATATATGTTACGATTTACAAATTTCAAGAAATAAGATTTTTTTTAAGTTACAAGGGATTTCTGTAGATATAACCATTTTTAGCAAAATTAACAAATTGTATCCTCAATTTTGAAAAAAGAGGGGGAAATAATTGTATTGCCTTTCTTCAATTTCGAATATATTCGATCCTGCGTAACTGAGATCTTGACGGTAATACTACCTCGGTGATAGTGTGGACGAATAGAGGTTATCATTTCAGTCAGATATTGTTACATTTATCCGTTAAAATACATGTAAAAAATGCAGTTCTCAACACGTGCGTTCGACTTATAAATTTTATAGGTTAAAATTGTAGGAAAAGTTGCGATCACGATCTTTGTAAACAAATGAGTAATAAATATATATTCTTTATGTAAGAATACTTTATACTGAAATAAGACGAAGTCCTATTTCAAAAACCTATCTGTGGGACAATTTGATTTAATTTGTTCAAATACTAAATCAATCTCAAGGGTTAAGTTGTGCCGTTAAGAAATAAAGTCAGTAATTCCTGGAATTGTCCGGTTGCAACAGTAAAATCCTTTCTTACAAGTGTGGGATGTATACATTAATAGCAGCCTCGTCAGGTCGGAGGAGGGACTTCAGATCTAGCCTGACATCCTGACCCAGTCTAATACTTCGTCGAGCAGTTAGCCAGGATCCCAGGCTACTTCAAGTGAAATCCAGTACCTTGCGTATTCAGGATGAATGTTACGATCTCTGATGTTAAATTACACTTGAGACAACTCTGTGATGGGATATGCATATTTATATTTCCCACTGAACGTTACGCTAGCAACACGCGATAAATCAATTTTTTTAATCCACATGATCTACAGATGCCTTCAGTTTTGTGAGTATAAAACAACAAAAGAAGGACTTTTACGCGTTGCATCACTGACTCACGTATACCGTGATCTTGTGATAGCGAACGTAATGACGGACAACATGAGAAAAGTATGTCTCTTAATTTAAAAAAGGTAAAAAAACAAGAGACTTTTGAAATTCGAAATGGTTTCGAAGTCATCTGAAGCAACAAATGGTCGGATATTATTGTTTTTCTGTAGAAGCGAAGAAAAACGGTTTATTCCTCCTATTCCTACATTTGATAATTTGGTATGTAAAATGTAAGAAATCCATGTAGGAATAGGAGGAATAATTGTACAAACATGGGATTAAATCGGATTAGGTTGTAAAAACATGAAGCTAATTAACTTCAGGTAAATTTAAATGAAATACCTTTTAGTTTTCAATTCATGTGCAATTTTAGTGTACTAACAGTATAAAATGTTGCAAATTATTAAAAGAAATATATATTCTTATCTTTTTTTTTTGTACTGTTAAGTTATGTTTGTTTCCTCTTATATCACTGAGAGACAATAAATTTTAAAAAATCGGCATAGTTGCATTTATTTATTTCATCATGTTCATGAAAATAGTAAATAGCACAATAATGTGAACACTATTTATGGTCCCAAAACCTTTAAGCACTTTAATAGGAATTGTTACAAATACATGAGCAAAACGAAATCAAAGTTATAGGACATTAGTCAACATATAATGCGGTGACAGAAGCCCTGTCTTTTGCTTATTCATCACCGTATATAGCTTCCTTGGTGCCGTAAATGACCGAGACATAATTCGTCAACACAACGCGGTTCTATTTAAAAAAAGGAGACAGTTATGACTTTATTTTGACAAAAACAACTACATCTTTTAGATTGACGATACATTTTAAGTCCGACACGGCAGATTTTATAGTTCTCATTTGCCTTTGCGCGATGAAAAATGGTACCAATGAATTCTTTTATAAAATTTTATATCATTTTCTAAATATTGAATTAAAATGAAGAAGTTAACTAACTGGCAATAAGAAACAACCGCACTAAGTCGGCTGACTTCATTTACACCAAACTGATAATTAATCAAACGCTCAAGGAGACTAATTAACAGCTATCTGTTCGATGATAATATTTTTACCATGATTCCATAGTTATAAAACGAGATTTTGGGGGACCACCAATGGCGCTTTCCACTGATAAAGGGGACATCGTGATCGCCTTACTATATAGCACAGGTTGCACACTTCGTCTAGTAATGGACTTCTGATACTATATATGAACTCTATATGAAATAGGGTTATATTAATATATTTGGGAAGGTCAGTAGTGTTTTTTTGTCCAAATACAAAAAGTATGAAATGAATTATCCTGTAATAAGATAACTTGTTCGAAATGGTAAAGAGTTTCAGATTAGATAGTTGAAATACTATAATGAAATGACGCCCACGTTGCAATATTCAGAACTGCTATACAAAGCACAGGAATGAAAATTCTTTCCAAGAATCTAAAGTCCGCGAAAAAATGAATATAATATTTCATTTGCAACAACAAGAGAAACAGCTCCTTTAGAAGGATAAACTATTCCAGGCCTATACACAGCAAACGGCACAAGAGGGATATGACAATAGTATTAACTTATAAAGTGCATCACTTATATGTGACTACAACGGGATGCATACAACTGGTGACGGAATTAAAATTCTGAACAGCTTATACCCTTCTCCTCCCATAATGTTTGCATGGACAGTGTACACCGTCTATCCTTCCCAAGAGTTTTCTCTTGTTGTCCAAAAAAAATATTGGAAATAAATAACGTGAAAAAGAGGCAGACGATACAAAGAGACAATCAAAGACACATTAAATTTTTTGAGTAAAAAAAAATTGGAAAGGAAAAAAATACTTTGTTTCAAAAAAAAGAAAAAAAAACCTAAATGATCTTCTATTACAAGTAAGGGATGGAAAACATACGACACTGAGATAACAAAAATATTGTTCATGTATGTGCATGAGAAAAAAAACAATGCCCCTCCCCTCCACGAAAAAAACCCCGACTTAGGTCGAAGAAAAACGATCAAAAGACGAGGGTCTGAAATACACTACACAGAACACTAAAGACCGAGCATCACGACCCTCGCCAACAACAGGGGGTGATCTCAGGTGAAAGTTGTATGGAGTACCGAATCAACCATAGTATTTAAACATCTTAACCTGAGATCGCCCCCTGGAACCCAGTTGTTAGTTTAATACCACTGCTCAATGTCTACCATTTATAATATTTTTTTATAATCATAATTTTCATTATGTCGCGAATTCTTGAATGTTGCGTTAAAATTCAATTGGTTGTGTCACATTCAATAATCTTTTTATCATCAGAATGTTAACAATAAAATATCCCATCTTGAGTAAAATAACATTTTATTTAAGCATTCAACATACTGTTCTGTTTTTTTTTTTTTCTTTTCTTTTTATGCTATTTAAATATTTATTTCTACTCGATGATCCAGCTTACACAAAATTAAATGTCACCAGAGTCACGTTTAAGTAGAATATAAATAATCAAGTCTTATTAAGAAATGCACATTTATACCCCGAGGGGTTGAAGGCAAACAATACAACAATATACACAATAAAGACTTGCTCGAACGGTGTATTAATTATTAATGCATAGAGAATTCGTTTGAAGTATCATTAAAATGTACATATCCTTCTCAATTTTTCTTTAAATTATAAAACAACAAAAAAGGTCAAATGAAATATGTATGGTACGTACATGTATCAAAATTACTCCAAGTAATATGGACCTTTCCATTAATTATAAACATGGCTTAAAAAAATTATTTTGTTTGATAAATGTGTGTGCATTAGAGATGTGATGTCATTATAAACTGCTCAAGTGCAATGTACTCCGATCTTAATCGACTAAGATTTCTAGTTCTCCTACAGAAGGTAGGTAGTTATCTCCGGGCACTCCGGCTTCCTCCACCATTAAAAACTGGCCGCCGAGATATAGCCAAGAGTGCCGAAAGTGGCGTTAAACACCAACAATCGATCAATCAATCTTACAAATGGTCCACTGTTACAAATTATTTTCACCAAGATCTTTTTTTCAAAATACAAAATATTGAAGCAAAATTTGTTGAATTCAAAGGTAAAGGTTACCGAATCAAGTTGTTAACCCTTAGAAATTGTTATTTCAACACATTAAAAGTTGTTGAAAAGCTTTTAATGGTATTTGATTTGAACAGAACAGTTGCAAAAAAATATTGGAGATAAATGGTCTCTGGTGAAGAAAAAACTCAACAGATTAGGATAAGTTTTAAATCATGAGGTTTCAGAATGGCGGCAAAAACGAACTAGGTATTGGTCTGATTATGGACGATTTAATGGAGTTTGACTTATAGTCCTACATGTAGTTTGTGAGATGTGTATACCAGCCAAGAATGTAGGAAAATTGACATTCCAAAATGATAATAGTAGGCATAATCCTTCCCTTTTTTTGTCTGTACTGAATTAAGCGTTTAATACCAAGTGATAAGAAGCGTTTGATTTGTAACAACAATATTGTAAACAGATATAAATTTTCCGCCAACAAAACTAGTAATCAGTATTGAATCTACCACATTGAAAACATTTGAACAGTTTTAAAATGGTCTTTTGGCAAATGAATTAAATGAGATATTTTTGCAATTTGAAAATACAATAGGTTGTAATCAGAGAACGTCGTTCATTTCTTATCTGATTAGAGATTGAAAGTTTCGACATTTTCCGTTGCAGATTTTGTTTACACTTATTGAAATATTTTCTACATTACTCCGATGTTGTGATTTATGTTGTTTAGTCAAACTGAAAACATAATTGCAGTCTTTATTGTTTACTCGTAAAATACTTCTTAAATGTTTAAATATCATTTTATTTGACAATTGTTATTCTAACTGAACTTGTTTTATAATCTTTTAAATCATAAATCTTGTTTGAATAACATTTATATAAACATAAATGTCAACAACATACATTCAATTTGTCAGTATAAGAGTGCTCAAATTATCGTAAAATTTCCCGATTACCACTCAAATACATATTAAATATTAAAGATTTATATTCTATTCAAAGCTACTTCAAACTATACTTAAAAGAGATTTACGTAAATGATAAAAGGAAAAATTGATAAATTTGGATATCAAAGAAAAATTGGAACATTAGAAGATAATGAGTGTAAACCTTGGCTTGTAGTTAAAGAAACAAACTATTGATTTAATGCTGTAACATGCTGCAGTTATGTTATCTCCAGATTAAATATTAAACAATTCTTAGATTTCAAATTTTGACAGTATTACCGTAATGGTCGTTAAGAATGTAAAATGCACGATTTAAGTAGAAAGATAATTTTTTTCTTTGTAAACATTCTAAAGTGCACAAAAACTTTGCATCTTGCATTATCAAATATACATTGCAAGTATAATTTTTTATAAATATTATTTTTTCCTTCGTTGAATTGTAAAAATTATGAAGAGCTCACATATGTATCCACGTCAATAAAGAAAAGAGAATGGGATGGGATTGTTTGGTGTTTAAATTCCCAGGGCAATTATTACAGGCATAGGACGAGAACATACCCATAGTGATGTGACATGAATATGGATCCTGCTTTGTACTAGGTCGACACTCTGGGCCGGATTTTCTACGTGCTAGTTCACAAGGTAACAGTCAGGAAGGCATGTTACCGAACCCGAACACCTTATTCTGATCACAAACCGATCAGTATTTGCTCTTACTGCTAAATGCAGCAGGCTTATCAGAGAAGCAGCCAATACAAATGTTCAAGTACTTGGTTTGACCCGGTCGAAATTCGAATGCCAGACCCGAGCATGCTACTTAGAAATCAACAAAACTTGAGGAGGAATAAACTCAAAATGATAAAGAAAAGACACCAAAACCCCACTACGGAACTACTGATCAACACAAGGAAAAAGTAATGTAAACTGATTTTTTTTCAAATATCATCAACAAATCCAGTGCCTATTGATATTACAAGAAGTCTCTAACAAGCGTTCATACAGGTGAACGAAATGAAATATGAAATTATTTCCTTTAATTTCAAAAGGGGTTATTTTAAAGAATGCAATATTACTGTTTTTGTGATCATTTAATGAGTTCAGATATACTTTAAAATATACCAAAGAAACATTTACTTTAAGATATGCCAATAAAAAACTTTTAAGCAATAGACGACAATGTTAATTTAGGAATGTCCGGATTTTGTTTGAGCTAGATAAGATGTCATATACTGGTACAGTTTTGCGTAAAGAATTCCGTAGAATTGCATCGATTCCTGTCGAATGGATGGAAAGTTCGCACATTATCGGAAACAGCAGACAATATTGTTCCTCGCGAGATTTCTGAAGTCTGACACAACATGCTTGTGCAACAATGGTTTGAATGAATAATTAAATAGATTGCTTAAATTTCTTATACATTTGTATACGTAAGAATGGATCACAGTTAATGAACAAAGTTTATATCATCGCATGACATACTTTGCTCTTAAAGAATTATTCACGCCATCTGATATTTTTGAGTTAAAAGAAGCCTGGTTACCCTAAGGAGGCACAACAGATCCCAATTCTCACATCGCCTAGATTTATCTCTACTTTTTGTACTTCCGTACTTGCTAAGTTGCTATTGCTATAAGAAAAGTCTCTTGACATTTAATGAGCTGGAATATTCTGTTGTAAAGTTGGAGAACGTATAAAAAGGATTGCCACCATAAACGTAGTAATTGTTTCTTTATTCGGAAACTCTTCATTTGACAAAGCATACATAGATATGAAAATAAGGAAATGTGGTATGATTGCCAAGAGACAAATATCCACCAAAGTTAAAATGAAGTGGATGTAAGCAATTATAGGCAAACGTACGGCCTTCAACAATGAGAAAAACCCATTAGGAAAAGTCGGGCTATAAAAGGTCCCGACATGAAAAATTTGAAACAATTCAATTGAGAAAACTAACGGCCTAATTTATAACAAAACCATTTACGAAAATATATGCATTGTTTTGCTAAAACTCTAGATCTGTTTTAACACACAAAAAATCGTTTCATTAATCTATATATCTGTAAGCTTTTCTATTAGTTTGGACCAAAAATTTTTGGGAAAGGTAGTTTTTCCCTCGCTTTCCATCAAATTATTTTAAACATCCAAATGACATGTAAACATCAGAATTAATAATGAAAAAATGGAACGCTATTTAGACATCAACAAAATTCGAACTATAAAGTCGTCTTGAATTTGTCAGTAAGTTCAGTTTTGGTAATACGCATGGATAGTTACCAATTTAGACCTATAAAAATGTCTCCGGTCATCTGATTTTTATACTTATATCAAACGGAATTGATACAACGAACAGAGTCTAAAAGATAAAAGTATGTAGACAATAATTTGATCACGTGTGGAAAAGTCTATAGTAATAATAGTAATCCCAAATCTGAGCAGTCACAATTTTCTCCTCATTCAAACGTTTCAGTGGATGCAACTACTCTTTTATGTCTCATTCATATAGCATAGTTCCTCACGTTTGCAAGTATATATACATCCTTAATTTTTTTATTTTTTTTTTTTTTTTTTGAGCATTTCTGATGAAGGTAAATCCAGAACATTCCTTTAGACGCACCAAAGTTTTAATTTCAGATAAAGGTCAAATTAACATTGCAAAAATGTCAAAACACCGGTGGATTCCGAAGGGCTAATCAAATAGACATGTAGAAGCATATAGGAAACTGTTTCTGCAATAGCAACATTGCATGATACCCTCAGTGTCTTATATGTTAAATGAATTGATTGACTCTGTCGTAAAATCGTCAGAAAGTAACAAAATTGTCGTTGAATATAATAGTATTCTTACACGATACTAAAAATAAATTGAATGTGGACAATAATAGTATAGCAAAAGTACAATCAATCTGCTTCTGCAGAAAGAATGATTTTGGGAAAAAATTTTCTAAAGAAGACCATAAGTATTCGTTTGTTGACCATATGAAACATGTATTTATTTGTTGATTTTTGTTATTATGAAATGTACGGATTTTATTCCACCAAATGTACAGATTTTCTTTTATCAACTTAATAGCATTCATATAAAAGAGGAGAACTTTCTTTTTATCTTGTCATAACATTAATTTCAATCGACATTATCTAATCCCCCGTGTTGTTTATGTTGGTTTTATGAGAAAGGAAGAAATATGCGATCTGAATCTTGTACAGCAGGAGTCAAGAAAAGAAATAGTGTGTCATGTGCATGTATTAACATTTCATACCGATATAACATTTCATACCGATATAACATGTTACTTTTATTATTCTTCCCTTAGTTTATTTATTTTGTATTTACATTGTATCATAGGTCAAATTTATTTGTTCAGTGTATGTTCAATGGTGTTAATATGTCCTTTGATTGAGTTCAGCTATTTCAGTTGATATTTTATAGTGTGTCTTTCTATGTTGTGATGTTACACTATTGTTTCAGAAAAAGGGTGAAGGTTTGGTACCATTAAAACGTTTAAACCCGCTGCATTTGTTTGCACCTGTCCTAAGTCAGGAATCTGATGTTCAGTAGTTGTCGTTTGTTGATGTGGTTCAAAAGTGTTTCTCGTTTCTCGTTTTTATAAAGATTAGACCGTTGGTTTTCCCGTTTGAATGGTTTTACGCTAGTAATTTTTGGGCCCTTTATAGCTTACTGTTCGGTGTGAGCCAAGGCTCCGTGTTGAAGACCGTACTTTGACCTATAATGGTTTACTTTTATAAATTTTGACTTGGATGGAGAGTTGGCACTCATACCACATCTTCTTATATCTATGTAGCCTAAAACAAACTTCTGTTGTAATAATGCATATCAAAAACAGTTTTGACCTACTGACTAACTGTTCGTTTGAACTTTCCTTCGAGCCATCTCATTTCAATTTCAATTCGTTATTATTATTATTCTATGCTTTTGAATATTCGAAAAATATTGTTAGAGCTTATTTAATTTTTAATTCTTAAACGAAATATAACGTAAAGTCAAAATATTTATCACTTGATGAATAATTGTCAACAAGCTTTAGGTGAGGTATGGACAAAAAGGTGTAAATATTTTAAACTTTCATTCAGTTTAAAAGCCAACATGGGACAAGGAAGAAGAGGATGAAATCAGTTGAACAAGTTGTTTATGTAATCACAAAACACAGTATATGGATTAGGCCCATATCAAAATGCAATAAATTGTCACTCTCTTTTGAATCACATGATAAAACACAAATAAAATAGTGTACAAAAAGTAGTAGAGTGAGTTCAAGAGTAGACATATTAGATAAAGTTCAAGATTACTTACCCACAGTGATTTCTTTAGGAAGACAAATAACACACCTCAATGTCAACCAGATCAGGAAAACACATAAAATAATCCTCTCAGGTGATATCATAATGAATTAGGGGTAGCATACTCCCCGATGCTTACTTCAAAAATCCTCATACAGTCAAATATATAATTTACTTTTTGAAACTGCAAAACGCCACATTCTACCACAAACACTAATCATTGTTTGTCATTCGATACCCTCCTCCGATAAGAACACGTGTTTTATTAAGGTACTTTGGATATTATTATTATTAAATAAGTTGAAACTTAATTCCACTGTAAAGTTTACTAATTATTTGCTGTTAACTAAAGTTGATTTCTCCAATAGGATCGATTATATTCGATTAGTCAACTTATCAAGTTATTCAGATTCCCAGAACATTATATTTCCAAGCACGTGGCAACAAAAATGTACAATAACTCTTTTGATCGTTACCTATGCGTTATCTGTTATCTGTAACGATGCAGTCCACATGGGAATTCCACTAGAGCATATTCCAAAACGTGATGCAGACAATAAAAAATTAAATTAACTAAAACTTTGACAATTGGCTATCAAAAAACCTGCGACATACACCGATGGGAATATCGGAATTGAAGTTATAGGATAGTGATCCTTTAATTTCTCCAGATCGAACTGAAATCACACAAGCGATTAAAGATCTAAGTCCAATTTGTTGCACAAATTAATATTTTTATCGTATCTAAAAATTCAATCAATTGATCGAATTTCAATGTACAATTATATATGTCAACACAGGAAATTATAGAGTAGAGAAAACTGTATTTAGACGTATATAAGAGGGGGACACCCACTCTTCATTTACCGATTTTACAATTCTATTGTACAAATATTTTTCCCATCGTTTTTACACCACTGCTTCCACCAATAGTTTAGTTACTGTCGATGTACAGTTTAATTGATTCTGATGTATACCAGAAGTGCTCAAGAGAACGTCCTATACTTCTTGAATACAATCAAACCACAATGTCAATATCAAAAAGAAACCCGCTAATAATTCTCCAAACTTTTTTTTACATTCTTCTTTCATCTTCATGATCCAAGTGTTATTATCAATCTTTAAACACGCGATTAAGTCAGAAACTAAATCCAATCATAATTGTCTCTAAACGTTTTATTAGTCGTACAGTAACTCTCTATGATATTAGGAAATTATGAAATAAAACATGAATAATTCCATTTTAATATTTTTTGTTTGTGTTTTCAAAATAATAATAATTCAACGCGGATTGCAATATCGTTTGACATTAATAAAGAAACACTATTAGGCGAGTTTTCGGAATTCCTTCTATCGAAATATTCATGGAGTTTTTTCCCACTAATTGGTATTACAGGCGGTGCACAGACAATAAAGCATTTCAAGCTTGTAAAAACTATGGTGAATATCAAATGGTAAAAGTCAATTTGTAAATTGGCTTTGCAATGCGTTATCAGTGGTAACAATATTGTAACAAATATTCGCTGTCAGTTTCAATAAGTGGTTTAAAATTATTCACCAACATATATTTTATTTTTTTTTTATTTATTTATTATTCATTTTACAAAATGTAGCAAAACATAGCAGGGAAGAAAATCTAAAATTGTGAAATAGTATCTGGCAAAACTTGAAAAAGCAGATAAAATGCGGTCAATTGATTAACTGAATAAACATATAATATAAATTATTGAAAACAATAGCGCTCATCTTTGTGTGCGTTTCATAATGAATTTCCGCCAGCATGTAAATTAAGCCGTATTTGATTTTCGCTAATGTATATTCAAACGCAAAACGGCAGTAAATAACATTTGTGTGATTAACCTTGCATATGATTTTACAAAACCTACAGATATTTGGTTTCAGAGGGGCTGTATCATCTTACCAGAGGTACATTGTTGGCGGTCTAGTCGGTTATATGATACTCGTATCTTACCGCGAGATCAGGAGATTGTGGTGAGATTATAACGAGATCTTGATGACATTTGTATGGAGCGGAATTGGATGTCATTTTGATAAGGTCTTAATTAACTATAATTATGAACTAAATTATTTTAAGGTATTGGGTGTAAGAATTCAGTATTTATTGAAAACATTATTTTTGAATAAAGTTCGGACCTCTTTCAATGGTTACAAATGCAAAATAATTTTAATGATGTATAACCATTGCAAGACAAAGCACGTTATTGCATCATCCGAAACATAACAAAAACCGGAGAAACCAGCATTAAATAACATGCACGATTAAAATTAATATATGTATTTTACCGGGTTGTAAAAGGGTGACTGAAGCACATTTTATGAATGCATGTTAATGCTTTTACAAGCATGAAATAATACAAAATGCATTCTATCCTTATAACTATGATACATTAATGTTTAATCGATTATAATTACGAAACAAATGACGTTTTCGTTTGTTTTGGGTTTTATATGTTCCTACGCATTGTCACGTTGTCATGGAGAGCACGTGCAATCCTGAATTTTGTGTTTTATTGCATGGGTTTAAAACAGGACTTTAAAACATCATGTGATCAATGATAGAAAACTTGTGAAATATTTGTGTGATGTAATTGGACAATGAAATATGAGGCGAGAACAAACCTCCTTGAGAACATCAATTTCGTGCATTTCTTTCAATACTGTGATCAGTTCATTTGTAATAGATATAAAGTGAGTCAACCATAATATTGACAAAGTGATTTAATGGTGTAAGAAATAATTTACTGTCCAACAATGACCAATATAGCAGGAGTTTTTATTCCCTCTTTATATATTTCTGGTATAATGTAACGCAAAAATTCGGGAACGAAATAACGATTTTTTTTCGAAAACACAAAACGATTAATCGAAAATAGATATAAATCTCCGTACATACTACATAACAATACTGGAATTTATTAACATACTGATACTGTAAACCAACTTATTTTCGCGGATACTTTATTTCACGTTTAGCACTTTCTAACCCACTTCGCGGCAAATTAATTTCGCGATTTTCAAAACTTGATGTAGATAAATAAGGAAAGATCCAAGTTTTACTTATTCGTGAGAATTTATATTCGTGTTATTTTTCTACTCGCGAAATTCGCTAAAAATAAATCCATCGCAAAATTATTTGGTTTACAATATTTGAAGGTTATAGTGTTGGCTTGTGATAAATTGTAAGGACTTATCTGTTATACGCCCAATCATCTCTATCACGTTTATTAAGGATGAATTAAGTGATTCTTTTCCTCATTATACATTCATTTTTTACTTTCAAAATTTATCACACAATGGGGACAAAGCGAAATGGTATGTAGACACATAACCCCGTAAATTTGAAATTCAATAACAATGTTGTACGTTTTGTTTACTTGTATCCTCAATTCATTTACTTCCGGTTTCCTTTCTGTATACAAGAGACGTGAAGTCATATAAAGGTGCACTCTTGTGCTTAATTGAATAAATTATTGCACTTTATAACAAGACAACTGTGTAATAAATGCAAAAGATATAGTGTAACAATACGTCTGGCTTATATCAAAGCCAAAGGATAAAAGATATAGAAGATCTTATTTAATTTACAAATTGCATTCTACTGTACGCTGGTCTATCCGTTGGTGTTATTTATTCAGCGGTAACTATTGTGACATAAACGATGACCGACATTGCAACTGTTTTTATTTCTATTTTATTGGATTTTTTGCCCTGATTTTGTCTATTGAATTTTCGTCCATGCAAAGATTCTTGCATTCTTTGATAATAATCTACTCAAATACGTTGATTGATTCCTTTCTTACTCCTCTTGCCAATCATTACATTGATATCAAAATATTGCGACATGAAATGACATAGAAATTTCCTATTGTTAACTTTTGTGTTCACATGTAGAAACACTTCTGTAACTTATTTGATAAAACAACAACTGTTTACAAAGTATATATGTAAATTACATGCCTGCTATATATAATATTAATATATCCCTCTTGAGAGATATTTCTGCGATTCCTTTCTGAAATTTTCTTGATAATTGTATCTATGCTAAGAAAGTAGGAGGTTTGCTCTATATTTTTATCTTTTCCTCGATATTGATACAGATGGATGACTTCAAACTAGAATCTATGACAATCGGGATGAATTCAACTTTCCAATTGTCAACTTTCCATTTTGTCAGCAGAAACATACTCTCTGTCCCGTCGTATGGTGTTTGCATATCTAAGTTAATACGTTACGCTAATGCATGTTCACACTTTACAGACTTCACTAAAAGAGGTGTTCTCCTTACACAAAAACTGCTCCAACAGGGTTAAGAGGAAGAACGACTGAAATCGACACTACATAAGTTTTAGGTCAACCATTACGAATTGGTTGATCGCTACGATGTGTCAATATCTCAACGCTCTAGCGAGATGTTTTCGCGGTCTTAAATCTGTAGATACCAGTATATTCGTCTGATCTGTTATTTTACCGATAGTGTCCTATTCAGGATTGCGAATAAAGAAACACTATTAGGCGAGTTTTCGGAATTCCTTCTATCGAAATATTCATGGAGTTTTTCCCACTAATTGGTATTACAGGCGGTGCACAGACAATAAAGCATTTCAAGCTTGTAAAAACTATGGTGAATATCAAATGGTAAAAGTCAATTTGTAAATTGGCTTTGCAATGCGTTATCAGTGGTAACAATATTGTAACAAATATTCGCTGTCAGTTTCAATAAGTGATTTTAAATTATTCACCAACATATATTTTAATTTTTTTTATTTATTTATTATTCATTTTACAAAATGTAGCAAAACATAGTAGGGAAGAAAATCTAAAATTTTGAAATAGTATCTGGCAAAAACTTGAAAAAAGCAGATAAAATGCGGTCAATTGATTAACTGAATAAACATAAATTATTGAAAAACAATAGCGCTCATCTTTGTGTGCGTTTCATAATGAATTTCCCGCCAGCATGTAAACTAAGCCGTATTTGATTTTCGCTAATGTATATTCAAACGCAAAACGGCAGTAAATAACATTTGTGTGATTAACCTTGCATATAATTTTTACAAAAACCTACAGATATTTGGTTTCAGAGGGAGCTGTATCATCTTACCAGAGGTACATTGTTGGCGGTCTAGTCGGTTATATGATACTCGTATCTTACCGCGAGATCAGAAGATTGTGGTGAGATTATAACGAGATCTTGATGACATTTGTATGGAGCGGAATTGAATGTCATTTTGATAAGATCTTAATTAACTATAATTATGAACTAAATTATTTTAAGGTATTGGGTGTAAGAATTCAGTATTTATTGAAAACATTATTTTTGAATAAAGTTCGGACCTCTTTCAATGGTTACAAATGCAAAATAATTTTAATGATGTATAACCATTGCAAGACAAAGCACGTTATTGCATCATCCGAAACATAACAAAAACCGGAGAAACCAGCATTAAATAACATGCACGATTAAAAATTAATATATGATTAAAAATCGAGTGCTTTTTATATTTTTACCGGGTTGTAAAAGGGTGACTGAAGCACATTTTATGAATGCATGTTAATGCTTTTACAAGCATGAAATAATACAAAAATGCATTCTATCCTTATAACTATGATACATTAATGTTTAATCGATTATAATTACGAAATAAATGACGTTTTTCGTTTGTTTTGGGTTTTTATATGTTCCTACGCATTGTCACGTTGTCATGGAGAGCACGTGCAATCCTGAATATTGTGTTTTATTGCATGGGTTTAAAACAGGACTTTAAAACAGCATGTGATCAATGATAGAAAACTTGTGAAATATTTGTGATGTAATTGGACAATGAAACATGAGGCGAGAACAAACCTCCTTGAGAACATCAATTTCGTGCATTTCTTTCAATACTGTGATCAGTTCATTTGTAATAGATATAAAGTGAGTCAACCATGATATTGACAAAGTGATTTAATGGTGTAAGAAATAATTTACTGTCCAACAATGACCAATATAGCAGGAGTTTTTTTATTCCCCTCTTTATATTTCAGGTATAATGTAACGCCAAAAATTCGGGAACGAAATAACGATTTTTTTTTTTCGAAAAACACAAAACGATCAATCGAAGATAGATATAAATCTCCGTACATACTACAAAATTACCAAAATAACAACAGTAAATTGACCTCATCAATAATATGCTTGAACGCCTGAAACTTTCTTTGAAATCGTCGAAATCGCCTTATTTTGAGGAACGTCGTGAAACGTTTTAAAGTAGTACCAACATCGTGCGCAACGTCTGTAACAATACTGGAATTTATTAAGATACTGATACTGTAAACCATCTTATTTTCGCGGATACTTTATTTCACGTTTAGCACTTTCTAACCCATTTCGCGGCAAATTAATTTCGCGATTTTCAAAACTTGATGTAGATAAATAAGGAAAGATCCAAGTTTTACTTATTCGTGACAATTTATATTCGTGTTATTTTTCTACTCGCGTAATTCGCAAAAAAATAAATCCATCGCAAAAATTATTTGGTTTACAATATTTGAAGGTTATAGTGTTGGCTTGTGATAAATTGTAAGGACTTGTCTGTTATACGCCCAATCTTCTCTATCACGTTTATTAAGGATGAATTAAGTGATTCTTTTTCCTCATTATACATTCATTTTTTACTTTCAAAATTTATCACACAATGGGGACAAAGCGAAATGGTATGTAGACACATAACCCCGTAAATTTGAAATTCAATAATAATGTTGTACGTTTTTGTTTACTTGTATCCTCAATTCATTTACTTCCGGTTTCCTTTCTGTATATAAGAGACGTGAAGTCATATAAAGGTGCACTCTTGTGCTTAATTGAATAAATTATTGCACTTTATAACTAGACAACTGTGTAATAAATGCAAAAAGATATAGTGTAACAATAGGTCTGGCTTATATCAAAGCCAAAGGATAAAAGATATAGAAGATCTTATTTAATTTACAAATTGCATTCTACTGTACGCTGGTCTATCCGTTGGTGTTATTTATTCAGCGGTAACTATTGTGACATACACATTGCAACTGTTTTTATTTCTATTTTATTGGATTTTTTGCCCTGATTTTGTCTATTGAATTTTCGTCCATGCAAAGATTCTTGCATTCTTTGATAATAATCTACTCAAATACGTTGATTTATTCCTTTCTTACTCCTCTTGCCAATCATTACATTGATATCAAAATATTGCGACATGAAATCAGTGTATGTAATGTGCGAATCCTGAAATGTCATTTTCACTGTATCCGTGATGAATTTCTGATGTAGAATGATAAATAAACAGACGACAAATTCATGATTTTTGAATAAAATAAGAAATAATATATAATTTGTACTGTTTTTATAAATTCATGATATAGGTATGAGATGCGGACGGATTTTCATCGCGCCTACAGCCATCCATGTACAAAATTGATACACAAATAGATAAATATTAAGAATAGTTCACGAACAGAGCGTGCAAGAGATTTAAAAGTAGCAGTTATGTTTCATTTGCAGAAAAATGTACCTTTTAACATAATTATCAATGTTGTATAACTTAAAACAGGTTTTGTTATTCAGCTTATTGATATTGAATCAAATTCCACTATGCTGTTTTCGTTATGCGATTCATGTTTACTGTCGAATAATGATACTGAACTTTCATTTTCACTGTAGAGCGATTCATTTCTATTGTACATGCGATGAATTTTCACAGAAAGAAATTAATTAATTTTCATTATATAAAGTCTTAATTCAGCCGAATCTCTAACAAAATTTATGAAGTCAAAAGGATTGATAATATATACATACACTCATACCACATCTTCTTATATCTATTTAGTGAGTGAAAATCTGAGGTAATATATCAATAAATTCCTTAAAAATGGCATTTATTGCTAATATAGTCAATTCTATTTTCTCTAATAATTTGTCCAGATCCAGATCTATATGTAGGATAAAATTTATCCTTTCCAATTACACGCCATCATTGAATACATATATCTTGGACAGTTAGGCCAATCCACGTCACCGAAAAAGCAAAGTTTCTGTTTCGGTCTAAATCTACATCGCATACTAATAAATTAAACGTTTTTAGAGCTATTTTCCTAATGCATGTATTCAAAGGTGTGGTTGGCTTGCTTGCTTTGTTTGTATTAATGTTTGCTTAAGCATTGTGATTAAGATTGAGCAAAACATTTATACAAAAAAGCGAGCAAACCAACAAAACCTTTAAACTACAAGCATTAAGAAAATAGCTCTAATGGATGCACTTTAGATAACAAATAGCATTCACAAAACGATCTTCATTTCACGATTGAATGAGTGGAAACGTTTTCATCTTGCACAAACAATTGTCGCTTGGATGACTGGATAATTGATATGTATCATGACATTGTGTATACCTCTAATACAGTAAAGAAAGTTCAACCAAGCAACAGTCGAGTCACCTTAATTTGTGTTTTAATTTCTTTTAAGTCCGTGTTACAAATAAGCAAATACCCAATTGTAAGAATACAAGAAAATATTGCATACAGTTTATTGTTACATATTTAAATGGTTCTAATGTTTTACTTTTACAAATTGTGACTTGGTTGGGGAGTTGTCTCATTGCCACTCATACCACATCTTCTTATATCTATACCACGGGGTATAACCGTCGTACAGTTGATTCCGGACGTTAAGCGCTACTCTTCGCGATGTAGGTAGATAGACCGTTCTTATATTTTCACCAAAGACTAATTGACACAATGTTCAGATAAGTATTCAATGTTTACTAAAACAAAGTTTACTGCTCCTGGCAGCATTGTATATTATTTTACATGAACACCATGTGACTATTTTAAATAGACAGGTCTGTGAATTACTTGTAAACATCTCGAAACAAACACTCTGTGTAACTCAAACTTGATTAAACTACAAATAGAGCATAGTTGGTTGGCTCTTACACTAATGCGACCGTGTATTTTGTGATTTGTTGTTGTTAAAAATACATAATGCGAATGAGAAACCCGTTGTTTTAATTATTTTTGAAAACATTTACTTGAACAACTGACCTAGAAATTTTGGCACTATACGATGCATTCTCTTTGTAGTTTGTTTATTTTCTTTAGTACCAATAGTTGTACATTCTTATACTGTTCGTTGTGCAAAAGCCTATCAATATGGTAGAAATATGTATGACACGGCGTGACAAATTTTCAAAGTGTTTTTTAAGCGAATTCTAAAACTTTTTAAGGGAAATTCGCTGTAGAAATACGTTACATTCATGAAAATTCTGCTCCAGTAAAATTTCGGATCCATGACAAGCTAATTGCAAACTCACTAACAATATTTGAATATCCATAATATGAACGTGGTTATATTTGTGTATATTCAAGTAGGCATCTACGACTAGCTTGCATTTCAAATTGTAAATATCATCAATATTAAAGTCATTTAAACACTATTTTCAGTTGTTGCATGTCGAATTAACATATAAAACAACAATGAAAATTCATCGCACCTTCAAAAATTCTACATCAGAAATGATTGCACTTACAGTGATAATTCATCGCATCTATAGTTAAAATGAATCGCATACAAAAATTCATATTATGGTTTCTGCTGCTTTAATTACACTTTTTTGGACTTTAATCCTGTTATTATACATTAAAAAGTTATATTCTAATGAAATTGTGTTAAAACATACATTCAAATCAATTATTTTGTATTTTCAAAAGGTAAACAAACGCAGTTTTTCCCATCATCCTTTATTCTACAATAGACATACTCGCATACAACAGTGAAAATGAACTAACTGGATTCGCACTTTATATACACTGTGAAATGACAAAGAATTTCCTATTGTTAACTTTTGTGTTCACATGTAGAAACACTTCTGTAACTTATTTGATAAAACAACAACTGTTTACAAAGTATATATGTAAATTACATGCCTGCTATATATAATATTAATATATCCCTCTTGAGAGATATTTCTGCGATTCCTTTCTGAAATTTTCTTGATAATTGTATCTATGCTAAGAAAGTAGGAGGTTTGCTCTATATTTTATCTTTTCCTCGATATTGATACAGATGGATGACTTCAAACTAGAATCTATGACAATCGGGATGAATTCAACTTTCCATTTTTTCAGCAGAAACATACTCTCTGTCCCGTCGTATGGTGTTTGTATATCTAAGTTAATACGTTACGCTAATGCATGTTCACACTATACAGACTTCACTAAAAGAGGTGTTCTCCTTACACAAAAACTGCTCCAACAGGGTTAAGAGGAAGAACGACTGAAATCGACACTACATAAGTTTTAGGTCAACCATTACGAATTGGTTGATCGCTACGATGTGTCAATATCTCAACGCTCTAGCGAGATGTTTTCGCGGTCTTAAATCTGTAGATACCAGTATATTCGTCTGATCTGTTATTTTACCGATAGTGTCCTATTCAGGATTGCGAAATTTTTACTGAATGTGAATTTGCGGGGGATGCATGTATAGCAGGAGACGCTTACCCTGTCGACGCAACCAGTCTCGTTTTTTTTAGTTCATGTAATTCCCACCTTTTTATGTTTTTTTTACCTTGATTTGTTTCTTCCTTATCGATCTACGAGATTTGAACATCGGTAAACTACTCCCGCCTCAATTAAACAAAACGTAGGTAGAATTTAATAAGAAATAACTTTGAATATTGAATTGTCAGGTTTAGTTTATCATTAAAGGGTATCCATATCATTGATCAGCACGAATCTGGTTCGCTTGAAGTGGTATCGGCCTATCCGCCCCTTCTCGTTTATTACTTGTAATAATTCAGTTTAATTCAAATCTGTATTGTATTACTGTGACTTGCCTGTAAGTGTTGCTCTCCACCTATTGCAGTTTATTCAAAATTCTGACCAAATTTCAATTTATTTTATCAAACCAAACTGTTCAACTGGTCAGAAATTTTAACATATTGCTGTAAAAGAAAACCGTCAAGTTGTGAAATTGCAAGGTTATAAAATAAAGCATACTTACAATCCTATAAGACTTCAATTTTACTTCATTCATATTATGAAAAATCAACCTATCAATTTCTATACAAATTTTACTGTAATTGTCAAGCTAAAGGGGATAGGCAGTAATTTTTGAATTGCTATAAAAATATCCAACAAAGCTTTCATACAATTTTTCTATCGAAAAGTCTTCTATATTCATAAGAATCAGACATCATTTGAATTAAAACATCTTATATTCAGTAAAATATATGTGACATTACAATACGTTGTTAATAATTTTCCATGGGTGATAATCTAAAGTCATTAATCTATTGAAATATTGATTTTATATAATATCTCCTTTAAAACTTCAAGAGAATATATTTAAGCTTCAAGTGTATTTCACCAAGTATTTTAGAGATTCATTCAAAGAAAGCTTTGAAGCATACATAGAAAAACACCATTTTATCAAAAATAATTCTAAAACTTAAAATTTGGACATTTTGTTAGCAATTCAAAAATTACTACCTATCACCCTTTGCATGACAATTACAATAACATTTGTATAAAAATTGTTAGACTGATTTTTCATATTATCATTAAAGTTAAATTAAAGTCTTATAGGATTGTAAGTAACCTTTATTTGATTACCTTGCACTTTCACTGTGTATTTCAACAGCAGTTTGTTAAAATTTCTGACCAGTTGAAGAGTTTGGTTTTATAAAACAAATTGCAATTTTAGCAGAATTTTGAATAAACTGCGATAGGTGGAGAGCAACACTTACAGTCAAGTCCCAGTAATATACTATAACTATAGCATGCTAAAAAAACATATTAAACAAAAAACATGACCATACAATATTTAAGTAAATATTTCAAGAGTCCCCTGTCCTCAGTTCTATTTGCAGAATATAAAATTCTGGGGCAGATCCTTGATGAATGGGGAAAATTGATATACGATACATCGCCAGCTTTAAAAGATGCGTTTCTTCATTTAAAGGGTAGTATTAAACACTGTAACAATAATTGTGAAATATCGATACTCAATAATGCAACATACTCATACATGGCTTCAATTTGATATGAACGACAGGAATGCATGTATTCTTAAAACCAATAAGAAGTCATGTCAGGAATTAAAGTAAGAATTAAAAAAAAGAGTAATTTCCTGCAGAGAAATCACAAATCATGAAAAGACAAACTGGAAATCTTAATTAAACAATCATCAAACGCAAACTCAAAAGTTAAACAAAAAATCAAAAGTATGACCGTGTTGTTCCTTTATTTGAATTAAAATATTGAATAATTACATTACATGTATGTTTCATTATAATACGTTATTTTGATTGGCTAACAGCAATCTCGCGTCATTCTGAAATTAACCTTTATTTCAAAATGAAATGTAACATTCATGATGACACGAACTTCCACAATAAAGTGCACAGGTAAATAAAAGAAAAACTTGATAGAAATCGTGTTTTCATGATCCTAGCAAAAAAATGTAATTATAAGTATTGAATGCTTCTTTTACTAATTTTATAGGGTTGTAAAAGCGTTGACCGTGTGCTTCGGTCAACGCTTTACACCCTATAAATTACAAAAGAAGCATTCAGTTATTAAATGAACTGTTTCTGTCGTTATCAGAGCTCAGAATACATTTCAGTTTGCTTGAACTAATATTCTATTTGCAACACAGTGGGTGACATCTATACCTGCAGAGAATTTAGGGAAAGTTATAGAATTACTTTGAGGTATCTGTCACAATCAAAAGTATTGATGATGAAATAATTACACATGTATATAGAAATGTTTGTCTTGGGATATTAATATATTATTAATTCCAAGATATGTTGCAATGGAGGCGATAACATCGACAAAAGCTTCACGTGCCGTATCTGTGTCTATCTATCATGAAGCGTAATGTATTACGAAAACAGATGTAAACAGCAACAGTTATATAGTGGAGGTATATATTAAAAGAACATTTCAGTCTTTAGTTTTCTATGTTGTGTTTTGTATACTATTGTTTGTCTTTTGGTATTTTTCTTCTTTTTTCTATGGCGTTGTCAGTTTATTTTCGACTTATGAGTTTGAATGTCCCTTTTGTATCTTTCGTCTCTCTTTTGTAGCAGCAAATTGGAACCTTTAATTCTTACGCTAGTCTACTAAGTATTTAAGATTTTAAATTCTCTTCGCATTTCTACAAACCATCTTATATTCAACGTTGTTTAGGCCCTATGAAAAAATACATGTTCTAAAATTTCAACAATCTTCTTCGTGTGTTCAATGTAATTACATTGTGTGATTATACAAATTATTTCTTTTTAAACGTCCTGTGTTTTGCGTTGATAACAATACTTTTTTATTTCATTCGCATTTATTGCTGATGTCATTAATTATGATTTGATATCCTGCATTTTAATGCCTTTCCCCCCAAAAAAAATAAGGTCAAATTCCTCAACAGCGTCCCCCTACTGATTTGTGAAAAGCTTCTAGTGACCCTAATGTGGTGTTAATGTAATTCCAACTCATCGGGTAACGCCCTCAGTGGTACATCTACCATGAGTTCGTGTTGCTCAGACTTTGGTTTTTTATGTTATGTTTTGTATACTGTTGTTTGTCTTTTGGTCTTTTTCTTTTATAGCCATGGAGTTGTCAGTTTATTTTCGACTTATGAGTTTGAATGTCCATTGTGTATTTTTCGCCTCTCTTTAAGTTCTTGTTATATTTTTTATTGTGTTTTACATTTCTTTAGCTATGTGTGTTGAAACTGTCCCAACTGTCCAAGTGTTTTGTTTGATATTGTTATTTACTGTTAAAAATCTATATATACCTACCCTTTTTGATTGGTGCCCGATTGGTTGTTCAGGTTGCTTGAATACGCAATACGCAGGTCAACTGCATGTGTAATTGCCGAGTGCATCCGTTTAGCTGTACGTAAACATCCACAGATATGCGACGTGTACTAGTTTTAATTTAAATCCATGTCATGCTTTCACTACAAGCTATGCAATTAATTGAAACTGAAATAAATAGCAGGCAAGTTCGAGATGCAGTACACTGTAAGAAAATCTATTCCAACCGCACACTTTTCGAATTAATGTTCTTGTATATATAAATGTCCGGACATTACAATCAATTGCAAATTGCTACTCTGTGAAGACCGTTTGTAGATATTTTTCTTTAAAAAAAATAGGCAGTACAAATACGGATTGTGAACAAAAAAGACTTTATTTGTCACATCATAATTGCTAATTTATCCGTGTCGATAAATGAACTTTACATATTTGTAACCCTGTCATATTTGTTTTCGTAAATTGTTTTGTTATAAATTAGGACCTTGGTTTTCACAATTGAAATGTTTCATATTTTTCATGTCGGTGCCTTTTAAAGCCGCCTATACGGTATGAGTTTTTCCATTGTTGAAGGCCATGCGGTTGCCTATACCGGCAATTGCTTACATCCACTTCATTTGAACTTTGGCAATAATACCACATCCCTATATTTTTATATTTACAGTATCTTAGTAACCAAACGTACCATAGGGAGTAAAAGACCCCAGCTGTCCACTCTCGTTCATCTGAAATAACTACTACTAGGGGGTGTTTAACTTCTTGACTACCCATGAGGGTCTAGCACGGTCGGTAATTTGAAATTAATCATGTTTTTAAATATTAACATCAATTGTGCGGGCAATTCTTCTAGATATAACTGAACCGCACGAAAGTACATCAGTAGATGTTTGACAATACTGTCGGCACACATGATCTGCGTCTGCTTTCAGATTCTCATGTTGTCTCTTCAATGTCAACCCAACTACTTTGAACTGACTTTGATGAACTGTCTTTGTTTTAGATGTATGTGACTACGACGTTTGAAAATGAAGTCGTCTATATGCCAGTTAGGCAACAATTGAACTATGAAAGATGTTTGCAACATGCATGATCATTTGAAATGTTGACACTCTCAGACCATACTTCTTCTGTTACCTCTTCTAACATCGGATCGGACTTTTTAATCTGAATGTCACTGTGCGTTTTGCTGTGTGTTTGTTTATTCTACATTGGCTAGTGGTATAGGGGGTTGAAATCTTACAAAACATGTTTGACCCCGCCGCATTTTTGCGCCTGTCTCAAATTAGGAAACTCTAGCCTTTGTTAGTCTTATGTGCTTTTTTAAAAGTTTGGTTCATTTCTATGTTTCGGAATTTACTATGGTGTCCATGTCGCTGAACTAGTATACTTCATTGTTAAGGGGCCAGCTGAAGCCCGCCTCCGGTTCAGGATTTTCTCGCTGCGTTGAAGGCCCATTGGTGGCCTTGTGCTGTTTTCTGCTCTTTGGTTGTTATCTCTTTGACACATTCCCCGATTCCATTACCTATTCAATAATATAGTGTGCGTTTATTGGTAAATTTTTGAGGTTTTTTTAAGATAAAATATGTGATAATGTAAAACACATATTTTTAGAATGAGAGGACTGAAAAGGCATAATATATAGAAGTACTAATAAACATATACAGTTCTTTATCAATAATTATATAAAGCTTTGAGAAAACAGGTTTACAGTTCTGCATTTCACAATTTTCGAAACTAAATTTATCTTCTCTGTTTCAACTTTGACGCTACTTACACGTATAACATTAAGAGCATAATGTAAAATTCGTAAAAAGACACCAGCTACAAGAATTGGGGATCGAATAGTATACTTCATTTACATAAGGTCACGTCAGAATAGATTTGAACACAAAAGTACATTTTGTATGACCAATTGTTATTCACATGGTAATGTCTACCGTTGTTGGAGTATAAAGCGGATATTTTTGAACCATAAAGAACCATCATAAATGGTTGTCAAGTTCAGTTTGTAACATTTTAATGATCTAGTTTATGCAGTGCGTTAAAATGAGCACTTTTAACTACGTACGTTTGCATAACTTTATTATGATTCCGGTATGGGTATATCGACCGTCATCGTAACAATCAATCTCTAAAATAACAAAATAGCTAAATGAGTACATTTTAAAAGCATATTAATGTTAATTGTAAATGAATATTACCCTTAGTAAAAATACATCATTTTTAAGTCAGAACAACAACAAAAAATCTGTTACTTTATTGGTTAATTCAAATTTCATACAAATTGTTTACATATGTATCTGATAGGTTTGTTGAAAATGAGGCTGCTTTTTAAAAACTGAATTAAAACTAACTGTTTTTACTATTTCAATAATTTTGTATTTTTTAATAATTTTATCCTTAGAAGTCTAGAAAAATTCAGTTATCTCTATGGGTACAAACGATGTCCCCTTAGGACCAAATATACATCACTTTCACAGAAGATAATCTGTAACATATCTGCAAGTATGCAGTTACGCTTCGTTCTTCATTTCTCGATCATGATTTTTTCACCAGATTTGTAATGATCAAAAGAGAGTCGAGAGATACCAAAGGAATATTCAAACTCATAATGAAGTCGACAATAAACTGACAATGTCATGGTAAAAAATGAAAAACGATTAAAAAACCAAACAGAATACAAAACACAACAAAAAAAAAAAAAAACTAGACTGTGGGGTGATACCAGGTGCTCCGGGAGGGTAAGCGCATGTGGCACCCATCGTGTTGCTCATGTAAGTACAAACCCGATGATAGTCTTAATTTGGTAGGCCACATTCGAGGAAAAAAGGACGGGAATATGGATAAGACAATACGAACAAATCCGTAGTAATCTGTGAAACAAATATTTCATCACGGCTAACCAACTCGTGATGGCGTCCGTAAAACATGTGAAGTGGGGCAAAACTGTATACCTGTCCGGATTCCCTGAGTTTAACTCCAGTTTGAGTGGTGTCGTCATTTTCAGTTTAATTTTTGTGAACGCTTGCATGTCTATTTTTCCTTTGGCTATGTATTTATATAGATATAAGAAGATGTGGTATGAGTGCCAATGAGACAACTCTCCATCCAAGTCAAAATTTATAAATGTAAACCATTATAGGTCAAAGTACAGTCTTCAACACGGAGCCTAGGCTCACAACGTATTATTTGCCTTACAATAACAAAGGGTTGCAAAGTTGTTTTATGTTCACTGTGCGAAAGTTTATCATAATTTCAAATTGTATCTCATTTATAAGAAAATTTTGTTGTTTAACAATTTCGAGCTGTTATCTCAAAAATGTCATCTATTTTTGAATTATTATCATATAAGAAATAATATCTGATTTTTTTCTGAGCTCTATCAATGCATCTCATATTTACGAGGTTTCATATTTGTAAGATGTGTTTGTATAGTCAAGTGATTGTTTTCCTTTGGTGACAATTACTTTTGATGCAGGCCTCAAACATGCAATTGTCCCTTCTAGCTTTGTCGGAAGACTCGCATGTCTAGGTCTCATTTTTAGAGTATTGGAACAAATGGGAAAGACCCAATCACAACAAAATCGGGATTTAATTCATTTTAATTCCGACATCTGGAAAGTTGAAGATAGCAGACACAAATATAGTTCTGACATATATTGCGATGCATTTGGGATAAACCAGGAATAATAAAAGTTGACCATGGTGAACAATATTTTAGTTGCAAAATGCTTGACCGTCTGAAGGCATATACATTGTCCGTTTATATATTAGGGAATTATTAAGAAACTAAGGTTCCAACTCCCTCAGGCAAAGTTGTCCTTATACCGGTTTGCGCAATTACCTTTATGTACCTTTTTGTCATTCAACTTTTCACGTGTACGGCTACTTGTAAATCCTTGGGTTTCAAATGTTTGGGTTTGAGAGTTTATCATGCAGGTAAACCCAGAAAAGCGTGAATGATCAGTTCAGTGTTCAGTGCTACCATACTGACATAATTTATAACATACCTTTCTAATTTCTATTTTTTATATATATCATGAAATTATTAAAAAAATATGTTTTCAACTCTCTCACCCACAAAAAGAGTTATTACAGTATGCTGCGTACGGGAGTCATATTATACGGTATAGTTTTCTTGTCTATTATGTATGTGCTTTTGGGTTTGTTTTTGTAAGATTGATATGGTACGAAAAAGTCTCATTGCCAATCTTACAAGAAACATTTATACTTTGTTATGGATTCCACATTCATCCACTTGACGTTTGTCATTTTTCACTCGGAATCATATGAAACTCTTGTCATCTATTTTGGTCTATGCAGTTCCGATTGTTTGTTTGTATGTACCTGTACCTGGGTCTAAGATATTTGAACTGACGTCTTTATGTTGAAGAGTTATTTCCATTTTTGCAAATGATTTTGGTTGTAAACTTTAACTTGTTTACAGTGAAGTTCGTTTTAGTATTTCACCATTTCTCCAAATATTTTAGTTGTAGACTAAATATGTGTAATGACATACATACAAAGATATTTGAAAGATATATGCAGTGTTTACCTTGCACCGTCATGTTTACAAACATTGGGTTAATTCTGACACAATATATTAGTTCTGTAGGTAATTAATTAAACAAAACATCACCGATCTGCATCGTTTACATAACTTTCCAGAAGCATGTCCGTCATTCCAGACATTATGTAACTGCCTAAAACTATGTAAAAAGCTTTTAGTTAGTTGTGATTTATTATTCTTGTATGTAGCAGTTGTAAAAACACATTAGTCCATATGCGAAAATCTCGGTTCTTTTTGGCTCATAGGAATTTATGGTTTATCATAGCCTTTATTAGATTTGTATTTGTAAATATCGAATACAATAGGGCTCTAAGGAATCTTTTATTAGTCTGAATGTCGCCAATTTGTATTGTTTTCAATTATTCGGTTTTAAAGAGGTTCCAATACCCAAACACTTGCCACCAGGAAGCTTTTACTGGTCAAAACAGTATATTTAAATTAATGCAAGTGGTTTGTCACTCTCATTTGCCGAGTAAAAAAAGATAACCGTTATTGCAATTGATTACCGTTTGGTTTTGTAAATAATCCGATTCGGAACTTTCGTTTTTCACTTTACTACCTCTACATTGACGGAAACTATAATGAGCGAGTGTGAAAAACAGGACGAAAATAGTCGCTAATCGATCGACTACGCATTAAAGTTCTACATTTCAACATTGGACATTAATTTTTGTATCAAGCAGTTGAATAACGACGTGGGAAATAATTACAATTCTTAATTGCAGTAGTTGTCTTATTTACAAAAATCGTTTCCATATATGACTCATACTACAAAAAGATCCAACAACGAACAGTGACTTATGCAAAAATTAGGAAGAATATGAGACAGAATTTAATGTCATATTTGAGAATACCATAAGACAGAAATATCATGGCATACTAGATAATTGTTTAAGACAGCAGTCCGATGTCAACCTATAGAATATCACGAATAAGAGATTCCTTGTCATCCAAGGTAATAATATGAAACAGAAATCCCATGTGGAGAAATAGATATGCATTTATATAAGAAAGATATCGCATTTTGGACTAGGGTGTTACATGAAATAGAAATCTCTTTTCAGACCATAGAATAATATAAGAACATCTCAATTTGGACTAGAGAATAACATAAGAAAAAATATCAATTTGAATAACATTAAGACATTAATCCATTGTCATATTAAGGATTTAATACGACATAAATCTCAGAAATCCCATTTAATACTAGGAAATAACGTAAGACAGCAATCTCATATCATACTATGCCATAACGTAAGACAGAAATAATCTTATACTAGGAATAACGTGAGACAGAAATCATCTTATACTAGGGAATAACATAAGACAGAAATCTCGTGTCATTTTCAGTAGGGAATTACGTGAAACAGAAATACCACGTCATACTATAGGTAATAACGTGAGACAGAAATACCATGGCCTACTATAGGTAATAACGTGAGACAGCTATACCATGTCATACTATAGGTAATAACGTGAGACAGAAATACCATGTCCTACTATAGGTAATAACGTGAGACAGAAATATCATGTCCTACTAATAACGTGAGACAGAAATACCACGTCATTCTATAGGTAAAAAAGTGACACAGAAATACCATGTCCTACTACAGGTAATTACATGAGACAGAAATACCATCTCATTCTCAGGAGGAAATCATGTTATACTAGGGAATAACATAAGACAGAAATCTCGTTTCATTTTCAGTAGGGAATAACATGAGAAAGAAATACCACGTCATACTATATGTAATACAGCGAGAAAGAAATACCATGTAATACTATAGGTAATAACATGAGACTGAAATGCCATGGCATACAATAGGTAATAACGTGAGGCTGAAATACCATTGCATACTATAGGTAATCACGTGAGACAGAAATACCATGTCATACTATAGGTAAAAACGTGAGACAGAAATACCATGTCATACTATAGGTTATAACGTGAGACAGATATACCATGTCATACTATAGGTAATAACGTGGGACAGAAATACCATGTCCTACTATAGGTAATAGCGTGAGACAGAAATACCATGTCATACTATATGTAAGAACGTGAGACAGAAATATCATGTCATAATTGTTTAGTCATAATGTGACACAGAAATCAGGTTATTATAGTGAATAACGTTGGACAGAAATACGATGTAATTCTCAGATAGGAATAACGCGAAACAGAAATAACATATCAATACTATTGGTAATAACGAGAGACAAAAATCTCATGTTATGTTATGGAATAACGAGAGTCACATATATCATGAAATTATATAGAATAACGAGAGACAGAAATCTCATGTCATAATATGGAATAACGAGAAACAGAAATATCATGTTATACTATGGAACAACGAGAGTCACATATATCATGTAATTATATAGAATAACGAGAGACAGAAATTTCATGTCATAATATGGAATA
Organism: Mytilus coruscus; assembly: GCA_017311375.1. Taxonomy (NCBI): domain Eukaryota; kingdom Metazoa; phylum Mollusca; class Bivalvia; order Mytilida; family Mytilidae; genus Mytilus; species Mytilus coruscus. Next base: position 58,371,039 of record CM029603.1, on the reverse strand, counting down.
ACGAGAGACAGAAATCTTATGTCATAATATGGAATAACGAGAGACTGAAATATCATGTTATACTATGGAATAACAAGAGACAGAAATACCATGTTATGATATGTAATAACGAGAGACAGAAATATCATGTTATATTATGGAATAACGAGAGTCACATATATCATGACATTATCTGGAATAACGAGAGACAGAAATCTCATGTTAAACTATGGTATACCGAGAGGCAGAAATCCAATGTTATAATATGGAATAACGAGAGACAGAAATCTCATATCATACTGGGAAATAACCTATATTCAAAGTAGATTTGTTATTGTTGTTATTCATCTTGTTATTACATTGCTTGAAAGTTTCAATAAAAACCTAATGAGCTTATATCTTATGAAAAGATCAAGATATTGACGTGCATGCACGTCGTATGACCTTTAAATAGTATAGACTTTGTTTGCATTTGAATATGCAGGCACCTTTTTATTAATAATATTGTTACATTAAAAGCAATTGGAAGACACTCAGAAAAACTAAATTCGACAAAAGCAATTTGTACAATATTACATATCTAAAACTATTTGCACATTTTTATAAGAGCTCGTTTGATCATGAAAGATTTTATTTCATAATTACACAGTAAGAAACATGATGCCAAGCCAGACAGAAGAATGAAAAGTAATACATACTTCAAATAATGATAAATACCGATCCTTGAATTAATTTTCTATATTGCAATTTATTTTTTGGTAATTTTTAGATTGGCATCAAATGCGTTTTCCGTACAGGATTTCGACATGATAAATGTTTATATAGCCACATTTTTTTTTGTCGCATCATACAATTATCGTGCATCTTCTTATTATGATGCAACACCAGTTAAAGCTACATATATAAAGTTCAATTTAATTTACTTGTAAAAGCAGTTATGCAAAATAATTCTGATTAAGCATTATTTTTATGCAATAAATAAATAAATAAATGTTTTTATAATCAGACTGAAAGACATAAAATTCGAAATATTGGTAGAGAAAATTGTTAAGTTAAATGTATTTCAATATTTTCTAAAAAAAATAAAAATGCGTAGAAATCGCGATTTGAAAGCGCGGAACAAAATTGGAACTAAGTACATTAAGGTAACCTCATACGAAAAGAGCAATCATCCTGTTGTTTCATTTTATAGTATAACCGTGATAGTAAAGATGTTCGTATGCTCTTTTTGCTTTGTGCATTTAAAGAAGGGGATAATCAATCATGTGCGTTAAATCAAATAGAATTGTTTCAGTAAGTATGTGTGCTAAATGTACATTTCCTTTTTGTGTGGACTGGTATGCAACTAAAAATATGATGATCTTGAAATGGCTGTTAACGTCTATATGTAAACTGTTATTTTATTTTTTCTAAATACGCTTATGCGGTAAAGATACATACTGTATTGAAGGTGTTTTATTTATACGACATACGATTTAAATTGGCAAAAAGAGGGAGCAGTGGCGGATCCAAAAGGGGGGGGGGGGGGTTCCGGGGTTTTGAACCTCCTTTTTTTTTGACGATCAACTCATTTGAATGGGGGCATATTTTTGAACCCCCCTTTTTTCTCCTTTGTTGGAACTCCCCCCTCTTTTAAAAATGCTAGATCCGCCCCTGGGGAGGTATATGTGCACATGTAAAACTGGTTAATCGCCACCACATTTTGTGCCTGTACCAATTCATGCTTTTTGGACCATGTACTGTTCGTTGTTGGTTTTTTCTTTGTTTGTATGTTTGTTTTCCAGAAGAGTCGGCTGTCAGGTGTTTGGTTTGGTGTAATTCCTGTCGTCCTAATCATTTTCTAGTAGTTTTCCTTCTTATCGCAAATTACATAATGTATTAATATCGATCAAAATGGAGAAACATACATGTATAAAAAAATGTTATATACACAAATATTATGAATAAAGTTTCCTCAATTCAAGTATGTGTTACGATTTTTTTTCTTGTTGCTCTTAGACTCTCATGAAATTAAATTTAACAATAAAGAAATCAAACATAAACATGAAAAAAAATGCAAACAGAATAAAACTCAAAACAAAAATCTCAACAAGCGGATATAATTAGACCTGATAACGTCGATTTAACCTCAGCATTCGATACAGACAGTTCAGTAAACTCCTAATTTTCTAGAGAGTATTGGTTTCGTATTGTATTTAAGTATGAGTTCAATCCACATTCTTAAACTTTGTCGCTCATATATACAAATCACAATGCCTAAATAGGTAAATGGTAGATTCTCTACCATCATATAAGGTTTACCTATGAGGATCCATAATTTGACTCTTTTTCGCTTCCATAGTCTCGATATTAAACGTATCTTTCCCTGACACAAAACAATAATATAATAGATTGATGGCACTTTTAAAAATGTCTTGATTTACTTGTCTACTGAGAAGAAATCTATCTCTTCTACAAAAGCATATTACTGTATTTTGTCCTCTTCCATTCAAATATCCTCAAAGGACTTCTTTCTAAGATTAATATTGGTAGTGCAGATTTTTTTTTGCAGTATTAAGCCATCACAACTCCTCAAATCTAAACATGTGTTATTTGTAAATTCAATTTTAACCAATAATCGGACATTTTAGATAGCCTAGCTTGCAAATTGATATTGTCACGTTTGTAGGCATGTCATTTACTCTGGAGAATTCTCTTTTTTTATACTCTTTAGCTACTCGAAAAAATTGATGATTTTCAGATCGTTTTCTTGATCGTCTGTTGACCTGTTCGAAACTTCTGCTTCCTTTTTCAGTACATTTCTCCAAAGTCATTACGTTTAAAGTTTTCCCTCAACTTGTCATCTTTTGACTCTCCTTTTTACTACTGGATGACAGAAAAAATCCTCTATGAGTACGTCATATATTGGGGTCCACACTTAGAACTTTTGCGCCTTTCTATTTCTATTGAAGTGAATTTAACGTTCATCTTCGAATAACTATATATATTTAACTGCCCTAACGATGAGGAACTGATATTTCATGGACGTTCGAGATTGTCTCAGATTTGTATTTGAAACTCTGGACAAGAATAATACTTTTACGATAATTATCGCACAGCTATGTTTTGCAAGAAATGATCTGAGGAAAATATCTTTGAAAGCACTACCTCCCTAATGTATATAGAATCATAAAGATGGATAAATTCATCATAGATACCAAGATTAAGATTTTGTACGCCGACGCGCATTTCGTCCGCAAAAGATCCACCAGTAACGCTAGAGTCGAAAAAGTTAAAAGTATGAAGTTAACGAGCATTGAGGACCCAACATTTATACAGATTTTCCAAATACAACCGAGGTAATCTATTCCTGGGGTAAAATAGCCTTAGTATTTCTAAAAATAAAAAAAACAGTTAATTTATAACTATGACAAAATCAATGATAATTCATGTCAACACGGAAGTGCTGACTATTGGGCTAGTGATACCCTCGGGGAGGAAACCTCCACCAGCAGTTGCATCAACCCAATGTTTGTAAATCAACTCATCATAGATACCAGGATTAAATTTTTTTTTTACGCCAGGCGCGGTCCATATGCAAAAGACTCATCAGCGACACTAAAATCTGAACAGTTAAAAAGGCCAAATAAAGTACGAAGTTTAAAAGAATTGAGAACTTAACATTCCGAAAGGGTTTTTTTTTTTTTCTTCTTATTTTGAACAGATATATCATGTTAAGGAGGGGTATTTGCGAAAAATACCAGTCGAGAGAATGTTAAATTTCGCGAGCCGTAAGGCGAGGGAAATTCATTCTCAAGACTGGTATAGAGTATTTTGGCAAATACCATGGCAGAGAGGGTAAAAAGAAATATCCTTTTGCATATACCCGGCGGCGTTAAGGAGCTACCATTTTATTTTATGGGGGCTAGGATGAAATTTGAAAAATAGGCAGGACAGGAGTTTTGAGTAAAAAAAGGCAGGATGAGCAACTTGGTAAAAAAAGGCAGGATGACAATTTGTGTAAAAATTCAGGATAAACTAGTAAAAAAAAAGGTAGGACCGAATAGAGTAAAAAATAAAAAGGCAGGACAGAGATTACAACTAAAAAAAAAGCAGGACAAAATTTTTCATCCTAGCCCCCATAAAAATCAAATGGTAGCTCCCTAAAAATGAACGATATTCATTTGATAACAGTAAATTGGTGAAAAATACACTGGCTATCAACCAATCAAAACCCAGGATTCTTACATAAGGTGTAATTATTCTAAATATGAATCAATTGTATGTTTGTTAGAATTTTTCGGTCAGTTGTGTTGTATGTCTGTGATATATATTTACATAGATTTGTTATATTTACCTATTATGTCTGTCTGAGTTGCTCACCCAATTTTGTCATTTAAACGAATCTATAAACAACTGTCATAGAAGTGGGAGGTTCAGCTGAATGAAATAATCGCTTTATAAATTCTGCGCATACAATGCGCTTTTCTAGATTTACCTTCATTAGGAAGGCTGTGGTGTAACAGATATAAGTTCTCTACCCATCGACGCTTTCAGGGAGAGTATATGTAAAGAACAAGTCATCTGCAAGGTTGACCTTAGATGAATTTGGATATTCTTTTTCTGTCCCTTTTGGTCATATAGCTCTTGACGTTTCTACATATTAATACATCTCTGAATTTGAATTTAAGGTTTAAGCATTCCTGATGAAGGTAATAGACTATTTTCATATTACCGACTTTTGACTCCGGATTATATAATTTGTCGACTGGTTACCTTGGACATCATGGTACTCGGTCAAGTAAGAGCAACCAAAATAAGTAAAATCAAACATATAATCGGTGTAATTTGAGGGGAAAGTTTACTGTTTTCCGATGATTTTGTAGTGAAAAAAAAAATATTAACCAGGTAATTTTCCCCCAAAATTGTACCGATTGAAAGCTTGGTTTTACTTCTTTAGCTTGCTCTTATCCGATTTGGTACCATGATGTCCAAGGTAACCAGTCGACAAAAATCCGGAGTCAAAAGTCGGTAATATGAAAATAGTCTATTAAAAAAAGCGCCACGGACGCACGAAATTTATAAAGTGTTATTATCTGTACGTTATACAATGAACAAAGTGAAAATACAACAGGTATGAAGTACTGTAAAATGTTTATTTGTTGCTGCACGATTAGAACATACACCAACATAACAACCTAACCCTTATGATTTCAGGATAATTGATCGACTGATCATAATTTTTACGTAGTGGGGAAATATGCATGCTCACGTATTCTCTCAGAACTGTTAGAAAAATAAAATGTCCATTTGAGAGAATGGTCAATCTCTTATTTGATCCATTATTTCTTTATTAGTTCGCTACGGATCCCGGAATTCTTACAGCTTCATCTAACAAGAATCAATCATTTCACTTCCGGTGTGTGATTATGTCCGATAGAAGTCCGGAAACATAAACAATAAAGATTTCGAGGATTTCCTATCTTTTTATGTCTGCTGATTCTAGATGATAATTTGTATGATAATGAAATGATGAATGACTGTATAAACAAAATGAAACTTTAAACTATGCTTTATAGTGAAAATTATCGGATAAGATTAGTACTAGTGGATGACTGATCAATCCAAGCATTTGATGGCGAATACATTTCCATGTGAAACTGAAAAACAACGAAGCTTCACCCCCCATATAATACCATATAAAATGTATGAGTGTGACGTTATTCTTCAGAAAGAAAATCATCATGCTTATAATTTTGTACAGCATGCCAAGTGGATAATCTTTCAATCTTGTTCACATTACATAAATATGAATTGGTAGATTTTGTTGACTGAGTCGATTGTCTTTAATCTACAAACAAAATGGTTGACATGGGTACAAAAAACAGATTTATTGTAATACTTCAAAATGCCGCGTGTTCGCGAAGAGGAGGGAAATGCCAATTTTGATTTATGGTTTATTATTGCCCCCTGATAAATCTCCCCTTTTTCAAAGTCATGTTTGTCTAAATCAGAGGGGGGTGAATCTAACCAAGACTTCAAATTCTAGCACAGTCCACTACCCCAAAATCACTACGGTGATGAGCAATTAAATAAAGATACAATCTACACAAACCTATGTAAAGACAAACGGAAGGAAGTCTAACAATGAAAATCTACCTGTATATTTATATAATTTAATTTTGGATGTAACACATCTTCTGATTGGCTGAAAGTTTTTTGTTTTTCAGCTCATAGACATAATTTTGTCATGTGACCGTGACGTCATCAACTTTTTTTTCATGATTTACTCCTTAAAAATGAAATTTAGAATTACATTATAAGGAATGACTGTATTATTTTTTCTGTGTATTCGAAATAACCTAAAAAATGTGGCACTTTTAAGTGTGCACCACATTTTTCATGTTATTTCTTCATAGAAAAAATATTGCAGTCATTCCTAAAATGAACCAAAGTAGAGACATATGAAACGAGATATAGTATATAAAAAAGAGTAATTTTTCTAAGAAAAAACAAGTCTGTAATATTTTCACATGACCGAAACCAAATTAAAAGAATATTTAGGATGGTTTATGTCATTTTAACCTTTTGTAGCTAGGGAAATTACTTTTTTAACAGTGAGATAAGTGAACTAATTTTATTGGCTAAGGGTTGTTTATTGGATAACACAACGAAGTCTCACTGAATTTGCCGTGACAAAATTTAATTTTCTAAGATTAACATAACCACAAGAGATAGTGACAAAAACAAATTGTAAAGGACAAAAGACAACTTGGTTGTAACCGAAAGTAAGATTTCATGTTTAACTCTCGAAGTGACTTAATTGCAAAATTAACGATGAAAAGTGTATCTCTGTTTCTATATATTTTCCAGACAGGACTATTGTCGTATTCTAGCTGTTTGAACAAAACATTTGAATCACGAATATTAACCCGTTTCTTATTTCGAACAGTACGAATTCTTCCTAGTGATTTTGTATTTCTGACCTACTTTTTGTATAATATTTTACTATCTGTAAGCTCACATTTTTTTCTCGTTTAATTTAAATACTATCAAATGTACATTTTTCCAAATTCTGCCATATTTCAATATAGGAATTAAAGTATTCACTAAATGACATTAAACATTTACCTATGTTTTCTATGGCTTCTGATCTATGCTTTGTTTTGGGAAAAATAATTACAAGTTTCTATACTATTAAGTCATTATTGTTCAGTATCGGATTATATTAGAAGTGAATAGAGACATTTAAAATGATTGCTTGTGAAATTCAAACTTTTTCATTAAAGACGCATTTTTGCAATGCAGAAATTTTAATACAAAAGTCATATACAAAAATATAAAAAGATTCTTGAAGAAATAAATAAAAAATACATCGAGAAAAGACAAACATAATTTAATTTAACACCACACAGAAACCCAAATATTGAACAACACAAAAACGGGATGGACACATTTTCCGTGGAAGATCCGTGGTTCCTAGTCCATAATTATCCCCATCATGTTACTTATGAGTAAATGAGTTTAGATAATTATAATGTTTGGTACGTTATACCATAGCAGATTGGTAAATGGTAGACTGTTGTCTAAACCAGTCATTACCAAATTCTTAAATGCAAAATGCAAAAGTTAAGTATATAAGTGCATTTCAAATAAAGATTTTCATATTAAGCCCCCAAATGATAAACAGAAAATTGCCTCCCTGAAGATGCAGAAATCAATTGATTTAGATGTATTTAGGATGAAGCCAATTTCCATTTTCTTGAATCTTTGGTTTGGGTATTAAGACTATGATTTATAAAGTTCTTTATTATCTAACGAGAACGTAAATAACGCATGTACTTTAAGAAATACTCGTAATACCTGTGTCATCAAATGATGTGATAATTTCAAATGCAGGCATAATTAGTAGAGAAGCAGATGGAACCACTGACTATGCAACAATGCGGATTAGTTGAAAAAAACTTATTCACAGAAAACAAATATATATACAAAATTAAGGGACAAACAAAATAGTGTTTGCCCTCACCTCTCTATTTTCCATAATTACATTTTACTTTCAATTATAATGCACATATACTTGTTGTTAAAATCATTTTTTTTCTCTTCTTTTGTATCAAATAGTATGATAAAATGGAAATAAATAGAGTTTTCTGTACTTTATTTTATCAAAGTTTAAATTTCCATACCATTTCAAACTAATGATGAAAAAAGTAGTTCAAACTATGATATATGCAAGAGTAATTTAAACTGAAGCAAACAATCCTCTACTAAAATTCTAGCTTGTTTGCTGTTTTTTTAGTTCTCGAATTTTTTTGTTAACTAAGAGATATTTGTAAAGACCATAACTAAAATACTATATAAAATAAGATGGGATATGGTTGCTATGTATGAGACAACTTTTCATCAAGACCAAACGACAAGGAAATTAATACTATTCAGGTATAATTCATAAACATTTCAAACTAATGATGACAAACAAAACAAACAAACAAACAAAAAATACCAATAAAAACCATTCTTGCGTCTATATGTTTTTGACGAATTTACAGTATCTCTAATAGAACTATAAGCTTAGGTTTAATCGAGTTGACCAATATGTCTATTTCTTCTATATTCTATGTTAAACGTGACGATTAGCTCTGCAATAAACGATCGAACAATAAGCAATGTTTCTGTGTTTATTCTATTGCAGAAATAATCAACAAGTCATTTTCACATTGGGCATAGTTGCTGGCACTGTTTTATTTTCAATCAGATTTCTATCAGAGAAGAGGCAGACTTCGTTTCACAGATCAATAGCTGAGTATAATGATTTGTGATATATATATAGTTGAGATATTGGGATATATGTTCTAGAATTACTTCTCTGGTCATTCTCAAAGCGGATGAAAAATTACTTTCTACATTTATGTCAGGACGTCGGAACCAAGACACGTAATTTTTCTCTTCTGGATATTCTCAGAAATGAAGTAATTCCGTTTCCTATTTAAATCATCTTAATAATGCGCAAACAAGTAAACGGTATATTCTGTCTAATGTGGCAAAATGGTGTAATTTTACTTAAGTGATTTAAATCATTGTCATTGCAACAAAACACGAACGGTGTTAATAACTTATCTAATGGGTCATTGTACTGTCAGATTCTAAGAAGAAAAAATAAATTTATTAAAAGTACAAATCACAAGTTGCAAGGCACAGAAACGTAGAAAGACAAATTCAAACAAGGCGTAAATTGGTGTGTCCCTAACCACAGGAGAAAGATATAGAAAGAAGAAGAGGAAGGAGCACCACTAAAAACTCAAATCCTTACAGAGCAAAGAAAAAAATTAAAAGTATCACAATTAAGAATTACCAGGAGAAAAAAATGAATGAAAGGAGGTGTTGGATATCTACCGGTGAGATCCAACGACCAAAAACCAACATAAGACTTCTAAAGGCCAGCATACAGTCTTCAACAAAAGGAAGCACATTGAAGGCATATTCATACGCAGGCACTTTGAGAGAATATTCATACGCAAGGACTTAACAGCTTGACTGTCTTTACATTATGTGTAGATATTTACAAGGAGTAACATCATTACGACAAGAAACAACAATAGCACCCTCGTGATAGTACGTTCGCCTTGAGCGCAGGAGGTCTTATGTTCGATTCCAGGCTTAAACATTAGTAATGTGCAGCTTTTCTGCTCAGTAGTTGGCATGTATGGGTGACATTTTGTATCGCATACAATTCAGAAATTATTGTTTTTCAGCTTATTATATATACTAAGGATATTGATTATGTTTGATAGAGTTGAAGAGTGACCATATTTTTTTAAATGGACATAATAGATCCATGTACTTTAGAGTCTTTACTTTTATGTACCCCCCGAAATACGTAAGATTGATTGATTGATTGTTGGTTGCTTAACGTCCAGTGGCAAATATTTCATGCATATTCAGGACGAAAAATACGTAAGATTACCTAGACATAAGTCAATGAATATAAACATAAGGGAAGAAAATCTAATATTGTCACTGGGGTCATTTCCCAGGTGGTTTATACCAATCAAGTGGTAACTATTTTATGATGAAAAAGTAGTATTACTTAAGTAAGGACTATTATCTAGGGATACCAACTTATTATTGCGGAACACTTAATCATTTATCACCCAAAACAAAGTTTTAGTACGAGGCCAATAATTGACTACGGGTTTTGATAAGTTGTCAATAAAAGGTTGCTGGTTAAAAAAGGCTGAATCATTTTGTTTAAACCAGAATAAAGAATTTTCCCGGATGTCATAAATTTTAATGAAAAAAAAAAAAAACTGACGATTTTTACTATGTTTTGCATCCTTGGGTTTTTACAATCATTATATGATAAATGAGGGTGTGGATTGGGGTTTACAGAATAGGAAATAATGGGCAACAGATATAAAGAATAGAGAAAAATGGACCAAAATTTTAAAGAATAGAGAATAATGTGGTGATAAAATGTAAAGAATAGAGAACAATGGGCAAAAAGTATAAAGAATAGGGAAAAATGGCCTAAAAAATAAAAAATACAGAAATGAAGGACCCCCCCCCCCCCTTTTCCACACACACACACACACACACACTTAGACCCTCATAAATAATAACTTACTTAGCGTCTATACGACAGCTCAAATAGACTGTTTTCTTCATCAATCATTTTAAATTTACGGTAATATATAAGGATGTACTTGTATATAATATTTGAAAAAGCAATTAAATTAACTTCCAATGGCAACCATCATAATTTTTTAAAATAATTCTATTATCAAAATAATCAATGAACTGAATGTAACTCCTGAAAATATCACCCTACCTTAAGAGTAATTACTCGTGTGCGAAAGTAATTTGTAGAGCCCCACATCCTATTACCATCTTCGCTAGCCGGCTAGCGAAGATGCCAGAGGGTCTGGATGGGGTTTACAGAATAGAGAATAATGGACAAAACTTACAGAACAAAGGGCAAAAATTATAAAGAATAGAGAAAAATAGGCCCAAAAAATAAAGAATAGAGAATAATGAGGTGCTAAAATATAAAGAATAGAGAATATCCGGAATTTTTATAAAGAATAGAGAAAAATGGCTAAAAAAATAAAGAATACTGAACGGAAGGACCCCATCCAGACCCTCATGCCTATTACCGGCTATCACCTTGGCAGATACAATAGAATCTGTGTTACCATTTGACATTCAAAAAATGCTTTTTACTATCGTGTACAGCAGATTGGTGTCTGTCGTTCCGATTGCCATTCTGTTCTGTTCTGTACAGGTATGATTAAGAAATAATTCATGGGGGCTTGAATATATCGTGATTTTACCACGGGTTGGCCCTTTATGACAAATATTTTACCCTGAGCGATAGCGAGGGGTAAAATATCGGCATAAAGGGACAACCCGTGGTAAAATCACGATATATTCAAGCCCCCATGAATTATTTCGATTCTAATAGGACAAATACGGCAATTGTTTTGGATCGAAGCGCTCTAGGTGAAGGCATTATTTGCCGTTCCCATAAATAAACGCACTATTAAATTGACGTAAAAGAACGGAGCAAATTGAATAAGTGACATGCTTAAACTATTTACAATAACATATTTAGATATGTTTGGATGAATCTAAATGATAATTGTACTTGTATGTCTTATATGTATACAAAAATGGCTTATATAACACTTTTTAGCATCGTTTGTTTACGTTTCCTTGTTGTGATGATTTTTGGTTTCACAAGCGTGTATTTTCCCGTAAAATGCTTACATTCTGACGTCATCGTTCTATGACGTCGGGTAGCTCATTCATAAAAAACCATATGACGTGGGAGTACGATCGGAACAGCCCAAACAATATATTCATATTTTACCACGGGTGTGTACTCAAAGCGTTTGAAGGACGTCATGTTAGAATCCTCCGTTATATATCGGAGCACTCCCACTTGGGATATAGGTTTAACTCTTAACAAATATTTACAAGGATATTTACATAGTGTGAAGGGGTGCTAAAATTTAATAGTGTTATATACAGACGAGAACCGTGGATTTATAGTTATGTGCTATTTACATAAAATATTGTTCTACCATGCAATACAATGGATTTTGCTGTCGTGTACATCAACTTTTGATCTGTGTTACCTATTGAATCTGCAGTACCGATAGCCTGTAATAGAGTGCGAGACCTAATCGGGTAATATTATGTATGAGTATTGTTTCTCGTTGTAGAAGTGCATTTGTTGCTTGTTCACTGATGACAGTTTCAAATATTATCCAGGTAAAAATTAAACTTCGCTTACAAAATCGGGCGGATTATTTTCTAGTCTGCGTAGGAAATGAAGAGAAATGGTGAATTTTTACTAACTCAGTAACTGCAAATGGTAAAAATAAACTAATGTGTATAATTTACGAAAATATAATAAATCTCAAACTGAGTAGGAAGCGAAATTCCATTCCTCACACAGAGTGTTAAGTGAATTAAACAATCAAGTTGATGGTAAAGACAAAACTGTAATTAATCATTGTTTAAATGCTGGAGAGGAAGCCTTAGTCAACAGAAAAAAAACACTCTGAAATTCAAAAACCTACAATTCAATGGATGAATGATATTGGAAAGAGTTTAAGACGTCTTAATTTTAAAGTATTACATGATTAAATGCATTAGTGACACAGAAACAAAGTCCATAGCTTAAAGTTTAGAAGCGCTATCAAAGTATATATTGTGTTTAAGTGTCAATGAAGTGGATTTGGTTGAATAATACAATACATTTTAGGTACTTAGGAATATTGCTTAGTTGAATTAAACATGTTTTAAAGTCTTAAAGAGCACTCGTGTTGTTCTTTGTACTTTAGATTTGCTATCATGACAAAAATATATAAGATAACTTATACAAAAGCACTGGTGTTTTCTTCATTCATGTTTTTCTCTCTCATTTTCTTTATTTTGTGTCTTGGTATGTTTCGTTTTCGTTTACTTTTATTGTTTTGATTTGTTCCTTTCGCTTGATTTTGTTTGTTTGTTGATTTTTGGTGGCATATTCTGGTTGGGTATTTTTATGCCCCACCTACGATAGTAGAGGGGCATTATGTTTTCTGGTCTGTGCGTCCGTCCGTCCGTTCGTCCCGCTTCAGGTTAAAGTTTTTGGTCGAGGTAGTTTTTGATGAAGTTGAAGTCCAATCAACTTGAAACTTAGAATACATGTTCCCTATGATATGATCTTTCTAATTTTAATGCCAAATTAGAGATTTTCCCCATTTCCACGGTCCACTGAACATAGAAAATGATAGTGCGAGTGGGGCATCCGTGTACTATGGACACATTCTTGTTTAATATAAATCCAGGCTTTCAGTCATTAATAAACTTTTCCTGTGCCTTTACCTACTCAATCTTTTTCTAGATTAAAAATAGGCTAACTATGAATTCTCTTTATTTGTAAAAATATTCTTGTTTGTCTATTAACAACGATCTAATAGTTGTTATGAATCTTTGGCTAAACCTTCATCAATCAATCAATCAATCAATCAATCAATCAATCAATCAATCAATCAATCAAACAAACAATAACACAATTCTAATCCTTTATTCATATGCACAAACTACTGTAAGCTTGAAAAAAGCAAAACTTGGAAATTAATCTTTCCAAATCTTTATACTTGACTGAAGCTTTACCTAAAATTAATCTTAAGCCCTTAAATTATCCCTTGCCTAAACGTTTATTCAATGCTACCTCAAGCCAATGCGTATTGCAAGATGACTCCATCCGAACTAGAGACTGAGCTTAAATACCTAACAGTAACAATTCACTGTTCTTACTATTTTCGCTTACTTCAACCAAAACATGACACGTTAACCACAAACAAGAAAATAAAAAATGTAGTTCCTCAGTACTTTATCTTAACCTTGTTCTTTATTCAAATTTGACGCATTTTTTAAAATAGTCTAAAACAATGTTTCAATAATGCACTTTTTATTAAATTGCACAAAGCTACACTTAAGCTACCAGACGGCACTTGATGTAATCTTAAAATGTGCTTTGCCACTGTCGTATCCCTCACATGGCCAATTTTATCGATAATAACATCTATATATGTCCAGTAAAGACAATAAACATATATAACCGGTTGACCAATCAGTATAATTATATACATTTTAGTTTGCTGCTGCAATCTCTGTCTGTAATAGCGATTATTAGTCACAACAATGTCATATTAAGATGACACTAAAAAAGACTCTCCCTCTCTCTTTCATATCGTGTTGTACTTATTTTTCCTATTACCACGATTACGGAGTTGTAAGTGCGTTAGCACTTCCGCCGTGTACTTTTACGGGGAATACAATAATAAGCTACTTAGTTGTTTTGAATTTTTAAGTCAGTTGTGTTGTATGCGTGCTGCTAGATACAAATAATTGTCACATTAACCAATTATATCTGTATGGGTTGCTCACCCAATTCTGTCAATATAACAGAACTATAAGCAACTGTCATACAAGTGGGAGGTTTATCTAGCTATACAACCACGTTTAACCAACCAGTTTTATCTACACCGGGTACATGTATCACTATAATCAGAATACGCTATTTGAATTTCTTCAAGCATTTTCTATATAAAAAAATTGACCGTGTCTGCAGTTTCAAAAAAATGGAGAAGATACAAAGGAGACAATAAAAAAACTATACAACATCATGACAAAAAACTATAAGGCAAATACAAACAGACAACACCATGACAAAAAACTATAAGGCAAATACAAACAAACAACACCATGACAAAAAACTATAAGGCAAATACAAACAAACAACACCATGACAAAAAACTACAAGGCAAATACATACACACAACACCATGACAAAAAAACTATAAGGCAAATACAAACAAACAACTCCATGACAAAAAACTATAAGGCAAATACAAACAGACAACACCATGACAAAAAACTATAAGGCAAATACAAAGAAACAACACCATACCCAAAAACTATACGGCAAATACAAACAGACAACACCATGACAAAAAACTATACGACAAATACAAACAGACAACACCATGACAAAAAAACTATCAGGCAAATACAAACAGACAACACCATGACAAAAAACTATAAGGCAAATACAAACAAGCAACACCATGACAAAAACTATAAGGCAAATACAAACAAAACACCATGACCAAAAACTATAAGGTAAATACAAACAAACAACACCATGACCAAAAACTATAAGGCAAATACAAACAAACAACACCATGACCAAAAACTATAAGGCAAATACAAACACACAACACCACGACAAAAAACTATAAGGCAAATACAAACAGACAACACCATGACCAAAAACTATAAGGCAATTACATACAGACAACATGACAAAAACTATAAGGCAAATACAAACAGACAACACCATGACAAAACACTATAAGGCAAATACAAACAAAACACCATGACAAAAAATATAAGGCAAAACAAACAAACAATACCATGACAAAAAACTCTAAGGCAAATACAAACAGACAACACTATGACAAAAACTATAAGGCAAATACAAACAAACAACACCATGACAAAAACTATCAGGCAAATACAAACAAAAAACACCATGACAAAAACTACAAGGCAAATACATACACACAACATCATGACAAAACCTATAAGGCAAATACAAACAAACAACACCATGACAAAAACTATAAGGCAAATACAAACAGACAACACCATGACAAAAACTATAAGGCAAATACAAAGAAACAACACCATACCCAAAACTATACGGCAAATACAAACAGACAACACCATGACAAAAACTATACGACAAATACAAACAGACAACACCATGACAAAAAACTATAAGGCAAATACAAACAGACAACACCATGACAAAAAACTATAAGGTAAATACAAACACACAACACCATGACAAAAAACTATAAGGCAAATACAAACAAACAACACCATGACCAAAAACTATAAGGCAAATACAAACAAACAACACCATGACAAAAAACTATAAGGCAAATACAAACACACAACACCACGACAAAAACTATAAGGCAAATACAAACAGACAATACCATGACCAAAAACTATAAGGCGATTACATACAGACACCATGACAAAAACTATAAGGCAAATACAAACAGACAACACCATGACAAAAACTATAAGGCAAATACAAACAAAACACCATGACCAAAAATATAAGGCAAATACAAACAAACAATACCATGACAAAAACTCTAAGGCAAACACAAACAGACAACACCATGACAAAAACTATAAGGCAAATACAAACAAACAACACCATGACAAAAACTATAAGGCAAATACAAACAAGCAACACCATGACAAAAAACTATAAGATAAATACATACACACAACACCACGACAAAAACTCTAAGGTAAATACAAACAAACTACACCAAGACAAAAACTATAAGGTTAATACAAACAAACAACACCATGACAAAAACTATAAGGTAAATACATACACACAACACCACGACAAAAACTATAAGGTAAATACAAACAAACAACACCATGACCAAAAACTATAAGGCAAATACAAACAAACAACACCATGACAAAAACTATAAGGCAAATACAAACAAAACACCATGACCAAAAATATAAGGCAAATACAAACAAACAATACCATGACAAAAACTCTAAGGCAAATACAAACAGACAACACCATGACAAAAAACTATAAGGTAAATACAAACACACAACACCATGACAAAAAACTATAAGGCAAATACAAACAAACAACACCATGACAAAAAACTATAAGGTAAATACAAACACACAACACCAAGACAAAAAACTATAAGGTAAATACAAAAAAAAAACAACACCAAGACAAAAAACTATAAGGTAAATACAAACACACAACACCAAGACAAAAAACTATATGGTCAATACAAACAAACAACACCATGACAAAAACAATAAGGTAAATACAAACAAACAACACAATGACAAAAAACTATAAGGCAAATACAAACAAACAACACCATGACAAAAACTCTAAGGCAAATACAAATAGACACCACGACAAAAACTATAAGGCAAATACAAACAGACAACACCACGACAAAACACTCTAAGGTAAATACAAACAAACTACACCAAGACAAAAACTATAAGGTTAATACAAACAAACAACACCATGACAAAAAACTATAAGGTAAATACATACACACAACACCACGACAAAAACAATAAGGTAAATACAAACAAACAACACCATGACCAAAAACTATAAGGCAAATACAAACAAACAACACCATGACAAAAACTATAAGGCAAATACAAACAAAACACCATGACCAAAAATATATGGCAAATACAAACAAACAATACCATGACAAAAACTCTAAGGCAAATACAAACAGACAACACCATGACAAAAAACTATAAGGTAAATACAAACACACAACACCATGACAAAAAACTATAAGGCAAATACAAACAGACAACACCATGACAAAAAACTATAAGGTAAATACAAACACACAACACCATGACAAAAACTATAAGGTAAATACAAAAAAAAAACAACACCAAGACAAAAACTATAAGGTAAATACAAACACACAACACCAAGACAAAAAACTATATGGTCAATACAAACAAACAACACCATGACAAAAACAATAAGGTAAATACAAACAAACAACACAATGACAAAAAACTATAAGGCAAATACAAACAAACAACACCATGACAAAAAACTCTAAGGCAAATACAAACAGACACCACGACAAAAACTATAAGGCAAATACAAACAGACAACACCATGACAAAAAACTATAAGGCAAATACAAACAGACAACACCATGACAAAAAACTATAAGGCAAATACAAACAAACAACACCATGACCAAAAACTATAAGGCAAATACAAACACACAACACCACGACAAAAAACTATAAGGCAAATACAAACAGACAACACCATGACCAAAAAACTATAAGGCAAATACATACAGACACCATGACAAAAAACTATAAGGCAAATACAAACAGACAACACCATGACAAAAACTATAAGGTAAATACAAACACACAACACCATGACAAAAACTATAAGGCAAATACAAACAAGCAACACCATGACAAAAACTATAAGATAAATACATACACACAACACCACGACAAAAAACTCTAAGGTAAATACAAACAAACTACACCAAGACAAAAAACTATAAGGTTAATACAAACAAACAACACCATGACAAAAAACTATAAGGTAAATACATACACACAACACCACGACAAAAAACTATAAGGTAAATACAAACAAACAACACCATGACCAAAAACTATAAGGCAAATACAAACAAACAACACCATGACAAAAAACTATAAGGCAAATACAAACAAAACACCATGACCAAAAAATATAAGGCAAATACAAACAAACAATACCATGACAAAAAACTCTAAGGCAAATACAAACAGACAACACCATGACAAAAAACTATAAGGCAAATACAAACACACAACACCATGACAAAAACTATAAGGCAAATACAAACAGACAACACCATGACAAAAAACTATAAGGCAAATACAAACAGACAACACCATGACAAAAAACTATAAGGCAAATACAAACAGACAACACCATGACAAAAAACTATAAGGTAAATACCAACACACAACACCATGACCAAAAAACTGTAAGGTAAATACAAACAGACAACACCATGACCAAAAAACTATAAGGCAAATACAAACAAACAACACCATGACCAAAAAACAAAAACGACTTTCAAAACAAACAAAAGTGGACATAACACAACACAGAAAAGTAAAGATTGAAGGAAGCAAACCTCCAACTAAAATACGATGGTGAACATATAGAAAAGTAAAGATTGAAGGAAGCAAACCTCCACTAAAATACGATGGTGAACGTATAGAAAAGTAAAGATTGAAAGAAGCAAACCTCAACTAAAATACGATGGTGAACGTATAGAAAAGTAAAGATTGAAGGAGGCAAACCTCAACTAAAATACGATGGTGAACGTATAGAAAAGTAAAGATTGAAGGAAGCAAACCTCAACTAAAATACGATGGTGAACGTATAGAAAAGTAAAGATTGAAGGAGGCAAGCCTCCAACTAAAATACGATGGTGAACGTATAGAAAAGTAAAGATTGAAGGAAGCAAACCTCCAACTAAAATACGATGGTGAACGTATAGAAAAGTAAAGATTGAAAGAAGCAAACCTCAACTAAAATACGATGGTGAACGTATAGAAAAGTAAAGATTGAAGGAAGCAAACCTCAACTAAAATACGATGGTGAACGTATAGAAAAGTAAAGATTGAAGGAGGCAAACCTCAACTAAAATACGATGGTGAACGTATAGAAAAGTAAAGATTGAAGGAAGCAAACCTCCAACTAAAATACGATGGTGAACGTATGTGCTTCGGAAGGTTTTGCAGTCAAGGTCGTTAAAAACCACCCTAATAGTAGTTCCAAACACTATTAGTATCATCCGTCTTGTTACTCATCGTATATGTTTCGATCTATTAAGGTATTAGGTGTTGATGAAGTTGTATTCTCTACATGAATTTACATTTGTCTGGCATAGGGGCTTTTTAGAGGCTAACTCGTATATGTATGGTACTTCTCTAAATTGTTTTTTGTATGATTACGTTGTTGAGTCCTGTCAATGACGTGTACCCATATATCCTTAAATATAGATATAGGAAGATGTGGTATGAGTGCCAATGAGACAACTCTCCATCCAAATAACAATTTATAAAAGTAAATCATTATAGGTCAATGTACGGCCTTCAACACGGAGCCTTGGCACACACCGAACAACAAGCTATAAAGGGCCCCAAAATTACTTGTGTAAAACCATTCAAACGGGAAATCCAACGGTCTAGTCTACATAAAAACGAGAAACGAGAAACACGTATAAATTACATAAACAAACGACAACTACTGTACATCAGATTCCTGACTTAGGACAGGTGCAAACATGATTTGCAGCGGGATTAAACGTTTTAATGGTACCAAACCTTCTCCTTTTTCTGAAACAATAGTATAACATCACAACATAGAAAACACACGATAAAATAACCGGATTTGTACTTACATGAACAATGCGACAGGTGCCACATGTGAAGCAGGATCTTCCGGAGCACCTGAGATCACCCCTGGTTTTTGATGGGGTTCGTCTTGCTCAGTGTTTAGTTTTCTGTATTGTATGTTGTATACTTTCGTTTGTCTTTTGGTTGTTAGTCATTTTTTTGGCATGGGATTGGGAGTTCGTATTCGACGTATAAGTTTGATTATCCCTTTGGTATATTTCGCCTCTCTTTTCCTTTAGTCAAATTTATATTATACATTTGTGGCACTATGCAGTTATTTTCCAAATTTTCCATTGATCGCTAGTGTATAATAAAATATACTGTACTCCGGATCCGACTAATTAAAACAGTGGGTGCGATCTCCCATTGAATCAAAACAATGTATTTCTTTCTTATCAAAAACCTTCTGACAAATGTCTTCTGCACCTCATTCAATCCATACACACACAACAAAATGCATGATCGTCATCATGTTACCGGCTAACAAAAATTCCGACGATGCCAAAAGAAAAACTAGAGGCTCTCAAGAGCCTGTGTCGCTCACCTGATTCTACTTTGGTTTTGGAAATCATGTAAAAATAGATTAAAATCATAACAGCTACCCTAATAATCATTGAGGCCAAATTTGGTTTAATATTGGCTCGTGATTTAATCAAAAGCAGAAGACTTTTGTAAAGTTTACAGAAATTACTGTAATAGGGTACAGTGGGCGGTAGAGCAGACTAGATTATGTCAATACTTTTATTACGACAGTATAAACAACAACCCTGCAAGTACATAAATAGACATTAAGTTATACACAAATAAACATAGACATGTACACATTATTAGTAAGACAATACAATACAATACAATACAATATAATACACTGAATCAAGTATACATAAATATATGTAGCTTATCAAAATGTTCTTTGCTTAATACGATTGATACTTAAGTTATGAAACTAGAGTATATTTGAAAAATAACATAAATTACAACCAGTCGAACAATACATTCAAAACTGACATGACACAAGACAAATACAAGAACATGTAATTACCTGTCTATAGGACCAGGTTTTATACTGGTAATATGTATCAGTAACTATATCCTTATTCAGTAGTTAATAATATCTGAAAATATAAAGTAATAACATTTTACCTCTATGAACAATGAAAATATTATTACTGTCTGAATCTTTAAAATCATCAAACTATATGTTGAAGCTACAGAACACAATATGCTTTATCAGTTATTCAAATAAAAGGTCTGATTATCATACTTGCAGGATCTCACAATTACAAAAAAAACTACTTTAAAATTATCTAACAATGAATACCATAATGTACCAAAAAACACACATTTTTCATAAATCGATCACTCATGCTCATTTACACAAAAATGGGTAAAAACCGGGAAAAGGGTAATAAGGAAGAATATCTACCTTATAAATATATATCTGTCACAAGAATATAGAATCTGCAATATTCTCAAACTCTATGAATAGAAAATATGTCTTAACTATATGAAGACAAAGAACCCACTGGTCACAATATAGATTTAGGCGGGAAAACTATATCCAACCACAAAACAAAGGAATCTAGAAATATCCAACCAATAGAAAGACTCAAACAAGACACACCTTAAACTACTCACAACTCACTTGACCATAACACCTCTGAAAAATTCCTAAATCCAATGTATAGTTAAATATAACAATACATGTACTATAAAGATCAATCATAGCCTGAAGACAAAATCAATATTTTGTCAAGTAGATGAACAAAATATATTCTTTTTAAACATTTAAACAAAAGAGAACTGTATCAATCAAATAACTTTAAAATATAATTTTATTCAAATATCAAATATTCATAAGTAATAAAGCATATTTTATAAATGTATTATAAAATATGAGAAATACACATTATCACATTACCAATAAATTCATTGAAATTGTAGAAAATGACTTTATAAGGACATTAACTCCAACAAGATGTCAATTGACAATTTTGCTCATGTTGACTTATGTGTAGATCTTCTTTTCTTGATATTTTTGCAGTATACAGTATACCTCAGTCTATAAAGATACCTGTATTATGGTCTTCATCAGCACCTCATAAGGAACATTTATGCCATGTTTGATTTCATTCCATTCAGTGCTCCTCTAGAAGAAGCATTTGTATGTATTTCCCATAGGGTCTTATGTTAAACTAAGTCCCCTGCAGGCGGCCATCTTGGATAATGGTTGGCTACAAAGTAACAACACTTGGTCAGCACCTCATTAGGAACATTCATGCCATGTTTGGTTTCATTCTATTCAGTGGTTCTCTAGAAGAAAACATTTGTATGTTACAGTATTTCCCAAAGGGTCCTATGTTAAACTTACTCCCCCTGCTGGCAGCCATCTTGAATGACAAATCAGCTACAAAGTAACAACACTTGGTCAGCACACCAAACGAAACATCCATACCATGTTTGGTTTCAATCAATTAAGCGGTTTTCTAGAAGAAGACATTTGTATATATTTCCCATAGGGTCCTTTGTTAAACTTAGTCCCCCGTTGGCAGCCATCTTGGTTGATGGATTTTCTACAAAGTAACAACTCTTGGTCAGCACCTCATAAGGAACATTCAAGCCATGTTTTATTTCATTCCATTCAGTGGTTCTTCAAAAGAAGACATTTGTATGTATTTCCCATAGGGTCCTATGTTAAACTAAGTCCCTCTCTGGCGGCCATCTTGGATGATGGATCGGCTTCAAAGTAACAACACTTGGTCGGCACCTCATAAGGAACATTCATGCCATGTTTGGTTTCATTCCATTCAGTGGTTCTCGAACCACTTAATAGAATGAAACCAAACATGGCATGAATGTTCCTTTTAAAGAAGACATTTGTATGTATTGTCCATAGGGTCCCATGTTAAACGAAGTCCCCCGTTGGCGGCCATCTTGGATGATGGATCGCCTACAAAGTTACAACACTTGGTCAGCACCTCATAAGGAACATTCATGCTATGTTTTATTTTATTCCATTCAGTGGTTCTCTTGTGACCTTTTTAGATTCAATATAATAAATTATCAAAGCTGTCGGTGCGGCTGTCTGACTGAAGACAGATTTCATTTTTTCTTTGAATGTCCGCTTTATGCACAAATAAGAACTCACCTTTTAGACAAACTACTTTTTGTTCCGTCTTTAGATCTTGGTACTTTACTAATTGGAAACGAAAATTTAACTCTTAGTTAAAATACATCCTCAATTAAAGAAGTCTTGCATTTTATTCGGAAAACTGAACGGTTTGACCTTTAGAAAGATATTTTCTTTTTTTACTGATATAGTTTAGTATGTCGATGAATAAGCATTTTGACGTAGGACTGTTGTTTCTTTATTTGGGAAATGGTGAACTTTCTTTTTCTATAACTATTGTACAAATCTATAATTATCTAATGTTGTTGTTGCATGTCTTTATATATTATAACTTGTTATATTTAGGAGATGTGATAACTTGTGTCTGATCCTTTTTATTATATCAAATAACAAATAAGATATGTTTAAATGAAATGGAATGAAACCAAACATGACATGAATGTTCCTTTTAAAGAAGACATTTGTATGTATTGTTCAAAGTGTCCTATGTTAAACGAAGTCCCCCGCTGGTGGGCATCTTGGATGGTGGATCGCCTACAAACTTACAACACTTGGTCAGCACCTCATAAGGAACATTCATGCCGTGTTTTATTTCATTCCATTCAGTGGTTCTCTGAAAGAAGACATTTGTAAGTATTGTCCATAGGGTCCTATGTTAAACAAAGTCCCCCGCTGACGGCGATCTTGGATTATGGATTGGCTTCAAAGTAACAACACTTGGTCAGCTACTCATAAGGATCATTCATGTCATGTTTGGTTTCATTCCATTCAGTGGTTCTCTAAAAGAAGACATTTGTATGTATTGTCCATAGGGTCCTATGTTAAACAAAGTCCCCCGCTGGCAGCCATCTTGGATGATCGATCGCCTAAAAGTTACAACACTTGGTCAGCACCTCATAAGGAACATTCATGCCATGTTTTATTTCATTCCATTTAGTGGTTCTCTAAAAGAAGACATTTGTATGTATTTCCCATAGGGTCCAATGTTAAACGAAGTCCCCCGCTTGCGGCCATCTTGGATGATGGATCAGTTTCAAAGTTACAACACTTGGTCAGCACCTCATAAAGAACATTCATGCCATGTTTGGTTTTATTCTATTCAGTGGTTCTCTAGAAGAAGTTTAAAATGTAAAAAGTTAACGACGACGACGACGGACGACGGACGCCAAGTGATGAGAAAAGCTCACTTGGCCCTTCGGACCAGGTGAGCTAATAAGAAGATGTGGTTTCATTGCCAATGTGACAACTCTTCACCAGAGACCAAATTTCATAGAAGCAAGCCTTTATTCTACACATTAATCATTTACTTCTGCTTTTCTCATTTTGAAGTACAGTCCTAGTAACTGTTCTTTCTCTATTATTATCCATAGGACTCTTGGACATAATGATAAGTGTTAGATATTACTTTTTACTGACATTTTACCTTTGTCAAGTAATACATAGTCGACGGGCCACGAGATAACATCTTATACTGTTAATCAGCACTCAGTCTGGATATCAGACGGCTTATAAAGAGCTTTTTCTTAAAACAGTTTTCTTTCAGTCACTGTGAGAAAAAAGATTTATCGTTTAAAAATATGTACTTAGCAAAATTTAACCGATGTTGTCTAACTATATGTACTGTCTTAGCTAAAGTGAAGCAAACATCGTAGTTTTTAGAGTAATATCATAATAACTTTTCTTAAATATATACCACTGGGAAATCGCCGGCAACTATTGTATTTCTTTTATAAATTAAATCGTAGAAGTTAAATGACCAATGGCAATATTACATATAGGTTCTCATAGTCTTACTCAGATACTTTATTTTGCTCGTGTTTTTTTCTCTATTTTACAAAGTTATCATTATAACTTTTTTCTTTGGTGTTGTCTTGTCATTCTTCGAATTGTATCTTTTGTTTGTTACTTTGGTTCTTCTTCCCTTATTTTTTCACTTGTAAAAGAAAAAAACTCCAGTCTTATCGAGGAAAAGAGGTGCAGATGCCATTCTTTGTGATTCTTGTTTAGATTAGCAACGGCGAGTTTATACGGCTTATACTGGACTAAAAAGAGGAAAAACTCTGTAACGCACAAATATTTACTTTTTAAAACTTCTTTATGTTCAGTTAAATAAATTAGAAAAAAAAACGATAAATCTTTTTTACCTGAAACCTTTGATTTACAATCAAATACTGATGTAAGCGATAAAAAGTCTACTGTTATTATTGGAAATCTATTATCTAAATAAACCATCTGGTAATGTTTATTATTGAATTTGTAATATCATTTATAAAATAATTAATTAAATTAAATTTAGAGTACACATGTACGTACAGACATACTAGCAATACTAGTACATAACATTTACAGTACAATTTTTCCCTTTTTTATGTTCAGGTTTTATCTAAGTGTAGATCTATTTTAGTGTTACTTTTTAATCATTACAAAATTTACTGAAAATACTGGGCAGCTTCAAATAATTCACCTTCAGCTTAGTTCCCACTTCAGTAGATTTAAACAGGGTTAACCGGTTGCAAGAGCTAGAACTTGGTATTCGGTTAAAAGAGGATTTGTTTTTTAATATATAATTTATCAGTCTGTAAACGAGTAATGTTTCTATGTAATGATTACCGGACTGATCTTGCTCTATTTTTTTTTCTTTTGATCCTGTCAATTCCAATCTTTAACGTATTAATTAATTTATATATGTGCCTGCACTAAAAACTGACGTTGCGCCGGTGAATGCTGTTATGTTTAAGTTTATTTGGTTTAAATACTCAGAAAGGTTTCTAATTCCTTAGGCTTTTGTTCTTGAACCTACCATGTGAAGCTTTTTTGGAAGGCTTAAATCAATCAAAAACGTAAATTAACACACTATGAACGAATAAATTCGACTCTGTCAAAAACATGTCATGGACATACATAATTTGGGTCTCATTCCGGATTGGCCGATTTTTGTAAGCGTGACACGTAAAATTCAAATTATTGTGCGTGAAAACGGGGGAAACGAAGTCGGGCGGGACACGTGAAATTACAAGCGTTATTATAATGTACAATGATAAGCGGTATGCGGGAATCTGACAAAACAATAAGGGGGATACGGGATCATACACCCCACCTCCACCCACCCATATAAGCCAATGTTTCTGTTCATGCATTTGTTTAGAAACGTTTTTACAGTTATTTTTCATTTAAACAATTTGCAATTATTACACTGGATAGAATATACTTAGAATGCCGCTCCGGCGAGCAAAGTTGAGTTCATACGAATCTTAATGTTTGGTGGTCATACATATTTTGTACATGTGCAATCGGCCGTCAGGAATTTTTGTCTCGAAATTACACGGTGAAAGTTATTACAGAATCACGTGGCATGCTAATCGTAATCAGTGTCATTCTTTTTTTATCCCATTGGTCAGTTTATGAACACCAGAATTATGAATTTTGGTACCTTAAGCCTTTTTATATTAACTCAGACAAATATAACCACATTGATAGCCATACCAGTACGTCTGTTTGAAAGCTTGTCAACAGAATATTGCTAGTATGAATATTTCAATGAAAATTGAGGAAACAGTCAGAAAGACACTCTACCAGAAACTGCTTTTATAACTGTTTTTGTTGATTCTATTTTCTGTTATAGTTTGGTTTTATATCTTTTATTTAAAGCTGTCTTCAATATGAATCTTTATAAACCGGACACTATGTGAATATTTAAACTGAACAATTAAATTTTAAAACACTGATTCAGCTTCAAACCAGATTCTCGACACACACATTTATCTTGGTTTTCGGTCATCAGTCAAAGGCTTTCACGTAGAGCATGAATCAACAAATGGACCAAAGCAACAGTCAAAACACTCGCACAGAAACTGTGTTTATAGCTTTTAGTGTTCGCTCTATTTTCCCTTATTGTTTGGCTTTATATCGTTTAATTGTTTAAAGCATAAAATTGAAAATGGAAATGGGGAATGTGTCAAAGAGACAACAACACGACCAAAGAGCAGAAAACAGCCCAAGGCCACCAATGGGTCTTCAACGCAGCGAGAAAATCCCGCACCCGGAGGCGGGCTTCAGCTGCTGCCTAAACATAAATGTGTACTAGTTCAGTGAAAATGGACGTCACACTAAACTCCGAAACATATAATAGAACTAAAATAAAAAAAAAAAAAACATACAAGACTAACAAAGGCCAGAGGCTCCTGACTTGGGACAGGCGCAAAAATGCGGTGGGGTTAAACACGTTTTGTGAGAATTGAAAATGAACAACTTTTATAACACTGACTCAGCTTCAAACGAGATTATCGAGATTATCGACACAAACATTTATCTTGGTTTTCGGTCACCAGTCAAAGACTTTCAGATAGCATGTAAGTTAAATATCAAAACCAGACCAATTAAATATACTCCCAAGACATAACAATTAGACATCTTGCCCTCTACAATCATTTTCAATGTGAAATGTATGCCTATACATCACTGTTAAAGCAATTAATCTATAAATATTTTATCAGACCAAGGTTAATAATGATGGGCCATGGGAGAATTTAAAACCGCCATTTTTCATTTTAATTCTCTTGTGGTCAATTTTCCAGACGATGAGCAAAGTCTCTCATCTAAAACATTTCTATTATAAATCACTTTTATTAAACTACGTTCAACTTTTTTCCTTCTAGAAATCAAGTCTTGAATATTATTTTTTGTAAAAAGAAAAAAAATCAATTTGACAGTAAAATCCATGTTTCTCTAAAAGAACTATCAAATTTATTTTGTTGTGGTTTCATTTTGTTTGGAAAAACAATATTTTAGAGTTCAGCGGAAAACTGCATCTCGCCTTCGATTGCTCTTTGTCAGCATAAAAGCGCATTGTTGACTGCCAAAGACTAATATAAGAATAAGAAGCTGTGTTTTAATGCCAATGAGACAACTCTCCACTAGAGGCCAAATGACGTAGAAGTCCATTTATCAATAAAATATGGAAATATGAAAATAAGAAAATTCAAACTTTTCTTCAAATGCTATTTCTCAATCGTGAATTTCAATAAGCTCTGTCGAAGTTTCGCAACATTCAATGAATATTTTCAAAATTTTGCTTCTGATGTTTATCTCACAGGCTCCACAAAAAGACAAAAAAGGAAAAACAAAGTGTTGATTTAGCACTATAATTTTCTATGATAAAAGATGATTCCAACAAATATAGACTTGCTACATGTCCCTTCCGAATTTTCTTCCTTTTTTGTCAATTTCCCCCCTTTATCAATTTGACTGCTATAACTAAGAGATTTCCATTATACTGACACCTTCAAGGGCAATCAGTATACTGGCAGTTTTCAGAAAACATATAAATTAGTAAGAAAGAAATAAAAGAAAATGAATTGTAGCAAGTCTACAACAAATATTCTATTTCTTAGTATTTTGTTGAAAAAAATTATATTTGATTAAATCTAAAATTAAGACACGCTATTTCTATAATAAAAGTCTTCTGAATGCCACATAGTTGTTGAGAGAATCTAGTATATTTTACATTTAACAGATCAATAAAAAAATAATGATTTTTACATATTATTTTTTCTGTAACAAACATATTACAGTCAACAATTATGAGCAAATTATCCAGCACCTCTGAATCAATTACCTCTTTACACGAATAAAATACACCTTACTTAAAACTCGCTAATTATCTAAATATATAAACAGCACTTCTTGGAGGCCAAATCATCTAACGTGTTTTCAATATGTGTTTCTGAAGATAATGGTCTTGTTTTCATTCCATGCTATTGTTATGGATAAATTTTGGGTGTACTTGATTAAGTCCTCAATAGAACAAACAAACAAACCTAAAATACAACAAATGAAAAACAGAAGTTCTAAAATAGCATGTGAGAAATAAGTTTAGTCAAATGATCTTATCAAATGTATAAAATAGTGCATGTAAAATCTCCCTCTATAATTTGTCAGATAATAATATGTCATTAATTAACTAGCATGCATTTTGCACATTTGCCAGAAATTAACCAGACTAAATGAAAGTTACATGTACTGTTTGCAAAATTTGTAAATGTCACAAGACAACAATTGATGTTCCAGATACTTGGGAATTCCAAAATACATAACTCTTCTTGTTAAAGGTTACCTCCTTGTGAAGAAGGATTAATATGAATAACCCACAGCAATGTGATGAATTATTAAGTGATAATTCTGTAAAATAATTACTACCAGCCCCAGATTATAATCTTAACCTTTTTGTACATGAACATTGCCTTAACATTAATATTTAGATTTTAAATTACGGGTAACCTTCCCTTTTACCATGTATGTTTTGCAAATCAGATGTCACAATATTTTGTATATTGAGGGGGAATAGGGTCATAAATGACATCACGAACTGAAATATAATTGAAGAAATAGAAAAAATTTCATGAAAACGATGAGTTTAAAACTATTATTGCTACCATAATAGATGCAAACAAGGACAAATTACTTTTTCTAAAGGGCCTCAAAGTAGTTAAATTTTACATCTCATGGTCTAGATAGGCAAAATGGGAGGTTGGAACAGACAACATAAACAAGAGGCACACCTGTGCCTGCATCGCTCACCTAGTGGTGAAAACATGTTTTAAAGACTTTTATATGTGTATACTATAGTAACTCGTACATGTTTAAACTTGCTCCTATAGTTTTTAAGATAACAGCCAAAACTGCAAAAAAAAACCTAGTAAAAATCAACAATTCAGGGGCAATTAACCCAAAACAGGTTGTCAAATATTCAGAGTAGATATATCTCATCATGCTGATCATTTTAAAAGTTGATCCTTGTAACCAAGCTCCTATAATTTTCAAATCAACAGAAAACATTGTGAACCAGAGGCTGTCAGATTGACAGCAAACCAGATTTTCCTGCATGAAAATGATATTTGCAAATCTGGACCTCCAAACAGGATCAAGTATATATATAAAAAAAATGAATTTTTGTAGGGTTCAGAAATGGAAAGGCCAAAATCAATCCAAGTACTGTAAATTCAGAAATTATTATGCATTTATTATTGCGATTATGTCATTTTAGACTAAAATGCGATTTTAATTTTGCGATATTGAAAAAATCCTGTTTAATTCATATAAAAAATTTTAAATGCGAGTTTAAATTATTGCGATTATAACCCTGTCGCATTTTTGCAATAATAAAACATTGCAATAATTTCTGAATTTACAGTATCACTTTTCACTACTTAAAGGTCTACAACTCAACAACAATAAAAGCTAAAATCGTGAAAATCGAACTTGACCTTCATTTAGTCGCAGGAAACAACAAATCTAAATTTGATAAGATTTCGTCAAAGCGTTTTCAAGTTACTGCAAGGACAACACTCTAAGTATCACTTTTTACTACTTACAGGTCTACTTCTCAACTACAATAAAAGCTAAAATCGTGAAAATCAAACTTTACCTTCATTTCGTCACAGGAAACAACTTTTCTAAATCTGAAAAGATTTATCAAAACATTTTCAAGTTATTGCACGGACACCATATGGCAGCCGTCCGCCCACCGTACATCACCAAATTAATAACAGATTATGAGATATTTTCCTTTGGAAATCCAGTTAAAAATTGGTAACAGTATATAATTCAGGGGCAATAACTCATAAACAGGTTGACAAATTTTTTTCTGAATTTTTCAGGGTTTAGATCTTGTCATGCTGATCATTTTTTCAATGACAATTTTAACGTAGCTTCTATGAGCCAAAAACTACAAAAAATTTATATGTTAGTGGCAATAACTCCAAAACATATTTACAGATTTTTCTCCAATTATCATGGTAGACATGGTAGATACATCTGGTCGTGCTGATTCATTCTACAATTTACGCTTTTAGCCTAACTCCTTTAGTTTTCATGATTACAACCAACAACTGTTTGGAAATTGAAAATATTTCAGGGGCAATAACTCCCAAGTACTCCTTTTGGGTAGTAAGATTTTTATCAAATTTATTGTGCGGGGGGAATCATTTATAAATTTTCACTTTTAATCAATTTCCTCTAGTTTTTCAAACAATGACAAGGAAATATATAAACAGTTAAAAATCAATATATCAGACCAATACTTCAATAAAATGCTCCATGGGCGCAGCTTGATACGACCGCAGAGGTCGAACCCTGAATAGTTGGGGCAAGTATGGACACAACATTCAAGCTTGATACAGCTCTGAATTTGGATTGTGATTAAATATTTGACACAGCATAGGTTTCTGACACAGAATGAATGTGGTCTAAGAACTTAAAAATTTTAAATTGGACATTCACCTATTATGGTCCAATATCCAAAATCTAAATACATGGTTAGATTCAGCATATCAAAGAACCCCAAGAGTTCAATTTTGATGAAATCAAACAAAGTTTAATTTTGGACCCTTTTGACCTCAATGTGGACAAAGTTGATAACGGTGCCCAAAATCAAAAATCTAAATACATGGTTAGATTCAGCATATCAAAGAACCCCATATATTCAATTTTGTTGAAATCAAACAAAGTTTAATTTTGGACCCCGATTTGGACCAACTTGAAAACTGGACCCATAATCAAAATCTAAATACATGTTTAGATTCAGCATATCAAAGAACCCTATGAATTCAATTTTGTTAAAATCAAACTAAGTTTAATTTTGGACCCTTTGGACCTTAATGTAGACCAATTTGAAAATGGGACCAAAAATTAAGAATCTAAATACACGGTTAGATTCGGCATATCAAAGAACCCCAATAATTCAATTTTGATGAAATCAAACAAAGTTTAATTTTGGACCCTTTTGACCTCAATGTGGAAAAATTGATAACGGGGCCCAAAAATCAAAAATCTAAATACATGGTTAGATTCAGCATATCAAAGAACCCCATATATTCAATTTTGTTGAAATCAAACAAAGTTTAATTTTGACCCGATTTGGACCAACTTGAAAACTGGGCCCATAATCAAAAATCTAAATACATGTTTAGATTCAGCATATCAAAGAACCCTAAGAATTCAATTTTGTTAAAATCAAACTAAGTTTAATTTTGGACCCTTTGGACCTTAATGTAGACCAATTTGAAAACGGGACCAAAATTAAGAATCTAAATACACGTTAGATTCGGCATATCAAAGAACCCCAATAATTCAATTTTGATGAAATCAAACAAAGTTTAATTTTGGACCCTTTTGACCTCAATGTGGAAAAAATTGATAACGGGCCCAAAATCAAAAATCTAAATACATGGTTAGATTCAGCATATCAAAGAACCCCATATATTCAATTTTGTTGAAATCAAACAAAGTTTAATTTTGGACCCGATTTGGACCAACTTGAAAACTGGGCCCATAATCAAAAATCTAAATACATGTTTAGATTCAGCATATCAAAGAACCCTAAGAATTCAATTTTGTTAAAATCAAACTAAGTTTAATTTTGGACCTTTGGACCTTAATGTAGACCAATTTGAAAACGGGACCAAAATTAAGAATCTAAATACACGGTTAGATTCGGCATATCAAAGAACCCCAATAATTCAATTTTTGATGAAATCAAACAAAGTTTAATTTTGGACCCTTTGGACCTCAATGTTGACCAATTTAAAACGGGGCCCAAAATCCAAAAACTTTATACACGATTAGATTCAGCATATTAAAGAACCCCAAAAGTTCAAGAATAAAACCCCATTGAAATTGGTCAAGAAATAAGCAATTTATACAAAGTATCTTCTTTTGCACAATACTGTGCAATTGAATATTTCTTGCAATTGCGCAATACTGTGCAATTGAATATTTCTTGCTATTAGCAATACTGTACAATTGACAATTTCTTGCTATTGCGCAATATTGTGCTATTGGATATTTCTTGCTATTGCGCAATACTGTGCAATTGAAGATTTCTTGCTATTGCGCAATACTGTGCAATTGAAAATTTCTTGCTATTGCACAATACTTATTATATAATAATTTA
Organism: Mytilus coruscus; assembly: GCA_017311375.1. Taxonomy (NCBI): domain Eukaryota; kingdom Metazoa; phylum Mollusca; class Bivalvia; order Mytilida; family Mytilidae; genus Mytilus; species Mytilus coruscus. Next base: position 58,337,902 of record CM029603.1, on the reverse strand, counting down.
CACATCCTGTTAGGTGTGTATCTCCTGCCATATCATTATTATTTGCTTTTAAATATAAATCAGAAATATCCAACTTAAAATGGAAAATTTTAAAGAAAAAAAAGGAAAAAAAACCCCCAATTTTTGAACCCCTTATGATTCATCACCCCAAACTCAATCCCAGCCTTCCCTTTGAGGTATGGTACCTTGCAGTACAATTTCAGAGGATCCATACACTTGAACACAAGTTATTGTCATGAAACTAGAAAAATGCTTATTTTGGCCCTTTTGGCCCCTAATTTCTAAACGTTTCAGGCAATTACCCCACACTCAATTCAGCTTTCCTTTGTGATATGGAACCTTGTAGTACAATTTCAGAAAGATCCATACACTTACACACAAGTTATTGTCATGAAACTAGAAAAATGCTTGTATTTTGCCCTTTTTGGCCCCTAATTCCTAAACGTTTCAGGCAATTACCCCAAACTCAATTCCAGCTTTCCTTTGTGATATGGAACCTTGTAGTACAATTTCAGAAAGATCCATACACTTACACACAAGTTATTGTCATGAAACTAGAAAATGCTTGTTTTTGCCCCTTTTGGCCCCTAATTCCTAAAATTTTGAGGCAATTACCCCAAAATCAATCCCAGCATTCCCTTTGTGATATGGAACCTTGTAGTACAATGTCAGAGATCCATACACTAACACACAAGTTATGTCTGGAAGTTACAAAATGCTTATTTTTGGCCCCTTTTGGCCCCTAATTCCTTAACTGTTGGTACCATAACCCCAAAATCAATCCCAACCTTCCTTTTGTGATATTGAACCTTATGGTAAAATTTCATAGAGATCCATTCACTTAAACTAAAGTTAGAGTGCGAAAACCAATGCGTCTTTGGACGACGGCGCGACGGCGACGGCAGCAGCGCCAACGTCATACCAATATCGACCACAAAAATTTGTTTGCGGTCGTATAAAAACAGGTGGAGAGATTTTTCCAAAATTTTCAGGGTAGATAGAACTTGGTGTGCTGATCATTTCTACCACGTCAATTTTTCTCTAATTGCTATAGTTTTTAAAGATATTAGCCAAAACTGTACTTGGACTGTATGTTCTATTTTTAGACATAAACCATGTTGGTTGATCAACCTGGGCAAAAATCACAAACTTGATAATTGAAATCCTACAGATGAAGCAGACAAACTCTTATTTCATTCATTAAGCAGTTTTAGAGGAGAAAATTTTTAAAGAAAAGTTTAAGTACAATGAATGCAAAGTGGTGACAAAAGCTCGAGTGACTCTTCTGATTAGGTGAGATAAACAGCTTAAACTTGTTAAACCCCATCCTATTTTGGGCCTGTACCAAGCCAGGCTATCTAGATCATGTGTTAATCATTGTTGTTTGTCTTGTTTGTATGTCTTTTTTTTTTTATAAGTAGAAAATGGAATGCATGGTAAGCAAGGGCTTCAGCTAGGACATATGCACTAACAATTGCATAAATCTAACCTTTACAGTTGTAGCGTGATAACCAGACAGAAGCACATTATCAGTCTTGCAATCAGTAATTCATTATGTTACATAACTCAAACATTTTAGGTGATACATTCACATGTCAGGGCCATTAAGTTTCTTATTTAGTTCACACTTATGAAGCTGGCTTTTACAATTTACCCTTATGTATTAAATAAATATTCTCATATTGCCCCTTGTGGGCCCATTAATTGGGAATAAAGTATATTCCATTCAATTATTTTCTTTATTATTGGGTTTTCGTCCTTTGTTTATTCTACCACATAACTTTTATTTTTCAAATAACAACAACAAGTCATTATCTATTATTTACAATTTAATAATTAATTCAACAACTGCTGTTCATTTCACATTTCTTTCACACATTATAGATCTTCTATACTTGGTAAATTATTGCACATTTTAATAAATGTCTCCTCTAAAAGCATATATCTTTAAAATATTCATATAACATTTAAACAAATGATTCTTTCAACAATAGCAGCTTAAAAGGGCTGATATTTAACATGATATATGTGTTTTTGTCATAAAAAACATTAAATTCAATTTAAAAACAGTTACGCACATCACACTTTAACTAAGTACTATCAAACTTTCTAACTACGCTCAATAAGCTCATTACAAAATCTTGGCAATTAATGTTCATATTCATAATTTATTTTTGATCTTGTCTTACAAATTCTATGCATACTGTTATAAATCATCATTTTTTCAATCTATTGTCATTTAACATTTTACAATTGTTATGAAAGGGGCACAATAAAAAGAGACAGATGGATTGTTACAAATAAAGTCAATAAATTTTCATTCTGTATTTTTAATGAACAAAAATAACACTTTAAAAAGTTTTTGTGTCTGCAGTGCAATTATTTAATTTCATCAGGAACACTAAAACACGAACATTTGAAAAACAAGATAACAGAAATCTGGACATAATATTCCACATTTTATATCTGCATTACAGAGAATGTCTTCTAAATCTACACTATGGCCACACCAATTTCATTTCTGTTCTTATAATTTCAAAAAGAGCGTAAAAAAAGGATCCAGCATGTATTGTTTTGAATGAATGTAATCTTAAATTTTACGCGTAAAAAAAGGATCCAGCATGTATTGTTTTGAATGAATGTAATCTTAAATTTTACAATTATTACATTGAAGTGATGATCTAAAATATCATCTAGTATTGAAATTTTGAAAAGAATCTTTGCTATTTAAAAAAAATCTCCATTTATCTTAGTTTCAGGTGTAACAAGAAATTTTCTATTTTTTTGTGTTTCATGATTGATGCTAGTCTATCCCAAGAGCTAATTATATCAAAATAAAGAGATGTGGTATGATTGCCAATGAGACAAATATCTACCAGAGTTCAAATGAACAAGAAAAAAGCAATTATAGCTCACAGTACCTAAATTCATTTAAGTGTGGCTATGCTATTTTCTTTTCAAAAGGTGCTGGGACTTTGAAAATACAAAAAAAATAAATGGCTGATGAATAACAATTATGGTAATTAAGTAACATTAAAAATAACTTCACTTAAATTCATAAAATGTTGTTTTTTAAATAAAAAATACTGACCATCACTTTGAAATTGTTATAAAATGAAAGAGTGGCAGTAAGAATATTTTCTTGTATAAAACATGCATGAAAAATTTTCTTGTATACAACATGCATGAAAATGTTTAATTCATAACACACAAGTTCTAATTTTAGACCAATGTTACGAAACAAGAATTTAAAAAACGCATTACATCATCATCTACTATCAGACAAAAAAAAAGCAACATAATTTTATACATGTATTTCCATGCAATCAAAATGTACATAAATCATGTTCAACATAATAAAATCTGATAATAGCTTTTTGAAAGCTTGTCAATAAATTATTTATTCATAATCAAAATGAGTTTTTAATTCCATAATAATGTAATAACAACCAGAAATACACATGATATGCATTTTGAAGCTGGTTTTGTTTATGTTCTAAATGAAATTAATTTCTAAGTGATGAGAAATGTACTAGCTTTGTAATCTTTCAAAGATTATTATTTTCCAACTCATGATGAGTTCATAATGCAACATATATTTCACCAACACAGTTGGCAATGTTTTGAAAATATAGGATTCTCATACGTTCCTTTAGAAGTTGATAACTCAGAACTCAACAATAAATGCTTCCATCTTTGAAGTAATGCAAGTTCCACTTGAAATCAGTTTCCATCTTCAATGGACTCCTAATGTCATCTTCTGGGGAAAAAGAGAAATGTTGATTTACAAATGTATATGTTTTAACTCGGAAATATCTATCATTTGAGTTTCTTAAATAAGAACAGAAGGAAAGATTTTTATTCACAATTAAAATCCATATTTCACCACAGTTCTTATTCTATCTTAAATATAGCTATATCTCAAATTGACCCATATTTTGTGGTTCACTGAACATGGAAATGTGAAAGTGTGAGAGTGGCATGGTGTCCTATGGTCATATATTCTTGTTATAAATCTTTTATTTTTTCTTTCAAAAACTATTTTTTTACAGTTTCTTTTGATTATTGTTCTGTAAGTAAGTTACTATTCTTAATTTGAATGTGACATCACCAAATTAAACTTATCACCAAATTTGTAATTTCATGAGCAAAATGAAGGGTGCCACATACAGAGCAGGATCTGCTTAACTCTAAGAGCACCAGAGATCCTCCCTGGTTTTTGGTGGGGTTCGTGTTGCTTTAGTTTTTAATGTTGTGTTTTGTAACTGTTGTTTGCCTTTTGTTTGTTTTTCATTTTTTGCCATGGCATTGTTAGTTTGTCTTCAACTATTGAGTTTGAATATCCCTTTTGTATCTTTAGTCTCTCTTTTAAATGCAACCATTCATTCTTGTAAACTGGTTTTTTTCAAGATTATTTTATTACTTAGAAGGTTAAATCTTGACTTTGAAATATTATAAGGAAACAAAGACAGCCAGTAACAGTCATTCAGCAAGGTTTTATCTTTATGTTCCTCCTGGAAACACATAATTCCAGACGGACTTGTACACCTTACGATTCTATAGACCAAATATATCTGACTCATAGTAAGTGGAGAAACACAACACTTGTGTACCACACAAAGTAAAGTTGGTTGTATACAGAACTTCAATACAGAAAAAGAAAAAGACCATGAAACATTTCAATTTTTAACTCCATATAAGTAACTAATATTGAACCTCCTCCAAATATTCTTTTCCATAATTCAAGATTTGATGAAAAATCCAAGTTAAAAAAAATGTCTATGGTACATTTCCAAATTACCTTCTTTGTTGTATCTGTCTGATCTGTTGTACCTGTTTACTCAGATTTTGTCGTAACAGTTTAAGACTCTCCTGAAAAAAAAAAAATTATTTCAAATTTCATTAACTTAATTTGCCTTTACAATATCAATTGTTGTCAACTTTTTATCATTACAGATTAGTTATTTTCCCTTTTTCTATACTTTGCAAGCTGTATAGCGGGAGATGAATACAGTATTCAGTTTTTCTGTTCATCGGAACTAATAATGATCTTCAATCGAAACTGTATGTCTTTTTTTCAGAAATCATATATATGATAGTTTTTAGTTTTGTGAAAATGAAGACACTGGGTTTCATATTTGTATGCAAGTATCAATTGTATTTGTACAATCTCAACATATCAACTAATTCATCTTTTTGAAATTTGATATTTTTTTTTTTAACAATTCATTGAATCATTGCTTATTCATATTCAGGTATATAATAGCTATATAGGGCAAATATTCTTTATTTTAAGTTTACATAAATGGAATTCAAGTTATGAAGTATAAAATGACAAGGTGTCACATTCATGAATATCATAAGTAATCAATAACTTATTATTATCTATTTATGAATACGAAAAAAAAGAAGACCACAAACGAAATTCGGTGAGAACTATTTTAGGTCAATCAATCCAGTTCATTCAAGAAATGAAACTACATGAATCAATTACGAAAACAAAGCTGGACTTAATCAATTGAAGACATTACAAAAATGTGTCACCATCTTAAAGAATACCAACATGAATAGAATAAACAAGTTAACACCATAGAGCAGTTAAGTGAAATATAAAACCAAAATTAAAATGCCTTGCAACTAATCAATACCATGATCCTTCATCAAAGATGGCAGCACCTTGTTATCTTTTAATTATTTTACAGACGACTTAGGTCATGGACAAACATGGTCAATGGACCAACAACAAATGTCTGACCATACATCTTTATCAGCCAAATCTTAACCTTCCTACGAGAGCATAACATAAAAAATATCGAATATGTGCTATATCAACACTAGTAATTTGAATATCATTGATTAGTTGTAAATCAAGGAAAATAATTTGCATAATAAGACCATTTTTGAATGATTTTGTCTATATATTGATATTAGGATATGGTATAATTTGATCAACTTAGCAGAAATTCATTGACACATCTGCCTCCTCTCTGAAAAATTCTATGCCTCATAAATCAGAAGCTGTTCACCTTGTCAGCACATTTTTATCACATTTATCAAAATATTTATATACATACAAAGTACTTCTGACCTAAGCATTGGCTTAATGTCATATCATACAGACTGTTCATCATTTTCTGCAACAGTAATTAATGCCTTTCAATTTTTGGTAGAAAAAAAGCAGAGAAAACTGTTTTTTTTTCCATTAAAAAAGAAAAAAATGTTTACACATGGAAATATTACCTTTCATCTATATGCATTAACAAAATCATTATCACATTAGATATAAAATAATGTAAATTAAAAAGAACCCACAAAAAATAGGTAAAATTGTAAGGGTTCTTCTAGATACTAGCTTTTGATCATAAACAAGCTTCTGTCCAAGTTTGGTACAAATCCAGGATAGTTTAAGAAAGTTATTAAAATTTCAAAAACTTTAACCACAGAGTGAATGTAATGTTTCCTGGCAGAAAAACTAAGTCCATTTACAAGTAAAATACGGAAAAACAGGAATTTTATTTTTACAAAATTTACTTCTGGATACTATCTTATGATCATAAACAAGCTTCTGTCCAAGTTTGGTACAAATCCAGGATAGTTTAAGAAAGTTATTAAAATTTCAAAAACTTTAACCACAGAGTGAATATTTGTGGATGCCGCCGACGACGACGCCGACGGAATGTAGGATCGCTATGTCTCGCTTTTTCGACTAAAGTCGAAGGCTCGACAAAAAAGTGTCCAAATAAATGGATTGAGACATAAGTCTCTGGTATATTTAGGGAGTATCTACTTAAATTCAATATCAACTGATCTCTACAATTAAGCAGAACTATGGAAAATTGTCTCCACAGAAAAAAAATGTTCACAAAGAGTTGCAAATCTTTAATGTATATACAAACTTTCTGAAATGTTTGAAAACTACTAGGTTTAAAACTGTAGGAGGAGTTGTTCACACAAAAGAGGTACCCTTCATCAAATATGAAACTGAAAATTGACTACATGTATGGTTTACAATCTAGACAAGAAGAAACTAAATAAATTAATATCTTGAGATTCTAAAATATAGCCAGATAGCCTTAATCAAAAATTTGTACATGTTCTTTAGCAATTATCTATTATTCCCATAATCCTCCACAGTTTCATGTCGTCTGCTATATTCCATTACCAGCAGACAAATTTGTTTTCCCTTGTTTGTGCTCAAGCTAGGTGATACAATATAAAAACAGATGTCTCTCAAGTCTCCTACGGTTTTCCATTAAAAATGTTGCCAAAAGGGTTGTCTTTGTTTTCCGTGAAAATGCCATGTATCCCAGGAAATCAAACAAAAACATCTACTTTGATACAATTGATCTTCAATTACTAGTACCATGCAATACTTTTCTATCTTCTACTTTTTAATAGTAGCAAAAGAGAAGGTGGCCTAATGGCATAAAATAGCCCAAATTTTACATAGGTTTTTATGATAGACTGAAACTATCATGTGGAATCTATGTTTTATTCTATTTACTCACTGGCAATAAGACTTAATTCATTCAAAAGATCTTTCTTATGCCTTTTATGATAGAAAAATATGTCTCAAGTCTTATCAGTGTCTAAATTCTTTAAAGGAGATAACTCTTTAAATCAGTTATATTAGGTCCGAGGACACAGTTATCGTCCTTAGATTTTCGTTGTCTACAAATATAGTCCCTAGTGTGGACAGTGTATTACTTGCAAATTTTGTTCATACACTTTCCAAATTTATTTCTTTATATTTTATGCATGAAATATTAAGTAAAGGGATGAAATTACATGTTAAAAAATTTGGGTGCTGAATCTTTATGTTAAGTTGTGATATGGTCCAGTTCAAAAGGTCAAAAACTAGTATGTCTGAAGCTGTCAAACTGAATTTTAGACCCCTTAACATAGAATTGTCAATATTTTGAGTTAGAGCTGGTAGACTTTTCTATAATTTTGATATTATTTCTCCCAATAGTAGTACACTATACTGTAAAAATCTTTTGAGATAGAGCAGGTGCAATTTTTTAATTTGAATTTATTGTTTAAAAGAAATGCACTACTGAAATAACTGTGTTTTCGGGCCATATGTTTGTCAAAGTCAGTTTCATAAATACTATTTTAAGCATGTATGTGAAATAGAATTAAAATAGTTTGAGTTACTAAGAAGCTTTGAATATACAACTGAAATTGGTTGACAAAAACATAACAGTGATTTTAAAGAGTAATGTCCCTAAATTAACCTAGGTACTTACATTTTCCTCCATTAACTGATTGTATTCATCGTATAATCTGGTACTACTTTGATGGTTTTGTTCATCTATCTCAAATTCTTTTAATAAATCATTTCTGTAATGACAAAAAATATATCATCATTTACCTATGAACTTTACTTTTTTTGGAAAAAAAAAAGACTTCATGCACTATATTCCTCAAAAAGGGTTTGGAGAGGGGACCCCTACCCCAAAAGCAGCTTTTAAAACTTGAAAGGTATGGAATCAATTGTCAAATATCAGTTTGTAACCCCGTAAAATGGTCTATGGGATATCCTGATGCTGGGTGGAGGTCCAAACATTTTATGTGCTAAGCCATAAGTCTGTTTAACCTGCACAATATGACTAATAATGGTTTCTTAATATGAAATCGTGCAAAGTAGCTAAACAGTTTAGAACATCTTACATAGACATTAGAACAGCTTAAACAAAAGTACAATCAACACTTACACTCTCAACATTTTGATAACTATTGACTGAAGGCACCTGAATATTTAGAAACTCTTAAATTATCCTCATTAGTGTTATTATAAGGTCATTCGTCTACTCATCACACAAATTAATATTAGATTTTTTAACCATTTGACCTGCATTAATGTATAACCTTACTCACAATATCTACAGTTAATGACTTCCAAAAATTTCATGAATCTTGGATTCATTTGGAATCTCATTAGCACACATCAACAGTAGGAACTATTTACCAATAGTTAATTATAAGAGTGCTGCAAAAAAAGGTTTATGGCTAATAACAATATTTCCAATTGATCGTGGCTGTATGAATGAAAACTGACAACAACAGGTCAAAGTTCAAAAGAAATTAAAATGGGTAGAAAGCTTATTGTAAAATGTTAAAAAGTTCAAGGTCAAATTCAAATTGAACTGACAACAAGTCAAAGTTCAAAAGAAATTAAAATGGGCAGACAGCTAATTGTAAAATGTTAAAAAGTTCAAGGTCAAATTCAAATTAAACTGACCAGTGGCAAGAAAGTTAAAACCTGTTATGCATAGATAGAGTTCAGTGATATTGACAACTTACTAAGAATGCAGGTAGTTTAACTGATAAAAAAGATGAAAGATTAGTCTTGGCAAATAAATGTCTGAAACTTTGCAATGAAGCAAAATGATTTCAGGAGAATTCATTAAAAATTTGACCTTTTTTTACAATCTAGAAAGTCAGTAAATAAGAAAAGAACTGAAGTCTTGATCAAATTTAACTGTTTTTGGCTGGGTTAATTAGCATGTAATATTTTCGTGATTGCTGATAGATCTAACGAATTAGCATTTAAGTGATATTGATAAAACTTAGAACTTTTCAATCTTTTTCTATCGACATTCATACATAGCGGAAAATGAATTTATCACCACTGCCTGCTGTATAAACAGTGTGGATCTATGGAGATTAAAATTTGATTGTTACCGAAATACGACTAATTTCTGGATGTTTATTACATTTACGTCAATGTCTCAGCACATTTTCTCAGTAATTGACAACTACATTGCTATATTTGAACATTTTGTGGAATTTTTAGTTGTCTGTTTCAGCTTGGTTATCAAATTGCTGACATGTCACTGTGTTTTTTTTCTAATTTAATGGTATGATATGCTTCTCAGTCTGTATTATATGTCTTGTTTTTCACCAAAAGTAGCACATGTGGTCAAATTTATTGCAAAAAATATTAAGTCACTGCCAAATTGTACAGAAATAAAGCAATTCCCTTATTTGCACTCTTTCATAAATTTCATACATTTTTATGAATGCAGAAATAAGCTGTAAAAAATATAAAAATTGTTGAAAAAAATTGCATCATTTTCCAAAATTTAAGAAAACAAATTTGGTATGATTGTTATGAAATTATGCAGTCTATGTCTGAAAGTTAGTTTTGAAAAAGAAACCATTCATAAATGAAAGTGTTAAAATCATTACTCAAAACTCAAAACTTGAAAAATGAGAAATATCTATTTTCTCATTATCCAATTAAGACATCTGTGTTTTGTGGTAATAAGCATTGTGTATAAGTTTCATAACATTTGGTGGAGGCAAACTAAAGTTATAGAACGAAAACCAATTTTGGGACGTACCAACGGACAAGGGTAAAACTTAATGCCCACTCTGCTAAGGCGGGGGCATAAAAACAGCCTTAAATGCAATTGTTTCCACCTGTCCTAAGTCAGGAATCTGATGTTCAGTAGTTGTCATTTGTTAATGTGGTTCATAAGTGTTTTTCGTTTCTCATTTTTTATATAGATTAGACCATTGGTTTTCCCGTTTGAATGGTTTTACAGTAGTAATTTTTGGGGCCCTTTATAGCTTGCTGTTCGGTGTGAGCCAAGGCTCCGTGTTGAAGACCGTACTTTGACCTATAATGGTTTATTTTTATAAATTTTGACTTGGATTGAGAGTTGTCTCATTGGCACTCATACCACATCTTCTTATATCTATTAACTAGCTTATAAATATAAAAATAAGAAGATGTGGTATGATTGCCAGTGAGACAATTCTCCATCAGAGACCAAATAATGTAGAAGTTAACAACTAAAGGTCACCTTCAACAATGAACAAAACCCATGCTGCATAGTAAGCCACATTTCTAATCTTAACAAGTTTTAAAACACAATTCCTAGTCTAAATAATTTTCTAACAAACACTGCATTCCTTTGATTATAGGGGAAATGTCTGTAACCTATAATCTGCTTCAGTGTACTATTATGTTTTATTTTGTCTCCCAAGAGTTGTAATATTCATCATGACAAACAATTTTACACCGTAATTGCATGCCAAAATCCCATAACCCTTGTGCACCAATATCATCAAGTGTTAAATAACATGCTGCAAGGTTTCCAATCAATCAGTGGTGCATATATAATTAATAAATTACTGACACTTGATATAACTCGTGCAGTTTGGGAATTTTTCTCAATCTTAAATTTCATCGTATAATTTTTCCATATATCTTGTTCTTTTCCTCTGAGAAATTATCCTTGAGGACAATATCAAATAATAATAATTTTAATTCAATTTGTTTTGCTATGTTATACAATTCCTGTACTTTTGTTGGAAATGGAATTTGCATGAGTGTAGGGCTTGTTTTGACACATGTAGCATGATTTAACTAGAGACATTTAAAAGAGCTAACAAAGTCATGCTTCCACTTCAATTTTCCTTCAAGATTTGTGTAAAATTATCTCCCCTTATAGATGACAGACCACATTTTTTATTTTTTACAAAACTAACATGACATGTATTCTTATAAAATGAAAATAACATTTTATATATTTGGTGCAATACCAATAAGAGATGTACAAAATAAGATGGAGTTGTATCAAAACATCGCCCCTTCCCCAAACAAAGTATAAGCAAATTTGGCGAATCAAGACTCTGACAATAAATTGTTCGAAGGATAAACTTTAATCAAGTGAAAATAGTGCATGGCAAACTGCAAGACCTTAACAATGCTCAACAAGTTTGGATTTGTTTGTAAGCAGCTTACATCTGTTGTCAATAAATTTTCAAATCTTAAGATGTTCAGAGAACTGTAAAATTGTCCAATCTAAATGCCAAGGATACAGTAAAACATTTTACTCTGCAGGAATAATTGTAATAAGTTATTTCCACTAAATCATAAATGGTAGTTTTGGTAAATAAGATAATATTTTTCCTTCCGTTATTATATATATCTGTCATTAGTGTTTGCTGGATGAATAACTAACAATGACTTTGACCTTGGTCGTTGTAGAAAGGTCACCACAGCCATCATAAATCTATTTGATAGTGGTATTTCATGAGTTTTTACAATAGATTTATGTGATGGTAACTGACTGGTCTATAATTGCAACACAGATAACATTAATGGAATTGTTACTAATAGATCTGATTCATAAGATTCATGTCTTAATGCCTTAAAAATTTTCAATTCAGCAACTCCTGACAATTTAAGTTATTTTTTTTGAAAGAAAATTTACTTTTAATCTAAGACCTTTATAGAATGAAAGAAATTATTTCTAAGCAAAGATTGGGGGTCAAATTTATCTAGAAAATAATTTGTTTTATCTACTGTAGAAAAGCAAATCCAAGACACTGCATAATACCTTATCAGATGAAACTTTGTTCATGAATCAATGATTTCTTAGCTAGCTGGAGCCAGAGGTTTATCTAGGTTATTTTGGGGCGTTTTACAAATTTTTCATTTGAGAAGCAAATTTTGGAGAAAATTTGGGAATTTTGGGAATTCTGCATTCTAACTGACAGAAGGTATCCTTACTCGAACAAAATCTAAACTGAACTTTTCATTCTTGACTGCAAAATTCAAATATAATAACAATATCATTTATCAATCTCTTTCATTTGAACTCAACACTTTTTCACTGATCAAAATGATAGCTATATCAAGATTTTTGTGTTAGCCTTAGGTCATTCCTTCAGCTGTCGTCTGCTACATGTATGCACAGTCAATCTACAGCAATCTAACTGGACTTCTGGTGACATGAAGATTACTTTAAACTTTCCACTCTAAACATTGGTATTAATGTCATTGCAGGTCACGCAGGAAGGTACCAAAGGGATAGTCCAACCCATCAGTCAAAAGCCACAACACCATGGCAAAAAACAAAAACAAACAAGAGACAAACAAGAGTCTACAAAGTTTTCTTGTTTGAATTGTTTTACATTTGTCATTTCGGGGCCTTTTATAGCTGACTATACGGTATGGGTTTTACTCATTGTTAAAGGCCGTACAGTCACCTATAGTTGCAAATTTCTGTGTTTTTTGGTCTCTTGTTGAGAGTTGTCTCATTGGCAATCATACCACATCTTCTTATTTTTATAAAACACAACATAGAAAACTAAAGACTAAGCAAAAAAGACCTCACCAAAAACTAAGGTGACACTAACAAAGACATGTTGAAACAATTCAACTATATGGTAACCTCAATATGTGTATTTTTGGTAAAACCAGTGTTGTTTAGTTGCTGTCTCATTGACATTTATCTAACATTCAGTTAATCCCAATGACAAGATCCTAAATAAATAAATCACTTTTTTTCTTTATCTAAATAAAAATGTATCTAGTGTCAGGTAAAACCACTTAACATTTTTAAGACTGACACACTGTAGACAATTAGGCTGGATTTTTTTTATATTGCAATAAATCAACCTAAATGTCTATTTCCAGAAAAAAAGGTTAGAATTAGAAAATAACACAAGGAACAAGATCAATTAAACAGGGAACCAGATTAGTGACCAGGTCAACCAAATTGTTAATGCTTTCTCTACAGAAAATGTAAACCGAAACTGTTTTTATATAATTGGGTATCTCTAAGGAAGATGATTTATGAAAATTTCCTGGCTAGAAAAATTAGTAATAAAAAAATTTTGATATAGAGCCTAAAGTTGACCATTGGGAATATAATAAAACAAGTCACATGGTGATGAATTGTAAAGGAAATCGATTTGGCTATCCCAAAAATTTGATCTACTATGGCATTATCTATTAACTGTAATATTTGTAAATTGTCCTGATTGCCATATATACTGGCGTAAAGCACTGAAACAACACACAGATAATGTTACATTAGCATTTATCACTCATAAATGTAAGCCCCAACCAAAGAAATTATTGGTAAAATGTAAACTAAACGATACATCATTTTAAACAAACAACCTTGGACTAGCTTTCTCTTTGCTAAAAAGCTGTGTAAAAAAAAACTTCAATAACCGGAAAAGAAGAGTTTACCAAGAAAACTGAGAACATAATATGTCAAACAATAAATTTTGTCCTCTACTAGCATGAAAGTTCAACCTATAACTCATCCGGAACAGCTAATTCTCTCTCTCTTACTGGAGATCAATGTTAAAGATATGATTTACTCGCATTTCTTAATTTGCATTTTCAGTTCAATTCACTAGGGGGAACTGTTAAGACTAATTTACAGAGGCATTATGGGAAAACAAGAATTAAATATGCAAACATTAGTTCTCTTTTTAAAAAAAAGAGGAAAAGTTTCGCACTTGAGATGAATTAATGTTCTTAAGAGTTGATTGTATTTGTGTATAGCTATTTGTTATGTGAAAACGAATTTCAAATAAATAATATCAGAATTTTTTTTTATTGAAATAGTTTAAATGATTTATACATTTACAGAAAATATTAATAATTTGAAATGTTTTGTTTGATTTATCCAGAGAATTATTGCACTAAATCTAAGCATTGATTAATTTAAGTTTAGCTTGAAAGTTGAAGAACTGCTGTGCAATCCAACTTCTACATGCTGGATACATGACTGTAAGATGAATTTTGTAATCTTTATAACTTATTGTTTTATACCTAATGAAATCTTCCCCTGGACATTCAACACCCAATAATCAATCAATCTTGTCAAATGTGAACATGGGTTCGTTGAACTTTAATTCTACAAAGAAATTTGTCATTTATATGGCTTAAAATGATGTTTCACTAAAGATATTAAAGTAGAAGGCTGACTTTAGAAAGAAGACCAGCTCAGATCATTTACTATTTTTATTGATGTCTTTAATAATGGATAGAAACATTAAAGGCAATTTTTAGCTCCCAATAGGCCTCTATTAAAAACACTTTTCAGACATGATTTTAGTTAATTTGACCTTGAAACAGCATCATCCCTGTTTAGCAGAAGAAATATAAATTAATTACCAGAACAGAAAGTAAAACAAAGAGTTCTCAGACCTTTGTAAGCAAAGCTTAGAAACATGATCTGTATTTTAATCAGATTGTCAATTTAGTGAACCTTTCTTTAGAATCAGCTTTTGAAACTGATACTCCAATAATTGCAAGTAACAACATGTAATCCAGCATCTAATTATCAACTGAAAAGGGGCCTTGGTGGCCGAGTGGTCTAAATAGTGGAACTACTGTATCACTAGCCTGTCAACACTGAGGTTGTGAGTTCGAATCCTGAACAGGGTAGGTGCACTTGACTCCAATATTAATTGACTAGGATTTCTGAGTTTTCCTACCTAAGGTCTGTGGTTCACTCCAGGCACTCCTGTTTCCTCCACTTATAAAAGCTGACCGCCAAGAAATAGCACAATAGTGTTGAAAGTGATGTAAAACACCAATCAATCAATCAATCAATCAACTGTAAAAGTACCTAAGCTGAGGATTCTGATTGCCATAATTTCAGTAAAATCATGAGTCAAACAAATAGGTTCAGACTGAGCACATATTAATTTTCATTAATATTCATTTTCTCATCTCGTAGAAAAAATGAAAAACACTATCCTTTCATTTATTTCATTCACATTTTTAAAAGTTGAAATAAAAAAAACTTGCATGAAAACAGGTATAAAAATGAAATGTAATTTTCATCACAGTTTTCAATTAAACACAGAACCATTCAATAATACTGCAGTTTATTACGTCTATATTTAGAGTTGCAGACAAGACAACTTATACTACAAATCACTCCTACAAAGAACATCCAACATTAATAGGTCAAACTATGCATGATTTCAACTTTAAAATAGTTATTCAAATGTTTCTCTCTGAAAACTTCCTCAGATACATATTTCATTTATTTTTTCAAAGGTGGCAAATTATTCAACATTTCCCTCGTGTCCACTTATGTTTTTCTCTTAAACTTCCTGAAAATTTTACTGACTTGTATTTAATTCATATTTCTATTTCTAAAAGTGACATAACTCAATTCAAATTTCAATAACACTCAAATTACAGCTGAAAAAATTAGCATGTGAAGGGAATAGGATGAAGTGTCGTTTTCCCCGCATTTTTATAGTATTCTTCTTTCTGTGATCTACACAGACTCTTGTCTGCTACATTTATGTATAATTATTCCATTACAAAAAAAAAACTGTTAAATAGCTTTTGAAGAATAATTTCCTGTTATAATCGAAAAAAAAAATATATCAAGGATTTGTTTTTCCCATACAAGTCAATGTTCTAAAGTTTCAAGAGTAATAACTTTTTTTAGCGTGATGTCTAAATCAAACTTTTAATCATGTTAGCCAAGACATACAAGATTTAACTGGACTGAAATTATCTTTTTATTTTTCTGCTAGTCAAGATGTCTCTGTTTGTTGAACTTACTCCAGATTATATGGTCTTTAAAAGCACTGAAATATTTTCTAAATAATATCTGACTGTATGTCCAGGTAAAGTATTTTTGAACATCAAACTTTGCCAAATCTATCAAATTCCCTTTGGGCAAATTTAACCATAACTACTTTTTTGCTATTCAATTCAGACCAATTTCATTTTTTTTAAAACTTCAATGAGCATATCTTTGGGTTTTCCAAATTCTTGATGAAGCAAAAGCCAGAAATATGTTTCAAATATAATTCATAATAAACTGACTGAATTTTTTTGAAAAGAGTTATTTTAAAATTAACACATTAATGAAAACTTATGCAATAGCTTAATTCTGTAGGGTAAATCTTTTAAGCCTATACATATTAATAGAGTAAAATCATTTATTTGTCAATCTGAAAAAAAAGCAGAAGCCAAAAAAATTGTGGTATTATGTAAACATGTAACTCTACAGGACTTCACTTAAAACACCCTCATAACTCAGATTTTTGCACATTTCTTGTGCCAAAACACATGCTTTTAAAATTTTAAGGATTATTGAAACAAGGTTTCCACTTTTTGTATTGTAATTAGAAACACACAAAAGAGCCATCATAATAACTTGTTTTAATGTAAAATCTAATTCTACTAGGTGTAACTTCAAATCTTAATTTATGCTTATTTTTAATCATCTTCCCAATTTCAACTACTACATAGAAGATCAGTAGTTATGTTAATTCTGAATTAAACTGAGCATTTTAGTCTTAGATACATGATTTATTTTTATTAGTTGTTATTGGCTTTAAACTAGCTGTCAGTAACTGTGAGTATTCTCAGATCTGTACTTAGTGTCTTTTTTGTTGTTAGGTATGTATAAATACCCTGTGTTTGTCATATGTTTTTCTGCTATGTATCGATCTGATGAGTTATAAGCCCCTTTTCAACTGATTTTTATTGTTTGTTCTTATGTTGTGCTATATAACACCACTGTGCAAGGTTAGGTGGAGAGTTGAGCGCTCACAAACATGTTTAACCCCACCACATTCTTGATGTGCAGGTCCCAAGTCAGGAGCCAGTAGTTCAGTAGTTCATGTTTGTCATATTTGTTTTTTGTTTATTATTTTGTTACAAATTTGGCCGTTGATTTCCTCAATTGAATTGTTTCCTATTTTTCTTGTCAGGGCCTTTTATAGCAGACTATATCGGTATGGGTTTTCTTGTGGTTGAAGGCTGTACAGTTGCCTATAATTGCTTACATCAACTTCATTCAAACTTTGGTGGATAGTTGTCTCATTGGCAATCATACCACATCTCCTTATTTTTATATTACTATAATAAAATGCTCCGCAGGGCACAGCTTGATACGACCGCAGAGGTCGAACCCTGAACAGTTTGGGCAAGTATGGACACAACATTCAAGCTTGATACAGCTCTGAATTTGGATTGTGATTAAATATTTGACACAGCATAGGTTTCTGACACAGAATGAATGTGATCTAAGACTTAAAATTGGACATTTACCTATTATGGTCAAATATCCAAAATCTAAATACAAGTTAGATTCAGCATTTCAAAGAACCCCAAGAATTCAATTTTGATGAAATTAAACAAAGTTTAATTTTGGACCCTTTGACCTCAATGTGGACCAATTTGATAATGGGCCCAAAAATCAAAATCTAAATACATGATTAGATTCAGCATATCAAAGAACCCAATACATTCAATTTTTGTTGAAATCAAACAAAGTTTAATTTTGGACCCTGATTTGGACCAACTTGAAAACTGGGCCCATAATCAAAATCTAAATACATATTAAAATTCAGCATATCAAAGAACCCCAAGAATTCAATTTTGTTGAAATCAAACAAAGTTTAATTTTGGACCCTTTGGAACTTAATGTAGACCAATTTGAAAACGGGACCAAAAATCAAAAATCTAAATACAGGGTTAGATTCGGCATATCAAAGAACCCCAGTAATTCAATTTTGATGAAATTAAACATAAGTTTCATTTTGGACCCTTTGGATCTCAATGTGGACCAATTTAAAACAGAGCCCAAAATCAAAAACTTAATAGTTGGTTAGATTCAGCATATCAAAGAACCCCATATATTTAGTTTTGTTGAAATCAAACTAAGTTTAATTTTGGACCCTGATTTGGACCAACTTGAAAACTGGGCCCATAATCAAAATCTAAATACATGTTAAGATTCAGCATATCAAAGAACCCCAAGAATTCAATTTTGTTGAAATCAAACAAAAGTTCAATTTTGGACCCTTTGAACCGTAATGTAGACCAATTTGAAAACGGGACCAAAATTAAAAATCTAAATACACAGTTAGATTCGCATATCAAAGAACCCCAAGAATTCAATTTTTGATGAAATCAAACAAAGTTTAATTTTGGACCCTTTGGACCTCAATGTGGACCAATTTAAAACGGAGCCTTAAATAAAAAACTTAATACATTGTTAGATTCAGCGTATGAAAGAATCCTAAGAATCCAAGAATAAAACCCCATTCAAATTGGTCAAGAAATAAACAATATAGAAAATATTGTTTTGGCCCCTTGGCCCTTAATTTCTAAACAGTGAGGCCATGACCCTAAAATCTATCCCAACCTTCCTTTTTGGTATGGAACCTTATGGTACAATTTCAGAAAGATCCATACACTTATACACAAGTTATTGTCTGGAAACAAGAAAATGCTTATTTGGGCCCTTTTGGCCCCTTATTCCTAAACAGCTGGGACCATAACCCCAAAATCAATCCCAAACTTCCTTTAGTGGCTATAAACCTTGTGTTAAAATTTTATTGATCTCTATTTACTTATACTAAAGTTATTATCCAGAAACCATCTGTCTTCGAAGACGCTGACGACGACGACGACGTGATACCAATATATGACCAAAATTTTTAATTTTTTGCGGTCGATAAAATATATTTAACATTTAAAATGTCCATAGGACACAATACCCCCTCGCTCCATGATATTTCCATGTTAAGTAAACAGTGAAACCTGGTCAAAACCTTTATTTGGTATATATTTTTAAAAGTTCACATCACAATGAACATATGTACTACAGGTAAGTTTCAAGTTGATGTGACCATAATTTCACATCACAATGAACATGTGTACCACAGTTAAGTTTCAAGTTGATGTGACCACAATTTCACATCACAATGAACATGTGTTCTACAGGTAAGTTTCAAGTTGATGTGACCACAATTTTAAATGCTCTTAAATATATTATATTAAGTAAAATCAACTGAACACTCATTTGACTTATCAGATTTATTACAATTATTCAAAAGTCAAATTTATATGAGCTGTGCCTGAAAATAGAGATTTCTGAATTAAGGGAGCCTTACAAAACATGCATTTTTTCAAACAATTTGAAGTTTTGAAGTTTTTACCATAAATTATTCTTCCATATATATCAAATGTACTTTAAATGGAAAGAAAAGTTACAAAAGCATACCAAATGAGTATAAAATGGTCTTAGGCAATGTAAGACTGATCATTATTTAGAGTCAATTTAGGCTGTTTTATATTTACATATAATAAAACCCTGAACAGTTGGGGCAAGTATGGACACAACATTCAAGCTTGATACAGCTCTGAATTTGGATTGTGATTAAATATTTGACACAGCATAGGTTTCTGACACAGAATGAATGTGGTCTAAGAACTTAAAATTTTTAAATTGGACATTCACCTATTATGGTCCAATATCCAAAATCTAAATACATGGTTAGATTCAGCATATCAAAGAACCCCAAGAATTCAATTTTTGATGAAATCAAACAAAGTTTAATTTTGGACCCTTTTGACCTCAATGTGGACAAAGTTGATAACAGGGCCCAAAAATCAAAAATCTAAATACATGGTTAGATTCAACATATCAAAGAACCCCATATATTCAATTTTGTTGAAATCAAACAAAGTTTAATTTTGGACCCGGATTTGGACTAACTTGAAAACTGGGCCCATAATCAAAAATCTAAATACATGTTTAGATTCAGCATATCAAAGAACCCTAAGAAATTCAATTTTGTTAAAATCAAACTAAGTTTAATTTTGGACCCGATTTGGACCAACTTGAAAACTGGGCCCATAATCAAAAATCTAAATACATGTTTAGATTCAGCATATCAAAGAACCCTAAGAATTCAATTTTTGTTAAAATCAAACTAAGTTTAATTTTGGACCCTTTGGACCTTAATGTAGACCAATTTGAAAGCGGAACCAAAATTAAGAATCTAAATACACGGTTAGATTCGGCATATCAAAGAACCCCAATAATTCAATTTTTGATGAAATCAAACAAAGTTTAATTTTGGACCCTTTGAACCTCAATGTGGACCAATTTAAAGCGGGGCTCAAAATCAAAAACTTAATACACGGTTAGATTCAGCATATTAAAGAACCCCAAGAATTCAAGAATAAAACCCCATTGAAATTGGTCAAGAAATAAGCAATTTTTCAAGTATCTTCTTTTACACAATACTGTGCAATTGAATATTTCTTGCTATTTAGCAATACTGTACAATTGACAATTTCTTGCTATTGCGCAATATTGTGCTATTGGATATTTCTTGCTATTGTGCAATACTGTGCAATCGAAGATTTCTTGCTATTACGCAATACTGTGCAGTTGAAGATTTCTTGCTATTGTGCAATACTGTGCAATTGAAAATTTCTTGCTATTGCACAATACTTACATAATAATTTACACATCCTGTTTGGTGTGTATCTCCTACCATATCATTATTATTTGCTTTAAATATAAATCAGAAATAACCAACTTAAAATGGAAAATTTTAAAAGAAAAAGGAAAAAGGAAAAAAAAATCCCCCCTCCAAATTTTTGAACCCCTTATGATTCATCACCCCAAACTCAATCCCAGCCTTCCTTTGTGGTATGGTACCTTGCAGTACAATTTCAGAGATCCATACACTTGAACACAAGTTATTGTCTGGAAACTAGAAAATGCTTATTTTTGGCCCCTTGGCCCCAATTCCTAAACGTTTAGAGCAATTACCCCAAACTCAATCCCAGCCTTTGTGGTATGGAACCTTGTAGTACAATTTCAGAAATATCCAAACACTTACACACAAGTTATTGTCATGAAACTAGAAAATGCTTGTTTTTGCCCTTTTTGGCCCCTAATTCCTAAAATTTTGAGGCAGTTACCCTAAAATCAATTCCAGCCTTCCCTTAGTAATATGGAACCTTGTAGTACAATTTCAGAGAGATCCATACACTTACACAAGGTTATTGTCTGGAAGTTACAAAATGCGCTTTTTTTTGCCCTAATTCCTTAACTGTTGGTACCATAACCCCCAAAATCAATCCCAACTTTCCTTTTGTGGTATTGAACCTTATGGTAAAATTTCCTAGAGATCCATTCACTTAAACTAAAGTTAGAGTCACGAAAACCAATGTGTCTCGGACTACGCACGACATCGCCGCTGGCGATCATACCATTATACGACCGCGAAAATTTTTGCAGTCGATATAAAATGCATACAGAAGCTATAAGAAAACGAAATTTGTTACTTTTGCTCATTTCTATGCTAAGAAGTCATGATACAAGAGGTCTAATTGCAAAAGGACTCTTGCATTCAACTTTTTGCAGACAGTATGGTCTGATGCACAGTTTTTTCACTTTTCAGTAGAAAACTTGCATGTATTTTTATAGTCTCAACTGGCATATATTTTGAACCACATACAGTCCTACAGAAGAAAATAAAGGTAGTATATGAAATGGATAAGGTGCACAGATTATTGTCAAGTGCTTTTTTTTACAGATTTAGTGAAATATTTATGATGGACTACACATTTTATGTACAAAGCTCTTCACATTTCACATACATTAAAAAGGCCGTTTGACCAGGGCCTAAATACAACACATTTTGCACATTTTTTTCTTTGATAATCTACTTTTCTCTATATTCAGAGTTCACAAATGGTTAATAGAATTTGAATTAATCATAAAAACACAAATTTCAAAGCAAAAAAGCTGTCAGATAGAAAGTCAGCATGCCTCTTGGGCTTAAAATGGAAACTGCTTTAAATTGCTTATTTTAGACATATAATGTCAAAATGGGACATTTAACAGAACTTCTTTCAAATACAGATGTGAATCCTTTACTTTTATTGAGTTTAACAAATTGAAACCAGCATACCATTCAGGGATGTTGCCAAAGTACAGAATCTACATTTCCTGAATTCATCTCTTAGGCCAGAGAACACAGTTATTTCAGAGTGCATTTCTTTTAGACAATAAAGTCAAATTAAAAAATCGCACCACCTCTATCTCAAAAGATTTTAACAGTGTAGTGTACTACTATTGGGACAAATAATTTCAAAACTATAGAAAAGTCTACCAGCTCTAACTCAAAATATTGACAATTCTATGTTAAGGGGTCTAAAATTCAGTTTGACAGCTTCAGACATACTAGTTTTAACCTTTTTTAACTGGACCAAATCACTACTTAACATAAAGATTCAGCACCCAAATTTTTAACATGTCATTTCATTCCCTTACTTAATATTTCATGAATAAAATATAACTAGAGGCTCCAAGGACCCTGTGTCGCTCACCTGATATTTTTATTTACAATTGATGCATGATAAATGCAACTGTTGTACTGTCGTTTAGTTTCAGAGATATAAGACTAAAAAGTGCGTTTATTTCAGCCATGTGTGCCATGTTGGCAGGCAGGGTCATCATACACAGTGGTCCCTGGATATCCTAGTGGTGATTTAAACCAAGTTTGGTTTAATTTGACCAGTAGTTTCAGGGGAGAATTTTTGTAAAATTTATCTAACGAGAAATGCAAAGTGATGAGAAAGTTTGTTGTGAAGTTTTGTTGTGCGCAACACCCCCAAAAAAAAACAAAAAGGTAATAAAAAATTATCATTTAAGGGCAATCTTTCCTTTTAATGATTTCTGTAAAATTCAGTTGATTGTGCAAGGGTCGTATAGCCAGCTGAGGTCGTTAAAAACTCTCATTTGTTGTTGCAAAATTCAAGTGGTTTTTGAATTGCTTTGTTGATCTTTTTTTGTATTCAACTTTTAAACAACAAAGTACAACAAATATGATGATTGATACTCATGACACTGAAAATATGGTCTTCATTCTTGTGAAGAAAATGGTAAGGTTTGAAATATTTCTTAAATATTAATTCAATACCAATACTTTAATTTGTATTGGATTTATCCCAGGAAATGAGAACAAGGGACACAATTAAATTCAATTTTTTTCCCTAAATTTCTGATAAAATATAAAATGAAGAACTATATTTTTTTAATGAGAATTTTTTTTTTTTAATAGTTAATTGATAATTTGAACAATATTAGTTAAGTTTTAGATCTTGCATGGTTGATTAATTTTCTCTAAAATTTCTGATATTCTATTAAAGTTTTAAATATAATATGAGGCAGAGCATTACCTGTGAAAGGGGATGAAGTCTGTATAAATTAGTGTAGGAATTCAAGCATCATTTGCACTTCGGAATCTGTAGAAAATGAAGCCAAAGTACTGAAACATATCTGACATTCGACCTATTGTTCGGGATTATAGTTGTGACATCATTTTCAATGTAAAGAAAGTAACACCATCATCAGGTATTAATGTGGTTTTTTTTTCATGTTATAGGATTATCAATTATTTTTATTGCCAGTACATTAGTAGATTATTTTCTATATTGATTTTCTACTGCAGTTTCAGAAAAGAAGATTACAAAAGGAAAACATTTTGTAAAAACCTACCAAAATTTACCAAATTAATGAAAATTGTTAAAAATTGACTATAAAGGGCAATAACTCCTTAAGGGGTCAACTGACCATTTTGATCATGTTGACTTATTTGAAGATCTTACTTTGCTGAACATTATTGCTGTTTACAGTTTATCTCTATCTGTAATAATTTTCAAGATAATTACCAAAAACGGCAAAATTTCCTTAAAAATTACCAATTCAGGGGCAGCAACCCAACAACCAGTTGTCCAATTCATCTGAAAATTTGAGGGAAGATAGATATTTACTTGATTAACAAGTTAATCCCTGTAAGATTTGCTTTAAATGCTTTGGTTTCAGAGTTACAAGCCAAAATCTACATTTTACCCCTATGTTCTATTTTTAGCCATGGCAGCCATCTTGGTTGGTTGGCTGGGTCACCACACTACATTTTTAAACTAAATACCCTAATAATGATTGTGGCTAAGTTTGGTTGACTTTGGTTCAGTAGTTTCAGAGAGAAAGATTTTGTAAAGATTACAAAAATTTACAAAAAATTGGTAAAATTACTTTAAAGGGCAATAACTCCTTAAGGGGTCAACTGACCATTTTGATCATGTTGACTTATTTGAAGATCTTACTTTGCTGAACATTATTGCTGTTTACAGTTTATCTCTATCTGTAATAATTTTCAAGATAATAACCAAAAACGGCAAAATTTCCTTAAAAATTACCAATTCAGGGGCAGCAACCCAACAACCAGTTGTCCAATTCAATCTGAAAATTTGAGGGCAGATAGATATTTACTTGATAAACAAGTTAATCCCTGTAAGATTTGCTTTAAATGCTTTGGTTTCAGAGTTACAAGCCAAAATCTACATTTTACCCCTATGTTCTATTTTTAGCCATGGCAGCCATCTTGGTTGGTTGGCTGGGTCACCGCACACATTTTTTAAACTAAATACCCTAATAATGATTGTGGCTAAGTTTGGTACATATCAATAGATCTACAAGACATCTAATTCAAAATCATGAACTGCCATTTATTAACTATCATTTTACTGTTGACATTTATCGTTTCTCCCATTAGTCTACATAATTGACAAATTTTAAATGTGAAAGTTTTTTTCTTTTTCCTTCATTCTTCAGATTATGCAAACTAATTTTTCCCCTATGGGCAATATTTCTTAGTTAAGTCCATGTGGATTCTAAGGAGCTGCACCATGTGCAAAAATTTCCATAACTCCTCAATGTCATATCAGAAATTTATAAAAAAAACTAAAGGGAGCATATTTTACTTATTTTAAAAGATATAAACCAGTCACCAAAGTTTGATGAAAATTGGTTTAAGTGTTTTTGAGTTATTGTCCGAAAACTGGAACACCCCCTTTTTTTTTTATAAAAATCGTAAGGGAGCTATGTCAATAGATATAAACAATTCACCAAAGTTTCATAAAAATTGGTTAAAGCATCTGTGAGTTATTGTCCGAAAACTGGAAACCTGGAAATTCAGTGTGCCATAATGAAGCCATCAAATCAAAGGAGGTAAAAAAAAATCTGGTACATTATTATGCAAATTAAATGCATATTCAGGACAAGAACATGGATAATGTGATACCAGTATAAACCCACATTATAGACAGCTACTTAAATAAATTGCAAAAGCATCTAGTAATAAAATAAAATGCTCCATGAGGCGCAGCTTGATACGACCGCAGAGGTCGAACCCTGAACAGTTGGGGCAAGTATGGACACAACATTCAAGCTTGATACAGCTCTGAATTTGGATTGTGATTGACTATTTGACACAGCATAGGTTTCTGACACAGAATGAATGTGGTCTAAGAACTTAAAATTTTAAATTGGACATTCACCTATTATGGTCCAATATCCAAAATCTAAATACATGGTTAGATTCAGCATATCAAAGAACCCTAAGAGTTCAATTTTTGATGAAATCAAACAAAGTTTAATTTTGGACCCTTTTGACCTCAATGTGGACAAAGTTGATAACGGGCCCAAAAATCAAAAATCTAAATACATGGTTAGATTCAGCATATCAAAGAACCCCATATATTCAATTTTGTTGAAATCAAACAAAGTTTAATTTTGGACCCTTTTGACCTCAATGTGGACAAAGTTGATAACGGGCCCAAAAATCAAAAATCTAAATACATGGTTAGATTCAGCATATCAAAGAACCCCATATATTCAATTTTGTTTAAATCAAACAAAGTTTAATTTTGGACCCCAATTTGGACCAACTTGAAAACTGGGCCCATAATAAAAATTTAAAGACATGTTTAGACTCAGCATATCAAAGAACCCTAAGAATTCAATTTTGTTAAAATCAAATTAAGTTTAATTTTGGACCCTTTGGACCTTAATGTAGACCA
Organism: Mytilus coruscus; assembly: GCA_017311375.1. Lineage (NCBI taxonomy): Eukaryota > Metazoa > Mollusca > Bivalvia > Mytilida > Mytilidae > Mytilus > Mytilus coruscus. The sequence goes on along the minus strand of CM029603.1, from coordinate 58,311,432 downwards.
ATTTGAAAACAGGACCAAAAATTAAGAATCTAAATACATGGTTAGATTCAGCATATCAAAGAACCCCATATATTCAATTTTGTTGAAATCAAACAAAGTTTAATTTTGGACCCTTTTGACCTCAATGTGGACAAAGTTGATAATGGGGCCCAAAAATCAAAAATCTAAATACATGGTTAGATTCAGCATATCAAAGAACCCAATATATTCAATTTTGTTGAAATCAAACAAAGTTTAATTTTGGACCCGATTTGGACCAACTTGAAAATTGGGCCCATAATCAAAATTGAAAGACATGTTTAGATTCAGCATATCAAAGAACCCTAAGAATTCAATTTTGTTTAAATCAAATTAAGTTTAATTTTGGACCCTTTGGACCTTAATGTAGACCAATTTGAAAACGGGACCAAAAATTAAGAATCTAAATACATGGTTAGATTCAGCATATCAAAGTACCCCATATATTCAATTTTTGTTGAAATCAAACAAAGTTTAATTTTGGACCCCAATTTGGACCAACTTGAAAACTGGGCCCATAATCAAAAATCTAAATACATGATTAGATTCAGCATATCAAAGAACCCTAAGAATTCAATTTTTGTTAAAATCAAACTAAGTTTAATTTTGGACCCTTTGGACCTTAATGTAGACCAATTTGATAACGGGACCAAAATTAAGAATCTCAATACACGTTAGATTCGCATATCAAAGAACCCCAATAATTCAATTTTGATGAAATCAAACAAAGTTTAATTTTGGACCCTTTGGACCTCAATGTGGACCAATTCAAAAGCGGGCCCAAAATCCAAAAACTTAATACACGGTTAGATTCAGCATATTAAAGAACCCCAAGAATTCAAGAATAAAACCCCATTGAAATTGGTCAAGAAATAAGCAATTTATACAAAGAATCTTCTTTTGCACAATACTGTGCAATTAAATATTTCTTGCAATTGCGCAATACTGTGCAATTGAATATTTCTTGCTATTGTGCAATACTGTACAATTGACAATTTCTTCCTATTGCGCAATACTGTGCAATTGAAGATTTCTTGCTATTGCGCAATACTGTGCAATTGAAAATTTCTTGCTATTGCACAATACTTATTATATAATAATTTACATATCCTGTTTGGTGTGTATCTCCTGCCATATCATTATTATTTGCTTTTAAATATAAATCAGAAATAACCAACTTAAAATGGAAAATTTTAAAGAAAAAAAAAGGAAAAAAGGAAGAAAAGGGGAAAAAAAAATCCCCAATTTTTGAACCCCTTATGATTCATCACCCCAAACTCAATCCCAGCCTTCAATGAGGTATGGTACCTTGCAGTACAATTTCAGAGAGATCCATACACTTAAACACAAGTTATTGTCTGAAACTAGAAAATGCTTATTTTTGACCCTTTTGGCCCCTAATTCCTAAACGTTTAGGGCAATTACCCCAAACTCAATTCCAGCTTTCCTTTGTGATATGGAACCTTGTAGTACAATTTCAGAAAGATCCATACACTTACACACAAGTTATTGTCCTGAAACTAGAAAATGCTTATTTTTGCCCTTTTGGCCCCTAATTCCTAAAATTTTGAGGCAATTACCCCAAAATCAATCCCAGCATTCTCTTTGTGATATGGAACCTTGTGGTACAATGTCAGAGAGATCCATACACTTACAAACAAGTTATTGTCTGGAAGTTACAAAATGCTTATTTTGGCCCTTTTTGCCCCTAATTCCTTAACTGTTGGTACCATAACCCCAAAATCAATCACAACCTTCCTTTTGTGGTATTGAACCTTATGGTAAAATTTCCTAGAGATCCATTTACTTAAACTAAAGTTAGAGTGCGAAACCAATGTGTCTTCGGACGACGACGACGACGACGACGACGCCTAACGTCATACCAATATACGACCACAAAAATTTTTTGCGGTCGATAAAAACTATAATCTACTTGATGTTGTAATGCCTTCATAGCACATCAAAATGATATGTAAAAACACAGAAGAATAATGCTGAACAAATGCATTTAATATTTGGCAAAAAACAGTTCCATCAAAAACGTCAAGGGAGAATAAATGTTTTATTTTCTGCAATTTGTGAAAGGGAGCATTACATTTATGGAATTAATTGATATCATGTTCGTTCAATATGAGGATTTTTTTATTTAATGTTTTTTTTATAGATATATAGAAAATACTCCCCTTAATATCAGTCATTATGGGTTTAGTCAGTGCTTAATCTAGGACATTACACATGAATTAAGCTGCAGAAATGATTGTATTACATATTTGAAAATCTTTCACTTGAATTGAGCTATGTCGTGTATAATAAGAATAAATTAAAACAGCATTTAATTCTAATTGATTATCTTTGGGTAATTTTTGGTCCTGGTCAAGATTGCTACCAACTCTCAGGGGCGGATCCAGCAATTTTAAAAGGGGAGGGTTCCAACCCAGGATAAAGGTGGGGTTCCAACCATATGTTCCCATTCAAAAGCATTGATCATCAAAAGAGGGTCCCAACCCACCCCAAACCCCCTGGAGCTGCCACTGACTCTGAAGGTCCAAGCACTTATAAAAAAACATTGTTTTTACAAACTCCAGCAGGTTGGTAGAGAGCAAAGAATATTTCAAGTTAAAAAAATATCATACCAAGAAAATGTCAAATGTTTTCCCGAACAAAAAAAAAAGCATGACAGGGTAATGGATGGGGTTACATCCAGTGGCAAATATTACATACATATCATGAAGAGAACATTTTGATGTGATATGAGTATGAACCCTGCTTTGTTCCTTTTATAGTATTGCAGATTAAAGAAAAAAACATATACAAGTCATGTGCATGTGCATGCGCATGTGCAGCAAATTTTGAACACAACAAAAAGGGGATCAAAATATATTTGTCCATGTCTAATGGGTGGTAAAGCTACATCTTAATCTAATTATTTTTACTCATAATACTAATGAGATAAAAAATTATGGCTTTGGAGTATAATTGTACACATCTTGTATCAACTTTAAAAACAACCGCAAACTTAAACATATTGGTCAATTTATGATTCCAACCTCCTGTCCAAATTACCTAAATTCACATATATAAACAATTAATGATATCAAATCATAATAAAGAAACAGTTAAAAAATCCTTTTCTCCATTGAGGAGCAGCCAAGTCTGATAGTAACCTTGTCAAGATCTATTACCTACTATTATATATTAGTAAAACTTCAAAGTAAGGATGCCTTTATCTAACGTTTCATGTGTGATGGCCTGTGAAGTTTTGATGTAAAGATTTAATAATCTCCACTCACTGCTGGGATTATAAATTTAGACTTGATTTATTGATCGCTGTTAAAAAATCTTTAATTAATTATTACAGACATGCTTTAGTATACTTTATTGTATCTATATGTAAAGGGCATCTGAAAATGCTGGTAAAATCATTTCATTGAACATTATTGTTTTTTTCTTCAAATATATGATATCATTTAAAGCAAATAAAACTTTTTTTTCAAATAATGAGAAAGTTTACATTTAAAAGTGAAGTAAAAAAAAACAACCCTAAAAGATGTTTATGCCAACAGAACATGCCAAATCTCAACCATTTTCAGAATAAGAATATATTATGAATGAAAATACTTCTTTGAACTATACCAGCATACAGAGCTGGGATGGTATAATATAAAGCAGGGTTCATCAATTATTTGGTCAACTATAACAAGAAGCAGGCTTACAAAACAAGAAAATTAAGATTGACATAAAATGTCACTATATGGTATTCCAGAAATGAAAAGGCATACATATATATAATATTGACCAGAACCAAGTGATCAAAAGGTGTGAACAAATTTAACTGCCCTGATGAAATACTGTAAATTTAGAAATTATAGAATGCATTTATTATTGCAATTTTTCAAAAATGGACAAGAATGCAAGTTTAATTATTGCGATTTCAGAAAAATCTACATACAGATCTATGTTTTAGTTATCAGAATGAGAGTTCTTATTATTGCAATACTCACCCAGTCACATTATTTGCAATAATAACAAGCATTTTGAGAGTATTGCATGGCAATACATAGTCCCCTACCGGTTAAAAATTCATTGTAATGAACGAAATTCTAACTTGATCTATAACTTGTCATGGTGTATTTAACTACATAAAAATATCAAGTCAATATCTTCAATCATGATGAAAAAAAACTGTTGAAAACTGATTATTTAAGGTGAATTTTTCATGTCCAAAGACCATAACTCTGCACAAAATCATCAGACCGGAACAAAATTTTAACTTGATCTGTAACTTGTCATGATAAAACTATATACTAATTATCAAATCAGTATCTTCAAGAATGACAAAAAAAAAGCGTGGAAAACATATTATTTTAGTGAATTTACACATGGCCTGGGCGATGATATTCGTTTATTTTATCCCTCGCTAACACTCAGGATAAATTTGGATATCATGGCCGAGGCCATGTGTAAATTTCCAACAAATCTATGGCTTCCATGAATTATTTCTTAAATGAAATATATCCTTTATCAAAAATAGATTATTATCTAAATAAAAGAGTTCACTTCATCTAAAAAAATCTTTTAATATATAGCATTCAGAAAATTAGTTTATACAGAATCAATAACAAACAAACCTACCACTAAATTCTTCAAAAGGAACAAATCCAAAATGTCATTTATCATTAATAAAAAAATCTTTTAAAAAATGAGTTATTTCCCTTTGAACAGAAATCTAGTAATTAATAAGTCTTTTGTCAAAAATTTAATTCTAGGGAAAGGGCTTTAACTGAACAAGGAGAAAAGCTAAAATCGTGAAAATTGAACTTGACCTGTAACTTGTCATGATAAAACAATACACCAAATATCAAATCAATACCTTCAAGCATGAAGAAAAAAAGTCTGGAAAACTGATTTGCCGGACTGACAGATGGACAGACAGACGGACGGAGTGCAAACCTAAAGTCCCCTTCGACTTCGTCGGTAGGGGACTAAAAACCTCACTATAATTTCTGAATTTACAGTAGTTGGTCTAGAGTAGGTTTGTGGACATGTAAAACTCTTTCCACACCACCCTATTTTGTACCTGTACCATGACAGGCTATAATGGTTGTTGTACTGTTCATTATTTTGGTGATTCCTGTTATCTTTTTATGAACTTGTATCATTTGACTGTTAAAATGGAGCTTGATTTGCATAATATGGATCATCAAACAGACAATTGACCGATATCCTTTAGAATGCACTAATAACCAATGACCGCAGATTTACCCATCAATATAATATTAACAAAGTGCATAACATATTTCTTGAACAGCTTCCTTTTCAAAGGTATCAGACGTTTTAATAGTTATGGAACTTGTCATATATCACATGGTCAAAAGAATAACTGGCTAATTACGGGTCATAAACTGTCATTAGCTGATCTTCAACAGAAGCGCCCAATCAATGATAGAAAATGGGTTATCCTTTGAAAATTACGATCTTTGGAAATTACATCTAAGACAAAAATGCTATGTTTTATGATATTCCCATGTTAACGATTAGATTGCATTAATTTGGGTTAAAGGACGCTTTGATGGAATGTTTGTTAATTATTTTGGATGTAATGACATTATAATTTAGTTTAAATGCTTGGCTATGAATTCCTAATGGATTTCTGTACTTGTGTGACCTTGTAAATTTATAGCAGTATGACCAAGATCAACAGAGATGTCAAGTAAGTTAAACAAATAAAAGAACAATTACATGCTTAATCCTATTTGCACAAAAGGGAATTCTGTATATCTAGAAGGCCAAAGATATCAATTTGCCTTTAACATTTGCTATTTGCCGATTAGCCACAAAATAGGAATAACCTTTGTATACTGGACATTTTAGGTAAATATATCGGTTTGCCTATAAGTTTTTCTACTGACAAACTGACACAAATATATCATTATGTATTGGGAGATTTTCAAATTTTTTTATGAGTTATCTCCCATTATTACATTTTATTTTGTTTAATCTATTTAATAAAACGTTAAACTGAAATATACAAAAGTAAAATCTAAAATAAAATTTGCATTAAACATTAGGAACCATTAATTTCAGCAAATTCATGTTTTTATTCTTTAATATTTTTCCTTCAAAATAGAAATTTTCATTTTGCAAATTTCAATTTGAAGGAAATCCATCATTCCATCCTTTGTTGTTATTGCATAAAAAAAAATACTATTTCATATTTAATAATAAAAAACTATTTCACTCCTGACATGTTTACTATAAGAATTACATCATAACTCATTTATCTCTGAACGATAATGAAAATTATAACCATCAAAAATAGCTATTAAAAGATTTCCTTTTTCCACATTGATCAATACATTTGAGTTTTTCGGTCATTTATCATCAATATATTCATCAGAACTTTATCCCACATTTTAAGAAGCATCAGATATAAAAGCATAAATCATAATTAAGTCTCATTATTTGTACATTAAAGACAAAGATAAAACATGACCTCGACCTTTAGCATTATACATGTGTTGTGTTGTATGAAGAGAAATTATTATAAGACAACGATTTTTCAATTCAGAACTTTTCTTTAACTGATATTGAAACAGCTTCAAATAATATGCATTTTTTTCGGTCATTTGGTTCATAAACCACAGTGTATTGCTTACTCTGAACTCAGGGGGAAGGGGGGAGTCACTTCAATACTTAATTGATAGGAGGTGCCACTGGGGTTCTGTTACCCCACCCTTTTCATATAATTCAGATTTTTATAATATATACCTTTTCATATATTGCTAAGGTAAAAATGTAACTTTTTCCCCATATTGGTTGGCTTTTGTATGGGTTGTTGGAAAAGTATAATACCATATAGTGTCAAAAGAGAGACAATTTGTGGATAAAATCCTATTCCAGCGACACGTCCTATCTGTGCCCCCTTCCTATCAAACTGACTTAAGCAGAAAACTTACTATCAGTTCATATCAGTCCTCAAACTGATATGAACTGATAGTAATGCAACTTCATACAAAATATCATTGATCTATCACAATTAGATCCTATCAAACTAACTTAAGCAGAAAACTTAACATTAAAAATTGCTTATTAATTCAAAGTCACTGGACCATAACCTAGAAGGCAGGGCCTCAAAATAGTCGTCAAACTGATATATACTGATAGTAATACAATTTTATATTAAATATCAATAATCTATCACAAGTAGTTCCTATCAAACTAACTTAAGCAGAAAACTTAACAATTGTTGATGCCATGGTCGCTGGAAAACCAATCCCTATGTCTAGTCACAGACGAGACAAAAATGATTACATATAGGGCAGAGGGGGTCAAAGGTATTTGAAGGTCACCTGCCACAAAGATCAGTGAGGTAAAAATGACACTGCCTAGTGTTAACCAAGATGACACTTATCCATAACTTCATAGAAACAATAAAAAACACTGATTTACATCTCTAGTAAATCCAACAGCACATATGCCTATAATTCACAGAACAATAAACGAGCATTAGTTCTTTCCTATACTAATATTGCTCTAGTAATTCATGTTGAGTATCAGCAGGATTATGGCTCAAACTTAAATCAAACCAAAAATCAATGTTCAGCAGCAGCATGATATGGCTTAGTCCTAATCAAACCAAAAATCGTACAGTCTCCAATAACAAAATAAAAACATCTGTCAGACCGAGAAAGAAGATCGTTTCTATTTATCTAATTTCTTTTTCACATTTTCACAAGTTATGTTGAATCATCTGCACTTGACAGAGAATTAGATCTTCATGTTTTGACAGTTGTGTCTAGATTTATCCGATTTACATTTCAACACTGCTAAAAAGTAAGTGACTTGTACCGTAAATGCACTGGTATCCTTTCTTGTAGTAATTACTTAAAAGATAACTATTAGATAACAAATTTGGTTGGAACATAGTCTTAGTAATAGTTTGTTATGTAACTCCAATTTCTTAACATTTTCTCAGTTTAATGATTGACAATTGCCATAAAGATAGCTGGCTATCCTCCATGTAGTAACACTTAGATAGTGAGGCAAATGGGCATGATTTATTTTAAGACACTGACTTAAATGAAGACTTTAATCCAAAATCAATGTGATCTTTAAAATGTAACTGCACTGCATTGTACTATACAAAAACATTTTTAAAAATCAAAAACCACTGATATATTACCAAAAGCTTGTGAAAACTTCACAAGAAAAGAACATACAGCCATACAAAAGCATTACTGAACAGAATTGTAAAAAACAAAAATAACAAATGACTTATTTCTATGAGTTCTGAGAAAAAATATATAACTCAGTCAGTGAACACACAATTTGATATCCCCAACCCTGCAATACTTTCTTTATATTGAAGTGAGTAAATTTTATTAGTTCCCCTTTAACGTTTTGGACCATGATTATATTCCTTTAAGCAAGTCCTTGGGTAGTGTTTTACAAATGTGTTAAGTTTCAACAATATCGTCTAGTTGTTTAGAAGGAGTTGTTTATATAATGCATTTGGACTGACAGACAGACAGATGGAAGGTAGGACAGGGTGATTCAAATATAATCCCACCCCCAAAAAATGGTAGCCACAAAAATAAAAGAATCCACAGTAGATATTTTCCAAAGAGAATCAAATGGAAATGTACCAAATTATGAACATATTTCTCAGACTACTGTAAATCAATAAACACAGCCGAGCATAAAAAATACCCCAGTAGGAGGAGATCTGTACCAAATTATGGACATATGTCTCAGACTACTGTATATCAATAAACCCAGCCGAGCATAAAAAATACAGCAGTAGGAGGAGATCTGTACCAAATTATGGACATATGTATCCGACAACTGTAAATCAATAAATCTAGCCAAGCATAAAAAATACCCCAGTAGGAGGAGATCTGTACCAAATTATGGACATATGTCTCAGACTACTGTAAATCAATAAACCCAGCCGAGCATAAAAAATACAGCAGTAGGAGGAGATCTGTACCAAATTATGGACATATGTATCAGACAACTGTAAATCAATAAATCTAGCCGAGCATAAAAAATACCCCAGTAGCAGGAGAAATGTACCAAATTATGGACATTTGTATCAGACAACTGTAAACCAATAAACCTAGCCGAGCATAAAAAATACCCCAGTAGGAGGAGATCTGCACCAAATTATGGACATATGTATCCGACAACTGTAAATCAATAAATCTAGCCGAGCATAAAAAATACCCCAGTAGGAGGAGATCTGTACCAAATTATGGACATATGTATCCGACAACTGTAAATCAATAAATCTAGCCGAGCATAAAAAATACCCCAGTAGAAGGAGATCTGTACCAAATTATGGACATATGTATCCGACAACTGTAAATCAATAAATCTAGCCAAGCATAAAAAATACCCCAGTAGAAGGAGATCTGTACCAAATTATGGACATATGTAACAGACAACTGTAAATCAATAAATCTAGCCGAGCATAAAAAATACCCCAGTAGGAGGAGAAATGTACCAAATTAAGGACATATGTATCAGACTACTGTATATCAATAAACCTAGCCGAGCATAAAAAATACCCCAGTAGGAGGAGAAATATACCAAATTATGGACATATGTATCAGATGACTGTAAATCAATAAACCTAGCCGAGCATAAAAAATACCCCAGTAGGAGAAATGTACTCAGAATATTTTTCAAAATGATCTATACATATGATTTATATTTTTGAAGTTTGTTTAAATGCTGCATGTTTTAAATCATTTAACTGTTCTCTCAAAGATATTAACAGTTATATGACAGTTAAATTTATATAAAAATAAGAAGATGTGGTATAATTGCTAATGAGACAACTCTCCACCAGAGATCTAATGACATAGAAGTTAACAGCTATAGGTCACCATACCGTCTTCAACAATGAGCAAAACCCATATCGCATAATCAGCTATAAAAGGCCCCAAAATGACAAATATAAAACAATTCAAATGAGAAAACTAAAGGCCTGATTTATGTACAAAAGAATGAACGAAAAACAAAAATGATATACAGCAACAAACACTGAATTACAGGCTCCTGACTTGGGACAGGCACATAGAATGTGGTGCAGTGAAACTATACCTGTTATAATTACTGGCCAACATTGTGAAACAGTACTTAAAGGTCTTAACCTTCAACTTGCATTGAGAGTGGAAGTGTTTATCAAACAGCAATTACAAAACCTTCAAATACTAATAAAATATTGTTATGATATATAACATCAAAAATAACTACTTCAAATCATAAAGACATAAATTATCTAGTTTCTGAATAACAAAACTGGTGAAAATGGGTGCTTAATTTGAATTTTCAATTGAACTTTGGTAATCATGTTGTTTATTCTTTGAACAGATTTAATCCTCCCAAAAATACATATGTTTGTAGCTAATTATATACATATTGGCTAGAATTAAAGTCAAATTTACACCGATGCTCTATAATCCTTTACAGGTGATAATAGCTACAGTTAATGTGTACATCACACTTGTTTTTAATCCAAAGATTGGTTGAAGAATTTCATAACTTGCAAATATAATTTTGTGATGCAAACAAAACAAAAAAAACAAAGAATTTCCCAGTCTTGTTCATTAACAACTAATTTGAAAAATTGGTTGAAAAAGAAAAAGCCATCAATTTTGAATAATTGCTTATATGCTTTGAATAACATTTGTTTTTCAGAAAAGATATTACGCTAATGAAATTTTTTTTTTTATCATATATCACATGCTTTAATAATAATGTTGAAATTAAGTATAATAAAATTTTAGATATGTAATATAAAAACTGTAATCAGGAAAAAGAATCGTGCCAATTGCACTTGGATGAAGACGGGAGCGTTTGTCATTATTATTCATGATATCAAATAGAGAAAACATTTTATACAATTTACATTTCATAATGTTTCAGATACCAATTTACAAACAGCATTCTTTGAAGTGAACGAGATATAAATTTTTTGACGTAGACGCAATAATAAATAACATATCAAAATTATGCTTCACCTGCGATCTAATTCGATCAAACACTTGTTTGATCAACGGTAACAGCAGTATTTAATAATGGCCCAATACACAAGGAAATGTTCTTCTTTGAATTTTACTTGTTTTTAAGCTAAATGTGCATATAGAAAATCTTTTCAAGAACCAATTTAAATGGGAGAGCTTTCGGGATTTTCGTCATAAATCACTCTTTCATGATCACAGCTTTACTTAAAAGACTGTTTTTAAATTTTCAAAATTATATGTTTTGGGATTTGTACAATTTAATTACAAACATTTATAAGATTAATATATCATGTAAAATTTCCCTAAAAAGCTAAATTAAGAACAAGACCACCATGTTTCTTTCTGAAAATAAATGAGTTACAACGTGTAATAAAATGCTCCGCAGGGCGCAGCTTGATACGACCGCAGAGGTCGAACCCTGAACAGTTGGGGCAAGTATGGACACAACATTCAAGCTTGATACAGCTCTGAATTTGGATTGTGATTAAATATTTGACACAGCATAGGTTTCTGACACAGAATGAATGTGGTCTAAGAACTTAAAAATTTTAAATTGGACATTCACCTATAATGGTCCAATATCCAAAATCTAAATACATGGTGGGATTCAGCATATCAAAGAACCCCAAGAGTTCAATTTTTGATGAAATCAAACAAAGTTTAATTTTGGACCCTTTTGACCTCACTTGGACAAAGTTGATAACGGGGCCCAAAAATCAAAAATCTAAATACATGGTTAGATTCAGCATATCAAAGAACCCCATATATTCAATTTTGTTGAAATCAAACAAAGTTTAATTTTGGACCCTGATTTGGACCAACTTGAAAACTGGGCCCATAATCAAAATCTAAATACATGTTTAGATTCAGCATATCAAAGAACCCTAAGAATTCAATTTTGTTAAAATCAAACTAAGTTTAATTTTGGACCCTTTAGACCTTAATATAGACCAATTTGAAAACGGGACCAAAAATTAAGAATCTAAATACACGGTTAGATTCGGCATATCAAAGAACCCTAATAATTCAATTTTTGATGAAATCAAACAAAGTTTAATTTTGGACCCTTTGGACCTCAATGTGGCAAAAAATTGATAACGGGTCCCAAAAATCAAAAATCTAAATACAAGGTTAGATTCAGCATATCAAAGAACCCCATATATTCAATTTTTATTGAAATCAAACAAAGTTTAATTTTGGACCCCGATTTGGACCAACTTGAAAACTGGGCCCATAATCAAAAATCTAAATACATGTTTAGATTCAGCATATCAAAGAACCCTAAGAATTCAATTTTGTTAAAATCAAACTAAGTTTAATTTTGGACCCTTTGGACCTTAATGTAGACCAATTTGAAAACGGGACCAAAATTAAGAATCTAAATACACGGTTAGATTCTTCATATCAAAGAACCCCAATAATTCAATTTTGATGAAATCAAACAAAGTTTAATTTTGGACCCTTTGGACCTCAATGTGGACCAATTTAAAACGGGCCCAAAATCCAAAAACTTAATACACGATTAGATTCAGCATATTAAAGAACCCCAAGAGTTCAAGAATAAAACCCCATTGAAATTGGTCAAGAAATAAGCAATTTATACAAAGTATCTTCTTTTGCACAATACTGTGCAATTGAATATTTCTTGCAATTGAGCAATACTGTGCAATTGAATATTTCTTGCTATTGCGCAATACTGTACAATTGACAATTTCTTGCTATTGCAAATATTGTGCTATTGGATATTTCTTGCTATTGCGCAATACTGTGCAATTGAAGATTTCTTGCTATTGCGCAATACTGTGCAATTGAAAATTTCTTGCTATTGCACAATACTTATTATATAATAATTTACACATCCTGTTAGGTGTGTATCTCCTGCCATATCATTATTATTTGCTTTTAAATATAAATCAGAAATAACCAACTTAAAATGGAAAATTTTAAAGAAAAAAAGAACCCCCAAATTTTTGAACCCCTTATGATTCATCACCCCAAACTCAATCCCAGCCTTCCCTTTGAGGTATGGTACCTTGCAGTACAATTTCAGAGATCCATACACTTGAACACAAGTTATTGTCTGGAAACTAGAAAATGCTTATTTTGGCCCCTTTTGGCCCCTAATTCCTAAACGTTTCAGGCAATTACCCCAAACTCAATTCCAGCTTTCCTTTGTGATATGGAACCTTGCAGTACAATTTCAGAAAGATCCATACACTTACACACAAGTTATTGTCATGAAACTAGAAAATGCTTGTTTTTGCCCTTTTTGGCCCCTAATTCCTAAAATTTTGAGGCAATTACCCCAAAAATCAATCCCAGCATTCCCTTTGTGATATGGAACCTTGTGGTACAATGTCGGAGAGATCCATACACTAACACACAAGTTACGTCTGGAAGTTACAAAAATGCTTATTTTTGGCCCCTTTTTGGCCCCTAATTCCTAAACGTTTCAGGCAATTACCCCCAAACTCAATTCCAGCTTTCCCTTTGTGATATGGAACCTTGCAGTACAATTTTAGAAAGATCCATACACTTACACACAAGTTATTGTCATGAAACTAGAAAAATGCTTGTTTTTTGCCCCTTTTTTGGCCCCTGATTCCTAAAATTTTGAGGCAATTACCCCAATAAAATCAATCCCAGCATTCCCTTTGTGATATGGAACCTTGTGGTGCAATGTTAGAGAGATCCATACACTAACACACAAGTTGTCTGGAAGTTACAAAAATGCTTATTTTTGGCCCCTTTTTGGCCCCTAATTCCTTAACTGTTGGTACCATAACCCCCAAAATCAATCCCAACCTTCCTTTTGTGATATTGAACCTTATGGTAAAATTTCATAGAGATCCATTCACTTAAACTAAAGTTAGAGTGCGAAAACCAATGCGTCTTCGGACGACGACGCCGGACGACGACGACGACGACGCCAACGTCATACCAATATACGACCACAAAAATTTTTTTGCGGTCGTATAAAAACCTTGTAAACAGAAAGAAATCAAACAAATGCAGTCTCTTTAGAAGATGCACTTTACAGAGAAATGTAGTTGTTTGGGGGAATATCAGTTTTTGTAGTTCATCAGAAAATTATAATTTTTCTACTTGTAATTTCAGACTAAGTACAATTAACTGGGAATATATTTATATGGTTTGAACAATCCAAAAATCAAAGACATTTGGTACATGTACGCCAAAACAGTAGTGCATGTGTACTTTCAGATCACATGACTAGGTTGACCACTATATTTTTAGCATATACATTACCTTATCTTTTTAGAGAATTTTACGTGAATTTTGTTTTTCCTTCCAGACATACTGGATGTATGCAATTATGATAGCTGTAAAAAGTTTGAAGGGAGAGAACATCTTAAAAATAAATAATTAAGATAAATGGGGAAAGAGTCCATGGGACACAGATGATGCCCCCGCTTGCATATCATATAAAGTTATAAAGGGACATAACTAAAGAACGGTAAAAGTGACACAACCCAAATTTGTACTTGATCTGAGTTTTGTGGTAATAAGTATTGCGTAAAAGTTTCATAACATTTGGTTGAGGCAAACTTAAGTTAGAGAACGGAAACGAAAAATTCAGCAATTTTTCCCTTTGTAAAGGGGCATAACTCTAGAAAAGTAAAAGTGACAGCACCAGAATTGTCCTTGATCTGTATTTTGTGGTAATAAGCATTGTGTATAAGTTTCATAACATTCGGCTGAGGCAAACTAAAGTTAGAGAATGGAAACAAAAAATTCAGCAATTTTTCCATTTGTAAAGGGGCATAACTCTAGAACGGTTGAAGTGACGCCACCAAAATTCAAACCTGATCTGTGTTTTGTGGTAATAAGCATTTTGTATAAGTTTCATAACATTTGGTTGAGGCAAACTAAAGTTAGAGAACAGAAACCAACTTTGGGACGTACGTACGGACGGACAAGGGTAAAACTTAATGACACTCCACTACGACAGGGGCATAAAAATGAATAAATGGGAGTTGTTGGCCAACAATCCAGTAAAAGTTACTTTTAAAGACATCTTACATTTGTCTAAAGGTCAACATTTGGATGGTTGTTCTTCGCTATTTATGAGATTTATTGCGACTTTAAAATGAAGATCAGCAAAAAGCACTGTTCCCATGGATTTTGGTTTTGTCAAGATTGTGTAGAGATTTTGCGTTGTGAATTAATACTCCTTACCATTTCTTTTCCTTTTATATGCATATGTGATTAAATTACCATGAACCTTGACCTATAACCTTTATATTAATAGGGGGTTCATCATTTTCTCATTGAGAACCATTAAACAAAATTTATTGATGATTGGTTCTAAGCAATTAAGATTTTTTAAGTCTTAAAGTAGTTGCAGACACACATTCATACCAACAAATATATAGCTATATCTTGTCGTCTAATACTTCATGTAACATGTTAAAGTTTTTGTTGGATATTGGTTATATAGGTCCATTTGATAAATTATATTTCACTTTATCTTAAAAATTACTGATAATACATTTTGAATTTATTTAGTTTGAAATAAGTCACAATCTTAACAATCAAAAAGAAGTGACCATGTTTATTATTCTTTCAGAGTCTTTGTGATAAACTTTTGCAGCCACATAAAACGTTATCTAGATTCTATTGGACTATATAAAATATTCTTACATGCCTGATAATAACTTTACGAGCCAGGCTGCTTGGTCTGTGGCTAAGTGTGATGACTGCTTTCAGAGAAGCTGACGGGTTGTTTATTGGCATATAGGGTATACAAGTTTAGCTTGTGACCTTAACGCTGTAAACAGACAGGCTTTAACCTTATTTGAGACACAAACCTCTTTCAAATGGCAACAATAAAACAATGTTACATCAATATAGCAATCGTGAGGAAATAACAAATATACTTGATTCAGACTTACCTCACAATGCTGTTGGTATATCTCCATTGATTCCTGACTAGGAGGATAAGGTGTTATTGGCTGAAATAAAAGAAAAAATGTAAAACTATAATTACTTACACACAGTGATATCATCTTGGATTTTTTTTTACACATGCTTTTTCTTTATAACTCAAATCTGAAATAAAATTTAAGAAAACAGACCTTTTCAGATAATTCTACACTGACCATTAGAGTAGGTCATAAGAAATCTGTCATTTTTATCCTGAAGTTCTGTTACATATGAATTGGTTTTGACATAACATTTCTCTTGTTCTTTTCACAGCATGATTATTTCATTTATTTGCAACTTTTAATCTATTTAAAAAGAGGAATATTCTTGAAGCCAAATGCCAAGCTGATGAATTTTAAGGGATGCAAATATGGATATGAGATACAGGTCCCTTGTCAGTATGCATCCCTTTCTTCTTAAAGTGGTAGTTAAGTATGTTAAGTTCCATTACAAATTTAGTAAACTGTTCAATTGTAGAATATATAATGTGTAGAACTGACCTGTAACTGTTGGTCTAAGGAATGGTAAACCAAATTCATAGCAAAAGCTTCAGCATTTGACAGTCCAGTACCTGGAACAGAACAGAATATCTATATGAAAATATTGTGTAAATGGTAATGTAAACCAAAGCTAATGTTTGTACATGAATGAACATGACAGAAAGACATCTGATATTAACTAGGAATCTCAAATGAATTCTGTGCTTTTCAATGACGGACCACTATACAGCTCTTTCTTATATCTACAAACAACAACCATGATGATTTAAAACTCTGGGTACAGACAGGAAATCTGGCAGAAGGTTAAAATTATAAATTAAAAGACCTTTGTACTTAAATCTGTAAGGCCACACTTAAAAATATTTTGGTTTGCCCAAAACCTACTCACAGGTAGAGACAGTGGGTAGGTAGGTAGTCATTTTCTTTTTTTTCCAAAAAGAGAAATTGAAGTGTCAGATGTTTTTTAGTCTTCATGTCTATCTGATTAAAAAAAAAAACTTTTTCACATCAGGACAATAAAAGATTTTGAGTAGGCAGCTATTTTCTGGGTAGGTAGGGTTAGGGTAAATAAACATATTCTTTTTTTATGGCCTAAAGATATGGATGTTCCATCATGAAGACCTACTACTTGCTCCTTATTTAAGACAAGCAGATGAATCATGCTGATCCAACTGTTAATGAACTATGTTTTACAAAATATAATAAAATGTAGTATCAATATACAATTAACATATATAGCCAGAAAATTAGAATTTTTTTGGGCAATATTTAGAAAGCTTATGAAACAGGAAAATAAACGTTGGTCTCTGAGTTTTATTTCAAATTTCATAGTGAATACAACTAACTTTTCTATTATACAAAATTGTATGAATACAGGTTCAGGAGTCTTATTTTTTCTTTGTTGGTAATAACAAAATAACAGGAAAATTTCCCATCGCTGAAATTCTCTCGTTCAGATGAAGTCAAGCGATGACTAATTACTGCACACACACCTGTATTCATGTTATTTTACTACTTATAAGTATGCACATTATTACCGTACTTAAAAGTTTGTACATGTACTTTTATAACAAGTATGTAAATGCACTTTTCACCACTACCTAAATTTCTGGGACTAACTCAAAATTCTTTTAGTTTATAATTTTTCAATAAAAGTCAGTCCTTTCTTAAAAACATCTTATTGGTCATGTAGTGTTATTTTTTAAATATGGGTATTAATTATATATTCGATTTTAAACACTTTATTCATTGGTGTTGATGGTATACATATATGTCCCCAAATCGAGGATTAATTAAATCAATAATAATTTCTTTAAAAAATTGTAAAACGCAATTGAGTGTCTATAATACCACGATATTCAGACAATATAGTTATCTGATTGATTGAAAAAAACTATTTCAGTCTGAACTTAATTTTTGATAAATTATCATTTGTCAAAAGTAATACCAAGCAGTTACATATCTCATAACCTCTGCAGACCTTGAGCTCTCTTTTCAATTAAGAATTGAATGCTTGTTTTTGAATTTTTAAAGGGCTGTAAAATCGTTGGTAGAAGCACATTTTGCGTGAAGCTTAGAAGCAACTTACATATAATTACGACTTATATCAAATCTTTTGATTGTTTTCCTATTTATTCTTGTGTCTTTGACATGGGAAATAATGTGCTGTCATAAATTTGGTTTTTATTGAGAAATAAAATCTAATTTTGGAATGTCTGCAATTCTTATCTTCTAATCATAATTATGGATTCTTGTGAAACACACATGCTATGTCATTTTTGTGAAATAACAAGCTTAGTTGGTTCTGGTTAACACAACTTTTGTTAACTAAATGTTGTTTAAATGCCTCATGTAGCAAAATATTGTGGTAGATATCACAACTGATTTCAAAGAAAATAAATCAAATGCAAAGCTTACTTAAATCTCTTGTGAATATTGTAGGTCACAATGACCTATTTACTACATTTAAACACTATGAATAGACACTATATCTAAGTCTTAATTTCACATAAAGTAACCAGATTAACACCATTCCCAGTGTATTAACCTTTCAAATTCAATCCTACTTTATAATTCTAATGTGGATTTGGTAATCAGCGATGAGGACAGATTTATTGGTGAAGAAATCAAGTTAAGTGCTGAAAAATCCTGAAAAAATTTATAATTGGATGAAAGACATAACAGCTGATGGAGGAAATTTAGAGGTAAAAGACTTCACTCTTAAAAAACGGTGGTAACCCCTTGTAGATTGTATTTATAAAAAAACACCTTCAATTAACATGTTGTCATGCTAGGTGTACCACAACTCGTAATTCAAAGTATCTGAAAACAGAAAGAAGAGTGGACTTTTAATTTACTAACAAAGTTCAAATTTACGAAATAAGGAGCAGGATAGTATTGGTGTAAATATCGGAGCCATAAAAACAATAATTTTCACTTAAAATAATGCAAGTTTTCCTATAAAAATAAAGTAAGACACCAAACACAAGTTCAACATTCCACGTTCCAAACAAAAATAAAAGTAACTTATAAAAAACAAATGAAATTGCAAAGAACTATTTAATTAAAAGAAATCATGCAAAACAATTCCCATTTAAAGAATTCATGCAATTAAAAATAACTTCCACACAGCAATATAATACTTAATAAATGCAATGAGATTCAATTCTCCAAAATAATTAACCAAAGAGGAATAACTCAAGGTCATAAAGGAGTAAATTTAAATGTTTTTTTTTTCTTATCACTCACACATGGACTAAAATTAAGTTCGACAAAACATGGTACCAGTATATATGTGGATGGTGAAACATTAAAATTTACATCTATTCAAATTCATTTATGAAACCGTCACAGATTTAATCTAATACACAAGTTTTATCATAAAAATAAAATAATCACTTTCACTTCATTGAACAAAACTTTTTTGAGCTGTTTTCATTGATGGATGAAATTAAATCCTCAAAGTTTGCCATAAATGTTTAATAAATACAAGTTCTAACATAAACCAGAAGTTTGAATGTAATTCAAGTGACTTTTAAGTGTTCTTGCAAAGGTTTTGTCCCTAAATGTGAAGGCAGATGTTTTAGTCCCTAAATGTGTGTGGGCAGATGTTAACCAGCTAGTTTTGAAACTCCAACACCACAACCCGCTTAAACTGACAAGCTTTTTCTTATCATGATCAGGCACATGTATAATAACCCATGCTCACGAAGAGCATTATCATGTAGAATGCATTAAATGGATAGTTGGATTGGTGTTTTATGTCCAGTGGCAAATATTAAAAACATATCAGGAAGAGGATATGTTGATTTGAAATGACAATGAACCCTGCTTTCACAAGTAACAGTCTGACATGCTGAGCAGGATTCGTAATGTGATGGTTCACAAAGTAATGAAGAACTTGTTTTATTTTGTGAGTCCTTGCAACTTCAAAGACAGTATAGTGACATTTTACGGTGTACTTTTAAGTACTTGTGCAGGTGGAATGCTATCTTATTGACATTTCTTTATAAAGTTTTTCTTTTATTCATATCAACTATATTGTTCAACTGAGTCAAAAATAGTTTTAACATCAATTACCTTGCTGAATATCTGATGGCTGCGTATTCCTAGGAGGGATCAGCTCTATCTGTATCCCTCCCCCAGAGTCTGACGTCCATGAGGCATGACGTGACCCTGTGGCTGGTACCCTCTCTGACGTCTGAGGCTGATGAGATACAGATCTCTGTGGGAGGGCATTTGCCCTGTTTCCTGTTATAGACCCTGGGAAAGTACTGACTTGATGAAATGTTTGTCCAGAACTGACCGGAATGTGGGCAGTGTTAATAAAAACTGGGGAAGTGCTCTTAATTTGGTATCCTTCATCTGAACCAACCCGTCGGTGACCACGCCCTGAAAATGCAAACAGCAACCACATACTAAAACTTGCATGCAGTTAATAAAACATTAACTTAAAGTTCAAAGCAAAATATCTTAACAAAATTTGTATAAGCTGATATATGCTTTAACTAAATTCAAATAAAGAGAGAAGACAAAAAACAAACAAACATTTCACAATTAAAAAACATTACATTTATACGTTAAAATGATCATACATTAGATTTAAATGATGATTTGGCAATGGTGTTTATATCAAATATATTAATCTTATCATTAATTAATTACATGTGAAAAGTTTCATGCATACAAGTTAAAAAAAAAGTATGAAACAGTAATGGAAGATGTGATGTGTGAATTATCATTGATCATAACAATATCAAACTGCTAAAAAACATTCCAAAGGAAAAAGACAAGTTCAAGAATTTTTTTTTTTAAACTATTATCTATGTGTATTTCTGAAGACTTCAGTATCACCTTTTCCTGATCTGTAAATTTACCATTTAGGTCTACTTAAGTGTAATGAGACGTCAATTTCTTATCATAAAGTGACATTTTTCCACCACATTCTATTATTTTCGCTTTTTTTTACAATCCATCTTAGCAAAGAAGGAGGATACAGTGCATAACATACATCAAGATTCCAAATGCTGAAACATTCACTACTGTCAAAACACTTCAATTGGTGAATGCAATTTGTTATGTATCGTAGAATTTTTTTTTTATTTCTGTGGGCAAACTACAAATATAAAAAAATTAAAGGGGGGTATTTATTTGATTGCATTATTAATTTCATGGTTTTAGAGAGCCATTAATATCCCAGAAAATATATATCAAATACTAATGAATCTTTCACGTCACATTTTTATATAGTGTTTAAATGTTCATGTTGAGTTGTAGATACATTTTCTTTTCCATGCAAAGACAAGTAATGCAAACATTCATATTTCAAAACAGAAACATATTGTATCAAATATTTTTACCTGGTAAACACTTCAGCAAACAAATATATTAAAACATGTTCATAGAATAAGCATGCAAAAGATTTTTTTTTCACTTTTAAAAAAAAACAATTTTGTTTCTTCAAACTACAAGGAAAGAACATGCAGAACTCTTTTTAATCATGCAAACAGACATGCATTACTTGAAAGTGTTAGTGCAAATAGAAGAATCACTCATGAAGTTATAAGAAATGCTGTGAAGCAGCCAACAATGATATGTAATCAAGGGGAAATAAGTGAGGAACTTCAACTGTGTAGCCTGGTATCCTGGCCAATGCTATCTATGCTAGCCAAAACAGATGTTTGTTTCATTATATAATACTAGGGACCAGCTGAAAAACATCAGCTGACTAATTTAAATACAACTGAGAGATAAAGTCAATAAAGTTGTCTTATGAAACCTATATCTGTAAGCAAATTTAACTTTACTATTTTGATACTTTAAAAATATTCCAGAGTTGGAAAAGTATCAAATTTATACTTTGAAAAGGTACAAGAATTGGAAAGTATTGATATCATACTAACAATAAATTAAAAAAACTCCACATTTTTTTTATAGAGATTCTTAAAGCATCTGTTTTAACTGCAAAGACCAGGATCCCAGTTTATGTAACACTCATTAGTGACAGGAAGTGATCAAAGGTAGATAACTTTATTACCTGGAAATTGGAATTGTGATTGATCTGATATAAACTTTAGTGATAAGAGTGCAGCGGTAGTGTATGAGGTATATCGTAGATGAGTTGGTATGGCTAAATATTAAATAAAGGTACTGTTAGCATAGGCAAAGTAGTTATAATAATGTACTTAATAAGTTCTACCAAGTAATGCACCATGGTGAGTGAAAATTCTCTTAACACTTTTTTAAAAGATTTTTTAAAGTAATTAAACATACTTTCATGCTTATATCAAGATCATCTCTTTCACAGTCAGTGTTCATCAATTTTACAGAAGTGACGATTTAAAAATACTTATTTGAAAGTAAATAAATGTAGAAAGAGGTTTCATACAAATTTCTATGTGGCTTCAAAGTAAACAGAAATTCAAATATAAAGGGTATTCTTATTTTAAAATAGAATTGGTTAAAACTTTCCAATTATAAAACTGTTACGAAATTTTCACCCCCACCTTACAACCTATTGCCTTTTCATCCAAAAGCTCAGAGAATTTCATTCATAAATAAATAAGATTTTAAATTCACCGTTTCAGAATCAGATGCATTCTGGGTAATATTTCAAAACCAAAGCATCTTATAGAATTGAAATTTAAACAATAAGGATATTTTTTTCATTTCGAGGAAAAATCTTTTAAAATACCCATAATAGTCCTTTAGATTCTGTAACGGAGATATCTAATAAACATTTATAAACGAGAGTAGTTTTGGCTAAAAAGGCATCAGATCAGCTCTAATTACAGCATGCATTAGTATTGAATAATAATTTTCTATGAGGTTAACTTATACCAGGGATTCAGAATACACTTAATCTACATCAAACGATCTTATTTAAAACCTGAACAGATTTCTATACATTAGGATACAGGATATATAACCCACTTTAAGAACTATGAAAGAGGCGACTCTTTTGTCTTCAACTAATAAAAAAATAATTGGGTCATAAAGTTCAAAATATATCATGTGATTAAAAAAAATCCTTTTTTCAAATTTTTGAAAAAGTTCATACAATAAATACTCCTACTCCAAAATGTCCTAATTCACATTATAGGAACAAGGAGATGTGATATGATTGTCAATGAGACAAACTATACATAAGTTTACTTTACAAAAAATATCAAACATTCATCAAATTCTAAAAAATCTGATACTTGAAGTCCTACTTGTCTACTGAAACCATTTGTTATAAAACCCACAAGAATAAGCAATAGCTCCAACGATCTTCTACCTAAAATCATGAGACAGAAAAGCGAGGTCAGAATTCGTGTTGTGGTTCTCACCTGCAGACGAGGTTGTCACTGGTGTCTGTAATACTCCACCCGTAATCATTATAATGGTGCCATGAGATCCCGCCCTACGATGGCCTAGCAGAAGCAGAGGATTAATGCCATGATTACACGAAAGATAAAAAAAAATCACAAAAATATATATAGTACAGTATATATGATTAAAGATATAGCTGGATTATGTATTTAGTTTTAAGAGGTAATATTCTGTTTATCAATGAGTTTTCAATACATGAGCAAATTTATCCAGGTGAATTAGCATAATTTAAAGATACGTTTTGGCTGTTAATTTCAGTATAATAAAAAAATGTGTGTTTGTATTACGACTAAAGTTAAGAAAATGGTAAAGGCAAATTTGGCATTCAAAAGTTTAGCCTATTTGGTATAAGCCCCTTTGATTCTTCATAATTTTGTCTTTTTCTTGATGACAGTATCTGATAATCATGATAATGGAAACAGCTAATTTCAAGACTTACATATAAGAGTTCCTAAAGGCATGGCATACATTAGAATAAACATGGTATGTCAACTAAATTCTAAAAGAATATAAGTTCCAATGTGCCCCGCATTCGCACATATTTTATCTGTCCCAGGGCAATAACCCAATTGATTTTATAAATTCATTAGAATGTAGAGAAACAAATATTTGGTAATTTGCTCAAAATTTTAAACAGAACAGAATATTACCTTTATTTATGTTATCAGGTAAAAGTCAATGTAAAAACCACACTGATAGTTAGTACAATCTGAGTAGTAGTGCATGTCCACTTAACTCCACTAAAACATTAAGTTTATAGTAACAATTGCCAAAAAAATATTAGCTCCTTTTGGGTTTTTGAAAAATCAGAAAAAGGTTGCCATAAAAATAGTGAGAATAAAAGCTGATATGAAATGAGAATAGTCAAATGTAAGGTTGAATATAACAGATATCTTTAGCATGTTTAGGTGAGAGAAAACTATAAAATAGACAGGTTTTCCGATTATCTGCCTTAGTTTGTGACGCGACTCTAGGCGTCGTCGTAGTACGATCGCCATTACAACCGTGAAAAATATAAACAAGATATAGATCTAAATGCCCTGACCGCATATAATTAAATGTAAACACAAGAATATGAAGTCGTACTTGACCTCGGCAAAATTATATGTGCTATAAATAATAAAGTAATTAGATAAGGATTCTAAGTGTATTGCAGGTCAGGTGTCGTGTCCTTAAAATATAACTGTATTTGTATTTGATGTGTTACACTCGGGACATAATAAATTTTATACGAATACTAATCCCAGGTTACATGTCGATTATAATCATTTGGTAATCATAATATTAATAATTATAACGCATACATAAATAAAAATAAATAGTCTTGACCGGTCGAATGTGAATATCAGAAAACCAGGTACAATTTTATCAAATCATAGAAATTTCTGTGGTCAGACCTATAGTGAGACAGTCCTAAAATTTAACAATCCACTAATCCGACGTTCCTACAGAGACGAGAGTTTTGTGCTTTTGCTTGACTTACGTGTAATGCTCAAAATTGAGTGACATCTTCAGATTACTTTGGTGTCCGCATGAATTGCGCTATATATGCTATCGATCGTCGGGCCATATGTAGATATAACTTTGCGATTAGAGTATGGGCTTGAGATGTTTTGAACTTTCACGGCCCATGTATTCCTATAGTTATTATGAGTTCGATTCCAATTTCTTTTGCAGAAAATTACTCGACATACAACTACTATAGTATGTATAGTATATAACATCATGATCCAGCCCGTGCTTAATATAAATGAATGCCATTAAACCACCAAAGACTTCAAAGCGATGATTAGTTATGTTTTAGAAGCATCATTTAGTGTTTTGCCAACTCCCCTCCCAACCACTCCAAAACAGAGGTCTCGTAGATTTTCATCCTTAATCCGTATTAGACTCTTATATAAGTCTCCGATGTATATAATACAGTATTACAGTATAACATTAGGGGTGTATATCGGACCGTCGGACTACTGAACTGTCGGAAATTGGTTGTCGGATTATAGCTACGCTTTCGTGGTTCTAGTTAACTATTTGATTACCAAGAGTTAGACCTTTGAAAAATCCTTTCTAATGAATAAAATTTTAGAATTCATGCACAGAATAATCTACTGAGGAAAGTTCAAATCAACAGAACAGTGGCGGATCCAGAACTTTTTATAAGGGGGCCTCTGACTGACCTAAAGGAGGGGCCGCTCAGTCATGCTTCAGTGATTCCTATATAATCAACCAAATTTTTTTCCACAAAGGGGCCGGGCCTCCAGGCCCCCCCCCTGGATTCGCCTATGACAGAAGTAACTGTATACGTCTTATAAAGAAAAAAAGTGAATATATACTATAAGCACACAGGCCTTTAAGTTTTTCAGCAAGAACTGCACCCAGGAATAAAATATTTTACAAGCCTTACTTTTCAAATATTAAAGCGCCGTCCCAAATAACCAAATATCAAACTAAGTGTTAACCTTATCAGTACGATCGAGCAACAGCTGATCTGCAATATCGTAGTTGAAAATTAAATTTGTGTAGTAATTCCACTAAAGTTAAGAAAACTTAGTTACATAAGTATACAATAAGGCCACTGTCATTCATAATATTTCTTGAGCGGATGACGAGGTACCCCCACCCCTTATTTAATTTTGAACTCCTTACTCCTCTGTTAACAATATTTTGTCTGAGTTAATATTGTCGGAATGTCTGTCCATTTTGCAGCATAAAGATACTATAGAAGCCGTCATGAATGAAAAAGTTCGTCTCTTCACACTGGGTTGATTTGCTTGCAATTATAACTACATGTAGCCTCGGGTTGGTTATTAGCTTCATTTATGGTTAATTCAGACATTTTACCGCTTCCACTACAAAAGTTTGGGGCACACGCCTCCCCTTTTTCAAAATCCTGCATCCGCATCTGATGTCGCGTGGATCTTCTATACAAAAGAGACAGATGCACTGTAGTCATCGGATTAATTTTATAGATTAATTTAAGTTTTAACAGTCGTTTTACAACGTGTAAACATTCGTCGGCCACTGTTATTTTACTTTCATAACAAGTTTTATTTAAAAAAAAACGGATTGTGTGCAGTGGCGCATCATCCAAAAAAATCTCGGACCATACAAAACCTGTTCATGCACAGTTTTTTATGTTTATTCGGCTTTGATCCACTCAGTTTTGTTGGCTCGTCTGAAGGCATCACATAAGACGATATGGAATCAAATGAGGGCAGTCATTGTGCAACTCGTTGTGTAATTCGCATATTGATTTTTTCCACACCTGAAGTTTTTTACGATTATTTGTACAACTATTAACTGCACAAGAAATGCTTCTATGTTTTTATAACTTTCGCAGCATCCATAGTAAAATAAATCAGAAAATGAAAGAAATACAAATGTAAACAGAAAATCGATAATGTTTTGATCAATACACGTGCGTTATTTTTCACGGTTGTAATGGCGGATCGGTCACGTGAGAGGTTAATGGATGCGCCCATGTTTTCTAGGTCAATTACAGATAAACCCGTCTATACATGAAATCTAAAGTAAAAACCTAAACACATGGATACTTCATGGAAGCAATTATGATAAAAAAAAAAAAACATAATTAATTCACAATATATTTTCCAGCATATTTTAAAATCATATCTCTTGTTATATGAATAAAAGTCAAGTTTTGTACATTTTACCTTTTAGAATCAAAATAATTTGCTAAAGCAAGAGATTTACTTTCAGTATGCATAGACATTATCATTATAATCATAAACTAAAGTTTTATATTTTTCATCGGCTAATGGTCAAATTTTCATGAAACAATTCTCTGGCATACATACATTATATTTTATACAAGTTATTCAATGACAACTAATTTTGTAGATAATGTTTCAATAAATTATTCAATTACAAAATACATGTTTAGGAATATGTTCAGACTTAAAATCAAAATTACCCAGTCCAAAAGTTTCCACAACTACACATTTTGTTGTAGATTATCAAAGAAAATTTGATTTATTATAATTTTTGTCTTTGAAAATAAGTACGAAAAATTATCACAACTGTGAGTGGTGATGTCCTTATTGCATGTATTCCTAGGATATTAATTTTGTAGATAACAAAAGAAAATTGTTTTTTTATTATTATATTTTGTCATTGAAAATGTAGGTACAAATTGAAACAAACTTAATTACAAATATGAATAGTGATGCTTAATTTTGCAATGATCATGCAAAATAATTCATGCAAAACATGAATCTACAGAAATTACTAACTTAAAATCACAAACAAATAAACAGTGAAAATCATCAATCTATGTCTATGATATAAGTATATAAATATGTCTGTAAATTTTCATACTTAATAAGAATATTAATGCCATTTTATATATCTTTTAGCACTTATTGAATTTTGTAATTTTGTACATGTTGTAATAGTTTTTAAGTAGAATACTATAAATCTGCCTACAAAAATGTTCAGAATAATTATATCGAATGTACTAGTGCCTTCAAAGATTTTCATATCTTTTTTCTAAATTTCAGTTTATTTGCAGACAAGAGTTACATACCTTTGTAAGAGTTCCCACTGCTGCCACTACTGCTATTGGTTATCTCCCTTATATCACATTTCATCAGAGTACTGTCTGCTGAGTAACGTTTTAAATGATCCGGCGTACCAGACCTTGTAGCATCATTAAGACTATCACGACTGCCAGCAAGGGATGGTGGGGCACTCTGTTGTCCTCTCGTTTGTTCATCCTGAGAGATATAATAAAAAATCTATCTAAAAGCAACCAAATTATTCTTAATCGTAATTTTCAGGGCTTTCTACTTTCCTTCTTTAAGGAAAAATCAGTGATTCATGATTAAATTTTTTTTTACCGATTGATGGTATTTTTTGTTGGTTTGTATTTGAACTATTTCATATATCTGTTTTGTTGGGTTAAACAGCACTTTTTGTTTGTGGCTTTATTATATAAGTCGAGGAACAAGAGTGGTCTGTGTTAGCTCTGGACTTACAATTAGTAATTCTATAACACACTGGTATATCAACTTAACCTTTCAATATTTGCAAGGAGCCTTGGTTACTGAGTGGTCTAGGTAGTACAACTACTGTATTACTTGCCTGTCAACACTGAGGTTGTTAGTTCCAATCCCAAACACGTCAGGGGCGTTCAACTCCGATCTTAATTGACTAGGATTGCCAGTTTTCCAGCTGAAGGTCTATGATTCTCTACGGGCACTCTGGCTTCCACCACCAATAAAAAGTGTCTACCTCAAAATAGCCAATAGTGCTGAAAGGGGTGTTAGGCACCAAAAATCAATCAATCAGGTTTGTTTGGTCCTGAGGATGACATTTATATACAGGTTTGACTATATTTGATATTTTCTACACTTGTTACCTCTTACGCTTACCTCTAACACTGGTGGGTTAACGGGAGGGTTTGCCCTGGGTGGAAGAGGAGGTGGTATGCTGAACTCGTCTGACTTCTTGATTGTGTCTGATCCTATAAGGGTTCCTGAGCGTGATTCTCCTGTATGTTGACTTGTTGTCGAAGTGTTAGAACTGGGAGGTGTGTTGGAGTAAGATGTTGTCACAGGCACTGAACTGAAGGCTAAAAATAGAAAACAAAAACACATTAAATTTGAATTTAAATTTTCCTCATTATAATTTGTAGGAATTACCTAAGCATCAAACAGTTACATAAATGCAACAACAAAAAAATGAAAAAATACTATTACAATGATTCCTTTAACTAACCATATCTTGAATAATATTTATAAGTTAACAAGAATGTGTCCCCAGTACACGGATGCCCCATCCGCACTATCATTTTCTATGTTTAGTGGACCATAATCGTGGAAAATCTCTAATTTGGCATTAAAATTAGAAAGATCATATCATAGGGAACATATATTCTAAGTTTCAAGTTGACTGGACTTCAACTTCATCAAAAACTACCTCAACCAAAAACTTTAACCTGAAGCGGGACGAACGGACGAACGGAACGGACGAACAGACGAACGAACGAACGGACGGACGGACGCACATACCAGAAAACATAATGCCCATAAATGGGGCATAATAAATGGGGCATAATAAAATAACATACTGTGGATTCAATTATCATCTCAGGTATCATTTTTGTGGATTGCGGGAATGATTGTGTTTTCGTGGTTACTTGATTCGGTACTTTTGCCACTTTGCATACAAGCCTATAGTTAATTTGTACCTTATTGATTTCTTAAATTAGTGGGCGACACCTATTTGTATAAAATCCAAGAAACTGATACCCACCAATAAATATACCTTTTCAAATCAAGGAACATAACTCCTGAACGGTAATACTGAAAATCATCATTATATTGAAATTGACCTCCATTTTGTCATCAGTTTCAACATATTAAAATTTGAAAAGCATTGTCTGAAAGGTTCATAAGTTATTGCATGAAAACTGTTGGCATTTGCCTGCTCACCATACTTCACCGTTTTAATAATAGGATTTCTCCTTCAGGAAAACCCGTTTAAAAATGGCAATAACAAATGTACATCAAAATTTCTGAATTTACAGAACTTGTAGCCCTTCATTTTGATGATGTGCCATATATTTTTAAAATAACATTATTCTTACAAAGATTAATTTTAAAATACCTACTGAAGTCAGGTGATTCACATGATTGTGGATTGTTAGGGTAAACTAAAGGTTCCTCAGCTCCTCGGAAAAACTGCAACCATAAAGAGAAAAAATAATTTATTCAATATACTACTCCATGAATGCTTGCAAGTATTTTTTTTTTCTAAAAGAGCTTTTTTTTAAAGGAAAAATGGTATGCTACTTTGTTTATCATCATGGTTAAATCATTTCCAATCGTTTGATCCATATCATTTCCATTACCAGAAATACTCTTTAAATATACCCTGATTTCTTACTACATATAAATGTTTTATGGGCTAACTGGATCCCTGCATCTTTGAACTGATAAAGTAATTGTGACTGCTTGACATTTTTAAAACACCTGTCTTTATTCGTATGTACATAATCCAACTCTGCCTTAAGAAATATATTAATTTTATCATTTAAAAACAGTTATTGAAGCAGTTATAAGGAAGTTATCCCCATTAGAATATTTATCCCTTAGCTCAATGTACTGACGTAGATTTTATGCCCAACAAACATACAAATGACGACAAATAACGTCACCTAAAACCAAACACTTTGACGGAAAGATAACGATTGGAACCAAGCTTATTAAAGATGTGGTAATCCTCATCTATAATTAAACAGCTGTATGATTTAAAAGAATTATTAAAATACCATTTTGTAATGAAAAAATATTAACAATAAAATATTTTAGTTTTGAAATGTTACAATGTAAGTATTGTTATTTCTTGTCATATAAATTCTGATGCATACAGACTAAATAAGATATAACATTCTCAGGAAATTAGATCAGAACCATTTTTCACTAGTACTACAAATGTCAATATTTATTCTTGTTCTAACACAATGCCTCGCAGGTCTTGTGCTCACCTGCTGTGCTAGAGGTTGTGGGTTCGAACCTGGACTGGGTCAAACCAGACTTTAAAATTGGTATGGTCTGCTTCTCCAATATGTGGGAACCATTTACATGATTAAGGAGTAAGAGCAAAGAATGGTCGACTCAAGAGTCAGAATAATGTGTTCAGGTAAGGTGACATGTCTTCCTGCAGACTGTTACCTTGTGAACTAGCACATTAAAAATCCAGCTCAGCGTGTCGCTCTTGTACAAAGGAGGGTTGATATTCATATCACATATACGTGTTCTAGTCCTGAATTTGCATTTAATTTGCCACTAGATGCCATCCATCTCGTTCTAACATGCTATGTTCAGAGAAAAACCAAATTTATAGGAGGGTTGATATTCATATCACATATCCGTGTTCTAGTCCTGAATTTGCATTTAATTTGCCACTAGATGCCATCCATCTCGTTCTAACATGCTATGTTCAGAGAAAAACCAAATTTATAATTCCAGGAGAAAATAATGTGAACTCTAATATTATTAAAGTAAATACAATTCTATTAGTTTCATGGCTGTTTGTATACAAGCTGATCAAAATAGAAACAGAAAACATAAAACAAATCTTAAAAACAAAATACTTGGTCCTTTGTGGTAATATAGCTCTTCAACTGTTTAGGTACTTACACATCCTTGGCTTTCAAATATTCGGCTTTGAGTGTTCCTGATGAGGGTAAATCAAGAAAAGCGCCTTGGACGCATGAAATTTATAATGTGTTGTTTTCATTTTTAGAAACCAACCTGATAAAGATGTGTCATGATCCTTGCCACTTCAATCATTGAAGGTCTTTCTGCTGGGTTTCCTGACCAACATCTGTTAATGAATAATATGCAAATAAATTTACAGAGATAAATGTTGCAATAAAATATATGTTGTAAACTATGATTACCACCATGTAGTACCCTCATGGGTAGTCAAGATCCTTAAACACAATCATTATAGAATATTGTTGAAGGCCATACAGTTGCCTACAATTGCTTACATCCACTTTATTTGAACTTTGCAGGATAGTGTTGTCTCATTGGCATTCATACCACATCTCCTTATTTTTATATGTTTGGAAATGTTGTAGTTTTTTTATTTTTGTTCTTTTGAAATCTACTTTTGTTTTCTGGTCATCGGTAAAGTTAAATGTGTAATGTCTCATGGTAAAATGAAACAAGACATTCAAAGCACATGTGTGTTGTGTTTGTTTTGATCGATTGCTTGATTTTGATTTTTGTGTTTTTAACGTCACTTTAAAGCACCGCTTTTGGGCTATTTCGTGGCGGCCAGTTTTTATTGGTGGAGGAAGCTGGAGTGCCCGGAGAAAACCACCGACCTTCGATAGGAAAACTGACAATCCTAGTCAATTAAGATTGGAGTTGAGTGCACCTGCACGAGTGGGGTTCGAACTCACAACCTCAGTGTTGACTGGCTAGTGATTACAGTAGTAACTACTTAGACCACTCGGCCACCGAGGCCCCTTTGTTTTGATTGGAAGGCTGTTATATTATTCAAACTTATATTTATACTCCATCAAGTATTTAACACTTCAAAACAGAAAATCAACATAGAGACCTAGTGGGTAACTTTATTAATTATAGACCACAAATTGTGAAATTAATAGTCAAGAGTTGGTATAAATCATAATTTAACAAACATCAAGAAAAAAATTGTTGATATGAAAAAAAAAAGATTTTTAAGAATTTTTTTCTGCAAATACATAAAAGACAAATTACAATGAACGGGTTAAGTTTCAATTTGAAAATCGTCGGAAATTACACAAGACAAATTAAATAGTGTGGTTTATCATATAACCAATTTTGGTATAAATAAACACTGACTTAGAGAAATGTATTTCTATATATATGTACACACCTGACCATTAGTAGTTCTAGAGGTTTGGGTAAATTACTTATAAGTGGAGGCCTTGTACCTGAAATGTAAAATAGACATATATTTCATATTTTTGAAAAATTGAGAGCCAATATATTTTGTATTTTTTTTTATAAAATTAAGGTTCTTACTACCTCTGAAGCAACACTGACCTTAGATGATTAAATTATCTTGTTTAAGGCCCTTTGGATGCTTGGCTTTGAAATCTTATCCCCTGTGTATTTAACAGTTAAGTTAGGCATTTTTTTTCCATTTTATAAATAAATGCATTTTGTTAAATGAAATTAAATTGTCAGACTAATTTTTTGAAGACATTATCAGTCAGCATTGCAGGGTTTTCAACATTCAAAATGAACACTAAAAGACAATGAAATATAATCCAGAAAAAGGGTTTCATTTGAGTAAATTTAGTATGTTTCATTTTGTTGTACCCAAATACAACTGTTTTTGAATGTAAATACATCAGCAAATGAAAAAATCCAGAAAATTGACACATTTCTTTTTCAATCTGTTCATTGACCAAAACATACATAGTAGTAGATGGTACCCTTTGAAGGCACTTTGAAAATAAGATAAAGGTGGAGAGTTGTCTCATTGGCAATCATACAACATCTTATTTTTACAACACTTGTAGAGGCAATTATAAAACTTGACCTAACATTTTACCGTACAAAAACATTTTGATACCAAAACCATAGTCAAAATTCAGAATTGCCTGTTCTGGGTCCCATTTTTATGGAACAGTCCTTATTCAGTTATTAATAAGTTAATATGTCACCATTAATACAAATTGGCATTCTCTGGGTTCTATCTTTATGGAACAGCCCATATTCAGTTATTAATAAGTTAATATGTCACCATTAATACAAATTGGCATTCTCTGGGTTCTATCTTTATGGAACAGCCCATATTCAGTTATTAATAAGTTAATATGTCACCATTAATACAAATTGGCATTCTCTGGGTTCCATCTTTATGGAACAGCCAATATTCAGTTATTAATAAGTCAAGATATCACAATTAATACACATTTTTAAGCCCAGTATTTTCACCAGTGAAACTATTTTATTTACCATTGTGAACTGCCCACATTATCCTGAATGCAGGTCCTCCTATTTCATCAAAAGGTTTCCGCCGGGTAATCACTTCCCATAAAATTATACCAAAACTGAACACATCACATTTTTCACTGTACATGTTTCCTGAAATAGAAAACAAATTATCCTTCAAGCATGGCATACAATTTTGAAATTTTTTATCAATACAAGTTACTGTACATTCAGGAATTTTATGTGCATTTATCATCGGGATTGTTAAACAATTGACTAAAGTAAAAGATTAACCATTGCATTTTTTTTTTAAATGTTATATACAAACAATTCGCCGTTTCAGAATCTAATGCATTCTGGGAAATACTTTCAAAAGTGTACACCAAAGCGTCATGATTGGTTAAAAACGTCATAAACAATTGAAATTCAACCAATGACGTGAAGTTTTTTCTAGAAATGTTGCATACAAACAATTGCTATCAAAATTTGAAATGCGAGTTTGTTTTTTTGCAAAACCTATATCGCAATTTTTTCAATGATAAAAACATCGCAAAAAATTTCTGAATTTACAGCATGCTGTATTAAAGAGGAACTGCAAGTTATAATTGTTGTTAAAGCGTAGTTACACCTAGATTCAAACATTTGTCTTATTCTTTTGGTAATTCTTTGGCTTATTTTCTTGCAGCTAGTAAGAAAATAATATTGCACAATTGACTTAACATAAGATTATATCTAAGTTGTACTTGGGCAAATTTGGTTTCAACATCTCATATTTTATATCTTGAGTCTTCTAAAAGCGTAGAGCACTTACCTGGGAAAAATACAATTATTTGAATTTTATTTTCACCTTTTTTCACAACAAAAAAAATAATTTCCAGAAACAATTTACGATCTTATCTAATTGGCCATTTCAGGATCTAAACCTTCGTGTTTTATACATCAAAAAGAAAATTGCAAGTATTTAGTTGTATGACCATTGTTAAGGATGCTCTTTAATATGTTACCCAAAATGCACTTGATTCTTCAGGGGTTCAAATTAGTGTTGGTCCAAGGTCCGTGACTTTCCATTTATATGCAAATTTAGTGAAAGGAAAACTTATGTGTTTGCTTAAATTCTTCACAATTGATTTGATGTGTAGTCACGTGACTGGTCGTCGTACAAGATTCAGGGAAACTCGAGAATATAATATTAAAACATAACTAGTAAACGGTATGAGTCTGTTTGGTTTTGGGGTGTCCACTTCCAAAAGAAAACCTGATGAAACGGGATACAGCGGGGTGATCGATGAAACAGCTTAATGCAGCCAGATAGACAGGATCTGACTAAAGACCAAAAATTAACAGGGAAAAACAATAACATATTGTTTTCCCAACGTGACACAGTGAAAGGGAAAGTGCCCTGGTTCGTTGGACAAAAAACCTTAAAACTTGATCCCATACAAAATCATAATGAAAAATTACCATCAAGCATCTATATATCTTGCCAAAAAGGTGGTTAAAAGAAACTGACCCCAAGTTTGAAAACGAAGTTGACATGTTATCTGACACAGTTAGGCTAGTGTGTTCTTATGCAGCAATTGAAACCAAAACAATGAAAAAAGGTACAAAGTGTTATTTAACACAGTGTTTAGTGTTGGGGAAAGCTGAAGCCTTTTTCTGACTGAATTTATTGGAAGAAATTCAGAAAAAAATGAGGTTAATGTATATATATATATGTAGTATTAGATATGATGAGTTCTTTGGAATGGTAAGCATTTTCTGTTTTGATAAAATTGAATTTTCAATAAAAATTGGACCTTCTAAGAATAAAGGAGGACCTTTAAGTATTTTTGCTCAAAGGTCCTGGACCTTCCATTGCCTAAAGTAAATCTGAACCCCTGTTCTTAAGTGATGAATTACCTTCAAAGACTTCTGGTGCCATCCATGCAGCACTTCCTTTGTTATTGGTCATGTGTGTTTGTATATCACAAGCTGTACCAAAATCACAGATCTTCAGAACTGTTCCTCCCATTATTAGTAATAAACTGAAAATATGTACAAAGTCAATGAACTCATTAACTTTTACTGTAAAAACTTCAAATACAGTAGAACCTTGTTGTGTCAAAAACTCAGATGAGTCGAGGTAATTTCTAGGTCCCAGTTTAATTCCTGTTTGATCAATGCATTATAACCTCTGATGATTCAAATTCTCTGTTAAGTCGAGTAAATTTTAAAGTCCTGTCAATGTAAAATTAATGTAAACTGACCCTGATGTCTCGAGTTTCATAAGTAAGAAATTTCGAAAAATGAACCTCGGATAAATCGAATACTTTTGTCCAGTCACTTTGACTTAAAGAGGTTCGACTGTATAATAAAACAAAAGCTATGATAATACAACATGCATGGCATAGGTAGAACAAATATTATTTTCCATTAAAAAAGACTACATATAACAGTATGGGGATATTCAAACAAGCAAAATACATATAGATAATGGCATTTCTGTTTTTGATACTGACTTTATCAGCAAGAATATCAAGCTGATGAAGTCAGTGTCAAACAAGAATGTGTCCATAGTAAACAGATGCCCCACTCGCACTATCATTTTCTATGTTCAGTGGACCGTGAAATTGGGGTCAAAACTCTAATTTGGCATTAAAATTAGAAAGATCATATCATAGGGAACATGTGTACTAAGTTTCAAGTTGATTGGACTTCAGCTTCATCAAAAACTACCTTGACCAAAAACTTTAACCTGAAGCGGGACAGACGGATGAACGAACGGATGCACAGACCAAAAAACATTATGCCCCTCTACTATCGTAGGTGGGGCATAAAAATAAAATGCCATTATTCTTTTTATTGGCAGTTTATCTTAACTGTATGTTTTTTGGTTGAGTATATGAAGTAAAATGAAATAGTTAGTAAAACTACTTTAACGCGTACAAAACGTTGGGATAGTTGTTCGGTTGTATGAATGAAGTCATGTGATTTGATTTTGATTTTGGTGTTTTAACGCCACTTTTAAGCACCGCTTTTGGGCTATTTCGTGGCGGCCAGTTTTATTGGTGGAGGAAGCCGGAGTGCCGGAGAAAACCACCAACCTTCGATAGGAAAACTGACAATCCTAGTCAATTAAGATTGAGTCAAGTGCACCCGCACGAGCGGGTTCGAACTCACAACCTCAGTGTTGACTGGCTAGTGATCACAGTAGTAACTACTTAGACCACTCGGCCACCGAGGCCCCTGAAGTCATGTGCATTTCATTGATAAAATGATGTGGATGGACTTGAGCATGTGATGTTTCTGCACTGAAACATGACGTCATTGCCTAATATTTTTGAGTATCAAGTCACAAGTCATGTCCATGATCTTAAAAATATTAGGCAGTAAGATCAAAGGGAAAATCTTCAAATTGCCGATACAGTGTTATATCAGTTGACTGTGACCTGCTTAAAATTATCTTATTAACCTAATTATTTATCGTCTTAATAGATGCATCTGGAACAAAGGGAGATAATCAAAGCTTTGCTAACATCATAATTATTGTTCATTAAAAATAAAACTATAAAATTGTAATATGTCATTACTCTGGAGTAAAACTGCTGTAAAGATTCTTCAACATTTAGATATCATGATGCCTTTCTCAAATCAATGATTCATGTCCCTCAGATTTAACACCCCCTATCATAGCTAAATTTGGATCTTACAACAGGACATGTACAGATAGTCCATGAATATGTAGTCATATTATTATACTCCAGCAGCCATCAGGGAAAGGTGTCATATAACGTTTGAATAATCTCCCTTAATTTTTCAAAATTTACTTGCATAAGTAAATTTTCTTACAATCCACAAAAATCCTGAAGTTTTGAGATGTAAAATCATGACTTAAATGATTTTTCCCAGGTTTGCTCAAATTTTTTATTAAAGTTCAATGTTTCATCTCATTAATTCAACAAAGAAACTGATTGAGCAAAGATCTTGTATATTTGGGCAAGGCCTTCAAAATTGCTCCTTTGGGACTTGTAAATGAGCAGTGTTATGAAGATAACAGACAAATGGGATTTTCATTGTCCATGAAATTACACTTAAATGATTAGTAAAGACATCTGCAAAGGGTATACAATTTAAAATTCTATTAGAGCAAAGAAATCTTAAGAATTCAAGAAAGGAAGAAAGGATGACTTTTTACTTATACAAGTAAAAATTCTGAATGTCTAAGGGACATAACTAAGACAATTTTTTTACCTATACAAGTAAATAAAATTCACTTGTATAAGTATCCTACAAATTTACTTATATGTGTATATTTTTTACTTCTTCAAGTAAATAAAATTACTTGAATAAATAGTACCCTGACTGATATATGTACAATCATTAGGCAACATCTTCTTGTCTTCTAATAGCCATTTTTTCTTCTGATCTTTATGTATCATATATAACTTCTTTATTTAGGTTTACTTTTTTCTACACTTACTTTGGAGGTTTCAGATCTCTATGAATCAATGCTTTCGGCTTCATGCCATGTAAATACTCCACACCTTTGGAACACTGAAGCAGCCAACTCATAGCATGGGCAGTGTTATAAATTGGTTGTGGACCAGCACCATGTAGCACTACAATATTGAAGTATAAGTATTTTAATATCATGTTGAATTTGAGAACAAAATTCATTAAAAAAAACAAAACCCACCTTTAATTGGGATACCGGGTAAGTAGAAAATGTCATTAAATAAAGAATTGTGCAAAAGACAGATATTATTTTGAAGCCTTACTGTGGATTCATTTATTTTCGTGGGTACTAAATTTCGTGGATGAATGAAAATTTACATGTTAGTGGATATTTAATTTTGTGGTTTTGCCGAAGTCTTCATACAAGCCTATTGAAAATTTGTCATTCGTTGAACATTCAATTTCATGGTTCACCTGTACGAAAATCGGTATCCAACGAATAATAATGAATTCACAGTATCAGCAACGTTACTTATCAGATTCTAATATGAGTAAT
Organism: Mytilus coruscus; assembly: GCA_017311375.1. Classification (NCBI taxonomy): domain Eukaryota; kingdom Metazoa; phylum Mollusca; class Bivalvia; order Mytilida; family Mytilidae; genus Mytilus; species Mytilus coruscus. Next base: position 58,272,614 of record CM029603.1, on the reverse strand, counting down.
GCAACCTGTGGTACTAGTTGAGCAAGGAAACTAACCATTTAGGAGTACCTGAGTTCATCCCTGTATTGTTTTAGGTTCATGTAGCTCAATGTTTACTTTTTAGTTCAGCTGATGTTGGTCTAGTCATCTTTTTTCATTTAACCATAGCATTGTCCATTCTTTGATTTATAAACTTTGAATTGCTCTCTTACAACCTAATTGACAACAGGATATTCAAGAAGAAAACAGAGATATAAAGTAAAATGTTCCATCAAAGGTCTGTCTTTTGTTGTTTTTAGCTCACCTGGCCCGAAGGGCCAAGTGAGCTTTTCTCATCACTTGGCGTCCGTCGTCCGTCGTCCGTCGTCGTCCGTCGTCGTTAACTTTTACAAAAATCTTCTCCTCTGAAACTACTGGGCCAAATTTAACCAAACTTGGCCACAATCATCATTAGGGTATCTAGTTTAAAAATTGTGTCCGGTGACCTGCCAAACCAACCAAGATGGCCACCATGGCTAAAAATAGAACATAGGGGTAAAATGTATATTTTGGCTTATAACTCTGAAACCAAAGCATTTAGAGCAAATCTGACATGGGGTAAAATTGTTTATTAGGTCAAGATCTATCTGCCCTGAAATTTTCAGATGAATCGGAGAACCTGTTGTTGGGTTGCTGCCACTAAATTAGTAATTTTAAGAAAATTTTGAAGCTTTTGGTTATTATCTTGAATATTATTATAGATAGAGATAAACTGTAAACAGCAATAATGTTCAGCAAAGTAAGATCTACAAATAAGTCAACTTGACCAAAATGGTCAGTTGACCCCTTAAGGAGTTATTGCCCTTTATAGTCAATTTTAACCATTTTTGTAAATTTTGTAATCTTTTACAAAAATCTTCTCCTCTGAAACTACTGGGCCAAATTTAACCAAACTGGGCCACAATCATCATTAGGGGTATCTAGTTTAAAATTGTGTCCGTGACCTGCCAAACCAACCAAGATGGCCGCCATGGCTAAAAATAGAACATAGGGTAAAATGTATATTTTGGCTTATAACTCTGAAACCAAAGCATTTAGAGCAAATCTGACATGAGGTAAAATTGTTTATTAGGTCAAGATCTATCTGCCCTGAAATTTTCAGATGAATCGGAGAACCTGTTGTTGGGTTGCTGCCACTAAATTGGTAATTTTAAGAAAATTTTGAAGCTTTTGGTTATTATCTTGAATATTATTATAGATAGAGATAAACTGTAAACAGCAATAATGTTCAGCAAAGTAAGATCTACAAATAAGTCAACTTGACCAAAATGGTCAGTTGACCCCTTAAGGAGTTATTGCCCTTTATAATCAATTTTAACCATTTTTGTAAATTTTGTAATCTTTTACAAAATCTTCTCCTCTGAAACTACTAAGACAAAATTAACCAAACTTGTCCACAATCATCATTAGGGTATCTAGTTTAAAAATGTGTCCGATGACCCCACCATGAACCAAGATGGCCGACATGGTTAAAAAATAGTACATAGGGTAAAATGCAGTTTTGGCTCATATCTCTGAAACCAAAGCATTTAGAGCAAATCTGACGAGGATAAAAAAGTTCTTGAAATAATTTCTTTTTATCATGTTTATATATATATTCATTTCACAGTTTAGAAATTGTTAATAAACCTTGGTAAATGAAACTTTTCAAATTGTAATCATGCAAAGGATATATTTCTTGGCACCATGAAGCCATTTAAGTACCAAGAAAAAAATGTTTTCTTAACAATATTTTAATCATTATCATTATTGATTCTTTTTAGAATTAATTTTGTTTATAAATTTCCTTTAAATAGAATAGTTCAAGAAAAATACAAAATGTTTTTTAAATAACTGTTTTCTTTTCAAAGAAAATAATCTCAAAACTGAATTGTGACTTTTGTCCTGTGACTTTCTGTCCTACATTCCTGGCTTCATGGGGCCAAGGAATATATCCTTTATATATTTGATAAATCTTCATTTATGATTTAACCATGTTCATGAACAATTTCATAAACTGTGCCTTGAATTTATTTTATAATATGAGCTTTATTTCAAGGATTTTCCCATATATATTTAAACACTTGTTAACTAATTAATTGTGACTTTTTGTCCTAGTACAATGTTGTAGATAAATGGCTTTCTGTCCTATGACTATATTTGTCCATTTACCAAGTTGGGTAGGGACTGCCTTCTATAGTAAAGTCCTATCAAAATTTGAATGGACCAGTATTTGCCAGTATTTCGGTTATAATCCAGTTAATTTTCGCTGTCTGCTCAATACTATAGCTAGTATTGACTGCTTTTTTGCCAACCTTGCTGGTTGGATATATATATGTACATGTAGGACTCTAAAGTGCGATGGTCACGCTAAAGTGTGATGGCCTACCCTAAAGTGCGATGGTTTGATACGCTAAAGTGCGATGGTCTGTGCTATTCATTTGAACACGCTAAAGTGCGTTTTCATGAAAATATCGGCGTTAGCAACGTTAAACATCATTATGACGAGAATGTTTGTCCAGATTAAGGATTTTTTTGAAAGAAAAGAAAGAAGAGAAAACAAATGAACACAATCTGGAAACATTTTTGGTCGTTGCTGGAAGAAGTTAACTTAATCTGTAAAATTGTAAAAGAACTTTAATTAAAACAGCTGGGGTGCCAAAAAGTCTTCTTTTAACTTTCTAATTGAATAATTCTATTAAAAAGATACAATATGGTTTGTTATTTCTTTTAAACCTCTTGCTGCCAAAGGGACATTTATGGCTTCTACACAAAACTTGTTTATTGTGTAGAACGTCAAAGGTCACAATGGTCACAAAACAGAGGGCACTGACAACGACAAAAGACGGCGCCAATAGGACGATTTTGACTGGAATGAAGCAAACTTATTAAATGCATTATTTTATACTTAAAGCGGATGTCAACAAATGATACAGGATCATAAGCTTGTTAGTACTATAATACAAACTTATTTAAAGAGGACGAAAGATACCAGAGGGACAGTCAAACTCATAGATCAAAAACAAACTGACAACGCCATGGCCAAAAATAAAAGACTAAGCAACACAAACCCCACCAACATTTAACATTTATTTATTTAACATGTTAACTAATTATTTAGTTCGTCATTTTCATGCAAAATGTCGCATACTTTCGAAAATTTTTTCGTATGTATCTTTTAATCAGAATATCTTAACTAATAATAGCATTCCTAATAAATAATTACAGAAAAGGTAACTGACTAACTGTTATACTTGATTACACGAAATATTAATATCCATAATACACGCTTTATTTAAGAGAACTGGAAAATATTTGTTGGGCTCAAATGCATGATTGACCTTAAAGGAAACTTCGCAAAAAATCAAAAATTGATATTATGTCCATTCTGTGTAAAAATCTCAAATTCATTAGTATTAAAGTTTTATTCTACTAGATAAGAGATCACCATCGATTTTAAATTTAGAGTATCAATTCTCTGCGTGCCGCCATTTTGATATCTTCTCCGTTTAGAAACCACGATAGGTCTATAAACCACAAAGGACCAAAACTACAGTAACCTAATGTAGTCGTAATTGCGTGTCGATATCTTTTCAATCGTACGGTTGTTTTATCCTACTTACTAACTTGATACAGAAAAAGTTATTATTTTTAAATAACCATGGTCTGTCGTTTTAAACTGTTTATATGGAAATTAGTTAAAAGTCAAAGTTCAAATTCATTAATGATCATGAATAAGTGTTCCGTGAAAATTATTTTCGAAAATCTAATTTGTTCATAATTCTATTATGCAATAAACTTATTTAAATAAATTTGGACCTTCCTTATCTGATCACCAGCATGGCTTAAGGTATTACTCCCAAAGGTATTGTGGTGACATGTCCAGGTATTCAAGCGATTTCCTGTTGGGCTTGCAAGTTCATGCATCGTTTCACTTCTGATGGTATTGATCAGTGTACGGCCGATAACTTGTAACTTTCTATTTTGAACTATCAGGTGTATAATATACATCTCTGTCTTGCGTGTCCGATAGTGATATACTAGTCATTACTTAACTCATCGCTTGCTTATAAATAACATTTCTGGTGTAAAGAATATTATTTACAAAAAATCTTAATAATTAAAAAAAAATAAAATAAAAATGATAAAATAAAAATCTATTTACATATTTTTCCACGGGTAAATTTGGGAAAATGTAAGTATATACTTGTTGTCAATAGTGAAGGACAGTTTGAAACATACAAGTATTGATTAAACAAAATGTACACACTTGTCGATCATTCGTTTATACACCTGGATAGAAAGTTACGGGACTATAGATAGTCGCAATTTAAAATATACATGTATACATTGAACATAAGAAAGAAACATACATTTTGTTTAAATTGGGGTAAAGTTTTGTAAATAGACTAGTCCACGTATGCCAACAGTATGTAATCATCGGATGTCGATGGACTATTGTATACTAAAGAAGAAGAAGAAGAACCAATTTGATTTAAATACAGGTCGATATCTAACTTGCTTTGATTCATCGAAGTTATGGACATAGTAAAATCACAGATTTATATTTCAATTAGATTGTTCTCGGAACAAAGGAAGAAATTCGTCATCATCACAATTGTTGGGTATAATGGATAATAATGTGAACATGGTTCTGAAAGTGTTTTATGCCAAATTTCCTGTTCCGACATGTATGTTACATATATGTCACTGGACGTAAATTGATTATCCCAAGGGATGTGATTTTTTCAGGAAAACTATTGAGTATCAAAGTTTCAAATTAATTTCGAATTATTTTCTTTCTTGGTATTCAATAACAGAAATTTAAAGAATAAACTGCTTGTCCGCTTTAGGGTATTCTTGCCAGTTAAAACAGACTTATAATTATATACAAAAATAGGAAAGAGGACATCAAATTGGTTCTGTCTTTTTTTTAAACATCGTTGGTCAAATAGCTAAAGTATTATCGTTGTGAGGCGAAGACTATTTTAATAGGGACATTCCGATTATGTATAAATTTTGTTGATGTTTTTCACACCTGAAAAGAATATTTGTTCGTAATTTTTCGATTCCATTCCAAGAAGATCCTTAGATTTTTTGTCAATTTTTTTTTTCAAATAGCTGAAGTATTTATGCGTTGTGAGATTTAAAATATTTTGATGAGAACATTAATTCCTGAATATGTAAATAAAGATCGTTTTGGATGGACTAAATTCTATAATTGCAATTGGTAATGATCTGTTTCAAATATTCAAGGTTACCGATTCTAATTTAAAATAGCACAATTTTTAGTTCATACACTTGTGTTCAGAAGGCTATTATTATTTATAAATTTATTCAATTAAATTAATTCAGTATTTCATCGTTACAAAAGTATCGGCGGTCATAATTCATTTAAAAGTGAGCTTACGCAGAATATAAAAATATACAACGACTATCCAGTTATTGTGCGACTTAATTACTCCACTAAATTAATTTTAATTCTTTTTTTTATATTTTCTGTGTCTAAAACCAGCACTCCCGTTTATCATTCATACGAAATGTTGTTCACACCTAAGATCAAAAGATTACAATTACAGAATGCTAATCTTTTAATTACCTTGAGTTTAACTACGAATTCAACATTCACTAAGTGTCACATAACAATACACATTCTATTTCCACAGTACTAGTAATATTTGCTGGACTGAAGCTGAGACTACTATAACACAGTTATGTGTTATAGTAGTCTCAGACTGAAGCAAAAAGGTCAATACAAACAAGTATTTTTAATACACTATCGATCATGTCAGTTTCCTATGTTTGTTTAAAGTATTTGTCGGGAAAAAAATCATAAAAATGTTTTATCGTTTGATTTTCTTTTATTACTAAAATTCGTATCAAAAATCGTTAAAACATAAATCCTACAATCTAATTTTAAAAGTTGCATGGCTATCACCTATTTTTAGTTGGTTAATAGCTACACCGAAAGTCGTCGATGCGCTTTAAATCGCGTTATTAGATGGTTAACGACCAAGACTTAAATGAGATTAATTTCACTCCTGGCATGCAAAAAGACTTAAACTACGTCACATAAGTCAGGAAGTTTGGATAAATAAAATTAATAATTCCCAATTTTCTTCTTTATTACTTTTCATATCAAAATAAAACTTGGTGAATATGTTTTTATGGTATTATGAACATAATAAGATGATAAGTGAAAAATCGCGAATTTTCCCTTTAAGTATTTTTGTAAAGGTACACAAATGTAACATGATATACTTGTATTGCGATATGATATTTCAAAACATTTTATACCTGTTTCATCATGGAAGCAATAATCTAAAAATATTTATTTACATTCAAAATGGAGATGTTACATTAGTAGGTGCCCCAGTGTTTTCTCTTCTTATCCAACATATCATCCTTTCCCAGTCATGCCAGTGGCAATCTCAATTTTCAGCCATTCATCTGACCTTTTACTTTGTAGCACCTACTGGGCAACAGATTTATTGTTCATTAGATCTCAGTTGTCCTTAATACAGGGCTCACACTACTTCAGAATCATAGGGAGAAGTGACTTCTCTTTTGAAATTGATAGGGAGAGTGGTGAGATTTGAAAGAGAAGTGCTCTTCAGCACGCTGCGCTACAATGTTTTGATTTTACTATGTATAAAGGGTCATATGTAAATAATGTTCTTTTATATTGTTCAATTCATATCTGAGTATACAATTAAATTAACAGTTCAAATTCAAAGTTGTTTAAGTTTAGGTTCTTGTGAGAAACTACCAACTAGATATCTAGCACTAAAAAGAATTTTTTTATGTCAAAAGTTAAAGAAATTATTATAATATATGAATTACAATTCAATTAAAAACTATCTTGTTTATCATGTTATGAAATTCAGTGTTTCTCATCAAAAGATATACAAAGTTAAGCTGGGCCATACTATATTGATATTAGTAGTTAAGCAACCTAATCAATATTTTGAAACAATCCATATAAATTATATGGAATTATATACCTTAATCAATTAGGTCAAACCAAAAATCTGCTAATGCGTGTGGAATCGTAATTTTTCCTTTTGGGATCAATATTCTTCTGTCAGCTTTTTCATTCATGCGTCCGTAGTTATTATTGTAAAAATACGGATTTCGGTCATAGCTGCTCCGGTTCGATCCGTAGTTAGTAAGCGATTAATGGCGGACGATGAAAATTTACAAAAATAAGCGATGTTTGACAAGCTATTTGGAAAGAAATATGGCGTTTTAGTGCAGTAAATGGATTAAACATTTACTGGAGGCAACTTTATCACTTTCAAATGAAATAACAAACTTATTTTGCACGAAAGTTAGATTGATGTACGCTCTCATGCAGTGATAAAAGTGGTCTTTTATTAAATAACCTGCTACACACTGTAAAGTCAATGCTTAAACCTCTTTTCTTAAGAAAATGAATCGTTTATGTCTGAATTTCTTTAATAATCGATAAAAATTGATGTTTTATCAACTTGGTAAAATTGAAAATGTCTGATGATGAAAGCGACTGAAAGCGAGTATCGTAAACATCAGGGCAACTTGTTTCGCTTTTGAGGGTTGGGCAAAGTGAAGTGACGGACGGAAAGCGACTTCTTCGCCCTAGTCGCCTGGTAGCGTGAGCCCTGCTTAATATTGCATGAAATACCTGCCACTGAACATTGAGCAAACAACAATTTATCAATCAAGGAATTTTAAAAGATATTTCATGTATGCCAATTGCAATGTGTATTTCATTATAGAAAATGAAAATATAAATATAATATTTTCATGTCATGAATAATGATTGATTCAGGTTCACATGTAGACAATAGAAATTAATTTTAGAATTTCTCCTCGTTTTCTGTTTTTCAAATTCATATTTCAAACATTTCTCTTAAATTTTGTGCAATAAGTGGTCAACAAAATAATAATTAACATGATTAAGAAAACCATAATGAATATGGATAATAACGTTTAAAAATTCTTTCCTCGCTTACGAAACAAGGCTTTGAATGAAACATTTAATCTGACACATATATAATACTTTTATAGTTTTATTTATTTTTATTTGTACATGCATTGTTTTTATTTTTATTTTAATTGGGTGCCGTTGTTTTGTTTATATAATTATCTGAGAGATTCTTTACGGTATTTATCAATCATAACAAGGTTTTCTAAGCTAATCAGATAACCAGGATAAATTTATTCTAGTATTTTAGAGGTGGTTAAGAATCAGTTATGCATTTCACTTGACAAAGAGAAAAAAAAGCACTTGTAAAATTATTAGAAATGAGTATATTATCTTCATTTTTTAAGATAAGAAATTACTAGTAACTATCGGACCTTCAATGTAGAGCCTTGGCCCATGCCTCATAACAAGCTATATAGGGCCAGATAATGACCAGTGTAAAACAATTCAAAAGACTACGACGATATATAAATAAAACAATAAATGAAAAGTAATAGGAACTCAACAACAAACGAAAACCATTGTTTGAACCACATTCCTGTTACACTTAAGCGTGTCATACTATCACACTTAAGCATGTTATACTATCACACTTAAGCGTGTTATACCATCACACTTAAGCGTGTTTTACACCATCGCACTTAAGCATGTCATACCATCGCACTTTAGCGTGTTATCTCATCGCACGTAAAAAACTAACAACCATCGCACTTTAGCGTCTGACACCATCGCACTTAAGCGTAGAACATTGGACTTAAGCGTGACCATTACACTTTAGAGTACCATCGCAATTCAGAGTCCTACGATATATGTTTTTTTTCTTATTTTTATCGATCATGAATTTTGGTCAAAGAAAAGATATAAATTGATTTAATAAATGAGTAGAGGAACATTATCAATAAAAGATACATGTAAAACAATGATCTAATTCACTTTTTAACATGTTTAGTAACTATCATGTCTTGTTCAGAATATTACATTTATTTAAAAAAAAAAATTAATTAATAATCACCATTAAACGAATATTCTTACGAGGGGCAGTAGAAGGGGTGTCATCCTGAATTCATGTTAAGTATTCTTTCATGGATCCCAAAAATTAATCATTAATTCCCACGTCCCGATAGGTGTAAATCATGAATTCCACGAAAAAATAAAGGCCCAATCCTAAATTCCTGCAAAAATAAAGGCCCAATCCTGACGTCCTGAAAAAGGTCCTTCCGCCCCTCTCTTATAACATTCATAATTAGTTACACACTTTTATCAATGAGTATAAAATGTATGATTAAAAAGCTTATTTCCATTTGTTTCTTAACATCTACTTCTAAAACAATTCTATTTTACTCCTTTATAACAATAATTTGAATAAATCCATGGCCGAAAGGAATTTACAAAGTATGACCGAACTGGCGGTATTGAACTGGCAGTGTGGGCGAAATGGCATGCATTGGCCAATATAACCGAATGCTGAAGTGACAAAAATTCGTAGATCTGTGGAATTATCAATATCTAAACGTTTACTAAATGACAATACACAAAAGTACTGTAATTGTTTACATGGTAGTATCTTTTATAACTTATTGTCTACTCAAAGTTTAACTATAGCGGAAAATATGAATATGAAAAACAAACAGGGAAAGGGTTTGACAGACTGACATATACAGATATATAAGAAGCATAACCTCGTAGAATTGTAGTTCTTGGAAATCTATTTCCTCCACAAAAGTGGGTTCCATTTTTAGCTAACTACTCATCAATTTATGTTCGCCTTTTCCATGAAAAAGGTTTTAATAAATCCCTGCCCATATTTTGGTCGAACTGAAAGTGGAGGAACTTGGGAGACTCGTTTTGGAATTAGAGCACATGAGACACTGATGTGTTCATGTTATGCAGTCGATATCAACCTAAACCAAAATTCCGGAATTATCCGAAAGTTACCGAACAGGTGCAATTGTGCAAACGACTTCTGATTTCTTATTGTATTTTAAACAAACAAAAATACATAGGATCATGTTCATGAAATTGATGTTGATGTTTCAGGAATAAAATTTTTAAACGTCAACCATGCAGACAAGCGTCCATATGCATATTTATTTCGAATGACGATTCGTCTATGTTGACTTATTTGTAGATATTACTGTTCTTGTCATTCTTACTGTTAAACATTTCACAGACATTTCAGGGGCAATCTTGAACTCCAATAAGGATAATTTGATATTTCTGAAAAATTTTCAGGACAGACCTTGACATGTTTGTCAATTCTACTCATGATCGATTTGCTCTAACTGCTTTAGTTTTTAAAATATAAACCAAAAAACTTTGAAAAGAATATCAGTGCCTGTTGGAAAAAATATGCTCCATGGGCAGAGACATAGTTTGCCCAGTGCCTTTATTCCGTTAATACTGATATTTCATCCATTTCAAGGTAACTAAGTATTATTAGGAAACTTCTATTTCATGACACAGCAACAAAACAACATGTAAACAAGTTAACAAAAAAAAAAGTGACGGACAACTACATGTTTTCTTAGTTGTGCTCTCAATTTCAAAAGATATTGCTGGTGCTCTGTTCTTGCAATTTGTTTGTATGTGTAATGATTGTTAAGTCTTTAACCAGACAACGAATGGTGGAATTTGTGTAAAGATTGGGGTTTCACGTTTGATATATCGACTACCATTTGCTGTAAGGTGGAAGATCAAATTTGATACTGGAGAGTTTAACAGTTGTCAACAATATATAGTAACAGATTGATTAAAAGGGGGAAAGATACCAAGGGGACAATAAAAAATAGCAGACACCGCCATGGAATAAAGAAAAACGACGAAAAGTAAAACAACAGTCATCAAATACTTAAACATCCAGCACATGCAGCCGCCAAACGGACGACACACTTAAGCACGAGTTTAACTACCGGAACGGGGTAAGTCCAGGAATAACCATATTTCTTACCCAGTAAATATTTGGGGTGTTGATTGAAATAGAACAATAAGCTAGGTTGGACAGGAGAATTTTTTTTTCAGATTGACTATTTACTAGTAGTTTCGTTTGTTGCTACCAAGGATTTGTATAGTACTATACAAATCCTTGTTGCTACGCACGCTTATTTTCAATCGCGGCTTTGCCACGCGAAAATATATTTGCACTTTTGTATACGATTGTTTTCTGCATTTTGTGTTGCAGGATATTCATTTTGTAAAACCATCCTCCCCCTCCCTCCAGAAATCAAATGATCGACCCCTAAATCATTCTTCATATATGGAGAAGAACGTTTTCCTATTTTAAAATAATAAAATGATATGTGCTATCTCCTTGACGACAACATAAAATCAGTTTTCAACTAGACAGGTACAATATGTCAGAAAGGTGTATGTTCACAATATGTCAGAAAGGTGTATGTATATACAATATGTCAGAAGGTGTATGTTTACTATATGTCAGAAAGGTGTATGTATACAATATGTCAGAACCAAGCTCTAGATACTTCAGTCTACAAAAGTTGCAGATTGATAACAAAATGAACTACCATTAAAATCAAACATTAAAACAACTACTGACTTGGTTCTTGACTTGGGACAGGCACGTAAATATGTAGCGGGCTTAGGTAGGTTGGTAGGTAGTGTAGGTGGGTGGGTGGGTGGGTAGGGTAGGTAGGTGGGTGGGTGGGTGGGTGGGTAGGCAGGTGGGTAGGCAGGCAGGTGGGCAGGCAGGTGGGTGGGTGGGTGGGCAGGGTGGCAGGCAGGCAGGCAGGCAGGCAGGCAGGGTGGCAGGCAGGGTGGGTGGGGTGGGTGGGTGGGTGGCAGGCAGGGTGGGTGGGCAGGTGGGTGGGTGGGTGGGTGGGTGGGTGGGTGGGTGGGTGGGGTGGGTGGGTGGGTGGGTGGGGTGGGTGGGTGGGTGGCAGGGTGGTGGGTGGGTGGGTGGGGTGGGTGGGCAGGCAGGTGGGTGGGTGGGTGGGTGGGTGGGGGGTGGCAGGTGGGCAGGTGGGTGGGTGGGTGGGTAGGTGGGTGGCAGGTGGGTGGGTGGCAGGCAGGCAGTGGGGGGTGGGCAGGCAGGCAGGCAGGCAGGCAGGCAGGCAGGCAGGCAGGGTGGGTGGGTGGGCAGGTGGGTGGGTGGGTGGGTGGGTGGGTGGGTGGGTGGGTGGGTGGGGGTGGGTGGGTGGGTGGGTGGGTGGGTGGGTGGGTGGGTGGGTGGGTGGGTGGGTGGGTGGGTGGGTGGGTGGGTGGGGGTGGGTGGGTGGGTGGGTGGGTGGGTGGGTGGGTGGGTGGTGGGTGGGTGGGTGGGTGGGTGGGTGGGTGGGTGGGCAGGGTGGGTGGGTGGGTGGGTGGGTGGGTGGGTGGGTGGGCAGGTGGGTGTGTGGGTGGCAGGTGTGGCAGGTGGGTGGGCAGGCAGGGTGGCAGGCAGGCAGGTAGGTAGGTAGGTAGGTAGGTATTTTCTTTCTTTTTTCCGGCAAATTGAAGATTCAGGTAGGTAGGTAGGCATTTTCTTTCTTTTTTCCGGCAAATTGAAGATTCAGATGTTTTTCAGTCATCAAGCCTATCTAATTAAACAAAAAATTTCTAATCAGGACAATAAAAGATTTTAGTAAGCAAATATTTTCTGGGTATAGGGTTAGGGCAATTAAACATATTCTTTTTTATGGCCTCAATTTGTTATGTTTGTGTTTATTTTGATTTTTATGTTACACGTTTGTTGACACAATGTGGTGTATGACATCATTTTTAGACGAAAGAGATATTTGTGTAGCCCAAAAGTATACAAATGGTGCTTACATCTGTAGGGCAAGATAATAGATATACAATTTATTATGGAGCATTTGATATCACCACTTTTTTGCTGTCCAAGTATTGAAAGTTTACTATAATCCCCCTGTTTACATAGACATTATGTTTTTTTTTTTTCACTGGGGAATTTTGACATCTTTGATTTGTTAGAATACAGTTGCTTCCAGTCGCCAAATACAAAACAACTGTCGAAAAGAGGAATTATATATGGAGTTATACAAACCCAAACCAAAATTGGTAATGGTAGCAAAAAATAGTGAATCCTGTCTTAATTTTGTTAACTAAAGGGTTTCAAAAAAATATGTCTATATTGTGAAAACTCTAAGACCATCATTGTTTTTTTTAAGTATAGATAACACTTTTGTTTAACCCGCTTAGATACTCCCGTATATTTGCTATAAACATGATAAAAACACATACGTTATATACCGGTAATTGAATGCTGTTTTGGTTTGAAAATTTATACGAAATGAAACCAAGTGACCATCACATTTTCCATGAAGTGCGGATTGTGATGACCACTTGCGTTATCGTATAAATTCGGATCTAGTCCAAATTTAAAGTCTCTAGCTACAAATTGACCCATTTATGCTGAATTACAACTGTTGTGATTAAAACAATTTTAAAACTGTTTTACAAGCAAAAATTAAAAAAAAAATGTATGTAGTGTTCGTTTGCTTCCTTTCTTATTAGTGATAAAACAAACGAAACAATGATAAACAAACAAAGAAAAAACAACAACAATTATTCAAATGCAATAATAATAATTAAATAAAAAAAAAAAATCTATAACTCTCGGCAAGCCTCGATTTTTAAATTAAAACATTCTTACTGTCTTGAATGGAGCCAAAAATATGGTATTACACTCATGCAATGGTATAATTTATATATTTGAGAACCACGTAAACGAAAGGTATAGTTTTGTAAGACATCGACTGTTATTCAGGTTATCTAAGGTTTATTTAAAATCAACACTTTAGAGTTTAGTTTTGAAGCAACATGGCGACGTTTAAAAAGCCGCGACGTAATTTTCGTGGTAGAAAAATTGTTACGGAAGAAGAATCTGATGAAGAAAAGGATGAAGATGTACAAGAAATGGAAATTGACGAACAGTCTAATGATGCCGAAGTACCAAAACCTTCCAAAAAATCAAAGAAGAGTAAAAAGGAACCAAAATCGTCCTTGAGTTTCGTCCATGATTTACAAAATGAAGGTTAATTTCTAATAAAATACATTTTATTTAGCTGTTCGATTATACGTGGCAACTACAATTTAACATCCTTTCATTATTTATTCTGAATTTCAGGCACATGCATTATATTTTTATTGTATTAACTTGTCCAAATCAGTTGCAGGTGTGTAGATATCTATTGTCAGTCTATCATGTCTTATTGCTCCTTATTGTCCATGCCAATCAAGGACAATCAGTACTATACTGTTTTTACCTGAGAGGGAGCATCTCAAAGTTGTATCCCAACTTAGTTTATTTTCACACCTGCAGGAACGAAAAAAAAAAGCCAATCAAAATCCAAAAAAGATTTTATCTTTCTGAAACAAAAAATGCATTTAACTGTTATATATCTAGTGGATGCCAGGCCTTAAAACTTTTCCAACTGCAAAGGTTAGTCTGCACTCAGAGTACTTTGAGGTCTAAACACAGCCATTTTTTTTCCATTTGTTATGATGAACCTTTAAGGCTAAATGATGTTGAAATGACTAGGTGACAATTTGACAAATCACGATTGATTAACGCTTTTAACACCAGTATGTATGTTTGTATGGTACGTATAAATGCCCAGCTGTATTACAGGTAGGGGAAAGCTGAAAATCCTACCATAAAGGATCCTGGAAAGAAACTATCTATCCATTAGAGGAACAGCTAAAACCCTCAGACATCAAATAGATTGGTCTGATAGTTTCCCACATGAATCTACTAATGGGTCCAATCTGACCACATGTCTCAAACAAACCTGAAAATATCTGCAGAAAATTTCCTCAACAAAAATATAATCCAAATCATAAAATATATGATGTAAGGATTATAATATTTATCCATAAAACCAATTTGACAAAACAATTTCAATAATGTTGACGGATTCTCTGTGCAAAAATTTTCACATCCGCTCTCATCAGCATGCTCGACCCTTTCTATTTATAAATAAAATATAACTGTTTTGTACTAATTAAAACATTACATAAAACTGGTTTTAGAATAAGAAAAAAACCAACTAGCAAGAGATATATATCTTCTTTATTTCTTTGATCATGTTGATATACATACCATTGTAATATTTAAGCATGGAACATTGACATGAGAAGTCTATTTTTAACCACCAGTGTGGAATCCCCCTTATTCATGTTATTACATTATTAAGATGTGATGGACTAAAAAAAATGAGTGCTGACCCTAACATTTTTATGATAATTCTTCAAAAACGTTTTGTCTAGATATTAGTTGTTGCAACCGTTAACTTATTTTGTCATAATACTGGACAGAAATGATGCAAAATTACAACTCCGTTAATTGACAAACTACAAATGGTACAGTTTATGATTTGAATATGTATAATAATACTGGAACTGTACTCTGAATTTTCCATATTTCGACAACAACAAAATTGTTTTTGATGGACCAACCCTATATTTTTTTGGAAGGAAATTCTATAAACACATTTTTTTGTTGGCCTTAAGTTCATATATTCCAATTATTTTTGGGGTTTGATTTATTGAAGACAAATAAACAAATTTATTTAATGCTATTTCAAACTTATTTGATATTTATAGGTTTCATAACGAGTGAGGATTGGATATCGCTTTATATGAACTAGAGTTATTTAATTTCAATATAAATAATTAACAAGCCTTTGGCGAGTTTATTATTACTATTTAAATTAAATAACGAGAGTTGATATCAAGCCATATCCAATTGTCACAAGTTTTTAAACCTATTTCTCTTATGGTCAACACTTTCATTGTGTTGAATTAAAAATCCTGCGAATCGTTGATCTAGACTATTGCACATACCAGTATGGCGTCATATGTCCTGTTCTAATGTCTAACTTTAACATCAGACATTTTAAAACTTTTTTGTACGCTTCAGAATGTAATAAAATTTGACAGAATGATGATTTTCAGGTGAAAAGTGTGAGTGTTTTGTATATAATTGAAGAAATCACATGTCCATTTCCACGGACGAAATGTACATCGTCTTAACCTTTGAAAGTAATCAATGACCTAACGAATAGCCAATGGAAATGTCGTAATATATGATGCTGAATAAGCCAATCAAATTAACACATATTTTCTTATCACACTCTGTGTAGTGTGATACGAGAAATATCTCTTCATGCAAGAAATAAATAACAGGCCACAACTATAAGAGAAGTACATTTACAAACTCCCTTTCAATATTTCAGGTGAAGAAATCAAGATTAAAAAATCTAGTCACAGCAAAAAACTGGCAAAGATGCTAAAAAAGGAAATGCAAAAAGAAAAGGAAGAAGTGCATAAAGTAGAAAAGATAATAAAACAGGAACCAGTCCAGGTTGAACATGTTGAAGTTAGTCCAAAGGTTGACAGAGATGCACATATTAAGGTGAAAAAAAGATTTTCAACAATTCTCTTGGTCAGGGCAAAAATTAACTGATTAAAGTATTTAGTTGCTAGGATCTTCCCATTAACCTTATTGATTTTTATGCCCCCGCCGTAGCGGAGGGGACACTAAATTTTACCCTTGTCCGTCCGTACGTCCCAAAGTTGGTTTCTGTTCTCTAATTTTAGTTGGCCTCAACCAAATGTTATGAAAGTTATACACAATGCTTATTACCTCAAAACACAGATTAAGTTTGAATTTTGGTGGCGTCACTTTAACCGTTCTAGAATTACGCCCCTTTACAAATGGAAAAATTGCTGAATTTTTCGTTTCCCGTTCTCTAACTTTAGTTTGCATCAACCAAATGTTATGAAACTTCTACACAATGCTTATTACCACAAAATACAGATCAAGTTTGAATTTTGGTGGTGTCACTTTAACCGTTCTAGAGTTATGCCCCTTTACAATGGAAAAATTGCTAAATTTTTTGTTTCCGTTCTCTTACTTAAGTTAGCATCAACCAAATGTTATGAAACTTATACACAATGCTTATTACCACAAAATATAGATCAAGTTTGAATTTTGGTGGTGTCACTTTAACCGTTCTAGAGATTATGCCGCTTTACAAAAGGAAAAATTGCTGAATTTTTCATTTCGGTTCTCTTACTTAAGTTTGCCTCAACCAAATGTTATGAAACTTTTACACAATACTTATTACTACAAAACTCAGATCAATAACAAATTTGGGTAGCTTCACTTTTATCGTTCTTCAGTTATGTCCCTTTATAACTTTATATGATATGCAAGCAGGGGCATCATCTGTGTCCCATGGACACATTCCCCATTTATTTTTGCTAATTTTTATACCAGCATTATGTTTTCTATTCTGTGTCTGCTCAGCCATCCAGTATCATGTTAAAAGTTTTGGTCAAGACAGTTTTTTGGTGGTGTCACTTTTACTATTCTAGAGTTATGCCCCTTTACAAAAGGAAAAATTGCTGAATTTTTCGTTTCTGTTCTCTAACTTAAGTTAGACAGTTTACCATGAAGTTACGGTCACATCATCTTAAAAACTTGGTACACCCATATAAATACTGTGTAAACTTTTATAAATAATATCAAATTTAAATTCACGATTCACTGAACATAACAATATAGTGCGAGTGAGGCATGGTGTCCTATGGACATGTAGCTTCTTGTTTTAGCTCTTTGTTTAAAATCCATTATCTCAATTCTAATTTTTCTCTAATCCAAGTTCAAAGATTATTTGAGAGATTACATCCTACTTTTCCGTGTCTTCATCATGCTTTAGAGAGAACATAAATGACATTGTCACAGTTTTGACTCAAATTATATTTAATGATTGGGGTCAAATAAAAGTATATGTGTGGTTCCAGTTACATCCTGAAAAAAAAATAGGGTCGGTAGGTCGGCAATTTTATTTTTTTTTAGCTTTTTTGGGGATTGTCAAAATCCGGAAAAAAATCATGTGTTCACCGAGTCTGATTCTGGTATTATACACATCCGTACTGGAAGTTCACAATTTTGTATTAGTTTGGTTGTAAAATAAACAGATATGTTACATTTTTAGTTAATTGTGTTGCATTCTGTTAATAATTTGTTGCATTTTAGCCATAATGGATACTTCTTATGGAAATTCAGATGACAGAAGTCTGTGAATTTAATTATTGAAATTCACATTCTACAAAATGTATATATTGTTTCCCAAATTATTTTTCAGAAATGGATAAAAAAGTTCTAGGGTCGGGGGGTTTAAACTAGGGTCGGTCGGGTAACTGGAACCACACATATACTTTTATTTGGCCTGACCAATAATCCTTCAAAATGTTCGAAACACCAATCAATAGATTTTAAAAGTGCAGACATCTATCTGTATATGATTTCTGCCTTTGTAATTTAAAGAACATACTCATTCAGAGCATTATTTATATATTTCAGAAATTAAGAGAAGAGTTACTTACCTTGAATGGAGAAGAGGCAGAGGCGGTAGATAATGATAGTGAAGAAGATGAGAAGGGAGCTATACATAAAATGCTCGGACGTAAGTGTTTTAGAGAGCAGTGTGGATTCATTATTTTTATTATTTACATGTATGATACCAATTACCATGAATTTAAATGTATAACTAAGTACAAATTTTCTATAAGTCTGTATTTAGACTTTAGCTAAACCACTAAATCAAATATCTATGAAAATACAATTTTTCCTCAATCTACAAAAATGGTAACCAGGAAAATTACTGAATCCACAGTAGTTTATGAAGTAAAAGATAAAGTAGAGTTTGACCTGTTTGGCTGTCTATCCATTGAACTCTGAAACATGTAATTTTATTATTCAAACATTTCTATGTGACTGTCATACAAGTGAGAAGTTTAGCTAGCTATAAAACCAGGTTTAACCCACCATTTTCTACATAAGGAAATGCCTGTACCAAGTCAGGAATATGACAGTTGATTTCCATTCGTTTGATGTGTTTGAGCTTTTGATTTTGCCATTTGATAAAGGACTTTCGGTTTTGAATTTTCCTTTGAATTCTGTAATTTTGTTATTTTACTTTTTGCTAACAAGCAAGACTTGTCAGTTCTAAAGTAAAGCTGTAATACCTGTTTGTTTAGATTACTGAGAACTATTTAATGTCATGATTGAAAGTGTCCTGTTTGTATTTTCTGTAGGTGGCCAGATACCAGATGCCAACATGATCCACAGCATCAGAAAACAAAGACAGCAGAGAAGAGATCTTGGAGATTTTATACCTGTTGAGGATACGGTCAAAGTTGAAAAGTCAAGCTCAAAGTCTAGACTAATCAGGTACAATAAATGTTGGAGGAAAGGTTAAGAAATAAAAATGAATGAACGAAAATGATTCATCATTTTGTGTCTTAGGTCTATTCCAGGAAAGCTCTATGTGAGGAATGAATACCATATGGTATTTTTATGCCCCCACCGTAGGGATGGAGGCATTAAGTTTTACCCTTGTCCGTCTGTAGTACGTCCGTTCGTACGTCCCAAAGTTGGTTTCCGTTCTCTAACTAGTTATGAAACTTATACACAATGCTTATTACCACAAAACACAGATCAAGTTCGAAATTGGGTGGCGTCACTTTTACTGTTCTTTAGTTATGCCCCTTTATAAACATAACAATTGCTGAATATTTTGTTTCCGTTCTCTAACTTTAGTTTGCCTCAACCAAAGTTATGAAACTTATACAAAATGCTTATTACAACATAATTCAGATCAAGTTTGAAATTGGGTGGCGTCATTTTTACCGTTCTTGAGTTATGCCCCTTTATAAACATAAAAATTGCTGAGTTTTTCATTTCCGTTCTCTAACTTTAGTTTGCCTCAACCAAATGTAATGAAACTTATACACAATGCTTATTACTACAAAAATCAGATCAAGTACAAATTTGGGTAGGGTCACTTCTACTGTTCTTCAGTTATGTCCCTTTATATCTATATGATATGAAAGCGGAGCATCATCTGTGTCCATGCATCTGTGTCCCATGGACACATTCCACATTTATTTTTTCTGTGAGTATTAGGGGTGGAAGCAATACAATTCTGTCTCAAATGAAAATAGAAATAATGGGTGAACATGGTCATGGTGGTGAAGGGGTAAAAAAAAATGTTGAACAACTCCCCAATACATTATTTAATGGAATAGCCTTTTAAAACATTAAATACAGTAAATGGACCAAGGTAAATTAATCAAGCCCTATTAAAATATCTACAACTTTTTCAGAGAGGATGACAACGATAAGAGTGATGACGATGAAGAAGGCAGGATTGATTTCTCCGTTAATACATTTGCCAAAGAAAGACAGAAAATACAGAATGACTTTCTGGCTATTGAACATGGTAGGTTACAGTAGCCTGAAATTGACTGGGAAAAGATCGTATTATTATTAATTATTAAATATTATTAACTGTAGATTTCCAGGTATCAATGAGATATAATTTTCTGCAATGTTTTGTCATCATTCAGATTCTTTGAAGCAATATCCTATATCAAAAGCATTTTGAAATCTATAGAAAATATTCCACTTACCTAAAGATTTCCTAAAGTTTGTGGGTATTTAAATTTCCAACTTCAAGAAATTGTAGTTTTTAATTTAAAAACAAATATATACTGATTTTATTTATACAGGGAGTGACCAAGAGAGTGACCAGGACAAAGAATGGGAAGAACAACAGATCAGAAAAGGTGTCAATACACAGGTACAGTCATTTGATTTTTGTATTGCCTGGAGCATTCCTCACAGAATGAGACACAGGATGCTTATCTGTGGCATTGGAGGTGATAGCCCTTTGCAAAACTTTGGTTTTCAGAAGGTAGAAAAGCTGGATAATTCAGATCTGGTATACAGATGTCTTATGGACTGAGGTTTATGTTTGGTGTTTATCTGTTGTTGTGAACCTCATTTTCACAGTTCAAAATTCCTTTTTTTATCACATGATTTTTCCAGTTATTATGAGCAATTTGGCAAATATGTTTAGTATTTAGATTGATTGCAAGGTATACAAGGTGTCACCTAACCTTGACCTCATTTAACAGTTCATTTATCTTGATTTGATTCTTTATTCAGATGCTATTAATATTAAGTTGACATGATTTGGGCAGTTTCTCAGATACTATTTATAATAGATTTACTTTATTGAGTGTATACAATGATTGTAAGGTGTACATATGCAACTAACAGGGTTCATTTGACCTTGACCTCCTTTATGTGGTTATTGGCCAAGGTTAAGTTTTGATGATTAGGTCTGTTTCTCATAAACTGTATATAAAATATATAAACTGGTTAACTATATTTGATGTACAGAATAGTCGTAAGTGGTATATGCCGGTCTCACAGGGTTCGTCTGACCTTGACCTCATTGTCATGGTTTAGTGATCTATGTAAAGTTTCCTAGATTATGTTCATTTCTTAGATTTTGTACTATAGATCATTTACTCTTGAGAAACAGTAAATATAAGTTTTAATTTGATATTGAATAAAAATGACTTATTAATATGGATTAGGTAAAATTATTAGTTTGAAAAATGATAAGAGCGCCCTCTACAATATCAAAACAAACATGGCGGAACGTAAACAAACCACCTCACAATTTTTTTCTCTTATTTCTTGCTTATTGTACTCTATAGTCCGCACCCCTTCTGGCAGGTTCAATTTTGGAGAATAAAACCGCAGACTATACAAGCCTTTAAACGGTAGATCATGATTGTTTTATCTCTGAAATACCAGCTTTATCGTAGGAGTTAAAAACTTGGAAACCACTTAACCAATGAGCAATGATTTTGTGTCAACATTAAATTTATTAGAAGAGTGCTTTTTATGCCAATCTGTACTTGATACAGAAAACATATTTAAGCTCAGTTTGTAGGGCAATAGATTTCCTGGTCAGTAATTTAACTGCAAATAATTACAGCTAGTTTAATTTTTCAAATTTTAGGGTGCTCCAGGGCAGGAGGAATACAGCTATGATCAGTACAGAGAAACCAGTAATGGCTATGGTGGATACAGAGAGGAAGAAGAGCAATCATTCAAACCGTTTAAACCACTAACTGACTCGCAGGACATGTCTGGCGTAACCATGGAGTCGCTTAGAAAACGTTTACAGGAGAGGTAACATACACTATTAAAAAATCAATTTTGGCTTTGCACTAATTTTATAATGTCATGGTACCTATGGAGGTGCAAAAATATACTACCCTCAGAAACTGTATACATAAGTAAACATGTTATGGTATTGTAAAACTAGAAAATAAATACCTCAGAGCTGGTGGTTACACAACTACAAAAATTGAATGCAGCTAAAATTGATACATTTGCATTTAACTTTTTGATGTTATGTTTTTTACTGAAATCCTTTAAAAAGATATTTTTAAGCATCACATTGACAATTCATGGACAAGAATATTGAGAAAAAATTGTAGGACTATCAGGACAACCATAGTTTCTCAGGATAAGATAGAAAATGAAGTTAGTTCATACTGGTATGAAATGCAAATGACATGAACCATTAATATGGCCAATAAAAGTTCCTAAAGTTATTCAACCATGGCAATGACAACACAATAAAATATATTTTAACACTTGGGGAAAAAACTAAACACCAAAAAAAAAAATCGTAGAGTTTTGGAGACAATTTTTGTTTTATCTACATTATATATTCAGACATTCAAAGTTTATGTGATAAAAGGATATTTTTTCTTGCATAATTTATCTTAAATATTTCTTTTATCATTTACCATAATGTATCTTTTACAGATTGACCTCTATGGATGAAGTACATCGTAGCCATGTGCGTGAGCGAGACACACTTGAGACGGACATTGAGGAATCGTCAACTAGTATTGACACGTGTAAAAAACGTGTCAAAGGGTTGGAAGAGCAATATCGCTTCTTCCAAGAAATGAGGGGGTATGTGAGAGACTTGGTTGAATGTCTCAATGAGAAGGTGGGTGTCTCTTCTGTGTTGGGAGGGATTCTGTCCCGTGAAAGAGGGTTGGGCTAATGCCACTTGTATATTTCTTATAATTTAGTATCCAGGTTAAATTTTATGTGCTACAAGATTTTTCTTGAAATTTTGGTACATTTTTTAATTTTTATATTCTAAAATTCTGCTCATTAATTAAACTCAGCATGAGAAACGTGAAAATTGATTTTTATATTTTAGTACATTTCATTTAGATTTACATAAATACAAGTGGCAAAGGGGCCATGTGAGGGTTGTCATCCTTGTATTGTCAGTTTTATTTATGAAATATATTTACCTCTTTCACTTTAAAGATAATTGAAATTAGTAACTACTAATTCATTTTTGCAACTATAATTCTTTTGAACAATAAGGAAGAAATCTCTTAAAATAATAGTATAACATTTAACCAATGAAATAGACATTACATTTCTCTTTGAAAGCTCTATATTGTTCTTAATGTTTAAAGCTTAAGTTTCAGTTAGGTCAGCCATGGAAATAACACACACATGTTCGGAAATACCTAGGAGATTCTATGTATAAGAACTAATTACATTTAACAAAGCATTAGTATGTCAGAGACTTGCTATGTAGAAAACAGGAACACAAGAAATGGACAATATAAACAACAGGAAAAATTGCTTTTTATTCATTGGTTTAATTTAACATTAAAAAAGAAATTGAACATTTTTTCAGTTTTCAGTAAAAACTTATTAACTACAGCATAACTTTTAATATCATTTTAAGTTTAAATGCATTCAGTCAGTCACTTTTAAAACAGTTTGGAAATATTTTTCAGAATAACTTTAAACTGACATGAAAAACAACAATTCATTCTTTTATACAATTTCAATATGTCAAGTACAGTCCTAAAATTCACTTGATATCAGTTCGTAGACAAACCTATAACAAGGATTCTTTTGAAATGTAGAAACAAAACAAAAACGAAAGTAAAGCTTAGGAAATTGTATGCATGCACATAATTTATTTTTATCACTACATGTGTGTCATATTCATTTTCTTTTTATTGTAGGTGCCTACCATCAACGATCTTGAGAATAAAATGCTTAACTTGCTTAGTAATCGTTCAGAGAGGCTGATATCCCGTCGCCAACAAGATGTACGAGACCAGTGTCAAGATTATATGACAAGTCGGTATTTATACCAGTTTACTCCATTCTGTCACATAAATATATAGCATTCTGTCAAATTGATGAAGCCTGGAAGATAATGATGCTTTGACTTATGGTCTTGGTATCTTGTCCCTCTTTTTTGCATTACAGTTAGTCAATGTTGTTCACATATGCGTAACGATTAGAGTTTAGACAAAAACAAAAATTACAAAAAACTTTGACTAATGATAAGCCCTTGTTATCTTCTCCTTTTTTGTATAACAGTTTGTCTGCAGTGCACACAAATGCATAGTTACTACAGTTTAGACAAAATTCTTGACGGAAAAAGTCCCAACATCAAGCACAATACATTGCTACTTGTATCCTTAGTGAGATCATGAATTTAAAAGAAAATTCTGTATATGTAAAACTTTTTTTTCCAAATCACTTAAATGCCAGTGTTGCCCCGATATCTAAAATTCACTGCGTCTTCCTTTATTAAATACCGGAATTGTTTATAAGTAAATTAAATGTTTGTTGTCATTTAAAATTCAAAAAGGTAAGTTTGTGTCAAATATAAATACAAAATAAGTACACAATATAAATAAAATTTCACATATACAACCATACTTATCAAGTAAATAGTCCTCAGTCCTCAGTTCTAATGACTTTTTATAATTGATTTTTCTTTTTTATATGTCGTACAACATGTATGTATTAATTGTATTGCAAAATCCTGTTATACTACTGTTTCCCCCAAAACAATGCTCAAATGATATTGTAAAACAGGTAAGGAAACCATTGTTATACAAGATTTTATTTGTAGGTTACAAAGGTAAGTGATCATAACAAAACTTAATTTTACTGCAAAGAAAATAAAACTTTTCTCTAGAATCAGCTGTAGTTTACCTGTCCCTTTAAATTTTTGCAGAGTGAAAAATATTGTGTTTATTCAATGGGAAAGTTTGCTTTGCAAAAAATCAAATGGCAGGTTAACAACTGAATCTGAGGAAAGGTTTCATTTCCTTCGCAAAAAGATATTCAATGTTTTTCTTAACTGAATAAATCCTCCTCCTTTTGAATATAGATTCAAGCAATCATTATTTATTGGTAACCTTAAAAAAAAATGGAAAGTACAGGAGGTTACAAGGTTCATGTGAGAATACAAAATAATTCAAACCTTAAGTATTTGTAACCTTTGATCTTTCAGGTAAAGCAATAGTAGTCATGGAGACATCTGAAGACCAGGAAAGACAAAGAAGAGTTGCAGAAAGAGAGGCTAGGAGGTAAGTATATTATAATACAGAGTTGTACCCACTTTAATGGACTGGGTTTATACTTCATTCCCCTTATTGGTCTGTTCTTAGACCGTCAGTCATTTTCTTTCATTACATATAACTCTTCTGTATTATGGAATTTTTGATTTTTTGGGTAAAGATTGCATGAAATGCAATCAAAACCCTATGGTACTGACTTGATATCTAAATCTTCCAAGGTTAATCACTACTTTTGAGCTACACAAAATATAGCGCATTGATCATAACATTCTTAACATACTATCCATGAACATTTCCAGAATTTTATCATTGAAATAAATGCTCAGATATTCAAGTTATAAAATGATGTTATACTTGTCAAGAAAATTACATAACTTGTGCAAGGTGCAGGAATCTAATATCTGTTCTAAAAATATCAATGATGTCATTGTTAACGTAAATCTTTAAATTTGGAGTTATCTTCTTTTGTCCATAACTGTAGATGAATCAGTTACAACCGATGCTTTATATAATGCAATGTTTAATTTTGCTTCACTCTAATAAATTAAAGCAATCTTTACCCTTCAGTGCTTACAAGCACTTTGATTATTATGTTCACTGAGCCTGGAAATTTTTCGTCAATGTCTAATAAAGTAGGTGTTTGCTTTGCAAGACATTGTATGCAACTTTTTTTCTTTTTTTGAACATAACTTGCACTGAGGAATTAAAATCTAGAGAAGAGATAAACTATAAACTTCTCTTATTTTTGGTGTTGGTACAAATTAGTGTTTTATTCTGAGACAATATATATGGCTATTCCCTTTATCAGTACAGTGTTCAGAACAAGAACATTTTGATGAAAATCGTGAATTTTGAACAAAAAGCTGACAATGCAAAATATTTTTGAACATGTATCTTACGTAATGTTATTAATAAAATTCTATGGAAACATTTTGTTCCCATCACAAACAATTTCAATACAATATTCGATAGTAAAATTGCATGATTGCAGTTTAAAATTAATGTATTTTGAACACTTAAAAAGACTGACAGTTTTGATATTATTGTTTCAATTTGTCATTTTAGGGCCAGGAGACGAAGATTGAGAGAGTCTAAAGATATTGTAGGTCACCATGATGGTCTTTCCTCAGATGATGAACAAAACCAGTCAGAAATTACTAAATTTAATCTGGAAAAAGGTGGAAAGATATTTCATACTTAATTTAACTTAAAGGAGAAAAAAGACAGATTGATTAAACAAAAAGTTACATTATATGAAAATAATTGATACTGTATTGTAAAAGTTTTTTTTTAATGAAAAGTATTTTGTATTAATTACAAAAGTACCATATAAAGGCACCCTTCAAGGAAAATTTGATAACATGAATGGAAATTATATCTGTTTTTAGTTGGTAGTTGCTTTAAAAAGGGTTTAAAGTAAGAAGGAGAACTATTTTTTTTTTATTGCAATGCTTTGTTTGTACTCTACCTTCCTCAATATAATTTGCTGGTATGTTTTTACCTGATTGATATTTAATGAAGATAGTTGACATCCACTTATATTTCTATGACTGACAGTCCTTTACATGGAAGAATTTAATACAATTACAAAAATATTGCATGACCTCCTACAGTAAGATATATTTTTATTTACAAGTCATGAAAAGGAAACTTTTGAATGTCTTGCATATATAGCCTTAAAATTTATGCTGAGACTTTATCAATTGATATTTTAAGTTTTCTCCATTGCTAATATAAATTTGGGGAAAAGTAATTGGTAGATTGGGGCCACTGGTACTTGAAAGGAAAAAACAATTACATTTTATCAATAATTATCATATTCAATAAATAGTACAGAATTTTATTTTCTTTTGGAACATGAATATTATAGGCTAAACCTTGATGTGCTATTTTTAACCCAGAAATTTATTTCTTTTGTTTTAGAAAGCATACACAGCGGAGTGGAAAGGTTATTTGAGGATGTCGTAGAAGATTTTAGTGAGATTCATTCCATAAGAGAAAGATTTGAGGACTGGAGGTCTTTATACAATGATACATATAAAGAGGCCTATATAGGACTATGTTTACCCAAACTTGTGAATCCATTTGTACGGTTACAGCTGATCAACTGGAATCCATTACAGGTAAGATAACAAATAAACAATAAAATTTGTGATCTTGATTTTTTTGTGAGCTGTTTACTGAATTTATATTTAATGTCCAATTTGCATGATGTGATTAAGCAGCATATTAATAAACATGCGACCAATGGCATCTTCATTGGTGTCAGATTGTCAGTTTTCCTGCTGAAGGTCTGTGATTCTCTCTGTATTCAGGCTGCCTCCCCAATAAAAAATGTCTGCCATGAAATAGTAGCCTGCAGTGCTGAAAGTGTTGTTAATCACCGAAAAATCAATCAATTATTTGTGTCATGACAGGTAGTGCTGGTGTACCAGTTAAAAAAAAAATACTGCATGCCTCATCAAAATTTTTAGAACTAGTCTGAGAAACAGTATTTTTGTTTGTTTGGCCTTTCAATAAAGATTATCTTGCAGTATGTTCATTTGCACAAAAATACTTATTTATAAACTTTTTGATATTAAAAAATACAAAAGAATATCACTTTTAAGCTCACCGTTCCGTATGAAACTGTGAGCTTTTGCCATCACTTGGCGTCCGTCGTCATCCGTTCGGTGTAAACTATTTCAAACATCTTCTCCTCTGAAACTACTGAACCAATTCAAACCAAACTTAAGCTGAATGATCCTTAGGGTATCTAGAATAATTTGTGTTTTATTTTCTGTTTCGTCAAAAAACATGGCCGCAATGGCTAAAAATAGAACATAGTGGTAAAATGCAGTTTTTGGCTTATATCTCAAAAACCAAAGCATTTAGAGCAAATCTGACACAGGGTAAAAGTGTTCATTAGGTGAAGTTCTATCAGCCCTGAAATTTACAGATGAATCTAATAACCCATTGTTGGGTTGCTGCCACTAAATTGATAATTTTAAGGAAATTTTGCAGTTTTTGGTTATTATCTTGAATATTATTAATGATAAAGATAAACTGAAAACAGCAAAAATGTTCAGCAAAGTAAGATCTACAAATAAGTTGATATGACCAAAATTGTCAATTGACCCCTTAAGGAGTTATTGCCCTTTTAGGACAATTTTACACAATTTGTTTATCATGTTTTCTAACTTTAAAAAATCTTCTCCTCTGAAACTACTGAACCAATTCCAACCAAACTTAAGCTGAATGATCCTTAGGGTATCTAGAATAAAGTTTGTGTTTTATTTTCTGTTTTGTCAAAAAACATGGCCGTAATGGCTAAAAATTGAACATAGTGGTAAAATGCAGTTTTTGGCTTATATCTCAAACACTAAAGCATTTAGAGCAAATCTGATGTGAGGTAAAAATGTTCATTAGGTCAAGGTCTATCAGCCATGAAATTTTCAGACGAATCAGACAACCCATTGTTGGGTTGCTGCCACTAAATTGGTAATTTTAAGGAAATTTTGCAGTTATTGGTTATCTTGAATATTATTAATGATAGAAATAAACTGTAAACAGCAAAAATGTTCAGCAAAGTAAGATCTACAAATAAGTTTGATATGACCAAAATTGTCAATTGACCCCTTAAGGAGTTATTGCCCTTTAAAGACAATTTTTCACAATTTGTTTATCTAGTCTGCTTACTTTAAAAAATTTTCTCCTTTGAAACTGCTGAATCAATTTCAGCCAAACTTGGGCTGAATGAGTTTCAGAGTATCTAGTATAAATTTTGTATTTTATTTCCTTGTACGTCAAGAAACATAGCCACTATGGCTAAAATGGAACATAGGGGTAAAATTCATTTTTTTGCTTTTGAAGAAAATATGACAGATACAAAGAACATTTAAATGGAATTTTTAAGCCACTCATTAATATATATTGAAAAGCAAAAATAATCATTTATGAAAGATTTAAGCAAAAAATTACAGGTGAGCGATTCAGGCTCTTGAGAGCCTCTTGTTTCTTAAACATGTACTATTAATCCATTGAATGGAAATATTATGTTTTTGCTATTTTTGGGATTTCGTCAGATTATTAAATGTGCCATTTGTTCCCCCTGGACAAATGAGATTGTACAAACAACAGGTTTCCATATGTCTGCTATCCTGTATCACTTGGGAATATTATTTACAGTGGAAATTTGAAGAAACCGATTTATAAATGTAAAAAAAGATAATAATGCATGATTATAAAATATGGTCTTTCTTTTACAGGAAAGTTGTAGAGATTTTGAAGAGAATAGTTGGTTTGATACCATGCTTTTTTATGGTTCAAAAATTGAAGAATTAGTGGAAAATGTAGATGATGATGTAAAATTATTACCCACAATTGTGGAAAAAATTATTCAACCTCGTCTTACTGGTAAGATAGGCAATTTAAGAACAGGTGCTAAAACTCTATATTTGTTTTGTTTTAATAGACCTTATCACTATTTTGAAATCTGCAACACTTTACCCGAGATTTTGTGACACTTGGACTACTGGTGTTAAAATAACGTGAGAAATGGTCACTAATGGCAAACAAATAACAATAAGGTGTATTGACCAGATATGTAGAATGGAAGGCCATGACTACATAAAGTCTCTTTAAAAAATGAAATATTATTTCTATGGCGGTTATATTGCATGTTCATTATTGAAATGTATTTAAAGCTTCTATGGTTCTTGATTTTAACAGCTTATTTGAGCTTATTTGAGGTTTGCTCAAAAGAGAGTTTTTGGTCAATAGAAAAACTTTGGGGACAGTTTAGAAAATTTAAATTTTTATTTTGCCTTTGTTTAATTTGATGCTCTTCTTACTTTCAAACATCAAAAAAAAAATTTGAATTTGCACAATTATTTTATAATATGATTCTTAATATGATGCTATTAATTGTCCATACTTACTAATGAATTGTAAAAGAAATAAAATTTAATGTTCAAGTTTAATTTGTATGCACACTGATTTGAATGTCATCTTGCTTTTCAGTATTTGCTGAGAAAATCTGGGATCCATTATCAACCACACAAACTTCCAGGCTAGTAAATGTCGTTCAAAAAATTATAAATGAATATCCATCAGTTCATGCTGATAATAAAAAAACACAGGTAAGGAGACATTCCATGTTGTAACACATTTGCAGGCATTCTAAAGAGCACATGCAATCAAAACCATGTCTTAAAAATCTCAATTTGTAAATCAATATGATATAACACCTTTTCCTAAATGGGTTTGCATAGCCAAGTGGTTTACCTAGTGATTTACTGTGATCACTTGCCTATCAACTTTGAGGTTGTGAGTTCGAACCTTGTTCGTGGCAAGATGCATTTGACATCATCTTAAGGATGTTCGCTTGTCATGTTTTGGGATTTTTGTCAGATTTTCAGAATCCTCTGGTTTTATCCATTTGAATGCCTTAACAATTTTTGCCCATTGACCCCCATTTTTCTTTTTATAAATCTTTTACATCTATAATTATAAGCCATCTGTAAAAGTCTTATAAAATCTTTGTTATTTTTTAATAGTTTTGAGAACTTTAACTTGTCAATGATAAAGCTATGAAAAATCAAGAGAGAACATTTTCCCGCCAAAATTTCAATGGGTAATATCTTGAAAACAAGCACATTGACCTATATTTTTTTTTTGCTTTTTTGGTTCCTTTATTAATCCCCTATCAATATATACTAGTGTTATGAAAAGCTTGTTATTTTGAAACTGAGTAGCGAACCTCCTTAATTGACTAGGATTATTAGTTTTCTTGTCGAAGGTAGGTGGTTCTCTCTGGGTGCTCAAGCTACCTCTACCAATAAAAACTGGCAACCATGATATAGCAAAGGGTGCTAAATTTGGCCTTAAATCCACCTTTTCCTTTAAAAAGGACACATCCACTCTACTCTTTTAGTGGAGTAAAAAGACTTTTTCTTGTTATTTGTTTGCTGTCTTGTAAATGTTCACCCTACAATATTTTAATTCATATGATCCATCAACAATAGATTATTGTTAATTAATGGCATTGGGCATGCTAGCTATACATGTAGGTCAGAAATAGGATCAAGAAAAAATCAACTATAGAATTGAGAGGATGTCTTTAATCAGCATTTTTGGAGAAAGCTGATTGGTTTGTTTCTTTTGTCAAGAAAGACATGTGCAGTGGTGGTAATATGGCACTACTCATACTAAACAAAAGTGAGAGGTAGCATGTATTGCTTAAAAATAGTTTAATAAGTTGTTGATGAACTCATTCACAATTGAAATATCTTGCACATTAAAGTGCTGATTTAATGCACTAATTTATCATTAGCTTATACTTGGTTGATTTGAAAGCCAGATACTGTGATTTTCACCTTGAAAAGGTTCAAAACATGAAGGTATAACCTCATACTGCAAGTATATAGAAGAGTATTTGCTATGACACTGATGTGAAATTGGAAATACATTCTGAACTGCTGCCTTATAATTCTGTTATTCTTTTTACAGGAACTGCTGAGAGCTATTGTTAACAGAATGAAGAAGACTCTTGATGATGATGTTTTTATGCCTCTTTATCCAAAATCGTAAGTCTGTTATCTTTTAAAACCTCGCCAAAGTGGTGCATCCGCTTGGCTTTATGGATGTACAAATTTGCAGCCACGCCTGGTCAGAATGGGGAGTTTAAATCTGATGCTTCGTAAAGAGAGTGCCACGCTTTTGCACGTTGAGAACCCTTGCAACAACTCTTTGAGGGGTCCGTGGGTGACCTGTTGCAAGGCTAAATTTCTGTCCCTATCCAATGTACCCTCATTTCCGTGGCAGTCTAAATTTCTCCGACCATAATCCCGGACGCCTATTACAGAACCTACCTATTGTATTTATTGTTAATTTGTTCTCACCCTGAACATGCATGAAATATTTGCCACTGAATGTTAAGCAACCAACAATCAATCAATCAATCTTCAAATGGAGGAGAAATGAATTCATTTTCATTGTAACTATATACATTTGTAAATAAAAGGGAAACATACCGCTTTTGTTAAAATTCAAGATTTTTATGTTTTTTTATGGCTCAGCCACTAAGTGGTCGGGCTATATAGTTTTACCCATGTCAATCATTCTGTCATTCCATCATTCTGTCATTCCGTCATTCCCCAACGAACAGTTAAATAGAATTTTATCTAAATGCCTTCACATATTGAGCTGATTTTTAGATTGTGAGTCTACTATGATGAGTTACAGATCGAGTTTATGTTTGGTTCCGCTCTGCTGAATTTTGACAATTACAGGTTTTAGAATCTGAAAATTTCTTAAATTTAAAAGGTATACAGACTTTTTCTAAACACCTTCACAATATTGAGCTAAGTTATAGTATGTGAGTCTACTATGATGAGTTACAGCTAAGTTTATGTTTGGTTCTGCTCCCTGATTTTTATGAAATTACGGGCTTTTGACTTTGAAATTATGAAATTTCTACTCCTGAAAATGCTTCAGTATAAATAAGAAGATGTGGTATGAGTGCCAATGAGACAACTCGCCATCCAAGTCTTAATGTATAAAATTTAACAATTATAGGTCAAAGCACGGCCTTCAACACAGAGCCTTGGCTCACACCGAACAGCAAGCTATTAAGGGCCCAAAACTACTGTAAAACAATTCAAACAGGAAAACCACCGGTCTAATCAATTTGAAGCTCTTTTTGAGCTGGGCCATTCGTGTGTCGTTCTGACCCGTCTAGTTTTAAAATAAGATACATTTTCTCATCCGCATCTTATTGACAGACAATAGCCATGAGATGAGATGAGGATGAGAAAGTGTTTTGAATTTCAAAAAGTAAATTAATTGTTCATGGCAATTTTCCTAGACAAAGTCAATGATGTTTGGTTTATGATGTCATTGCATTCTCTGTTTACATAACAGAAAAAACCCATCTCACTCGAGTAATGCGTGATAGAAACTAATCATACAGAAAGATCAAAGAAATTTTGAGAAAACAATGATTGTCAATGAAACAAACATCGACCAGAGTTCAAATGATGTGGATGTTAGCAATTATAGATCACTTTAAGGCCTTCAATAATGAGAGAAATCAATAACTGTATTTTCAACTTTAAAACATATAAGAATACAATTTACAAAAACAATGTTCTTTTCAGAGTAACAGAGAATAGAGGATCTGGCTCATCTGTGTTCTTTCATCGACAGTCCTGGACATGTATAAAGGTAATTCATTGCAGTAATATTACAAGCTTTAACAATTTTCACATCTGGTTATTTTCCCCATGCAGTATAAAACTATTTAAATCCTCCTGAAACACTAATTGCCTTTCTGATGCCACACTTCTTGGTCAAAGATTGGTCTCTTGGGGCTATTAAAATAACATTTTCCATTAAAATCTTAGAGATGAACAGATATAAATGGATGGAACCTTGTGATTTAATTAAGACTTGAAGTTATTTATAATTTGAAATCTTTATCAAAAACAATTACATATGTTCCTTAAATAATTGTAAGTATACTTAGTATTTTGAAGATGTATAAAATAATTTATAAAAGTAATATTTTGTCATTATTTTAAAGTAACCTCTCTATACTCATCTCAAATTGGATAAATACTTAATTTTACTTAATGAAATGATATAAAAATCTTAAAAACTTCATTTAGTCCACTTTTGATATTTAAAATAACAATTGAGATTATATCAAATAATTTAAAAACAAAAATACCCTATTAATATAAGTTACTAAAAAATAACTTTAGTATCACCCCTGACTGTTGTTTGTGTCTTGATAACTTTTATGTAGCAAATTATATAATATAAACTATATTTAAATCATATCATCTAATTATAAAATTATAAAATTTTTATTATGAAAAAAGAAATGATTATTCAATATAATTATTATATATTTTTGTTAAATGACTTTCACTTTTGTGGAGACTTGAGATTTCTTTCCAAGCATTACACAATACTGTTGAAGAATTTCTAATTTTGTAAAATTTCATGCAAAATGTATTTAAATAGATTAGATGTTTACACAGGTGTTAATTGAGCTTCCTCTATAATGCTCTACTTTCCTTATCATAGAAGTGGTGTAGATTTGATTGACATCTTAATGGATCATGATAATTATTTTCACATTAACTGCAGAGAAGAGCCTACTGAAAAGCTCCGAGCATCCTCTGAGCATGCTCGAGCTTCCTCATAAGAATAAATCTATGATCCCTTATGAATACGCTTTCTGATGATAAAAGTTTATTTCTTTATTCCGAGTTGTTAGATATGTCTTTATCGGTAATGACGGCAATATATATGTTTTCAAAGTTTTAAAAGTGTTTTTCAAGTTGAAGTAGATTCAAGAAAGTTTTCAAAAATGTCAATTATGTGCAACTTCCAGTTAAATCTGATGCTTCGTAAAGAGAGTGCCACGCTTTTGACGTTGAGAACCCTTGCAACAACTCTTTGAGGGGTCCGTAGGTGACCTGTTGCAAGGCTAAATTTCTGTCCCTATCCAATGTACCCTCATTTCCCGTGGCAGTCTAAATTTCTCCGACCATAATCCCGGACGCCTCTATTACAGAACCTACCTATTGTATTTATTGTTAATTTGTTCTCGTCCTGAATATGCATGAAATATTTGCCACTGGATGTTAAGCAACCAACAATCAATCAATCAATCTTCAAATGGAGGAGAAATAAATTTGTTGTTCATTGTAACTTTATACATTTGTAAATAAAAAGGGGAAACATACCCCTTTTGTTAAAATTCAAGATTTTTATGGGTTTTTTATGGCTCAGCCACTAAGTGGTCGGGGCTATATAGTTTTACCCATGTCAATCATTCTGTCATTCCATCATTCCGTCATTCCTCAACGAACAGTTAAACAGACTTTTATCTAAATGCCTTCACATATTGAGCTGATTTTTAGTTTGTGAGTCTACTATGATGAGTTACAGATCGAGTTTACGTTTGGCTCCGCTCTGCTGAATTTTGACAATTACAGGTTTAGAATCTGAAAATTTCTTAAATTTAAAAGGTATACAGACTTTTTTTCTAAACACCTTCACAATATTGAGCTAAGTTATAGTATGTGAGTCTACTATGATGAGTTCCAGCTCGAGTTCATGTTTTTAGTTCTGCTCCGCTGATTTTTTATGAAATTACGGGCTTTGGACTTTGGACTTTGGAAGTTATGAAATTTCTACTCCTGAAAATGCTTCAGTATAAATCAGAAGATGTGGTATGAGTGCCAATGCGGCATCTCTCAATCCAAGTCTTAATGTATAAAATTTAACAATTATAGGTCAAAGTACGGCCTTCAACACAGAGCCTTGGCTTGCACCGAACAGCAAGCTATTAAGGGCCCCAAAATGACTAGTGTAAAACAATTCAAACAGGAAAACCACCGCTCTAATCTATATAAAGCTCTTTTTGAGAGCAGGGCCATTCGTGTGTCGTTCTGACCCGTCTAGTTTTAAAATAAGATACATTTTCTCATCCGCATCTTATTGACAGGCAATAGCCATGAGATGAGATGAGGATGAGAAAGTGTTTTGAGTTTCAAAAAAAGTAAATTAATTGTACATGGCAATTTTCCTAGACAAAGTCAATGATGTTTGGTTTATGATGTCATCACATTCTCTGTTTACATGACAGAAAAAAAACCCATCTCACTCGAGTAGTGCGTGATAGAAACTAATCATACAGAAAGATCAAAGAAATTTTTGAGAAAAACAATGATTGTCAATGAAACAAACATCCACCAGAGTTCAAATGATGTGGATGTTAGCAACTATAGATCACCTTAAGGCCTTCAATAATGAGAAAAATCAATAACTGTATTTTCAGTTTTAAAAGATATAAGAATACAATTTACAAAAAACAATGTTCTTTTCAGAGTAACAGAGAATAGAGGATCTGGCTCATCTTGAATATGTTTTCTGATGATAAAAGTTTATTACTTTATTCCGAGTTGTTAGATATGTCTTTATCGGTAATGACGGCAAAATATATGTTTTTCAAAGTCTTAAAAGTTTTGAAGTAGATTCAAGAATTATCAAAAATTTCAATTTTGTGCAACTTCCAGTAACCATCAGCAACTTCTGGGAGAAAAAATATCAACACATAAATTACATAGTAATCCTCAATTTGTGATGCCCTTTTTTTTCTGAGAGGTCTTTCAATGGTTGCTGTAAGCTGTAACTTAAAAATTACAATACTATAAAAAGAAAATTGTGAAAAATTTGGCTTCAAACCAAAATATTGGAAAATACCACAATTAATTCATTGTAATATATTAAAGATGTATTTTATTTCAGCTGCTAGGTAACATTTTGAGTTGGCATGGAATCCTCTCCAGTAAAGTACTACACAGTCTCGCCCTGGATGGGTTATTGAATCGTTATATCATACTTGGTCTGTGTAATTCACCAATTGGTCAAGAAACCATCCAGAAATGTCAATCAGTAAGTTTTTTGGACAGATATTGTGTATGTGGTTGTAACATTTTGGTGGCTATATATCACAGTCGCTTGTCAGAAATACTTCCATCAATTTAGTTTGTAGGATTCGGAAGACATTTTGAATACTGTAAAGTCAGAAATTATTACATAAATTTATTGTTGGGCTTTTGAAAAATGGACTAAAATGTGTGATTAATTATTGCAATGTCTTAAAAATCTGACGGCAAATATATGTATCAAATTCAGAATGCGAGTGCTTATTATTGCGATACTCATACATTCCCATTATTCGCATTAATAAAAACATTGGAATAATGTTTTGAATTTACAGTATTATTCTTTGGAGAATCTCCATATTATGAAAACTTTATTGAATCCAACATAAAAGGGGTGAATCCAAGACTCTATAAATTACAAAAATCCATGCTTATATGTAGAAATACATATGTAAAATCACATCTTAGAAATAAATGGCAGCATGACGGTGCTGTTTGAGAAGTCATATGATCTAGTCCCCGTAATCTTTAAGCATGCACAGAAGTAAAAATACTTTTATACATTTTTTGTAAATGGTGTGCTTTTCATTGATTGAAAATACAAAATAAATTCAGACATATACTTAACATCAGAAAATTAATCAATTCTTAAAGAAATGTCAAAGAGAGAAAGATGTTCATCAGACAAAAATTAAAAGCAATTCTTTCTATCAAACTTAAACTAAAAAGCAAGCACCAAGCTTCCCATTACCAAAGCTCTTATGCATACATTGTATATAATGTACCAACAAGAATTTGAAGTATCATAATAATCTGCGTTATATTTTCAGATCATATCAACATTTCCAAAGCAGTGGTTCACAGGTTTAACAGAAGACAGAACAATGCCACAGTTAGAAAACCTCTGTAGATATCTAGTATCAATTTTTAATTCTATTCATACTCAGTCCCGTACAGATTTCCAAAAAATGGAAGCCAAGTAAGTGTACATCTTTTTTAAAGAAAATCAATTTAGGGCAAGGTTAAAGGAATTGGGGAGGAGAGTATTAATACTTGATGATGATTCTACTTCCTGTTGCTAGAATGAGAGGGAAGGGATTGCAGAGGAGAGTATTAATACTTGATGATGATTCTACTTCCTGTTCCTAGAATAAGAGGGGAAGGAAGTGGGGAGGATAGTATTAATACTTGATGATGATTCTACTTCCTGTTGCTAGAATGAGAGGGAAAGGGATTGGGGTAAACATTTGTTGATAAAAAATTCTGATTTTATTATAAATTTTGTAGGTTTGAATAAGGGAAGTTTTAATTATAAATAAAACGGATGAGAAAAGGCAGACAAAAGGCTAGCAATATGTAAAATTCACAATAGATGAAGAAATACATCATATAAAAATTGAAAAAGTTTATAATAGAAAGGGAAACTAAAACAAACCAATTTTT
Organism: Mytilus coruscus; assembly: GCA_017311375.1. NCBI lineage: Eukaryota > Metazoa > Mollusca > Bivalvia > Mytilida > Mytilidae > Mytilus > Mytilus coruscus. The sequence goes on along the minus strand of CM029603.1, from coordinate 58,234,505 downwards.
ACACCTTAAGTTGTTGGTGTTACTTATTTTCCATTGAACAAATTTGAAATTGTTATAAGCAAGTTCAAAAGGAATTACATTATCTTTAAATACCTTCTTTGACCGTTTTCTATTGTTCACAAGTTTGTTTCTTTTCACAAAGGTTCAAGTGTAATTTATAGTTAAGCCTCAAAATAATTTTAGTTTTTCTCAAGTTTTTCACTCTTTTATTATAAAATTTTTAGATAATAGGAACCCTTTTACTATCTTTTAAAATTTATATTTAAATAGCTATATCAGAGTAATTGTTGATCATTTATTTTTATCGTAGATACTAATTTTTGTGGATTGAGGAAAAATTTGATTTTATGCAAGTACATGTATGCACACAAGCATGTAGAAAATTATGCATCATTGAACACTTAAACCCACAAAAACAACATAACTGGTGTTCCGTGAATAATATAGAATCTTGAGTATACCTTACAAATCTAATTGATTATAAATTTTTAAAATTTTTTTGTAACACTAAAATGATTGCCATTGTTATATTTTGCAGAGAATATGCAAAACAGATCAGTAAAATGTTGATTGGTGTTCATGCTATGGATCTTGTAACAAATCTACCAAAGGTCACATGACTAACAGAGGATACTGTAGAGGAATTTCAAAACTTTGTGTTTAACTGTGTGACACTCAAAAACTGCATAAAACTGACAGTAAAACTGTGAATAAACTGACAGTAAAACTGAATAAACTGACAGTAAAATCTGTGAATAAACTGACAGTAAAACTGTGAATAAAGTGCAGTAAAACTTTAAAATAAACTGGCAGTAAAGACTATGAAGTAACTGTTATAGCAGAAACAGTTCACTAAATGAGCAATACCAAACATCACAAATCAGTATGAACAGACCATCCTGTGCTTCTTTAACATGTGTTTTATGAGCAGAAAATAAGTATAAGGGTTGGTTGGAAATATGAATTCTATGTTTGACTAAGCGTTCACAAACTATCTCCCTTGACAGATTGTATGTTTAAAATCTCTTGAGAAAGTAACAAATAAGTATAAAGGTTAATTGGAAATATGAATTCCATGTTTAATGCAGTTATTAAAAATTTACAACAGTACCTGTCATTGTCTTAATTTTTATACTGGTAATCATTCTGCACCAACTTGCACATACACGAGATATCAAAAGTTAGGGCAGTTTGTTATTAAGATTAGAAAATGGCTTACATATAAGAAACTCTCATTTTACTCAATTTGAAAGGAAATACAAGGAGAACTGGTTTAAAATTTATTGGAAATAACGAGACGAGAGACTTTTATTCTAAGTATTTATAGATAAGGAATTCGTTATATGAAATGTATTCTTAAAAGATGATTGGAAAATTATGTATAATAAAGTTGAAAGCTGATGTAGAAGTATCTTTTCATTTGTATTATCATTAGTTTGTTTCTCATCTTCAGTCAAAATGTACCTGTTTGATAGCAAGATCAAACCAAAAGATATTAAGATTAGTATCGTGTACTGTATTTGGTCATGTGTAGTACATATTTGTGTATAATACGCACCCCTTTTCATCCTCCCAAAATGGTATGCTTTTGTTGCTGAGCACAGAGTATTATGATGTTAAATAATAAGGAAAACTGAATCTAAGTGGAATAACATTTAAAACAAACCAATTTTTACACCTTAAGTTGTTGGTGTTACTTATTTTCCATTGAACAAATTTGAAATTGTTATAAGCAAGTTCAAAAGGAATTACATTATCTTTAAATACCTTCTTTGACCGTTTTCTATTGTTCACAAGTTTGTTTCTTTTCACAAAGGTTCAAGTGTAATTTATAGTTAAGCCTCAAAATAATTTTAGTTTTTCTCAAGTTTTTCACTCTTTTATTATAAAAATTTTTAGATAATAGGAACCCCTTTTACTATCTTTTAAAATTTATATTTAAATAGCTATATCAGAGTAATTGTTGATCATTTATTTTTTATCGTAGATACTAATTTTTGTGGATTGAGGAAAAATTTGATTTTATGCAAGTACATGTATGCACACAAGCATGTAGAAAATTATGCATCATTGAACACTTAAACCCACAAAAACAACATAACTGGTGTTCCGTGAATAATATAGAATCTTGAGTATACCTTACAAATCTAATTGATTATAAATTTTTAAAATTTTTTTGTAACACTAAAATGATTGCCATTGTTATATTTTGCAGAGAATATGCAAAACAGATCAGTAAAATGTTGATTGGTGTTCATGCTATGGATCTTGTAACAAATCTACCAAAGGTCACATGACTAACAGAGGATACTGTAGAGGAATTTCAAAAACTTTGTGTTTAACTGTGTGACACTCCAAAAACACTGCATAAAACTGACAGTAAAACTGTGAATAAACTGACAGTAAAAACTGAATAAACTGACAGTAAAATCTGTGAATAAACTGACAGTAAAAACTGTGAATAAAGTGCAGTAAAAACTTTAAAATAAACTGGCAGTAAAGACTATGAAGTAACTGTTATAGCAGAAACAGTTCACTAAATGAGCAATACCAAACATCACAAATCAGTATGAACAGACCATCCTGTGCTTCTTTAACATGTGTTTTATGAGAAAAGATAAAATGTCTTAGTGCTATGTATATGACATTTCATATTGTAGAATTCCTTCCATGTGGGTCTTTCTTGAATTTATCCATATATATATCCTATCATAGATAATATGTTCAGATATTTTCAAGAATTTTAAGAAAATGTAAACTGAAAAATAGCAAGAAGTTTGATTGGAAAAAGGAATTTAATTTTTGACTGAGTTTTCACAAATTATCTCCCTTGGTGTATTATATGTTTAAAATTCTCCTTGACAGATTGTATGTTTAAAATCTCTTGAGAAAGTAACAAATAAGTATAAAGGTTAATTGAAATATGAATTCCATGTTTAATGCAGTTATTAAAAATTTACAACAGAACCTGTCATTGTCTTAATTTTTATACTGGTAATCATTCTGCACCAACTTGCACATACACGAGATATCAAAAGTTAGGGCAGTTTGTTATTAAGATTAGAAAATGGCTTACATATAAGAAACTCTCATTTTACTCAATTTGAAAGGAAATACAAGGAGAACTGGTTTAAAATTTATTGGAAATAACGAGACGAGAGACTTTTATTCTAAGTATTTATAGATAAGGAATTCGTTATATGAAATGTATTCTTAAAAGATGATTGGAAAATTATGTATAATAAAGTTGAAAGCTGATGTAGAAGTATCTTTTTCATTTGTATTATCATTAGTTTGTTTCTCATCTTCAGTCAAAATGTACCTGTTTGATAGCAAGATCAAACCAAAAGATATTAAGATTAGTATTGGTGTACTGTATTTGGTCATGTGTAGTACATATTTGTGTATAATACGCACCCCCTTTTCATCCTCCCAAAATGGTATGCTTTTGTTGCTGAGCACAGAGTATTATGATGTTAAATAATAAGGAAAACTGAATCTAAGTGGAATAACATTTTTCTCTGCAAACTGTGATTCGCAAAGGTATAAAATGTTGACAGTCAGAAAGCAAGCCCTTAAAAACGACCGTTGTTGCTACTTTCTTAAGACAACAATGGGACTGATATTAAAACCCGCCATTCTGAAATTGCGTTAATTTCGCGGAAAAAATAATTTGGCGCCAATTTGGATTTTTTTCTTTTTTCAGTTTCTTAATGCCATTAGGGTCAGAAATAGATTTCTTTCGATTTTTCAAGCATGGTTCTTATTATCAAAGAAAATAATACTTAAACATGTTATAAATTGTCCGTCTTTTAAAAATAACGTAATGCCTTTGATCGTCGTTTAAGAATTATGCGAAATTGTCTGTTATTTTTTTCTTCTTTTTTTTCCCAGATAAACAAAGAATATACAAACTATATAAAAAAATAATAAGTATCTCAAAGTTAAAACAAAAATCAAGTCTAACATTCTATTACCCCTTAGGAAACCCCGTTCGAACTAAATTCCAAACGAAAGACATTTTTTGACATTGTAGTTTTTTTATCTTACACATCGATGTCAACTTGCATCTTTACACAATGTACACACATTTAGTGTGTTTGTTTGAAAAAGCAATGGCGAGTTCAGCTGTGAATATTTGACTGGATTAATTATTCTCTTTAAGTCAGTGAATTGTTTGACTTAACTAAAACAAGGTAAGGAGATCGTATACTGTCTTTACACAACCTTAACCAAAACTCATTTATTGTTTATAATATAAAATAAATTGTGATGAAGTAATCCTGCAAAACTGCCAAAGGTAAATGAAAAAGTCTTGTCCTAAATATGAACTTAAAACAATCTCTTTCAGACTAGCATTTTAATCACTCTTATTCAAAGCATGTTCATACTGAAGTGTGACTTACTTATGACTTGTGATCTAAAACATAATATTGTTGACTTAGCACTCAGAATCTGCTCTGAAATACTTTTATATAAATACAAAAATGCATAATTGTTAAAAAAATTAAATAGAAGAAGAAAAATATTAGACCCAGTCTTTTTTTGTTCTTATCTTTTTTCAAGTTCATGATTAGAACCATTCATTTATTGGTTTGGTGCTTTTCTTTTATAATTTGAGTCCATTCATGGATTCAGTGAGACAAAATTTATTGTTATATTTAGTTTGTTCATACAAGAATTGCAAACTAATTTCCTTTTATTTCAAATAATGAAGAATTTACATTCAGAATACTTTCATTATGGTCTCGTTTAAGTTTAATCAGGTATCATTAATGAAAAGGAGTTCCTGTATATTTGATCATTTTAATCCTGTCTTGATCCATTATTCATGAATATTTTGGCTACCCCTTGTATGATTGAAGTAAAAATTTATTTTTGTGTTCAAATTATTTGGTTACAGCAGTATAAATACTTACCAAAATATAAATATTAAATTAAATCTTGGAATAATAATATTATGGCAAATACTGACATAGGGCCTATTTGAGTATTTCACTTAGACTGAGTTCTGAAAAGTGATAAAATGTGTTTCGCTAATTTTTTTGCACATGTCTGAGAGAAAAAATTAGTTTAATCCATAATTGAGTGGATCAATATATTTCTTATATACTCAAGAATGTTCACTTAAAAGCAAAGTAGTTTTAATTCATGCAAAAAACTACAAATTCCAAAAAACGGGCTTCACTTTTTTTGGTAAAAAAATGCCCATATATGGTAATCACATGACTTCCATTGTTGCTTTAAGAAATGGGGTCAAACCGGGGCCAGCTCTCCGACTGTTGAGGATATTAGGATACATTCTAATCATGGAATTGATGAAAATACAAACTCTAGAATTGTCTGTGAATTAAGGATGTTCCCCAAGTTCTTTTACTGCTTTGTCTGGTCCCCTCCCTTGTCATTCTTTAAATTTTGAACCCCCCCCATGAATCCAAGATTCAGATTCCAACAGTCATGATATTTGTAAGAATTCTGACACCAATATTCTGCATAAAATTCTCTTCCAGAATAAGATCATGTAAAGGAAGTTATGAATTACAACAGTGCACCCATCACATGTTTAAAGAAATGGTTATCATTAGACCTTATGGAAAGCTTCATATTACTTGAGTTTATGAGTCAGAGTTTATATTCTGTACAGATAGATATACACTGCCAAAGCAACATTTTTTTTTTAATAATTTACTTTTTGAACATTTAAAGTTCTCAAACTGACTGTAAATGATGATGATGATAATTGATGGCTGTTTAACGTCCAGTGGCAAATTAATATGCATAATCAGGAGAACATGTTAATGTAATATGAATATTTACCCTGCTTTGTACTAGACCGATACACTGAGCCGGATTTTTAACGTACTAGTTCACAAGGTAACAGTCCGCATGAAAATATGTCACCTTACCCAGACACATTATTCTGACTCTGAGCCAACCAGTCTTTGCTCTTACTCCTAAATGCCACGTGCTTAGTGGAGAGGCAGCAAATACCAATTTTAAAGTCTTTGGTTTGACCTTGCCGGGGTTCGGACCCACGACCCCTCGTACGGTAGGCGAACACGCTACCAGGAGACCACCAAGACGAAATGAGAAAGCAACTTGACAACAATACAGCCATGAATGACATCCAAAGATTTTCAATGATGATCACAGACAAATTTTCCTACTATATATATGCATCTGTAAACTGCCCAAAGTCTAGACATGTGACTCGTGATGTAAATTTACTCATAAACTTCCTTTCTTCAAATTCCCAAATGGTAAGAAAATAAGCATTTAAATATTCACTGAAGGTTTTTGGACAGGGACAATATAAATATAAGGAGATGTGGCATGATTACTAATGCAACAACTATCCACCAAAGATCAAAGGGTGCGGACGAAAACATGTACATTGTACAGGTCACAAAGGGCTATTAACCATGAGCAAAACCCTTACCATATATTCCATAAAACGTCCTTGAATAAAAAATGCAACACTACTGTAAATGTTTTGATTTGACACTACAATAGGGAAAGGACATATACCATCATCATGGTGATTTTAGGAATTGTATAATAACATTTTTTGTCTTGCCCTTCGTTACAGAATGCATTATACGGATACCTATCAATGGTGGCACCATTGTATGTATATATAGTATATATTTAGCTCTTTGCATAAAGCTTAATATATCAGAAGGTAGATGACCAGGAGACTTCATGTCTTTAATAAAGAAGTTTTCGTCAATCATATGACCATCGGCCTTAACTTCATTTTCATGGTTCAGTGATTGCTGTGAAAACTTGTATTTTTTGTCAAGTGAACTTTTCAATTATAAGTAATAGGACAAATAAATAAATTTGGTATATAGAATCATTGCAATGTATGCATGTTTGTCTGACGGTTCACTTGACCTTGATATGATTTCACGGATTGCTGATCAACATTTATTTTTTGATGAATAGATCATTATCTTTGAAATAATAAGCAGTAGGTCAACTATATTTGGTGTATGAAATGATTGTAGGATGATCATGTCTGTCTTGTAGGGTTCATCTAACCTTGACATCATTTTCATGGATCATTGGTTGAAGTTGTGTGTGATTGCTTACGTTTCTCGAATACTATAAGCAGTAGGTCAACTATGATTGCGTTTTTAATGATATGAGTTAGGACTCTTTAATTGCATTTTTTTAAATAATTTGTTTTTGTTTTGTAATGCGTATAAATTAGTTGAACACGCAAAAATTATTTGACGAGCTATAGTTTTTGCAGATGAAAGGCATATGTGAACTTTCAGACCTTTTAAGAATCGTATGTAGTTTTCACACAGAGCAATCAACATCTTCAATTGCATATATTAAAATCCAGAGGGTTTCAAGTCCTACAGCGAATATGAAAAATAAAGTTCAAATATCTCATAAACTCCAAAAAAATATTTTCTTGTTAATATAAAGCATTGTATTTTTAGATTTTCATATTCAAATTGGAGTGGGGGAAGTCCTTACTAAATCGTCCATGTTGAGCTCTTAGATATCTTATTTTGTGTCGTTGGGTTACTGTTTCTTTGACGTCAATCCGACATCTCCTTTTATTCCAGCTTAAAAGTAAGTGAAAAAAGCGAATCTGGTTAAAATTGTAAAAAAGAAAGGTATAGACAATGTCTAAAGCACACTTTAAAAAGTTAAAAAATAATTTTTCTTATCCATTATAGCTGCAATAATTATATAGTTAAAGATGGTAAATTAACAACCAAATTAAGGAGATAAATGCACACACGAGCCCTGCCTGTTGATGAATTTTAAATTAATGTGTTTACTTTTCCACTATTTCTAATTTCATAAATGAATATCAATTTCTCAACATTGCATTTGATTCACCAGGAGATGGACTTCAATATCTGTGTCCCTATATTGACGAAAGTCTGGATGGAGGGTCCTTATCTGTTTTTCTTAAATTCTCTATTCTTTTATATTTTTTTTACACATTATTCTCTATTATTTATATTTTACTACCCCGTTTATCTCTTTTTTTTTTTTTCTCTATTCTTTTTTTTTTGCCCGTTTTCTATTGTATCGGCACATTATTCTATATTCTGTAAACCACATCCAGACCCTCATAGATAACAGATTAGTCACTTAAATCGGCTATATCTGGTCTCAAACTGATAAGGACACTAAGAATGTTCTACAGTATATCTTTATTTTGGTTTTTGCTGAGCTGCCTTCAGGTGTCAGTTCAAGCGTAAGTTTTTAAGAAATTTTAGTTACTTTCCTCTTTAGCATAAATATTTGAAAACGTGCATCATAAACTGTTTATAACACGTGTGCCATATAAGGTTTCTTACGCATAATAATAACACATAATAGTGTTTTCGTTACTTTTCTATAGACGAGAAATCTGTCGTACTTGATTTTCGCAATAATACAAAACAAACAAAATACTAAGAAACAAACAAACTGATAACAATAATAAAAAACAACTAAAAAACTAACAACTAAAAACTAAAAACGTTAAAACATTTTAGCATACGAAAAACACACTTATCGAGATCCTTTAGTTTATTTAATCTTTTGTGCTGTTGGGTTACTGTTTAGTAGGCACATATCATTCATCTTTTTCAGGGGGGCATGGATTTTATTTCGGGGGACAAACATTATTTTTTCAAATTTTAATCAAATACAAATTTTTTTCTCAATTATATACTAATATACCGGCACCAACATTCGATTTTAATCAATGCATTTAACTCGAATAATGCATCGCCCTCTATCCACTACCGTTTCTCGTTAATGGAGTGATCGTAGTGATTGGAATATAACGACTGGATTATTCGGGTTAGATAGAAGCAAACTATTGTTTTCACTTTCCTTCTATACATGATTCGTTCTATTTTATCTTTTTATCAGAAAAATACCAATAAATACCTATGATTCCCTCGTATCATATCTAACAAATGGATCCCGAGTCACATACTTTTTCAATACGACGACCTGCCAACCAATTTCATCTACATCTACTACAGACTTACCTATATTCGGTGGTGAAATTAAGTTCTTTTTGACTTCAAAGAGTTCAGAGGGTGATGCTGTGCAGCTAATTTTCAACCACGAAGTTGTAGAATATGACAAGAAAGGTTGGTAAACTATGTCAAATACATATGTTGATTTTGATACTCAAAACAGATATGGATGGCCATGGAATTATCAAACATTGTACATCGATATATAATTATTGTTGTTAACATATCCTCCTTTTGTAAAGGAAGCTTTAGGGGAAAAAACACGATACTAAATTAAATATTTTCCAAATGAATTAGAAGTAAATAAACTCATCATAGATACCAGAATTAATTTTTTGTACGCCAGACGCGCGATTCGTCTACAAAAGACTCATTAGTGACGTTTGAATCAAAATATTAAAAAAGGCCGAATATAGTACGATGTTGTAGAGCATTGAGAACACAAAATTCCGAAAGGTTTTGCCAATTACAGATTAGGTAATCTATTCCTGGTGTAGAAAATCCTAAGTATTTCTAGAAATTCAAAGTAGTGTAAACAGTTGATTTATAATTATGACCATATCAATGATAATTAATGTGAACACAGAAGTGCTGACCACTGACAACTGAATGGCTCTTTATTCAACCATATATATGTACTATGACAAATTTTATAAATTCTTCTCCTTCTTCGTACCGTGTGAATTAGCACATTGACAATCCGGCTCAGCGAGTCGATCTAGTACAAAGTAGGGTCCATTCTCATATCGTATAAACCTGTCCTCCTCCTCCTTCTCCGCCGCCTCCTCATCCTCATCTTATTCTATTATTATTATTATTATTATTATTATTATTATTATTATTATTATTATTATTATTATTATTATTATTATTATTATTATTTTCACAGGAATATTAAACGTAGACCTGTATTCTATGTATATAATAGATGATACTTTACTTATGATGTATGGCAAACCAGGTTTCTTTGCTAACAACACTGACAATATAAAGGGTGTTATCTGCAAATGGCCCATTGGTAGTGGCAAGTAAGTTTTTATACATTATGTTTGAAAACACAATTGAAATGTCGTTTTCTAGAAATTGCCTGCTGATAAACAAAAGCGAGTTTATATTTCTACAGTGAGATTAAAAATACTTTTGAGCGTTCGTTATCTATAAGTGCCCCACTGGTAATTGAACGTTATTTAAATTATGATATTCACTTTGTTTGAAAATAGTACTGAATGTTCGTTATCTGCAAGTGCCCCACTGATAATGGAAAGTTAGTTTATATTTTTACACTGTGTATGAAAATAGCACTGAATGTTCGTTATCTTCAAGTGACATACTGATAAAGGAAAGTTAGTTTATATTGATACACTGTGTTTGAAAATAACACTGAATGTTTGTTACCTGCAAGTGGCCCACTGTTAATAGAACTTTTGTTTTGATTATTACAACGTGTTTAAAAAGGCTTTTGAAGAATCATTATCGGAATACAGATCTGAGCGTTTTGTTTTACTGTTTACCTTTACACCACGGTATGATTGAACATATGCTATTGTCGTTGATTAATTGACTTGACTGATGACATAATTTCTAAACTGCAATAATAGCACATATTTTATTCTGTAGTTTTTGGGCAAATGAACCTGCTGCATCAAAACATCTCAGTTCATACGATGATATCCGGAAGATCGTGGTAGGTGGAGATCTTGTTCGATTTATTATTACAACCAGGGGATGTAAATGCCCGCCTGGAGAAGACTGTGGAGATGCTTATGTGGGAGGAGACATGAAGGGTAATTTGTTTTAGCACAAAAGGAGTTATCGAGATCAAGTCTATTGCATGTCGTTTTTACGGTGGTTTAAAAAAAATATTTGAAGGTTCAATACTGTGTAATCTCGAATCGCCAGAAACATAATTACATATATTGTAATATAATTGAAACTTCTTCTGGATAATTATACTTTAACGTAATTTTATATGTAAATATGAAACGAATTATTAATGCAGATGAAGTTTGTGTCCATGGGAATAAATTTAAACCTGATTCAATCGAAAGTACTCGGCTCCCCTCTTATATAATATATCATTTTAGATCCTAATTTAAAAAAAAAGTGCATTTGTTGGCTAAACAAATTTACAAACATGAGATTCCAAAGCACTCATCATATTTTAAATACTATTTCCCTAAAACAATTGAATGGATTTTCATTAAAATCAACAATCTAGCAAACGTTCCCAATATGATCTATCGGATTTCATCTGTGGTTTAGAATTCTAATGATTTTCATACATCTTATTATCTTGAGAGCCGGCACCATTAAGCAACCAAATGCAGAAAATAACATTTTAATCATCAAATATGTTGATAGCGTAAACTACCAAGGTATTCAGAAAAAATGTAAAATAGGAGATTATCGGTTCTGCATAAAAAAAAAAAAAATCACAACAACAAAAAAACAAATCATACAGCGGAAATAGTTCCTCATTCAAATAAAAAGAGATGCTGGGTTAATGTCAATCCAAGAAAAACAAAACAAAAGACACATGGAGTGACATACTGCTACTAAACATAACAATAGACAAGTGTCGAGCTCTAACTCGTCCTGAGTACTAAAAGTTATGAATGAAATTAACAAAAACTATGAAAGATCTGCAATCTGAAACTCCCTTAAATAACAACATGTAAATGATTAAAACATTAGATTCATTTAATATTGTTTTGCATATGGCTTATAGGGAACTCGTCCGCCTTAAGAGTAAAATGATTTTAATATTCTATAGATAGCTTCTTTGTTTAGGACAAACTATATGATTTATATTTCAATACTACAAATATTTATACTCTTGTAGATTTTAAGATTACAAAAGAAGGAACTATCAGCTTCTCCAAATCTATGACATTGTTTTTTCCTATTCCAACGAGTCCAATGTATTATCGGGAGGTCTTGGTCGGCAATGTTCATCCAAACAACACATTAACATTTCTGTTGTCGTATGTGGATGCAACAACATGGGAAATAGAAAATGGTGTGACTATGGCGTGTCCAATAGATACTACACCAGGACATGCAGATTTCTATCTTAGTAGTGAATAATATAGTAGATTATACTAGTAAACCAATTTTGATGTTAAACGGTCATTTTGATCTGAATAGCTCTCAAAAGACTGAACAATAAATCATTAATTCATTTTCAATCTTTTGATTCATTTTCAGACTAAAAAACGTTGTTTTGTGGATCGCTTGTACGGAATGTACGTCTTTCTGAAACGCTGTATGGTCATTTCAAGTGATCATATTCTAATCAGTTAGTGGATTAAGTATGTGGCAAAGAAATCATACATAATAATATACAATAACAAGAAGTGGTGTGGTTGACAATGTTAGGTTGCCATGCAGTTGCCATTGTTAGGTTGAAAATATTCTGCATGTGAATTACTAATGAACATGAACATGTGCCCCTACAAATTCGACGATGTGTGTCTACCCTTGTTTAAACCTTAAGATTTCTTTCAATTCCTTTCAAAACTGCCCTAAATTGAAAACAACACTTTATAAATTTCATGCGTCCGAAGCGTTTATCTTTATTTACGTTCATCAGAAACGCTCAAAGACGATTATTTTGAAAGGCAAGGATGTATAAAGAACCGAAACAGTTGAAGAGCTACATGATCACAAATAATTAAAAATGATAGCCAAATCCATCTAAGGTCAACTTTGCCTGTGGGAGTTGAAACCTTAGTTTCTCAATATTTTCTAAATTTAGAAACGGACAATTTAAGAAAGTTTTGTTATAAATCATGTCAATACAGAAATACTGACTACTGAGCTGATGATACCCTCGGGGACTGATAGTCAAGGTGTTAAATAAACTCATCATAGATACCAAGCTTAAAGTTTTGCACGCCAGACGCATCAAACTCATCAGTGACGGTCGAATAAAAAAACTGAAAAAGGCCAAATAATGTACGAAGTTGAGGACACAAAATTCCGGAAGGTTAAGCCAAATACAGCCAAGGTAATCTATTCCAGGGGTAGAAAATCCTTAGTATAAAATTGGCCATGTCATCCTTTTTTTATCATCATTCTACCCAATCATACAGGCAAAATACTAATTGTTATCAGAAAACAAATCTTATCAGAAGGTTTAAACCGCTTCTCAGTCCCGGTAAAATCAGAGGCATGTATAACTATACGTTAAACATATTTAATGTCTGAAATTGAAGCTTAACATTTAGACACAATCATCCATCCTTTGCAACTGGTCATGATTGCAATCTAACAGCAGTTTAGATCAGAGCATTTGATCATTTTGGAGGGTTCGGTACTATATCACAATAGTTAATTTAAAGGGTTAACATTTTTAAACGTATTTCAGTTAATGGCCTTGAACCCATAACGTAAAATGGAAACCGTTTAATCCTAAAAGTGGTGCTCTGGGATAAGTCTGATATGTCGAAGAATGCATGCATCAGGAATATAGCGATAGAGATTGTTAAACTGACTGCATCCTTTTTAAACAAGCTATTAAAAATGTGGATACTTTGTAAATTAAACGAACATGTACTACAACTGCTGGAACTTGCCGTCTCTGTATTCCACAATATTTATACATAATGAATGCATATTCTGGAAGAAAAGATTACCCGAAGAATTTATCTTACCGTTTTCCTACTTCACATATACACTCTATAATTCCTTACACAGTTCCAAATGGCTGATTCTTTAATTGTCAGATGCACGTTTAGGCTTATTGGTGTAACATTTGGACTAGTCGACATTTGGGCTAAATTTTCAAGTCTGCATTTGAGCTAATCCTCCCATGTACAGGTAAACTACAGGTATCATATCTATATTATATATATATATTTAGATTCAATAAGTAATAAATGATATTTTCTCTCATAACATGTTCGTGTTGAATGTACCCTTCAGCTTGCCAGAAGTGTCTGCTCCTGCTCATCACGGTGAGGTGGGAGTGGGATTTTGAGCAGGACGAGTCTTGATAGCACTGGATAATTTGCTTTAAACTTTGTACAACGTACAGGTATAGTAAAGCTATGTTAAGATATAAAAAGTACATCCAATAGATTTTTCTCAAAGATTGGTTGTTGATCTCAATTGTAAACTCACCTTCATTAAATGGTGTAAAGCTTGAAGGTCTTCTATTTTCAAACAATCATGCTTTTCAAATGACCTTATGTCTATGCAGGTTGTATTTTTGAAACTTTTTTTAAGTGATATTCTAATTATTTTATGTCAAATACTAGCTTATCTTATATGTGCTTCTGTTTACAAGTAGAAGTGATAAGAATTGATTCACTAGTAGCGGGTGTCTTTAAGCAGTCGAACATATTAACAGTACATGGTTTAAATTTTTGAAAAGTATCTGAATTGTTAAAGTAAGATCAAGTAACAATTACCTTCTGGCAGGTCATGAGTCAAATCAGGGGTATCCCGTATGATACACACACATCAATTGCTTCAGTGTTCCGATCCGTTTAGCAGAAGGGATATTCAAACGCATTAGTCGGAAACAAACTGACAATGGCAAAAAACGGAAAACAACAGTACACAAAACACAACATTTAAAACTAAAGACTGAGCAACACGAACCCCACCAAAAACCAGGGGTGATCTCAGGTGCTCCGGAAGGGTAGGTAAATCCTGTTCCACACGTGGTAAGCGATTGCAAAGTTGACAAAGGAATCGATCCTTTACTGTTCCAAAAGGAAGACACGAAACACTATTGTTGAATTATAACTTTCACGTCGTCTAGCTGCTCGGCTTTCGAGCTTGAGACATATTTGTGTAGAAAATGTTCGAATGCATTTCGACAATTAATTTCTCCTCAGTGATGCTCGAGGATAAAATATTTGAATATCCAAAATTATGATACAAACGTAGAAGAGCTGATAAAATAAAAAGGACCAAAAGTTAAGTCAAATCCGATCAGTGCATGGGCAAGATACATTCCTTAATTCAAAATGATTATCAGAATTTATAACAGCAAATTAAAATTCAACAATATTCGTATTTTTATACCAGTCCGAAGTACTATCTATTGGGTTGTTGATAACTTGGAACAAATCAACAAATAGAGTTATCATCCCTGCGAAAGGAATAACATTACCGGTACAGTTTTAACAGCATCAGATGCCCATTTTAACAACCTATGTCTCTTCAGTGAGGCTCGAGGCCAAAATATTTGATCATTCAAATAATAAAACACCTGTTGAAGAGCTGATAAAACAAAAAAAGACAAACCATGACAAGGAATGAAATCTGTGAATGTGGGAGATACATTCCTTCATTTAGAGGTAAAAATCATTCAAAATACTAAGGTTTTACAACACAAATACATAGATGAATAGTATGCTATATTAAGGTAAATAAAGTTTTTTTGACAGCGGATATATTCCAATTGTCGTAACTACAATCCCGTACCCCTTTCCCTGAATGTGACCTACCGAATAAGACTTATTAACGGGTAGTACTTACAAGAGCAACACAACGGGTGCCACATGTGAAGCAGGATCTGCTTACCCTTCTGGAGCACCTGAGATCACCCCCACTTTTTTGGTAGGGTTCGTGTTGCACAGTCTTTAGTTTTCTATGTTGTGTTTTGTGTACTGTTGTTTGTCTGTTTGTCTGTTTGTCTGTTTGTCTGTTCTGTTTCTTCTTTAGCCATGGCGTTGTTAGTTTATTTTTGACTTATGAGTTTGAGTGTCCCTTTGGTATCTTTCGCCTATCTTTTTTTTCACCTAACATGCCCTATGGCAGTACAGGTAATGTTGAATGAATTATTTTGGAAAATATATACTGTAAATTCAGAAATTATTGCGTGAATTTATTATTGCGATTTTTCAAAAATGTAGAAAAACTACATACATCTATGGTTTAGTTATCAAAATGCGAGTTCTTATTATTGCGATACTCACCGAGTCGCATTATTCGCATTAATAAAAACCTCGCAATAATTTCTGAATTTACAGTATACATTGTTTGTTTGTTATACCATCTTAATTAATCTAAAGTGTATTATCTCTATACATAACTGTGAAATATCAGTTAAAAGTATTATATTATGTTGTGTCGTTAAAAACTAAACATTTGTAACGATGATAGATGATTAAAAAAGAGTCCTATACTTAAGTCTAGCTTGAAAGTAAATACACTTTGGCTTAATAGTCTGTTTGGAAGAAGTTATAATTATACTGTTGATTTTCAATCTCTGCATCTGATTTGTTTAGGGATAACTATCAAATAGCTTATCTATTGTTGAAATGATACTAAAAATTTTCCTTTTCTTTTATATTTTCAAATTTTGTAGACGTACCTTCCTGTACTGTTTATGGCGCTGATGTATTGAATCTTCTATGAATTACATCAACCGATACATGCGATATTAGAGTTTAAGATTATTATCAGCAGTTTAATTACTTTGAGATTGTTTATGATAATTACGAGCAATCTTAAATATGGTACACAATTATTAATTGTATTTTTGTTTGTTTGTACTTGTGTTCTTTTGTTATCCATTATCTAGTATATCGTTATTTTTATGTACTGATGTTTTTGTGCACCTTTAGTTAATATTTTGATTGAGACTCTAAAGGGTACGATTAAGATCTTACTAACTACAAATTCCTACCACATTTCAAAGTCAGGAATCTCGTCAGTGGAGGTTGTTTTATAACATATGGTTTTCCATTACTTGCATACTTTTGAGTTGATGTCAGTTGTTGACATTTTGTGTTAAGTTACATCACAATATTCGTTAACTCGGGACGAATTAGAGCTTGAAATATTGCAAAAATATCTGTATATTATTGAAGGCTAAGTGTTGCCCTCAGCTGTTTGTTGGTTATTTTATTTTTTGAACCGTTGTCTGACAGTTATATACCCACATCTTCTTTTATTCACAGCAAATAAGGTCGTACAAAAGTGTGTTATCACCTAAGAATAGTTTCATTTTATTATTTTATAATAAATTGCGAACTACTAAAACTTATTAACGATGACATGGATGATAATTCAAGATACAATTGACGCACAACACGTTACAGTATTAAACATAAAATGTCTTATGCTTATAAGTAGAAAGCTTGTATACTCCAAGAAATTTTCTTTCAATTCAAGGTAAGATTTGGATTAATATAATTTTTTAAAGTCATTCATTGTCACCTATTTTAGCAATTCTAACTAGCAATTATTTGTGACTCTCGCAAGTCGTCGTTTTTAATATCTTATTTGCTTTTCCTAAAGTAGTTTGGTGTTTATGGAAGATCTTAGCTAGTAATCGTTTTGTTAAATGACTTTGGTAAAAAGGACAGAAATCGATCCATTTTCGTCATTAAACAAAAATGAATTATCAAAATAAGATGTAACATACTATTACATTAAATGGTATATATCACCAAAAAGAGGTTCCTGTTTTCGACACAGAACATTTCCTGATGTTTATAATAAAATGAAAACAACACGTTAACATTTCATGCCTCCGAAGCACTTTTTTAGATTAACCTTCATCATGAACACTAAAAGCCGAAAATTTGAAAGCCAAAGATGTATAAGAACCATAAGAACAGTTAAAGAGATATATGACCAAAAAGAATATAAAAATAGCCAAATCCTTCTTAAGTCAACTTTACCTGAGGGAGATTAAACCCTTTTTTTTTAAAAAAATATTTCAAAATTTATAACTGGACAATTTCAGACAAATTTGTTATAAATCATGTTAATACCAAAGTAAGTAAGAAAAGTACCGAAGTACTGACTACTGAGCTACCAGTACGCTCGGGGACTAATCGTCCAGCAGCAGAGGTATCGACCCAGTGCTGTGAAAAAAACCCAACAATTTATAAATTTCAGCACAAGTGTCAACCGTTGTGTTGCTCATGACACGGTAAAACAAATACGGTGATAAGTTGCCATTAGTCAGGTCACAATCAAGTAAAAACAGAGAGTATTCGAAAAACAGCGAGAACCTATCTGACAGAACGTCATGACTAAAAAAAAGAAAAAGACCAACAGACAAAGAACAGCACACAAAACACAACATACAAAAGTATAGACTGAGCAACAAGAATCCCAACAAAAATTGGGAATGATCTCATGTGCTCCGGAAGGGTAAGCAGATCCTGCTCCACATGTGGCACCCGCCGAGTTGCTCATGTAAGTACAAACCCGATGATAAGTCTAATTCGGCAGGTCACATTCGAGGAAAAGGGGACGGAATTGTAGTTACATATTTGAACATATCCGTCGCCATCTGTGAAACAGATATTCCAAAACGTCAAAGTAAGACTTATTTCTAATTATTTCTTGAATTTAAAATGGATGTCACTTGGAGGAATGCATAATCAGATGATTCCCTATTTGCAATTTTCCTTTCAAAATTCCCTTTATAAAAAACACATAGTTTTATTCAGGACATCATTTTCACTAAACCTGATTACGTGTTACTCATATGGGTCATTCTTAATTCAAACATTTGTGTTGAAAAAAGTGTAATTTGAAAAAAGAACATTCCATAGGTGAAAATTAGTCAAAAGAGTACTAAAATAATGCTTTTTCAGTCTACCTTTTTGTACGATTACGCATAAATTAAACTGTCATTCTGTCAAATATAAAAACCCAACTTTTGCACCATAAAACAGCTAAGGAATAAAGTATAACAAAAATACCAAATTCCAATGCAAACTCAACTAGAGGCTCTAAAGAGCCTGTGTCGCTCACCTTGGTCTATGTGCATATTAAACAAAGGACACAGATGGATTCATGACAAAATTGTGTTTTGGTGATGGTGATGTGTTTGTAGATCTTACTTTACTGAACATTCTTGCTGCTTACAATTATCTCTATCTATAATGAACTTGGCCCAGTAGTTACAGTGGAAAATATTTTGTAAAATTTACAAAATTTACAAAATTTATGAAAATTGTAAAAATTGACTATAAAGGGCAATAACTCCTTAAGGGGTCAATTGACAATTTTGGTCATGTTGACTTATTTGTAGATCTTACTTTGCTGTACATTATTGCTGTTTACAGTCTATTTCTATCTATAATAATATTCAAGATAATAACCAAAAGGTGCAAAGTTTTCTTAAAATTACCAATTCAGGGGCAGCAACCCAACAACGTGTTGCCTGATTGGTCTGAAAATTTCAGGGCAGATAGATATTGACCTAATGAACAATTTTATCCTCGTCAGATTTGCTCTAAATGCTTTGGTTTCAGAGATATGAGCCCAAAACTGCATTTTACCCTATGTACTATTTTTTAGCCATGTCAGCCATCTTGGTTCGCGGGCGGGATCATCGGACAAATTTTTTAAACTAGTTACTCTAATGATGATTGTGGACAAGTTTGGTTAAATTTGTCTTAGTAGTTTCAGAGGAGAAGATTTTTGTAAAAGATTACAAAAATTTACGAAAAATTGTTAAAAATCGACTATAAAGGGCAATAACTCCTTAAGGGGGTCAACTGACCATTTTGGTCAAGTTGACTTATTTGTAGATCTTACTTTGCTGAACATTATTGCTGTTTACAGTTTATCTCTATCTATAAGAATATTCAAGATAATAACCAAAAACGGCAAAATTTTCTTAAAATTGCCAATTCAGGGGCAGCAACCCAACAACGGGTTGTCCATTTCATCTGAAAATTTCAGGGCAGAAAGATCTTGACCTGATAAACAATTTTACCCCATGTCAGATTTGCTCTAAATGCTTTGGTTTCAGAGATATAAGCCAAAATCTACATTTTACCCCTATGTTCTATTTTTAGCCATGGTGGCCATCTTGGTTGGTTGGCCGGGTCACCGGACACATTTTTTAAACTAGATACCCTAATGATGATTGTGGCCAAGTTTGGTTACATTTGACCCAGTAGTTTCAGAGGAGAAGATTTTTGTAAAAGTTAACAGACGACGACGACGGACGACGGACGCCAAGTGATGAGAAAAGCTCACTTGGCCCTTTTGGGCCAGGTGAGCTAAAAGGGAAGTCCATTAAAACTGACAAAATCAAATGATATCAATCAAACCGGAACGGAAATCATGTTAACTTGTTTGTTGTTTTGTTTTTGTTCAAACGAAAAATGGTCTGTTTAATTCAAATTTATCCATCGTTTTATATATACCTGATATATTCAGCTGATATCAATATTGCTTGGGAGACACAGGTTACATATAAAAATACATGTTGGTTTATTCTAACATATCATAGTTTCTTATGATATAACTGTCTATCTGTCTTTTGTTTGTAAACATCATATTCGTTTTCAAATGTGAAACCTTTGATGATGTTATTTGTTTTCTTAGAATATGCAAAGGTCGTCGATCCTTTGTTTACTTCTAATATTATCATGTAAGTATTTCATTTTTATGTAATATAAAAAAAGGAGAAATGGTATTATTATAAATGAGACAACTATCCACCACAGTTCAAATGGCATGGATATGAGCAATTATAAGTCACCGTATATGACCTTCAACCACGAGAAAACCCCATTCCGTATATCAGCTCTAAAACGCCCCGACGAAAAAAAAAACATGTTAGACAATTTAAAAGACAAATTACCGACCTAATTCATATCAAAACAATATACACAAAAAATATGACAAGCATGAACCAACGACATCCAATGAATTACAGGCTTCCGACTTGAAATGTTCGTCATAATTAATTATGAAACAATAAGTAACTTAAATGTCGCGATTCCCCAACAAATTCAAAGGAGACCGAGTATGATAGACTAGTTTCCTGTTCTTTTGCCCGGTTGCCTATAATTGCTTATATTACACTTCATTTGAACTTTGATGGATAGTTGTCTCATTGGCAATCATACCACATCTCCTTATTTTTATATAGTTTCCTGTTTTTTTTTTATCTGTTTAGCTATACGAGATTGGTGATTCAGATACCCGTATGTTACAAGGAAGAGAACCAGCCATTCGATATAAACATTAATCAATTAATCTATATCATTTTAGGTATTACTACGACCGTACAGTTGAGATTATGTTCAAATAGTTGTAATGGTTGTAGTGCGTGCTGCACTCGTACAGGTTGTGGTTATGAGAGCTCAGGAAGTTGTGTGAATAATAATTGTTATTGTGACTGTGGAGGATATAAGGCCAAGAAGGCCCGGTCGTAGGCGTTAACAGTATAAAGGGAAAAGAAAAACCTGGAACTTCAACAAGATGCAGAAAGTTTTCTAATAGATATCACTTTTCTTTGTTCAAGCTGTATGTAATAAAATAATATCTTCACTTTGCCTGTAATTATTCAGTCGTTACCTTTTATTCTTGCTGCACAACGTTTGCCTTTACCTATTAACTACAAAATTATTGGCCTTATAGATATTAAAATATTTAAAAAATTGATAAGGTTACAATTACTTCAATACAGAAAAATCATCTTGTATCCTTTTTTTCTTTGATCTGTCACAGACAAATCCAATGTCAAAGGAAATATGACCTATAAATGCAATATCTGAATTTAAATTTAGGTCTGCTTTAAAACTGGTATAAAATGAAACGTATAAATTAAACAATACGGAGATGTGATATGATTGCCACTCAGACAACTATCCACCAGCGAACAAAGGACGAGGATGTTTTAACAACAATTGGTCATCGTACAGCGTTCAACAATGGGCAAACCCGTACCGTATAGTAAGTTAAGATTACATTTTCTACCATAAATGTTGCTGTATATCATATTTATGACCTATAGCTGCTAACATTTATGTCATTAAATCTCGGGTGGATAGTTGTCTCATTGGCAAATATATTACACCACCTTATTTTGTAATTATACGGTCAGTAACAAAGCCAACGTTTATGCGGTCAATGCATTTTAACTGCGCAAATAGTAGAGCTGCAGTTTAAATTAAATTTCTATGAAGCGAAATAATTTGGCTTTTATGGCACTGAGTATAATAGACTCGTGCCCTGTCCTTATCTGTTTGACTCTTACAGATGGGTAATTCAGATACCCGTGTGTTGCAAGGAATAAAACCAGGATATGAATATGAAAACGAATTAATTAATTTGTACCATTGTAGGTATAACTGCCACCATACAGTGCCTATGTTCAACTAATTGTTATGGTTGTAGGTCATACTGCACTCGTACAGGCTGTAGCTCTTAGAGCTCGAGGAGTTGTTTTAATAATAAATGCTACTGTGACTGTGGAGGATATGGGAGGAAGTCTTCCGGTCGTAGGCGTTAACAGTATATATGAAAAAGAAAAGTAAACAACCAAAGAGCTCCCACAAGTTTCAGAAAGTTTTCCAATAGATATCACTACTTTTAGGTTCAAACTGTATCATATGTAGTTAATAAACAATTTTTTCTTGCTTTTTGCAATTAATCGACTGTGATCTACTTTACAAATAAAATAAAATGAAATGCATTGATATAAACATGATAACTATAAGGAAATGTGATATGATTGACACTGAAACAACATTCCACCAGTGCAAAAGGACGAAAATGTTAATGATTAAAGATGAATGAACGGCCTTAGCAATGACAAAAATCCATACTGAATGGTAAGTTTAGCTTGCCTTTCTATCATCATATCCTTGATATAGGGTCGCTGCTTACAAGTAAGCTATTGAACCAAAGATTCCAAGTTGAAGTGAAGTCATCATAATGGGCGCCATCACGAGTTAGTTGACCGTTATGGAATTTTTGTATCACAGATGACAGTCACATTTGAGAAAAAAAGGACGGAATTGATGTTAAGACAACTGAAACATATCTTTTGTTATCTGTCAACATAATCACCGAACTTTGAATTATTTAGTGAAAGGACCTCATTTATATAGCCGAACTTGACGTTAAAGTATAATGCTAGCTGTTTTTACTCTTCCTTTATTCCTATATTCTTCTTATATGACGTTTATTTTGATATCTTCCTCCAATACGAAGTCTGTTTCATATGAAAAAAGGAACAATTCTAAGTCGCAAAGAAGAAGAGCACATGTGGTTCCCTTAGGAATGCCGATGGTTGAAAAAAACACGTCTCTTAACGTACAATGTAACAATTTTGTTACCAATCTATAAATCAACCATCTTGACAATGTTAGTATTATATATTTTTTTTTGGATCAGAGTGTTTTTTTTAAAACTCATGATAACAAGACATTTGTATCTACGTTGTAAAAAAAATGGAACGAAAAATAGTCTCTTTTGTCGTTAAAGTCTACATAGATCTTCCCGTGTGACACTGGAATATCCAAACCTAGAGGAGAACACTTATTGCTGTTCATATCGGTCTAGTTCCCTTCGCTAAATTTTCGCAGTATAACAGAAAACTATTGATTATTTTAAGCAAAAATAGTATTAAGTAACGATTAATGTAATTAAAGTTTTCTACTAAATTAAATTCAGACGGATCTTAAGTTTATTGAGATAGGTAAAAACTGATTCATAACGATAAAGGAACAAATCTTTATTAAAGGGGCGCAATTGGCGCTCATGGGAATAAACACAAGTTCTCGATAAATGTTATTGCCGAAACGTACATAGATGTTGGCAGATTTTTCAAAGGACAATTTGATTTGATGAGAACATTTATAATAGTTAGGGATGACAATAAATATTTTACGAACTATCTACCAATCTTTTACAATAAATACTCCCATTTTAACATAACAACATAAGAACTATAAAAATTGTAGTAGGTATGAATGCCCTGAAAAATAAAGGAAAGTGACAATAGTGCACAATACCTGTCCCCAGAACAACCGCCACCAGACAAGGACAACAATAAGCCTGGAAATAAATTATTGCTGATATCAGCAGGCCTACTCTAGAAATAGCTTAAACGGAGAAAGCAAACACATATACAACTGTTACATTATTTGTATAAATGTCGATCCAAAAGATACAATTCTTCCATGAAACTATCTTCATTTCATACATACTAGTACTAGTACAGGCATTTGATTTTGGGATTTATCAAATATGGAAATCATTGAAGGAAATGCAATTAATTTGAACATTTCTTTAAAACGTCAAATTCATTTCCAGTATTAAATGACTTAACTATTTGTTCACAACTATGAAAATAGTCATACAAGTACTATGACTTGAAAACAATTAACGCAAATTCGAAAACAGCCCCTGTGATAGGGGCATCCGATACAATTTCACATTATATTGTAATTTTTATAATTTTAAAATATGTTGTAGCCCTGGTCGAGTTATAAAAGAAATCACCAAATAAAACATAGGTCACCGTGTTTGTTTTCGAGAAAATTGAGGCTGAAAATTAGGGATTTTTGCACTTTAGTAAAAAAGTTGAGCAAAGGTATAAAAATTTTGGAGTAGATATTCTTCGTCATAAATTGATAAGATTGGATTCAATCTGAAGCTGTGATAAGTGCAAATAAGGGGAAAATAAATCCCGACAAGAATGACTAGTTAATTCTTCAAGCCATGCTTAAAATTACGGATGAGATGCTCAAAGTTGGATATTTTTTACCTTAAAATGTGAAAATCGAGAGGCTCTTAAAATGTCATTTTTCTCATTTTTCTACATTAACTGTCTTTTGTCATGCTTTCTCCAAATAGTAAATAAAAAATATATGTCACCGTGCTGGATTCGAAGATAAATCGCAATTTATCCTAAAAGTTGCGTCCCCCTTGGTAACCTCAACGTTAGCGCAAAAATGTACGACGTCGCTGGCTGACAATTTCGACGTCATCCGCCAATTATCCCTGCAAGGTTATCGGCGACATTTTCCAAGTGTTTATATATTGCTTATAAAGGGCTAATATTTTTTTTAAATAAAAAAGTGTGTATCATAAATAACTCTCTCTTTTATTCTGTTCATATTCCAAGTGAGAAACATCTCAGGTATAGTTATTGCGGACTGTTGATTTTTTTTACGGCTTAATTTAAAGACTCGCGGCAATTTAGAGCTAGACATGTCGGAACTGTACACACTCGTGTATTGTTGAAGACCATATGTTGACCTTTACTTGCTTTTTTTGTTTTTGGTTGGTGGGCTGCTGTTTCATTGACATACCATAAAAACATCCTTTTATTCACATTTTAATCGCTTTTAATAATTTCACATTTATTCATAAAATCAAACTGTTATTCAGGTGAATGATTACAATTCAAGAAAACTTTACAATAATTTTGAAATATTTTATAATTCTTGATCTGGCAAAAATGATTCAATTTATATCTGAAAAAACAGGACGTTTCCTATACATTTTTTTATGCATCCGTCATAAATATAGTTTTGGTTTTTGTGTCCTTTCTATTCATTTCCCAAATATCCAACATATACCGTCCAAAATTACAATTTTAAAGCAAGTCACTTAAAGCATTTATAATTAATAAATGTTCAGAATTACCATATAATGTTGTAGAAACCTCAAAGTATAGCTGTGATGATTTTTAAACAGATTTAAAGACCTTCAAAAAGTGTGTAATAAATTTATGGAAAACTGGCCCTACCTCTTTTGGTTTTGTGCCATTATATTGGCATACATTCTCTTCGTAATAACCAGTATTTCATGTGTTTTTTTAAAAAGTTTTGATTAAAATCGGAATACTTATCATTATAGCGTAATTTTGTTAGTAAATTACTATAAAATATATTAATTTAAAAGTTGTATCATCGCTAATAATTGCGGCATACTATTATTATTGCGTCCTCTCATATTTGAAATAAATAAATGGAATAAAATGTTCCGACCGGCGTGAGGAAATTTACTTCTTTTGAAGTGTAACTTTCGATATGAAATTTGAAACAAATTGATATTGACTTTGCTTGTTACTAAAATGCACCGCTTTAACGTCGCGCCAATAGTTAACTCCCTTGAAACTGTATCGGATGCCCTTAAGCTACAAATTAACAGATAATTGAATGTTTTGTACCTTCTCAGGTACAGACTCAGATTTCTCCTTTACATTCTATTCATTTTGGAATGTCCATATCTTTGATGGAGATATTCAGTTGAAATTTTGAAACTGAATTGCTGTTATCTTCTTGTCAAAATATACATGATAGTTATGAACCATTTCCTTTGTACATTTGCAGATCACATTTACGGATAAGGCCTATTCAAGATGACCTTGTAGATTTGAAAACTATTAAGAATACATTTCCTATCTAGTAAAGGTCATTACAAGTCTACAGTGATCAATAGCCGGTATAATCTAACACAAATCTGACAAATCATTTCTATCCTATTTTGTCGAGATCGGAAAGCCGTAATGTGTTCTCATACATATATAGCAAATGTTCACCCTAGGTTATTCTACGCACTTAAAAAGTAAAATAACAAAAATACCGAACTCCAAGGGAAATAAAAAACAGAAAGTCTTTTATAAAATGGCAAAATCAAAAGCTCAAACACATTTAACGAATGGAAAACAACTGTCATATTCCTGACTTGTTACAGGCATTTCCTTATGTAGAAAATGGTGGATTAAACCTGGTTTTATAGCTAGCTAAACCTCTCACTTGTATGATAGTCGCATTGAATTCCAATTGTCAATTCTTGATCTCGATGGTTTACACTCTTATACATATCTGTCTTTACCTAGACTGTGAGATTGAAAGTAACTTTAGTACACTACTTGAAGTAATAGATAACATAGAACTGATCGCTGTTTAAGACCCTGTGACACTTGACCCAGTGTTTTGCATCACACACCGAAACCGGCTATACAAAAGAGTTTTCGGAGGAATAAATTCAATTGTAATTGGTTTGATCGATTGATTATTGTTTGACAAATATTTCACGTTGAAAACAAATAAACAATACACCAATAGGGATCATCTAGGATGGAGGTGTGAATTTCGACTTAACTGAAAAAGTAGAACATGATTGACAGGGGCAGACATTATGTCTTTCAAAAGGGCTTTCATTGATGTCTTATAGTCTAAGAGTTGTTAAAATAATTTTGCAACGTGCAGCGCTATCTCTGAACAAGGCACCAGATTAACGTCCCCATTTTGACCCGACGTGGATGCGTATTTTTACATCCCGTACAAAACAAATTAGAAACCTCTCTTAAGCATAGATTTTACTGCCGAATGGAAGAAGTCTAGAGATAACCAAATTTATAACCCAAATTAATCCTTTGTTCATAAGGAATAATTCAATTTTTCCATTTCTATAATTGCTGAAATAATAAAAAAAAAACGCTTAGTTTTACATTTTATAGATTAAAAGAGGCGGTATATACCATAGGGACATTTAAAGTCGAACAAAAACTGACAACACCATAGCAAAAAAAAAAAAAAAAAAAAAAAAAAAAAAAACTAAATAAACTATTAAAAACGAACATGTTCACATAACACTACAAAACTAAAGACAACATAAACCAAGAGAAAAATCATGAATGACATCAGGTGTCCCAAAAGGGTAAGCAGTCACTACTCCTTATGAGAAACCCGTCGTATTGCGAAGGCAAGTACTAATCCGGAGATAAATCTCATTTGATTATGTCACAATCGAGAAAAAAGAGGACAATGTTGTGTTTACGACAAATTTATGTATATCCATGGTCATTTGTGACATAGAATATTCCATAACTTTCAACCAAATTGAGATGGCGTCCTGAAAACTTTCGAAGGGATGACTTCAACTTTATCACGTGGAATCATTGGTCCAATAGCTTCCTTGTTAGCAGCAACCCTGTTTCACTGAGAAAAAAAAAATGAAAGGAAATACAAGTTCTGGAATATCGTATCAACTGGGAGATATGTACTCCGTATGCAGGTGGTGCTGGAATGTTGCTATATAGAAATAAAAGGTTCACAATTGGGCAGCTGAAATCTATTGATGTTCAATAGACAACAATCTAAAAGTCATTGTTGTATACGAGAATCTTTTAAGATACTAGTCTATCAATGTTCATTTTCAGAAGACAGGTTGAATATAATAAGTGATGTCAAATAGAACATTTTTACCTTACCGGTTACTAAGATAATCTTTCAACCGATTAACATGTTAACAGGTATGAAAGGCAATTTCAAAAGAAAATGTATCGTAAGGGTGACTGGGGTAAAGAAATATGATCACGTTTGGTCTTCTTCCGACCTGTAGTAAAAAGTAGAAGAACAAAAATACCGAACTCCAAGGAAAAAGTAAAACGGAAAGTCCCTTAACAAATGGCAAAAACAAAAGCTCAAACACACCAAACAATTGGAAAACAACTGTCATATTTATGACTTGGTACAGGCATTTCCTTATGTAGAAAATGGTGGGTTAAACCTCGTTTTATAGCTAGCTAAACCTCTCATTTGTATGACAGTCGATTAGATTCCATCATACTGACACCAATGTGTGATCAAAACAAAGACATAATAAGAAACGATGTCAAAGATTGGGGTGAAGCATTCAACATTGTGTTATAATCTGAATTACCATAAAAACAAACAACTATGTCAACAAAGAAAAACAAAATGGCATGTGGTCAATCCATAGACAAAGCACATAAGCAACGATGAAAGACAAATAGCACAATAACACAATAGCTGGATGAATAAAACACTTGCAAAAGTCTTTTTGGCTGTGTGGGATGTATCAATAAGCAGCCAAGTATGGTCAGAATGAGAACAGTAAACCCGATGCCCCATGTAGAGAGAGTGTCGCGTTCTTTGCACGTTAATAATTCTTTCAGGAGCTCTTTGAGGGGTCCATATGTGGATTATTTTCTGACTCTATCAAATATACCCTAATTTTCAATTAGCAGTACAAATGTCCCACCCTCCATGCCGATCGACTCCCATTACAGGACCTGTCAATTGAATTAATTGTGAATTTGTTCTCATTCTGAACATGTAAAAATATTTTCTACTGCACGTTATGCAAACGACAATCAATCAATCAATCAATCAATCAATCATAGAAATTTCTGCAGTACTTTATCACAGTGTATGGTTATATTGCAAGACTACAATCCACCTAGTCTCTAAAAACATCAGCATTAACACCAAGCTTAAACTATTCGACAGGAATGTAAAATCAGTTTTGCTGTATGGATCAGAATGCTGACGAATTATAAAAATTGACATACAGAAGGTAGAATCATTCATAACAACTGCCTGTGCTGGAAATGAGCAATTGTAAGAACATCACAGATGAGATGAAGCAACGACGTTTTAGATGGCTAGGCCACGTTCTGAGAATGCCAATTGAAGTAGTTCTCAACTGGACACCATAAGGAAAGAGAAAACAAGGCCGACCTCGCACTATCTGGATGAAAACTATTGCGGCCGAGCTACAAGAAATTGGCTATGCCTGGGAGAAAGCACAGTATATGACAAAAGACAGTAGAAAATGGAAGAAGTCTGTAGTAGCCTTATGTCCCAGTCGGTATGAAGAGGATAAGTAAAAAGTAAATGGCTATCTGATGTGATATGATATCGTCACACCTTTTCCTTAAACATTCTCTATGGTTCGTGTCTGCACAGTACTGGAACGACCAGTATATACTAAGATTGCTTTGAACGATTTTAAAATCAGCATTTCGTTTGAAATATGATCAAGCCTTCGATGTGGATGATTTGCATTTTTACATTTACGTTCACTCAATATTAATTTAGAATTAAATGAACAACCAAATCGTAAAATTTGAACAGCTTAGAAATGTCCAATGTATGTTTTTTACACACCTTTACAAATTGAGATTATTTAAGATTGTGTCTCATGCAAATACTAGACAAATTGTTTTCGTGCGAATTAATTTAGGTACTATTGAAATATAGTCATCGCTTATTAAGTCACAACAGGATAATTGATCTCATTAAGTACCACGATGATCATGTTAAAACCTTAATTTTTGTTGTTTTTTTTTTATGATTTCAATATATATATATATATATATATATATATATATATATATATATATATATCATGTACAGCACAAACAACATTTTCCAAAAGACCAAAAAAGTGAAAAAGTATATTTTAACAAAACGCATTTGACTAGCAGGTCGAACAACTGATGTTCTTAAACCCTACCGACTGCCATTGGCGATTGCCAAATAAACGGATCACAAGATGTAACAAAATGAATCTTATTAATTTATTACCAATTAGAAAACAATAAACTTTTGAAAAGATGGTATACCGCAAACATGAGGTGCAAAAATTTGTACACCATATCCGGATTTCGACAACAAACATAAACGGTAACAGTGTACCCCTTTTATGGTTAACATGGTAAAATAATGTGGATGTTTTGTGATACAGGTGTTCAGATATATCCACTTGGTATCTGTGTAGACACTTGCTGAAACATATGTGTAGTGGGATCGAGTACTAGCGATCTAGTCGTCATTTATCCTGATAGACAGGGCTGTAGACAACTTGTATTTAGTAAATATGGGCATCTTTTTAAAGATTACTATATGGTACGGATTTTCCCCATTGCTGAAGGCCATGCGGTGACATACTGGCTTTCATCCACGTCATATAGTTTCCAGTGGATATGTGTCTCATTGACAATCATACCACATCTTTAATGTTAATACAGAGAAATTATGGCCACTCGTTTGATACATTAAAGAAAAACTTATTTTCGTCGGAAACGGAAAGAGATGACAGCTAACATTTTTTAACATTAGATGATAATTTGATTCTGGATGTAACGTTTTTTTCATGATTTAATCCTTAAAATTGAATTTAAAATTAAATTATAAGGAATGACTATATTTTTTTTCGAAATAACCTCAAAAATGTGGTGCACACTTTTAAATAACACGCTACGCGAGTTATTCAGTGTGCACAACATTTTCGATGTTATTTCTTCATAGACAGAAAACCTATTACAGTCATTCCTCAATAAGATATGCAAATAAAACTATAACACTATTAAAGGGATAGTAGCTACGGTTTTGACAAGATTATGACCAAGTTTTAAAGCTGCTAAATTCAAAGATATGTACTAAAACTTCACAATAAGATCGCTGGAATGTTTACCTAAACTATAGAAGTGGTAATAATTAACAGATAACTGTATGGTATTTGAAGCTTTGCGGACGTCCATCGTTAGTTTTACTGTCGCAAATTGAGTTTACCTGGCGACGCGTAGCGGAGACAGGTAAACGGGTATTTGCGACAGTAAAACTACCGATGGACGTCCGCAAATCTTGAAATACAATACAGTTATCTCTATTCTAATGCAAAATAAATACATAATTCAATTTTAGTCATTATTTCAGTGTAAAATTTTAATTAAACGAAAATTCCGCGAAATGATGTTATCTTCTTTGGCCCCTAAACTAGTTGACGTCATAGGTATGCTTCCAGCGTCAAACGTCAACACCGGGCGTTTTCTGGCTTTTTGTTCGCCTCAGAATGTAATAAAATTTGATAAAAAGAAGATTTCTAGGTGCAAAATGTGAGTTTTTTTGCTTATTATTGGAGAAATTACATGTCAATACATTCCGGAATTCAAAATGTCGGCTTCTTTAGTTACAGACAGGGAGATAGAGAATTTTACGCTTACTGTCATCCAATTAGAACCATTGATACAAAATAATTGCATTAGAATTGATAATTAATATCGTGTTGCGTGCCTATTCATCTCATTAATTATGCATCGGATTTACTTCCCGAACTTTGCCGATACAATGAGTGAAATGACCCAGATATAAATATACATATTTGACACCATTTATCAAATTATGTAAACAACAAAATCAAACAAAAGCCTGCATATTATTCGAACCCAAGGTTCTCAAACAATGGCGATATTATACACTTGTTTTTACATTTGTATGATAAAACAATACCGATAAAATATACACGTGTTTGTGAATTGAATAGGGGTCATCATGAAGGATACACCGGAAGAATAATATTAAATTGTTAGAGTTGATTTTTAATTTCTGCTAAGTTGGGAGATAACTGCCCGTTAATTAATAAACGTATTTTGGGCAATAACGATTTGAACACGTCGCGATTTGTTTTCATGTGATCTGGAATAATTTAGAAAGTAAAACATGCGAAAACCATCGTATTGTCGGCTACTTCTGTGTGACTTTGCCTGTGTGACAGGTTTTTTAAGTGATTTTAATGACCGATTTCATCGCCGTTATTTATTTTCAATTTAAAATAACTTGTCTGCACCTCTTTTCTGTTCCCTTTTCTCGCAGAAACTGTACATACACGTTCCATTCCCGCGATAGCATTCCTCTTTTCGACATTTTCCCTTCGAGGGACAACTTCCGATTGCGCATTGAGGACTGCCTAGTTAAGGTCAACATAGGTCATATGAATAAGGGTTGGCTTAACATCGAATTTTTGTCTGGTAGACAAAAATCAAATTCAGGTGTTAAACTTTAAAAAGCTTCTATAAATGCTAAATGGAAAGTAAACAGTGATGGTTTTATTTATATTTAATCAACTTTTTGTAAAAAAATCCGGCATATAGATTAAAAACATAATTTTAATGAAAAATATACGTAGCAAATATTTCCCCCAGAACTCTTTGGTTTAAATTTGCAACTTAATTAAAATTCAAAGAGAACACCTGAGCTCCGAACTGGGAATTCAGGAACCGGTCTTTTTTGTACATTTAAAAGAGATCCAAGCTAAACTCTGTGGGAACACAGAAGAGAACTCAAAATATAAGCTAGCGTGCAATGTGGGGACATGTTTTATTTTTCATCTTGCTATATCCCGCTGGCTATACTGTAACGACTTATTCATTTTGAATTAAGAACAAATTTGAAATGATTAAAATACTGAATTAAAAGTCATATAGAAATAATAAAATATGAACTGTCAATAATCTTGAAAATATATTAATCAAACATGTATTCGAATCGATTTAATGGCATCTCAAAGTTAGATGGAAATGTTTTCTTTTCGGCTTCTCGGTTCTGGCATCTATGGAATAAGCGATCATTCACTGGCAATATGTCACGTTTTTTCATTCTAAATAGTTAGTTCCAGTAGCAGTACGTCTATATTACAAATCTGTATGATTACTGCATCCATTCACTTCAAAACCTCTAACTATGCTGGCAGCCTTTGCTCTAAAAAAAGCTTGGTTAACAACGCATGAATGACGTCACGAAATGACGTATTATGAAATGTGACTAAATTCGGAAACAATTAGGATTGATTCCGGAAAAAAACGGAGCTCTACTTTTATTAAACCAGATTGTCCTAATATGATAAACTTAGTTAACCGGACGTTCCACTTGTATTTCCTAGAAAATATTGATTCTTTTTTCTAAGCATATCATTGAATGTACATTATTGGAATAAGGATCATCATAATTTATTGACTTTTCTTTAATATTCGTTAATATGGTAAGATTAGACTATTTTTTTTCGCCTGCAACAATAGATATCCCACATGGAAAGGAAGTCGATGGAATATCTGTCAACCAAAAACGAATGACATATGTGTTCAACCTGAATACGAAAGACACATTTGTTAAACCTTACTTGGGGGAACATTTGCATTTGTTTATTTGTACCTTCGATGGTATTTCATATTGTATATATTTATATTAAGAATTTGTAAGCCCTCAGTGGATAAATATTTTGAAAAAAAAAATCATGTACTATATAAGCGCTTCCTTTTTTCTTTTCTTTTCATGCCTCTCGATCTATCTGTATATGTTTTCGAACAGAAGGAAAGCTGTATATAGTTTTAGAAAAAAGGTACATTGTTTTTGTAAAAAGAGAAAATCTCACAATAATCGGTTATACGTCATATGAACACCTAATCGGCCTTGAACTTCGAATACCACAAACATAAGGTTAATATATCATATGCAATCTTAGGTCATAAGCGTTTTCACCTATTAACAATTCCCCTTTCATTCACAAAACAAACATATTTTTTATGAAACTTTTAATGTTAATCTCATATTTATGTACAGTTTTTTTATGGTAATTATGAAACATTTTTATAACATGTCATTACTGAGAAATCATTGTTTGTATACAAATATTGAATTTTAGTATCATTTTTTCTATATAGCCATATAATTTTTTTCGTGGAGAAATTCATATTTGTCTTTAAACAATGATTTCCCTAAGAAATATAAATCATAAATATATTTAAAAAAAACTGCTAGAAACTGCAGACATTTTTTGTATTTAATGAAAACAAATTCATTCAATTTGAACAAGTAATAGCTCCAGTAGATTTGTTATTAAAAATGAGTTTTTTTTTTATATGAAATGATAAGGAAATTTCCAAAAGGTAAACACTTTAAACTCAATCTTCATCACATTATTTATATGGTTAGTAAATACATAGATACAAATGACTTCAAAAGGAATTCGAGTAAACTTCTCGTCTTCTATGTTTAAGGAGGACTCAAAGTGCCTGTTTGATATTCAAAATATATGGTGAAAACCTACCTGAGACCACCGAAAAACAGAAATACCCCCCTCCCCCTGGCCTTTCAATGTCCACAAAATCTAATAATCTTTTAGACTACGTATATATAGATACAGATCCTCTCAAAAGGATTTTTCATCTCATCTTCAATATGTAAGGAGAGCTCAAAGTGTCACTTTTCAATTAAAAATCGTCGACAATTAAGGTAAAAGTGCCCAGGACGTTGACTTGATCTTCCTGATCTCTCTCTCAATCTTCCTAATATTATGCATAGAATAAGCAAATATATAGATATGAAAGACATCAAGATGAATTTGATAACGTCCGAAAGATTAGCGAGGTCAATGCAACGCATGTTCCCTTTTTTTGGTTGATTTTCTTGTCTTTTATTATAGTAAAGGGATACGTGTAGGCCACCGAATATATCAATAGTGAAAAACTTCAAGGACATCCTTTTGATAGTGTTAGAATTGATGCCTAGCCAAACTGTAACTGAAATTTTGCCTAGCCTAACTGTCACTCAAATATTATGTTGGAAGATCAGGAAGGTCTCATTGTCATCGAAGCGGCCCCCTGTAGTAATTTTCAATCATACTTAACCATACCACTCAGTATACAGAAAAAAAAGTAATAAGGAAAAGGGTCACATGAAAGAAAGTCACAAATTTGGTAGGAAAAAGTCACACACTTCATTAATTCAGGAAAAAGTCTCAAATCTTATGGGATATAATGTTCAATTTGTACAAATGATTAATAGTATTTCATTTCTTTAATATCTTTTTAAAAGTTATTTGGAACTTTCATTGGAAAAAAATAACGTAAAATAGAAATAAAAAACTGTATTTAGAAAAAAAAGTTTTATAACTGTCCAGACAGTAGACGATTGTCAGGAAATGTGAATAATGAATTACAGCCAGCTAATTAGTTGATAACCTTCAAGGAATTCTTTTTAAAACTTTTACATGCACAACACTTTGTTTGTAATCTTTGAAAATGTATCCAATTGCAATAAATAAAAACATTGAAATACATGTACCACACTTCTGTATTCTAACTTAATTAGTTCATTCAGAGAAAGCGAATGGTTTTAATTACAATTTGTATAAAATATACATAAGATTCTTAAACCACCAGATTTATTCCAATTGAATACCATATATATGATTTGCAATTGAATTCTTTCAATTTCCTTGAATGTCATTAAAAGATGTTGAAATACTACATATAATTTTCCTTTGACTTTTTCCGTACATCACAGACATAGTACAAAAGTCACAAAATTAGTAGGAAAAAAGTCACAGAAAAATAGTCAAAAATCTAACATGAAATAAAGTCACAGAGAAACAGCATTTCTTTACCTTTTTTACTTCTCAAGTATCTTTTATTGCCCTTTTTTATGCACACAGTGCATGTAAACTCAGCTTTATTTTTTCCGTTTTTTATTTATTTATTGCTTTTGTTACGGTCACAATTTATCTTCTTTAATTTTTATAGTGGGTTTTGTAAGGGGGAGGTTCAGATCTAAGACCAGTTAGTATAACCCTTCTCCAAATACATGATCATATGCCTGTCCAAAGTCAGGAACCTTGTCAATTGTTATGGTATGTCATATCTTAATGTTTTGCATTATTTGGAGAATTTGGTGTTGATGGCAGACCTGTTATTGTTTATGTTGAATTTATTCAGAGTTTTGATAAAGAATCTGTACTTTTAAAAGCTTTTTGAATTGATAGTAACTTTGAGTGATTTTTATTCTGGATTGTTGTCTGATTGAAGTATAACTACAATTCCTCTTATTCATTTTACATATATAATCTCTTATTCTGGTGGATGTTCATTATTTTATTCTCATTGACAGTTCTCTTGTAGAATTTTTCGTTTTGTTATACGCCATCACAGTGTGTTTGAAATGAAGTTTTAAGTTACTTTTCCTTGTCATTGACTAGATATAGACAATCATCTTATAGGGATTTTGTGGGATTCTGACGTTCCTGATGTCATTTCTGCCACAGTGCAATTTTGGCAAATCCTTTCTACCTGATACTAAAAACAAACAACTTTTCCTCCACACCAACACATTAAAAATTATATCTAGCGAAAACCAATATTCTACATAGTAATCGTCTAGTATATTTTTACGACAAAACAGCGCACGAAGTCTGATTTTGAAGATTTTGTGAAACGTTTGTATTGCTAACGTTCTAAATTTGCGGTCGTACATGAATTCTAACAAACACATCGCACTTTGGACCATTTCGCTATTTTCTATGCAGAAACCTAAACATGAGAAAACATAAGATATTGAGCATTTTATACCCTAATTTGTTTAAGATAGGTATATATAGATTAGACCGTTGGTTTTCCCGTTTGAATGGTTTTACACTAGTAATTTTTGGGGCCCTTTAAAGCTTGCTGTTCGGTGTGAGCCAAGGCTCCGTGTTGAAGACCGTACTTTGACCTATAATGGTTTACTTTTATAAATTTTGACTTGGATGGAGAGTTGTCTCATTGGCACTCATACCACATCTTCTTATATCTATATAAAATCAAAATAATGGTTAAAGCAGCAAAGCAATGCATTTTATTTCAGATTTATTAAAAAAAATCTAAGCGTTTATTGAAAAGTTCGTAGTTTATACCAGTCACATTTAATCTACAGATAAAAGTGATATAAGTTAGGGCTGCCGTTTACGTACATTATTCTTATACCAAAAACGCTTCCAATTTAAGATTGGTCTTTCACTAAAAATAGTATTACGTCGTGTATTTTTATCACGATTACGTCGTCAACTTTAAAATAAAAAAGCGAAAAAGAAAGGAGCATTGATCCT
Source organism: Mytilus coruscus (assembly GCA_017311375.1). Lineage (NCBI taxonomy): Eukaryota > Metazoa > Mollusca > Bivalvia > Mytilida > Mytilidae > Mytilus > Mytilus coruscus. The sequence continues at coordinate 58,197,315 of CM029603.1, read as the reverse complement.
GTCAATTTCGAGCATTTCTGAAAAGCATGATGTTAACATGGATAATAAGTATTTTTTCACGTGAAATGACCAGCCTTGGCTTAACATTATATGCTTGGAATGCATTTATTTTTAGCTGGTGTTTTTACCAAAACTTGTTACGCTCTTATAATTCTTAACTTTTCCTCAACTTTCGTTTAAAAGCAAGAAACTTTGAAAATGATAAGATAAATAAAACGGTGTAATATTATACACTTATTGACTGATAATGAGGGTAATATCAAGTTTGTTGTTCCTGATATATCAACTGTTGCTCGAGGCCAGATGGGGTATTTTGATTTTTTTGAAAATTCTGTTTTTCGGTATAATAAAACACTTTATGACTGGTTATGAGGATAAACGCAATAAAGAGCAAACTGTTTGGTTTGAAAGAAAATTAATATATAAAGACTTAACTTTTTTTATATGAAATGAAGAAAACTGATATGGATTTTTAATGTAACTGCTAATTGATGTGGGACATAATCTTGTACAAATATAAAATATATATCTTAATTATGAAGATTGTTTAATTTTTCGACATGTTCATTAATCATAAAATGGCCTAAATGTACTGAACAACAACCAATATTCACAAGGGAATTCAAAACAATATAACAGACTGGTTTGTCTGAGACTGATAACTTGAAAGATTAACTATCAAATGATTACATTTAAAAAATATGAGGTATATACCAACGAGACAGCAACCAAACGACACACATAACTAGAAGACATATAGAGTGCAACATATAGTCTTCGACAATAGCCAGATGTCTGTGCAATATGTTAAGCTCTACATCGCTCCGAGTCAAACAATATGAAATTGATAACAGGAAATTTCAACTGGTGCGGAAATAATTGTTCACATTTCTTTTTCATAAAATTAACTTTCACAATTTCACAACAATTGTGGGAAAATCTTGACTTTGACAATTGTTTTATTGAAACAAAGAAAACCACATGACAGAAAAACAATCGAAATAACGAGAGAGTACCTATCGACGGAAATATTAAATGAGTGACAAAAATAGAATTCAATTATGATACATAAAAGTCAAGTATTGAGTACAGATGTATTAACTTAAACTTTTAACAAAGCAGAAACCAAAGAATTTATTTGCTTTCTGAAATAATGAAGAGCTAATTATTGTAGTAACATTCATTTATAGGATAGGGAGTTCTTGGACATCACAGTTGTTTGTATACCACCATTATTCATTTTCTTTACAATAGCATGAAAAGTTAAAATTTGTTCCTCGGGCTACCTGGATTTCAAGCTGTTCATATTATTTCTACATTATTGATTAATTTCTTGTAAGTGGAATAATGGCCAGTGGAAAGTATGAAAATCTAATTCTGAACCTAAGACAAGTTAAAGCAATCTTTAAATGGGCGTAAAGGGATAATATATAGAATATTTTGACTGATATTGTTCAATGTAACGATATTGGACACGAAAAGAAGATATCAAATTACCACGTGTAACAAAAGTTCAGCTATCTTCTCTCCATTAGTATTATTTAACAAAGCTTCAAACGCTGTGAAACGTTTAATGAGAAAAAACAAAATTGTTTTGTGTAAAGTGAACACTAGAGCTCAGTTTATTGATTTGGAATTTTTATAAATGTCAGCATTAAAGGGTTATCTTGCAATAAGGGTGTGATCATTTAATTTTCAAAAAGTTAAACTGCTACAAAAGTAAAGGAAAATAAAAAATCTTAAGAGTGGTTTATTGATAAGTAACGAGTAGCTTTCAAGCGATAGTCAAGTCTCATTAAAAACGCCAGACTATATATGCGTTATATCTGTATATGGCTGTTTGAAACGTGGATACTGCTACGCATGCTATCTTTTAAAAAATATAACCTACTTAAGTTGATCAAGAGTCTTGTATTTTTGTGGCTGGTCGTATAAAAACTAAAATTTACATGTACAATGTTCATAAAGTATTTTTATATTGAACTGTTAAAATGATATGAGTACAAATTCCATTCATATTTCGTTTTATGTTTTTTAAACAAGAAAGTTGAATACGCATTGTTTAGCCAAACATCTTCCATCAAATTAAAGTTGTCAGTCTTCATTAGAAGCCATGGTTTTCCATTTCTAACACAAATAACAGATGTAGTATAATATTTTGTTTGATAGAGACTTATATGACTTAACAATGTTCAATGGGTATTTGTCATGTAAAATCTGCTTGTATATGTTACAGTGAATTTGTATAATCAGGGATTATGTAGAATCACTAAAATCATTAGTGATTATATATATTCCCTGAAAATGACCAGTGATTTTACATAATCACTGAACATTTTAATAATTATTCAACAAATTCCCTAATATAATTTCAGGGATTATCAATAATTTAAAGATCCTTTGTTTGATAGAAAAATTAAATATAGACCAATTATTATTATTTAATTTTTTATTCCTTGAAAGATTAAGTGAACCGTTTTCATTCCTGATCTTCTACTACTAGGTAAATCTTAAGTGAACAGTTTTTCCAGTCAATTGTTAAACCTCATTATTTCAAAAACAAAAAAGTATGGCACAGGCACAGATGTTGCTTGGGTTAGAGCAAACGTATGCTCAAAAGTAACTGCAAATTGCGGAGGAAAAAACAAAATGCAAGATATGGACAAGGAACAAATACAACGATATTGTTACTTTGATGACAAAAGAACCAAATAAAGAAGACAAAAATCCTGGTTATTACTACCTGCTGACAAAGTGAGTATTTTTAAAAATTGTTTAATGGCTCCTTTCATCTTATATATTTCATACAGATCACACTCTTAACATAATTATTCATTAACATAGGAAAAAGGGGGGTTCGTGGGCAAGGATATAAAAACAAATAATATTAAATATCTAACCAAAAAAAGGTTGGGACCCCCAAAAAAAAAAAAAAGAATAACTTTGTGCAGATAAATGCATAGTTCTTTGGTTCAAGTTTCTGCAAATAATATAAATATGTGCCCTTTAGTACAAAGAAGTGGTTTATATAAATAAAAAAAATGTGTTATCATTTGAAATGTACCCCTCATAAAAGGGAGACCAAATCAGTGGTTGATTCGGGTTGTAAAGTGGGGGAGGGGGGGTGGCATTTTGATTGAAAAACAAATAGCATAAATTTCAGGAACAGTAAAGCTTATTCACCTGTTGATATCTTGAAAAGTTGTATTTGCATTTAAATTAATGATAATACCAAAGGATTCAAAATATATTTCGACTTTTTCAGGTATGAAACCCTCCAATGTGGTGACATACAGAAAATTATCAGAAAACGCAGTTCGTGTGACGATGATATTAAATACTACGCTTGTCTAGAAGATATGTATAACATTGTTCACAAAATTCACATTGCAACAGGGCATGGCGGGCGTGATAAGATGATAAAGGAAGCAAACAGAAAATGCGCTAATGTTTCAACAGAGGCTGTGGAACTTTTAAAGGAGTTGTGTGAAGAATGTCAATAAGAGAAACGTAAAATTACAAGTAAGGGACTTGTTGTTAGTCCCTATAGTTAGCAAAGAATTTAATTCACGTGGACAAATGGATTTAGTTGATATGCAATCGTTAAGTTTTGACGATTTTATGTACATCATGGTTTACCACGGTCATATGACAAAATGTGTGGTTCTTCGGCCTCTGAAATCAAAACGGGTGGCAGAGGTTGCAATGCAGATTCTTGATACATTTCTTCTTTTTGGTGCCCCAAACATTTTACAGAGTGACAATGGCCGCTGAATTTACTGCGACTATTATTTTTGAATTAAAAGATTTATGGCCAGAGTGCAAAATCGTTCATGGGAAGCCAAGACACCCTCAAAGTCAAGGAAGTGTCGAACGTGCAAATGCTGATATCAAAGATAAGACAATTGCATGGATGCGGGATAATGGTTGTAAAGATTGGCCTGTAGGAAATAAATTTGTTCAATTTAAAAAAAATCAAAGCTACCACTCTGGCATTAAACGGACACCATATTAGGCAATATTTGGAGTAGAGCTAGGTTTGGCCTAACAACATCCTCCTTGCCAGATGAAATAATTTCGCTTTTAAATACAGAGGATGATCTTAAAGATATAACCAACACAGGGTTTCGAGATAATGTAGAAGACATCAAAATTAATAATATAAACATTCAAATTGATAGCGACAACTTTACATGTATTGTTTGTCAAAGGCCAGCGTCAAATGCACATTCATGCACTAATTGTAAATCAACAGTGCATGTTATTTGTGGTAAAACAAATGGCGAAGAAGGTTATGGGACATCTGTTTTGTGCTTTTTGTGTTCAAATGAACAAGAAATTCAAACTGAGGAAACTAATGCAACTAAGTGTACAGAAAAACAGGCAGAAGGAATGATCGACAGATCGAACAAAATTTTAGAGGAGGCCGACATTGGTTGTAATGTTCTGATACTAATTCCACATGTTGACAGAGGAAAGGGTGATCCAAAAAACATAATTTCAATTGTTTACCAAAAGAATGAAAAGGATATCGCTTGGCCACAAAACATGGTATCCTACTCGGATCATATACAAGAAACCAGTTCGAGGTTGCTGATTCCTTCTTTTTGTACCTTCAGGTGTGTGTACTGAAAACGTTATTTCCCTTAGACATGTTAGACGTGCCGTAAAATCTGATTCGATATGTGAAGGACAAGGTTTTTTAAAATGTGGATGTTGTGGTAAAAACAGATGTGAGTCAAATAGATGTGCCTGTAGAAAAGCAGGACAATCGTGCAATAGTCGATGCCATCCAAATTTAGTTTGTAAAAATAAATGATCGTTTTTTAAATATTGTGCTTGACATTTTAAAATATTGTGCTTAACATTTTAAAACATTGTGCTTAAGTTTGAAAAACATTGTGCTTAATATTTTAATATATTGTGCCTAACATTTTAATATATTGAGGTTATCATTTTAATATATTGTGGTTAACATTTCACAATTTATGTGTATAATGATGTTTTAATATGATTCTATAGAATAAATTATTTAATTTTATTCATTTTCTTTATAAATAAAACTAATTCTTCATTTCAGTTATTATGCATAATCCCTGGCGTTTTTCTAGTGATTATACATAATCCCTGAAATTTTTAGGATTATATATAATCCCTAAACTAATCAGTGATTCTACATAATCCCTGAAAATTTCAGGGATTCTACATTATCACTGATTTTACAAATTCACTATAACATATATATGATAATGCTGCAATTTAGTCATGTTAAAAAAGTGGAAGATAAAAATTTCATTCCAACAGGTCAATAAGTCACCCCTAACCATCCAAAACACTTTTATTCTTAATAATTTTATTCAGTTTTGCTTAAGTTAATCTTCTTAGATAATGTATAGTTTAAGTATACTGCAACTACGTCAAAAATTATAGAGCCCCCTACATCTTTTTTCATTCATGATTTCAAATAAAAACAATTATTCATATAGCACATTTAATTCAATGATACAGTAGCACCAGTATAAAATGTATAAAATAAATATATGAGACAACAACTTTGAAGACATTTAAACAACATGAAATTATCAATGTTCATGTTCATGTCATTTCTATTATAAATACAGATTATACATCATCAACATACATTTGTTTGCAACATTAAAGTTTCAGTTGCTAAGAACTAATGGTGATGACTAAATCTGATGTTTCAACCAACACACGGAGAAATACTGCAATAATTTTCTGGCCTGTTGTTCAATCTGCGTATAGGTTATGTAATCATTGCAGTATCTAAACATGATGCTGCTGTACACATTTGACCGGATGGTTACAATGGCGTCTTATTGTAGATAGTGCGTATATTTTCTCTGGCACCACTCAATGACGCATCATATAGATTGATGGGCATGTCCTACCAAGTTGAAGAACTTGTTGTACTAGCTGTCATATACATTGTTGGTTTTGGCACTACCATTGACAGTGGCATCATAGACGTTCCAAGTGTCTGGTGTAGATGTATGAGGAGTGCGTCTTATTACCAATCGTGGTTCTTGATCTTGTATGGCATTCTGTCTTGGTCTGAGTGTACCACGTGCACTGACATATATTGCTTCGAAATACTTTAGCAGACCAACTGCTGATAGTGGGTTGTCAGGACACAGAGTCGTAAGAAGATGGACACCATTGGTAGGTCAGCTCCTTGTAAGAAGGCAAGACCATCCATCACATCACAAAACAACATGAAGAATTCATTGTTGTTGTAATTGGGTACCAAACCTAATCTTTCTCCAAGAAGCTTGTGTCAGATGGTAGAAACGCCCATGTTGGTTGACGTTTCGACCAAATATTGCTGATACCGCACGAAGAATTGCATCTTCAAAGTCTAAAACATCACTCTGTTATAGGTTACTGGCATATATTGGTCAACAATTTACTACAACATTTCCTTAAAGGTGTTCTTGGTTTTGTTTTGTAGAAAAGCATACACTGTTTGTGGAACTGGGGAGCGGGAGGCTGGCATCGAGGTGCATTTGCAGTTGTCTTCTCTTGGCATCATAGCTTGGACATCATCATCAGATGTGAATACAACCTGAGCAAAGATATCGCTAGGCTTATCTCTTGTGTTAGTGGCATATGTTTTCAAGGCATTTCTGCCTTTTCTGTATTGTGGCTAGCCTGAAGTAAGGTTTTCATTCTGCAGTGTGGTAGAAAGGAAACTTCACATCCTATGCTACACCGCTTTACACACGTCCATCACTGACTATTCTTTCTTGTAACATGCTTTGTGTAAATATAGCCCTGATAGCAAAGCTTGGATCCACCTTTGTTAGTTTGAATGTTTTCCTTTTTTGGTTTGATATTGTAGCAGAAATCTTTCGTCATTCATAATAAATCTTAGAAATGCCATTCATTTTCTCAAGATTACATTGGGTATGGATTGACCATATGGTCAATGTTTTGTTTTATTTCATGATTGTATTTACTGCAAATGAGTTAATTTTCCCTGATTATTCTTAAGCAAACAAAATGTGGTCCATGAAAATGTCAAGTTTTTATAACAATACAAAAGAGAGATTATTAGACTTACTAACAAGCTTCATTTAACTTTTACATTTGCTGTTAATTTTTTACCATCTAGACAGAATGTACATTGTATCACTGTAAAATCATTTTAAATATCATAATATTGGTTTAAAAATAATTATGAAAAAAAAATTACTTCATTTTCTTAAATTAATTTCTAAGACTTTATAATGATTAGAGAAGAGAAAAAAAACTTTCTCTGAATTCAATTTTAAATCTTATCAAACAAATTAAATGACCATTTAAAATTAATTTGACAAGTTATCTATTTTATTTTCATATCTATTGTTACTTTTTTTCTTGTGACTTTTTTTCCGTGACTTTTTTTCGTGACTTTTTTCCACCGTTCATAATACATTTATGTTTTTTGCCTACATGTTAATGAAAATCTATTAAAAACATATATATAAAAATGTCAACATATTCACTAATTTTACTTTTTTTATATTCTCATTATTGTGACTTGATTTCCTGTGACCTTTTTTCCGTTGACCTTTTTTCTGCGACATTTCATCCGTAACTTTTTGCCCGTATTTTTTTTCATCAGTCATAATTACGGTCGGTAACTCTGTCGTTTCAGATAGGCAGGTGAAGGGTCGATTTGTTCTGAATTTAATTTTGTGCAATTTATCTCTACACTAGTTCAGATATCGATTTAAGAAATAACAGTACTGAAGTTGAACAGTTACCGCCGTCGCTTGACGATTTGATGATCACAACGGCAGTTTTACTGGCGATGCGTAGCGCAGACAGTAAAACGGATATTTTCGACCAAACAATTAAAATTGACAGCGGCAACTCTTCAACTACAGTACTGTTATTCCAATTCTAATACAAAAAACAATTAGTACGTTAGAGCTTGAACAAATGTATAAATTAAATATAAAATAAAATCCCACAATACTTCATGAATGTTTTTGGCGCATAGATGTCATTGCTAAACGTGACGTCATACAAATGAGAACTTACAAACCGAAGATTCAACTTCCAAGCAAGAACCGAAGCCCACAACCTTGCTTCGGAAGTTGACTAAAGATTATTACGTTACCTCTACGATTCATATTTGGATGAAATCACATCAGAACGGCAGGGTCACTCCTTAGTTACGCCTTGTACACTGTGGATTTAATGGTAACTTTATACTATGTTGTGTCTTCTGTACTATTATTTGTCTGTTTGTCTTTTTATTTTTAGCCATGGCGTTGTCAGTTTATTTTCAATCTATGAGTTTGACTGTCCCTCTGGTATCTTTCGTCCCTCTTTTAAGTCAATGAAAACAAATGTTACATAGAAAGTGCATTAGAATAAGATTTTATCAACTAAAATTGGTCTTAATTAAAGAAAATAAATATTAAATAATCAAAATCATTTGCATTGAGATCAGGCTAAAAATGTTATGCAAAGAGAATAAAAAATCGATCTATTTTACTATTGATATAAATATAAAAATAATTGTGTTAAACAGGAAATATTAATATTGGATCGGTAATTTCTTTAATATTATTATGATGTTTTATTCATTGTTGTGATAGAATGTAATGCATTCAATTTGATATTTGAAAGAATTTCCAGGGGGCAAACTATGTCGTATAAATTTGTACCCGTGATGATTACTACGCGTATTAATTATTTGATTTGGCATACGTTTCCTGTGTAATACCTGAATAATTGTGTAATGTGTATCAACCTGCTTGTAATTTGTCAAGCTTATCTGGTGTCACTACCTTTCGGTATTTTAATACTGATATTTTCAGATGTATGGACTGTAAAATGTTTATATTTTTGTAGAGATGCTATGATAATGAACATTGTCAAGACATGCAATCTTCAGAAATCCACCATCTACATAATGAAAAATATTATCTAAATTATAAACATGATAAATGACACACCTACCATTTTGTAAAATCCCGACATCGACTAAAATTTTTCAATTAGGTAGCACTACGCGGTTAGAAAATAAAATTTAAGTTGAACCACAAAATGTTTAACCATCACCTATTCCTGGCTTTCTAATACATTAAGCAAACTGTTTGTTTCATACACGTGCATATGACTGTATGTAATCAGTATCTTCCATAGATTTGATTTTCAAAAGTTAAAATGGTGAAATATAATTCCTTTTTTGAGTATCAATTACAACATTCTGCATTTATTTACGGTAAAATATTACAAAAAGGGGCATGAAAATGTCACATATCCCCCACAATTTGGTTCAAACTAGAATTTCAATACCATTGAGTGATACCGTTTTTGAAACTATTGACATTAATCTACCAAATGATCAAATTGGTTGTCTTTCGCTTCATTTTTTGTGAAATTTAATCACCAAGTTCGTGCGACAAAAAGTAGAAAGAAAACATTGCAATAATTCCGGACCAATGTCTGGTATGAATATGAAAATACGGACTGCCATACAGAAAACAGCCCATAATACATACATTACACAATCTTGATGTTACTATAAAACCACTATGAAGGCTATATTAATCTTCAGCTGTGCAAAAATGGATTTTATTACACAGTAGCTTTCATATTAGAAAAATTCAAAGAGGGCAAAATGCGAAACTACACACGTAACTGTGTAGTGCTACCTTATGGGCGAAATTTTGCACTTGATTTAAACTGTTAAAAGCAGCTTGAGCGCCAGATCTTTTCATGCATCACATTGTAGTTGAAAATTATTACCTTTGTTAAAGGAGTTGTCGAAATTGATTTATTAGTAGACCTGGGGTTGCCAGTTTTACAAAAGAGTCAACAGGACGACGATGAGAAAAAAAAGAAAGATATTTGCAATTGATCACGGACGTAATTCAAACTAAATTTAAACTCTCAGGATCAAAAATGTTTGGAAGAATCATGTTCGAAGACCAAGAAAAAAATTGCAAAGGTAGAACATGGGTCGGATTAACGGAAAAAATTAAAGTTTAATGAGAGGCTTATGCAATTTCGATGAGACAACTTGACTAAAGATGGCGGACTTACAAGTCATAAATATCACTTCCAGAGCACCTGATATCACCCCCAGTTTTTGGTGGGGTTCGTGTTCCTCAGTATTTAGTTTTCTATGTTGTGTTTTGTTTACTGTTGTTTGTCTATTGGTCTTTTTCTTTTCTTGCCATGGCGTTGTCAGTTTATTTTCGACTTATGAGTTTGAATGTCCCTTTGGTATCTTTCGCCTCTGTCTTACTTATTTGGATATGATATTTTGAATATAAAACTAGCACTTTGAGCCCTCTGTACATGTTGAGGGCTTAAATGTTCCACAAATTCCGTCTTATGGTATCCGTATTCACATACTAACTTATTTTGTGCTAAATGTAATCATATCCAACTGAGTAAGATATCACGTGACTTCGATGACGCAGCAATCCGCCATCTCATAGAAATTGCATAGGCTTTTCAATAAATAAACTTTAAGTTTTCCATTAATCAAACCCGTTTTCTAACTTTTGCACCTCTTTACTTTGTCTTCGAACATAAATCTTTCTTAAAATGTTGTCCCTGACAGTTTAAATTTAGATGAAATTACGTCCCTGATAAATATTGTTCTTTTTCTCCTCCTCTGCCCGTTGACAGTATTGTAAAACTAACAAACCTCCGTCTTCTTATATATCAATTTCACAAACCTTAAACAAATGTATAACTTTGCACCTATATTGTAATATCTGAAACATACCTTTAGCGCTGCATCATATTTTTAAGAGTTCAATTCGTTGGCAAATTACGTCCCTAATCGATTTAAAACCATGACTTTTTTTACGATGTCTGGATTTTCGAAATGTCGGCTGTGTCATTTGTCGTGTACATACTTTAGAAAAAAATTGCCTTTCTCATTATTTATTTGTCATATTTCTGATGGTGGCATGTTTTGTTCATGATTAGTTTAAAACTAGTTTTTTTCTATGCAAAAACATATTTTTGTTACAGTCCGTACATATTATAACATCTGCATTATAATATTGAAAGGCACAGACGTATATCTACATGTGTATGTATGTCTCTGAGAAAGGTATAACAACAAGTAAGCCTGCCAAGTTACAGACAGGTAATAAGGTCTACAATACACAATTATTCAGGTAGTACACAGGAAACGTGTGCCAAACCAAATTACCAATACTTGTTATAAACATCCTGTGTACAAAGTTTTTTTTCCAGAGTTTTAATGTAATATACGACATATTTTGCCCCCGGGTAATTCTTCCGAAATCAAATTCTATCACAACACAGGTTAAAATATCAGAACAATAATAATGAAAAAAAAAAATTATATTTGAAGCTTCTTAATGTTTCTTTATAAATTATATATTAATTGTAAAATACATCGATTTTTTTTTTGTTTTCTGTTTATAAATTTTGTTATTTGATGAAATAGATTAAGCCTAAACTCAATGCAAATGATTTTGGATTATTTTTTTTTATTATTTTATTTGACAAATGTTTTACCGAAATTTGACCTAGTGTAGAGATAAAGTGCACATAATTAAATGTAACAACTTTTTGACCCTTCACTAGCCGATCTATACCGACAGAGTTATCGACCCTTATTGTGACTTATATAGCTGCGTATGGATGATTGAAAGACTTTTTACACTACCGGATCTTTACCGTTGATTTTCGTTGATTTTTGATGAACACGTATATATCGAAAATGCAATTTTTAAGAGGTATACTTTTGATAGTATTAATATCTATGCCTTACCCAAATTTTATAAACTGAAAGATAAGGAAAGTCTGACTGTCATTAAAGCGGTCCCTGTAGTCATTTGTAATATATTTTGAATATCAAACTGGCACTTTAAGCCCTCGATTAACATAGAAGACATGAAGTGTACCCGAATTCCTCTTAATGTTATTTTGTATCTATATGTTAACTATTTTACATGCATATTATCATGAAGATTAAAATATCAGAAAGATCTAGCCAACGTCCCGAACCCTTTTACCTGAATTGTCGAAGATTTTTCATTGAAAAACCACATTTCACGCCCTCCGTACATATCGAAGACGACATTTTTCTGGGAAATCCTTTCGATAGCATCTATAAATATATACAAAGTCTAAAAGATTATTAAATTTTCTGGACATTGAAAGACCAGGGGTCTCACTGTCTTTTCAACATTCTCCGGTAGGTTTTTGAATATCATTACTAGCACTTTGAGTGTACCCGAATTTCTCCTGATGACATTTTCATCTATATATCTATTTATATGCATATTATCATGAAGATGATAAATCATTAAGGTCTATCCAACCTTCCGGGCTCTTTTACCTGAATATATGATGAATATTAAGTCAAACGAAAATATCTTTTTTTCGGCATTTTATATTTGATTCTATTTATAATTTCAAATGTTACTAGATCGATTGTCCGTTTGTTTTTCTTTCTTGAAATGTCATGTTTTAAAAGTACATCTTTGATTGCATTTTATAGATAAAAATCTAAATTTCAGAAAGAGAAATATGCGGTTTACACAAGGGTTTATATTTGAGGGTTTATATTTGAGAATTTGCAATAGCTTGAAGGGGTCACAAAAAGATTTCCTACATCTCTTTGTTTTTCCTTTTAACTATGACCATCATGCTTTTAATGTTATCGAATATTTAAATTTTCATTATTTTCATCTAAGAAAATTTGAATATCGAACCGACTGCTAGCAGCCGATTTTATATTAAATATCGAATAACGAACCGGCCGCTAACTTCACATACTATTTGTGTGACGTTTCATCATTTAGAAAATTCTGTGGTCTATTTTTAAACGAGTGTTCTAATAGATACAGAGTATTTTTTGTTTCATTACATTTTTTTCAACTTATTTGAAAACGAGAACGATGTTCCCAATGTATTGACCTTTTACTATGCAAATACAGGTGAACGTGTTGTAATCAAAGTATGTTGTCTCCTGGTATATCGCTAACGTTGCAAGCGAACGGTTCTATTCAAAATATTATTTACGCCACTGTTTAACATAGATCTCCGCGGTCCGCGCTTCGTCTTGTCAATTTCATCTAAAAACAAATTCAACAGTTGGGAAGAAAAACAAAAAACAAAAACAAACTATTCGTAATTTGTTTATACTCGCTACGAAACAGAAGAAAAGCTCTAATGCTTGTACAAAATGCATCTTATATTTTCCTACAATATAAAAATATGAAGATGTGGTATGATTGCCAATGAGACAACACAAGAGACCAAAACGACACAGAAATTAACAACTATAGGTCACCGTCCAAACCGCATAATCAGCTATAAAAGGCCCCGAAATGACAAATGTAAAACAATTCAAACGAGAAAACTAACGGCCTGATTTATGTACAAAATAATGAGCAAAAACAAATATGATATACAGCAACAAACGACAACCAATGAATTACACGCTCCTGACTTGGGACAGGCACATACATAATGTGGCGGGGTTAAACTAGTTTGAAGGCGCGCTAACCCTCCCCTAACCAGGGACAGTGGTGTAACAGTACAACATAAGAACAAACTATAAAAATCAGTTGAAAACGGCTTAACTCATCAGAATCGACACAAAGCAGATATACATCTAACAAAAAACACAGAGTGGACTTGGCAGGGTACTTATACATCCCCACAACAAAAAGACACTAAGATCAGATCTGAGAGTACTCGCAGTTACTGAAAGCTAGTTCAAAGTCAATAACAACTAATAAAAAAATCTTGCATCTAAGACTAAAATATCAATCAGTACACATCCAACATCCATTGGATTAAGTGGAAAGACGTCATTAACAGTCAGAGAAAAAAATGACCTTGTGCAATGTTAGAATAGTGCATATTTTACTTTTTATTTTCTGAAATAATATTAAACGAACTATCTTCTCGTATTTTCTCTTTAAATTCTATGGTTTAGGTTTTGTCCTTTTCACGCTAAAGTAGTTTTTCCATATATAATCTTTACAAAACCTCGCGATTGCACAAATAAACGTTGATCGCACAAAAGCTATGTTACCCTTATGTTTTATGTTATTTTTTTTAAATAGCATAGTTGTGGCTCCCGAGAATTAGAAATGCTGTAATTCTACCTTTATTAAATTTTGTATTTTACGGGAAAGAGAAGGCGCCGCTTGCACCACCATCTGAATACGTGCCTGAATTGTGTAGTTCAAATGTGAGGTACGTACCCCCAAGGATGGTAGTTTCATTCGTCTGGTAAATGTGTTCATTTCCTTTATATCACTTTAAAAGAACGAAATTGCCGGTCATCATTGTAGATAGTTGCCAGATTGATGATGGATTGATTGATTGATGTTTCACGCCACTTTCGGCACTATTCTGCTATTTCTTGGGGGTCTGTTTTTATTTGTGGAGGAAGCCTGAGTACCTAGGTTGAACCACCGACCTACGGCAGAAAAATTGACAATCCTAGTCAATTAAGATTGGAGTCGCCACGTGCGGGATTCGAGCTCACAACCTCAGTGTTGACAAGCTGATGATATAGTAGTCGTACTACTTAGACCACCCGTCCATCAAGGCCCAAGATAGTTGTCAGACCTATTATGTCTATTGAGCACACTTTTCGTAGGTCTGACAAGTAAATATTCAAATGAAACATGTCTAACAAAATACAGCTTGTTCCTGTTTTTCATTTTAACGGACATCACAAACATTCCCATTTATTTTGAATGTCCCTGAAGAAAATGTTTGACAAAACATTGCTTAACGTTGTCTAACAATGCCAATTGGTCAAGTGTTGTAGATTTCTAACTATGTACATAAATAGCAGAGAAAACTTGTTTAAGTCTAGACTCACTGATGACCACACATCTTGAAATTCCAGCCATGATGTGATCTCCTTATTCAGCTGAAATATGAGTGACTCTATTATGAACAACTCCTCTCATTTCATAGGCTAACCATAAGTCTGTTTTCTGTTTAATTTACTATGACTTTTCTTTTCCAGTGTTTCAACATGTCGTTGAAATGGTCAAAGAAAAAGACTCCAGAGGAAAGGCTTTCAATATACAAAAAAAAATTTAAACGAAGCTGTGAGAGCTCTGGATAAGGAAATTTCAAAAAAGGAACATCAAGAGAAGAGAGTTATTGCTGATATTTTTAGAACTGCAAAGAAAGGACAGATGGTTTGTGGAAATCATTACTAATTCCTCATTTAATGTTGACATGGTCCATTGGTTTTCAAAGTGTAATTTTGAATTAATAACAGGAACAGATTTTTCAGACATTTAACCTTTAATCAAAATAGTGCTTGCCTCCAGGGTATGAGATTAAGGGTTGAATTTGAACATCAACCTAAAACATTTAAATTGGCATTTGGTGCCTCTCTACTTAGCATGAATTTGTGTCATCACAATTTACATATTGCGAACTCCGTGTGAACAAGAGACCGTTTTTTTATATCATTAGTGATGAAAAAAACTAGTGGACTATTGGTAGAGCTCAGCATTGTGAACATTTCTGCTCCTGTCAGATTTTCTCTATTTATAACAGTTTTCAAAATAATAGACACAACTTGCATTTAACCCCTAGTTCCTTTCAAGCCACGTCGGCCATCTTTGTTGGCAGGGGGTCATCGGACACATTTTTTAAACTAGATACCCCAATGATGATTGTTGCCAAGTGTGGTTGAATTTGGCCCAGTAGTTTCTGAGAAGATTTTTGTAAAATTAACAGACGACGACGGACGGCAAGTGATGAGAAAAACTCACTCGGTCCTTTTGGCCAGGTGAGCTAAAAATTCAAGAAGCAAAAGTACTATCAACCCATTTGACTTTACACAAAAATCTACAAAATTAGTATGTAACAGTTGAACCAATCAAAATTGTTCTTGTATGTACTTTTTCAACCTATATGCCATACAACTAATTAAAGGTCACATTGATTAAGAATAACCCGTAAATTTTTTAATGAAATAAATGTTTATATGCCTTTTTCTTTCTTTAAGGATGCTGTAAAGATTGTTGTTAAAGATTTAGTTCTAACAAGACGTTATGTAAAGAATACTTTTGTGATGCAAGCTAAACTAAAGTCTGTGTCCTTCATATAGGACCATTACTATCAAATGATGCTATGGTCAATGCAATGAGGGGGCTAGGTAGAACCATGCAAAGTATGGACACCCAGGTAAGC
The DNA here is from genome assembly GCA_017311375.1 of Mytilus coruscus. NCBI lineage: Eukaryota > Metazoa > Mollusca > Bivalvia > Mytilida > Mytilidae > Mytilus > Mytilus coruscus. The sequence goes on along the minus strand of CM029603.1, from coordinate 58,181,121 downwards.
CAGTAACCTTGTCAGTGGTTGTCTTATGTCATATCTTAATGTTTTTTTTGTTATTTGGATAATTTGGTATTGATGACAGATCTTTGACTGTTTCTGTTAAATTTATTAACAAATTGTATCGACTTTTGACGATTCAGTGCTTGACATATTATGGAGTCACCTGTCTTTTGTTAGAGACTGTATGTGACCCTCTAGATGTCTTTCAGTTGTTTTTGTAGTTAGTTTGCTATCTCATTGACATATACCCCAAATCTTCTTTTATTCAAAATATTTCATACTATAATATGTTAATAGTTGAAACCTATCAGTGGGAAATCTAGTGACAAAATGTTACCTCCCCTGTAAACACAGAAATCTTTATCTTTTCGATGTTTGTTGAGTTTTCTCAAGGCCGGATGCTATTAATTATGAATTCACAAGAAAACGTTTTCGTCAATAGAAACAATAAAATTAGCTTGAAATAAAACCAAAAATGTTATCATTTCCCTCCTAAAATAGCAAACGACGAATACAGCAGGCTATAGGAGCTTTGTGAAAAATTGGTTTAAGATGTTGCTCTGGAACACGCAATATATTCGTACATGTATGCAGCTAGATCAGAGAATTTCAGAGGGCAAATTCCCATGGAATCGATTGATATCCAGGAAAGATTAACACTTTTGAAATCAATTTACTAAGCATATTCAAGCGGACCTTATCCCGATGTAAACCTTGAATATGAATAGATCGAGAAGACCGTAAATACATAGTCAGAAATCGAGACGACCTTTTCTAAAAATTGTATAAAAATATTGAAAATCTCTAAGCCGATAACCTGCTTTATAAAAATATTTATCTTTAATTTTTAAACCTGCACAACCGAAGTATGTCCAGTGCACGATGTTATATCGATATTGTCAACATCGCGATGTCTACTGTATCGTGTCATTATTGTGTTTACATTGGCTAGTAGCTATACCCTGTGTTTACATTGTATCGTATCTATACCTTGTGTTAACATTGTATCGTATCTATACCTTGTGTTTACATTGGCTAGTATCTATACCTTGTGTTTACATTGTATCGTATCTATACCTTGTGTTTACGTTGTATCGTATCTATACCTTGTGTTTACGTTGTATCGTATCTATACCTTGTGTTTACGTTGTATCGTATCTATACCTTGTGTTTACGTTGTATCGTATCTATACCCTGTGTTTACGTTGTATCGTATCTATACCTTGTGTTTACGTTGTATCGTATCTATACCTTGTGTTTATGTTGTATCGTATCTATACCTTGTGTTTACGTTGTATCGTATCTATACCTTGTGTTTACGTTGTATCGTATCTATACCCTGTGTTTACGTTGTATCGTATCTATACCTTGTGTTTACATTGTATCGTATCTATACCTTGTGTTTACATTGTATCGTATCTATACCTTGTGTTTACATTGTATCGTATCTATACCTTGTGTTTACATTGTATCGTATCTATACCTTGTGTTTACATTGTATCGTATCTATACCTTATGTTCACATTGTATCGTATCTATACCTTATGTTAACATTGTATCGTATCTATACCTTGTGTTTACGTTGTTTACATAGTAGACATTGCGATGTTGACAATATCGAGTCAACATCGTGTTTAAGTTGTATAACAAGTCTATACCTTTGTGTTTACATCGTTCACATCGTAGGCATCGCGATGTTGACAATAGCGAGTCAACATTGAGTTCATATTGTATGCTTAGTCTATACCTTTGTAATTACATCGTTTACATTGTAGACATCGCGATGTTGAAAATAGCTAGTCAACATCGTGTTAATTTTGTATACTGAGTCTATATCTTTCTGTTTACATTGCTTACATCGTAGACATAGCGATGTTGACAATATCGACTCAACAGCGTGTTTATATTGTACACCTTTGTGTTTACATCGTTCACATCGTCAACATCGCGATATTCCAATAATTGCGAAATATAAATATGCCACAAGACATACGTTACATGGAAAATACGATTTGTTTATGTTGAAGATTTCTGACATGTTTAACGGGGATCGACTTATAAGAAACAAGCTTAATATGTTTATGACAATCCCTTCACGTTTATAATGTAATACTTATGAATTTAATTGTGTCCATTTACTATTTATCTGTAAAAGTTGTTTGCATGAGAAACTAAAAAATAAAAAAAAAGAAATTAATTAAAACACTCATATTTATGAAATAGCTATGTTCTTTAGGCATTTTCACATATGTTAAAACATTGTTATTAATGCGATATAAACGATGTAAACATGATATCGTTACTACGTTGTATACATTGCGATGTTAACGATGTCAACGATGTAAACAGTATATAAGAGTTTTTTTCAATGTTTACGATGTTGACACTATATCGTGTTAACATTCAATAAATTTCAGTTTCACAAGCTTCTAATGCAATAATATCTGTAAATAAGGAACATAAAACACCGTGTCTTTGCATATATAGTTCTAATAACACAGTTTAATAAATATTTTTTTTAAATGTACGATTGTTTATTGGAAATAATTTTTGATCAGTATCGTCACCGGTATTTTTTTATTATTTATTTTTTCAACTCTATCATATGAAGAGTAAAATTTTCTATTGTTCTCGTTCATCAGTTTAGCCACTGTAACTATTTCAACAAATGCTTACGATCTTTTCTATACAACTTAACTTTTTCAAAATATCTGTGTTTAACCCAGGCCCTATAAATGTCTGTAATTCGAATTGGGTGACATTTCCGACAAATTCATATTGCCCGCTTAATAATGCAATCTTTGCTTATTTGCAAGTTGAATTAAAACGTTTTCTTTAGGTGTGACAAGACTTGTGATATAGAAATTTGTTAATTCCGAAATAAGAATATAAGAATTTTATGAAACAAAAAGCTCTTTATTTTTAAGAGACGTTTTGATACAGAAATAATGCAAATAATTCATAAAACTCAATGATTAACAATATTTTACTTGAACTTTGAGAATTCGTAAATTGAAATTGACAATGCTCACAATTATAGAATGTTAAATTAGCTGACATCAATTTTGTCGACTGCATGATAATTTCATCTGGCAGGAAAGAACATGCAAACAGTTAACACAGGTGATCTAACTGACCGAAAGTGGGAAGGTCAATCAAGGGTTTGTAATTATGCATTATGCATTAATGTTGAGGCTGTTGTTGGTAAGGGATTGAGAATAGAAGACTGAAAAGTCCATTTTCAATTGATTTAAGAGAATCTAAAGTTAAGTCCCTTTTCGAACTTTCATTGAAAGAAACCATAATTCTTTAAACAACATACATTTTATTTCATCAATTTTATTTCTGTTGACTTTATTAAGAATAATGCTCTTGTTCCTTTGACATGATATTGCAGAGATAGTCTTCAGTCGTTGTCTATCAGCATGGCTTTGATTGAGAACGGGTCGGGATCCTCCATGATAATATGTAGCAATTAATAAATTCTGTTCATCTTTCAATTTTTCAATACATTTTTCTCCTCATAGTATTAGTTCATTAGTGAATGCTCTGGGCACACGAAATAAATATTACTAGATAAAAAAAATAAAAAAATAAAAATGAAAGAACCTTAGTGAGCGCGCTCACATACCCCACGTCCCCACATTGTCATTGGAGAAATAAAATAAGTGTAAGAAAAAAAAATTGTATCAGAAAAAAAAATTGAATCATAATTTCCTGTCAATATGCACATCTACATAGTATGTTCTTATTATCTACACAGTTTCATGAAATTCTGTTGTGTGGTTTCAGAGGAGTTGCGATGACAAACTGTTGCAGAAGTACATTGAAGCAAATAAGTTCAAAGGGCATAACTCCCGAAAAAAAAATTGAATCATAATTTCCTGTCGATATGCACATCTACGTAGTATGTCCTTATTATCTGAAAAGGTTTCATGAAATTCTGTTGTGTGGTTTGAGAGGAGTTGCGATGACAAAAGGTTGCAGTAGTATATTGGGCAAATAAGTTCAAAGGGGCTTAACTCCTGGAAAAAAAATGGAATAGTAATTTCCTGTCAATATGCATATCTACATAGTATATGTCCTTATTATCTGAAAAGGTTTCATAAAATTCTGTTGTGTGGTTTGAGAGGAGTTGCGATGACAAACTGTTATTGCAAATAAGTTCAGTTCATTGGAAAAAAATGAATCGTAAATAAGTTCCTTATTATCTGAATAGGTTTCATGAAATTCGTAACTGACAAACTGTTGAAAAAGTAAATTGAATCGAAAAAGAATTGAATAATTTCCTGTCGATATGCACATCTACGTAGTATGTCCTTATTATCTGAAAAGGTTTCATGAAATTCTGTTGTGTGGTTTGAGAGGAGTTGCGATGACAAAAGGTTGCAGTAGTATATTGGGCAAATAAGTTCAAAGGGGCGTAACTCCTGGAAAAAAAAATGAATCGTAATTTCCTGTCGATATGCACATATTCGTAGTATGTCCTTATTATCTGAATAGGTTTCATGAAATTCTGTTGTGTGGTTTGAGGGGAGTTGCGATGACAAACTGTTGCAGTAGTACATTAAAGTAAATAAGTTCAAAGGGGCATAACTCCTAGAGAAAGACTTGAATCGTAATTTCCTGTCGATATGCACAACTACATAGTATGTCCTTATTATCTAAAAAGGTTTCGTGAAATTCTGTTGTGTGGTTTGAGAGAAGTTGCGATGACAAGAAACAGGACTGACGGACGGACGGGTCAAAAACATTATACCCTCCGCAACTCGTTGCGTGGGGTATAAAAAAACCATATATATATCTGTAAGATTTTTATTTACCTTGATTTTCAAAAGAAATAAGCATGAGTAACAACCCTGCTTTTTGTCTCGCCTGTGACAAAGTTGCTGAATGCGAGACATAGGAATTACTATCCGGTGGCAGCGTAAAATATTTGTATAAAGCTTTATATTTCAGAAGGTAGAAGACCTGGATGCTTCATCCCTTGTATGCAGATGCATCATATTACGAAGTTTTCACTGTCATCTGTTCATTATCCTTGACCTCTTTTTCATGGTCCAACGACTGATGTCATCTGAAATACTCACTCACTATGAATAATAGGATAACTATATTTGGTATATGGGATCCTTGCAAGGTCTTCATGTCTGTCAGACAGGGTTCACTTAGCCTTGACCTCATTTCATGGATCAGTGATCAAGGTTAAGTTTTCCTGGTCAAGTCCATATCTCTAATACTATAAGCAAAATTTCAACTATATATTAATGTATGCAATGTTTGTAAGGCGTACATGTCCGACTGGCAGGTTTCATCTGACCTTGACCTCATTTTCATGGTCCATTGGTCAGTGTAAAGTTTTTGTCGTTTGGTTTGCTTATCAAATATTATAAGCAATAAGGCCACTATATTTGGTGTATGAAATGATTTTAAGGTGTATATGTCCCTCTGGTACGTTTCATCTGACCTTGACCTCATTTTCACGGTTTATTAGTCAATGTTAAGTTTTTTATGGTTATGTTTGTTTGTCAGATAATTTATTAAGTGGTCGCAAATTTAAGCCATACCAGTTGCATTGATTTCACTTGAGTGAAAAAAATCAATTTGCTTCAAACAGAATATCATTTATTACCCAAGCCATACCACAAGGTAAGTCTGGCATCGTTCATCTGACCTTGACCTCATTTCCCAAAACAGTCACTAGTAACGGTTTTACTACTGAAACGGTTATTTTAAACTGAACAACTCTTACATGCCTGAATTTACCGCAAGGAAAAATGTCAAGATCTTTTCAGTTATTCAGTACGTGTTCAGTACCCTGACCCGCGCAGGAGATTCAGTACAATTCAGTACTGGTTCAGGTAATTAAGAGAAAACGCTTTGCGTTTGATTCAGTAGCGTCAAGAACGTTTTCGTACAAAACAGTACATCGATAAAATAGTTGTTTGGGAATTTTCAGTAGTGTTCAGTGCCAGGTAAATCTATCAATTTTGACATAAGATAGTTTGTGCAGATTTATAAGGCTTGTCTCCCTTTATTCGAGCTTGGTACATTGATCGATTTCTCAATGATATTGATTTCTTTCTGTGAAAAATACTTCTGCTTTGTTCAGTTGTCCAAAATGAAATATTTTGAAAGTTAAATGATTGTAAATTACAATGAAAATGAAATCTGTTGTCGGAATTGCGTACAAATTTTTACCTAGCTTTAACGACGGAAACGCGGCTATTGACAAAATGTAAACCTTTAAACAGGCAATCCCCGCTTTCAGTAAAATTCGGGTTCTACAATTTTATGACTTTATATATTTTGCTGAATAAATCGTAAATGTCAAATATATTTTGTTATTGTAAATACCAATTTTCTCTGTGACTACGACACGTAGATTTATGAGAATAAAGTACATTCATTCACTTTGCAATTTATATTTGTTTTATGTTTATTCGAATACATAATCATTAAATATATAAACCTGTTAATTGTGACACATTAAATCAGTCCCATTATAAATATTGCAAATACGTCATATAAACCTCAACTTGATTAAGATTTTGACCCTAACTGAATCTTTGCAAAATCTTCCTATGACATATAAAAAAAATAATATATAATATTAAAACTATTCAAGACATTTTGTATCAACTCGTAAAAATAAAAATATAATATAAAGAGGAGGACGACATTTTGCACATGTGTATTTTTTTCAAATACACAATTTCTTATAAAATTTCGTGTCAAAAACGTAATTGAAACCTATTAAAATAATATATTCAAAACACTGATTATATAATAATTTGAACAAATTTGGAGATATGTATATTTTTTCCGATTACACTATGAATCTATTAAACACCTAAAAGATCATTCATAGTAAAAAATTGAAAAATAATTTTAAAATTCCGAAAAAAAAAAACCTAACACACAAATGCAAGAAATGTTAGAGGGTGTGGATGTGGGTTTGCAGAATAGAGAATAATGGGCAAAAATATAAAGAATAGAGAAAATGGATAAAAAATAAAGAATAGAGAATAATGATGTGCTAAAATATAAAGAATAGAGAATAATGATGTGCTAAAATATAAAGAATAGAGAATAATGGGCAAAAATTATTAAGAATAGAAAAAAAAACGACTTAAGAAATTAAAGAATACAGACTGAATGAAGGACCCCATCCAGACCCTCATGTAACACTGATTTGTGAATTATTCTATAGCTATAACACATTCATATATTAACTTCTATGTCATTTGGTCTCTGGTGGAGAGTTACTTCATTGGCAATCATACCACCTATTTCTATTTTTATATATAACATTCAAATAGTTCAGAACATGTCTACACAGTGTCTAATAAGTCAACTTTTGCTCGGAATTGGTATTTTTTCCTGTGCGGTGTATACCGGTATTATATGTATTATACTTTGCATGCAACCAGCTATAGGATTGAATCCTATATAAATCCTTGTATCGATAGTAAAACACACTAATAGTAAACTCAGTTGAGAATCCAAAGGACGTAGAGGGCCTTTGGGGCTAATAAAATTTCATGTTTCTCACGATCTATATGACGTTGTAGCATAACATCGCCCAACCAAATACGTTCTCTGAAATTAAGCCCCCAGTCCCTTTTTCAAAATCCTGGATCCGCCGCTGAAAATAAATTAGCATGATTATTCCTAAGCATTGCATGCATGTAAGTTTATTTACTCGACCCCAAGATAAATAAATGACTAAATAGAAATACACATTTCTTCAGAAATAGTTTATTTTCTCGTTTATACTACAAGCTCTTGAAAGACGTGTAGGCCTTAAAGTTTTGTTATTTGTTGTCGGTGGACAAACAAATTGGTTGATAGTTGTCTCATTGGCATCATAATCCATCTTCTTAGTTATATTTTGAATAAGTCTGTCAATGCCAGTGTCCGTTTATAATGAATAACAATATTAATCAAATGATGTTTCTGTATACGTAAACCAAATATCAGTAATCCTTACTGCATACACCAGACAGTCTGAAATATTTTATATTGTACACTTTTCTTTCGAGCTTTCTGTTTATTTTCTCCTTGTATTGTGTTTGATTTGTTCTTTTACTGAGTGAAAATTTAATTTTTTAAGGATTTACTTGGCAGTTATTTTTTTTATTCAGCAATTAAACTTCATCTAAAATAATGCTTTTTATCCCGACAGTCATTGTATAACCAACCCGACAATTATGAATGTAAAAATATATTGGGTGTACATCAATAAGACAGCAACCTTACGACAACAATATCTAGAAGACATTTTGAGACCAACATAAGTCTTTAACAGTAGACAGGTGTACCATTATAATGTATAACAGTTGAGAATTAATTCAACAGAAAAAATCAAAGATCTGCCATCAACACCAATTTCATTTTTTCATAAAAAATCGTATTGAACATGCATGTAGTATTTGTCACTGGACGTTAAGCAATTATCAGTCGATCATTTTCATGAAATGACATTATGTTTTGAAGCTCAAAGTAAATACATATCTATATATTGAAGCTGTGATACTGTGATTTTTTTTTTAAGAGTAAAAGATTTTTAAAACAAATGATTAAATCTCTATTGAAAAATATTTGAAAAGAAAACGCTTATTAGGAATCTCTAACTCCAGTCCAACATGTTCGCTCATCATAGGCTGTGTTTATGTGAATTCATTTAAGAAATGAGTGTCTAAAAAAGTGTAACTTCGGGGTGGCTGGGATAATTTCAATTTGGCAAAAAACTATAAGATCAGCCGACTATAGAGAATGCAGTCATGAAGCCATTACTGTGAACTTATATGCAAATCTTCCATACATGTAGGTTTACATATAAGTTATTATGATCTAATTTTATATAATCTTAACGAAAATCCTATGTCTGAAACTTAAGTGCATTTCTTGCAATGTGTATTTTTGACAAATAGTTGGTCGATCAAGCACAGAAAGCTTAACATGACTTGTGTTGTATAGAAAAGTTAGAAACATACATATACCTGTATATCTACAAATAAAGTTATTTGATGCATTAATATCTCCTGTATTGCTGTATGGTTCCGAAATATAGGGATTTGAAAATACAAGTGTTATTAAAAAAGGTCATCTCTAGTTTTGTAAAAGAGTGTTACATGTCATGCATGTTAGAACCAGCACTCCAGGTTATATAGTATACGGTGAACTTGGGCGGGTGCCTCTAGATTGGCAAATAAAAACAAAAAATAATTTCTTTCTGGTGTAGACATCAGCAGTGCCAGTGGCGGATCCAGAGGGGGGCGTAGAGGGCGTACGCCCCCCCTTTGCTTGAACTTTTTTTTTTTTTTTTGTAAAATGATGAATCAGACTAGACTTCGTGAACTTTGCCATTTCCAGGCCGTGTATTTAATTTTTATGCGACAATTCTTTACTTATAAAGATATTTTTCGCTCGTATTTACTGTAATATATTATTGATTATGTCAATCATGTGTTTCGCTACGGTGGAGTTGATCAGTACGTTTGAAACGTCACTCAGTCATTTTGAAATTCAAATTATAGTAACACATTGCTTAGGCGGAGGATGCAAAGCATGACGCCTTCAAAGCGACAAAGGATTGGGCAAGAACGTATTGACTTCTATTTTATATTTCCACTCAACAGAAAGTAATACTCTATTACACTCTCATGAAAAAAAAAAGTTCCACGGTAATATTATTTACCTACGAAAATATGATTAACCTCACACGCCCCAGCCAATTAATAACATTGCTGAATAATGATCCCCAGTCAGTAAGCTCTAGATATATTTAAAGTCTAAGGTACGGATCATTTGATTTGATAGGGCAGTCTGAGATATTTTAGAGAAAAAATCTGACCCTTAGTTTTGTCTTAAACAAAAATTCTGGTCGTATCTGTAATGAAAACAATTATCGTGTCCCCTTTTTGATATAAAAATAAAAAATCCAACAGAATTATTCAGCAGTAAATGAACAAAGTGAATAAAAACGGGCGTTTTTTTTTTGTTGTTTTTTTAGGGGGCGGGGGAGGGTTGCATGTAAATCCCATATCTGACCGGAATGTCTGTTTCGCCTAACTGATATACTGATTACTTTTTTCAAGGCCCAACTGCAACCTGCCTGCTGGGTGTGGCCTTTATGTCCATTTGTCGACCGTCATTCACAACTTCGTTGTCATTTGATTTTCAGACTCATTCTTAGCCTTTGGTTGATTTGGAACCCCTCACTTCCTTTGTTAATTGAAACATTTCAACCAAACATTTAGATAAAAATTGCTTGTTTGTCTTTGTTCGGGTCGGTCGTATTATAAACTTCATTGAATAGCCGTATATCATGTTTACAACAAGTAATCTGTGAGGTTATGCTAACTAACCATACAACAAACGAGAATTTTCCATGTCCATTTTTTACTGACAAATCCCACATCAAATATATTAGTACATACTTTAGATCCATTCAAAAATTTTATAATAGACATTTAATGGGAGAATGCGGCATCAAAATGTCCAACCCAAGCTTACACTTTAACTATAAAATATACATACCCACGTTAGGAACCGTCACTAAAATGTGCATTTTACACTTATTTTATGTTTTTAGCCCAAAAGGTCCCAAAAATTTTGCCTCGCTCCGCTCGGCAAATTTTACATACTACGCCCCCTTTCCAAAATCCTGGATCCGCCGCTGAATGCGAAAAAATTATCAATCATTCTTTACAAATTGATGCTTAAATTGTCCGAACATCGATATTACGAATTCACCCCAGAGACATTTATATTCCTTTTAAAAAAACGGATTTCGGTTAGAGTCATTCTGTCGAAACTTTCAAGTTCAAGTCGAAATTATATACGGAAGGTAGCATATCATACCACGCGATGAGATATTCTGCACTTTAATCCAAGATCGCTTAATTGGAGATGAATTCCATTATTTATTCATTTGTAATCATTCTTTTGTTGCACACGTTCGTTCAAAATTCATACCGCCGTACTTTACTAATTTTCCATCAAATTATAAAATGTATGGTTTATTATCGCACTCTAATATTTCGCTTTTGAATAAGCTAGCTGTATTCATCTTAAAACTATCATCACTATCCTAATGCATTGAAATTTGATTATTCTCTCATCGATGTCACTAAATTACACTAAGGAATCAGTCTTGATAACCACGTGTACACCTGTGGGTGTTAAATTACACGTGCTTTGTGAGACAGGCCTTTGGATGGTCACTTAAATGTCAATTGTCCATTCAATGTTAGAGGAGGGACGACACTCTGCACACGACACGCAGATTTGTCTTTGTTACAAGCTAGCCCGTCATGGTATGAACATCACCTGGACACTCGAAATTTGTTGAATGAGATTATAAACATGAGCAGTAATATATAGTTGTAATTATTATACAATATTCTTACATGTATATATAATAAACGAATTTGGTAATTGTCATTTTTGCTGTGATATGCATATTTATCCCGTTATTAAACTGTTAAATCCGCTGGACTTATTTCGCTGAATACTCGTATATTGAATTCACCCAATTGATTTTCAGTTTTTATTCGGGAAAAATTTTATTAATGAAATTATCAATACTAGAATTTCTTCATTTATCAGTAACAAACCCTCCCCAAAAAAAAAAAAAACCGAGAAAACACAATAGACAAAGGACTATATATTTTGTCCCAGAGCCGACCGATACACAAAAAATTCAAATTTTAAATTAAAAAAAAAATAAAAAGCTATTTTACATGGTTTTTCTGGTGAAAGTTTTCATTTTGTCTCTAATAAAATGAAAATACACAAAACAATGTTTTTTGTGCCTGAGGTTTACGTATTTATTCACGGATTTGACAAATATATTTGGACATTTTATTTTAAAATCATCGTTTTAATCGACTTACTATGCAGCAACGGATGGAGACTTAAGGAGACCTTTTATGTTCAAGGTTGCATGAACAATATTCTTTAACTAGTATAAATTTCAATGAATTTTACATATAAACTAACGAAATATTAGCAAAAATTTGTGCCTTGTAGTTTTATAGAGATCGAATACAAATTCCCGCTCTGATTCAATGTGTATCAATTTGTAAATAACGAACTTTCATTGTATACTATTTATATTTGTATTGTTAATGTATTTCTGTTAGCCATTACATCATGTGCTCATATGTATTGTATCTCCTGTATCGCAGAAAACTGCGACTGAGTTATGAAATTAAGTTCATTGTTTGATGTAATGTTCATAGTAACACGATAGCACGCTTTAAAACTGTCTATTTTTACCCTCCCCCCTTTTTTTGTGCTTTGTTTTGATACATTGTATCTTAATCCTTTAAGTACATTCGAGAAGAGAGTTAAGATAGTTTGGTAATCTGTCGAAATCAGAATAAAATGTGCAAACATATAAAGCTTGTACATTGCATGATTTTTTTAAATTACAAGTTAAAATTTAAATATACACAGGTAATTTCCCGCTGAATGTAACATGTGATGTAAAGCCGAGGTGGTCATCCCTGACTGGATTGGCAATTAGCTTTTTTGTTAATTTGTCCGACACGTGTATAGAGTGAGCCGATATGGGTCACCGAACACTGAACACCTGGTCATGGAATCAACCTTATTCGGCCATTATAAGATTGTTTTAATCGATATAGATCATTTAAAATATTTTCTAATTATACAATATATTGTATTTTAATGGTCAATATACATTTATATTCTAGGTTTCTAGTTTCTAATTTAACTTTATTAATCTTAAGATATATCTAAAAAATCTTTAACAAATTTAATCATTTAAATATTAATTTGGCTATCTTAGGTCCCTTTTGGTTAAAAGGATCGACCATTTAAGGGGGTAATGGTTTTTTTTCTGAAAAAACCCAAGATTTTGATTAGGGAGAAGGGGGAAAATCAGATTTAAAGTATTTGCCATTAAATTAAATTTTAAGTTCATAAACATGATAAAAAAAGGTTTCGCGACAAAAAAAATAAATCATTTGATGTTACGAAAAAAAAAATCAGAAATTTTTATCTACATGTAGCTGATATTGTAACAAAGGGATATTACCTGGGATGTCGATTTTATGTCACGTCACTTTTCTTCACAATCTGGGATTCGGTTAGTAATGTTAAATAATTTGAATTCTTTGTTAATACCTTTTTGTCTACTATTTTTCTTCAATCAGTAGATTTAACTTTTAACCATCCGTAATATTCATATTTAAAAATCAGTTTCTAGTTTTCACTAGAACCAGAGACGTATAATACATTGTATCATATGTCTCTGTTGGAACTTATTCATATTGTCAAATAAATTATTCTGTTTTTTTAATGTCCAGTGGCAATTATTTCAGTGGACAAGAACAAAACAAAAAAAAAAAAAAAAAATATGAGGTTTTGCAAAGTAAGTCGACCGGGATGAAGAGCGAATATTTTAACCGTCATCCGTCAAAGTGTAATGTGGATTAATGAGTGCCCCGCAACAGATCAATAAAGATTCATCAAAAGTGTTCTTGCAAAGGTTTGTTTGTGTGTCCAAGTTTAAGCCGACGTGTGCACCAGGTTTAACGTCTCTGGGAGCTTATTCACAAAGCATCCGTTAGCTAACGGACCCGTTAATATCTCCGTTAAGTTTCCGCTAATTTTAATTCGTATTCACAAAGCCTCCGTTAATTAACGCACCCGTTAACGTCTCCGTTAAATGTTCCGTTAAGCCCGATAATTAACGGGTACGTTAACGTATCCGTTAAACGGGCACTTTTATAGAATGCATTATATATGGATTCGAATTTTATAATATTTCTTATATGCAATACGAAAACGAATACGAAATTTGTTCAATGAAAACTGAAGAACAGCCATAAGAATATGCAAGATGTAAAGAAAATGTGTTTTTAACGGTCATCCAAAGTGATCATTCGGGTTTTGGAAGATTGAGATTGGTTTAGTTATTATGCTTAACTAGTTGTACACATAAATAATATTTCATTTTACTGTCCTTATTTGATTTTCTTGTCACATACTAAGTACGTTTAGGGCTTATAAGCAACAACACTATTGAATTGAATAAAATATAAAGGCAACCAAGAGAAGAAGTACAAAAAGTAACAAAAAGACCAAATTTTAAAGCCGGTGTATAATCAAATGGCAAATTATTTTTACTTGTCAAATTAACGTTGTTGTCAAATTAGAAATTGGTATCACTTCATTTGGAAAAAAATGTATAGAAAACCTTCGAAATGGCTCCAGAACTGTTAATTCAGAAATGAATGCGTGCATTTATTTTTGCGATTTAAGGACCCCGGCAAAAATGCGAGGTTTTGTTTTGCGATTCGCTGAGATCCCATTATATTTTAAACAGTCGTTTGTCTGTTGTTTACGTTTTTGTATTCCTAATAGTTGATCAAATGACCAACAACTCTATTTCTGTAATCGAATAAAAGAGATTATTCTTTATTGGCATAGTTTTGCAGGTTTTTATATATGAATAAATACCAAAAAATATTTTGAGTTTATGGAAAAACGTTAATTATAAAATAGATTAGGATATGAAAAAAGACGTTTTATTTCCATTCAATGATGTCACAAGGAGCACACATTGTTTTAGGAAAAAGCAGAAAAAAATTAATTTATCTGGGAATAATCCTGTTTATCTAAAATTAAACAAACATACAAAAGGCCATATTATTATTGGTGAGTCTAGGTACCAGCATGCCATCCTCGTGTCTAGTACAGAGAAGACTATAGATCTATATTTGGCATTCATTATTAAAGTTACAAACAGAAATTAATATGTCAACTCTACATTAAGTAGCCAGATCAGTTTCTGGCTAGGAATCGAGTGTTTAAAGTTGGAACAGAGTGAGTTAATCTTACAAAACATGCATTTTCTCTTACAATGTAGTTTGAGATAGTTGGCACAAAAAAAAAAAGATTTTCATCATCAATTGCATTTGAGGTTCTCCTGAAACATACTCTGCTTTACCTGGAAGTGAGTCTATGTAACGCAATACGCAAGGGAGTGAATTTTCACCCTCGCTCAGGGGATCGCAACATAATCAGATGTCTTTCAAGACCAAAATTTTTCTTGAATGTGTTGTAGCTACAAAGCTTTCTATCAACACAGATATGCATTTTGAGTCTTCATTGATCCCTGTAGTACTGATACAGATTTCTTTTGAATAAAAATGTATGCCTATATGGGCTTTGCTCATTGTTGAAGGCCGTACGATGACCTAAAGTTGTTAATTTCTGTGTCATTTGGTCTCTTGTGGAGAGTTGTCTCATTGGCAATCATACCACATCTTCTTTTTTATATCTATAATTGGTTGTAGAAGCTAAACTACCAACACATTTTACATTCTTTTGTAAGTTGTAATATCCATACCATGAGGGGATTTTTACTCGTGTAGGAATGTTGACTCCAAATATGCGTCCTTTATTAAATGAAAAGGTGAACTCATATTTTATGCCTACGTCATTATCTGATCATAGGTTTTGTTATGCCAAAATGCGTAGGGAATTGCCTTAGTTGTGAAAGGGTGGCAAGATGTGTTGCCCTTTCCAACACACCAATAAAAACTTTACAAGTATCCTTTAAGAAGCTTAGGATAAGCCTGATCTACTGTTTTAGTCTGAGATTAAACATTTCTTTTGAAAGGCTTAAACTATCTCAAAATTTCTAAGCTGTTTCTATTTCTAAAAGAATTGTATGATCAAACACATGAAGACTGTTTTATATTTGCATTCAATGACAAGAAGTCCTTGTATAGCTTGTAGTATGCTTTTAATCAGGTGCGTAGCTGCATTTACGCAAAAATCATTTGCTTGCACATTTTTTCACAAAAAAAAAAAAATCTGAAATTGAATTACGGATAGTTTTAGTCTTTACAGATTATCGTGTCGGGCGGTGTTTAAAGCCCAAATCTCTGATGTCGTCTCTAGCAGTGACTAATAAGGAATTATATCCTTCAATATTCGCAATCTTCTCAATTCTAGTTGCAATGCCAGTAACTACATCAACTACTGAACGGTCATTTTAGTGCATTACGGCGACCGAAAACTTATCTCCGTTCAACCATGGTACATGACAGACTATCTTCGTTGGCGCTCATACATGTTCACAAAGAAATGGATATCAACACCGAGAGAGTTCTGCGATCATTTGCCTTGGCAAAAAATAGATATATGTACTTTCGATATTAACTATACTTTAAGTCTTACATGCAGTATTAAGATTTAATAATACAGGCTCAATGCAATCACCTTGAAAACATCTTAGATTTATTTCCCTTACTTATAAGTCAAGACTTAAAAGTGGCCGTTAGATTTCGTATTCCTATTGTCCGTTCGTCCAAAAGACTATTAATTCACCTGGGGTATCTGTATCCTAAATGACCTTCTACCGTTGTCGTAGAAACCTCTCCTTTGATTTGAGAATGACCTTCGTGAGAAACACTATGGGTGTCTTGCAAGAAGCAGTGACTGCTTACCCTTCCGGAGCACCGGAGGTCGCCACATTGTAGTTTTGGGTCGGTGTTTTTCATCTCTATTTAGTTTTCAATGTTGAATGTTTTTGTTTCTCCTTTTGTGTCTTATCTGTTCCCGGGTTTGTCTTCCCGTTTTATAAAATTTATTTTATATTTGAAAATAACCATGCTAATAATATAAGCAGCAAATTACGGAACTCACTAGACTTTTACTATCGTTTCATGAAAATATGGTATGGTAAGAAACAGATAGGGTATTTTCATGTTCAACAAAGCAGTCACTGTAATTACTCATATGCCCGGGGCTTCATGGGGATTCGCTTCCTGGACCACCGTATACGATGCTGCCCTGGATCTCCGACTAGGGTGCTACCCTGGACCAGCTGGGGACTTTGAGCGGTCCATAGCCTCCTCCCTTGCCGAATCACTATAAAGTCCACAAGTATTCACAAAATAGAGTTTGGGCGTGAAGGAGTGATGTGAATTTCAGAAGCATGGCATACCGGGAAAATGCCCGAAAAAAGTAATCATTTTCTGCATAAAATGGTCCAAAAAAAATGTTCGCCTCGTTTCGCTCGGCGATAGTTATGATTGCACTTTCTTTAAGTCCAGCTACGCCCCTGTT
Organism: Mytilus coruscus; assembly: GCA_017311375.1. NCBI lineage: Eukaryota > Metazoa > Mollusca > Bivalvia > Mytilida > Mytilidae > Mytilus > Mytilus coruscus. Next base: position 58,164,006 of record CM029603.1, on the reverse strand, counting down.
AATGCCTTGTCATACAATTCCCTTTGACCGAAGGAAAGAGATTGAGATGCACTAAAATATTGATCACAATCAATAAATATTTCATTAAGATAAAATGCTTGATATGCCTGTCTGCTTTATTAAAACGAACATCTTATTATTGTTTTATTGGGACAAATTCTCAAACACAAGCCTTTGTAATACGTACTTAATCGATTAATTTTACTCTGAGGTCCTTTCCTCATCTTTCTTGAGGTTGAGAAAATGACAATATTATCATCTGCATATAATAGATAATGGACTGCTCATCAATTACCAAAGACTGGACCAGGAGAATTTTCGAGACAATCAGGAAAGTCATTTTGAAAATTTTAATAATCATGGGCCTTTAAAAGTCTGTCACTCTATTTTTGATAGAACACAACATTTACTCAGGGCATACATACTCTTAATGATATTGTAAAAGTTTGTTGATAAAAAATCCAGTGTATCATGTAAAGTAATCCCTTTTATACACACAAATAAAAAAGTAATTTGTTTTGAATTAAGAGAATAAACTTGTTCAGGGTTTCAACACAAGTGAACATTTTAGTCTTTGATACGTGATGTTTTTATTAGTTGTTATTGGTTTTGAACAAGCTGTCAGTAACTGCGATCCGTAACTTGTGTCTCTTTTGTTGTGAGGGATGTAATAATACCCTTCCACGTCCGGTCTGTGTTTTTGTTGGTTTACTGCTTTGTATCGATCTGATGAGTTAAGCCCTTATAGTTTGTTCTTATATTGCACTGTTACACCACTGTCCCAGGCATGTTTTACCCCGCCACATTTCTTATGTGCCTGTAATTCAGTAGTTGTCGCTGGTTCATGTCCGTTATATTTGTTTTTCGCAAATTGTTGTTATAAATTAGGCCGTTAGATTTCTCAGTTGAATTGTTTCAAATTTTTCATGTCGGGGTCTTTTAAAGAAGATTATATGGTATGTTTTTTTCTTTTTCTTTCTCGTTTTAGAAGGCCGCCTATTGCCTATAATTGCTTACATCCACTTCATTCGACTTTAGGTGGATCGTTTTCTCATTGGCAATCATACCAAGCACATCTCCTTAGTTTTATATACCCTGCATTAAGGGATACAACTAAAAATGTCCGACACAATAACTCTTGTCGGTGATTTTGATACAAGTAAACCAGTTTCAAAGAAACTTGCCACCGTCTAAGACAAGAAGATAAGATCTATAGATGGTTTCTGTTTAACTAACTTATTCACAACTGTATAGACTTTGGATGCTTTAGAGCTTGTTATATTCTATAGACTCTGGTCTTTTGTTGAATACTGACATGCTGCCTTCAAGATGTCAGTTGGTTGTTTTTGTCGTTCGGTTGCTGTCATACCGACGTATAACCCACATAGATGCTGGATTAGCTTATACCAACATATTATACATCCTGAACAGCGAACCAATAATTTTACCTTGTTTTGGAAACTTTTAATTTCTCACATAAATCCATCGACATGTCGATTTAATTCGTACTGACGCGAAGAGGAGGTTTGACCAGAATGCCAGGCTACTTAAACTTGTACGACTTACTAAGACTGGAAGGGTGGTATTAAGGAACATCCTTTACTACCGAGGCCTAAAAGCACTATTAACTAACACATTTTAAATGCATCGTTCACTTGTGACATAAATGTAGCTATTGGGTACGTTTACAAAATTCAATAATAACCACGAAGTAATTGCGCATCTTATAAAGTTGTAAATTCAAATTTGAAATGGGCAGTTTGGCACGTGTCCGGAGATGTTACATTCATGTTAATTGTGATTATTGGACCAGAAAATGTGTTTATCGGGGCTTTCCACAAATAATATACAAACAGTAACTTAAATCTTGTTAACTGTTTCCTGAATCCACGAAAATATACGAGTCCACAATACTGAGGGTCTGGATGGAGTTTAATGAATCAGAATAATAGCCGAAAATTATAAAGAATAACTGTGGAAAATAAAAGAATTAGTTATAACAATGCTGATTACATACATGACAGAAAGAATAAGGAAATCATCTTTAATAGCTTATTAAATGAAATTTAACATGTTTACTAGAAAAATCATTTTCAGAAAAATTTTAACAGAATAAACACTTATTTCAAAGATAAAGAAAATGCTTTAAAATTTAAAGAATACAGAAATTAAAGGAACCCCATCCAGACTACAAGACGGTTTTGGACTTCATTCAATTCTGTTGAAAAATGGGACATACTATTAACATCTAGGAATAACTGGTATTGTATCATAGCCTTAACTGAACTTTTTAAATGTGCCTTGGACACCAGTTGGTACCTTTATTAACACTGACTGGTATTCATGTATTTTTTTTATTTCTCAAAATCAATTTAAATCATTTTTTTCTCAATATATATGTTTATGGTGGGTTGGACCATGGCCATCAAACTACTATATTTCAAATAAATCTGGGGCTCATAATGGGAGCATGACCAAACAAAATAAAAAGTGTTATTTATGGAATATGATCATTATGTTAGCTTCGAATTATAAATTTTCTAATTCATTACACAGACATGACAGAACATGACAGAACAAGATGTATAGAATTGGTATTTACGATGTGGTTATATGATTACACCAAGTTGTGGCAAATTTATCCATTTTGTTGAACATAATTTGCAAATAGATATAAGCAAATCCCATGATCAACTTTCTGATTCAATGAATGAAGGTGGGTATACATCAAATGGCAAACACTATGTATATTAAGCATATTAAGGACAACATGTTAATATGTATGAAACCTGCTTTGTAGTAGGCCAATAGTTTTAACCAGATTTTAAGCATGCTACATACATCAGTCTGCTGAAAGATATCAACTCTTTTCCTAAATGCTACGTGCTTTGCTATGTAAAGTGAAGATCAGCAAATACCAATTTTCACGTCTAGAATAAGAATCTAACCAACAATCACCCATACTTAAAACAAGCATGCTACTTTTAAGTGGTTGTTGTAATATCCTATTTGTGATTCCTTTGTTTTTTACATAAACCAGGCTGTTGGGTTTCTATTTTGAATTGTTTGACATTATGGTATGTCTGGCCTTTTATAACTTGCTATGCAGTACAGGTTTTGCTCATCCTTGAAGGCTGTACAGTGACCATTAGTTGCTACATGTAACAACTACCTCATTTGGTCTTTGGTGATAGTTGTCTCACTGGCATTTATACCACATCTCCTTATTTTATTAAATTTTATACTACACAAGAAAAATATAATTACATGTAATTGAATGTTTATTATAGTTGTCTTACTTCTGTTAGCAAAAAGCAGTTGTAATCATTGGTGATATAAATAAAGTAATACTTTGAAGTATTGTTTAATATGCTTGACCAGTACAAAATGCCAGTTTGGCTATAAACAGTACATTTGTAATCCATATGATAAATTCATGAATACATTTAGACTTTAAGCACCGTAAGCAGTCATTTGACAGTAAATAATTGATATAATATATAATTCAGATGTGATGCACTTTGATATAATTAATATTCACTGAATCTATGAATTCTTATTATTCCAAATTGATACAGTGTATTTCAAAATAATATTTATCAAAGGCACTAATCAAATTCAGATATGATGCACTACATTATTCACTAATACTTTGAATTCTTATCATTCCAAATTGCTATACATGTAGCTATTTCAATGAATAGTTATCATGATTATCCAAGTTATTCACAGCCATCAAGTTGTGTGATCTTTCTAACAAATTACAAGTTTGCAATTTATTCAATGCACATGTACAATTTGCATCTTGTCCAGATTAATCCCAACATCACTTCATGGTACTGTAGAATGCTGTAAACGGTTTTTCATTTTTCCAAAAACAATTTAGACAAAATTATGAATTCATCCACTCATATGCACTTGCAACTAGCAAGTCATTGACATCTATATTTCCTATGTGTCAAAAGTGCATATTTATCATTTGTACAGGCTTCATTTTCTAGCTGGGATTCATGCCGGTCACACCAATCAGAATTCTACAAAAGAAAAAAAACATATATATATATTTCAAATGAACTTGTTACTTTAGTTTATTGTGTACGTAAATTATATATCAAGAAAACTTGCATTCATAATTTGCTCAATACCTCAATACATGTAGCAACAAGAATAAAACAAACTTTTTTTTATTTTGAATGTTTTGTTTTAGCACTACTGAGGACAATTAGTGTTTCGCAATGCACATATTAACCCAAATAAAAGAAGAATGTTTCCGAGGACAGGGATGCCCTTGTCAAGTTTTGCTATTTTTCCAAGTCAAAAGGGCATAACTCTTGAACGATAAATGACTCACTATCCAAATTTGAATTCTGTCTTTGAGTGTTGGTTCTCAGCAATGTGTATGAGTTTCATGATTTTGGACGAGGAAAACATAAAATTCAGACCCTCCTGTAATCAACCTGTCCTACTTTTTAAAGTTGCCTTAAAAGATTGTGCCTTTCTTTCTACATTCATGTTTTCTGAAATGTGTACTATTACTCTAAGGTTACTCTCTAATTGAGGCTTACACCATCTCTTTTTTATTGATTCATCTGGTGAGGGTCTGGATAGGGTCCTTCATTTCTGTATTCTTTAATTTTTAGATCATTAATGATTTTACTTTATTCTAATTTTATATTTCAGCACCCCATTTTTCGAATATATTTTTTTGCACTTTATTCTGTGTATTTTGCCCATTCTCTTTCTGTTAACTACATCTAGACCATCTTCCATCAGGTGATTTCTTTTTAATTAACATCTTAAAATTGACCTTTTGTCTAATGTTTTAGTAAATAAATTACAGAAAATTCCTTGTTCTTTTGCTTTGGACTTTGTCAAGTGCTAGAGTATATAAAAAATATATATATATATAATTATATAACTCGTTTCAAATTTAGCACAACAATGTTATCTTCAAATTTGCGTTAGCAAATTGTTTTTTTCCCTCAGCGGATATATATAAACACTCTGTTACACCAGGGTTTGTCAAGTCAACCAACTAAAATAGGACACCGGGCGGATCTGTTATTATGGTGGAGGAAGCTGAAGTACTTATTACCAATGAGAGAACCACCGGGCTGCTCGGCGGGAACAGACAAACCGAAGCGATATCAGCAGTTATACATGTTATACATTTGTGAAAATCATTGAAGTCATCTGCAATACCCATGACAGTTAGAAATTCACCCCGGGATGCAGGCAATTAACTGTTTTGTTGACATCTGTTTATTACCTATAGTTTCTGATTATAACAAATGCAATGTTGACTCCTGATTATTTCCTATTCTAATTTCAAATTTCATGGTCATTAATTTATATTCAATAAATATATTATATATTTGTACCTGTATTATTGGAATAAAAATATTTTTAGGAGCAAATTTATTTTAAATTAATTCTAACACAGACATGAACTAGATTACTTTCTAGATAAATATGAATTTTATGACAAAAAAATGGATAAAATAGATAAGGAGATGTTGTATGATTGCCATGAGGAACTATTCATCTGAGACCAAAGGACGAGGATGTTAACAACTATACATGCTATAAGACATTGTACTTATAATCAACAATATGCAGAACCCATTGGGTATAGTGAGAATAAAAGGCCCAGCATGATCAATTCTGAATATTCAAGAGAAAATCTATGCCATGATTTATGTTCTAATTTATAAACTTAAATAAAAATAAAGAGATGTGGCATGCCACATAAAGAGATGTGGTATGATTGCCAATGAGACAACTATACACAAGAGTTCAAATGACAAAAATATAAGCAATTATAGGTCACTGTTTGGGCTTCAACAATGAAAAACCCCATATCAAATGTATAGTCAACTATAAAATTCCTGACATGAAAAATTTAAAACAACCTACATTTTGTAAATGAGAAAACTAATGGCCTATAAATCTATAATACAATTTAGGAAAAACAAATATGACATCAATGAACCAACACACACCATTGAAACACAGGGGTTGTCTTGTTAAAAAAAATCATAAAATCACAACTGGTTGAACATGTTGAACTGTGGGTTTTTCAAATCTTAAAAGTGGCAGTTTTCTTCAAATGAAGATTTAGGAGAGAGAAAAAAAATCTGTGAATTTCTCGGAGTCGAGTTGATATGATTTGACAGTTTAAAGGCTACAATAATAAAGTAAATAGAAAAAATAAATTCCAGTTTCTTATTTTTTCTTCTTTTTTACTAAAAGAGAGGTGAAAGATACCAGAGGGACATTCAAACTCATAAGTCGAAAAATAAAGTGACAATGCCATGGCTAAAAGAGAAAAGGCCAACAGACAAACAATACATTGTGTAGTACACAAACCACAACATAGAAAACTTAGCAACACGAACCCCACCAAAAACTGGGGTGTAATGCAGGAGGGTATTGATGCAGGGTCCTTCATCTCTGTATTCTTTAAATTTTTCGCTCATTATTCTAAATCTTTAAAAAATAATTCTGTAATTACTTGATAACTGTATTCTGGACATTGTTCTTTTCTGTAATTAGTATATTTTACCCAATTCTTTAATTTTTGCACTTATTCTTTATAGTTTAGCACCCATTTATTCTCAATTCTTTATTTTTTTTGCCCATTATTCTCTATTCTGTAAACCTCATCCACACCCTCATACAGGTTGGTGTAATGGTATATTAGTAGTTCTTATTTGTCTTAAAATTTGCAGACTTTTGCTGTTACTAAATCATTTAGGGAATGATGTTTATTCTTCACATAGTCCAATATCAAATAGAAAGTTCATGGGTTATATGCCAAAATGTCATCAACCCATATACATTTTGTACAATACATGTACCTTACTGTATGTAATGAATTATAATTTAATTGATCACGGGTGCACTATATAAAAATAAAGAGTGTGGTATGATCTCCAAAGAGACTACCTTCCAGAGAAGATAAATGTATATGCAGAGACTAAATGACTTGGATGAAAGTAACTCAAGGTCACAATGCATACAGCCTTCAACAAAGCAGAACAAAACCCACTATAAAGTTCAGAATAATTTAAAAAACCCTGACATGAAAAAATGTAGATTATGAGAGATCATTTACTGTATAGTCAATAGAATGATGTAAAATACGAAGGATATTCATAAGTTTCAAGAACATATATGGAATAAGGACGTGACCCATAATTCTTCAATAAATCATATAGCCCCTGTTCTTCTTCTGTGCAAAAATTGTCGGTCGTTTTCCCATGCAAATTTAGAAAGCTGTTATTTCATAAAGATTAAACAGCAAAATAGGTACACAAGCTCATGAAAAGCATTAATATATAGTTTTGCTGTATAGGCTAATTTTGAAGATAACACAGCAATTGTACTGTTACAGTAGTTTCATTAACAAAAATATAAAATGTAATTCTAGGCAAAAATAAAACCCAAACAAGTCTATTTAATGTTATTTTGTTTATATATAGGGAAGGTAGAAAGGCAAATTCCCTGAATTTAAAATTTGTTCTTAGTATTCTCCTTTAGGATGGTAATTTCAATATAAATGTCTATTTGCGGGCAATTATAAATATAACAGTTAAGTGTGCACAAAATGGTGTAGGACAGGATATTTTTGGCACCAAAAATGCTTTGTAGCAAATCCTTAAACAGACCAGAGTAAAGTGCTGTTCCTGTACTTGTCTTTATTCTATTTTCTGTTATGCATGTTCTGTTAATCTATTTAGATTAAAAGGTTGAGATCTGTTCAACACAACCAAACTTCCATGTTAATGTACCTGTCCAAAGGTAGGAATTAACCTCGCTAGGCGTAGTAATATGTCAAAGCTTATTTTTAACTAGTTATTTGGAGTTTTTTTGTGTTTAAAACACACCTTTACTGAAATGAGATGATGTGGTATGATTGCCAATAATTTTATTTACAACATACATGTATATTTAGATCTGTTTGTATAAAGATCTGTCAGTTGTTGAAGTTTGAGGTTGCCATCTTGGTTATTTTTCTCGTACGGTTGATATCTCATTTATATATATGTACCCTACATCATGTACGTCTACTTTTATTCATTAAAAGTTTGGCCCAAAATCACTGATTTAAGTACTCTGAAGTTGAAAGGCACAGTACTTTTGAAATATCAGAAAACTTGCTATACACATGTATACATTTCAAATAATATGTCAAATATTGTGTCAAACTGTTTGGAATTTATAATACATATTACATGTAGATATTTAATTTATAAAGGAGGAGGATACTTTTATTTTCAGAAAGAAGTGTTTGTTTTGGATCATTAAACATTTGATTTTCAACATTATCAATTGGCATATTGTTATCCTAGATTTAAAATGCAACATTTTAGCAGGGACATATATACATGTCTCTGATCAGGGCAGATCCAGGATTTTAGGTTAGGAGGGGAGGGGCGAAAACTTAAATTTTCGCTGAGGTAAAATTGTTGAAATATTCTTTATTAAGCTGAGGACAAATCATGCTTTGCAAATTTTAGGGGTGCACGCCCGCCACGCCCCTGTTGATTATAATCAGGCACTTTGACTGGGTTATACATGTATATGTCAATATATCCCGAGGAGAAAAGGGGAAGTTGTTATATGCACCCATTTAAAAGTTCTTAAATATTGTAAAATTATATTCAGATTCAGCTTGCAAGGAGGGACGGGAGGTGGGAGTCAGAGGCAGGACCCTGGCACATGTGGCAAGAAGGGCAGTATAATGGGGATAATTCTGGAAAAGTCTAGAGATTTTCATTTTGGAGTAAGGGAGGAAGTAGAAGTTTTGAGAAGGAAGATGGGGAGGAAGTGGAATCACGCCCCCCTGTCCACCCGCTGAGCTCATCCCGATTATTTTGATGCTGAGGCTAAATTTCATATTAATAAGGCTTGAAATGATCAGCTGTTTATTTAAGATTATTTTGTTTTAAATGTAAAGGTCGAAGAACTGGGGTTTCAATGAAGAGCTGTATAACCAGAGACATATATACACAGAGATTGGCAACTCCGTGAAATCCCGTTAAAACACGCGGCCCGGAATGAGATTCTCGTCGATAATTATTCTACAACATGTAAACAAGTCAGGAATGAATAACCTCGTTAGCTAATCAAGAAAAGTAATAGGAAAACTTATTTCAGATCAAATCATTTCTTTTCTAAAAACTACTTGAAATAGTTGTATTTTTTAATGTATTTGATTGAGAAAATATTTTTTCTTTTTTCGGCATTTCTTTTAATTTAAAAGTAAAATCTGGTAATGATCATGATATTACAAGAAACATTTCTTTGCTAAAGTTTGCTTCTAAATTACACAGTGAAATTATGTGTGTCCGATTTTCCGGTCATTATTTCCTTAGAGTTGTGATTGTAGATTCACAGGTGTGCGATTACGCAATTTATTGCCCTCCGATCACCTGAATTTTGCCGGAGGTGAAGTTCTAAATGGATTATTACTTGGTAATTGTTTTACAACTAAACAAATTCTGACATATTATTTTAACCATGACCAGAACTTAATTTTAACAGAAACATTTAACATGTCAAGAAAAGAAATAAAGCAACTTTTTCATATAAAAAATATGTAGCCAGTAGAATTTTGTCTCGTGGGAAACTGATTTTATATCTGTTTTAATTTGATTATAATGTTTAATTTTGATTGACCTAAAATTAAATTATTTGTGGAACCTTTGCATGAATTTCCTAAATGAAGTGCGTACATTATAGTGTTGTCGAAATCACTTTTTTGCTGCCATGAAATATTGAATATGAATCTGTCATTATTTGTAGTTTTTAAGACTTAATATCACAGACTCTGATTAAAAACAATGCGTATCATAAGTACAGTAAAATGCTCTGCTGAACTGTAGAATTTTAATGTTCTGTTTCATAGACCACCGAGTACTGCAACATTCTTATCTTTACTCTTTCCTATCGGGTAGTGAAACTCGAGTTTGAAATTAGAAAGATTTAAAATTGTACACAAGTTTTATCTGATCTTTTGTGGGTTTATGTTGTTCAAGGTAATTTTCGATGCAGTGCTATGTGGGCTTTTATTTTCTTTTCATTTGTTATTTTTTCCTGTGTTACACGACCTTGTACTTTTGTATTGCCCTTGACATCTCCTGCTTCTGTTCAAACCTTTACCACTAATATCTCATCTGGTTTAAATAAAATAGTGTCTCATTCCGGAATTTTTATACAGGAATTTCATTTTAATATTAGTTTTTATAAGCATATAAACTGCTTGGTCTCTTCACACAACTTATGTTTAGGACGGAATGCATCAATAGGTACATACATGTACCAGGTCACGGATATATAAGTACACGTTATGTGCTTTTGACCTCCACAAGAATTTTAAACATTCATAGATGTGCAAAGAATATTTTGTCGTTGGGTTGTTGTCTCATTGACATATACCTCACATTTCTGTTTAGTCATAGCATCTGTGCCTTTTCAATTTATTGCAGAAAATATTTGCATAAACATTTTTCAAAACAGGAGAGGTGAAATAGTGATCACAGAATAAGGACATGTAAAACTGAAACAACACAACACAACAGATAAATATAAACAGGCACCATTGTTAAATAACTGAAACAAACATAGATGATGACCAATATGAGCGAATAGTGTACTAGTAGAGTGAACATTTCTTGCTTCTTATTCTACACATTTTGTCATTTCATGTAAACAATTAAATATGTTACTTTCCGAGGAGAGGAAAGAATTTGTGAAACAAAATATTTTGCCTTTAGTACTGTCAAGTTATATATTCACAGGAGTGTTGTTGAATAAATGAACATTTTCTCTTTTTTTTACATTATGCTACCTTTATGGTACAAAGGAAGCATTTCCATTCTCATGACGAACAAAGATATTATAGAGTGGCCTTCCAATGATAGTCATACATGTAAATCATTGTCTCATTGGCAATCATACTACATCATCATATTGTTATACATGTATGTAAAACTATGTACATGTATACTTTGTAAATGTAAAGAAGACAAATGAAGTTGAACACAAGATATTTATTTGCATTTTTTTCCATATAGTCTCTGCACAACTGCCACTGTGTCACTTCTGCTTCAAATTCAATATATTGAATGCAGTCTTGTATTTGTTCTTAGTTCAATGATGTCACCATCACTTGCACAAAATCGCATACACATGTACATCAAGTTTGGCATATGAACTATAATATATGAACTACAATAATATGGTGGATAAGCACATGTAATTTTCTCTCCTACATAACCATTTTTAAGTATCACATTGATAGTAGTAATCGGTCCAATACAAGACTGTGCAGTCACATTTGAAAAAGTCATCACTAATAAATAGTTGTTCCTGTCTGCCAGGGAGTCTTATTTTCAATCAGAAAGGCTTGGGAGTCCTAAATTCAGCACATGTATGATATTACATCTCTTGTATGCTGCACTGTTAGGTAACTTTGATCAACATCTTTGTTCTTTTATAACATGCAGGATCCTGTTAAAAAAATGCTGTCAGATACTGAATGTAAATATATATAAAATTGTAAATGGCATCAAAGTGGTGGAAATAATGAAAAAACAATTTATATACACAAAACCAGTATGTCTTGGGAAAGGAATACCTGTGATGGGTACAATTGTTCTTTAAAGATGGACAATTTTATAAACTGTAGCCATGGACAGGTGTCTGTCTTTATACTGAAGAGAATGAACATGGTCAACAGCTTGAATAGTGATTTTAATTGTAAATTGCATCAAAGTGGGAGAAAATATGGAAAATAACAACTGGTATACACAAATCCAGTATGTCATAGGAAAGTTATTCATGTGCTGGGAACAATTATTCTCTAAAGATGGACAAGTTTATAAACTGTAGCCATGGACAGGTGTCTGTCTTTATATTGAAGAGAATGAACATGGCAACAGCTTGAATAGTGATTTTAAATTGTAAATTGCATCAAAGTGGGTGGAAATATGGAAAAAACAACTGTTATACACAATTCCAGTATGTCATAGGAAAGTAATTCATGTGCTGGGAACAATTATTCTCTAAAGATGGACAAGTTTATAAACTGTAGCCATGGACAGGTGTCTGTCTTTATATTGAAGAGAATGAACATGGCAACAGCTTGAATAGTGATTTTAAATTGTAAATTGCATCAAAGTGGGTGGAAATATGGAAAAACAACTGTTATACACAATTCCAGTATGTCATAGGAAAGTAATTCATGTGCTGGGAACAATTATTCTCTAAAGATGGACAAGTTTATAAACTGTAGCCATGGACAGGTGTCTGTCTTTATATTGAAGAGAATGAACATGGCCGACAGCTTGAATAGTGATTTTAATTGTAAATTGCATCAAAGTGGGTGAAAATATGGAAAAACAACTGTTATACACAATTCCAGTATGTCATAGGAAAGTAATTCATGTGCTGGGAACAATTATTCTCTAAAGATGGAAAAGTTTATTGACTGTAGCCATGGACAGGGGCCTGTCTTTATATTGAAGAAATTGAACGTGGCCGACAGCGAGAATACTGAATTTTAATTGTAAATTGCATCAAAGTGGGTGATTTAATGAAAATTCAACTTATTTACACAAAACCAGTATGTCTTGGGAAAGTAATTCATCTCATAAATGTTTTATTCCTTTTCGAATGAAAAGGTTTTAATAAAAATACGTCCGTGTTCAAAATTTTCATAACGGCCAAGCTTTCCCCTTATTATTGACTACAATAAAACGTTAATCGTCACAATATTTTAACTAATAATTACTGCAAACTGGATAAAACAAGGTAAATAATTTACGAAATTGAAATATATACTTACATTATGCTGTTTTGAAATGCTTGATGTAAAATAAAAATCGAAGCGAGGTGGTGTACTTGTCGTGATAGAATCAAAATGGCGATCACGTTAAAGTCTCGTGTGCTGCGTGTTTTGATTAGATTTCGCTGACCACTGTTACAGTTGCCAATCTCTGTGTATATATGTCTCTGGTATAACTAAACCCCTTTTATGAATATGCTTGGTCCGGTCGTCCTTATCAACATTTAATTATCATTCAAGGAGTTATTTTACAATTCAAACAAACACTCGTGTACAACTAGGAATGTTTGTCAATACATCAAAACTGTCAAAACATCTTCAAACAATGTACTTACGTTACTTCAATCAGACACTCCAAATAATTATCAAATGACAAATGGCGCGAAATCATAGCGTGGATATTTTCGGAAGGTATCGGGATTCTACTCCATTCTAACATTTATACGAATGAGCTACCGAATTCAATATATAGTCTTCAATACACATGATATATATATTGCATAACAATATTAAAAGAAATTATATTTTTCATTTGGTTATAGAAGAATAATATAACAGTTATCATTTTTTATAAATTTATAAACACGAAACACATGACGAGGATGTTCAAAACAAAACATGTATACAATACAGTTGCCGATTATGTCTCTAATAAAAAAGTATATGTGTTTATTTAATTATTTATCTTTTTTTTTATTCCGATTTCCTTTTGTTGACTTTCTGCTTATCAAAGGAAGAAATCCGTATATTATTTTGATACACTGAACACTACTGGACAACAATTCTATCGATGAACTGACATGATCTAAAACGTACTTAACTCTACTGATTCGAACGCAAAGCGTTTTTCTTAATTACCCGAACCAGTACTGATCGATACTTAATCGCTCGAGGAAACCAGTGTACTGAACATGTACTGGACAACTGAAAAGGTCTTGACATTTTTCCTTGCGGTAAATTCAGGCATTTAAGAGTTGTTCAGTTTAAAATCACCGTTTCAGTAGTAAAACCGTTACTAGTGAGTCCTAGAAGAATCCAATTGCACATGTTCGATATCTATTTATAGCTATATTTATGTTTATATCGAGTTTTAATGATCGTCGGCAGTCTTCGGAGGTCACTTCGATGGTTAATTATATGGTGTCAAGACTAAAATACAAACGAAATGCTGATACATATTATCGAGTCCATGCATCATAATTGTTTATTTTAGACTTTTTATAATTTGGATATACGTTTTACGAAAAAAGTTTTTAGTATGTTATTAATCAAATAATGATTTTTGAGTCAAATCGATGAACATGAATTTGACAGCTAATACCCATTTAAAATCTTCGGTATCCTGTTACCAGTTAAAAAATTAATCATCTGAACAATTCATTTGAACCTTTTGGGGGTTAAAACCACGCATTTTTATACTTGTCAATAAAAATATGAATAATTTATTTAGGGGATATATTTATTTTCGAATGTTAATTTGTAACCCTTATTTTATATTTAAAATAAATGAAACAATCCAATACTACATCTTTACACGTTGTGGGCACTGAATGATCAAACTCTACAAAATGCAAAATTTTAATGACTCATTTCTGGGAAACTTTGTACAAGAGAGGCGAAAGATACCAAAGGGACCTTCAAACTCATAAGTTGAAAATAAACTGACAACGCCATAGCTAAAAAAAGAAAAAGACCAACAAACAATAGTACACAAAACATAACATAGAAAACTAAAGCCTGAGCAACACGAACCCCACCAAAAACCCATGGTAGAAATGAGAAAATACAATATACTTGTATGTGCAAATAAATTATCAAACCATGGAAATTGCTGTAAGAGAGTTTAATTGCAATCAAAGTTATATAAACTTAGTATTAATTTTGTAGTTAATACTTACACATCTGAAAAAGATAATTATAGTGTTTGAGCAACAATCTAAAATGAAAGGAAACGAAGAAGAAAGTATTAACGAAGACGACGAAGATGAAATGAATGTAAGGTATGTTGACATCAAAAGTATTTTCCATTTGACAGCACAGATTTATGAAAAGAATAGTTTATTTTTATGGAATATCTAAAAAATGCTCAAAAAATTACGACTTGCTTTGAAGCGTCGACATGTACAACCAGAACAGACAAAAAAATAGAGATTCTTTCAGTCTGTCCGTCTGTCCCCCCCCCCCCAAAAAAAAACCCCCAAAAAAACCAAAAAAACCCTCAGAAACCATTTGACAATAGTTGCATATAAATACTTTTTAGGATTGTTTGTCATCTCATTCTTTTGAATACACTATACCATCATTTTAATTTGACCATAATATTTTGTTAGTATTTTGACAATGACACCTTGTGACCATTTTACAGAAAGCTCTTATACTTGGTAGGATTGTTTGCCATCATGTGTAGTTGACCATAATGCGCACATTTTTATTTGTTCATTTTTACAGGAATTATGAGACTTTGTTAATTTTTGGGAGTATTGAAACAATGAAACCTTGTGAACACAATCCCTCTTATTTGCATAAGATTTAGTCACTTAATATTTTATTCCTGTTGAAAAAGTGCATTTTTCAATTTTCTCCACTGCAAATTATAAAGTCAGACTTCCAGTAAAATAAACTATATACTCTTTGCTGATTCCACTGTCCATCCATGTCAAAATTATTTAATTGAAAAATTTTTATAAAAAAAAAGAAGTAAAAATATCAGTACACCTTCTAAAATTGAAATACTATGAGAATGGTCTGACAAGCTGAAATATTGGTCGATCACAGCACCAACGACGCTTTGATTTAGACTATCATACGCCAATGACACCTTGTGAATGCAACTCCTCTAAGACTGTTTGACAGTAAGTTCTCATATTTGGCTGAATTGGTTTCCATCATGTGTAGTTGACCATAATTTGCATCATTTTGATTTGACCATGTTTACAGGAGTCACGAGTCTTTGTTCATTTTTGGAAGTATTGAAACAACGAAACCTTGTGAACACAACTCCTCTTATATCATTTGACAGAAAGCTCTCATACTTGGTAGGATTGGTTGCCATCATGTGTAGTTGACCATAATGTGCACTATTTTTATTTGACCATTTTTACAGGAGTTAAGAGACTTTGTTAATTTTTGGGAGTATTGAAACAATGAAACTATGTGAATACAACTCTTATACCATTTGACAGAAAGCTCTCAAACTTGGTAGGGTTGTTTGCCACTATATGTTATTGACCATATTGACTGTCATTTTGATTTGACCATTTAAATGGGGTTATGGGACTTTGATAATTTTTTAGACTATGAAACCACAATGACACATTATGAACACAACTCCCCTCAGACTGTTTGACATTAAGCTTTCATCCTTAGTAGGATTGGTTACCATCATGTGTTATTGTGTTTATTATAGTTTTCTTTGGGTTTGACCATTTTTTGGAGTTCTAGGATTATTATTTTTACTATCATACCAAATTGAAACCTTGCGAATGGAACTCCTCTAAGACCCTGTCGTCATGATTCCACTATTTTATGGGAGAAATGGGACTCTTGACTACTTATGTTTGAATTATAGTGTATCACAATTCAAGGACACCATATATCCGCATGTTCCATCTTTTTGGATAATAGGAACTATACAAAAGCTCGAAATACACTTTACAAGTCAGGAATATGACAGTTGTTTTCCATTCGTTTGATGTGTTTGAACTTTTGACTTTGCCATTTGTTAAGGAACTTTCCGTTTTAAATTTTCCTTGGAGTTTGGTATTTTTGTTACTTTACTTTTTTTATAATGTAATCTATGTTCTTCTTGTTTAACTCTTTACTGCACACGCATTTCTATTCCTCAGTTACACAGCGACGGAGAACATTTCACTGCAGGGTATCAATCTTCTTCAAACTTGTATATACATCTTTGGGGTACATGTATTTTGTTCACATAAAACTAATGTTGGTCCAGTTTACAGAAAGACTACAATGCTAAAAACTATTGTTCTGAACTATCAATTTCTTAACTTTCTTTCAGTGATGCCATAGTTTCTCAAGTTTTAGATGAATTAGGTAAGTTCTGTTAAACAGAATAAGGTTTACAACTGACAGAATTATCATTAGGTAAGTTCTATAATACAGAACGAAAAGATACATTCCACAATAAATCACTGTGTCAATGTGTTCTTTGCAATTTCAATGAAGCATACAAATCTGATCTTCTTAAAACAGGCAACTTTGCATAATTATAGGTTTCATAACGAGTAAGGATTGAATATCGCTTGTTATTATACTTCACGTCAAAATGCCAGATGTTGATTGGATACGACGAGGGAGATAATTTACTCTATCCCATGGCTCAGCAGGAGACAATTTTTTGAATGTCACCCTCTCGTGCAGACTAATAAAAAATCGATAATTCAAAGTACAATGAGTTTACATCAATAAATTAAAGACAATGCTCAAGTTCTACGTTATGGTCTCAGAACTTTTTCATAGACTGTCAAAATAAAAAAATATATCTTGCTTCACTTCTGTTGTTTTTCTGATAACTGTAACGTTGTTATGTATGTGACGTCATAGTTAAGTACTTTCAATTTAAAATTTAAAAGTAAAAGAGATCAAAAGACAGTTGACAATGTTTTCTCGGGGTAACAATCTGCTCTATCACCCTCTCAGCTATGTGTTATTTATATAATATCAACTCGAGTCATTTAATTTCAATATAATAACTTCATCCTTTGGCGAGTTTATTAGTACTATTGAAATTAAATAACGAGAGTTGATGTCAAGCGATATCCAATTCTCACGAGTTGTTACTCTTATCGTCAACACTCTTATTTTGTTAAATTTAAAATTCCGTGAATCGTTGATCTAGTCTTTTGCACATACTGTTACGGCGATAAAACTTGCCCATTAGACAATTTTTTTGGAAATGTCGTAATATCATGTCATGATGCTGAATAAGCCAAATATTTGTACGCATCAGAATATAATAAAATTTGACAAAAAGAAGATTTTGAAGGTAAAAAGAGTAAGTTTTTTTTTTATATTATTGAAGAAATCACATATGTCTTTTGCCATGGAAGAAATTAACATCGTCTTAACCTTTGAAAGTCACCAATGACCTAACGAATAGCTAATGGAAATGGCATAATATCATCTCATGATAGTGAATAAGCCAATCAAATAAACGCAGTTTCGTATCACAATCAGTGCAGTGTGATACGAAATATATCTCTTCATGCAAGAAATAGATAACATGCCACAACCATAGGAAAATTGGTATTCCCAATATTACTGCCCAGTATATTAATGGCACTGGTCAATGCACAGAGCAGTATTATTTTTAATGCCAAACCTTCCCAAATATTTAACTTATACTATCACGAACATTGATGTAAGTTGCTGCAAAGGTGACATATTGACAACTAACATAATATTCTGCTCAAACTGGTGCATCTGGCTGTCTTAAAGGTACAGTAAGGTGTGAGCTTTTACTATGTGTTGAAGGTCTCACTGTGACTTTGTGATAAACAACAGCAATGTCATTTTCCGATTCACAGAAGTTTTATGAATGAAACATATAGAATATAGCAATAAGAACCTCTTGACAATGGAAACCTGTCCTAAACATCTACTAATATACAGTCCGCCAAAAGTTAAGCACCACCTAAATATAACTGTCAATATTTTTTTAACTATTGCGACCAAAAAATTAAACTCCGATATACCCGCCAAGCAACCTTTTATTAAAGGTCATCTGCACTTTTACAAATACACTGTTTCGATACCTTTAAATCATCTTCCTACTGTCCCGCGTACAGGTGAAACTTGACCTTCACCAAGTCACTGTGAAATATGGCAAGCGGTTAGTTATCTGTGACTGAACGTTGACAAGCAATTGACATGTCAAATGCCGGTAGGAGCACTAGGAGCATTGGTAACCATTTCAATGTTAATTGAACCGTCATTGTCAGATTTTTACAACGTCATATTGACACAGGAACTGTAAATGATAGACCAAGGTCCGGAAGACCCCGTTTAACTACCTATCGTGATGACAGACTACTTATTGGTCGTGCTAAAGCCAACACATTTACTCCTGCCCCATAGCTTAGACACCACTGGCCTCTAGGTGGTCATGTTAGTGTTCGACCATTGGTCCGTCGCCTTCATACAGGCTACCTAAGAGCACGTCGTGTTGTCAAAAGACGTGCCCTAACAGCCAGGCACCGTATAATCAGGTTTCAAAGGGCTAATGACCATCGACGATGAAACATGAGAACCTGGCAAAATATTCATTGGTCAGATGAGAGTGGGTTTCTGTTACGACCAATAGACGACAGAATACGGGAAAATAAAACTGCCTATCACCAAAACAACAATTGCCCAACGACAGCAATCGTTGATGGTGGTGTTACAGTATGGGGTTTCTTCTCATACTGTTGTAAGCTGGGTATGCATATTTTGCAGGGTAACATGAACAGACATACATACAGGGATTTGGGGCTTAGAAACATTGTAGTCCCTCATTTTGAGAATCTCCAACCTGCGTCGTGGACGACAACGCTAGACCCCACAGGGCAAGGATTGTAACCGATTACAAAGATCAAGAAGCCATTGACACTAACTTTTGGCCTTCCATGTCTCCAGACCTGAACCCTATCGAACATGTCTGGGATGCCATTGGCAGAAATCTCAATCGCAGAGATCCCCCTTTGTAAAATCTTGAAGATTTAAGAGAGGCAATTGTTGATGAATGGAATAAATTTGCTCAACTAAAGTTCTGAAGGCTTGTACAGAGTATGAGACGCCGTGTTATGGAACTACCGGAAAAGAGGTGGTTACACATCCTATTGACTTAAATATTGACATTAAATTTGCCGAACATACCAAAATTATTTGTAGAGACTTTTAATGATTTTGGATGATTAATTGTTGTAAAAAAATAAAATCAAAGTAAAACTTAAATTCCGTTTCTGATTTGTGTAATTTCACTATTTCTATGAACGCAAAATGCAAATGCATAGAATCTGCATCAGTGACCAAACTTAAGTTTATGGTTTGTTTATGGCATATGTTAGCAAAATTGCTACATGAATATTTTCTCTTTTTCAAGGATTAACTGGTTCTTTTAAATTAAAAAAAATTTCGATGCAACAAAGATAGGTGGTGCTTAACTTTTGGCGGACTGTATAGTACACACAAGGGGATTTGTTTGGAAATCACTCTTAGTTGTAATTTTTAACAGTGCATATGGGTGATTTTGGATGATTCTCTCTGAAATACCTCTCTATATATATTTTTAAAATAGGTCATAAATAAGAGTGTTATCAAATATGTAGCAATCACATGTCTTTATGGCAGCACATGTGTTTTTTTAATAGAACCACCTTGTGTGTATTGTATGTGTCTTACTTTTAGTGACCCTTTTAGACTAGTTTGGCTGGTTTCTTTGAAATAACTTATCTACCTTATCAAAAAATTATGAAACTGTATGGACAGAAGAATTTGACACATTTAACTAGACCATATTTCTACCTGAAATGACCAGTTTACTTTATTTTAAGCAAAAATAGGAATATACATTGTAATATGTAGATAGTTCAAGTTGAAGATAAAATAAAAATATAAATTAAGATTTAATGACATTTTGATATAATTAACCGTTATCTATCCTTAAAAATGATATCTTTTTACAGGTTTGCCATCAACAGGGGGGGCATTAGTAGCTGGGGAAACAAAACACCACAAGCATAGGCTGCCGGAGGAAGACCTAACGATGCTGAAACTAATTTAGAGGCATGATTCGAAAACTTACGAAGAAAGTGAAACTGAGATAATATATAGGGTGTGGTGTACATGAACAAGACATTTGTGTAGAACGAGAGAGCTGTTCATGTGCAATAGGGGACCTTTTTTTTCATTCGCTAATCTTCACATGTCCATTGTGTATACTTGGTATAAAAGGGAGGAGCTCATGGAATGCATATCTGTACTTGTCAGTTATCTATGTAGATTGTATACAGTATTCTTTCAGTATTTTCAAATAGCTCCGCAAAATTTGAAATAGCACTGCTACCCCAAAATTATAAAATTACATTTTTGAAACAATCTTTTATTAAATCTATTTAGATACCACCGTGGTAAAACATATAGCACCATGGTGCTAGAAAGCCCCGAGAAAGACATTGTTATAAATCAAAATAGTGAAAAATTATTATGGAAACCTAAATGTTCCTATATTATTAAACTGCATTTTTTCCTTCATATTTTGTGAATATAGTATGAAACATTCACATTTAACACATGTTTAAAGCCATAACATTAATTGAAATTATACACATCACATTCTTTAATTACTGCCACACCTAGTTGTTGTACTTTTAATGACTTATCAGTTAATAAACATTTTGATTTTAGTCGTATTCTATATCTATGACTTTAGTCTGCATTATTCTACAGAAAAAAACTTAATTTTTCCTGTCATTTCTAACATGAGAAATGATGGCATAATTAATAAATTTGATACATTTAATACAGTAAAGTAGCATCAGCATTCAAAATGTTATTGTGACAAAGTTGTATAGTTTTTAAGGCTGCTTATCTGCTGTATACAGTTCTATGATCTTCTATTATATATCGTTACTGTCAAATTACTGCAAGTCATGTCCCAGATGGCCTTTTGTCTTCCTGCTAGTAATTTATATTTATGCAATATCTGAAACTTTGTATAACTGTATAATTTAAATGTACTGTCAGTACAAAATAGAATAATTTGGTTCAAAATTACTCTTGGTGGTGTTTCCCTCTTTATGTATATTTTCTATTGAATATGAAAAAACAACCCAAGATTATCAACACCTCCTGTAAACATTCACTTGTAGGAAAGTTTTTTTAACTTAATCCTCTCGAGTGTATTGCTCTTACAGGGTGACAAACTGATCTTCAGATTTTTATTTAGAAAATATTAAAAAGAATATTTAAATTTTACATTTGGGTGAGAAGAAAATAGTTTTATTTGCAAACATAAAAAAATTTGTTTACTGCAATATAAGTTCTTTTTCAATAAACTGGATGTGGGAGGGTAAGGAGGGACTTCTAAGCTCCCAAAAAACAATTTACTTTTTAAAATTAATTATGCATACTTTAATGAACATACTTATGTCAAAGAAAGTAATTTCTCTTCCTACTTTGAGGGCCATGGTGGCTAAATGGTCTAAGTAGTTTATGTACTCTATTCCTATCCTGTAAATTCGAACTCCTCATGTGGCAGGTGTATTCCACTACAATCTTAATTGACAAGGATTTTCATTTTTCCTGCTGAAGGTGGGTGGTTCTCTACGGGCACTCTGGCTTCCTCTTCCAATACAGTTTTTCATAATGTGAATGTATATCTATTCTAAGTGGTCAACATAAAGTTATACTAATATACTTCCTACTGTGTTTATTTCTTGTGTAAGCAAAAAATTAATGAAAAAAAAAAATTGTTGCACAGTGATTCATTAAGGATGAAGTCATTTCAGGTTTAGGAATTTTTGTCAGTTGTTCGGACTCCTTGGGTTTTTTCCTACGATACAGGGTAAAATATTTTACCCTATATTACCCACTCTTCTTTTCATAGAAGACGTCAAAAGCTCATAAAAGGTCATCAACAAAATTTAAGCAGATTCTAGATTCTTTTCTTACGATTTGAGACCCAAATAATGCCTATGCTAAATATAAGGGAAAAGTCCAAGTCAGCCTTTTTCCGCCATCTAAATTTTAAATATTTCGAAAAGCAGTTTCATAACCTATCAATATTTTTAGCTTGTTTTGTTCCTTAACTAATGCTCTTCTGATTTATAGTATCAATTTAAAATTCCAGATTTTTTTAATTTCACCTGACTGCATCATTAAATAATTTATTTCGAAATAAATCATTGTATTTGTTTTGTTAGTTATATTGGATCATTGTGTAAACTTATGAAAATAATTATATATTGTGTGATTATTAAACATTATATACTAGTTAACTATTTATTTTGTTATATTAACAATGAAAACACTGGAAACAAAACAACTTTTACAAGGCCCTGTGCTTAATCTGGGATCAATACTGATGCGGCTCTGGTATAAATTTGCCCACAGCAACCTATCCTTAAACAAAGTTGTGCTGAAATTTGAGAAAGCTCATTCAAAATTATAGTTTTAAACTTATATTTATATTTATATTTCTAAATCTTCCTTTATTTCACCTTTGTTAAGGTTTTTGAAAATCAATGATACATGTATAAAGGTGATCTTGAATTTGTATTAATGTGTCTCAGATAATTTTCCAAAAATGTCTTAGTATAATCTGATTGGTTCATCAAATAGTGCGTCTACAACAGAACCATACTCTGATAGGCCAATATTTTAAAATTGTCTATAGTTAGCAAGTGAAAATACTAAAACTCATAAATTTGTAAATATTCTATGGGCAAAATTGATATCCTGTTTTATGTGTTTAAAGGTGAATTAACCACATAGACAATATTCCGTATTTTTCTGCATTTCCCTTTAAATGTTTACTTGCTCATAAGTACACTGCAGGTTGGGTTTGTCAAATGATGACTTTCAATTGGGCAGGACAATCAGAGCAGCTTTAATGGTTGAACAATGATAGTGTCATTTATTCAAAATAACTCTGGTTATTATGTTCCAAGATTTGGAGGGTAGCTATGTGTATGGATTATCAGTATGATTGTATGTTTGTATGGATTTCCAGTTTGATTGTATGTTTGTATGAATTTCCAGTATGAGTGTATGTTTTTATCGCGATTATGAATATCATTGAATGTTAATTATTGGAATAATGGATCAACATAATTTATTGTGATTTCTTTAATATTCGTTCTTAATGTAAGTATAGACTATTCTGATCGCCTGCAACAATGTATATTCCACATGGAAAGGAAGTCAATGGAATGTCTTTCAAAAAAAAAAAAAAAAAAATACGAATGACGCATTTTTTCACCCTTATTAAGGAAAACTTGAAAAAATTGCATCATGTTTGTTTGTATTTTTGATTGTAATTAATATTGATTATATTTTATTCTACATTGGCTAGATGTATACGTGAAGGGTTGATATCTCACAAAACATGTTTTACCCCGCCAATTTTTCGCCAGTCCGAAGTCAAGAGCCTCTGGCAATTCTTAATCGTGTATGATATTTTAATTTCGGTTCATTTATAAGTTTTGAGTTTACTGTGACGTCCATTTTCTAAGAACTAGTACACATTTTTGTTTAGGGGATAGCCAAAGCCCGCCTCCGGGTGAGGAATTTTTCGCTGTGTGAGACCCATTGGTGACCTTGGGCTGTTTTCTGCTATTTGGTCGGGTTGTTGTCTCTTTGATCCATTCCCCGTTCCATTCTCAATTTTATAATTAAAATTCTTAAGCCCTCGGTCATGTCAGTGGACAAATTGGTAAGCAATTATGTGCTTTTTATAAGCGCTTCCTTTTTAATTGTTTTCATGCCTTTCTATCCATATTTGTTTGTTTTCGAACAGAGAGAAGCTGAATATGGTTAAAAAATGTACATTGTTTTTGTTATATAAAAAAATCTCATAATAATCGGTAATACGTCATATGAACACCATATTGGCCTTGTTTAGAATCAACACTGATACACTGAACTTAAATGGTGTATTTGAATACTGCAAACACAAGGTTAATGCATATTATTATGTGACTATACATTTTCTGTTTTCTCATTGGCTGAAAGCATAGGAAATCCTCTTTGATAAAACATTATATTCACCGCGGCCAAAAACCACGAGAGGTTAATATAAGATTTTGAAAAGCGTCCGTGTACCAAAATATAGATATTCCAAGACAACGTTAATGACGTAGGATTATGATGTCATGTAAATTCCTGTTTTTCTCTCTTATTTTTATGTTTTCGGTGAATGTTTTGTTGTCTTCCCCTTGTGTTCGGTGTATTTTGTTAGTAAACTTAATTGAATATTTCAACTTATGAAAATTAGTAACTGTAAACATGGCAAAAGCAGGTGATATATGTAGTATAAAACAGGGAGCAGTT
The DNA here is from genome assembly GCA_017311375.1 of Mytilus coruscus. Lineage (NCBI taxonomy): Eukaryota > Metazoa > Mollusca > Bivalvia > Mytilida > Mytilidae > Mytilus > Mytilus coruscus. The sequence goes on along the minus strand of CM029603.1, from coordinate 58,139,099 downwards.
TTAAAAGTATCTTTAGCAAATACTAGAAAATTGGAGAAGTATAAAAAGTGATATAATAAAACAATTGTTGATTTCAGTTGATGCAATGATTAATCAACCCCAGAGATATGACATTTTCCCTCGGCCGTTAAATCCGGTGAATATCATATCTCCGGGGTTGATAAATCATTGTATCAACCTCATCCAAAGTTAAGAATTGTATAATATCATAATATCATATATCATGTATATGTCATCAATCCAAATCAACTGCGAAATCAATTTTAAATCAGATTCGTTATCAGGATATTCATGTTAACTTACCATCCTTAACCCGACATCTTAATTCATTGATACTGCAATATGTCTTTTTATCTATTTGTAGACAGTTTGCTGTCTCATATACGTATACCCGACACTTTCATGATTGTCATGAATATAGTTTGTGTAGAACAGTTTGTTACCGAATGCTTTAACGTACGCAAAGACAGAAAGTTTGATATTAGCAACATTGATAATGGATACATCACTGAGATTAATCATCTGAAGACCTTTCTCTTTGAAGCAATACATCAAATGTCCATCTTTGTACACTTTCCCATCATTGTCCGAATTTACTCGAATTGTTTTCTTTAGTTTTTTTGGTCTTTGTGTCGATTAAATTTATCATATTTGATCCACCTTATGTTACAGCAATAGAATCATCACCGATAAATACCACATGAAACGTTTGACCGATTTTACTTATTTCGAAATCCTTTGATCCGTTCGATTTGAGTACTCTTATTTTGTGTTGGAGATAACAGGATAATACCATCCTACCATCGAAGAGAAGTGAACAACCTCGGACATTTGACAACTTTGTATTGATACGTTTCTGTAACGTCGGTGTCAGGTTATCTATAATATTTCTGGTTGGAGGAGCAACCACAATCTGGGCTTGTCGATCCTTCCATTACTGAATGTACAAATAACAGAACTAACATTGATTTCTCCAAACTTCTGCACGCTGGATGCAATTTAATGTAACGTCTTGTTAATTGAGTAGGGAATATATTGACTTGGTTCGTGGAGTTCATTTTGGTGATCGATTGTATAAATTTGTATTCGACTTCAAAGTCTTTTTCAATATGTTTCATAGTTAAAAATAATTGAAGGTCTGACGCATGATGTTTAATACAAGCAATGTTTTCCTGAAATTCAGTGATACATTTTCCCTTATTTTTCAGAGTAGTCAACAAGTTTTGCATGTTTTGTATATTACTTTTTTCATTTTCTTGAAGCGTCATTAATTCTTTCATTAAAACATCCTGTAGGTTATCGAGGTGAATAAAAATGTATGCCCTAGTTTGTTTTACATCTGCTTCAATTTTTCTTTTCTTGCTTTTTAGCGATGTTAAATTTTCTTTCTGTTTAGTGCTGAGTAGTTTAATATTATCGACGACATTCAGATTGGTTTGTTTGAAATCGTAAAAGGTATTTGAAGTTTCAATGTTCTTTATGAGTTCATTTATGTCTGTAAAACCTTTACAATCATTGTGAGATTTCACACATTTCTTACAGCATTGAACAAACTTCTGCTGTCGGACTTGCAGTCTCTGGTAGTAAAACGTGGTGTTTTCATTTATTTTTCTAGCTATTCAAATTACTAAAAGGAAATTGATATAATTTTGTTTCTGTATTTTGTTTAAATTAGATATTAATCAAAATTGATGGATGGTGTCCTCTATGTAGTGTAGTGACGAATTCACGGGAAGGGAGAGTAGGGTAATATCATAAGCGTTTGCTTCACCCCCTTTTCATTGGGAAATCGTAATTTTAGTATGATATCCTCCTAAAATAGATTGCCTCGCTTTCCTCCGCGGTATCTATAATGTTTCAGGTCCTTCTTTGTAACATTCTCAGTGTGCTATCGAGTTGAAGGTCAGCTCAATTTGAGGCACATTATGCGGAGTACACACTAGCACATGCACAAATTAAGATATGACAGGAAAATTGTATATTAAATAGGACCCGAACACAACAATTTTACAGAATAAGCATATTTTTACTTAATAGGGAAAAATTGCATAAAATCTACAGATTACAGAAATGAACACAACCTCCCCCTCCCCTCCGAAACACAAAAGAACAAACTTCCAGACTCTCGTAAATAGAGAAAATGGCTTAGAAAATTGAAAACGATTATACTGTGAAATGTTGAAGGACCACTATCTAGACCATTATCTATATGCTAAACGTGGACTTACTTTGTATAAAACCGTCTGATTAAAAAAATAATACAAAATTATAATACGTAAAGGAAAGAAAAGAAAACCTAGTCGACACATAGGTTGAATTGGTAGAACAAAGGTTCTAAAATATTGAACAGCATAAAAAAACTGTCTGCAAAAATATAAAGAATAGGAACAAATGGGCTAAAATATAAAGAATAATGAAAAATGTCATCAAAACTAAAGACTATAGAAATGGAAGACCTCTACACATTCAGACCATAGTCTATATGTTTAATATATATACACTTAACATACTTAAATATTGTAAATATATATCATCTGATAAATACAGTCATATAAAATCATGATACGAATATTAAACGAATCCAGGTCAATTAGTTGTGTGAGAGTTTGTTTGTTAACTAGTATATACATACATGTGTAAATATTATCTCTATTCAGTTTATTTATTGAGTTGTGTCCCCTGACTTACAAAGTTTATTTATAGAATCATCTTACCTGACTTACAAACATTAAATCACGTGACCATGTACCTTCCTTATCAAAAGAAATGTTCTATTTATAAGACTTATCTAGGTATGTCATTTGTATCATTATTTCGCTGTATATTACAGTTACAATTTACACAGACATCCACACAAACACAAACACACACTAATTAACTGAAAATGTAGTAAGAATCTGTCTACTTTTTGTATTTTATTTTGATTAACTTTCAATTCAGTTCTTTCATGAGATATGTTCAAACACGTTGAACGGTTTATTAACCAATGTTTATATAAAAAAGAAGATGTGGTATCCATGCCACTGAGACAACTCTCCACAAGAGACCAAATGACACAGAAATTAACAACTATAGGTCATCGTACGGCCTTCAACGATGAGCAAAGCCGATACCGCATAGTCAGCTATAAAAAGCCCCGAAATGACAATGTAAAACAATTCAAACGTGAAAACTAACGGCCTAATTTATGTACAAAAAATGAACGGAAAACAAATATGTAACACATAAACAAACGACAACCACTGAATTACAGGCTCCTGACTTGGAACAGGCACATACATACAGAATGTGGCGGGGTTAAACATGTCAGCGGAATCCACCCCCCCCCCCCCAACCTTGGACAGTGGTGTTACAGTACAACATAAGAACGAACTATAAAAATCTTCAGCTTATTGTTCGCTTTGATATTAGCGCTCCCACATGTACATTTCGGTTACACGCCATTATTCTGACAAACCATTAGTCCGACAGCTCATTAGTCCGACGACCCATTGGTCCGACAATCCATTAGTCCGACAACCCAATAATCTGACAACCCATTACTCCGACAGACCAATAATCCGACAACCCATTAGTCCGACACTAAGAAATAATTATTGCGCAGTATCAGTATAAAAAGAATTGTCTGTCTGTATTATAACAATTATGCTATACCATATGAACAGAAATAATTCCGTATAAATTACTAGTATATAGGTACATGTAGTTCGGATGCTTTTTATATACTCAATTCGAAATCTGTATACTAGTATACGTAACTACAATTTGTGTATAGGGTTATATTATTCAATTATGTATGTTTGCGCCTTTTTGTATTTACGGAAATCGTTTATGTATTTAAATAATTCCAAAAATGGATATACATAACGGTTTATGTATGGATAAGGACTGTGCAGACGCAATAAGCATGTGTTTAACCCCAAAGGCACTGAGACACATATCCCGCATAAGAGTAGTTGGGTCTTTTTGGAGAAAATTTACCCATAAACTTATGACAGGTGCATTGTCGGAATAATGGGATGTCGGAATAATGGGCTGTCGGAATAATTGAATGTCGTAGAAATGGGATATCGAAATAATGGTTGTCGGACTAACGGGATGTCATTTATAATTCTTGCCAGATTTTTATCAAATTTATAACATAGATTTACATCAGCAATTGACAAGTTCGAAAATCAGTGCCGATCATTTATTTTCAAAACAGTTTTATGCCACTTAGAAACACTTATTATATAGAAAAATGCATCGTTAGTGCACTCATTTGTACAATTCTTGCCAGAATTTTATAAAACTTATTCCATAGGTTTATAATAGCAAAATTTTAGTCGAGTTTGAATATCAATGCCAATCATTGATTTTTTAAATAGTTATATCCCTTGGGAATATTAGTTAGATGGAAAATTGCTTTGTGAGCCATTTAATGCATTTCACGGGTACAAATCTTGCAGAATACGCATAACATTTGCATCATGTGCATAGTCTGAAGCATTCATTACACTAAGAAATTTATTAAAAGTGTTAAAGAAAAAATAATCAGCATCACCGTCCCCATCACCATCATCATCACCATTATCATCACCATCACAATCACCATCATCATCACCATCATCATCACCATCACAATCACCATCATCATTACCATCGCAGCAGCACCAGCAGCAGCCACAGCCGACAACGATTTGAATATGATAAATTATTCATTTATGTACATAAAATATATTGTAGGATTATGGCAACCAATTGCAGTAGTTGTGGTGTTTGTGAAAATCTTCAGATTAATAAACATTCAGTAGTATGGTGTTCTGATTGTGACGAAGGACTTTGTGAAGAGTGTAAGAATCATCACGCTGTTTCCAAGGCATCAAAAAGCCAGGAAACTGTTTATATCACCGAATACAAAAAGTTACCGACCGAAGTCATACACATCGCTCAGACCTGCAAACTTCATAATGAGAAATTCGAACTTTTCTGTAGAGACCACGATTGTCCATGCTGTAAGAAATGTGTGAATTCTCACAACGATTGTAAAAGTTTAACGGACATAAATGAACTCATAAAGAACATCAAAACTTCAAACGCCTTTTACGAATTCGAACAAAACCTGCTGGAAGTCGTCGAGAATATTAAACGACTCAGCACTAACAGGAAAGAAAATTTAACATTGTTAGAAAACAAGAAAAGAGAAATTGAAGCAGAAATAAAACAAACCAGGATACATGTAAATCACCACCTTGATAAACTCCAGGATGACTTGATTGAAAAATTAGTGAGAGTTGAACAAAAAGAAAATAGCAAAATAGAAAAATTATTGACTACTCTGAAAAAGAAGGAATCAGATATCATTGAAGTACAAGAAAACATTGCTAGTATTAAACAGCATGCACCTGAACTTCAGACATTTTTAACCATGAAAAATATTGAGAAAGATATTGCAGCCGAAGAAACATTTATTCAATCGATTACCACAAGTGGATCCACAAATCAAGTCAATATTTCATTCCAGATTAACAAGTCTTTACAGCAAATCTCTGCCATCGTACAGAAGTTTGGAGAAATTATTGTCAGTTCTGATCCATGTGATTTTTCCATCCAGAAACGGAAGGATAGACAAGCCCAGATTATGTTAGCTTTTCCAACCAGAAATATTGATAACCTAACTCTGAAATTACAGAAACGTATCAATACTGCAGGGTTGTCAAATGTTCATAGTTGTGCACTGCTTCCCGGCGATAGGATGGTATTCTCCTGTACTAAGCAACATAAGATAAAAGTATTCAAGTCTGACGGATCGAAAGATTTCCAAATAAAGAAAATTGGTCCAACGTTTAATGTGGTATTTATTGGTGATGATTCTATTGCTGTAACTTCTGGCTATACATATCAGATCAATATAATCGACTTAAAGAAGCACAAACTGAAGAAATCAATACAAGTTGATTCGTACAATAGTGGAGTAGTGTACAAAGATGGACATTTGATTTATTGTGCTGGGAGTAAAGGACTACAAACGATCAGTCTGAATGACGAAACCATTACAAATGTTAGCAATTCCGAACTCCGAGATTATGCGTACGTTACAGCATTAGGTGACAAACTGTTCTACACAGATTATCGAAATCACAGTGTAACCTGCTGTGATTACCATGGTAACATACTGTGGACGTTCTATGATCCAAGTGTTCTGATGTCTCCATTAGGTATCTCTGTAGACAATGATGGTAACGTGTATGTAGCAGGAAATTATACTAACAATGTGGTCATTATCTCTCCTGATGGACAACGCTACAGACAACTCTTATCAAGTGATGATGGACTGAGAAACCCATGGAGTCTGGATTATGACAAGTCTACCAATGAATTGTTAGTTGCAAACCGATTCAATGAAGCGTTTTTGTTTGACATTAAATGATAATAAATGAAGATTGATTTTTCCTGAATTCGACTTACTTTATTTCACATTTTGTTGATCCGGATTACTAACATGCTTTTAAATGAATTATTGTAATTACGTGTGATTTTTTTTTCCCATTTCGTTGTCAGCTTATTTTTGACTTATGAGTTTGAATGTCTCTATAGTATATTTTGTCTCTCTTTTGAGACCGGTATAAATATGTTCATGTTTCTTTTCGGTATCAATATTCATTCTTTGATGGAAAAGTCGCAATGATTTGAATAAGATTGTCATGAATTCCAAAGTTTTTTTTTTGATTTGAAAACAATACATTGTAGTGGTTCAATTTAGAGAAAAACAGGATTTGGGTTATCCATCCATCATACAAAATCAATACATGCATGCAGAACAAAAAACAAACGCACACAAATCAAAGGAACAGCAATTCTTCATCTCAAAGTTATAATGTTGCCTTCAACATGGAGCAACAAAAAATTCTCAATTTACTGCAAGTTTAAGACGGCCCCTAGCACGGCTTGAGTGGAATTATTTGCAAAATTAATTCGGATAGACTTTATGATATATAACACCACAAAATTGGCATGGTCGAATGCACATATTGGGGAATAGTACGTATTTAAAACAAAATAGTGTGTATACTCATTGATAAAAATATCAAACTACAAGTATATAGAATATATTTTGGCAATTTGATATTAAATGAAAGGTGAAGTACAGGTGATCCTTGTAGAACACATTTATCTGATATTTTGAATAATACAAAAATGTATGAATGAATTCTTAAGTTCAGGACATATATTGCCAGTATCTAAGATAGCATAAAATAACCAAACTATAATGCAAAGTCACACTTATTTTTCCGGGATAAAATAATTTTTTTTTAAAACGTACACGAATATGTTTTACTTTAGTTGGCTACATTGACAGATGACATACACAGAGAAAAAAAATCAAACTATGGAAATAGCAACCAGATTTTATACTGGTCATTTGTAAACATAAAGTATTTGTTAAGTACATAGTCTAATTATATTATATGCATGAAGAATTGGAGGTGCGGGGTAAACATCAATGAGACATGAACCCAACGACAAGATAAATAAAAAAAAAAAAAAAACAATTCTATATAAATGAAAGAAGATGGCGAGTCTACGTAAGCGAGACAACAATCAACCAACAAAATTGACGTAACGATAATTTACTTTGAATAATAGAAGGTGTCAGGTATGCATGTACTATAAATATAAGACAGAAACCCATCGACAAAATTTACTTAAAGACAATTCACTATGAATAATAGAAGGTATTAGGTATGCGTATTTTAGACAGCAAAACACGGGTACATTATATGAGACAACAACAAATAGACAACATAAATCAACAAACATTTCAATATGAGACAGCAACTAATCGACAACATAAACCCAAATTTCATAATAAATAAAAGAATATTTCTGGCATACGTATTCGAGACAGCAACCCATCTACAAAAATGATCGAAGGACAGTTCCATGTGAATACAAGAAGATGTCGCATTGGTTATAGGAGCATGATACAGCAACCATGCAATCAATAAAATAAATCCAAAGAAAGTTCAATTGAAACAAAAGAAGATGTCCGTTATACTTATTTGAGACAGCAACTTATCTACAAAATTGTTCTTTGGACAGTTCATTATGAATGAAGGAAGATGTCAATTCTATGTATATGTATATGTTTACAAAATGATCAAAAAGACAGTTCAATGTGAATAAAAGAAGATTTTGGGTATACGTATATGAGGCAAAAAACTCACCAACAAAATAAATCAAAAAACAGTTCAATATAAACAAAACATGTGAGATATATGTAAATGTCAGTGTTTTGGGACGAAAGGTATTTGGGCAGAAATGTTGTTATTGTTGTTTGAGTGGTTTCTTTCCCCACTCTTATTATTATCCAAAAAGAACGAACATGTGAACGAATGTTTTTGATGTTTCAACTAAATAAATAACGATTAGCATCTTGGTCAGAGGAATAAGGTAATTATTTATATGTATGTTTAACGTGCAAATGTTTCTGACCATGAAATAAATGGTATTTTCTAGATTAATGGTGTTCATAACGGCTCGTGAAATGCAAACATGTAAACGTCCCATTCACTCCTGATATTTCATTTTTATTAGTGTTTATTGTAATATACATTTAATATATTATTTTTAGACTATCTATGCAAGTTATGTGCAATTTTACCTTTTTTAAGTTCCGTTTTATGAAACTTTTGATTGTATTGAACCCCTGTTTAAAAAGTGGATTATCTCCCTTTACCCGCACATTTTATGGTCAGAGTTATCTTTCTTTAACTATCGTAAATTGTAAAATTATGTGTTTGAAAGGGTTAAATGATTTTTGTGAACAATTTTAAGATTTTAAGGTTTTAAGATGAAAACACTTAGTTAATTCATGATTTAGTATTCAAATAAGCTTGAATATTTTTATCAGCACACATGGAAGGTTTATGATTATTATAGGGAAATATTTGATATTTGTGTATAATTTTATGATTTCAACCATGATTTGTTGATACTTTGAACTTATCGATCAATGACGATTGCTTTATTGAATTTATACGGAAACGAACACAAAAAATACATGTTATTAACGAACAGCAGGTTATTAGTGATCAGGTTTATTAGCACCGCTATACATGTACTGTATTTTGTAAACGATATAACTTACCTGCGTTGTTATGTATATAATTACTAAATCCAAATAGTATGGAATTTTTTCTTATGATTGTTATATTTGTTTTTTGTAGTTCTTACGGTTTGATGTGAACGAAGTAACGAAATGAACTACATTCAAATCAGTCTGAGAATTTTATTAAGACCAAGACCAGCTACAGTATACATATTTGAGACAGGTAAATATCGACAAAATTATACGATAGACAACTCAATATCAATAATAGAAGATGTCTGATATACGTATTAGAGACAACAACCCATCTACAAAATTAATCTAAGGACAGTTTCATTTGAATAAAAGAAGATGTCACAGTGGGATAAACGTATTTGAGACAACAACCCGATAAAAATATATTTAAGAAAGCAACCCATTGACAAAAGATATCCAAAGATAATTCAATTTGAATAAAAGAAGATGTCGGAAGACCCATTTGAGACAGCAACCCATCTACAAAATAAACATTAAGACATTTCAATACTAACAAAATAAGATTTCGGGTAAATGCATATAAGACAACAATTCATTGACAAAAATAAATCAAAAGACAGTTCAATATAATAATAAAATATTGGGTTTACGTACACGAGAAAGCAACCCATCTACACAAAAAAAATCAGTTTAAAATGAATGAAAGAAGATACCAGGTATAAGTATATGAGACAACAACCCATTGACAAAATAAAAAGATAGGTCAATATGAATGAAAGAAGATGCCGGGTATAGGTATAAGAGAAAGCAATCCATTGACAAAAAAAGACAGGTCAATATGAATGAAAGATGATGCCGGGTATAAGTAATATGTGAGACAACAGACAATCGACGGCATTAACAGAAGGACAGTTTAATATAGATACAAGAAGATATGGGACAGAAACCCATAAGCAAAGTTAAAAACTTCTCACCTAAAGTATATCACTGTGACCTATACAATGTTCTTCTTTTAATATGCCTGAAACACACATTTAATCTTTGACAATTGTATATTAACAACAGCCAATTTCCTAAATGACAAAACAATAAGATATAATAAAAGTTAACAACAGAACGCGTTTCCTTATGACAGCAATTTGTTGCGGGATTTAACTTGATTTGTTCAGATCACAACCATACGTCAAACTCATTTCGACTACGAGAAAAAAACTCAAAATATATCCATTAAAGAACGACAATAAAGATCAGTCCAGTCGTTGCGTTATGTCATATCACATGTATTGTATTTTTGTATAATTTACAGACTTTTGGTGGTTTCTGTTAGTTCACAGCTTTTTCAACATGTCCAAGTACTTATATATTCTTTTCATTCATATTTTGTAGTTTAGCGTTCCTTGTGAATGTAAATCCAGAAAGGTGCTTCCTCATCACCAAATATTCTAGGTTGTGGAAGAGTAAAAAGGCTTTGTCACAGATTTTTTAAAAGTAGGAATACAACTGTGGCTCGTTGAAATATTACTGAAAATCGCAGTAAATAATCACTACAAACCAGTAAAAGTCTGAAATGGCCTATATCTGTACTCTACTGTACTGATTTTTACTCGACCAGTCTGAATTGGTCTATAATTTACTTGATAATACTCGACTGTAGTATGAACCATACTTAACAGTCTGAACTTGTACTCGACCAGTACTTAACCATTTTATTTGCGTCTGAACCATGCTCGACCTAATCTGAACCATGCTCGACCTAGTCGGAACCATACTCGACCTAGTCTGAACCATACTCGACCAAGTCTGAACCATACTCGACCAAGTCTTAACCAAACTAGACCTATTTTTTGTATCTATCTATTGTATTTTATCAATTTAAGAACTGTTTTTAACAACAGCTATTTCCCCTAGCTAGAAATTTGAACAACAGTATTCAATATGGTATTGAAACCTAAATTTCACAATAAACATAATATATCTTCAACACAATATTCATTAACACTACCATATATATATCACTTTAAAATAAAAATAAAACAAGCTGATCAAATAATTTCAAAACTAAATTGTGACTTATATTTTCAATGTTGTTTAAAATTTTTGAATTATTCAGATATATTTTATGGTTACTGGACAAGTTTCACCATTAACGTAAGCCTTGTATAGATTTATGGTGTCAGTTTAGTTTAGTTAATAATGCAGTGAACAATTTATTTTTATTAAAATATATAAAACAGAGTATATAAAGCAACTTAATAAATTTTGAAAATAACACCTTTGTTTTGTAATCATATAAGGATGTAAAAATCTGTTTTTATATATATCTTTATTTTATTGTGGTTGTTAAACAGAAATTTATTTAACAGTTAAAATTAAAAAAGGTAGAGGTTATTTGGTCAAGTATGGTTCAGACTGGTCAAGTATTGTTCAGACCTTTGGTCGAGTATGGTTTAGACTGAAAAAATAGGTCGAGAATGTGTTAAGACTGTTTCAGACTGGTCGAGAATGTGTTAAGACTGTTTCAGACTGGTCGAGTCATAGTTCAGACTATTTTCAATGGCAAAAGATAAGGGTCAAGTACTAATCAGTACAGTCGAGTATGGTTAAGACTGGGGTCAAGTAATGTCGAGTAAAATTCAGATCAATTCAGACTGGTCGAGTAAAAATCAGTACAGTAGAGTACAGATATAGGCCATTTCAGACTTTTACTGGTTTGTAGTGAATGTATTTATCTGTTTTATTTTCTGAAATATTCCCGACTAATTTTTTGATAAAAAGCCTTACTTGCAATAGGTACGATTAATAAATATTCGAACCAAGAAAAAAATGTTAACACTACCCCTACCCCCGGCCCCCTAATTCCACATTAATTCAATTGCCATTCCTTATTCAATGTTGGTAATGAACTAACCTTAAAGACAAACTTTACATCAGCAAGCAGAAATGAATTTCTCTTAATGACCCATTCATCTTGAACTTACGGAAACATTTAGTAGACATTTGGAATGCCTGCAAGAATGAATGAATTTTATTCCTCATTAAAAAAAATTACATTGTTACAGAGAATATATATGTATAAGCAATAACATTAAATATTAAAGCGAATGTGAACAATACAAACATAAACATTAAATTACAAACTAACCAGGAGGAGTGACCCTCACATTTATAATTTGTATAAAATTTTTAATCTTCATAGTTTTTCAAGAACAATATAATTATAAGAGCTCATTAATTGTTGATATTTATAAATATTTGGACGAAAAGTACAATAGTGTGGTAACAACCTCTTTCTTTCTTGATTTAGAGCATTACATGACATTACATAATGATAGTCATCACCTATGTCTCTTGATTCGCAAAGATGACACAACCTATCATTTTTGGATATGTTATTCCACCTTCCCGTCTCGATAGGTAATCGGCAAGTGCATTGGACTGTTTACATATCGTATGACATGACCTTGACCACGTGGTTAACACAAGGTCTTATTTTGTTATATGAATAGGTTATCGGTTCTTTAGGTAACATTGCACCAAAGTTATCGATCGATAGATTTCCTGAAGGACTTTTGAAGAAGTCTGATTTGATAATGACGAATTCCGTAGTTTACCTGTTGTGTCTTAATATTGGTCTTATATCTTCATTCTTGATGTCAGGATATCAAAGGTGAGTTTTCTTGTAAAAACGTCTGATTTGTTTTTATCAAGATGTCATTGAACGATTAGGTAGAACAATAAAAATATAAATTGTTTTAATTAACTTCGGTATTAAGACCCATTGCTTACGGTCAGATGCTGTACACAAAATTATTAAAAACTCATTAAGTCAATTCATTGCACACAATTCTTCACTCATAAAGCCCCGATAAGAAAATTACAAACATAAGCAAAATCTTAGAAATTCGGATTTGGAATGTATATGATATAAAGGTTCATTGCACTGGGCTTGATGGTTTAAATTTCGACCCTTTCATTAAATCCAATCGTTTCTACGCTTTGACCATGAAATGCAAAAAATAACTTATACAAAGAACTTTATCATAACAGAACGTGCTTAAGTTACTGAAGGAAGACATTTTGCCGTAACAAATATATAATAAGGAAGCATTGTTGAAGGTAGTAATATAATCCTGCATATCTAATTTGTTAGCAAGCAAAACCTCAATCAAACAGACCTTTGAGCATAGATAGTTTTTGGTAGCAACATGCAGTCAGTCGTCTTTACATCTTATCACTAATAAAATGACTAGTTAAAATACATTTGTAAGATCAATGTTGTAATTCTTCACCGAATTCAGTGAAACTGTTGCAGGATTGTACGATTTGAATCGTTCTATTTTGAAAACATCTATCTGCATGTTATAACTTTTGTTCAGATATATTCCAGTACAAACCTACGACTCTCTTGTCTCATACCTAGAAAATGGCGCAGAAGTAAGATACTTTTTTAACATATCGAGTTGTCTACAATCCGCTTCGCCTCCATTCAAAGACGTTCCCGTTTTGGTGGTGAAAATCAAATACTTCGGTGCCAGTAAAAACTCAGGGGAGGGTGCAGGACAGTTAATATTCAGTAACGTAGACTTAATCGACGAAAACGGTAATTATTAGTCGTAGTTCTTTCTTGTATTCAAATAAATTTAAATTCAATTGAATTGTTTCATATTTTTCATGTCGGTGCTATTTATAGCTTACCATACGGTATGGGGTTTTCTCGTTGTTAAAGTCCATACGGTTGCCTATAATTGCTTACATCCACTTCATTTGAACTTTGGTGGATAGTTGTCTCATTGGCAATCATACCATATCTCCTTATTTTTATAACAATAACCATTGTGGGGTCAATAATTGATACGACAATTGATCTGTTATTCAATTATAATGACAACTATTCGAGTTCGACGGTATCAATACAACTCGAGCTCGACCTTGAAATCAATTTCGATGGTAAGCAACATTTTACAGTCATATACAGAAAGTAAACAAAAGAGGCAAAGGAAGTTTCAAACTCATTAGACGATGACAAAGTGAACGGCCAACGCCATTTCAAAAATCGTAAAAATATTTAGTGCTTATTTCAAGAAGATTTGTTTTTGCAGGAACACGTATTCTAAAGTTTGTAAAAATATATGCAATCGCTAGGATTTTGTAAGATAAAAAAACAGCGAAAATACTATATCCAACTAAGTAAGACATCACGTGACTTTGGTGACGTAGCGAGCCGCCATCTGTTCTGTTCTGTTATAGAAAATCCCTCCTTCAAAGGAAAACTTCGCACAATGACGAATACAATGTTTATAAAATCTAAAGAGACATACTAGGTACGCCTCGTGGGATGAGTGTTGGTTACTATCATAGACCCTTACGTTTGCTACGCGGAAGGCCTTTGATTATACGAGTCCGTAGTCCGTGTAAAGCAAAGCATAGCTTCCTGGTTATGTATTCTATAGTGTAACAAGCATCCGTACATTTACACTTGCAACCACAAGCACAGATAAAGCTACTAGGATCTAATATAAAGTTTGTGTCTAGCGTGACGTTACTATGAGTACTACATTTCATGCACACATCAATACTACATATAAAGTTATATAATTCGTGCAGATAGGATGTTCGGATTTCATGCAGAGCTGGACATTCCATAAGGAAATGATCGATTGTTTCTGGCTTTCCCTTGCACAATAGGCATGTTGGATCTACTGTATTTTGGTTGAAGGCGGCTTTATTGCTTTGTAGATAGTAAGTACCTGTCAGCAGTTTCAGCTTAGTAGGTAATCTACTTATATCTTGAGAAGAGGTATTTACGCTGGCTAAGCTTGGGTGTGGTCTATTCCACAGCAGGTTATTGGTTGATAAGAAGCGAAGAGATGAATAAAGCCGAGCAGAGGATGCGGTTTGAGCTTTGTAAGAATTGTCAACTGCCTTTTTTTACTAATGACCTCCACCGGTCCTTTGTGTATGGGTTATCAAGAATATTCTGCGCTGAATCATAAGATATATGAAGATCATAAATCGCAAGGAGATTTCGAATCTTTCCAAACCAGCTGAAGGTTGAGAATCCAACAAGAGCAAGATGTCTTACGGCGAGGTCTTTCTCCACAGATGATTCCATAGCACAAATTTTATTAAAGGTGTTTAGAGCAGATTTTGGATTGTCCCAATTATAGAAATAACTCCAGCAAGCGTATAAATAGCAACTTCTGCCGTATTATTTGGCATGGATAGAATTTGCTTTAAAGATTTTCGGTAAAATACCTCTATATTATCTATTTGTTTCTTGTCTGGAAGGAGAACTTCTAAGCCGTATGTTAATACCGGTAGAACATAAGTATGGAATTTATGAAGACTTGTTGTAGGATAAAGGCCATTTTTGCCGTGGAGTCCTGCGCCCATTAGGCTATACATACTTCGTCTTGCTTTGGACATGTTTTCATTTATATGCGTGGTTATTGTCTTTTTAAAATTGTCATTATGTTTAATACCCAGGTGTACAGCTGAATCTGGTTGAATAATTTTCTGCTCATTAATTGAGAATTCTTGGAGTGAACTGGTGTTACTACCTTCGTTTTTTAGGACAACTCTTTTAGTTGGTTGGAGAACATATTTTACGTGTTTGCTATAATTTTCCACCGTCGAGATCATTACTTGGAGTTCTGTTGGTGAGTTTGCTATCAAGGTAATATCGTCAGCACATGTTGGTGCTCCACAGTATATATCTCCAATATATTTTCCTAAACCGTTGTCCTCCAGTTGGACAAGTACATCATTCACATAAAGCTTGTACAGTTCAGTACTTAAAATTCCACCCTGTCTAACTCCTTGTTGTATAAGGAATGGTTCAGAAGTAAGACCATCCCATTTTATAGAGGTGAATGCATTAGTACTAAGCTGTCGTATCAATAACCAGAGTGTACCTCCCACATCTGACAGGAATAGTTTTCGGTACAAGGTGGTATGGTTCACCACATCAAATGCAGATTTTGCGTCCAGAAGAGCAATAAAAATTGATGTTTTCTGATCCAAAGATTCCTAAATAGTTTCTTAAAGAATAAAAGCACTACAGAGTGGAGAAACTGTAGGAGTAAATCCTCTTTGCAGCCTGTTCCGTAGAATTTTAATAAAGTCCCTGATAAGATCACGGAGTAGACATTCTAAAATTTTCCCTATAACTGGTAGAACAATAATTCCGCGGCAATTTTTTGCTTCGGATAGTAAACCTTTATTTTTGAAGATTGGCGTAAGTATGCCTAAATTCAGGCAATCAGGTTCTGACGCTGTTGAACATATGTGATTGATAACTGCAGTAACTGCCTTGATCAATGGATCTCCTCCAAACTTGATATGTTCTACAGTAATGCCATGCATATCTAGAGCTTTTTTAGTGTTTAGTTTGCTGACTGCCTGACTGATTTCCTCTTCCGTGAAATTAATAGGGGTAGCATTGTTTTTGCAAATTTCTTCAATTACGTCAATATCAAAATCTCTATCTGTGTATTCCACATTTCTTTTGACGTTTGTGGTGTTGCAAGTTGTTTGAATTGTTTGTTCCACCCTTGAAGAATGTCATCTTTTGAAGAATGAATTTCTCCTTGTACATTAAGCTCAGATAATGTGGTTTTTCCTGATATCCAGTTTGCGCATTTACTAATTTATGGAACATTTTACTGTCACTACGTTGTGCATTCATAATGACGTGCATAGATTCATCTCTTTGTTTGGCAATCTCCTGCCGCCTAGCTCTTTGAATATAATAAAGAAGATGTGGTATGATTGCCAATGAGACAACTCTCCACAAGAGACCAAATGACACAGAAATTAACAACTATAGGTCACCGTACGGCCTTCAACAATGAGCAAAGCCCATACCGCACAGTCAGCTATAAAAGGCCCCGAAATGACAATGTAAAACAATTCAAACGAGAGAACTAACGGCCTAATTTATGTACAAAAAATGAACGAAAAAACAAATATGTAACACATAAACAAACGACAACCACTGAATTACAGGCTCCTGACTTGGAACAGGTACATACATACAGAATGTGGCGGGGTAAAAATATGTTAACGGGATCCCAACCTCCCTAACCTGGGACAGTGGTGTAACAGTACAACATAACAACGAACTATAAAAATCAGTTGAAAGAGGCTTAACTCATCAGATGGATAAAAATACAAATACTACAAATACAAGTGGACGTGGCCGGGTACTTGTACATCCAAACAACAAAAAGACACTAAGTACAGATCTGAGATTACTCGCAGTTACTGACAGCTAGTTCAAAGCCACTAACAACTAATAAAAAAATCATGCATCTAAGACTAACTTATCAATCCGTACACATCCAACATTCAATGGATTTAGTGTAAAGACGTCATAAACAGTCAGAGAAAAACATGACCTTGTGCAATGCCAAGATACAGGTATCGACAGATTGTAGATCCACGAATGTGTATATGTATATAACAATAATATTTAGTTTGCTTTTAATTTACTGATAACAAAATCAATATTAGTACCAATAAAAACAATATTTAATGATCTAATTACATTGTTGAATTGGTAACCTTCTAGAATAAGTTTATTTAAAGGATCGATAAGTTTACCAGGATCGTTTCTAAATTTCCGGGCACGGTAAACAATATTGCCGTAAAAATGAGGATGTGCAATCCCGTTTGAAATATGTTTTCTACAGGTACAACCAAACTTCAAAACCAAATCTTTATATCTGTTGAAGAATTTAGTAAATTTTTAAGTAATTTGTGGTAACGAAATCCCTGGCTTAATAATTTACCAGTAATACATAGATTACGTTCGTTAAAATCAAAAACATTACAACAGACACGGGCATAGCGAACGCGTTGTGAAATATATACACCGTTGGTTAATGTTCAATTTTATGCAAACAATTCTTTCTGAGCCATCATCCATTTTTTCAACAATATGACTGAGACTATTTTTCCATAAAATGGCAACTCCTCCATAACCTCTTGGTATTTGTATCGGTGGTATGGGATCATTATCATCTACAGATTTAATCGCCCAAGAAACATTCTTAAAAAGATTTCCCATATTTTCCTGCTCAAATTTAAAAAACCAGTGCTCTTGTATACAAATAAAATCAGTAAAATCTAAAATATCCTTTATACAGTCCAGTGAATTATATACATTTTTACAGTTAAAAGTAGATATCCTGTTAAGATCAGACGAGGTTTCTGCTTATCATTAGATTCTGACTGCCCTTTGCTAAAAAAGACATATTCTGTTGAGTTGTTTGTTGAGAGCGTACATCAATTGGCGGCATTTCTGGTTGAGTTTCCTCCAGATCGGAACAACCAGTAGTATCAACAACTTCAATGGTGGTCGTGTTTTCAATAATCGAATCTTTGCTGAAGTCCGCATATTGTTTTTCTCCTGGTCAGGACTGTCGGCAACAGTGTTAATAAACAGATTGTCGTGTTTAGGAACTTCAGGTTGGACAACTGACTCTTCTGATATCTCTATTGATTCAATAACTGTTGGTAGTTTTAACTCTGGCGGACAAACTTTAATTTCAGGGTTAGGTATTGCTTCAGTTTCATGAGCTTGTTTTTTGAGTTTTTATCTTGTTCTGGTCTTTAATGCGATCGTATTTGATATGAGCTCCTTCAAAATGAGATACAGGTCTTAATTTTGTATTGGATACACCTGATGGCTGTTGTCCAGCATATGCCGTTGGTGGAATGTTCATAGCCTGAGGTGATACTCCATAAGGTAGATTACTTGGTGCTGGTGCATGGATTTGATGCGCTGGATTGAATAAATGTGGCACAACTACATACATCGGAGTAGGGAGTCGGTAGAAATGTGGATTAGAAGTTGAAAAAGGCGGGTTGTATATGGTAAATGTTGGTTGATTTTGGATTACATGAGGAATTTGGTATGGTTGATAACCGGTGTAAGATTTCTGTTGTTCAAAAGTCATTTCTAGGTTTTTAAGTCTATTTTGGATTGATTGTATTTCCATGTCTTGCATCTGTCTATATAAAGTTCTAGTATTTTCGATGTGTGCTATTCTATCTTTTAACAAATTATTTTCTAATGATGAAATATGAGTTTCTATACTGTGTTTTGTCTCCTCATTTAAGTTTTTTTGTTTGGCTGCTGTCCTATCTATTTTCTATACAGTCAGGATTCTACTTCGTCAAAATTATCTCCCCATTACGCCAGTTGAATTTTTACAATCATAAAAATGGAAGCCATTGTAGGGATGACGCGCTGCCAATTTAGCTCTTGAAAACCGATAAATTTATCCACATATTGAGTATCATTTAATGTACTTATCTGCATTCAGTCAACTCAAAACTATTGTCTGATCGGTTGTCAGGTGGAATTTTCGAAAGTTCAAAAACATTAAAAAAAATTCTAATTAAATATTTCGTGGAAGGGCAGACTAAAAATTTTCAGAGGTTGAAGACTATAAACCCTAGATATCACACACAAAAAATGAAGTTTTTCTGAAGTTATGCATTTTTAAGATCCAGTTGAAAAGTCTGTCGTCAAGTACTTTTAGTAAAAATTTGTTATTCGAACACCCCTACTCTGGTGTTGTGACTCATTAGAAAGATATTTTACTTGACCCATATATTTCATTTTTTAGTACTATGAATGTTTGATGTTATAAAATCAACCTGTAGCCTTAATGTATAAAAATAATAGAATCTGAAGCGAGATGATGTATCAAATATTTTTGACTTATACATTTTAAAGACAGAATATTCAATTCAAACACGGCCTAACATAAAAGGTGCACTCGACTTTCTCTTTTCGATGCAATTGTTGCCCATTTTTTTGGATTTTTTCCCAAAAAACTTTCGCCGGGGTCAGAGATGCAAATAAATGCTTTAGAAAGATCAATCTTTTATCTTTCTGTGGAATGTTTTTCAGCGGAATTTATGCTTATGCACAAAATAGATCCACTTGGATTTGAACCTGCCACAATCGACTGTTTTATGAAAATTTGTCTATAATTTAAAAGTTTACAACTATCTTGAAGCTCCATACTATATTTCAAGTAAAAACACGTATACAAGATGCATAAAATCCTAAATTATGCACCTTTATTAAACTTTTAAAGCCCATAGAAACAGATGTAAACAATTCAAATATACGAATTTTGCTGTTTTACCTTCTCTAACAAAGAGTTCCATTTCTTTTGTTTAATTTCAATTGGGTTTCCGCCTGTATAGTTGAATCTGCAGCTTGCGATGGAGTTTGGTTTTGAGAGCCAACGATTTTCATACGCAATACTAGTATGCGATTACTATTTTCTAGCTCCTTAATTTTGGCCTCCATGTTTACTGAGTATGTTTTAAGCCGTGATTGGTCTTTAAGGGCGTCGCTAATAGAGGCTTTTTCTTTCTTAAGTTCTTCATGTTCTTCTAACCGCTTTAATTTTGACTCCCGTTGTCGTAGCTCTTTATCAGTTGTGCCTATTTCAGCTGAAGTCCCGTTGATTTTGTGATTAAGATTCATGGATTGTGCATTGTGGAAATGCAGGTACATTTGGTGTTGAAATTCCTTCAATAGATTGTGTTCGTAAGGATAGCTCTTCATCTAATAAGGCTTTTGCTGCAGTGGTAGTTGTTTTTCTATAGGACATCTTGTGTTGCACCTATCTGGTGTGTACCTGGTGTTTGAGGCTATTGGCATTAAGTTTCTTTGGCATGGCAATTAAGGAATGGTCAGCTTGGCCAGTAGTCTTTTGTTTTGAGACTTCTTCAGTTGTTGAATTATTTAATGAATTGCAACAAGGGGTTATAAGGCTATTGTCTGTATCTAGACATAGAGAGCAAATGTAGTGTTTACTACTGGATGGATCTTCTTGCTTGTCAATGTCTACTTTTTTAGCTTTTCACAAGCGTAATGTATCCAGTGTTGACCTTGTACACATAAGAACCCTCTTGATAGAACTTTGCGTTTACATTTTTGGCAGGTCTCATTAGATTTGATGTAGATTGATCAACATCGTGCAGAGTGTTGGAGTTTGGTCTTGCTTTGGTTTTAATGCATGAGTCACTAACACGCATGTTGTTTGGTTCATGTAGTGGTGACGCTTTAGCATGTTTCAAGCATTCATTTCTTATTGCTTCATTCATAACTGAATAGTCTTTTATAACGTCCATTTTTGTAGCTATGCTTTGAAGTTCACTAAAGAACTGTTGATGGTTACGCCCATTTATTTCAGCTCTACATGTTGTATTATAGAGATTTATTCTGTAGATTTGTTGATGGTTACGCCCGTTTATTTCAGCTCTACATGTTGTATTATAGAGATTTATTCTGTAGATTTGTTGATGGTTACGCCCATTTATTTCAGCTCTACATGTTGTATTATAGAGATTTATTCTGTAGATTTGTTGATGGTTACGCCCGTTTATTTCAGCTCTACATGTTGTATTATAGAGATTTATTCTGTAGATTTGTTGATGGTCACGCCCGTTTATTTCAGCTCTACATGTTGTATTATAGAGATTTATTCTGTAGATTTGTTGATGGTTACGCCCGTTTATTTCAGCTCTACATGTTGTATTATAGAGATTTATTCTGTAGATTTGTTGATGGTTACGCCCGTTTATTTCAGCTCTACATGTTGTATTATAGAGATTTATTCTGTAGATTTGTTGATGGTTACGCCCGTTTATTTCAGCTCTACATGTTGTATTATAGAGATTTATTCTGTAGATTTGTTCATGGTTACGCCCGTTTATTTCAGCTCTACATGTTGTATTATAGAGATTTATTCTGTAGATTTGTTGATGGTTACGCCCATTTATTTCAGCTCTACATGTTGTATTATAGAGATTTATTCTGTAGATTTGTTGATGGTTACGCCCATTTATTTCAGCTCTACATGTTGTATTATAGAGATTTATTCTGTAGATTTGTTGATGGTTACGCCCGTTTATTTCAGCTCTACATGTTGTATTATAGAGATTTATTCTGTAGATTTGTTGATGGTTACGCCCGTTTATTTCAGCTCTACATGTTGTATTATAGAGATTTATTCTGTAGATTTGTTGATGGTTACGCCCGTTTATTTCAGCTCTACATGTTGTATTATAGAGATTTATTCTGTAGATTTGTTGATGGTTACGCCCATTTATTTCAGCTGTACATGTTGTATTATAGAGATTTATTCTGTAGATTTGTTGATGGTTACGCCCATTTATTTCAGCTGTACATGTTGTATTATAGAGATTTATTCTGTAGATTTGCCTTTGATTTTGTTGATTTTTTTGTTGAAAAGGACTGTTCAACAACTTTTCCTCTACCATCCTGCATGTCATGTGATTCAACATGTTCAACTGTGACATCTGGGTGTCATCCTGCATGTCATGTGATTCAACTGTGACATCTGGGTGTCATCCTGCATGTCATGTGATTCAACATGTTCAACTGTGACATCTGGGTGTCATCCTGCATGTCATGTGATTCAACTGTGACATCTGGGTGTCATCCTGCATGTCATGTGATTCAACTGTGACATCTGGGTGTCATCCTGCATGTCATGTGATTCAACTGTGACATCTGGGTGTGAATGAAAATGATGGGCCAAAGTTTTACTAAAGTGCAGGAATGCAGCTGCTGTGAATTCTAATATAATGTTTCCCTTTTTGTATTGAACATTGACATCAGTTGGTCTGAGAGTAGTGTTTGCTATTTATCCAGGGCTTTTCGTTCATTTAAAATATAACTTTTTGCACTAATGTTAACTTTTGATGGGGTGAAAACCTGGGTTGGAATTCGATCCCTTCTTGGCTTCAATGCTGTTCATGGATCCGACAAGGTGTTACTTAGGGTTATCTACCCAATTTCAGTAAAACTTAGGTTGTGACAGAGCTAGGCGAAACAGATTCTGAGTTCAGGCAGTAAAGTATTGTATAGCGTGGTAACTCACACACTTACCAGAGATATCCACCAAATTTAAGTATAAATAAAGTTATAACATAGCTAGGCAGTACAGATTTTGGGTTCATGCAGTAAGGTATTGTAGCGTGGTAACTACCACACTTACCAGTTATCCAACAATTTCGGTATAAATAAAGTTGTAACGGAGCTAAGCGGTACAGATTTTGATTTCAGGAAGTAAAGCATGGTGTAGCGTGGTAACTCCCACACTTACCATAGATATCCACCAAATTTAAGTATAAATAAAGTTGTAACAGAGCTAAGCAGTAAAGATTTTGGGTTCAGGCAGTAAAGTGTGGTATAGCGTGGTAACTCCCACACTTACCGGTTATCCAACAAATTTCAGTATCAGTAAAGTTGTAACGAAGATAAGAGGTACAGATTTTAATTTCAGGAGGTAAAGTATGGTATAGCGTGGTAACTTCCACACTTACCAGATATCCACAAAATTTAAGTATAAATTTCAAATTTCTATATAACTTAGGTTGTGACAGAGCTAGGCGGTAGAGTTATTGAGTTGAAGCAGTAAAGTATGGTATAGCGTGGTAACTTCCTCATTAACCAGATATATCCACCAAATTTAGGTATAAATAAAGTTGTAACGGAGATAAGCGGTAAAGATTTTGTTTTCAGGCAGTAAGGTATGGTATAGCGTGGTAACTCCCACACTTACCAGTTATCCAACCAGTTTCAGTATAAATAAAGTTGTAACGGAGCTAAGCGGTACAGATTTAGATTTCAGGCAGTAAAGTATGGTATAGCGTGGTAACTCCCACACTTACGAGATATATCCACCAAATTTAAGTATAAAGTTCTAACGGAACTAGGCGGTACAGATTTTTGATTCACGCAGTAAATTATGGTATAGCGTGGTAATTTTCACACTTACCAAAGATATCACCAAAATTTCAGTATAAATAAAGTTGTAACAGAGCTAGGCAGTACAGATTTTGGATTCAGGCAGTAAGGTATGGTATAGCGTGGTAACTTCCACACTTACCAGAGTTATCCACCAAATGTCAGTATAAATAAAGTTGTAACGGAACTAGGCGGTACAGATTTTTGATTCAGGCAGTAAATTATGGTATAGCGTGGTGACTTCCACACTTACCAAAGATATCACCAAGATTTCAGTATAAATAAAGTTGTAACAGAGCTAGGCAGTACAGATTTTGGATTGAGGCAGTAGAGGGTGGTATTTCCACCAAATTTAAGTATAAATAAAGTTGTAAAAGAGCAAATAAAATGTGGTACAGCGTGGTAACTCCCACACTTTCAAATCAATACTTCTTTTGATATACAGTGCTAGTGAGTTAGAATCCTACTACTAGGTTAGATAGTCTATTAATATATATATATATACTCAAGATAGTTTGTGCACTATTGGCAAGGGTAAGCCAGGAAGAGTGTCAGCTGTTAAAGTTTGGTACAGCGTGGTGATATCCACACTAACCAGATTCATTCAAGTGGAAACCAGCAATCATATTGTATTTGAAGTGATAATTTGTGTAAATAGATATAAGAAGATGTGGTATGAGTGCCAATGAGACAACTCTCCATCCAAGTCAAAATTTATAAATGTAAACCATTATAGGTCAAAGTACGGTCTTCAACACGGAGCCTAGGCTCACACCGAACAGTAAGCTATAAAGGGCCCCAAAATTACTAGTGTGAAACCATTCAAACGGGGAAACCAACGGTCTAATCTATATAAAACGAGAAACACTTATGAACCACATCAACAAACGACAACTACTGAACATCAGATTCCACACTTTATTTAATAGGAAGCGGGGATGTATTCCGTCCTGATATAATTCAAAGTTATAATCAAGTTTTGTAGATCGTTCTTGTCCTCTACATGTAGTGTGCCGTGGGTTTTTGCATAAATCTTTACTAAAGTCTGGTGAAGTTTGTTTTTGAAATTTATCTAAATCGCTAATCTTATCATTTAGCAAGTGGATTTGATATAGTAGTATTGAGTCCTGTTCATAGTGTTTATCTAGAATCTCAAGTCTATTATATTTGTTGTATCTTACAATTGAGTATACTGGGATGGATAAAAATGTTACTCTTGAAGATGGATAATAGTTCACAATATCTGCAATTTCCCTATATTGAGTGATAACACTATCCACATTGTCATTGGACTCTGATGTTAATTCGATACTATGGTCTTGATTTTGTGAAGTTAGATCACATGTGGCAGCCCAGATATATATGTGAATGTCACCGTGGGTTTTGATTTCGTGTTTTATATTGTGTCTTAGCCAATCTGTGCATTCATATGTTTTTGCACCAGATTTACAGCCAAACTGAATGCTATTGTGTAAAGAAATTTGTTGGCACGATTTCCCTCTCAAGACAGGTGCCTTTGCTGTCTGCAAGCAAAAATGGCGTTCTTCGCTTAACACCATGCACGGAAGGTTGTATCTTAGCTTGGTACTTTCTGAGTTCATTTGATGTCATAGATTACAGATTGTTATTGTGCAAGTTATATGCTGCACTCTCTATTTAGCTATAAGCACGGCTGATATATATATATACAATCAGTATTGATAAAACTATTGACACTGACGAAGGCTATTTGTTAAGCCGAAATATTTGTCAACACGATTTAATAACAACATCTTCGTATAATACCATCTTATATTAGTACCGTTGTGCAAATCTTTAGACTTATATAATTTTTCTTTATCTGCATTTAAGCGGATAAAAAATATAAAAGTAAAAAATGGCGCCACTCAGCTGCACTGACTTTTACATCGGCCGCCATATTGGAAATCAGAAAAGCTGAAGCAGTTCAAATTTAAAATGGTCAATTGTCTATAAAAATTACAACTTTACTTAAAACGATAAAAGTCACATTAAATGTCTCAAAACAATCCCTAATTTGACGCAATGAGGGCAGACGATAGTAACAAACACTCACAACACGCCGCGTGAGGAAATCACATGAATATGTACATAAAAAAACTTTAAATGAACTAAAATGTAGTTTGTCTTCTGATTTAAGACTTAATTGAAAATGTTTTTGTAAAATAACTATTCTACGACACTAAGAGGTAAAGAGTTCTTCTCTACAAATTTTCCCTCCACCATATACCATTCATTCCTAATGCATTTCAAAACATTTTTTTTTAATAGTATCCATTTGGTTTAATTTTGTCCACTATAAATTGCATAGGTGCTTCAATGAAGTTCAATTTTGTCATTAATTTGACCTGTTTTTTAACTTTTGCAACTATATCCTTGGTATTCGAACACAGTTCTATCTTAAAATGTTGGTTCTGACAGTTTAATTTTTGATTAGATTACGTCCCTGGAGATTCGTAAAAATCTTATTTTTCTCGTCATTTCCCCGTTGACTCAATGGTAAATCTACCGACCCTATGTCTACTTGTACATCTAATTCACAAATTCCGTAAATAAAAGTAATACTTTGCAACTCGATTGAGAATATTAAAACATATATCTGGCAAAATATTCTACTGAAAACAGTTTAATTTTAGGGCAAATTACGTCCCACATCGATTTAAAAAAGTGATTTTTCGGGATTTTTCAAAATGGCGGATATGTTTGGAAGTATAGCATGTATTTTTAATCATCGTTATTTTTCATGCAGAATCTGTGCTGTTTCTGTTATTTGATTTGTTGATATTTTGATATGTTTGATTCAAAGTTTCTTGATAAAAAATAAATTATTTCAAGTGTGAGGTGAAAAAAAAGCAGGATCATATATCTTGACAGATATACTGTTTCTAGGATATACTGTTCCCAGAAAATAGTTAACACTGAAATTTATAATAAAATTATTTTTCACTTTTTGTTTGTTAGTTTTTTTCCCTTTTTTCTGCATAATTTATCTTTATTTAGAAAAATATATATATATTCTTTAAAAAAGAATGTGTTCGTCTCGAGAGAAAAAAATAATGCCTAACAATAGATAAATACTCTGTACCTTTTATAGTTAATGTCCCTTGACGAACAGGTGAACTCGGCGGGGATTTAGGTTATAATGTTACATAACAACAAATTGTCAGGTAATGTAAAGGAATCGTGTCAAACCAAAAGCCACCAGGTGACATTAACATCCTGTGTACACATGTATTTCCAGAGTTGATATACAAAAGTTTTCTGAAATGTACAAATAAATATTTTCTCTTTCCCGTGTACACATCCGAAGAAATATATATTAGAAAGAACTTTAAGAAAACATGAATATTATGAAAAATTCTTCGATAAGTTGATTTTTGGTTAAAAAAAATAATCGAATATTAATGTTTCACGATAATTGTTTAAAAGAAATACTCTAATTCAAATTTTATATTTGATAGATTTTTTTATTTCATAGAAAATTAAACGAGACTTCATTGCATATGATTTTTGTCATTTATTTTTTTAATTCAATATTATAAGCAAAATACAGGCATTAAAAAGAAAATCGATATTGAAATTTTAACTTGTGTACAAACATATTTTATTGCATACATTTCAACATTGTATACCCGCCAATATTTATCGACAGAGTTATCGGTCCTGAATGTGACTGATATAGTTTGGTATGAGTTTTAAAAGTTTGTTTATAACAATGTGTATTTGAATTTAGATTTAAATAAAGAAATACATACACTGTGGATTGAAAATGATACTGCAAAAGTGTTTTGGGCACAACCTGGAGTATATATAGATTTTACTGACAACATATCAGGAACATATTGTAAATGGACAGAAGGACAAGGAAGGTAAGATAGATTTTCTGCAGCATATATTATTTGATATGGACGAGTCCACTGTTTCTGAAAAAGGAAGATAAAATGAGAGATAAATGAAGAAAAAGACAATTACACGAGTCGCTTTGTAATATTTACGCAATTTTTAGGTCAATAGTTTACGCTGCTTTTTAATTTGAAGGAGTTTCCAATTCATCTGGAATAATTGTTCAATTGTAAAATTATATGCGATATATCCTTGTATCTTTAGAACTGCCCTGTTTTCTTCCATCTTATCCTTCAAAAGGGACATAGTAGGTTCCTTTCGTTTTTTTTTATCTCACTCGTAAGTGTACAATCAGAAAATTTTTGAAAATTATTGGAATTTGAAAACGAAAAAGTCTTAATAAGGTACTAAATAGATTTATCAACAATTTTACATAAATCAATGAAGTAAAATTAGTGTTTATTGCTGAAGTTTATAGTATTGGATTTTTAATGTTCTAGTATAACTAAACATCGAAAGGCATTCGGAACCCAAATAAAGCGCAATATGCAAAGCTTTACGGTAAACTTTTGGTTTGATCAAGATATAATTCCTTCTTGTTTGTTGTAATAGGAAATATTTGAAATTTGCTAAATTTTTGTCATTTGTTTTATTAACCGTCTTTCAGCAATTATAAATTATTTGTGACAAACAAAAGTGTTTGAAACTACAAGTTCACATATATATAGCTGCAGAAGTGTGAACTGTAAGAAACATAGAATACCGAAACGAGATCGCTGCTGGGCGTTAAGCTCTAAATCAAGTCATTAATCAAATCGATATATAATTTGTTAAATATTGGAAAGGAACATATTAGCATGAGTTCACTTTTAGTCTTCAAAGGTAAATCATTAACTGAGTAGTTTGTCTCGGTACATACAAGTTGTTTTAAACCATATTTTTCTGAGATAAGCTGTTCATAATTAAGAAATTATTAAGAATATAAGATTCCATCCAATTCAGACAAAGTTGACCTTCGATCAATATGGATATTTTTTAGGTCCTTTTTGGTCATAATGTTCTCACTTATTGCAGTGGTTTTACATCCTTGCCGGTGAAATTTTTGTGTTTGAAAGCGTTGCTGATGTTAAAAAATTTAGAAAAAAACGGCTCGAAGATAACAAAAATATAAACACATGATAAAGTGTAATTTTCGTTTTCAATAACTGGGTCGATAGCCGCTCAGGTGAACCATTTGTCCCCGAGGGCATCGTCAGGTAAGTAATCAGTGCTTTGGAATAGACCTTTTTCATATAACCGACTTTTATCTATGTCATTATTAACGTCTCTGTTGATAACTTTGAATTTATTGAGAAGCTAAGATTCCAACTCCCTCGGGCAAGGTTGATCGTAAATGTATTTAAGAATTCTTTTATGTTCCTTTTCATTAAACATTACGTTTTCCAGTGGTTTTATGTTCTTTAATATTTTTTCGGATTGAGAGTTTCTGAAAAGTTTAACCAAGAAATGTCTCCGAATTTCTTATTTTCATTAAGTTAAAAAAATATTCAAAATAAATTATTTTTGTTTGAGTTGAAAATTCATTCTGGTTTGGTTTCATACTTGACAACTTTAATATATTCTGCTTCAAGAAATGACCGTCATATATTATTTTACAGCCTATGGGTTAAGCATCACAAAGAGCAAAGAAAACTGACGTCATTTCCGGAAATCAAGACCATGCTGACCTCTGGTGAGGAAGTCGGATGGGTTGTAAATATTACTGAATGTCAATGTGCCTCGGGCCCAGGCAATTGCTATGCTGGCATAATGAGAGACACAATCAAAGGTAGTACAGTTAAAAATGAAATTCAAGTTACAAATAACTTTGAAAACCCTGCACAAAAAACGTATATGTTTTATTTGAATACAAGTATATATTGGAAATCTATAAAGGAAATAACAACCCAGTAAAGTTATGATAGAAAAATACCATTACACACACCAAGTACCAAAATGTTTTACATACACATTGTAAATGAATTTTTGACATAAAATTTTTCAAAACAGCCTAACCAGTGGGATTTGATACACATATCAACACATAATATTTGTGAGGACTCAAAAAAAAAAAAACAGAAAAAACCAAAGAGAAAATCTTTTAAAATTACAGGAGTCCAAAAATGCTGGCAGTTACAAAATGCAATCTTAAAGTATTGAATTTAGCTGAAAATGTTACTTTGTTCTGGACCTGTTTTATTTTCTTAGTTCTATCTGATGGCAACAACATTACGTGTGCAATAGATGAAACATTTACCAAACATAATCCAGCCGCTGTAAGATACATGTATCTATTTTCAAAGACCCAAGGCTTTCTATACAGATATGTACATAAGATACGCAAATATATCAACTTCAATTTAAATTGTCATTAATAAACATGTTAAATGACGAACAAAATGTATTTATCATTGTATTACCCAAAGGTTTAAAAAGAAAGTCCATTTACAGCAATACATATATAATGGAAGTAATTTAAAGTTCAGCATACGTTTATCAAATCGCCATATTCTCATTAATTGATCGATAATCTTTTTCTTATCATACCCCACGCAACGAAGTTGCGTAGGGTATAATGCGTTAGACTTGTCCATCCGTCAGTCCGTCAGTCCGTCTGTCAGTCTGTCAGTCTGTTCGTCCTTCAGTCCGTCTGGCAGTCCGTTCGTCCTTCAGTCCGTCTGTCAGTCCGTCCGTCCGTTCGTCAGTCATGTTCATTTCATCGCAAATCCTCTAAACCACAATACAGAATTTTATGAAACTTTTTAATAATAAGGACATACTATGTAGATATGCATATCGACAGAAGATTATGATTCAATTTTTATAGGAGTTATATATATACATAACTACTCTAAATATTAGCACAACAATGTTAAATCTGCAAATTTGCATAAGCAAATTTTTGTTCTTCCCTCGCCACGATTCGAACTCATGCTATTGGGACATCGAGACAACACCGCCTGCACTGTGTCCATCGTTCTAGATCACTCGGCAACCTAGACTGAACATATATATATATATATTGAGGGGTCCGTAGGTGGCCTGTTGCAAGGCTAAATTTCTGCCCCTATCCATTTTACTCTCATTTTCCATTGGCAGTCCTAATTTACCCCGACCTTCGTTACGAACGGCCTCTATTACAGGACCTACCTATTGTATTTAATGTTAATTTGTTCTCGTCCTGAACATGCATGAAATATTTGCCGCAGGACATTAAGCAACCAACAATCAATCAATATTTGTTAACTTTTTTGGAATTATGAGTCTTTAAACTTTTTTTTTGCCCAGTGACGTGGGGTATGTGAGGGTGCTCACAAATGTTCTTTCATTTAATCTATTTATAAAGCTAATATGTAATTTATCCAGGTTTCAGAATGATGAAAGACAATTCTATACATTTCTCTACTTCCATGACAACGATCTTTCCTGTGGCCGTTAACTTCATTCAACTTGTTACCTTTGTTCGTGTTGATGCAAACAACACTGCCACATTTAGAACTAGACATTTGGATCCATCAACATGGGAACAAGATGATATTGACATAATGAGTTGTCCAATAGATGCAGGATCCTCTTCAGGGAGAGGAGCTAGGTTTTATGTGAAAAAAATGTGAACGGTTGTGAAATAGAATTATAGTTTGATTACAGTACAGTATAGTATGAGAAGCTATTTCTATCTGAATAATGTAAACATTTATGGAATGAAAATAAATTATATTTAATATAAAGGTAAATTATAGAGTTGAGTAGCGTGACTGTGTAGTGTAGTGTAGTGTGCTCTTATAAATGCTAGTAATCTTATATTGTTGCTTTGTGTCTATTGTTTTTTTTTTATGTTATTTGTTTTTTTCTGTTTCGTATCGTCCAATAAAGTTCAGCGATTTGCAACGGATTTTTACAGTTTGTTCGAAGGTTAAACGGGGGTGGCGCTTTTAAACATGTTTAACCCTGTCAGTTCTTTATTTGTTTGTCTCAAGTCAGAAGCCTGTTATTTTAGTGACTCTCATTGATTCATGTCTGTCTTCGCAAATTGTATTGGCCGTTAGTTTTCTCGTTTGAATAGTTTTACATTTTTCATGTCGGGCCTTATATTTTCGCATTCTTGAGACCGTACGGTGACCTATAATTGCTTATGTCCACGTCATTTGAACTAAATCTGACACAAAAAGCACAAACAATAAAAGCTAAAAAATGAAAATGGTTGTACAAATATTACGACCTACTAGATGTTTGTCAAGGGAAGTTGAACAAATAATAAAACGTATTTGTATTTACTGTAGACGAAACTTGCGTCCGGCGTACCAAATTGTAAGCCCGGCATCTTTTATTGGGTTTTTACGAAGTGTTTAACTAGGCATTAGTATTGCACATGCTGATTTATCCGTGTTAGGGATTATATCATATCTTTAAATAATATACATGTAGTATTCATTAATGTGACTTTTCATAATGCCCCTGTAATATGCCAAAAGTATAAGAACACAGGCACTTGTCTCATACTATTAAATTTGGAGACCAAAACATTTTAGCCGCTTTGACTCCGAGCCGACGATCGTCTGAAGTATTACCTAATAATAAATAGTTAGTGTATGTAAGTGGTGTATGTAATGGTTTATAACTTCATTTAGTAATTGCTTTGATTAGCGTAGCTTAATTAATTAAACCCCAAATACAGTTCCGTAGCTGGTTCCTTATCGTCTACGTTTTGTAAGCAGACGGGAATGGTTTTGTATTCAATTTGTCTTGAATTTATGACAACTCGGCCCACGACCAACTCGCGCAACTCAAACACTCTCACTAATTATTACAAATTGCATCACTTTATCAAACTCGCACCATTCAAACAAACAGAAAAAAAAAAAAAAAAAGAAATATAACAAACTCGAAGAAATGTGTTTATAAGATTGTTTTCTTCTTCTCTTAGTAAATTCCTCCTTTCTCAGAGCACCCGTGTCACACAGAGACAGAACTCGCAAAAAAATACTACAAACTTGCACCACTGAAGAAATGTTTTTAATCATCCGAGAGTTCTGAATTGTCTTCTCTTAGTTATTTCCTCCGTTCTTGGAGCACCCGTATCACACAGAGACAGAAGTTGACTCGCACCTTTCGCAAAAAAAAAAAAAAAGAAAGATACTGCAAACTAGCACCACTGAGAAATGTTTTAATCATCAGTGTTCTAGATTGTCTTCTTCTTCTTTGAGTTATTTCCTCCGTTCTAGGAGCACCTGTGTAACACCGAGACAGACGCTACTAATTGGGCATTCAAACTCCTATGGAAGAAGAACTGACCAACTAATCAAAACTATCAACATAACGCACCAGTGCATAAAAACAGTTTGAGAAACACGAAACCAAGCTGTGTATCACCATAAACATTTCAAGTAGTTTTCTTGTATACCTTAATATAACACAAGGTACTTAACTCGAATTTTTGAAAAATATCACTCGGTCGCAAACTTCCGTTATATTTCGATTTCATTGTTGTCAACCCCACTAAAACTTGTTATGCCATAAATGTAAATTGATTTATCTAAACAATGGCGTATAAAACGCCTACCTTTGTTGTCGAAATCATTCGTAGCAGATAATAACCAACTTAATAGATGAAATATTTTATTTATGAACTGTAGATGGTTGTCTCATATGCAATGATTCCACATCTTCTTATTTGTAAGTAAATTACTAAAATGCTCAGTTTTAACTAAAATCGAAACAGTGTATATAATTATGGGCCATTATAGATACAACCAGTGATTATCACATTTTTGATAAACAGATATTGTCAAATAACGTAGATTAAAATATGTTGCAAATGTAATTCGATCAAATACATTGAAACATTCAAAATATCTTGCATTTAAACATGTAAAGTGTTTCGTCAGACGAGTGTAACAAAGTTAAACCTATTAAAACGCATCGTTAGATGAAGTAAGTATAAACGTGACTAACTTTCATGTGAAAAAAGTAAATTTGAAACTTGTTAAAAAATATTATTATGTATAAAGTAATTATAAAACTCGTTTGAAGCACAATTAGATAAAATTATTTGAAACACCGTCGAAGCATTATTACATGAAGTAAAAGCTAATTAATTAGAAGCATTATTAAATACAATTGAACCACATTCTTCAGAGCACAACTGAAGGTCTTTCCAAACAAAAGAAATTGATTTAATGAACAATATAGTAGCTCTTGTGTCATAAGATAGTGCCGCTCACACTCATTAAATAATTACATAATTCATGGAACTTTTTCAAATAATAGTTTACTTAACAGTGATTAAAAAAATTTATGGTTTCAAATTGGTTCGAATTTTGTCCAAAAATAAGGCAAACATTGAAACAGAGATGACTGCATTTGTTTGCACCTGTCCTAAGTCAGGAATCTGATGTTCAGTAGTTGTCGTTTGTTGATGTGGTTCATAAGTGTTTCTCGTTTCTCGTTTTTATATAGATTAGACCGTTGGTTTTCCCGTTTGAATGGTTTTACACTAGTAATGTTTGGGGCCCTTTATAGCTTACTGTTCGGTGTGAGCCTAGGCTCCGTGTTGAAGACCGTACTTTGACCTATAATGGTTTACATTTATAAATTTTGACTTGGATGGAGAGTTGTCTCATTGGCACTCATACCACATCTTCTTATATCTATATATGACGACGCTTAACTTACATAGAACATATTTTATAACTACCGAATGGAAAAACGTCTCTTCAGGTTTACTATAATATATGTTACTCATACTGGGTCGAACTAGACTTGGTTCAAGGTACTTTTGTATGAATTTAATGCAAATAAAGGCCACTTCCGGTTTATAACAAATCATTTCTGGTTGACTTTTGTCTTCCAACCAAATGCAAAATATCCTATGGATTTATCATGAGTAAATATGAAATTGAAGAAGAAAAAATCTCGAACGTCAAATCCGTTGACCTTGACCGTAAGAACTACAAATTAATACGCCCTAAGTCTCTATCACTCACGATTTACGATAAGATTTTATTTATGTCAAATACATAAGGTGAGATAACTCTTATATGGAGTATCTGATGAAGTAGGTTAAAGTTAGTATTGACCTTCTGAGATGTAACGAGCAAGTTTGGAAAATTGGTTTGTTGATATATATTGAAACGAAGCTGGGGTACTGTCCATGGACCTTGGACGCATGACATTTATAAAACGTATTGTTTTCATTTTTTTTGAAAGGATTTTATATCTATTGGACAGCAACCCACCAACATTTATCAGTGTAAACCTAGGGTTGGTTCTTGCCTTTGCTTTCGCTCTAGGACTTCACAAATATAATTATGCCGTATTTAGAATATTTAAAAGTTTTATTAGGTATATTATTTACCGGTTTATGCCACCAGTTTATAAATGTTTTAAACCTGGATATAATATATCTGATGGTTATAATATCCCGACATCCACTGTCGTAAGTAGGTTCTTGGACCCGATTCAAACAGTAAATAAAGAATGACTAGTCTGCTCTTACGAGATACACGATGCTAATATTTGACCTTGACTGCAGTCAGACTTTCATAGTATCCGACTATCTACAACAATATGTGAAAAAGGCTGATTCACTACCATCACGAAACAGGTCAGGACTTGGCTATGTATCAATAAAAGATTATCGATTGTATTCAATGAATTTACGGGTAAAGTCACATATTCAAGTGTACTGGTAGAAGTTCAGTAAACCATAAGCATCAAGTTGCATCTCGGATGTAATATTTCTCAGTATATTCAATTTTAACTCAAATATGAACAACGATCTCAAACCAATTTTATAGTCAGTTTCAGTGTAAAAGCTACTACATGTAAATAAGTCTAGTGTTATACAAAGGTGTTAATAAAGGTGTAACAGACAGACGGACAAAATGTAATTAGCCCGACCTGATGATAGTGGTCTTTTCAAGCAGGGGACATAAAATGTAAAGCAAGACTTTTCAAAACTTGTTTTCAGCTTCAGGACCAGTACATTAATAAGGATACCAAATATTCAAATAATAAGTACAAGAGTGTAAATCACCGAAAGGTTAACCAAAGTAGTCTCATTCTGTCCCGAAAATGCTTACACGCGAACGGTCTGTAGACAGGCAAGACTGAAACACATTTCAGTAACTCAAACTTGCATGCCAATGTTTCAGAATGGACGGGTAACAAATATCAAACCATGAAAAAAGTTCCTCAGAGCAACGGGGTATAATTTAGGTAATTTCCTGTATAAAGGGGGATAATAAGGGATAATTTTAATTTCAAAAATTAACTCAAACCAAGGACAAGGCTTTGATCTGTAATAAAAGTATTCGGTGAAGTACTATTTTTAATAAATAACACACAATTGATAAAGAAAATATTTTTCAGCTGTATCGTCTCAAGTACATTTATAAATTTGCAATTCACTAACAATCTCTAATTCAGCAATGCCTCAATATTGCTGCTCATGGTTTGCATTTAAAACTCGCTGTATGTTTTAAAACTTTAAATGTCTGCCTTTAAATGTCAACAAATAATGACCCCAAACTTTAATCTTTTTTTAGCAATGATATCTATAAATTAAATAACTTTATACTAAACAACTGATAAGCTGAACAGTAAAAAGAATACAACTATTTGCAAAACTGACAACTTTTATTCAGTTCAAAGAACTATTCAAAAATCAGCTCATAATTCAACTCGATTAACCCACGAGCCGCTATCTAAATAAAATACGTCTCAATACGTCAATATTCAATGCAAACTCTGACCAAATATAGCCAGTTTTAGTCAACCAAAATAACATCAAATTGGAGAGGGGGAATTCTTACCTAGAACATTTCGAAACAACATTTTCTGCAATACACTTAATATAACACAAAAATAGCGCGAGATTCCTCAACGAGTAGAAAATTCCCTCTTTATCTATATGTCAACACACCTTAGAATCTGAGCTGGGAGTGATGTCCAGAAGACAATCACTGCACCAGCTAAATTTCCCCGGGAACTTAATCGAGCTCTCTGATTGGCTGAGAAGGAAATTATTTTGAATGCTAATGCGAGGTTTGCTACGTCACTAATATTTATGAATGACAAATGCTGTAAGTAATAAACTAATAATAATCAACCTTTCTGAGAAAAAAATAAAAAAATACTTATAATGAAATAAACAAATGAATAAAATAAAGTGACACACAAACGTTAAACTATTACTGTTGCGAAGGTGAAGTGATATATAAAAAAAAAAAAAAACAGTGGTTGAAGAGAAAAACAACGAAAAGTGTTTGATTTAACGGATTTGGTTTCAAAAGCGCAACAATTTTTCGATATCGCATACCATATATCTAAGCAACATCTTGTAGAACCAAAATAATATACATGAAATAAAAGTGGCGGATGGAAAATAATAATAAGTTAAATTATGTTAGAAGCAACATTAGATAAAGTAAATTAAAACATCTTAGAATAACCATTATAGAAATTATTCAAATATAATTAACATATTCAATATAAATAAAAGATGTTGTATGAGTGCCAATGAGACAACTCTTAATTAGATAAATTTAATTATAAAACATCACTTCATATGGAACATTTAAAAAAAAAAGACAGACAAAGGACACCAAATGGACAATAAAAAGTCGAGGAAAAATAAACAAATATCTTTACAAAAAAAAAAAAAAAAAAAACCCGCTACTAAAAATCGGAAAATATCGAAAAGACAAATAACCATTTAAAAAACGTTAAAAAAACTAAAGACTGAACAACATTGAGCTTATCAAATCGGTGATAATTCTCATTCGTTTCTGTCACAATTGTGTGATATAGTTATTCCATAACAGTCAACCAAACTATGATGGCATCAGTAAAACATTTGAAGGGATGACTTAAATTCATTACTAAAAACTCTCGTTTCAATAGTTTTCTAGTGAACAGCATCCATCCATCAAGGTAACCATGATAGGACACACAAGCTCTTGAATATCGTTTTGTATCGTAGGAGTTGCTGTTATATTGCTACATAGATATATGAAAAATGCACAACACGAAAGCTGATATCCTCTCTTTTGTCTTAAACCTAAGTTCCCAGATAAAACATTTAAAAAACACATTAGATAAAGCACGCCAAATCTAGTTAAATCTGTAGTTAACATTATTAAAATCAACAGTTAGTAAAAACCGCATATGCCCAATTAGAACAATGAACTATAATACTCGGAACGATTTATGCCGCTTATATTGTCATTTCTATTACACAATAGGCTCTGTAGTCTTGTCATTACTGGAATCTATACTAACTATCAAATCAACTGTTATTCCACGCGTTTCCTCATATTCTTCATACGTCCCATCAATATCAGCAATGTCCCACCATTTTACATCCTCTCCAATTTTTTCATTAAATATCTGCTTGAAAACTCTCTTAACAATTACTTTACCATGTTTCAGTTGATGTGAGTTTTCTGGTTTTGGAACGTTTGTTTTGGTTGTTTTATCGGATTTCTCTTCGTTTTTATATACTTTATTTTTTATCATTTCTTGTAGTGATTTCTGTAGTGTTTGAATTTTTGTCAGGATCATTTCATTTGTTATTTCTTTATCGCTAAAATATCTCTCCACTAGTTTATCTGTATCTATCTTGTGAGTTTGAGCAAATAAAATATTAGTTTTCATTAGAATCCAGGGTACGACTCCTCCGGCTAGCGTCGCTAACAACTGATTTGAAAATGTTAGGCTGTAGGAATCTCCAAAAGCTAATACGACAAGCGTCACGAATATTAGGAATATAATAATTATTCCAAATTGTCTTAGAGCTGTAAGGAAATGTGAACGCAATGATCCTGGTCCTTCTGGTTTAATCCTACAAACTTTGAAAAAAATTCTTTCGTAATGTATTGTTTATCAAACTTGTCTAGCAATACAATGACGCTGTTTGTCTTAAATTTTAGAATTTCATCAATGAAATCAATCTTATTTTTTTCAATTTTTTTATCTACCTCCTGCTCATCATTTTTGTCATCTATATTATCGTCTAATGTATCACCACATTTTTTACGTGATCCGTCATAAATAACTTCAAACGCCATGTTCTCCTGTTCTTCCGAATCTTTTTTGGCTATTGCATCCAGCTGTTGCTTATTTACAGTATACAAAATGCGTTGAACAGCTTTATTATAGTCCATATAAATCTGACTAATGCCACCAAAACATCTACGGTAGTACAACCATGCTAATGAAATAATCGATATGTACTGCATTGCATGTGATGAATTTAAAATTACTCCCACCATTGTGTAGATTACTACACTAATCAGAAATATCACAAGTTCAACTGTTAGCAAAAGAGATGACAACATTAAACAGAGTAAAATAAACATAATTCCAATTTCGAATTGTGAAAGTGCAGTTATTGTGGTTGAGGACCAATTATTATTTTTTTCATCGGAAGTTTTTTTCTTTATTTTATTACTTTTACAGATCCATCTTTTAAAATGTTTATATAATACGCATACAAAATTATAGAAGAAATTAACAATTATGTGGACTGCCGGAAAAAATAAGTAGGCGGTAACTACCATTATATAAGGACCAGCACATATCCAGTACGGGGGCCACAACAACAATCCAAAAATTCCATAGTCTCTGCAGGGTATAAATAAATTTCTTATAGACTCTTGAATATGTTTTATCTTTTCATGACTATACATACCGTCAAAACATTTCGTTAAGATTTCGCGTACTAAACACTTGACCTTCTTGAATAAAATCATACTGGTCAGTTCTAGAAAGATGTAACCAAAGCACAGGAGAGAATAAGACAAAATGAATAAAACATGTATTGGTGTTCCATAATAGGCTAAACTGTTTTCTATACGCACAAGTAAATTTCTGGTTTCTGCTGCTTTGTGTCTCGATTCCCGTATCTCATATTCGTAAATATAGAAAAAGCAATACGTAGGACCCAAGGTAAGCATACAGCCACTGATAATACTATGCGAAGAAACAAGCGCAATAACCTGTACCATGGATATTTTATATCTTTTTTACCACAAATATCTGCTTCACAGCATTTGTTAACGCATAACTGCTTTCTTATACTGCATTTAAAGAATAAATCATATAATAATTTACATAAACTGATTGGGACTTCATTTGTAGTCAAAAGATCTTCTTTGGGAACATTGAAATGCATTTTTGACACTTTAATTTTATATACTTTGTCGTCCTTCCTTTCTGTAATTTCTTTCTTCCTTTCTGTAATTTCTTTAAGTGTTTTTTTAAAGTTCGTCATACCTTTTAATGTAGCGTATGGTTTATACACCATATGCCTTATATTCGCCAAACATGTTGATGAAGTAGACTTCGTTTTGATGATGAAAGAGAAGGGATCGTTAAGATAATGCACAAACTGTTTGGGACCATAATTTGGATCATACAGCGATGACGGAATCAAAAGAGGGCAATACAACACAACAATTATAATCACAATGTAAGTGCAGTACTGTATAGCTTGCATCCATTTGTTCTTCAAAACACGGTTACACTGTATGTTTCCATGGTGATCATATTGGCAGCATTCATGATAAAATCTTGCATAGCCAGACATTTCACCGATATGTTCGTTACATATTTCATCATTTTCTTTCGTAAAGTTTAGCAAAATTTTCGAAAAACATTTTCGTATTCCAATTCTGTCAGGTTTTCAACGCAACCTTGAGGTTTGGATAGTAATGTTACGGATGTTTCTTCTGTGTCGTGGCTCAAAAGAGACAGCGAAAGCATTTCGTAGACTGGTTTCAATTGCAGTAGTCCTTTCCCATGAGTTCCCGAGATACGTTTCCATTGCAGCGGTTGAAATAAATAGGAGTCTTTAGCCAAGGTATCGGGAAGGTTGGTGACATTTACTAATTCAATTGTTATTGTCAGCAATTCGGCAGATTTTAACAAGTTCGTCTGACTATCTTTGGCTTGTTTGAACATCAGCTGACAGTTATTTGTATGTCTGGAATCTGGAAAAAACCCTTTTGATTATACACTGATGCATTATGACTTTTCCAAGCAGTTTTGTTTTAAACGAATAACTAACGTGAAATAAAAACAGCTTAAATAAAAAAAAGCTGGACACCCTTATAGTTAGGATATATATTTGCTATGTTGTGGTAAAGAGTTAGACACCGATTTGGACATTTTTTATGTTTTGATGAAGCAGATACCTTCGTTTATTTCTAAATCGTCTCTTTCATTAGTCAAATAGATCTGATACAACGAAAATGACACCTGCAATTTTATAAATACAACAGGGTCACCTGTAACTTCTTGAGTGTATCACAATCCAGTAGCCCAGTACTGCGAAACAGGCATGGAAATACGGATATTGCTTATTGAAATTTGCTGTTATAAAATTAATGAAACAATTCAAAATTAAGAAGTGTATCTTCTTCATGTATATAGCTTTGGTCTTAATCGGCTCTTTACGTCTTCTAACATTTGTATAAGCTTTTTTATTTAAATTCCACATAACACCTAACTGCAGTCAAACTTAAGGAAGGTCCTGACACAATTTTGTTTAGATAAATTGATAAAGGAACGATCGTTGTCATCGGTCAATTCAAACTCTCAAACAAACGCACCTGCAAAATAGAACGTACATACTATAAATGGTCAAAAGTTGATTTCATCCATGGGCTGATTGCCTACACGATTGTGTACTTAATTATCTCTTGGCAATTATAGGTTATATGTTTGTGTAATTTTCATTTATATAACTTTGTGCACAAGTTTTCCTTCTTAAAATTTCTAGATAACAAAGGCTAATAATATTTTCTCAGCGAAATATTGAATGCAATGCTCGTTTCTGTAATATGAAACACAGAAAGACGAGTACAACAGTGACGACAAACTAGACGATAGTATCTGCAAAAGGGAGGCGGAAGACCCCAAAGCGATAGCCAAAATCATAAGTCATTGCAAAATGCGAAAAACGACAAACAGACAAACTACAGTAAACACAACACAACTAAAGACTTGAAAAAGAACCCAACTAAAACCGGGGTGATATCAGGTGCCACGGATGGATAAACAAATCCTTACCAACGTGTTGCACCTGTCGGGATACTGTGGTAAGTGCAAACTCGACGATAAGTCTTATTCGGTAGGTCACATTCGAGGAAAAGAGGATCGGACTGTGGTTACGACAATAAGAACATATTTGTTATATGTCATCTTTGAAACATATATTCCATAACGGTCAACCAATTTTGGATGATAAAAATATCTTAAGGAATAATGTGAACTTAACCAATTGGACTCTTTCGTTAATAACATTCGTGGAAGCAGCTACCCTCTGTCTAGAAAATCATGACAGGAAATGCAAGCTATCGTATCATTTGGGAGATATTCTCTCCATATTCAGGCGCTGCTGGTATTTTGCTACAAAGAAATGGAAAGTTCAGAATTGGGGAACTGAATTTAAATTTGTTGCTGTAAAGTTTTGTGTTCAACCGACAATCATTGTCAATTTCAAGATGTACATCAAGATAAAGGCAGACTTCATTGATCTTGTATTCTTAATTTCAAGTTCGATGTGATATATGCATTCAACGTAGTCACCAAACATTGAATTATTCTGCGAGAGGACATAATATATATGGCAGGACGTGAAGCAAACGTATAAAGCTAGCTCCTTCTCATTATTTCTTAAAACTCCTGTATGAAGTCTGTCTTATATGAAAAAGGAAAAAGTCGGTAAGAAGACGAGTACAGTTGATGGAAATGATGAATCAAACAAATTTCACATGGTTGCCATAGAAATAACCGAAAGACTGACACTCTCTGTCCAGCAACTTATCAGAAGACGGTATAAAAAAAGTTAAATCACAAAAATACTGCACTCCGAGGAAAATTCAAAACGGAAAGTCCGTAATCAAATGGCAAAATCAAAAGCACAAACACATCAAACGAATGGACAAAAACTGTCATATTCCTGACTTGGTACTAAGGAAGACCGGTGAACATTGTATGATAAACACACTAATGAAAAATTAGATGCTAGGAATTTAATCATAATTGGAAAACTGAATATTATTATAATTATTACATTTAGCTTATAATGCAATTTGTAACTATTTCGGGTAAGACGGCTATTTATACATTACTAAATTTTGGATATTTGTTTTACATTATTATATATAGGATGTTTATAAAATGTTATTTCATTATGCAATATTTCTAGACCTTTCTAGATTGATATTTTCCTTGAACGTTGATATTTTTAATAACCAACGTTTGGTTACAGTTAAGCTTATCTGAGTTCATTATTGGTCATAATTCTACAGGATCAACTAAAACGTCATATTTTTTTGGTTTCCTTTGATTTAACATTTATGACGTCACACAAAAGCGGCCAGGCATGCGGACGTCAAAAAGAAAGAATATGACCATACTTGCAGATAATTGAAAACAATATATCAAATTCGTTGACGTTTCTCTAAGCATTAGTGAAACAGATAACACCATTGCGTCTCGTGTAGTACGAAATTTCTCATCAGTCGGCAGTATTAATATCAAAAATGTATAGTAACAAATATCGTGCCACACTCGATGCATAGAAATAATCTATATCTGTAAATAAGTGCTTTTTGTGCTACAATTTCAACCTAATACAAAGGATATGAACAACTTCGGTAATTTCGTGGTAGCGCGGTCGCCTCGAGTGCCCAAGTCCGTGGGTTCGAGCCCTAGCCGGGTCAAACCAGAGACTTAAATATTGGTAATGGCTGCTTCTCCGCTAAGCACGCGGCATTTAGGAGCAAGAGCAAAGACTGGTCTGCTCGGAGTCATAATAATGTTTCTGGACAGGGTGACATGTGACTGTTACCTTGTGAACAATCCCGTTACTCATCGTATCGGTCTAGTACAGAGCAGGATTAATATCACATACTGTGAACCAACTTATTTTCGGAAACCATTTGTTTCAGCGACTGTTACGAGTACAAAAATAACCCAAAAATAAATCGTGACGAATATATAACACTTGGGACTTCTCTTATGTAGATACATAAAGAAAATTAGAAAATTAGAAAATAAATCGCCATGAAGTCGTCTGAAAATGGGTAAAAATTGTCCGCAAAAATGAGCTGGTTCTGTGTCATTTTGGTCTCTTGTGGAGATTTGTCTCAGTGGCAATTATACCAAATCAGCTTCTTTTTTTTTATGGTTGACAGTAATTATGTTCTTGTCCTGAACATGCATTTGATTTGCCCTTTAAACTTTAAATAGTCATCCATCCATCGTTAAGATATGTTGTTCAAAACTGATTCCCAATGATATAAAATTATTTTTGTGATTGTTGGTGATAAGCATGTTTTGCGCTAGAACTTAAACAAAAAATGATGTATTGGTAAACTATATTGTTCAAAGTTTTTGCTGTCAAAAAAGGATTTTTTGAATTCAAATCAGAAAAAGTAAAATGACAAAAATATCGAACTCCAAGGAAAATTTCAAACGGAAAGTCTCTTATCAAATGCCAAAATCGAAAGCTCAAACACATCAAACAAATTGAAAACATCTGTCATATTCCTGACTTGGTACAGGCATTTTCTTCAATAGAAAATGACAAATCATACCAGGTGTTATAGCTAGCTAAACTTCTTACGTGTATAACATTTGCATAATGTTCAATTATATTGACAACAATGTGAGAACAAAACAAACAGACATAATAGGTAAAAATGTCAGCGATTGGGGTACAGCAGTCAACATTGTCTTATAATCTTAATTACTGTACAACAAACAACTATGTCAACAAAGAAAAACAAAATGGCACTGTATATCCCATA
The DNA here is from genome assembly GCA_017311375.1 of Mytilus coruscus. Lineage (NCBI taxonomy): Eukaryota > Metazoa > Mollusca > Bivalvia > Mytilida > Mytilidae > Mytilus > Mytilus coruscus. The sequence goes on along the minus strand of CM029603.1, from coordinate 58,094,506 downwards.
TGCAGGCGAAGCTGTAAAATGCTGCTCAGGTGGGCGAAATTGATCATTTCAAAATTAAAATCGTTTCATTTGTCATATATTATGGTATTGAGATGACCGCTTATGTCAAATGTCAAGGAATAAGTCTAACAATGAGACAGAGGAAGCCGTGTCTGTTTTTTTTTCAATTTCTAGTTCTAGATCTGCAGGATATTTAAATGGAACCCAATCAGAAAAGTTTGGATTGTAAATGGTAAGAACATCATCTTTAAATATTGTTTTTATTGGTATTAATATTGATTTTGTTATCAGTAGATTAAAATAAAACTAAATATTATATTTATATACATTTACATATGCATGGCTCTACAATCTGTTGATACCTGTATCTTGGTATTGAACAAGGTCTTAATACATTGGATGTTAGATGTATACTGATTGATATTTCAGTCTTAAATGCATGATTTTGTTGTTGTTGTTGTTGTTATTGCCTTTGAACTAGCTGTAAGTATCTGTACTTAGTGTTGTGAGGAAGTACCCTGCCGCGGTCACTCTATGTTTTCTGTTACTAGTTTTTGCTTTGTATCTATCTAATGAGTTAAGCAGTTTTCAAATGGTTTTGATAGTTTTTTTCATATGTTTTACTGTTACACCACTGTCCCAGGTTGGGGAGGGTTGGGCGCCCGCTAACATGTTTTACCCCGCCACATTCTATATGTACCTGTCCCAAGTCAGGAGCCTATAATTGAGTGGTTGTTGTTTTTGCTGTTGATCTTATGAGTTTGTTTATTGTTTTATACAGTTCTTACATTGTTCTGTTGCACCACTGTCCCAGAATAAGGGGGAGGGTTTCGCGCCCGCTAACATGTTTAACCTCTCTACATTCTGTATGTGCCTTTATTAAGTCAGGAGCCTGTTATTAAGTGGTTGTCGTTTGTTGCTGCTTATCATATTTGTTTTTCGTTCACTATTTTGTACATAAATCAGGCCGTTAGTTTTCTCGTTTCAATAGTTTTACATTTGTCATCATTAAGAAATTATGCCGTATGGTTTCCAAAAACAATACATTCATAGCGTATGCTACCATTTTCATGTTGAAAAGCTTTGTGGATTATTTCTTCTAGACGATTTTTCAATTTGACAACGGGAATGGGTTGACAAAGCAGAGGTTTTTGTAGAATTAATTTCAGAGATAGATCGAGATTTAAAATTATCAAAAAATTCTTTGGAGTTTTTAGAATCCACATATGGTCAATACCACTACGTGAGTAAACAGTTTCGCAGTATTTCTGAATACCTTCTTTCCCTGCGGACAGAATTTGTCAATCTAATGGACAGTTCATTTGTAGAACATGCAGATGAGCTGGCAAAGTACGGTTGTTTGTATTGAATTGTGTGAAGCTTATGTATCCAACACAAACAAGGTAAGTCCTCAGATTTGATGTTCATTGTAATGTTTATTGAAGCCAAGAAGGACTTGTTAAACATGTTAAATGGTATAAATCAAAAAGTTTGTTATCAAATATAACCTTTGATTTTGACTGTTGTAGAACACAAATAAAAAAAATATCGGGAAAACATCAGTGAAACAGTATCACAGCACCACAAATGACACCTCACTCATACTTCCATGACAAAAACAAATGCACATGCGTCTTTGTTTAAAAGCAAAGAACTATTTTCCCTCGATATCGACACAGATGGACGACTTCAAATGAAATCTATGTCTACGTGATGATTTTAAGTTTTTAAGACTACATTACGCTCGTGATTGTTCACACTATACTGACTTTATTAACAGGGTTGTGCTCTTTATTAAAAAAAAACTACTACAACAAAGTAACGAGGAAAACGACTGATATTTCAAAACTACCTAAGAGGTACGCTCACCATTGCAAGTAAGTGAGTACATGTCGTCTTATCTTTAATTTTATCAATTGTGTCCTCTTCCTAATTGTGAAATTTTGACTGAGTGTGTATTTGCATGATGGTTGATGCATGTGTAGAGGAGAATGCTTACCCTGTCGACACATCCAGTATCGCCCCTTTTTGAGTTAATGCGATTTCCTCATTTGTTCTTTGTTACCTCGATTTTTGTCTTCCTATTCGATTTATAAGATTTGAAGATAGATAAACTATTGTTACCTAAATTTATATCCATCAACCCAATTCCAGTATATATATATCAAACAAGTTATTCATTCTATTTGGTCTGATTTAAAACGCACCATACAAACACTGAAACTTTCGTAAGGTGTCATATTTCATAGCAGTAAAATATCATATGCCTCATTGTATACCGTTTAAATATAGCAATTGATACTTTACATTCGAGCATGTTCATACCTTACGGACTTCATTAGCAGGATTGTGCTCTTTACACAAAAACTTTTCCAATAGAGTTATGAGGAAGAAAGACTAAAATCGACGCTACACAAGTCTTACAACCATCACGATTTTGTTGACTGACTCTATATGTCTTTGTCTGATTTAACTTAAGACATGTTTTCGCTGTGTAAGATATCTAGATACCATAATAATACGAAATATACCAATAGTGACATTTGGACTGAAACTGGTTTCATATGGCGGGTGATTCCTGCATCGCAGGAGATGCGAACACTGTCGACGCACCCGGTCTCGCTCCATTTGCGGTCCTTGTTATTCCCTTAGTTTTTCTGTGATACTTTGATTTGTATGCTTAATCAATTGAATCAATTCGAAAATCAGTAGCATATGTTGCCGTAATCTATGCTACTTATCGACATGGTTGTCATAATATTTTGTTTGCTCTTCCAAGAAATAAATTTAAACATGAGATATTTATTTCATAATATATTTATTATTTGAGAATGTTCGACCAAATTTACCTGAACAACATTCTTCTATTAATAATGTAGGCGGGTAAACATGTAAATGGTGTCATTTTTCATGCACAATATTATCCAAAAGTTTATGGGTTGGAGCATTTATTTTTAAGCTGCTTTTTTTGGGAGAATGTTTAATTTTTTTTCAAATCATTCAGTTTCTGTATTTCAATATAAATTCACAAAAAAATAAATCATACGTATTCATATACATGTATTGAAAACAAATTGAAGGTGTATGTCAAGGTAAAGGTACAGAACCTTGAATTCGGGCCTGGTCACACAAGAAAGTAGTACATAATTTAAACAAAATAATTCCTAAGCATAGCTGTAGCTTTGTGAAAAAGTCAAACAGGTGGATAATTTGGGTATCAAATGAAACCTTAAGGACTTGGGATCACTGTAGAACCCTTTTGGACAGTTTTTCTTTGAAAAAGAAAGTAGATATGTGAAATTATGATAGGAGGGCATAATTGCCCTGTTGATCAGACCGGCATAACATGTTTTTGTACTACCCAACTTCCGGGAACAAGTGAGCTCTTACAAACAAATAAAGGTATGTATAATTTTTCAGCACAATGAAGGCAACAGTAGTATACCGCTGTTCAATAATCATCAATCGATCAAGCTTAATTAAATCCGGGTCACAAACGTAAACCGAGGGAAACACATAAACTATAAGAGGAAAACAACGGAACAACAGAAACACTGAACTGCAACAAAAACAAACGCCAACATACATAGAAACGGACTATTTGATAACAACTGCATTACTCCTGACTTGGTATAGGATATTTTAAGAAAAAATGGTTATACGTATTAATACATTTGTATTTAAATAAATTAATCGAGAAGGACATGATTACTTAACAGGTATGTGATAATTCGTAGGTTACTAGTAGTCTGTGAACATAAAACTGTCATCGATTCACATTTTCGAAACACGTTACTTTACATGTTTTGTTTTAAATGTTTAATAAATAAGCCGATTTGAAGTATTCAAAATAAAATAATGAAATTAACTCTGTTAAAGAGAATGGGGCTTCAGTGTAAAAGAGAGGGCGCAGTAACAATTTTCAAAATCACATTCTTCTGTATATTATTAAATACTTATAGCCATTTTCATTTGATTAATTGTTCTAAAACAACATGTATAATCACAAATATTAGAAGCTTATTGAAGAACGGTGTAGATAAATCAAACCATTCAACTTTACATTATTCTCCTGTAACTGTATATACTCACAGCAAGAACATTTCTCTTTATGTTGGTACGCATGCTTTTGTTTTTCTTTGAGTGTTTTTTACAATTAAATATATGTTTAATTTTTTAATTTTCTTGAACGTTTAATTATTCAAAAGGAAAATGGTAAACATTTATCGTATCGCATATTACTCGGAAGGAATGTTATGAGTAATGAAAATATCGTTTTCATATGCTGTTTTTACATTTGATATAAGTTAAAAGAATTTAAAAGAAAAAGAAAAGGAAGATACAAAGGAAACATTCAAAATTCGAAGAAAAACTGACACCTTTAAAGCAAACTCGAAAAGCCGAAAAGTTCACTGATTTGTAAACAAACACCAGTATATTTAAATGAAATTAAACAATCGAGAAGTCTTAAATGCATCATCAGAACTCCATACTCTTATAAATTCGTAATTAAACGTTAGAAAGCATGAAAAAAGTATATTCAGTGTGTACTTACCAACAGTAAGAAATAAAAGATAAAATATGGTTATACTCCAAAGAGTTAATAAATACACCTCCATGTTTTAATTTTGTTTTCAGTGCATTGCCTCATTTGTGTAGATACGCAAAGTATATTTGTTAAAACCACGAGTCAGTGTATTCCAAGAATACGAAAAGTCTGTTGATATTATACATGATTAACCAGTTCCAGCTAATATGTCGTCTATATTCTATAGATATAATGTTATATTTTGAGAACTTCTCAGTTAAATACCTTATATAGTTTAATTGGATATTAAATAATAATAATATAAAGGCCAATTGCAATTGTATGAACATTAATAAGTATTGTGAGCTTTTTATGATTACTTTAATTTGTGTTTTTTTTATATTTGTGTTACATACAATAGAGAAGGTCATGCATATGTCAAAGAAATCAATTCAGATTTTTTTGTGACAAATTACAATAAAATCAAGACAATTTAACTTAACACTTTAAAATGAGAAAATACTTTATTCATTGTATACGCAGTAACTTATGCTACTCAAGGTTTGTACAAATGCGTATTAAGATCCATTCGGACTTCACAAGTTGTTGGAAGATACAACTTCTGCTAATAAAGATAACATTTCTTTGCAAATAATTAATCAATGAACTTATCAAACAAACAATCCATCCATAGATTAATCAGTAAATATGGTAACTCATTGATATGCGAGGTACACAACTCACAACCAGGCTTATAATGTTGAACGCCAGGCGTTTCATCAACAAAAGACAGTGATGCTTCGAAAAAGAAAATGAGTTTATCAAACACAGAATACATATAGATTCTTACCTTGTTATGAGTGAATTATCGGAGTTCTCCAATCGAGGTAGTTAAATTATGGAATTTTAAGACAGAGCCTTGGCGAGGTCTTAAAATTCCGTAATTTAACTACCGAGCTGTTCATAACTATTATTCCTGAGAACTATCACTGTCAAAAATGACCATCCTACGTTTCCTTTGCTGAGGTTGATTATCAGGTACGCTTTGTATGATTATGTTGAATGTTCCTCCATAGATCGGGGCCCCGAAAACATAGTTAAGCCCGGCAGGTGCGGCTTGACCTAGTCCAACTGAGATCTGCCTCTCGGATGTTGTTGTTGTTTGATGGATATTTCGTTCTCCTTGGTTATTGTCTATCGTCACTAATGTTTGTGATGCCTGGATTCTGTCCTCGCATCTACCAAGAATGCAACTGGCGATCTCTTTGTGTTTATTGGGATTTAGCTTCGAGTAACTTGATATGCTTTGGATGTTTCTGTGTCCGGATATCTGTAAATGAGACAAACAAAAATAATTTACGAAACCCACGTCTTAAAAATTATCTAAAAATTCTTCGTGAGAAAACATAATAAAAGCACACAATAAATAAAGTGTCACAATCGTTCACAAAGCACACATGACAAATGCATGAGAATATGATCTTTTTTCGTGTTTTGGGACTTCAGGAATATTGGACATTTTTAATTTCTGGATGGGATATGGGACTGATTCCTATATATTTGTCAAATTGGACTTATGGATTAGTCCAAAAAGATGAACGAGAAATTAGGTGGATTAGAAGAAAACTCAGGATTCGGGGACGAGACCACCTCAGAGTCTGACCTATCCCCCTCCAATATTTTCTTCCACTTTGAGATGCTCTCTTATAGGTTTTTTTCTCTGTAAAAAATGAATTATGCAGTTTGTGTAATATATATGATTTTGATTTCCATTTTTATTTATACATGTTGTAGGCATTAAAAAAACATCACTTGTTTTTGCGATGTCAGTGATGAATTTGTGGTGTGTAATGGCGGGTCATCCACAAATACCTAGACCATTTTGTCCTGTGAGAATCAAAATATTTTATGAGAATCAAAATATTTTATGGGTTGGTCCTTAATGCCATTATTCAACCACACACATAGCTTGTCACGGTTAAATTAAATGGCATAAAGGGCCAACCCGTAAAGAAATATTGATAATTTGAAATGCCAATGAATTATATGCTACATATGAATAAAAAAGTATTTACATCTGTGTAGTTTTACATGTTTTGTCATGCATGCTCTTTGCAGGCCCATTCACATAGCACAATAAATGTTTTATTCTTTATAATAATTGGAATTAATTAATAACCTGCTTAATATGATTATGCTCAACTCCTGCATCATCCAGCTTCTGGAGCATAAAACGTCGTGCAGAATGATTAGTGAGATGCCTTTCTGCTCCCTCATCTTGATCATCATTTTCATCCCTGTTTCCAACTTCTTTTATAATCCCTAGTATCATAAACAGAAATCATCATTTTAGTTTGGACAGTTTTTACTTTGATAAATTTGTTGCACATATCAATATTGTATATACGTGTATATTAATATCCCTTTTCTAGAATTAGACATTTCAATTTCTAACGGGAAACTACATACTAAAATTTACGACAAAAGAGACGATTTTTCATTTCCTATTGTTAATTTTCCATTTTTAGACGGCGATGTGCCTTTGGCTCCATCATACGGTGTTTATATATCCCAACTCGTTCCGTATGCCCGTGTGTGTTCTGATGTCATAGATTTTAACGAACGTAATCAATGCATCACTGGGAAATTATTGTGTCAGGGATTTCGATACCATAAATTACTTAAAACTTTTACTAAATTCTTTCATACATACAAAGATTTGATTAGTAAATTTGGCTGTACCTGTAGAAAACTTATTAAAAATGGTATTTCACATCCTAAATTTTACGGTAATATTGTACTTAAAGCGAGGAAATCACTATGTGATCCGTGTAAACTCATCGAACCTTTAAACAAACTTATAAGTAAGGGTTATCGTATCAATATTGTAATTAGATCTCTGAATATAGTTTACATTGGCACTAATATCGATTTTGTCATTAGCAAATTAAAACATAACTAAATTGTATCTTCTTTTGAGGCGGGATGTTTAGAGACACACACGTTAATTTTATCTCTGAAGAAGTAGCTCCTCACTATCCTACTACCTGTCGATACATTTATTTTGGCATTGCACAAGTCATGTCTTCTCTGACTGTTCATGACGTTAAAATACTAAATCCCTGGGATGTGTTTTAGTTGATTTTAGTCTCTGATGCATGATTTTTATTATTAATTGTTTTGGCTTTTAACTAGCTGTCAGTAACTGGGAGTACTCTCAAATCGTACTTCCTTGTTAATTCGACCTGTTGATACTATTTTTAATACTTTTTTGTTATTTTATATTAATATGGATCTTGTCTGTATACCAGCTTTGATTATTTGGAATATCTACTAATTTTCACTTCTTCATACTACATTTGTATGAACATCAAGATTATTCTCCTTAAATCTGTACAGGAAGTTTTATTGTTGATATTCACCCTTATGTATCTAGTGTTAAATTAGGTATTTATATGACAGACCTTTCTTGGTATTCCTAATTATTGGAAGATTTTATATAGACAGAAGTAGTATACCTAAAACGACAAAGTTATTTTTCATTTACCTGTATATATTATGAAAACCGGTTTTTTTTTCAAAAGTGATTATTTTCTAAGGGTTAAATATTTCGCGGTGGTGTCTTGCCATGGCTTTGTTTGGACTTGTTTGTTTGCTTTTTGGCCTTGAATGTTTGTCCCTAATATTTTATTAACTATGTATTTACTTTCAGGTATCACAGATCGAATTTATTCGTTCATAGTGTGTTAATTTACGTTTTTTGATTGAGTTAAGCCTTCCAATTGATATTTTATCGTGTGTTTTTCTATGTTGTGATGTTATACTATTGTTTCAGAAAAAGGGAGAAGGTTTGGTACCATTAAAACGTTTAATCCCGCTGCAAATGTTTGCACCTGTCCTAAGTCAGGAATCTGATGTACAGTAGTTGTCGTTTGTTTATGTAATTTATACGTGTTTCTCGTTTCTCGTTTTTTATATAGACTAGACCGTTGGTTTTCCCGTTTGAATGGTTTTACACTAGTAATTTTGGGGTCCTTTATAGCTTGTTGTTCGGTGTAAGCCAAGGCTCCGTGTTGAAGGCCGTACATTGACCTATAATGGTTTACTTTTATAAATTGTTATTTGGATGGAGAGTTGTCTCATTGGCACTCACACCACATCTTCCTATATCTATGTACATGGTGTGATAGTACCAGTTTTGTATCATTTTGAGTCTGTGGAATGAGAATGTATCACTATGAGTCAGCTAGCGTCGCGAAGTGATGAGAATCATTCAAAAGACGAGACATGATACAATACGTTGTACCACCGCATCTTTGATTTATGCAATGACATCTTGCTAATTCATGAGGTACATTTTTTTGTTTGTATGAGAAATTGCTCATTGTCGAAGTCCTCATGGAGACTTTATGGTAAAGACCAACAACAAAAGTGTTGTTATTAAATAATTATAATAAATTGCTTTGTTTTCCATGTATTAATTTGGATTTTGTTTGATGAAGACATTTACTCCATATCCATTCATTTTTTATGAGTTTTTGGTAGAGTTATACCTATGTACTGAGGGATAAAAAGAGAAAGTATATTATTTTCACAATCTTCAGAAAAAACATTATTTCATTATATATATTGAATATTACTTTGTTGTGAGTGAATTATTTGAGTTCTCTAATCAAGGTAGTTAAATTATGGAACTTTAGGCTGAGCCTTGAAAGAATCTGTTTCTTTAATTTTTATAACTTAAACAAAATTTAAATTTTACATCACCCAACCGATTGTGAAAAAATGTTCTCCTCACTAGTGAAACAAATGATGTAATTGGAATTATATTTAACCTTGTTAGTACAACTGGTAGTACACTTATCTATCGATGAGTGATCCAGGTTCGAATCCTGGGCAAGGCAAATTAACTGATGGCCAATTACAATCTATGGAAATTTTAAATTCCCTTTTATATATAGTTTTTGTTTGTTTGTGTTACTGATTAAAAGTTATAACTAAAGTTTTGGATATGATTTTGAATTTTACTTTGCTCAATACCAACTTGATAACTCATTAATAAAATAAGTAAATAATATAAGGACTTGTAATTTTTGTACAATATTCTGAATTTTAGCTGTTTAAATTTTTTTTTTAGTTTTTAACCACACCTAGAAAAGCACATTTTTTGCCTGTTGTCAGTTTTGTCCTTTATCATTAAACATTACCAAAACCAAGATTAAACAGCCAACAGACTTGAAAATAAAGAAAAAGAGCAAAATAAATGTGTTAAGGCAATACAAACTAAATTTTTCATTCTCATCAGACCTTTGTTGAAAAAGTTGGACTGGAGTTCAAATTTTAGTTATTTTTATCAATTTTAGTGAAAAATGTTGTAAATATTAAAATTTAAAGTCATTCACCAAAAATAAGGCCAAAAATCGAAAGCATTATTTTTAGGAGGGAGATAGGGTTGAGAAATAGGTTTTTGAACTTGACCTTACAGATGGGGTTGGAACTGTTTTATGGATACCTATCACTCTAATTTACAAGGTTTGATTCACCAAATTTCATTTTAATAAACTACAAACTCTTCCATCCAGTGACTCCCGTCCCACATTTTATGAAGGTCCAAGATTAGAATCTGAAAATGAATTTCTTGTAACCTTTTCTACAAGCTTGAGAAAAAAATATTCTACACACTCGACAGTTAAATTTTCTCATTACAAGGCACTCGGCAAGCCTCGTGCCTCTAATGAGAAATTTCAACTGTCTCGAGGGTAGAAACATTGTTTCACATTAGAGTTGGAGAAAGATAAATATTAACACCTAGACACCTTGTATTTGTGTATTGATTATTTTGTACCTGATTTTTCTGCCATTATCTTTATGAACTTGCCCAGTTTATTTACACCCACTATCTGACTTTTGTACCAACGTATGGACTTGTTTGGGTTTGTATTCTCTTGGATGTAATCATCAGGTTTTGAGAAATTTGAAGGACGCTTGGATTTGTACAACTTGTAGGCCTCAACGGGACATCTTGACTGGTCATTTAAATTGGCCCAAGCCCTCTGAGGTATTTCCTTTTGTTTTTCACATCTGTTCCTGTCCTTGTTTTCGTATTTCTTTCATTCATTTGTATATATTCATTGTCAAGGTGATCCTTACAAAGTTTTACATCTCCCCACCTCATTTGATAGTGTTCTGTTACACCACGAAGCCAAAAGTAAACAGTATTACAGAACCAAACTGTATGAAGCAATGCAGTTGAATTGGATAATCCCAGCTGTCCACTGCTGAACAAGGCATCAATATCTGCATCAGGTAATCCATCTGCCTTGCCAGATCCATTTCCCTTACGTATTTTTTTTCAAATCTACCTGTTTAGCTGTTAGTGCGTCTCTAGTTTGACAGAACTCTATACTCTTGGTAAGATCATGTCCATAATCATGGCGCTTTAGGAATCGGTTGAAACTACAGAACTGGCCTTTCAATGTTGCTGGTTCATAGTTTTCACCATCACTTTTCCTAGCTGATGTTAAAATTGGCTGAGTAAGTTGTTCAGTTCTTTGGCTGGAATGTTATGTATTTCTCTTTTTCATTTTTTCTCCAAGAACTGCATAAGTTTGCGAAGATCTGATGTAGTTTTTTTCCTGGTACCCTTATTTTCCTGATTTGCTATAAAATTATTAACTTCTTCGTCATCAATGGGGACAAACTGTCTAACATATTTTGTGGTATCTTTTCTAACATTGCTTGCCCTGGGTATTTCAGAATTATGTATTTGAGCAGGATTTGGTGGAGGAGGGGGAGATCTGGTAGGACTGTAACTGTCTGCATGTCAGAATCATCGGAATCATACATTTGAGATTGAAAAAGTTGCATAAGTTCTTCTGTTTCTGTAGGGGGGAGAGGAAGAAATTACTGGTTCTTATGGTACCTCAGAATCAGTTAGAACGTCAAACCTGTATCTAACTTCAGTGATAATTTTCCCATCATTTAGTTTGATTTCCCATAAGGAGAAGCCAAAGTTTTCATTTTCCGCTAATATAACACCTTCTTCTCCTTTAACTCTTTTTCCCCTTTCTAGAACAGGGACATCTTTTATTATTTAATTATTTAGCAGACGATGCGCGATCGCGATTTTGTTTACACGTAACCAAGGAGTTTTACGAGTATATAGTAGGCTAAATCCGAAAAGTTCGAAGGCAAACGGTTCTGTTCCGGGAAGTCCCTCCAAACAAGGCGCGCCACATATTTCATGCAGTTGGAGAAAAAAGTAGTCCCGGCAGTAAATATTGACCAATCAGGTGCCGAGAACAGTTATTTCACTAGTGAGGCGAACATTTTTTTCACAATCGGTTGGGAAAGGTGAAAATATTTTAAAAATTAGAGAAAGCTAAATCCATAAATTTGTTTCTTGATTAATATAGGAATATTGTAGAACTACTTTAAATAGATACCCACGCCCTATTTTGTTAACAGATTTTAAGGAATAATTTCTCGGAAAATCATGCTCAGTTCTCAGATATTTGCCATGGTCAATATTTTAATACAACTAGTTATATACATGATGTCAGATATTTGTTTCAGTTGTTTATGTTATCAAACGCCAATCTAAATCATGTGGAACGCTATTTGCCGGGTGAAAAATCTTTCTAAACTCATTGCTAACCTACGTTTTTTATTCGGTTATTCTACGAAGCTGAACTTCAATTCTTTAATTGAAGAATTTTTAGCGTAAGTTATATTTACTTTTAATAATTTCGAATCGAATATGTGAACATTGATATGATCCCTAAAAATTCATGCAAAATTTGAGTGCATTTGGGTTTTTAAAATTAAAAATATTGCTTAACTCATCGGTGACCAATACTTTTTATTGAGTAAAATTACTGAACCCTACTTCAGCTTAGTTGCATGATGTCATCAAAATCATTTCAGTTTAAACTTTTGTCCCTTACAAATATATATTCAATGTTTTACAAATACGGGTACGACAAATTCTTGTTGTTGATGCTGCAAATGCTCGATCCGGTTCGTGACTTCTGAATTGAATTTGCCACTACTACATTTGTATTACGGGGATGTTTGTCAGCGAGAAAACGATACCCATTTTCGAGTTCTCACAAATTACCGAAATAGCGAAAAAAAACGACTTTGGGAACCTTCTGATAGGAAAACAATTTGATGTTAAGTAGGTTTACAGGACAGTTGAATTTTGAATATCCTAGACTAAAAGGAGCCATGCAGGCTTAACATTGGAATTATTACAAATCACAATTAATGAGAATATTGATTATTCTATAATGAAATGAATATAATAAACAATATGTCAGTCTACTTTTCCTTACAATGTAATGTAGTAATGAAATATTTTTTATTACGACATGAGAAATTTTATCCCGGTTAGAGATCCTCCATCGTTCAATTTTCATTCATGGAGATCCCTGATAATGGAACGACCTACCTCAAGACTGGCTTTTGGTACTATTTTGAAGATATTTATAATGGCATTCGATTAATTCGTGTGTATAGTTTTAAAGTTGTGCAGATTTTTAAAATTGTGATCAAAGGTCAGAATGGGGTCCTTTTAAAAAATATATAGTTGTTAACAATTTTTCGGAAATCATTCGAGATAAATAACACACATTTTATTAGAATCACGTTCTGGTTGTGTTGTTTAAATTAAACTTGTTAAATGTACGCCCGATGAACATTTTAACTGTGTATTTTCAAAGACCTCGTTAAAGTTTGATTTGTATGTTCTGTTAAAGTTGGGTATGTTTTATTCGCTATGTTTTGTCAAAATGGAATTAAAGAACGATATTTGATATATTTGACAGACGGTTAGACTGCAAAATGTCACATGCATTCCAAAATAGTTCAATTGATGTATTTGTTCAATTGTATGATTTTAAGTTCGATGTTGAATAAAAGCTAATAGATTGTGGTTTAATTAATCAAATGTTGCTTAAGTCATATTGTATTCTATAATTAGTAATATAATTAACCGTTCCCGTATTGAAAAATGAAAAAGAAAAAATCGGAAGGATCACATTAAAGCAAGATGTTTACTCTATTCTTGTGTGGATTTTAACAGTGAGGTAAGTCGGTCCGTTATCCTTTAAATAAGAGACGTTTTCTTGATTTGTCAATACACTGCATGTAGTGTACATTCAAATTATTTCTACTTTAATTTTTGCGAACAATTGTCTCGTACAGAGGAGAACAAATCTAATGTGACACCAGTGTTCATTACATGACACTAATGCATTGTTCACACCAAAAGTCGCATACTGTAAATATGATTACAATAATACTGAAGAACATTTCACTTTGATAATTATAGTTCTTAATTATGTTGTTGTTTGTTGTTTAATCTCTGAAACTGTATTTTTTTTCGGATAAACGTCAATTCGTCAATTAAATGTACAGTTTGAGGCAATACAAAAAATTTTTTTTTTCTTCATTGAAGTTCTATACAGTTTGTAACATGAGGAAAATGCACAAAAACGTGACTGCTTAAGGAGTTTCTGTAGTTTATTGTGAAGTTCAGTCACTGATAAACATATGACGATATGATGCCATAATAACAATTATTATACTTCATGTCAAAATGTCAGATTTTGATTGGTTAATACGAGGGAGACAATTTACTCTATCCTATGGTAAATACTCTATTGCCCTTCACGGAGATGCTTGATCAAGTGTGCGCTTTATTAAATACGGATGGTTGTTTTGTACAAGACGTCATAGTTTATTACTTTGAATTTGAAATTTAATAGACAGTAACAACAGAACATTCAGTATATTAAATTAAATAACACATATCTGAGAGGGTGATAGAGCAGATTGTTACCCCTCGAAAAGACATTGTCAACCTTGGCTTCGCCTCAGTTGACAATGTTTTCTCGGGGTAACAATCTGCTCTATCACCCTCTCAGCTATGTGTTATTTATATAGTGTGTACTTTAACCTTGGTTTCAATAACTGCAAGCATTGCTTGATACGTAATAAAATTGTTCATTTTTGTCTGTTTGTATTTCTTTTTATATCTTTCTTCTAAGCAGTCACTTTAACGTTCCCGTTATACTGATTTTTCTTGAATGCTCAATTTTGTACCTTTTGTTAGTTCACTATTACGAAAGATGAAAGTGATATAAAAAGAGTTTCTTGTAATTATAATGTTATCAACATTATTGAACCAATAACGTATTTTCGACCAATATTATTTCATTCAGTGATTGTTGGTCGCAAGCTTATTGAGCTTCGAGTATGCTGCCGAAGATAACAGGATCGTGAAATTGATAAACAATCAACGCAGATCATGTTGAGAACTTTAATAATAAGTTAATTGATAGGGCCATATGTGCATGACATATTTTTTAATGCATTCCCATTTGTAGCTCTAACTTTTCCTTATTAGTTGTTCAATGATTTGGTGTATCTAATCTGTTCTTTAAGAATCGGTTATTACTACTGACCTTCCAGTGCACGTTTGTTTACATTCTTTCAAGGTGAAGGACTTGTGATCCTTGTAGAACACATATTGACTAATAATTTTGAAAAATGTATGAATTAATTCTAAAATTTAGGGCATATATTGCCTGTTTCTCAGATATGAAGAACCTTGGGAAATATATATAAAAAGGGGATGTGGTATGATTGCCAGTGGGAAAACTCTCCACAAATGACCAAATGACACATACAATTAACAACTATAGGTCACCGTACCGGCCTTTAACAAAGCCCATACCGCATAGTATAGGACACAACATGTCCCAGATATAGGACATAGCATTTCTCATATTGTCAGTCATTTGGACAATTGGTGTTGATGTTGAAACCTTGATGGCTTTTAGGTAATTTTTACCTTTAATACCTATTTTTTTGTAAACAAAGGACGATGTAGAACTTGAAATATAATAAAGACCCCTGCTTATAGGTAAAACTGTTTGCTGTCCTCCGGATTACATTTGGTTATTAATGTCGGTTTGATGTTGTCTGTTAGTGTACAGACAATCGAAGTCTTTTTCTCTTGGAAAGAATAAAAAAATGTTTGACTCTATATACTTTTCACAAGTAGTGACCATTTTACAATTAAGAAATAAATTAAAAGAATTGGCCCTGCTTTGTTCCAGAAAAAGAAGAATGTAGATACACGTATCTTGTCGTAGGAAGGAATTTAGCGTACTTTTTAAAACATAACTCATTTAAATAAAAAAAAATTGTCGGAAACTGACATTATCGAATGTGACTACCAAATTAAACTTATTACCAGGTTTGAACCTTCATGAAAAATACGACGGGTGCCACTAGTGGATCGGATAAGCTTATTCTTCCAGAGCACCTGAGACGACCCCAGTTTCTGGTGCAGTTCATGTTGTTCAATCTTTAGTTTTCCATGTTGTGGTTTATTTACAGAAGCTGTTGGTAGTGTTTTGTTCGTTTAATAGAGATTTCCAATAAAATAACATACGTACCTAACTCGACGTACGCACGTAACGGGGCCGGTTATTGCTAAATCTATTAATTTTATTAAATGCGTCACTCGCGTTTTGACTAAGTATTCCTAAACTATTAAACCCATTCATGATAAATTTTATCAATATCAAGTATTTCTAAGATGATGAAAAACGAAAGAAATCATTTTGTTTTTAATATCACGTGATTATTGAGATTCCCGCCAAAACTTCACTGTCATAAGACCACCTATATACACGTATCTTTACCTATCATACGATTGATTTGAGTTATCTTTCATGGTTTTGACCATGACTTTGTTTTTCGATATACTTTGCAAATGAACCTTTAACTATTTAATATTTGACATGCTTTTATATGTCGTTATCAGATTGGTGTCCCTTTTCCCGTTCGTCTCTTCACGTTTTATAATATTTAATTTCCGTGGGTATTTATTATTAGACAGAGAATTTTCTAGCAATTTCAGAAATATCGAATTCAAAGTGTTAGTCAAAATTTGTCTCTGTCAAAGTTGATAACTGGGATTGCATCATACTTTATGAAGCATCATTTCAAACGTTCTTCTCCTGCAGTTAATCTTGTTTATTTACAATCTCCGATTTTTTCCGCAGGGAAAACTTACGATAAAGGGATGTGTATATTTAAAACTAATTAATGCAGGTCTTGTACTTCTTTGAATTTTAATAGTTGACATACACTTTTCTTTCAAATGAAAGTAAACTAACATTAAAAAAAAGAAATTTGCTATTAAAAATGATATATGTAAATAAATGTGTACGCCAATTCGTTATAGAGATTGTAATTTGGAAGGTGTACTTGATTAGCAATTGATGATTAATCTGCATATAAACATTGACCGCTGTGGATAATAAACTATCAATTTAGAGTACATAGTAATTGACTAAAAAAATGTCCTGTCCAAAAGTATCTCTAATTAAAAGTGGATGAGAAGGCCAATTTACATACTTGTTACATTTTTAAGACAACTAGAGTGCCACTTCAGTCTTTACTGTAATTCTCTTTTAAAAATGTACTTTTTTACTTAGTAAGGCTTGATGTTGTCATAGTTGTTTTTGGATTAAGCAAGTAGTTTCAATTTTTATCTCGCTTTAGAGGTATATATTTATATATAAAAGTTAAACTCTACGACATATATATGCATAGGATCACTGGTGAAGGTGATACACTGCAGAAAACACATTTTATACACATACATGTATATATTTGTGTAAACCAAGCTCTCTGAAGGAAGTTTTTTCCAGGTTGTTTTATATTGTGCTGTTGCACCACTGTCCCAGGCTTAGGAGGAGAAGGTTGAGCACTAACAAACATGTTTAACCCGGCCACATTCTGTATGTGCCTGTTCCATGTCATGATCCTGTGGTTCATTTGACTGTCCATCTGGTATCTTTCGTCCCTCTTTTGTTGTCGTTGGTTCATATCTGTTATGTTTGTTTTTCGTACATTGTTTTGTTTTAAATCAGGCCGATTGTTTTCTCAATTAAATTGTTTCATATTTTTCGAGTTGGCCCCTTTTATAGTTGACTATACGCTATGGATTTTTCTCATTGATAACGGCCGTACGGTTGCCTATCATCGCTTACCACTTCATTTCTTATTGGCAATCAAACCACATCTCCTTACTTTTTTAATTTTTTTTAACTGAATACGTTGAATATTATCAGGTAATTTAACATGTAAGAGTCAGCTTTCAGTACCTGGGGGTACTTTAAGATCGGTACTCTGTGTCTTTCATCATAAAAATGTAATTGTTTTGGGCTTAATTCAAATTTGATTAGTTGAGCTATTTACAACTGAATTTTACAGGTTTTTTTTCTTATATTGTGCTGTTACACTAGAGTGTTGAGCGCTGATAAACGCGTTTAAACAAGCCAAATTCTATATTGGCGTTCCCAAGTCAGGAGCTTTCAATTCAGTGGATACTGTTGGTTACTTTCTGTCATTTTGGGGTTATTTTTACTCTGATACTGGTAAAAATGTTCATTTTCGTTTAAACTGTTGACATTTTTCAAGAAATAAATCGAAAAAAGAATACAAAATAAGCATACTAATGCTTTTGAAGAGAAATTTGAAAATATTTGTTGAACGGACAGACTGGCGGACGGACAGACAGGGTGATTGAAATATGAGTGCAGGTACAATATTTTGTCAGTGTATGTATCTTAGGTGCATGCTAGTGGTAAGGAAGTCTGGATCAAAACAGGGTAATCTTTGCTTGTTTAAAAATCTTTTATACTATTCAGAATAATAATTGCATGCCTACCGGATATTAATACAATAGCAAGTTACAAGGATAATGGAAGCTGTGAAACACCATTTTACAATAAAAACTGAGCTTTTTGATACAAAGAAACAAGGAGAAAAATCAAATAAGTTATGCAACAAAAAGTTTTATCAAAAACAAAACAAGTGTTTCTAAAATAATCATATATGCACATAAAGCATAAAATATATAAACAGGTTTTTATTAAATATGGGATTGACTGGTATTAGGCTCGCCTCGATTACGGGTTCAATTATTTTGTTGGACCCCCTGATCGAATGATTTAAAGACTGGATTTTTCGGCTTCTCCACCAAGCATGATGTATTCACGAGTAAGAGCAGGTGTTGGTTTAATCGAAGAAAGACAAGTGTGTCTTTGTATCGGGTACGCTATTTTGTTACCTAGCATATAAAAATGCTACTCTAAGTGTTTGTCATGTACAAAAACGTATATTCATTTATCATTATCATTTCATCATCCTTAATATGTATGTAATATTTGTCGCTGGATATAAGACATACATCAGTATCAACATCATCATAAGTATTATAGCTTGAGGCTAAATCTTCGTCGTATGTATTAGAGCTTGAGGCTTCTTCGTCGTTAGTATTATAGCTTGAGGCTAAATTCTTAATTGATATTTTAGCCAATTTATGTCGGGATCTTATTTTACGCATGCATCTCTTTGCTACATATATATAAATGTCCAAGTTAAAGCCAATAGAGATCATAGAAGTATGTCCGACTAAAACGAAGCACAAAAACAGCAATTACTTGTATTTCCAAATAAAAAAATGTACCGATCTTAGAATATTCACAGCTACTGAACACTATCTTAAAAACAACTACAACTAATAAATACAGAATAATTATCCAATCTAGAATATTAATCAATTATGTTTGGATGTGCCTGTCCCAAGTCAGGAGCCTGTAATTCAGAGGTTATCGTTTGTTGCTGTGCTTTCGTTCAATTTTGTACATTAATTAGGCCGTTAGTTTTATTGTTTTATTTGTTTTACATTGTCATTTTGTGACCTCTTATAGCTGACTATGCGATATGGGCTTTGATCATTGTTGAAGGCCATCCTGTAGCCTATAGTTGTTAATTTCTATGTCTTTGGTCTCTTGTGAAGAGTTGTCTCATTGGCAATCATACTACATCTTCTTTTTATTACATATCACAATTTAAGTATAAAAAGTACATAAACAGTCTAGAAAAGCAAGACCTTTTGCATGTCATGTCAAAAGTACAGAGTGTCTGTAGGAACATTAGTGTTCATAACTGTACAGCAGATTATATGTAGTTCTTATATAATGTAATGATAATTTTCGACAAAAGATACATGATGCTTTGTTAGTGGAATTATATATAGCTAAATAGATAAATAGATATATTAAAAGAAACATCAGAAACTAAAATATGTGTCCATTAGCTTACACGTCAGTATCACATTTCCGTGTTAAGTGAGCTCTAAATCCAGGGAAAATCCAAGTAGTCTTAAACTTTTAAATCTCATGCGAGATGTCCATTGTTCAAACATTGTTATTTTTAAAACGTATTTTTCAAAGTTAAACGACAATCATTTAATTTTTTTTTGTGCTATACAATTTGTTATTATGACCGGATCCAAGATATTTGAAAGAGGGCGTAGTTCCCGATAAATGAATTTATACTACCGAACGGAGCGATGCGAACAAAATTTGGACAATTTATACTAAAAAATTGTATAGAGAACGTGGAAAACTTGAGATTTTCTAAATTATTTGGCGATCGAAAGGGGGGAGTACGCCCTCTACACCTGTATCAGCGAATGGACGTTTAGGTATACATGGACAAAAACCTCGGCCCATGCATTATTATAGTTAAAGACGAATAAGTACTATTTGATATATGTATCAACGATATATGAATTACTGGCCACGTCAAATTATCTTGAATTAAATTATAGAAACAATAATTTGAAAAGAAGTTAATCGCGTGCACCTTTTACATTCGGGTGTGTTGGAATCTACTTTTTAAACGTTAAAACTTATAAAAAAAAAAAAATAGATAACCTTCTCGCTTCTGATTTCATTATTTTAATATTTTCATGCTAAATTTTTACTTGTTAGTTTTTAAAATTCATATTTTGAGAAGAACTGAAATATGGGTCAAGTGAAATGACAAGAAATGATGGGTGTATTTGATTACAAGTTGATAGCTTACTTATTCCATTAAAATATTTTTGTCAATAAAATCATTCAAAATTTAATAACAAAATATTTAAAGATTAAAAAAAGTAGTTGGGGTTGATTTTTACATTAAGTTTATATCAGCAAAAAATGCGTGTTCAAAGAGCAAAATTTGCATGCAGTGTATGCTCCCCTCCGTCATGCTTCAATGCAATAGGACGAAATACGTTGGGTTACGGCGGTTATGTCGAGTAAAGTCATTTTATTGGAAATCTCTAATAGTCAGTTTGTTTTCGACTTTTGAGTTTGAATATTCATTTAGTATCTTTCGCCTCTCTGTTACATTACTTTTTAATTCCGTGTTTACATTAAAAAACAGATAGCATGTTGTATCTCAACGAATTTCGAAGTGCATCTTAACTGAGTGGTTTTCGTTGACACTTAGACATAATCCTACCTACATACTTAAATCTATAAAAATTTCACACTTAAAACGGGTTAACATTGTCTACGAATTGGTATTTCAAATGTTTTGTTTCATGCAGCGCAACTGATAAGTCTTATGAAGACGAAACACCCGTCTGGATTTCTAAATTATCAGCCAGGTATCTCTGATGATTTTTATTTTGAAGTTTTATAGAGAATGGACTTTAAAAAAAAACAATTTACCTCCTAAATAACTCGCACTGCAAATAATGTATCCGACCATAATAAAATGTGGTCTCTATACAAATAGACGATCAAAAAGAATTCATGTGAGATCCACTACTGAATACAAGCCTTTCTTTGCCTTAATTTGACATATTTCATTGTGACAGTGACATACACAAACAATAATCATTGACCAAATACATCTTTAATAATGAAAAGCATTATTAACATTCAAATAAATTTAAAGATTTGAAAATGATTTTTGATTTTTCGGTGATAATCATCAATGTAGATTCATAGAGCGATTTTCGATGAACAGACTAAGGCCAGCTGGTACTCAGAACCGCTTTTCATTCAGACAAGTTAACAAATTGTCGCTAATTATCATAATTATATAACCCACATGTTTGAAGGTATGATCTGATAATATTTCAAATAAATAGGACAATTTTACATATTTTAATTAAAATTATCAGATATGACTTAAGTCTACCTTTGTTTATTTGCATAACCGTATCTTTCATGTTTCAATACGATCAACTCATTTTACAGTAGTTTAAAAGAACTATCCTCTATAGTCTTTTTTATCATATAATTGTTAAATCAACTGCGAACAGATTTCTTTACACATAGGACAAATTCAGTTTAACATTGAATGATACCATCTTGGACAAAATGTACGTTGAAATCTAAATTAAACTACATGTTCATGACTATCCGAAGATAACAATATTTTACAAGAAATCCAATTAACACCAAAAAAAAAAACACGAATAAAACCAAGTAGAAAACATCGTTCTGCAAATGGTTCTGGTGCATATCTTCTAGCCGAAGTGATAGTTCATCTAAGCAATACAAACAAATATGAAGGAAAGAAACAAATGTTAATTTCCTGAGGAGATTGGATTAATAAAATGTAAATGAAGAGCATTAATCGGCTGACATTAAAAAAAGAGGTGTATGTGAATTTTAAACCCTTGTTATGTTTTTGTTATGTTTTTGTTATGCATTTTTTTTTTCTTTTTATCAGTTTAATTTAATTATTTTTTAGTTGAAATTTCAAATATGGAGATGTGGGATGATTGCCAATGAAATAGCTATCCTCCAAGGTACAATTGAAGTGGATGTAAGCAATTATAGACAACTGTACGGCCTTCATTAATGAGAGAAACCCATACCGTACATTTATAGTCTGCTATTATTGTCTGTTAAACAAAATTAACAGGGTCGTATAAATGCATACTGATGCATTATTTGAATATATGAATGATTACATGCGTAAGGTCAAGAGAATAAAAGAAACAAATAATATTCCATTTCCACCATTGCTAGGTTTATTCATTAAATGCAAAAGCCACTTCTATATTCTACATGATTAACACACTCCTGGAAAGGATAAGTTTGTATTCTATGGATAGGAATAAAAAATAAATTATGAATTTTTCAGTTAAATACCTTTTAGGTTTGAATAACAATCACACGTACAATTGTATTGTTAATGTTTGGTCAGTAATTTGTTATATGACGTTTCTCTATTGATCTCTTTTCTTACTATTACTAAATAGAATAAGATTTTTTTCAACTGCAAAAGTTGAAAGTATTGGAAAAATCAAAGCAATCCATTCTTCAGTGTTTTATATACATCTTGCGAATATTAAGCATATTGAGACAATCCATGTTACCTTATAAAGATAAGAAATATACCGCTGGTATATTCGTTTTATACAGAATTTATAAGCAACTATGTAAGTCGTATTTAAAATATACAAACTTGCATGTATGTACATTCGTACAATACATGTTGACAAAAGCTGCACCTTCCAACAAAACGATGATACTTCTATTCAAATTATCAATGTGGAAACTTAACGATATCGGAAAGTGAATACAGCTGAATCTTTTCTTTTATTTATTTTTTGGTTTAGTATTTGAATATTGTAAAAGCGTTCATGCAAGTAGAAATCCATGTCCCAGTAGACATCTATGTCTTAGTTGATGCATGTCGACACACCAAGTTATGCGCTTCCTCTGTTTTAGTTTGTTGCTTCTATTTGTCACTGTTTAGTCGATATAAGAGATTTAAACATCGGTAAACTAATGTCACTTAAATTTATTCAAACTTATCAATGACGTAATACAAACCTTGAGAGTTGTCTGATAAGCAATCTTACCACATCTTCTTATTTTTGTATTTATCATGAAATACGTGATACAATATAATTTAATTAAGGTGTAAATTTTATCAAAAGTCAATTTTTCTTCGTCATTTTGTGGCCTTTTTGAAACGAAAAAAAGGTATAAGTATGTTGCGGTGGCTGACCGAGTCAGCTGCTACTATGGGAGTTTTACAGAACTTGTCTAAGGAAAGAGTATATCATTGATAAAGTGTTCTACCAATATATGTTTAAACTTTCATCTTTATTTATACTGACTCCTGTCTCCTATAATTCACTACCGTTTTACACAAAGCTACAATAGATGAAATGCAACTAAATTACTTTGTGTTAAGGTTTACAGAGTATTCTGTGTTTGTTTCATTAATTATTTCTGGGCCTGTATGCATCAGGCATCGTAACTTGAGTGTTCCTTAAACTTTTATTATACATAAAGTAACTTTAGTCTTCAATTAACTTGGGCATACTTGAATCGGAACCGTTTTCTAACTACCGTTTGATGTATATTAGCTCATTAGATATTAATACTCACCCGTTTGTGTTTTGAATATTTACATTGATTGAACAATGCACATTGTCATGACGAACTGGAGTTAAATTGATTGTGGTGTGCTATTGATTAAAATCAAAATGTCTAAACAAATGCCCAATTGGCAAACAAAATAACTCAAAAGGTTGTTCGATGGACAAGCATGTAAAGAAACACATATATTAGAAGCAAAATTTCAGTCTTCTGTTATAACAAGAGACGAAAGGGGTTTGGGAGGAAAAACAAATATATAAAAACAAAATAAGTAAAGAAAATTCCATAAGAAGACATTTTAATGAGACCCAGAAGAAGATGGACAAATAGTGCATGGAGTAATAAATGTGAAGTATCAAAATATTTCTAAATTTCCATCTATCAATTTGTTATAACAATCAAAACTTCACTCACAGGAGGATTTGCTAAATGGTCAAGTGTTGAATACTCAAAATTATATTTTAGCAAATCTTCCAGCTTAAGAATGGTACATGTTAGTAAATAAAACAGTTTCAAATCATCTTATTCTTAAGCAGATTTATCCAATCTCTTGGGCATCGACCATTCATCTATCATGTGTGTTGCTCGGTGGAGGGGCAACATATATTTCTGAATTCTTACAATACAGGATCAAGATCCTATAAAATTCCTTTCGATTAGAAATATTTTTTCTACAAAAACAAAAAAGGTGGGATACGTTTTCTGCTTACCCTTCAAGAACAACTGAGATCACACCGGTGTTTGTTTTTTCTATGTTGTGTTTTTGTACTGTTGTTTGTCTTTTAGTCTTTTTTCGTTTTTTTGCCATTACATTGTCAGTTTGTTCTCATCTGATGAGTTTGAATAAATCTATCTTTCTTTAGACTCTCTTTTGTATTAAAATAGCAAAAATACTCAAAAGCGAGACATATCTCTGTGTCAACAATTCATAGTTATAATATTTTGCTTTCATATTAATCCCTGAAAAATAAACCCATTTATTTGTTATGACAAATAGTCCAGTCAATCTGTATGGAGAGAAAGATTAAAAAAATACAACTCAAACTTCTTGAGTGTTTTTGTAAACAGACTTTCATCATGACGTCTACCAAGTAAATAGTGGTGGAAATAGATGATTTAGGTTAAAATCACCGTTTTTTTTATAACAAAAAAAAATCAGTGAAAACTCCATGGAAAATTAAACTTTATGTTATTGATAAAGCAATATCTGTATTACAATACTACTCTATTTAAAACATCACAAACATGATTGTATGAGGAAACTGACACATTTCATGACCAGACGTTAATGTTTTGTTGCTAGAGCTAAGATTTTATCATAAATTCTTAGAAAATAGGAAACCGGAAAATTTGTCAAATATAACTATATTTCAAATTTAGATACATGATTGTTTACGGAAACTGACAAAATTTCATAACCAGAAATTACTATTTAAAAAAAAACTATGATTTTTATCATTAAATATCTGAAAACAGGAAACCCGAAAATTAGTCAAAAGGTTCTTTAAAAAAAAATCATCCAAAACTTGAAAAGTAAATAAAATGTTTATTATGATTCTTTCAGAACCTCCGTTGCCAACAAATAGGTATAGGTAGAAATAAAATTCGTATAATCATGTATAAATTGTTACAAATCCTGAGAAGAAGCAGGAATAACGGATTAAGTTAACGACATATTAAGTCGAGTTGTTGGAACTGTATTCAGTTTGGGTATTGCGCAGATTAAACCTACAGCTGGTAGATTAAGTTACAACAGGTGGCAAAATTTCTGTAAGATAATCTGGACACAGTCTGATTATTAATGTGTATGTTTATGAAATAAGGAGACTTGGTATGATTGTCAATGAGACAGCTATCCATCAGAAACAACATGACGTGAATGTCTGCAACAATATATCATGGTCATTTGTGACAGATATATTCAATAACGGTCAACCAGCTTGTGGTGGCGTCCGGAAAAGTTTCGAAGTCCTGACTTCAACTTTACCACCGGGAACCCTTGGTTCAATTGATTCCTTATAAGCAGAAATCCTCGTTCACAGAAATATTAAAGGAAACGCAAGCTCTGGAATGTCGTATTAACTGGGATATATGTACTATATCTGCAGGTGGTGTTGCTACATATAAAGGTAAAGTTCACAATTGGGATGCTAAGTTCATCACTTTTCTTGAGAAGTTATATTCTCAGTTGATCATCATTGTCTATGTTTAGATTAAATCAAGATATGCAGTTGACTTAACTGTATCTGTTGTATCTTTTATTCAAAGTTCTATGGGACAGATGTGTTCAAGATAGTTACCGAATTTTAAATTATTCAGGGAGAGGACATCTTCTATATAGCGAAACGTGAAATTAAAGGATAATGTTAGCTTCTTTTCATTCTTCCTGGAAAGCTCTTTTATAGAATCTGCCTGATAAGATTGTTTGTTGAAAAACACGTCATTCAAGCGGGAAAAATATGTTGCCAATAAAACAAATGAAGCAATTTTATGAAGTCAGTTTCAAAGAATTTTCTTTTCTGAATCAGATGTTTTTATTACAGATTATGATTTATCATCCCTCAAACAAGATATTTGTATCTAAGTTGGCCATTCTTTCTAATAGAATAAGGTTGGACACGTTCTTTCGATCTTTTAAAGTTTATATTCGCCTGCAATTCTTCCCCCATGAATTAAGAGCCTAATGTGGTTGAGGGGGCCGCCTGTTTTGCTGTAAGGAATGTGTAAATACACAGAAATGTTTGAACGGAACTTTTGGAGAAGTTGAATTCAATGCCTCATATCTGGACCGTGTCATACTCATTGACCATATGAGGGCTGCGTAGATTACTTGCTCCCCTTCGTAGTATGTCTTCCTTTTCAAATGGCAACCGTTCATCCCGGTCCCCTAATGTCATTGCAAACTTAATTCGTTCATGTATTCTTAAATTGATCTTGTCCTAAACACACATGAATTCATGAAATATTTGCCTCTGATTGTTTATAAGACAACAATCTAAAAGTCATTTATAAAATCGAAAATCTATAGGGTTACTAGAATATGAATGTTCCTTGTCAGAAGACAGTTTGAATATACAATATAATGAATTATGCATGTAATACCTTTCACAAATATGTTGTAGGATTATACCCAAAATTGGACCATTTTTAATGTTTGTGATGATCGTCAGATTATCAAACTACCAGTTGCTTGGTGTTCCTAATGTGATATGATGGAAATTTAAGGGAAATCACGCTGTTTTCAAGGCATCAGGAAGCCATGAAACCGTTTCAGTCGCTAAATGCAAGAAGTTACTGACAAATCGCAAGGGTTTCCAAAATACAAAATGAGAAGTACGAGCTTTTCTGTACAAAACACTATTGCATGTGCTGTACAAAATGTGTTAACATCTACGATTGTAAATATCTAACCGACATCTAGGAACTCATTCCAAACCTCAAAACTTCAACTGCATGAAATTATATCAAAATAAAACTGTTGAAGTAAACACGAACTAAAAAGAAATTTTAACATCTCATCTCTATAAAACAAGAAAAGAACAATTAATTGAAGCAAAAACAAAAGAAATTGATCAAAAATAAATATTAACCTTTAAAAATTTTATAAAAAGCGGTAAATTACCCTAAAAAGAAGGACAATAGAATCACAGAATTCTACACAAACATTTATATTAGTAGTATTAAACAGCATGCATCTCAACTTTAAACTTGTTTGGCCATGAAACATATCTCTAAATATATTGCAGCCGAAGAAAAAAATATTCAATCGTTCGTCAAAATAACACCACAAATCAAGTCAATATTTCTTGTCAATTTAACAAGTCATTACAATGAATCAATACCATGGTTCAGAAGTTTGAAGAAATCAGTGCTGATGCTTGCAATTGAACCGTTCACACATGAAAAGATTAGGAAGACCATATAATGTTAGCGCATCCGAGCTAAACTATCAATCAGTTGAGTATAAGGTTACAGAAACGTACCATTAAAGAGTTTTTGATATCCGGGTTTGTTCTCTGCTCCCTAATGGTTGGATGGTATTCTCTTGTTTGACCAGACAAAAAAGAGATTATCAAATCTAAGGATCAAATGATTTTGAAATAAATAATATCGGTAAAACGTTTGACGACGTATTTATTGGTTATGATTATAATGCTGCTATTTCGGTCTCTTAAGATATATATAAAGGCTTACAGAAGCAAAACTAAAGAAATCTATAAATGTAAAATTCAAGATGGAGTAATATATACAAAGCCGGGCATTTTATATTTTGTGCCAAGCGTAAATGACTACATGTCTTATTTATGAATCCATTACCAATGCTATCAAAACCAAACTTTCCGGCTTTAACGTACGTTACAACATTTGCTGACAAATTGTTATATACAAACATAAACAGTAACAGTGTACCCTATTATAATTACCATATTTAGATGTTCTGTGATACAAGGGTTCAGATATATCCACTCGGTATCTGTGTAGATACTGGCTGAAACATATTTGTAGTAGTATCGAGTACGAACGATCTAGTCGTCATTTATCCGGATGGACAAGGTCAAAGATAACATGTACCTAGTAAATATGGACATCTCGGTCCGACGGTTCTGCATTATGACACATCTACCAATAAATATATTGATTGCTAAAAGTTACAGCTAGTCCTATTTGTATATCAAAATTAGTTTTGATACAAATAGTCAACTTATTTAGGTTTCCTTGGGGGTTTAGTTTATGCGTTAAACAAAATCACTGTGAATCCAAAATTGAAAAAAAAAAAAACAAGTGTTCAATTTATAAAGTATTCACGTCATATAATTTCCAGTGAATATGAGTTTCATTGGCAATAATACCACATCTCTAAATAATAATGCAGAAAACTTATGCAAACTCGTTTGAGACATTACAGAAAAACTTATGTACGTTGAAAACGGAAAATAATGGCAGCCAACATTTTAATATTAGATATAAGATAAAATAAAACTACAACACTATTAACCGAACGTTCCACTTGTATTTCCTAGAAGAATATCGAATATATTTTTTCTAAGTAAATTGTGTAAAGGTATGTTGATATGTCTACATGTTTTTATCGCAGTTACGAATATCATTGAATGTGCATTATTGGAATAAAGATAAACATAATTTATTGTTATTTCTTGAATATTCGTTCTAAAGGTAAACTTAGACTATATCTATCGCCTTCAACAATAGATATCTCACATGGAAAGGAAGTCGATGGAATATCTGTCAACCGAATACGAACGACACATGTGTTCAACCTAAAAATAAGAAGATGTGGTGTAATATCCAATGAGAAAACTCTCAACGAAAGACCAAATAACAACTATAGGTCATCGTAGGGCATTCAACAATGAGCAAAACCCATACCGCATAGTCAGCTTAAAAAGGCCCCTAGATGACAAATGTAAAACAATTCAAAAGAGAAAACTAACGTTCTGATTTTCGTTAAAGAATAATAAACGAAATACAAATATGATATACAGCAACAAACGACAACCACTGAATTACAGGCTTCTGACATGGGACAGACACAACTATACTTATAGGAATATAGGAAATCGGAAAGTGTCGTGTTTACTTGTACTTTCGATGGTATTTTATATTGAATATATTTATATTTAAGAATTTTCAAGCCCTCAGTGAATACATATTTTGAAAAAAAATCATGTGTGTTACAAGCATTTTTTGTTTGTTTGTTTATTGCCTCTCAATCCATCTGTGTATGTTTTCGAACAGACTGAAAGATGAATATGGTTAACATAAATGTACTGTGTTTTTGTTATACGAAAATATCTCACAATCATCGGTAATACGTCATATGAACACCTTATCCACGTTGTTGAGGATTAACATTGATAAGTTGAACTTTACTGGTGTATTTGAATACTGCAAACACAAGGCCCTGGGTTTGTATATGACTCGTGATTTTCCTCATTTTTAACTGACGCTTCATTTGTCACCATTGTCCGCGACAAAATTAAATAAAACATAGTTGAGTGATACATGGCGTTGAAAGTGTTAGGACCAAAGAGGACGGGTAGGGGCATTTAACTCTGATATATTTATTTATGTAGTTAATAGTGGTGAAACCTCACTTCCTTGATACGAAAGGGGAAAACCGAAGATCTGGTAAAATGAGGGTAAATCAAGAGACACAAACAAAACCTGGGACTAGAACAGCAGAATGACAATGGACACACAAACGCCGAAATAAAAAGACAAAATAAAAAACCCGGACCCGTAAAGCGAAAAATACGAGGGGACGAGGATAAGGACTCAGCAATTAGGTTCGTTTAGATTTGCCATTTTTCCTTTTTATTGCCCCCTGGTTTGTCTCTGCATTTCTGTTCTTCTAGACTGACGCTTTGGTTTTGATCTTTTTCTTTACATAATATATAATTTTAATTGCATCTGACTGACTATTTTTGGAGTATTTTTAATAATATGAGAGACAGACTGCTTACCCTTCCGGAGCAACCGAGATCAACCCCGGTTTTTGTTTGGTTTTAGGTTGCACAGTCTTTAGTTGTTTATGTTGTGTTTTTTAAACCTGTTTGTGTTTTGGTTGATTTTCATTTTTTGCCATGGCCATTGACAGTTCGTTTCGACTTATAAGTTAGAATACCCCCTTTGGTAACTTCTGCCTCCCTAACATGTCTAACATAATGATTTATGAGGCACGGATTTAATCAAACCTATTGTATACAGGAGATCCTGATTTATTGTTGCAAATATCAAAATATACCCGAAAAATCGAAGACAATATCCTGAAATATTTCAGGACCTCCATGATTCGATTTCATGATATTCTGCAATATTTCAGGACCACCATTATCCCTGAAATCAAATTGTTGAGTTCCTTAAATCTTTCAAGATATCATGAAATCGAATTATGGAGGTCCTGAAATATTTGGGAGGTCATCAATGATTTATGGATATCCTGAATTTGAATTATGGAGGTCCTGAAATATTTCAGAATCTCCATAAATACAATAATTTTGACCAAATCCGTGCCTTATAAACAATAAGGCATAACATTTTTTCACTACCAATAAATGTTAAATATCTTTTAATCTTCTCCCTGACTATTGGATATTTTTTGGACAGTTAGACTATCAAGGATAAAATTTAGTTTAAGTGATCGAATTTTTATTTTCAGAACAAATATACATATTGCCAACGCATACTTGTCTGCGATCTTTATTCAGTGATGTAAATTAATAATATTTAGCTTTTTGTGAGATCTAACTATCAGACTCCAGATTTCTCTAATGTTTTGTTAACTTCTGTCTGTTATAAAAATGACCTAGGTATGATGGTCACCTTCTCAATACTAGTACCGCATATCACAAACCAAATATGATCAAATATACCTAATGTAATGTGATCTACAACTGCTTATTACAAACCATTCTAAAATTGCCCGTTTATAAATTTTTGAAATTATAAAGAAACTAAAGTTTCAACTCCCTCAGGCAAAGTTGGCCTGAGAAGGATTATTTCATGTCATTTTTGATTATATAGCTCTTTCAAATGTTTCGGTTTTATACATCCTTGGCTTTCAAATATTTGGCTTTGAGCGTTCCTATTGAACATGTTGAAGGTAAATCCAGAAAAGCGCTTCGGACGCATGGAATTGATAACGTGTTGTTTTATATTTTACAGCACTTGGTCGATACCTCTGCAGGTGGACTATCGGTCCCCGAGGGTATAACGTGTTGTTTTCATTTTATATCCTATTCAAATTATTACAAAGAAATTAAAATAATTTAAATTTATTCAGTGTTTGCTTTTAATCAGTTATCAATCAAAATGGATAGATGGTGTCCTTCGTGTAATGCAGTAACTAAATCACGGTGATGGAGGTAAGGGCAGCATCATAAGAGTTTGCCCCTACCCCCTTTTGAGTTAAAACATATCATGTTTTAGCATAAAATCGTCCAAAAAAAGTTCCGGTGTACGGTATCTATACTGTTTTCGGGAATTACGTCCCCCTTTGTAACATTCGTAGTGTGCTGTTGAGTTGAAGGTTAGCTCTATTCAAGCCAGAATACGTTGAGTACACATAAGCAACCATCACACGTCAATAATAAAATTCTACTGGAGGTTGAAACAAAAAAGATGAAGAATTATCATGTAAAAGTTATGATACAACAGGAAAATTGTTTATTATATAGGACTCGAACACAAGAATTTTACAGAATAAGCATATTTTTTTAAAACTTTTTACTCATAAGAGAAAAATGGCCTAAAAAATTACAGTTTACAGATATACCCCCCCCCCCTTTCCCCAAACCACCACCCCCCCTCGTACCTTGGGGTGCTAAAAAATAGAGAAAAATGGCTTAAAAATAACGATTATACTAAGAAATTAAGAAATATCGAAGGACCACTATTCAGACCCTTACCTATATGTGTAATGTGCACTTACTTCATAACAAAATAGCTGTTTAATATTGTCATATAAAAAATATAAAATCATAATACGAAAAGG
This sequence comes from Mytilus coruscus, assembly GCA_017311375.1. Classification (NCBI taxonomy): domain Eukaryota; kingdom Metazoa; phylum Mollusca; class Bivalvia; order Mytilida; family Mytilidae; genus Mytilus; species Mytilus coruscus. Next base: position 58,062,189 of record CM029603.1, on the reverse strand, counting down.
AAAGAAAACCTAGTCGAGACATAGGGTGAATTGGTAGAAAAAAGGGCATAAAATAATGAACAGAGAACAATTGTCTACAAAAATATACAGAATAGGAAATAATGAGCCTAAAAAAAAAGAATGAAAAAAAAAATGGCATCAAAACTAGCGAGTATAGAAATGAAGGACCTCTACAGATTCAGACCCTCATCTCTATTTTTAGTATGAAAAAATGCACTTAATTGATATAAAAAAGCTGTTTTAAATCATCTGATAAATAAATTTATATAAAATCATGATATGAACATGATATGAGCGTGATGAATATTAAACGAAATAAGGTTAATCAGTTGTGTGAGAGTTTGTTTGTGCAAATTCACATGAGAATAACTATCTCTATTCAATTTATTTATAGAATTATGTCCCCTGGCTTACAAACATTAAATCATGTGACCATTTACCTTCCTTTTCCAAAGAAATGTTCCATTTACAAGACTAATTTAGGTTTGTAATTTGTATCATTGTTTCTTTGTATAATACAGTCACAATTTACACAGACATCCACACAGACACAAACACACAGTCACACAATTTATCTAAATAATGTAGAGTTTGCTTACTTTTTTATTTTATTTTGTTCAACTTTCGTTTTAATTCTTTTATGAGATATGTTCGAACATGTTGAATGTTTTACTATATTATCTAATGTTGCCTATTTCAATTATTTTTTATTGGTCCCTTCGATTTATGATGGACGTTTGTCTCTATTTTATTTGTTCAGTTTGTTGTATTTAACATGTGTACTTAGTTAATAAAGTTTAGCAACATAAAAATTGCAGAAATAAATTTTATATTCGAGGTTTTTTCGATTGAAAATTGAACCTTATGGTTTATTTCTTTATTTCAAAACTGTATTTATTGTTATTTTTAGAAATATAGTTTATTTTTGAAATATGAAACTAAACATATCTGTTTCTAAACTTTTTACTCGTAAATATTCAAAGTACGACAAGTGTGAAGTGATACAATAGATGATTGTTGCTCCTGCGAACATTTAATTTTACATTCTAAATTAAAAGAGACTGTGGCCGTCGTGTTTTACTTTTGTGCACGATTCCCAAAGACTTAAAAAACTGATATTTGCCGCTTATTTGCTGAGCATGCGACAATAAGAATATCGCGTCTACAGAGTAAGGTGACACGTCTTACATTAAAGACGGTTATTTTTTTAACTATAGCCCGTAAAAATCTTCCTCATGTCGGTCTAATACAGGGCAGGGTGCGTGTAATATTTTCCCCTGGATTTTAAAATAAATCAATCATCATCATCATCGTCGTCGTCGTCATCGTCATCGCCATCGTCGTCATCATCATCATCTTCAAAATTTAGGTATAGTGTTTTACACTTGCATCAACTGTTTTGTATAGTGATATGGTCACCAGTATTCCCACCCGGCAGTAAGATCCGTGTTCAGGGAGAAATCCGTGCGGAATGTATAAATACACAGCCACGTCCGACCGGAATAGGGAAGTTAAATACAATTAGATCATGTCATGTCTTGGGCAGGTTAATACCATGTATTCAATATATATCATGGACATGCTCCAGAGTATTTATGTGAACATTTTGATTTGAATAATTATAATACCAGAAATGCTGCACATAATAACTATTTTGTACCAAATGTTAAAAACTGTAATAAAAACAGCTTTGTATATAACGCTATACAAGACTGGAACAATCTATCAGCCAACATAAAAAATATATCAAATAGATCTGCTTTTAAGACTGCAGTTAAAAAACAATTAAAAATAACAACAAGAAATATAGAAACTGGAGATTTTTTATATGTTTTTTAAGAAACAATTGATCTTTCTTTTTTTTGGTGAAAGTCAAATTTTTACATATAATTTGAAATAGTATTTTTATATATTTTCAAACAAGGGACCCTATTGGAAATAAGCTATACTATGTAAGCTTTTATGTGATATCCCAGGCTTCTTTCTAAGCACTGTTTTTAAAATATATTATGATATATATATATTATTTGTCTTGTTTTGTCTTGTGAATTTTTATATATGTGCTTGAATTTGCCTGAATAAAACTATACTATATACTAAAGAACCATAGCATCAATTATTGAAAGGTATGTAGGTGACCTGTCGCGAGGCTAAGTTTCTACCTCGTCGTGGAATACCCTATCTTTCAAATAGAAATTGAATTATTGGCTGGTCCATCGACATTACAGAACCTACTTTTTATTCGACCGCAAAAATATTTTGCGTTCGTATAATGCTATCATGTCGTTGTCGTCGTCGTCAGCGTCGTTGTCGGCGTCAGCGTCGTCGTCATCCGAAGACACATTTGGTTTCCGGACAATAACTTTAGTTAAAGTGAATGGATCTCTATGAAATTTTACCAGAAGGTTCAATACCACAAAAGAAAGTTTGGGATTGGTTTTGGGGGTTATGATACCAACAGTTTAGGAATTAGGGGCCAAAAAGGGGTAAAAAAACAGGCATTTTTGAAGTTTCCGCACAATAACTTGTGTTTAAGTGTATGGATCTCTCTAAAATTGTACTACAAGGTTCCATACCACAAAGGGAAGGCTGGGATTGAGGATAGAGTTTGGGGGTAATTACTCCAAGGGGGAGGGGGGGTTCAAAAAGTTTGGGGGATTTTTTTTCCAATTTTTTTTGGGGGGGTTATATTTTTTTCTTCAAAATTTTTGAAATTTTAATTTTTTGAAAAGCATCAAGTAGTAATCTTCAATTGTACAGTATTGTGCAATAGCACAGTATTGCGCAACAGCACAGTATTGCGCAACAGCACAGTATTGCGCAACAGCACAGAATTGCGCAATAGCACAGTATTGCGCAATAGAACAGTATTGCACAATAGCAGAGTATTGCGCTATAGAACAGTATTGCGCAATAGCAGAAAATCTTCAATTGCACAGTATTGCGCAACAGCACAGTATTGGGCAATAGCACAGTATTGTGCAATAGCACAGTTTTGCACAATAGCACAGTGTTGCGCTGTGATATTGGGCAAGAGCAAGAAATCTTCAATTGCACAGTATTGCACAATAGCACAGTATTGCGCAACAGCACAGTATTGCGCAATAACACAGTATTGCGCAAAAGCACAGTATTGCGCAATAGCACAGTATTGTGCAATAGCACAGTATTGCGCAATAGCAAAAAATCTTCAATCGAAAATAAATACAAATCTTTTAACCAATTTCAATGGGATTAATTTAAAGTCTTTAATTTTTGGGGGTTCTAACCTTGTATTACTATTTTGGATATTGGGCCCCATTTTTAAATTGGTCTACATTGAGGTCAAAAGGGTCCAAAATTAAAATTTGTTTGATTTCATCAAAAACTGAATTATTGCGGCTATATGATATACTGACTCTTATTGTGCATTTAGATTTTTATATTTTGGGCCCTGTTTTCAAATTAGTCAATATTAAGGTTTAAAGGGTCCAAAATTAAACTTTGTTTCATTTCAACTAAAATTATTTTTTTTGTGTTTTTTTATATGCTGAATCTAACCATGTTGTTAGATTTTGGATGTCAGACCATTCTAGGTGAATCAAATGTCCCATTTCAAACTTTTAAGATTTTTGACCACATTTATTTTGTGTTAGAAACCTATATTATGTCAAAAATTTGATCAAAATTCAAATTCAGACAGTATAAAGCTTGAATATTGTGTCCAAACTTGCCCCAACTGTTCAGGGTTCGACCTCTGCGGCCGTATCAGGCTGCGCTCAGCGAAGCATTTTATTTCCTATATTGTTTAATTTGTGCTCGTCCTGAACACGCATGAAATACTAATATTTGCCGCTCGATGGGAAGTAGATAATGTCAAACTGTCAATTACACAAGGATCTCTCGGTGTAGTTATCATTTTCAGATGACGATTTGAATATGATAAAGTATTCATTTAAGTACATGCAATCTATTGTAGGATTATGGCCACCAATTGGAGTATTTGTGGTGTTTGTGATAATCTTCAGATTACCAAACACTCAGTAGTATGGTGTTCCGAATGTGACGAAGGACTATGTGGAGATTGTAAGAATCATCACATGGTTTCCAAGGCATCAAAAAGCCATGAAACCGTTTCTATCGCCGAATACAAAAAGTTACCGACCGAAGTCCTCCAAATCGCTCAGACCTGCAAACTTCATAATGAGAAATTCGAACTTTTCTGTAGACAACACGATTGTCCATGCTGTAAGAAATGTGTGAAATCTCACAACGATTGTAAAAGTTTAACCGACATAAATGAACTCATAAAGGACATAAAAACTTCAAATGCCTTTTACGAATTCGAACAATCCCTGCTGGAAGTCGTCGAGAATATTAAACGACTCAATACTAACCGGAAAAAAATTTAACATCGCTAGAAAACAAGAAAAGAGAAATTGAAGCAGAAATAAAGCAAAACAGGAAAAATGTCAATCACCACCTTGATAAACTTCAGGATGACTTGATTAAAAAGTTAATGAGAGTTGAACAAAAAGAAAAAGGCAAAATAGAAAAAGTATTGACTACTCTGAAAAAGAAGGAAAAAGATATCACTGAAGTACAAGAAAACATTGCTAGTATTAAACAGCATGCGTCCGAACTTCAAACATTTTTAACAATGAAAGATATTGAAAAAGATATTTCAGTCGAAGAAAAATTTATTCAATCGATTACCACAAGTGACTCCACAAGTCAAGTCAGTATTTCATGTCAGATTGACAAGTCATTACAGCAAATCACAGCCAGCGTACAGAAGATTGGGGAAATTAATGTCAGTTCTCATCCATGTAATTTTTTATTCAGAAACGGAAGGATAGACAAGCCCAGATAATGGTAGCTCTTCCAACCAGAAATATCGAAAATCTGACACTGACATTACAGAAACGTATCAATACAAAGTTGTCAGATGTCTTTGGTTGTTCACTGCTTCCTGGTGATAGGATGGTGTTCTCCTCTTATAGTAACAATACAGTAAGAGTACTCAAGTCTGACGGATCAAAAGATTTCGAAATAAAGACAATTGGTCAAGCGTTTGATGTGGTATTTATTGGTAATAATTCTATTGCTGTAACATCCTGCGATTCAAATCAGATTAATATAATCGACTTAAAGAGGCACAAACTGAAAAATCAATAAAAGTTGATTCAGACAATTATGGAGTAGTATACAAAGATGGACATTTGATTTATTGTGCCGGGGAGAAAGGACTACAGATGATCAGTTTGAAAGACGAAACCATTACCAATGTCAGCAATACCAAACTCCCAAGTTTTGCGTACATTACAATATTCGGTGACAAACTGTTCTACACAAACTTTTACGATGACAGTGTAACCTGTTGTGATTACCATGGTAACATACTGTGGACGTTCTATGATAAAAGTGTTCTGGTGTCTCCATTCGGTATATCTGTAGACAATGATGGTAACGTGTTTGTAGTGGGTTATAGTACTAACAATGTGGTCGTCATCTCTCCTGATGGACAACGCTACAGACAACTTTTATCAAGAGAAAATGGACTGATAGGCCCACAGGCTCTGCATTATGACACATCTACCAATGAATTGCTAGTTGCAAATGAAATCCGATGAAGCATTTTTGTATGATGTCAAATGATAAGAAATAAATGTTGACTTTTCCAGAATTCGACCTACCTATTTTTACCTTTTTGTTAATCTGGATTACTAACATGATTTTTATATGAATTATATTAATTTTGTGTGATCTAATTTTGTTCAAAGTTATTTTATATGTTAATTAAGGATCTGCTTACCCTTCCGGAGCTCCTGAGATCATCCCGAGGTTTTTGTGGTGTTCATGTTGCTCAGTCTTTTTTTCTATGTTGTGTTTTATTTTGTTCACTATTGGTCTTTTTCGTTTTTTGCCATGACGTTGTCAGTTTATTTTCGACTTATGAATTTGAATGTCCCTTTGGTATCTTTCGCCTCTCTTTTCGAGACCATTATTTCTTTTCGGTATCAATATTCAATCCTAGATTTCTTTGATGGAAAAGTCGTTATGATTTAAATACGGTTAATTTGAATCCCAAAGATTGTTTAAATATTCAAGAAAATATTGGTTCAATTTATAATAAAGTAGATTGAAGGTCAAAAGTGATAAAAAGATCGTCAACAGATAGCATGTAATAACCAAACTATTATGAATGCAAAGTCACATTTTTTTCCAAGATAGAATAAAACATTTACGAAACGTATACGTATATGTTTAACTTTAATTGGATACATTGACAGATGACATACACAGAGAACTAGACGTGTCGGAACGACAAGAATGGCCCCGCTCGCAAAAAAGCTTGAAGCCATTTTTAGGAGTGGAAATTTGAGAATGAAAGTCCGTTTAACTGTTATTTTCACGAAATTTTCAAAGACAAAAACCCGTAATTCGGCACAAATCAGCAGAGCAGAACTAAACGTAAACTCGATCTGTAACTCATCACAGTAGGCTCACATACTAAAAATCAGCTCAATATGTGAAGGCGTTTAGAAAAAAAGTCCGTATCAGTGTTCATTGTGGAATGACGAAATGACGGATAAGGGTTAAACTATATGGCCCCAACCACTTTGTGGCGGGACCATACAAATTAAACTTTGAAAATAACAACCAGACATTATAATGGGCACTAGTATATATAAGTTTTTGTGTACATAGTCTAATTATTATGTGTGCTATGAAGAAATTGAGATACGTGATATACGTCAATGAGAAAAGACTACAACGACAAGATACACCAAAAGACAATTAAATATGAGTAAAAGAAGATGGCGGGTCTACGTAAGTGAGACAAAAGCCCATCAACAAAATTGACGTAACGACATTTCATTATGAATTATAGAAGGTGTCAGGTATACGCATATAAGACAGAAACCCATCTACAAAATTGACGAAACGACATTTCACTATGAATAAAAGAGGGTGTCAGGTATACGCATATAAGACACAGAAACCCATCGACAAGATTGACGAAAAGACGGTCCAATATGAAAAAATGGAAGGTATCAGGTTATACGTATATGAGACTCAAACCATCGACAAAATAAATGAAAAGACATTTCAATATGAGACAGCAACCGATCTGAAATATAAACAAACAACAGTTCAATATTAGTAAAACAAAGATGTGGAGTATACGTATGTGAAACAACAACACATTGACAAATAAATCCAAAGACAGTTCAATTTTAACAAAAGAAGATGTCGGGCAGATTTATATGAGACAACAGCCCATCTACAATATACACATTAAGACATTTCAGTAATAACAAAGGAAAATTTCGGGTAAACTTGCGTGAGACAACAACCCATTGACAAAAAAAAAAAAAAATCAAATGATAGTTCAATATAATAATGAGATACCGGGTTAACGTACACGATACAGCACCCCATCGAAAAAACAAAACGACAGTTCAATATGAATGAAAGAAAATGCCGGGTATAAGTATATGAGACAGCAATCCATCGTCAAAAATAACGTAAAGAAATTTCAATATGAATATAGGAGGATGTCGGGTATACATGTATGAGACAGCAACCGATCTACAACATAAATCAAAAGAAAGTTCAATTTGAACAAAAGAAGATGTCAGGTATACGTATATAAGACAGCTACCCATCGACAAAATGTACCTTAGGACGATTCAATTTCAATAAAAAGGGATGTAGGGGTATACATATATGAGACAGCAACCCATCGACAAAATAAAAAGGCATTTCAATATGAATGAAAGAAGATGCCGGGTATAGGTCAATTAGGATATGAAAGAGGGACGAAAGATACCTGAGGGACAGTCAAACTCATAGATCGAAAACAAACTGACAACGCCATGGCCAAAAATAAAAAGACAAACAGACAAATAATAGTACAGATGACACAACATAGAAAAACCAAAGACTAAGCAACACGAACCCCACCAAAAACTGGGGGTGATCTCAGGTGTATGATTTTCGATAACGAAATGCGGTAAAATTGTAAATAATGAGATGTGGTATGATTGCCTGTACATGAATAAGGAGATGTGGTTTGACGGTTAACGTGGAGATAATGAATGATTGTCAATAAGGAGATGCTGTATGATTGTCAATAATGAGATATGGCATTATTGTCCATAAGAAGATGTGGTATGATTTTCAATAAGGAGATGTGGTTTGATTGTCAATAAGGAGATGTGGTATTATCATCATTAAGAAGATGTGGTATGCTTTTCAAAAGGAGATGGGCCATGATTCAATTGTCAATAATGAGATGTGGTATGATCATTAATAAGTAGATGTTGTATGATTGTCTCAATAAGGAGACGTGCTACGATTGTCAATCCGGGAATGTGGTATGATTGTCAATAAGGAGATGTTGCATGATTGTCAATGAGAAGATGTTGTTTGATTGTCAATACGGAGCTGTGGTATGATTGTCAATAAGGATATGTGGCTTGATAATCAATAAGGAGTTGTGGTGTGATTGTCAATAAGGATATGTGGTATGATTGTCAATAAGGAGATGTGGTATGATTGTCAATAAGGAGATGTTCTCGGCATTCTCGCTTCCTCTTCCAATACAGTTTTGCATAACGTGAATAAATATATCTATTCTAAGTGGCCAACATATAGTTATACTAATACACTTCCTAATGTGTTTATTACTTGTGTAAGCAAAAAATGAATGAAAACAAATTGTTGCACAGTGATTCGTTAAGGGTGAAGTCATTTCAGGTTTAGGAATTTTTGTCAGATGTTCGGACTCCTTGGTTTTTTTCCTACGACACAGGGTAAAATATTTTGCCCCATATCACCACTCTAAATTCCACAGAAGACTTCAAAAGCACATAAAAGGTAATCACCAAAATTTAAGTAGATTCTAGATTCTTTTCTTACGATTTGAGACCCAAATAATGCCTATGCTAAATATAAGGAAAAAGTGCCATTTAAAAACACTTAAATATCTCGAAAAGGAATTCCGTAACCTATCAATATTTTAGCTTATTTTGTTTCTTACTAATACTCTTCTGATTTATAGTGTTAATTTTAAATTCCAGATTTCTTTAATTTCACCTGACTACATCATTAAATCATTTATTTCAAAATAAATTATTGTATTTGTTTTGATAGTTATATTGGATCATTGTGTAAACTTAATATGTAGATAATTTTATATTTTTATTATTAAACAGTAATTTTATATTCACCTCTTCATTTTGTTATATTAACAAAGAAAACGCTGGAAATAAAACAATTTTTGCAAGGCCCTGTGCTTAATCTGGGGGTCAATACTGATGCGGCTCTGGGATAAATTTGCCAACAGAAACCCTTTCCTTAAAAAAAGTTGTGCTGATATTTGAGAAAGCTCATTCACAATAAATTATTATAGTTTTAAACTTATATTTATATTCCTTAATCTTCCTTTATTTCACTTTTGTTAAGGTTTTTGAAAATCAATGATACATGTATAAAGGTTATCTTGATTTTGTATTAATGTGTCTCAGATAATTTAATAAAACATCTATGTCTAATCTGATTGGTTCATCAAATAGTGCGTCAACAACAGAATCATACTCTGATAGGCCAATATTTTAAAATTGTCTATAGTTAGAAAGTGAAAATACTAAAACTCATAAATTTGTAGATATTCTAAGAGCAAATTGATATCCTGTTTTATTTGTTAAAAAGTGAATTAACCACATAGACAATATTCTGTATATTTCTGTATTTTCCTTTCAATGTTTACTTGCTTATAAATACACTGCAGCTTTTATTTGCCCAATGATGACTTTCAATTGTGCAGGGCAATCAGGACAACTTTTATTGTTGAACCATGATAGTGTCATTTATTCAATATAACTCTGGTGATTATGTTCCAAGATTTGGAGATTAACTATTTGCATGGATTATCAGTATGATTGTATGTTTGTATGAATTTCCTGTATGATTGTATGTTTGCATGGATTTCCAGTATGATTGTATGTTTGTATGGATTTCAAGTAGGATTGTATGTTTGTATGGATTTCCAGTAGGATTGTATGTTTGTATGGATTTCCAGTATGAGTGTATGTTTAACTTTTATTCCACAGTGGTGACCATTGTTCTCGGATAGGCACTTTGATTCAAAAGTAGTAGAGGAGCACCCTAGGTGCATGATTTGGATTATAATGTGGGATATGGTTTCTGAAAAGCTGTAGGTATATATTTCTTATATGGCTTTATAATGTTCCACTGTGTTGGTCATATCTTTTAATTCAGTTTGACATAACAAAAATCATAGTTAGCATAAGATCAACCCAGTAACATAAACAAAAATTTGGATTATAATGTGTGATATGGTTTCTGAAAACCTGTAGGTACATATTTCTTATAATGCTTTGTTATGTTCCACTGTGGTGGTCTTATCTTAATTCAGTTTGACATAACAAAAATCAAAGTTAGCATAGGATCACCCCAGTAACATAAATGCAAGATTGTGTTTAAATATTTGTGAGAGTTTCTAAGAAGCTTTGTTTATGTTTTTCGCATAGATTCATGTTAAGCTGTGTCCAATAATGGTGGCCTTCTTGAATTTTGATTGGCAACAAAAACTCAAAATTGGTATTAGGCTATCCATGGATTGTTCCTACAATATTTTAAATAAATATGCAAAGCAATTTCTAAGAAGATTGCTACAATTTCAGGTGCATTTGTAAGCAAAATACTTTTTTGGCCCAATGCAGCAATTTTAAAATTCAGATTGACACCAAAAAATCTAACTTGGTGATGTGCCTTCAAATATGAGTTGGCAAAAAAAAATTTGAAGACTAAAATCTGAAAGTATACAGATGATGTATGAAAAATGAACAATTTTGATACCTCACATACATGTATGCATGAAAAACTTTGAATTTTCATTGGAGTTCGGTATTTTTGTTATTTTACTTCTTAATGCAAGGTGGGCTAATATATGCAAAAAAAAACTTTTTCTGAGTGTCTGGATATGTTTTTTACCTAGACATGCTAGACTCCAAAGATTTGGTTGAAGTTATATGATATAATTTTTCAAATATAATAATTTTGTTGTTGATGATATAATCATGATAATGGTAAATTCAGTTTACTTGCTTATGGTTGCCTATTTCTAACAGGACAATATGAAACATAATACTATCATGACATTAGTATTTGACTGAATTTGAAAAATAAAAAGTATTACAGAATTAATTTTGTTTCAAAGTTTTGTAATGCACTGAAAGATATAAATAATGAATTTGGAACGAAAGTGATGATGAAAATAGGAATATGCATTTTTAAATTGTGGTATAAAAATCAGACACAGTTAATACCAGGCCACGAATTTAGATTTAACAAATAATGATAAAAGTTAAAACGATGTAATATAATTTAAGTAGTCTGTTAAGCCTTGTGAGTTTCGTCCCTTTTATTATATAAATACGATGTATAAATGAATGCCCATTTGTACTTGGGACTCTGCAGTAGGAAGTACATATGGTTAAAAATGTGTGTCAAAAACACCTTGCTTTATAAAACAGTTATTATTTTTTTTCTGAATTACACACATTATGATATATAGATATAAGAAGATGTGGTATGAGTGCCAATGAGACAACTCTCCATCCAAGTCAGTTTATAAAAGTAAAGTTCTCTTATTTGGCTGCATTGCATACAAAATATGTTTGATTCAAATGCAAACAAAATGAACCATGAATGACGGAAATGAAAATAAATTCTGAAATATAAGAAATGCCAATCCTAATGCAACTGCAAACTAAAGATCATAAACTCATCATAAGTGGTTCCAATTAAATTGACCTAATCAAAAACTTTAACATTTACATGCAAAAGTTCCAAAGTCAATAGACCATGACTGAGGGGGGCGGGGTCAAATAATCTCCATGGAAATGAGATGTGCCAATGCTAATACAACTGCATACCAAATATTATTGACTTACCACTACTGGTTCCCATAAACTGACCCAATCACAAACTAATACATTGTCGACGCCGCCCCTGTCGACGGCGGACACAGCACGCGTAAGTCTCAGTTTTTCGACTTCTTTGACGCGAGACAAAAAGTAAACACTAGGTGAATAAAGAATTTAATTCTATGCCTGTGAAATGTTTTCAATGTCCAAATGTTTGTGTGGTAGACGAATCCGGCCTTTAAATGATAAAAATGACCTATTCATGTATTATGTTTAAAAACAGGCAGATCAGTCATATTTTGACAAAACTAACTTACATCTTGAGTGTGGGTTGAACTGAAATGACAACAGTCTAATAAAACTGAATAATTTTTTTTTTCAGCTAAGACAAATTTTTTGACCTTGCGTAGTAATGTGTTAACAGTATTTCTCCTTAAAATAAAATAGAATTATTTAAGAAAGAAAAAATACAATCAGTATTCTCAATTTTTTTAAAAACATGCATTTTTCTCTATGTATTACAAAAGATTGTCCAAAAATTTTGAACTGGCAAATAGAGTTTTTCATTATTTTTTTTTCTAGTTTTGTAAATGATGAATCCTAAATTTTACGGTGATGTTGTTTACCGAGCCCGGAAATTTAGATACGATCCGGGTAAACTTATCAATCCTTTAAATAAACTTATTGTAAAAGGTTAATTAAATCTTTAAATATTGTTTTTATTGGTATAAATATTGATATGTTATCAGTAAATTAAAACCATACTATATATTACACAAATGTGCTTTCACGGTACTACAATCTGTCGATACCTATATTTTGGCATTGCACAAGGTCGTGTTTTTCTCTGACTGTTAATGACGTCTTTACACTAAATCCATTGGATGTTGGATGTATACTGATTGATATTTTAGTCTTAGATACATGTTTTTTATTAGTTGTTATTGGCTTTGAACTAGCCGTCAGTAACTGCGAGAACACTCAGATCTGTATTTGGTGTCTTTTTTGTTGTTAGGGATGAGGGATGAATATATAACCTGCCACGTCATTTCTGTGTTTTTGTTTGATGTTTTTCTTTGTGTCGATCTGCTGAGTTAAGCCTTTTTCAACTGATTTTTTATAGTGTGTTGTTATTCTGTGCTGTTACACCACAGTCCCAGGTTAATGGGAGGATTGAGTGCTCACAAACATGTTTTACCCGTCCACATTCGGTGCGTGCTTGTCCCAAGTCAGGAGCCTGTAGTTCAGTGGTTGTCAATTGGTTCACGTCTGTCATATTTGTTTTTCGTAAATTGTTTTGTTATAAATTAGGCCGTTAGTTTCTCAATTGAATTGTTTCATATTTTTCATGTCGGGACCCTTTATAGCAGACTTAACGGTATGGATTTTTCTCATTGTTGAAGGCCGTACGGTTGCCTATAATTGCTTACATCTACTTTATTTTTATTTTGTAAAGTTTGAAGGTAAATTAAGTGTCTCACAATTAAAGGATTTTTTTTAAGGCGAGACCTGAGACTCGTCATTTTTGGCCATGGCGATTCTAACAGTGTGAAAATGAAATTGTATTGCTATATTATTTATTATGTTAGTCTTCAAGACAAAACAGAACAATTTAATCGTTTGTTATAAAATGACGATACATAATATGTGCTCAGTTGATACAACATTTTCAGGATATTGAGGCGTCTTCGGACTCAATAGTTTTGTAAATGATGAATCCTGACAGATTTTATGACTTCAGGATTCATGGAATCACATTAGTGAGAACCCTGTAAAAACACGCTAATTAAACGGTTTTCCTTGTTTTTACAGGGTATAATTTTACATTAAATGAAAGGATGAAAACGTTGTGATTGGTTAAAATATCCTGAACAATGAAAATGCAACCAATGACGTGATATAATCATATATGGGTAGAAAAAACAAAATTACCCATAGTCCTTTTAATTCTAAAATGATTAATTGTTCTTTGACCAAATTTAGACCAATTGACCTTAGGTCATATGTAATTATTCATAAGAAAGAACTCAGACTTAGACTATATGTTTATATTTCAATTTTTCACCAATTAAGATTGTTAAGACTCAGATCGACGTGAAGTCTCCAATCGACATCCGTTCTACAGATCAACGTCTAATATTTTTACCTCTAATCAAAATGTGACCGATAGGAGTCTCCTCTTATTATGTCCATTTGGATTAAACATTATTTCAAATTTGATCTTTATTCATTTTCCCTGTAGTGATTGTTTTATTTTGAATAATGCTGAATAAATAGACGAAATTGTTAGTTTTTGAATATTTTTTAATACATAACAAATCATAATGATTTAGTTGACTTATGAGTAGAAAACAACAATTTGTCCCAAAGAATCAACTTCAAGTTAAACATAATAATAGGACGACGTTACGTGCATAAGTAAATGAATACAGAGACAAAACAAAAATATATGGACATTGATATTTTGTGTGAAAGATGTTGATTCCCAAATCTACATTGTCTTTTTCCTTTCGTATTAATATGGATAAAAGGAGATGTGGTTATGCATCAAATTTGTCCCAAAGAATCAACTTGAAGTTAATTATAATAACAGAATATGCATAAGTAAATGAATACACAGACAAAAAATTATATGGACATTGATATTTTGTGTGAAAGACGTTAATACACTAGATCTACGTTCTCGTATTCCTTTCATATTAATATGGATAAAAGGATGTGAGTATACATGAATACGACATCAACCAATCAACAACAATAACCAAAATATATCTATAGAGGGCATATAAATAAACAGTGTTCAATATTAGACAGCTGTTTATATAATTTATTCAATTCTGAATTGAAGGTAATGAATATAGAAGTTGGGTTAATATACCCAAATGTATCTACCTAACAGAAAATATTCAGATATGACATACGGCAAACAACTCGTTGTCAATATAATGGAATTTTATGCGACTGTCATACAAGTGAGAGGTTAAGCTAGCTATAAAACCAGGTTTAATCCACCATTTTCTACATAAGAAGATGCCTGTACCAAGTCAGTACGACAGTTGTTATCCATTCGTTTGATGTGTTTGAGCTTTTGATTTTGCCATTTGATTAGGGACTTTCCGTTTTGAATTTTCCTCGGAATTCGGTATTTTTGTGATTTTACTTTTTAGGACATGGATATAGATTGAAATATATGATATATATATATATATAACGAGTCTAAAAGGGTACAACATCACCAAAAAATGACAATAAACGAACAAATGTAACTATAAATATTTCGGATAACAGATATCCTTCATCAATATGAGCACGATGTAAAATGAATCAGATCAAACTATTCTGATTATTAAACTAAAGCAATCTTGATTTCTATACAATAAAAAGTGAAACAGTTTTACCCGAACATCATATGTAGAGACGCTAATAAATTTTAAAATTTCCAAAAACGACTCAAAGACATGCCTAAAATGAAAATAGTAATTAGAGATACAAACTGGCACAACTCTAAAATTCCAAAGTGACGTCAGTTTAGATGTTACAACAACTGTGTAAATTCATTCCCAAAAACAGCACTGATCGATATAAGCTGGTAAAAATATGTCAAACAGAGGCTGCGTATTTATCATCCCAAATAAATAGCAGTTTTATAATGATGAGAAAATATAATAGTAAAATTTGGCTAAGGTTAAATAATTGGACGTGGATGCGTACTTGTACATCCCTCCCAAATGAAAAGAACCCTGGTATTTAAACTAGTAAAATTCCAAAAGAATCCTTAAAACTGTAAGAGTCAAGTAAGGAAGCCGGAGTAACTGGAAACAAATGATGTCAGGAAATGAGTGATGGTAGGAAAATGAGTGACTCATTCTATGTTTTTCATTTATGCCCTGTGGAAACTGTCCTTAGCTTTCTTATCCAAAACCTTTCCCGAGCAAGTCTTTCGGCCCTTGACCAACCCTCGTTGTGGTCTATGATTGTGATTGTAAGGTTT
This sequence comes from Mytilus coruscus, assembly GCA_017311375.1. Classification (NCBI taxonomy): domain Eukaryota; kingdom Metazoa; phylum Mollusca; class Bivalvia; order Mytilida; family Mytilidae; genus Mytilus; species Mytilus coruscus. The sequence goes on along the minus strand of CM029603.1, from coordinate 58,046,259 downwards.
TTGAGATCAGCTTGGGCGTGCCCAGGTGATCTCAAATGACGACTTACGGGGAGGTCGGGCTTGCAGGTGTAGTCACTTCGATTACCATTCATGCGTTTGTTGAATGGCTGTTCTGTCTCGCCAATATACTGCATGCCACATCGACACTGAAGAAGGTATACAACATTCTGTGTTTTGCAAGTTACATTACAAAATATAGTGTACACAGACCCAGTGGAGTGGCAAGTAAATGTTTGAGTATTCTGTATTTGTTGGCATGAAATGGATTGAATCCCAACAAAAATTGGATGATTTTATCAGACATGCAAACAACGCACACCAGTCAATTAAATTTACATATGAAATTTCCGACTCCAAAATATCTTTCTTAGACACTACTACATCTATTAAGGACGGTGTCATATCAACAGATCTCTACTGTAAACCTACAGATAAACATCAGTACCTTTCTCCCCAAAGCTGTCACCCCAAACACTGTACAAAAAGTATCCCGTACAGTCAAGCTCTCAGAGTAAAGCGGATTTGCTCCTCTGAGGAGGCTGTCACTAAACGGTTACAGGAACTTCGCGGTTTTTTGACCAAACGAAGTTATAAGAAATTGGACATAGATAAGGGGTTTGCGCGTGCTAATAACAACAGCCCCAATGACCTATTACAGTACAAACAGAAGAGGCGCAGCAAAATAGTTCCGTTTGTTTTAACATACAATCCCTCCTTTACTAACCTTTCACGTTTGATCCGTGCCAATTGGCAAACTATTGCCAAGCACCCACAATTGTCCAAGATCTTTCCCAATCCTCCTGTCTTAGCTTTTCGGAGACCAGCAAGTCTCAAAGACTTATTTGTGCATGTTGTGAGAGCTGACGTCTCCTCTAATAAAAGCTGTTCAACTGCAGGATGGTGCAAGTCGTGTGGTAACAGACGATGTCTGACTTGCCAACAAATACAGAATACTCAAACATTTACTTGCCACTCCACTGGGTCTGTGTACACTATATTTTGTAATGTAACTTGCAAAACACAGAATGTTGTATACCTTCTTCAGTGTCGATGTGGCATGCAGTATATTGGCGAGACAGAACAGCCATTCAACAAACGCATGAATGGTCATCGAAGTGACTACACCTGCAAGCCCGACCTCCCGTAAGTCGTCATTTGAGATCACCTGGGCACGCCCAAGCTGATCTCAAAAACTTCAATCACAATCATAGACCACAACGAGGGTTGGTCAAGGGCCGAAAGACTTGCTCGGGAAAGGTTTTGGATAAGAAAGCTAAGGACAGTTTCCCAAGAGGGCATAAATGAAAAACATAGAATGAGTCACTCATTTTCCTACCATCACTGACATCATTTGTTTCCAGTTACTCCGGCTTCCTTACTTGACTCTTACAGTTTTAAGGATTCTTTTGGAATTTTACTAGTTTAAATACCAGGGTTCTTTTCATTTGGGAGGGATGTACAAGTACGCATCCACGTCCAATTATTTAACCTTAGCCAAATTTTACTATTATATTTTCTCATCATTATAAAACTGCTATTTATTTGGGATGATAAATACGCAGCCTCTGTTTGACATATTTTACCAGCTTATATCGATCAGTGCTGTTTTTGGGAATGAATTTACACACAGTTGTTGTAACATCTAAACTGACGTCACTTTGGAATTTTAGAGTTGTGCCAGTTTGTATCTCTAATTACTATTTTCATTTTAGGCATGTCTTTGAGTCGTTTTTGGAAATTTTAAAATTTATTAGCGTCTCTACATATGATGTTCGGGTAAACTGTTTCACTTTTTTATTGTATAGAAATCAAGATTGCTTTAGTTTAATAATCAGAATAGTTTGATCTGATTCATTTTACATCGTGCTCATATTGATGAAGGATATCTGTTATCCGAAATATTTATAGTTACATTTGTTCGTTTATTGTCATTTTTTGGTGATGTTGTACCCTTTTAGACTCGTTATATATTATATTTTGTAGTGTACTGTATCATATTTATATGATCCATCGCCCCGTAAGATTTATCGTTGACTATTATTCAGTCATTTTATATATATATATATATATATATATATATTTATGTTAGCAAAAATATCTGAAATCCCCGGACTATATCACTTCAATTTGTAGTTATTGTCATGGCAAAGGATCAATACTACTGTACTACATCTATTTCAATTGAAATTGGTATTATTATTTTTTACATCAAATCAGATGATCAAATTATGAAACCATGATTTTGATAGATTAAAATAAATAATAAACTAATATAAATTATAAAAGATGTGAGGTCTTATGAAAGAACTGGACGTAGATTTGAGAACAGAAAAAAAAAACTTTGATTACGGTAGAGACGCTTAGTAACTACTTTATTTTACTTTATTAATTTTTGTAAATATTCCATGCATGCAATAGTAGTAAATCATAAGTCTGCTTGATGGTATATTGTGAATCAAATATATTTAAAGAAAAAAAAAAAGATTTGGAATCTTATTCTATTATCTATTATGACGTCAGATTGTACAATTTGAATCCAACATATACATGCATTATGACACGTCTGCCACCATCATGGATTAAAAAAAAGACTTGCGAAAGATATCAAAGGGATATTGATTGATTGATTGGTTGTTGGTTGCTTAACGTCCAGTGGCAAATATTTCATGCATATTCAGGATGAGAACAAATTAATAATAAATACAATAGGTAGGTTCTGTAAAAGAGGCGTCCGGGATTAAGGTCGGAGAAATTTAGACTGCCACGGGAAATGAGGGTGTATTGGATAGGGATAGAAATTTAGCCTTGCAGCAGGTCACCTACGGACCCCTCAAAGAGTTGTTGCAAGGGTTCTTAACGTGCAAAAAGCGAGGCACTCTCTTTACACGAGGCATCGGATTTAACGTCCCCTTTCTGACCTGACGTGGCTGCAAATTTGTACATCCCGCACAAACGGACGCCCCACTTTGGCGAGGGTTTTACTGCCGGTCGGAGGAAGACCAATGGGATTGTGGTTATGACAATTGGAACATATCTGTCGTCATCTGTGAAACAGATATTCCATATTGGTCAACCAACTGTCACATTAAGTATTAGATACAGAACAAAAGTAACAAAAAAAAACTGGCCGATAACAACCGTTGCCGTATAGTTTTTCTGCATGAGTAGACAGGTCAAGTCCGAGGCGATAGCCGAGGACCTTGACCTGACTACAAGTGCAGAAAAACTATACGGCTTTTTGTTACCATCCCGTTTATTTTGTTACTTTTGTTTTGTATTTGACTTGCACGAACGTTTTTGATTAGAAAGGAATACAAATTTTAGACGATTGCATATTTTAAAAGATTGAACTCGAAAACAAATGCATACCGGTTTATGTACTACGATGTTTGGAGATATTTAGTCTCTAATAAATTGGGGATTTTGTGTTAACACTAGCTCTTCTCAATTCTTTCAACTGTGTGCGAGTTAAGTTATTGCTTATTCCCTTGATACATATCAGTGAAGTAGGAGTAGATTAAAAAGTTGAGAAAAGGGGGACTTCTTAAAGTGACAAGCAAAAAAAAAACCTTTAATCTATATTTTCTATCATAATAGTATAATAGTCAAGATAGAAATAAGTCAATGTCCTCTTTCGTAGCCACTTTATATTTTGATAACAAAATAAATTGCCAAAAGTGGTAGTAGTTGGGGGAAGGCTTATAGATTTACCCCTCACCTTTGTATGTAATGCGAGTATGATCCTTTTTCCCACTCCTACGCCCCTGAATTTATATATACCCCTCCACACCAAGAAAAAAACATAAATACGTACAAACAATAACGTTTTTAAATTGTGGGGGGAATTGTCCCCTTCCCCGGCTCATACCCCCCTCCCACACCCCCACCCCCACCCCCCAAAAAAAATGAACAACAAAAATACGAATCACAGATTTGAGACATTTAAAATTCAACGACGTATGCAAATGAAATAAGAAAGAGTACTAATCAGATAAACGTAAATACAGCATGTATAAATATTGTAAAAATCAATTAAATAAAGAACAAAATATATAAATAGAAAAGCTGTTTTTCTATTTTTATGGGGAATAACATGTAATGAAAAATAATCGTTTAAAATTTTGATTCACTTATTTCGGGCAAACATCTATCTAAAATGGGTTGACGCTGAGACTGATTTTGTGCTATCATAATTCGACTAATTAAGCAAAGTCCTTAAACATTATGAGAAAAGGGGAAATCCTCCGTACAGTTCGATTTAGACGATTTAAAAGATTTCAGCTTAACTGCTAATCAAACCCACGAGAGGTTTGTACATGGAAATATTTTATGGTTGCAGTTTCTCTTGCAGTCAGTAACTTCGTAGACACTTTATTTGATTTCAGCAATTTGGGAAATAGTTAGCTTTTTATGAATATAATTTTATGAACACTTTTTATATAAATCATATTTATAAATCAAGGTAATTAGGTCACAAGGTGAACGATAAAGTTCTTGTGAACTCACTGAATGCACGAGTGACTCTATTCATAAAAAGTGTCCGTCTAACACCCGTTATTTTCTATAGCTCTGCTGGGGGCAAAGTCGTGCAATGATTTAATAGATAACAATAATTTGCGTTGTAGTCAAGTGGCAACCATAGACACTTTTCAAATTCACGGACTTTCCTAGTAGTCTCAGGTTTAACTCATTTATAAAAAAAAACCTGAGATTGGTGTAATTGATGTTGTCTCTAGTATACTTTATTTATACAATGTAGAGCCCCTTTAGTTATTTTTCTTTTTCTGGTCCTTAATTCTTTATTCCAGATCTAGATTTTATACAAATAAGGAGACAAGGTTATAAAAAAGGACTGCATATGATTTCGAAAGTTTTGACATGTGTCCTGTTGTTGGTCTTCTTTCTTCTCTTATTTGTAATTGATATGCCCTTCAGGGCCTTTTAATTAAGAAATATTATTTTGATTTGTTAGTTCTGTCTTGTTTACAAACTACAATGACTTTTGCTACGTGATCATTAGCAAAAACAACTACACTACATGACAAAACGTTAATGAACTCCGTTTTACAAACACCTGTGATACAAGTAGCCAAAATAAACAATGAATAGACCAATTAAAAGATTACTTGAGTTGTAAATATGTGCTAAATTGGATAGTCTATTAAAAGGTATATACTATGAAATTAAGTGCTCGGGGCAAGCTCCTCTAAATTTCATAGTATATACCTTTTCATAGACTAATCGATACTTAACACACTCATTTCATGATCTTTACTCAATCGATAACCAACATCCAATCAACGCTGTATCAAGATGAACACTCACTCACATCACTATTTACTCTTGAGAAAAACAGGGGTATTTTCCGACCCAAATGGTTCACCGCAAACATTATTTTTTATATATATAGTATATAGAAATAATAAAAAACAACATATTGGAAATTTATTAAAAACATTTGATGGTTTTATATTATTATCCACCTTCCTTAAGTATTTCTAGTACTAGTTTGATCAGTATATGTACCGTTTGTTATTCAGAATACTTTAAGACAGTTTTAGTTTCAGGGTGATTTAGAGCTTGACATGTCGTATACTAATGTTTCAGATTGTTGAAGGTTGTATGTTGACCTCTAGGAGTCTTTTAGTTATTTGTGCCAATTGGTTGCTGTCTGCTTCATATTAAATTAAACTGGTACTGAGTTCATTATATTATTGATGTACCTTTCATACTTTACAGCGTCTTTAGTCTCGGGAATTTAAGCCTTGATCTATCATAAAAATACATGTTTATTGAACAGATATAAATTATCATGTTATGGAGGGGTATTTGCGAAAAATACCAGTCAAGGGAAATTTGGTCCTAAGACTGGTATTTTTTGCAAATACCCCTCCATAACATGATATATCTGTTTAATTACACCGAATAGATTTTGAACAGATATATCATGTTATGGAGGTGTATTTGCGAAAAATACCAGTCAAGGGACTGTAAAATTTCCCGAGCCGCAAGACGAGGGAAATTTGGTCCCAAGACTGGTATTTTTCGCAAATACCCCTCCATAACATGATATATCTGTTTAATTACACCGAATAGATTTTGATTAAAACTCTCTGTACAGATCAAAAGAATTTTTTTTTACTAGTAGTAGTAAGCTGTAAACATGTTTATGCATAATTTTCATTTGTGAATAATTACATCATCTCATTGGGAATTATACCACAAAAAATATTTTATGTGAATAAATTAAGTGTGCAAGATTGATCATGTTGATAAACTTTAATTTTGTTTAATAAAACACTAGAATATTTCAAGTGCAATATAAACAGAAACATGAAAAATAACAGTGTCAAAGTTTGTTCTATAAATGTTCGAAACATAATTATGAAATATTGTGAATTGTGTCATTACAGTTATTAAACACAATAGGGTGCTTATTCATTCCAGTATTCTGTGCTAGTGGATTTCTATTGGTTATGTCGGAAAGAGGGTGTAATTCAGCTTCTCCTTGTTGAATACTTTCAAAAATATTGTCATACTGAGCTTCAGTTAAATCTGATTCATTAACATCAAATATTGAATTATTCATATTTTCATTGTTATTGTTTTGATCTAAATTTGTAGTTGAATTTGCATCTGTATACGACGAAATGGAAGCAGACATGTCACGCTTCTGTGCGGTAGATGTGTCAAGAACACAGTTTTGAACACTTTGCTCATTCCTATGGTCTGAAATAGTTACAATATGTCTAGCTTCAAACCCAGAATCAATAAGAACGGTTTTACATGTTGCTCTCACACAGTGATTTGTATAAGTTTTGCAGAGATTTGCTGATTGAGAAATTGTTTTCATCATACTTCCTAAAGTGTTCTTTCCAAGGGGTTTATTTTCATACCATATATCGTCCTCCTCATTAAAAGAATCTCTTGGTCTCTGCCAAAATGCAGTTTGGTTCTGGTTAAGTTTTCGGAGATACTTCTTGAAAGACAAAACCGGACACATTGGGGTACCTGTGGCATACATTCTACCCAATTCAGGCTCAAAGTTTTCTTCTTCTACTCCCTGGTGGGTTTTTGTCACTTCAGATGAAATTTTATGCACATATTCTTTACCTTCATCATCTTCAGAAATTTGAAAGTCTGATGGCTTCATTTCACGTAGGTTTTCTTGCCCCCGGCGGCAAAAATATAGAAGAACCTCAAACCACACTTTACTTAATAGTCCAGAAGGTGAATTAACATTAAATGCACGTAGATGTTCATACAGTTTCTTTATGTCACCTTTTGCAACTGACTTTTTATGTTTAATTTGTCCCTTCCTTCCTTCCTGAGTTTTTTACACATTGCTTTAAAGACGTTGATTGCAGTAGTAAATTCAGTATCTGATATAATGTCAAAGGGTTTGTTGTATGGCGGCTGCTTTAGATGCCTATATATGGACTCACGAATGACACAAAAGCTACTCCTGGAATAGAAATCTCCATTTGCTTGGCGAAGATTTACATAGAATTCCTTTAACAAATTATTCAGACTGGCTGGGCTTCTGTCCTCGATGTTCGCGTCTACCCCTTTTGACACACAGTAGTCATAAACTAATTTTACCGCAAACTTGGTTGATTTTTGAGTGTTTTTTGCCAAAACATCATTCATTAAATCATCGATGTCGTCATCTTCGGCAGTACCAAATCTTTCTCCCTCACGACCGGCTGCAGTCGTGTTGGCTGACATTTTTGTTTACAAGTTCTCGGATTACCTCTATCAATCAATATTGCTTAATCATGTTGCCTTAATAATCGGGATAAGGTGAGAAACGTTCCGAATAATTTGGCGGGAAGAGTCTCGCTAGGGTAAAAAAGGAATATCCAAAATTGCAAATACCACGGCACAGAGGGGAATTTGAGGCAAATTCACCGGCAGTGGTGAAAACCAGGCAAATTCGTAAGAAATAAGGAAAAAAGGTTAGAATGTGCGAAAAATACACTGGTTATCAACCAATCAAAATCCAGCATTCTTATATACGGTGTAATTATGATTAAAACTCTCTGTACAGGTGAAGGGAAATCTTTTTTCACTAGTAAGCTGTAATCTATAAACATGTTTATGCATAATTTTGAGGATAAGTAGAGACTATCATATACCGCGGGAATTATACATGTACTTATACGCGTTATGGCTGTCTTTATCATGTTAATGTAACGTCATGGTATCTATGTGTAAACGTCATTGTCATTCCATCATTAAATCGTTCATTTTTGTTTACAGTTTTCGAATTACCTCTATCAATCAATATTGCTTAATCATTTTGCCTTAATAATTGGGATAAGGTGAGAAAAGTTCCGATTAATTTTGGCGGGAAGAGGCTCGCGAGGGTAAAAAAGGAATATCCAAAATGGCAAATACCACGGCATATAGGGGAATTTGAGGCATATTCACTGGCAGTGGTGAAAAACAGGCAAATTCGTTTGAAATGAGGAAAAAAGGTTAGGATATGCGAAAAATACACTGGCTACCAACCAATCAAAATCCGGCATTCTTATCTTATATAAGGTGTAATTATATTGAAAAATGTATAATTCCTCTATAAGATTTATGGCTTCTTGTGTCGAATGGTTACTGCTTATTAACTTTTAACCAACATCTCCTTATATTCTTGACGAGTTGTTTTTTTGTTTATTGTTTGTTTTTTTAAATTCAGTGTCGTTAAAAGAATTCTTTTTCTTGAGAGTAAAACAATGATTTGTTTGCTGTTATTGTCAAATATATAAGTAACCCCTTATATTCCTTACCCTTATAGCAATCAATTACATAAATCTTATATCTGGTTCTAACATCTGTATACGTATAACTAAGGACCAAAACAGATAAAAAAAGGGAGTTATAAAGCGACTGGGACACCATAATTTTGTTCGGAGACGCGGGTTTATGAAATAGAGCGGTTTGTCAAATGTGAAGGCCGGGATATCTTCGGTCAATCTCCCTTACGACTGGAGAATATGGAAAGACATACCCTTGACCATCGACTGTGTGTTTATACAAGTGGTACTTATTGTGAGTGTCAGTTATGGTGTATGATCCCTATGGGCACTATGTCAAATTACTACATCACTAGTCTGTCAACACTGATGTTGTGAGTTCGAATCCCGCACGTGGCAGGTGCGCGCGACTCCAGTCTTAGTTGATTAGGATTCTCAGTCTTCCTACTGAAGCTCGGTGGTTCTCTCATGGCACTCCGGCGCCCACCACCAATAAAAACTGACCGCCACGAAATAGCACAATATTTCTAAAAGTGGCGTTAAACACCAATCAATCAATCAATCATACGGGCACTTGATTAGACAGCTAGATATGTTTGTAAATAATCGACGATAAAAATCGTATTCGGTCGGGGTCTTATCTGTTATCAAATACAGATATTAGCCGGAGCAATACTTGTTGAAATACAGTAATACCTTATTAGAAAATAAAATTAATAACTTGATTAATTGACCAGCAACTTCTGATATATTACATCTCCTTGACATATTTAACAAATCAAAATTATGCTTAACAGTTCCTTTAATGTCCATGCAAGCAGTTTACAAATAAATTCTTGTCATTTATTTACATTTTTCTATTTTGTTTTTGTTTTACATTAACCCTGTTATGTTATACTAAATACTTCGTCTGTACACCTACGCAGAAGATCTTTTCTAATCTGTCTAAGTGTTTGGATACTTGATTGTAATTTAACACATATTCCCATCTACGGATTAAGTTGTTCGCCGTTTCAAAATATTATTCATCATTGAATTATTTAAAATTTAAAATTTGATAACAACATATCTAAAGTTTTTTTTCTTTCAAGGTAGAGCTAGATGATCATGTTAAAATATAAGCATTGTTTTTTATGATTTTAATATACATTTATATCAAAACTATTAGAATTGAAAAAAAGGTCCGTTTAACCGGTCACAATATGTTACCGTTTATGTTTGTGTATAACAGTTTGTCAGCGAATGTTGTAACCCTATTGTGATTACCATGATAAAATACTGTAGACGTTCTGTGATACAAGTGTTCAGATATATCCACTCGGTATCTGTGTAGACACTGGCTGAAAAATATTTGTAGTGTGATCGAGTACTAGCGATCTAGTCGTCATTTATCCTGATGGACAGGGCTGTAGACAACTTGTATCTAGTAAATATGGACATCTCGGTCCGACGGTTCAGCACTATGACGCATCTACCAATAAATATATGGATTGCTCCAAATTACAGCCAGTCCTAGCTGTATTTTAAAATGAATTTTGATACAAATAGTCCACCTAACCAGGTTTCTTTAGGGAAAAAGTGTATGCGTTAATCAAGATCACTGTGAATCCCAAGTTCAACTGAAAAATAAATGAATGTAAATCATGTTCTTAATAGGGGATAATGCTATTGTTTAGGCCTATTTACAGTTATAATATTAATAGTTGAATTTTGAAACAAACAAAAATTCAAAATAAGTATGAAGTTTACTGGTACCGTAAAATTTTATTTGAACTGTAAATTAAAAAAAAAGAAAGATAATTCTAAGCTAACCTATTACATAAGTTACATTCATACTCACAATTAGGAAACTGATACAAATTTCTACAATTATATCATCGTACTGCTGTGTCATATAGTGTCTAAAACACAATTTATTAAAATTTTCCATACTATAAGAAAGTCCTTACATCACTAAGACATTCCATAATGAAATGCATTAAAAGAACTCGTGCATTAATTGATAAAATTGTACTGACAATGAAACTAGTTCTAGATTAAAAGAAGAGATCATTTGAGCATTGCGCATTTTACAATATTCTAAGTTTATAGGAGAATGATAATCCCTATCCTCATGATAAAGGGATTATCATTCTCTTACATCGACATAGAAATTTTTTGTTTTGAACTGTAAGTAGGCCTAAACAATATACAGGATAATCCCTTACTAAGAACATGATTTACATTTATTCTTCACAATTAAGAAACATCAAATCCTACAATTTCATTGGTCAAGAGCTCTTTACTATATTCTAATCCTAAACAGATAGCAAATTATAATCAAAATTATAAATACAATTAGCATTAAAGTAACACTTAAGTGGGTTAAGAACACCTAAGGGAATTAAATCTTTAAAAATCAACTGAACGTTTTAATCACATATTATAAGAAAAGAGACATCAAGCTTCTCAACGATCAAAATGAGTGTGTGTCAAACTAACCCGAATAATTCAGTCGTTATATTCCGCTGATCTACGAAGGCTACATAACCTCGTGTGGGAGAAAATCGGACACGGAAAGGGCTTGAATTATTCGAGTTAGTGTCAAACTGATATATATCCAATGAAATTATTCCTGTAAATTGTGTGGTTATTAAAAATTTCTTGAAATTTTATATTTTTGTCAACAGGTCAAAGTAAATACTTTGTCAAAATTTTATGAAAATGAAACGTCCTAAATCTATTTTAGTCAAAGTGTTGGGAACCCCCTTAAGTTTATAATATAGTAATGCATGCTGAAGGGCATTGACGAATCATTTGAGAGTTTTCAAAAAATATATTGTATAGGTTTGTTAGATAAATTGAAAGATGGAAAATACAGATTGCCACTATTGTTTCGTTTGTTGTTTTTATCATAAATGAAGTCGTTAATTTTTTCATTTGAATTGTTTCACATGTTTTCATGTCAGGGCTTTTTAAAGAATTATTATACGGTACGGATTTTCCACATTGTTGAAGGCCATACGGTGACATAATTGCTTTCATCCACGTCAAATAGTTAACAAATGATAGGTGTCTCATTGGCAATCATACCACATCTCTACATTTTAATAGAGAAATTACGGCCACTCATTTGAAACATTAAATAAACACTTATGTTCGTCGGAAACGGAAAGAAGATATAAGATATGAAAATCAAACTTTAACACTATTAACCGGACTTTCTACATGTATTTCCTAGAAAATATTGATTCTTTTTTCTAAGTTAATTGTGTACAGTTATGTTGATTTGTCTACTTGTTTTTATCACGATTAAACATATCATTGAATGTGCATTATTGGAATAAGGATCAACATAATTTATGGTGATTTCTTGAACATTCGTTCTGAAGGTAAGAAATATACAAATTTTGAGACATGTATGCAGTTCATTTGTGTGACATTTCATCAAAATTTAGAAAATTCTGTGGTTTATTTTTTAAACGAGTGTTTTAACAGATATAGAGTATTTTATATTTTATTAAATTTTTTCAACTAATTTAAAAACGGGAACGATGTTCCCAATTTATTCTGGAATCGACCCTTTAGCTATACAACTACAGGTGTACAAACAACGCGAAGCGTTATACGTAAAGTATTCGTATATTGTCTCCTGGTATCTGGCTACTCTTGCAAGCGAACGGTTCTATTCGAAGCGTTATAAGTAAAGTGTTCGTATATTGTCTCCTGGTATCTGGCTGTTCTTGTAAGCGAACGGTTCTATTCGAAGCGTTATACGTAAAGTGTTCGTATTTTGTCTTCTGGTATCTGGCTACTCTTGCAAGCGAACGGTTCTGTTCGAAGCGTTATAAGTAAAATGTTCGTATATTGTCTCCTGGTATCTGGTTACTCTTACAAGCGAACGGTTGTATTCGAAGCGTTATACGTAAAGTGTTCGTATATTGTCTCCTGGTTTCTGGCTACTCTTGCAAGCGAACGGTTCGATTCGAAGCGTTATACGTAAAGTGTTCGTATATTGTCTCCTGGTATCTGGCTACTCTTGCAAGCGAACGGTGTTTTTCGAATCGTTATACATAAAATGTTCGTATTTTGTCTCCTGGTATCTGGCTACTCTTGCAAGCGAACGGTTCTATCCAAAGCGTTATACGTAAAGTGTTCGTATATTGTCTCCTGGTATCTGGCTACTCTTGCAAGCGAACGGTTCTATTCGAAGCGTTATACGTAAAGTGTTCGTATATTGTCTCCTGGTATCTGGCTACTCTTGCAAGCGAACGGTTCTATTCGAAGCGTTATACGTAAAGTGTTCGTATATTGTGTCCTGGTATCTGGCTACTCTTGCAAGCGAACGGTTCTATTCGAAGCGTTATACGTAAAGTGTTCGTATACTGTCTCCTGGTATCTGGCTACTCTTGTAAGCGAACGGTTCTATTCGAAGCATTATACGTAAAGTGTTCGTATATTGTCTCCTGGTATCTGGCTATTCTTGCAAGCGAACGGTTCTATTCGAAGAGTTATTCGTAAAGTGTTCGTATATTGTCTCCTGGTATCTGGCTACTCTTGCAAGCGAACGGTTCTATTCGAAGGATTATACGTAAAGTGTTCGTATTTTGTCTCTGGCTACTCTTTGGTGAATTGTTTATATCTATTTACGTAAGCTCCCTTTCGATTTTTATAAATTTTGGATTTTACGTTTCCGAGTTATGGGGTTTTATTCATAAAAAAAGGGATTTTCCAGTTTTCAGACAATAACTCAAAAATGCTTTGAGCAGTGTTCATGAAACTTTGGTGAATTGTTTATATCTATTGATGTGAGCTCCCTTTTGATTTTTATAAATTTTAGATTTTACGTTTCCAAGTTATGGGGTTTTATTCAGTTAGAAAGGGGGATTTTCCAGTTTTCAGACAATTACTCAAAAATGCTTTGAGCAGTTTTCATGAATTTTTGGTGAATTGTTTATATCTATTGACGTGAGCTCCCTTTCGATTTTTATGAATTTCAGATTTTACGTTTCTGAGTAATAGTGTTTTATTCATTAAAAAAGGGGGATTTTCCAGTTTTCTGACAATAACTCAAAAGTTCTTTGAGCAGTTTTCATGAACATTTGGTGACTAGTTTATAACTATTAGAATAACCTCCCTTTAGTTTTAAATAAATTTTGATATGACATTGAGGAGTTATGGAACTTTATTCTTTGAAACACAGACGGGCGTATCATGCGTTCATGGCGCAGCTCTTTACTATTTTCCGACATTAAATTAAACGAGCTATCTCCTCGTATTTTCTTTTTAACTTCTATTGTTTAGGTATTTTCCTTTTCACGCTAAAATTTTTCCATAAAAAAAAAAACGCAAAAAAGCTCTGACCCATATGTTTTTTTATATCTTTTCTTTTTGATAGCATGATATAATCAACTTATTGGAAATTTATTAAAAACATTTGATCGTTTTGTTTTATTCACCTACCTTAAGTGTTTCTTGTGTAATTTTTATCAGTATATGTACCGTTTATTATTCAGAATTCTCTATGACATTTGTAGTCTCGGGGTGATTAAGACATTTGTAGTCTCGGGGTTATTCCGACATTTGTAGTCTCTGGGTGATTAAGACATTTGTAGTCTCGGGGTGATTAAGACATTTGTAGTCTCGGGGTGATTAAGACATTTGTAGTCTCGGGGTGATCAAGACATTTGTAATCTCGGGGTGATTAAGACATTTGTAATCTCGGGGTGATTAAGACATTTGTAGTCTCGGGGTGATTAAGATATTTGTAGCCTCGGGGTGATCAAGACATTTGTAGTCTCGGGTGATTAAGACATTTGTAGTCTCGGGGTGATTAAGACATATGTAGTCTCGGGGTGATTAAGACATTTGTATTCTCGGGATGATTAAAACATATGTTGCCTCGGGGTGATTAAGACATTTGTAGTCTCGGGGTGAATAAGACATATGTAGTCTCGGGGTGATTAAGACATTTGTAGTCTCGGGGTGATTAAAACATATGTAGTCTCGGGGTGATTAAAACATATGTAGTCTCGGGGTGATCAAGACATTTTTAGTTTCGTGGTGATCAAGAGCTTGACATATCGTATATATACCTGTCTATTGATTAAAACATATTTGTTACGTTTGGAGGACGTGTTTCTCAACAAACAATCAACATTCCCATGAGAACCAACCTCTTTTTTCCTTCAGACTTCATACAGGAGCTTCTTCAGGAGAATGAAAAGACGCTAGCATTATCCTTTTACTTCACGTTCCGCTAAATAGATGATGTTCTTTCACTATATATTAAAATTTGAGGACTATATTGAATGCATCTATCCCATCAAATTTGAAATGAAGGATACAACTGATACAGTTAAGTCGGCTTAATACATGTAACCTGAATTACTTCTAGAAATTGACAATAAGGGTCGGTTGAAAAATATATTTAACGCCAGAAGAGATGATTCTAGCTTTTTTTATTATGAACTTTCCAATTATATGTAACAACGTTCAAGCAGCGATGCACATGGAATATTTATCTCCCAGGTGATACGACTTTTCAGAGCTTGCATTTACTATCATGATTTCCTTGATAGAGGGTTGCTGCTCACAAAGAAGCTTATAAACAGTTCCAAATGGTGAAGTTGAATCAACCCTCCGAAAAACTTAATGACGCTATCACGAATTGGTTGACTCCTTTTGTCGAATGTGACCTACCAAATTAGACTTTTCACCGGCTTTGCACTTACATGAGCAACACAACGGGTGCTACATGAGAATCAGGATCTGCTAACCCTTCCGGGGCACTTGAGATCACCCGGTTTTGGTGGGGTTCCCGTGTTGCTCACTTTTTAGTTTTCTATATGTTGATTTGTATACTGTCGTTTTTTTTTGCCTCGGCATTGTCAGTACCTTTTCGACTTATGAGTTTGATTGTCAGTACCTTTTCGACTTATGAGTTTGATTATCACTTTTGGATCTTTAGGGACTCTTGTATATAATATTATATACCTAAACCAAAAGGTATTTACAATCAATAATGCCCGTATGAACTTTCTGTAATGTTCGTTGTTATTTTTCCCAAAAAGTCAAAACGTCAACGTACTTCTACTCTTTATCACAGATTAATCAAAAGAGAAATTTGAAAATATATGAAATGATTAGATAAAACGAAAACTATCACTCCAATACAAAATGTAAATAATCACACGAAGAGAGAAATCTGAAAAATAATGCAAAAAACCCTCATAGTCTAAATAAAGTATTGCCGTTTATTATTATTAAGCAAATCTTCTCGTAGGCCATGGTACCAGGGTTAGAGGTAGACAGTGTCTCTACGATGCACCGTAAAACGATATCCTAGATCCATACGAGCCAGAAAACATAGTTAAGGGGGAAACAGGTGTGTGTATATACTCGTTCGGGTCTAGTGCATGTGATACGGTTCATAGTAGTTACGTCACGTGAAATATTTGACTTTCAATGTTGAGTAGACAACGATCATAAACAGTGAGTTACACGACAATCTCTCGGTATAGTGTCCATGTTCAGATGACAATTTGAATATAAAGCATTTATTTATTTATATGCAATCTGTTGTAGGATTATGGCCACCAATTGGAATATTTGTAGTGTTTGTGATAATCTTCAAATTACTAAATATTCAGAAGTTTGGTGTTCCGAATGTGACGAAGGACTATGTGGAGAGTGTAAGGATCATCACGCTGTTTCCAATGCATCAAACAGCCATGAAACCGTTTCCATCACCGAATACAGGAAGTTACCGACCAAGGTCCTGGAAATCGCTCAGACCTGCAAACTTCATAATGAGAAATTCGAACTTTTCTGTAGAAAACACGATAGTCCATGCTGTAAGAAATGTGTTGAATCTCACAACGATTGTAAGAGTTTAACCGACATAAATGAACTCATAAAGAACGTCAAAACTTCAAATGCCTTTTACGAATTCGAACAAACCCTGCTGGAAGTCGTCGAGAATATTAAACGACTCAACACTAACCAGAAAGAAAATTTAACATCGCTAGAAAACAAGAAAAGAAAAATTGAAGCAGAAATAAAACAAACCAGGACAAACATTAATATTCACCTCGATAAACTCCAGGATGGTTTACTGAAAGAATTAATGACAGTTGAAGAAAAAGAAAAAAGTAAAATACAAAATTTGTTGACTTCTCTTCAAAATAAGGAAAAGGGTATCAATGAACTTCAAGAAAACATTGCCAGTATTAAACAACATGCGTCAGAACTTCAAACATTTTTGGCTATGAAACTTATCGAAAAAGACATTGAAGTCGAAGAAAAATTTATTCAATCGATTACCAAAACGGACACCACGAATCAAGTCAATATTTCCTGTAAAATTAACAAGTCGTTACAGCAAATCACGGCTAGTGTACAGACGTTTGGAGAAATTAATGTCAGTTCTGTTCGACGTGATTTGTCCATTCAAAAAAGGAAGGATCGCCAAGCCCAGCTTATGGTTGCTCTTCCAATCAGAAATATAGATAACCTGACACTGACGTTACAGAAACGTATCAATACAAAGTTGTCAAATGTCCGAGGTTGTTCACTTCTACCCGATGGTAGGATGGTATTCTCCAGTTATCTCCAACAAAAAATAAGAGTACTCAAATCGAACGGATCAAAAGATTTTGTAATAAATAAAATCGGTCAGACGTTTAATGTGGTATTTATCGATGATGATTCTATTGCTGTAACATCTGGTGGTTCAAATATGATAAATGTTATCGACACAAAGACCAAAAAACTGAAGAAAATAATTCCAGTACATTCAGACAATGATGGGGCAGTGCACAAAGATGGACATTTGATTTATTGTGCTAGGGAGAAAGGACTGCAGATGGTCAGTCTAAGTAATGAATCCATTACCAATGTTACTTCTAACAAACTTTCTGTCTTTGCGTACGTTACTGCATTCGGTGACAAACTGTTCTACACAAACTATAACCATGACAGTGTAATCTGCTGTGATTACCATGGTAACATACTGTGGACGTTCTGTGATAAAAATGTTCTGCTGTCTCCACTAGGTATCTCTGTAGACAATGATGGTATCGTGTATGTAGTGGGAGGTGATACTCACAATGTGGTCGTTATCTCTCCTGATGGACAAAGCTGTAGACAACTTGTATCCAGTGATGATGGACTGAATCTACCGCATGTTCTGCACTATGACCAATCAACTAACAAATTGTTAGTTGCTAATCACCTCGCGACCGCGTTCTTGTTCGATGTTAAACG
This sequence comes from Mytilus coruscus, assembly GCA_017311375.1. NCBI lineage: Eukaryota > Metazoa > Mollusca > Bivalvia > Mytilida > Mytilidae > Mytilus > Mytilus coruscus. The sequence continues at coordinate 58,028,260 of CM029603.1, read as the reverse complement.
ATAAGTAGTGGTGTTTAATATTCCTAGTACACATCGTATCGCTATTTAGTAGAATCCGGAAAAAAAACAGTCACTTAGACAACTTCCTGTGTGTGTCAAGTGTCGCAAAAAACAAAGATCATCAGTAATGAGCTAAGGGGGAAAAAGTTAAAAAAAAGTGAACATGTTGATATTCTAATAGTTTATGATCCAATTTTTTTGAAGCAAAAATTAGAGTCATAAAAATGCTTTTTTAAGTGTTTATGATGGTTTTAAATTTTTTATGCACAATACATTTTTTAAACAGGCCCAGATAGCTTCAACTGGCTTGTGACGTATTGAAAAAATTGTATAATTTCAGAACTTATCCGGATTGGAATAAATAGCGATAAGGTGTATTGCCTAACCTACACAAACACTGCGTTGATCTAGATTTTTGGCTCGATTTCAAATAAATCATTTGGTGTGGTAATGTCAGAACTATGGCAGTTGTTTTTCACTTGTTCCTTTGATTGAGAGCTTTTGATTTTGTCAGTTTTTATGGACCTCCCCCTTTTGAATTTGCCTTGAAGTTCCGTATTAGTTTTTTGCTATACTTTTTTGTTCAAACTTTTGTATTAAATTTTGAATGTTAATTTAAACCATTATATGTTTATATAGTTTTTTTTACACAGATATTAAATTTATCGTGTCATCGTACGTATTAGCAGATTTATCTCGTGATTGCATACATGTACATGTACGTAATAAAAGATGCCCCTGTTGATATTGTTCATGATAACAGATGTCCCACAGGATTTCATGTATATCAAAACAGATGTCCCACGTGTTACACTTCATACACTAGAAATACTTGTTAGGCAGCAATTGCAGTATGAAGTTGTTCGCGTTGTCCGATCAGAATTAACCATGTATTTTTTAATGCATTCATGTGTTCGATAATATGTTTTAGGTCCCTTGATCATACAGCTTTTAACGTGTTTTGTTCTTGATTTTTAAGTTTTAAGGTTAAACCAGGAGTTCAAAACATTCAAACACGCCCGAAAGTAAAAGGTGTATTCATTTGCTTCTTACTTTAGCATATTTCTGTTTTTAATTTCAAGATACTTTTATCAGAATCAGAAATTTAGATCATTGATGCGTTTATCAGATAGTACGTTGTCATCCTTCCAAAGAATTGTATAAAAGGGAATTTATGAGGATGCATCTTCATGTAAAAAAATCATTACACTTTATCAAATCAGTTGTTATTTTACTTCTTGTCCATAATTATATAAAATGGATTATATGATGCATGGATACTATGCTACATGTAGCAGGTGGATATTATATTTTAGATCCGTGTATCCATCCTTTCGTCCGTCCCTGCCAAATTCAAAACTTATATTTAAAATCATATATCAAATTAGGAATTGACCTGGGTTTAGTGTTTCAATGAACATGGAAATGTGAGACTATGAGGCGGATGGCACGATGTATCATGTACACTTATGCTTGTTTCATATGTTTTGCATATACATGTTTGTGTGTCTTAAATTTTCATTACCGCCTCGGTTGTCGCGTTTTTGTGTGCTAGCCTCTAGTGAGGGAGGTTGTAGGTTCGACCATTGGCCGGGTAAAACCGAAGATTTACTGTACGCGGCATGTAGGAGTAAGAGCAAATACTGTCGGCCCGCAGTCAGAATAATGTGTTCGAGAAAGGAGATATGTCGATCGGCTTCCTGCGGACTGTTACCTTGTGACATGTGTGACCTACATGTAGCACGTTAAAGATCCGTCTCAGCGTGTCGGTGTAATACAAAGCATGTCTCATATTCATATCACAGTAACATGTTCTCGTCCTGACTTCACATTTAACTTGCCACAGGACGTTGCACAGTCATTCATCCATTTATCTTTAATATTCATTATCTACCCACTAAAAACTATATATATAATTGAAGTCCTACATCTTGTCGATACTATTTCGGCGGTGAACAAGGTCGTGATCTCCTGCATCGAAAAGGTATAAAAAAAATAGCTTGTCGTTTTTACTGCATTGCGCATAGAAATCTTATTATCTTATTTTATTTTCTATGTTTCTGACTTATGACAAATGCACTTCACAGATTCAGCGACCACCTATAAATTGTTTATCAATAAGATGAATATAAATTGCTTAATAATATGTGATATAATATATTTCAAGTGATATAAAAGATTTTGCGTGGTAACGTGTTTTGTATTTGGACTCGTATAGTATTGTTAATCGTCATTCCTGTTAAACGAAATGACACTAATCGAACACACCTTCTAAAATACAATAATTTATTTAGGAAATTTGTTTATTTAAGAATTTTATCATAAGAACAAAATACTTTTTTTGCATGAACCCCCTGAGGGGTCACGCCTATATATTGGTGAGTTTTGGTAGCCATTCGGATATTTGCGGAAACAAGATTCTCGGAACTTCTCAAAAAAGTTCGATTATTTATACAGGTAGTTATCTATGTATTTGATACGGTACTTCTATGGGTAGACTACCACGTAGCATTTTATATTTCAACACTCAAAATTCATTTGTAGATCGGATAGTAAAGAAATAAAGACTAGGTTGCAGTCAAAAAATCATTTATACGTTAGAACCTATTTGCCTTTTTACAAAAATATGTGTTTTTGATATTGCAAAATAAATGTTTATCAAATATCAAGTATTATGATAACGCAATTATAAATATAATTCATGTTTTGAAACGGTCCCTGTACGTGTTGTGTGTGTATTTTTAATACAGAGCGTTGTTATACATTGTTACAATAAACCTCGGAATAGTTTATTAATAAATAATGTCCCAGAATAAACTGATTATTTCAGAGCGTTTATCACGTGATATTTTGTATTCAATCATAGCCTGGGAAAATATCGGAAAGCATGAAGAAAATGATCAAAACGGTATTTCTGTAATAAAATGAAATAAATATTTATCTTAGGTCGGATACAGAGTGGTCGAAAAGCAGATAGATAATTAAACAAAAGGATTTTTCTGTCAAAATATTTCATTTCATTAATAGATACTACGAGACCAAGAGAATATTCATTAAAATTATTAAGTTTAAACTGAGATTAAATTTATTCTTAATAGAATATATACTAGTCAACAAAAGTAACGATATACAAGTTTGAACTCCAATTTATCATAAAATATAATAAATAGGAAAAACTGTTAAATTATCCAATGAAAAACATTCATTTGCAAAGCAAATGCATATGATTAAAAGAATCTGACCAAATTGGAAAGTGAGAAAATACAGTGTAATTGAATATAGGGGTCAAATTAATTTGCGGAAAATTATGACAAAAGTCGGCACTGATCATGAATTTCGAAGATGAGAATTAAGTATTCAAATATCTGCAAAGGCATTCAAGATTTTAAGTAGTCCATGTTTAAGCTTAAAGTTTTAGTTCCAATATCAATTTTTGAATTTTTGGGTGAAAATACGATTTCTGAAATAACAAAAATTGAAAAAAGAAATTTCGTATTTGCCTTAAATCAATGGTTTTGATAAGAATATAACACTCTGTAAATATTAGATCAATTGGGCAATTATTTACCTTGGTACAGTGTATCCAATTTCATTGTATATGGAAAATGCATTGCCTTGTATCGTTTCTTTTGTTGACTAGTATAATTATTAACATGTTATATATACGTGTATTATGTCCCACAGGTTTGAACAGTGAATATATTTATGAAAATTATATGCAACATATGAGCACCAATAAGCAGGAATGTTTCGAAATTTTGGGTCCTCAATTCCTTTCAACTTCGTACTTTGTTTGGCCTTTTTAACTTTTTTTATTCGAGCGTCACTGATGAGTCTTCTGTAGACTGAACTCGCGTCTGGCGTACAGCATTTTAATCCTGGCATCTTTTTATATCTACGTATTTTTTATATCAATTGGTTCTTTTGAGAGTATGTTCAGGTATTCATAAAACTTCTGAAAATAAGATATTCTTTAAAACCAAGTGTTTCTGTAGAATGTTTGGGTTGATTTAAGTAACTTCAGGAAATCCTTTAAATTTGAGATGTTTTATGAGACCAATATAATTGACAGTATATACGAGGTCCCAATGAAGCTGGTGTGTTACTCTCATGAAAAATATACGAAACCTTCTTACAAGTAGCATGCCATAGGGTTTCACTTCACATGGACATTGGACCTTGAATTTATCTATCAAACATCAACCATGAGTACAGACAGCTTCAATAACGAGTATAAGAATAAGGAAACAAAGTATGTAGATATGATACTAGTAGATAAAATAAATGCATCCAGATTATAAAGCAATTTGAGTGCTTAAATTTATATTACGATTGGTTTGTGCAATTTCCATTAGACATCCGGTTTACAGAAACTGGGATTTGCAATAGGATTATGAAAAAAGTATGTACACTCTCAAGTAATATATAAAATAGTCAAGCCTAAAATTTAAATTCAAATAGTAGCAGTATATATACACTTTTATATTCACGACTATCCAACATTGCTTTCAATTGACTTGTGCAAGAATCTACACACAATTGCATATTTTCAATAAGGGTGTTTAAACATCATCATTATCTTATTCTATTCTAAGTCAATTATTTCAAATCAAAAGCAAACAAAAATTCAGCAACAATGTTTTGGTGACAAGTCAGCGGTCTCGGGTTCACATTATGCTTTTCTTTTTTTTTTTTTTAGAAAACAACTTGTTTCCAACATTGTAAAAAAAAACGTGTATTCGTTCTCGCAGTAATGTTGTCTTGTTGCGTACTCACACACTAGTTTTACTCGGATGGTATAGATGTCTTTATGTAGTGTTTTAAGATCCAGATTCTCAATGAAGAATTTGGTGACATATATGAGTTTTGAATGTATTAATAACTTATTTTAAAAATCTAGAGTTTACTAAACAGCGTGGTCACTCGGTCATCCTTTGGGGCCGTATATCTACCTATGATGCCTGTTAACTCATTTTCATTTTTGTTGGGGGTGGGGCATTCGTCTACCGTTGAAAAAAAAGGATAGGTTAGAGTGGTAATAGCTTACCGTAAGGTTTTAATCATGGTTCAACTGTATTCTAGTGACTTTTATCCTTGCCATAGATCAATCTTATTCAAATGGACGTAACTTTTCAGCAAGGTTTACAGTCGAGCGGGAAAAGTCAAGAGTGGACAATATTTCTATACCCAAGTCAACCCTTTGGGTTCGAATAAAAGGGGATAAGGGTAAATATTGATGAGACAACAACCCAACGACACAGACAATCAAGACATTAAGAGTCAACATGCAGTTTTTTATAGTAGAGAGACCCCTATACAAAATATCAAGCTAAAACGGTCCCATTTATGAATAAAGTAAGGAGCTAAGTTAATATTACCTATCATTGAAGATATCCCAACAGGCACAGAAATATTTTGTGTGGATGAAAAGTTTAACCATACCATTTTCATAATCTCAATCAGTGGAAATCAAATAACATGAAATAAAAATCAGTACAAGAAAAATACTTCATTATGTATTTACGGTAGAGTAGATGATGAACGTGGATGATGTCTCATGTCCAGTGACAAATTCATGTTCCGGACGAGAACATGTAAATGTTATATGAATATAAACCCTGTTCTAGACCGATACAGTGAGAAAGATTTTTAATGTGCTAGTTCACAAGGTAACAGTCCGCATTAAGACATGTAAGCCACTCGGGCATACCAGTCTTTGTTTTAATTATTAATGCCACTTGCTTAGCGGAGGAACAGCAAGTTCAAATTTTGACGTCGTTAGTTTGGCCCGGCCGGGTTCGAACCACGACCTCCCGCACTAGAGGCAAAATCATTTCCGCGAGAAATCCGAAGCTGTCAGAAAATAGAATATCATACCAAAAACTAAAGTGCAATAAATAATCCAATCTCAAAGAACTCTCCTTTTATTTAAGCCAGCAAAAGTATTCAACCAATTGATATCATTGAAAACTTCACTTGAATGACGATGGTCGACTTCAGAGTAGATTTCATGCACGAAGTCTTTCTGTACATTAGGTACTCTTGCAGCAATTAATTTAGGGATCCGTGTGCGACCAGCTGTTGTAAGGCTAAATTTCTGTTTTTATCCAATATACCCTCATTTTTCAGTGGCATTCCAAGTTCCATGTCCATCCTCTCAGTCGACCTTTTATATTTGCTATAAAAGGCCTACCTATTGTATTTATAATTAATGTGTTCTCGTTATGAACATACATGAAATATTTGCCACAGGACGTAAAACAAACAACATTTATCAAACAAACTCATAAATAATTCCATGTAAACAATATACGAAGGCAAGATTTGCACAATGCTATAAAGTAATATTTCCATGTATCCGTTTCTCCGCAGTATGAAAACCACTACATAGATAAACAGTAATAGCAACTTCTTTTTAATTTTTTTCTTTCGTTCTTAGATCTACTGTTCACGATCTATCATATGAGATTTTGTCAATTTATTATGGAACTAAGACATAGAATAGATTTTCACGGGATGATTTCTTATTAAAATACACCTGTGACGTAAATCTTTTGTTCAAACTCTCCATTATTTTTCAGGAATGGAGAGTTATTTTCTATTGTTCATCTTCATTCATCCGGACGTTTTGCCCTAAGTATATTTCCTTGGGCACTTTCGTAAAAAGTGTTCACCCATGGGAATAATTTTAAAGGACGTAACGTGATATTGAATGAAGATGAAATCTTACTAAAACGACTGATACTGGATTTTTTTTAATTGGGATCGTCGTAATACAATGAACACTAAATATCTCATTATTAAAAAACAGCTTTTATTTGCGAGTCGTAATTCCATCGTGTAAAATATAGTATCGCATTCACTAAAATTCAACAATATAATCCACAATTTGTTTTCCGATGCAAATCTTGGCTGAATTTTTGTCACGGATAGTACCCATAAAAACGAATATTTTCCATTGAGTCCCATTCCTCTTCTGTGCATCTACAAAATATCAAATGTGTTAACTGTGTGTGAGTCAGTGAATTCTATTGTAATATTGAACACAATAACATTGTGGTTTAAAAGAATAAATAGTCAAAGAAACTGAAATGGTCAAAATGGCGTATTCGGTATTTTATTTGATTGTTCGTTGTTATAATTTAAATATAGTACTAATGAATACAATTTGAGGGGGTATGCATAACATTTGAATAAGGCTTGTGTTAAATATTGGGCGGGGTTTTTGTTCAATTTTCAACAGAAACGCGTAACATAATCGAATTCATTCACTGTTGTTATATGTCCAGTGGCAAATATAACAGTTATATCGGCAGTGCAAATAAACGTCGTTAATCTTGAAATAAATGTTTAAATGAAATTAAAAGGTAGTTGCCCACTTAAATTAAATACACACAAAACGGAATCCAGAAATGCTTTTAATCATGCGGATTTTTGTTTCTAAAACTTTTTTGCTTCCTTTCTGATAATTGGGAAGAATGAAAAATACTTTCAGTTTGCTTGTATTGCTATTTAAAAAACATGCATAAAAGTTTTGTTCGTTGTAATTAGCAAAGGGAAAGAAAGACAAAATGTTGGGTTGTGCATGAAATACACATTTTGTTTTCGATATGACTTAAAATCGAGCACACCGTTATAGTTAAATAACCTATACTAGAGTGTTACATACCTGGAAATTCATTCTAGTTGTGCCATTTCATTTTTCACATACGATTCTACATCCAATATTTATCAAACCAAAAACACACATAATCCACTAACATATATGCATAAATACTAGTTTTTTTACTCTCCCGAAATACCACTTAAAGACACAAATAAATATCCTTTCAATCCCACTACAAGAAAGACGTGCGTATCCAATGACTTTAAACATAAATCTGAATGAACTTTATTCAAGATCTTTTTATAGTAATTATTCTACTGTTCATAAATACTTCGTTAAGTGAGTAGATGGTCAGCTTGATCTTAAATTTTGCCTGAGGATTCTTGGGTACAACATGGGGAAAATGAAAAGAAAACCATTACAAAATTAGATAAAATTCTTTAAAATGTTATAATCTGAAGATTTGTTTTCATATTTAAGGTGTATTTTAAGTTAGCGAAAGTCCTCTATAACGTAAAGACGTGTCAAGGAAATAACAGTGTTTACTTTCATGTAATACATTGTATTTCAATTTAAGAACGATTGTCAATCTTGCCAACATATCTCATCTATAACAGTTTTGAGCTAGCCACTCAAACCTACTTTACTTGATTCTAAATATATTACAATTACTAGTAGGCCTTTTCAATACGATTTTATTCATTGAGGTTAACAGGCACAGTTTTGAATTAAGACAAACAAACAAAACAATATTTATTAATCAATCGGACTGGACAGAGATTGCATGTCAAGTAGTACAGACAAAGAACATAATCAAAACCAAAATGAACATTTATCTGAATATTCTTAAGGACCCTGTGCATCTAGGTCTGTTTGATTAGAAGTTGTGTTACAATCTGTTTAAATTTTAATTGTTGGCGAGATTTACTTAAATATTTGCCACTGAACGTCCAGCAAATATCAATAAAAAATCCATACATGAAAATTTATCTGAATATTCTTAAGGACCCTGTGCATCTAGGTCTGTTTGATTAGAAGTTGTGTTACAATCTGTTTAAATTTTTAATTGTTGGCGAGATTTACTTAAATATTTGCCACTGAACGTCCAGCAAATATCAATAAAAATCCATACATGAAACGGAAATTACAGAAAATAGCCATTGGATATCATATAAATAACACATAGCTGAGAGGGCAGACTGTTACCCGAGAAAACATTGTCAACCGCGGCGAAGCCAAGGTTGACAATGCTTTTTCGAGGGGTACCAATCTGCTCTATCACCCTCTCAGCTATGTGTTATTTAATTTATTATACTGAATGTCCTATCATTATTGTCTTTTACAGATGAATTTTATTTAAAAGTATTTTCTATGACGTCACGTACATAACAACGTTACGGGTATTAGAAAAATCAACAGAAGTGAAGCAAGATGTTTTATTTTTTATTTTGACAGTCAAATAATAAAATATGAGCCAAAACTTAAGCATTGTCTTTAATTACTTGATGTAAATTCAATTCATTGTCCTTTAAATTATCGATTTTTGATTGGTCTGGACGAGAGGGTGACATTCAAAAAATTGTCTCCCGCTCAGCCATGGGATAGAGTAAATTATCTCCTCGTATTAGCCAATCAAAATCTGGCATTTTAACGTGAAGTATAATAAATTGCATTAACGATAATTTTGTCTCCCTCGTATTAGCCAATCAAAATCTGGCATTTTACGGAAGTATAATAAATTGCATTAACGATAATTTTATGATATTGAAATGTCATTCATTTTGTTTAGTACGATTCACCAATCAGAATGAAAAATAATGATTTGATATATATATATCATCATCATTATCTTATTCTATTCACAGTAAATTATTTCAAATCAAAAGCAAACAAAAATTCAGCAACAATATTTTGGTGACAAGTCAGCGGTCTCGGGTTCACGTATTTTTTTTTTTTTTTTTTTTTTAAAGCAAATTGTTTCGAACATTGTAAAGAAACGTGTATTCGTTCTCGCAGTAATTGTTGTGTACTCACACACTAGTTTTACTCGGATGATATAGATGTCTTTATGTAGTGTTTTAAGGTCCAGATTCTCAAATAAGAATTTGGTGACATATAATTATGAGTTTTGAATTTATTAATAACTTATTTTTAAAATTTAAAGTTTACTATACAGCGTGGTCACTCGATCATCCTTTGAGGCCGTATAGCTACTTATGATTGTCTTTTTTGTTGTTGTCATAAAACTCTGGCACTGTCTTTCGCTTATCTGCTTAAAAGGAGATGCTAATGCGATTTATGAACGTTTTTTTTCATTATTTTTATCAATAATTCTATTGAGTTTCAACTATTTCTAAAACTAGACATTCGGCCACTTAGAAGGCGAACTATTAACTGTCAAAGTAACATAATGAGCTTACAATAGATTATATACCAAGCATTATTTACATAATTGCTATACAAATCATTCAAAATATTCGGCATTTAAAAAAATCGGGTTTTATGTTGTGGTTTAGCTAAACACATTCTTTCTTCTATCAGAATCCATTACGTTTCTTAATTATGGAACGTTCATCTGCATAGTATATTGAAAACAAATTGTCATAATCAAGACCACGAGATACAACTCAAATCAAGCGCTATGATAAGTATGGGATACTTGTATATACGTGATCTTATGATAATGCGAATTTTAAACGGGAATCTTGAGAATCACGTGATGATTAAAAACATTATTGTACATGATATCTATCATTTTAAATCCCTAAAATTATATGATGTTGACGAAGTTCTAGCGTCATTCTCAATTCTATTTGAATATTTAGTTTAAACTTGAACGACGTACTTTTCGTATGCCGGTACAAAATCAGAAACCTTGTCAGTAGTTGCTGTATACCAGTTCCATGTCCGTAACCTCGTCAGTAGTTGCCGTATACAAGTTCCATGTCCGTAACCTCGTCAGTGGTTGCCGTATACCAGTTCCATGTCCATAACCTCGTCAGTAGTTGCCGTATACCAGTTCCATGTCTGTAACCTCGTCAGTAGTTGCCGTATACCAGTTCCATGTCCGTAGCCTCGTCAGTGGTTACCGTATACCAGTTCCATGTCTGTAACCTCGTAAGTAGTTGCCGTATACCAGTTCCATGTCCGTAACCTCGTCAGTAGTTGCCGTATACCAGTTCCATGTCCGTAACCTCGTCAGTAGTTGCCGTATACCAGTTCCATGTCCGTAACCTCGTCAGTAGTTGCCGTATACCAGTTCCATGTCCGTAACCTCGTCAGTAGTTGCCGTATACCAGTTCCATGTCCGTAACCTCGTCAGTAGTTGCCGTATACAAGGTCTATCTCTGTAACCTCGTCAATACATATACTATTATAAAATGTATTTGCTATTTACTACCAATTCCAAGTTTAATATCTACGGCGGTTAATGATATATTAGGAACGACCATTTAACTTCCAGGGGATGGGGTTATGGTTTTCCTAATCTGTTGAAAAATATTCTGGTCAAGCAGATGACAAAAATAAAATTCTAAATGCAGATTCCCCCATACCTTATAGTGTTAAATTAAAAAAAAAGAATAGATTGATAGCGTCGAAAACAAAATAATTTGTTCGCGCTATGCGCGAAAAATTTTTGACCAAGAAAAAAACCATACCCCTTCCCCTTTTAAATGGTGGCTCCCTTATATAGATACTCTCAGTATATTAATTAATAAATCAGTGACCGCCGTGAATAGTAAACTGGGAATTAATTCTCCAGTCATAAAATCTTTCACAAAATTCATCCTACATACTTTCAACGACGTTTAAATACCCGCGATTTCGCGGTGTGTTCTAGAAAAGTTGAATTCTTTAATTTGTCATTTTACGTGATGCCGGCTAACAAATTGGACCTCGTTATCTTAGTAGTATAGATAGATATATCGCCGTATTATATTCAATATTTTATGAAGGAGTATATGTAACCCTTTTTGTTTTTAAATAAATATTATTAAAATTAAGGGCTTTTAATACCATGTGACACGGTTGCTCGATAACGGAGGAATTTACTAAGAGAAGAAGTGAAATTTACTATTGGTATCGGTATCGGATTCGACCCGGAACTTGTTAATTATTGGTAATATTAATTATGTGGAAAACAAAGTGGCCTGGAGTAGTGTAATTTGTAATCAACACCATTGTCCTATATACGTTATATATATAGTTGAATTTTTTATTCTTCGTGTTTACGTCATGCCGGCTAACAAATTGGACCTCGTTATTTTAGTGAATGAATGAATGATTTTATTCTCATAAGGTCCGTGTAACACTTATCAATTCAAAATTTCAAAAGTTTTCAAATTTTAGATTATTGGAATTTTGATCAAAGATTAAAATATAAAATTCCAAATTTTAAAAAGCTTTGAAATTTTGAAATTTTCGAATCGTGCTTACAGGTACCCTCTTTTCGCCCTTTTCTATTTTTGATATCTTATATAAGATTGTTGAAAATTTAGATCTTGAATTATTGTAAAGACATGTATCCATTAAAGAAACCAGAGTGTTGACCTTGTTTAGCTTTAGTGTTAATTTGGTTGCTGTCTTATTTATAATACCCTACATCAGATCTCCTTTTATTTACACAAATAACTCTGGCAAAATCCTTAAATATTTTGCAGTGGCTATTTTGACGGCTCTAATTAAAATATCTTAGTTAAAGCCGGCAAAATAGCATATTTCTATTTTGCTGGTTTTTCGTAAAGAGTGAATTTTAATATTTACTTTTGAAAAGTACTACGCAAATGTGCATTTTCAACATAAAAGAATCAAATTATTACTCATATATAAATAAGATAATAGTTACAATATTTGAGATACATATACTCGTTTAAAACATTTATGAGTTCAAGTGAAAATAAGAATTTGTAAAAAGAAATAAAGATGGAAATATTGAGCATCCATTTGTAGCAATGAAATCATATCAAAACATGTAGTTGAAATTACTTCTAAAATCAGTCGCAGTCTAATGCTATACATGTATGCATAAGAATAAAATCTCAGATTTTTAGCTGTATGTTGTAAAAATAAAAGTTAAAATCTCATTGCATATAAATTTGATAGAACATTATACAATCTAACAAAATCAATCACATAGTTTCAAAATCAAAACATTTTAAATTAAAATTTTAAAAAAGCTTTTTACTGGCAAAATTGGTTTCTGCTTAGCGCCGGCAAAATCGCCACTGCCTAAATATTTTTACATGTATGTATATATATGTTTGAAAGCAGGTATATATATATATATATATATATATACAAGTCTAAATTGAAAACAACGTTCAAACCTATGATTGCGTTGGATTAAAATTGCAATTTTATACCTGTGCATGTAAAACAAATTTCTTGGTAGAGGGTCTAAATACAGCACAAACAACATTTTCCAAAAGACCAAGATAGTGAAAAGTATATTTTAACAAAACGCATTTGACTAACAGGTCGAACAACGGATGTTCTTAAACCCTGCCGACTGCCATTGGCGATTGCCAAATAAATTGATCACCAGTACAAAATGGATCTTAATATTAGTTTAATACCAAACAGAAAACAATAAACTTGTGGAAAAGATGGTATACCACAAACATGAGGTGCGAATTTTTTTATACACCATATCCGGACTTCGACAATTAATGTCTCTTCAGTGATGTTAGGGATCGAAACGGTATTTGGAAGGCCATATAATTTACCTCAATTTAGGATAGACTCTTGAATTTTAAAGAGTCAAAAAGGATGAACGGATCATATAAACCCAAAGGAAAATATAATACAAGCCCAAACGGAAAAATATAAACAAGTCTAAATTGAAAACAACGTTCAAACCTATAATTGCGTTGGATAAAATTGCAATTTTATACGTGTGCATGTAAAACAAATTTCTTGGTAGAGGGTCTAAATACAGCACAAACAACATTTTCCAAAAGACCAAAATAGTGAAAAGTATATTTTAACAAAACGCATTTGACTAACAGGTCGAACAAGGGATGTTCTTAAACCCTGCTGACTGCCATTGGCGATTGCCAAATAAATTGATCACCAGTACAAAATGGATCTTAATATTAGTTTAATACCAAACAGAAAACAATAAACTTGTGGAAAGATGGTATACCACAAACATGAGGTGCGATTTTTTTTATACACCATATCCGAATTTCGACAATTAATGTCTCTTCAGTGATGTTAGGGATCGAAACGGTATTTGGAAGCCATATAATTTACCTCAATTTAGGATAGACTCTTGAATTTTAAAGAGTCAAATAGGATGAACGGATCATATAAACCCATATATATATATATACCTGCTTTCAGACACCTTACGGAACTGAGAAAACCAAGCCACCGGACCTGTAGCGAGGCCTATGTGTGTAAATTATCCTCCCTGCCCGAAAAATGTACCTGTATTAATCGTATCAAGTCTTATTATTTCCCCTTTGAAGTTGACCTTAGAAGTTGACCGTTTTGTCAACATAACTTCATTGTGCCGTGCTGGACGTTGGCGTGATATAAGGCATTCGACGCATGTCTACATCAGTCCACCCTTCTTCTATACTATCTTATATAGACACGGGATAAAAGAACATTAAAATTAATTGAAAATAGGTCATTTGAAGATACCTGTTTTCAGAATCTTTTATGCTTTTGGATTATATAAGTTAGTAGATACTTCTCTTTAATTTGTGTTAACTACAGACAGAAGCATACGCGATCATTCCTATATTTACATGTTTTTTATGAACGTAACATTTGTAAATGGCTCTGAACAATCACGACAGTGTGTTAATCCATATAGAGTAAATTAGTTAAAACACTACGTGTGCTGTTTCGGCTATTTATAGATAAGTGTCCTGTGTAACGATACAGATGAGTGATAACTATAACTTTATTGATAATTTGTAACTCAAGATCTGATCTAAAATACACAGGCAAATTAGTTATGAATACGAAAGTTAAAACAATATTTATATATGATGCAAACACAATTAAATGATGAAGGCAGAACAAAACTCAATTAATTTGAATCACTTTTGCATTTGACCTTGCGTCGTTAAATATTAATTCAATACTTCACTATAAACTTGATTGAACACTTCACTGTCATTTTCATGACCTACTATCATATTTTTTTTCCGGCCTCACTTACGGATACGCTCACATACAATAGATGCATCCCAATATTAACCAATCAGACGTAAAGAAAGCCTTTACATCATACGGAATAAGCTAATATTTACCAATGAGAATTCCTTAACAGATTTATCGCATTATGACGTGCACCGTATGACTAATTAGACCGAGTCTCATGTGACTCGGTAACTTGTGCACAAACAAACTCTCACACAACTGATTAACCTGGTTTCCTTTTATATTCATATCATGATTTTATATAACTTTATTTATCAGATGATTTTAAACAGCTTTTTATATTAATTAAGTGGATTTTTCATACTGAAATAGAGATGAAGGTCTGAATCTGAAGAGGTCCTTCATTTTTATACTCGCTAATTTTGATGCCATTTTTAGGCCCATTATTTCCTATTCTTTATATTTTTGTAGACAATTTTTCTCTATTCATTATTTCAGGCCCTATTTTCTACCAATTCACCCTATGTCTCGACTAGGTTTTCTTTCCTTTTCGTATTATGATTTTATATAATTTTTTATCTGACGATTTTAAACAGCTTTTTTCGTTATGAAGTAAGTGCATATTAAACATATAGATAAGGGTCTGGATAGTGGTCCTTCGACATTTCTCAGTATATTCGTTATTTTCTAAGCCATTTTCTATTTTTTAGCACCCCAAGGTACTTGAGTCTGGATGGGGGTTGGGTCTTCATTTCTGTAATCTGTAATTTTTCAGGCCATTTTCTCTATGCAGTAAAAATATGCTTATTCTGTAAAATTCTTGTGTTCGGGTCCTATATATTATAAAATTTTCCTGTTATATCATAATTTTTACATGATAATTCTTCTTCTTGTTTGTTTCAACCTCCAGTAGATTGTTATTATTGACGAGTGATGGTTGCTTGTGTGTAATCCGCATATTGTGCCTTAAATAGAGCTAATCTTCAACTCGACAGCACACTGAGAATGTAACAAATTGTGACGTAATTCCCGAAAACAGTACAGATACCGCGGAGCGGAGCGAGGCGAACTTTTTTTGGACGATTTTATGCTAAAAATGATATATTTTCCAATTAAAGGGGGGTAGGGCAAACGCTTATGATGTTACCCTACCCTCCATCCCCGTCAATTCGTCACTGCACTACAAAAGGACACCATCTATCCATGTTGATTAGTATCTGATTAAAACCAAACACGAAAAATTATTTTAATTTCTTTGTAATTATTTGCATAGCTAGGATAATAAACGAAAACAACACCTCATACCCTCGGGGACTGATAGTCAAACAGCAGAGGTTTCGACTCATTGCTGTAAAATATGAAAACAACACGTTATAAATTCCATAAGTCCGAAGCGCTTATCTGAATTTACCTTCATCAGGAACGCTAAAAGCCGAGTATTTGAAAGCCAAGGATGTATAAAACCAAAACAGTTGAAAGAGCTTTATAATAAAAATGACATGAAATAATATCCAAATCCTTCTCATGCCAACTTTACCTGAGGAGTTGAAACTTTAGTTTCTTTATAATTTCAAAATTATAAACGGGCAATTTTAGAAAGGTTTGTAATAAGCAGTAGATAATTCAAATTCAGGATATCCATAAATCATTGCATTTGATGACCTCCCAAATATTTCAGGACGTCCATAATTCGATTTTAGCATATCCTGAAAGATTTAAGGAACTCCGCAATTCGATTTCAGGGATAATGTAGCTCATGAAATATTGCAGGATATCATGAAAGCGAATTATGGAGGTCCTGAAATATTTCAGGATACTGTCTTCGATTTTTGGGCATCTTTTATATTTGCAACATTAAATCAGGATCTCCTTTATACAATAGATTTGATTAAATCCGTGCCTCTAAGACATGTTAAATCATTATCAGTCAGTCTAGAAAACAGAAATTCAGACAAATTCAGGGGCAATAAAAGGAACAATGGAAAATTTAAACAAGGGACGAATTAATGCTAATAACTGGAAACTTGAATAAGACTTACAAGACTTAGTGATAAAATCTCGCGAGGAGGGGGGAGTTCCTATGTACAAGGTGATAGGAATTGCCGCTGGAATAGGTCACATAT
Organism: Mytilus coruscus; assembly: GCA_017311375.1. Lineage (NCBI taxonomy): Eukaryota > Metazoa > Mollusca > Bivalvia > Mytilida > Mytilidae > Mytilus > Mytilus coruscus. The sequence goes on along the minus strand of CM029603.1, from coordinate 58,011,412 downwards.
TCCAGCTTATATGTGAATATGTGGGAAAACTATCAGAAATGTATGATCGGGTCAATAAGGTGTTCCCGGCTGTTTTATCCACAAATATTCCTCAGTCTTTGACACATTGGTATTCCACTTTTCCAACACACTACACACGAAACCCAACCAGTATGGGAAAGGGTCACATTTTAACTACGCAATATATGGAAAGGTATACATTTTTGAAATCTGAATTATATATATGAAAAGGGTGGGGTAACAGAACCCCAGCGCACCCTATCAATTAAGTATTGGAGTGGCCCCTGATTATAACATAGACACATATATAGGGTATATGACTTCATATATGCTTTATGCTACTTCAAGAGATACAATCAGAGACCTGTACCAGCGTTTACTTTTGTTGCAAATATCAAAGATACCCCCTAAAAATCAAAGACAATGTCATCCGTCCCTGAGCATCCGTCTTCCAGCGGTTTCCAATAAATTGTCGTTTTAAATTGTAGTGAATTATGGATCTTACAAATATGACTCCAATATGATGAAAATAGTCTTGCTAGGTCTTTCAATACCAAAGTAAGTGAGGAATTTTACGGTTTGTCGTTGTTGTTTTTTTGTTTATTGAAACTCAGATAGAGAAATCATGCCGGTAAAAGCGACGTTTTGTCTATTCAATTCCTTTCTTTTGCAGTGATTTTTGTTGTCAAGAGTTATCCTAGTCTGAACTCTGTCACAAATTGTTATATCAGTGTTGTAATATGTAATCGTTGCTGATACAATGCAGGAGAAGGACGTAGGAATAGTGTTTTCGGGGAAAAATACAGATGCTTACGAATGTATAGAATTGGCTGGGCTAAGATCAATGAAACAGTTCCGATTAATATCATTTCGACATTTTATACCAATGATCTACTAGTGCATTGTCAATTATCAATTATTTTTATATATAATAAATTTCATATGCGGAAAACGCACAATCTTATTATTCTGTTAATCACTTATTTCTCTAATTAGTATATTTTAACTTTATTCTTTATTTTTACACAGTTATTCTTTATATTTTAGCACCCATTATTCTCTATTCTTTCTTTTTTTGCCCATTTTATCTATTCTCTCTTTTTGTTGTTGCTATTATTCCCATCCACACCCTCAGGTACCGGGTGATTAAGGAATAGACCTTGCTGATCGTTGTGAGCCAAGGCTCCGTATTGAAGGCCGTACTTTGACCTATAATTGTTTACTTTTTATACATTGAGACTTTGATGGAGAGTTGTCTCATTGGCACTCATACCGCATCTTCTTTTTATAGTTAAAGCCGATACATCGTGCAGAGAAAGTGTCCCGCACTCTACAAATAAAGGGCCCGTTGGTGGCCTGTTGTATGGCTTACTTTCTGTCCCAATTCTATATAGTTACCCTCATTTTTCCCGCCTTTCATCACAGACGACCCCTATTACAGGACATACCTATTGTAATTATTGTTAATCTGATTAAGTCCTGAATATGCACGAAATATTTGTCACTGTTAGTAAAGCAAATATATTCTTTAGTTTTTGGGTCCATTATTCCTTTGCTTTATTTCAGCACTCAATTATCCTTTTTTTCATTTCTTTTCCTTAATTTCTCTGATCTTCATATGCTCTATTCTGTAAACGCCATCGAGATCCTCATATAATTGGTCGTCAATTTTTAGGGCATCGTTGGTTGAGTTTTAGTCTGAATAACAGTTGGGATTAACGCCAATGAGACAGCAATCCAACAATTGTTTTTAAACTTACAGAGGGCAACATACAGTCTAACAAAAGACAGAATGTCAAATGTCAAGCTCTAAATCGTCTTGTTTATAGAGAAGTTATGAATTAATTTCACGGAAACTATGAACAAATCTGCCTAATCTTGGCAATGCCATACATTTGACATGCCACATTCATCAAATATTTTCTTAATAAATAACATCCATTTATTTCCAATACCATATTGTTACAATTAATGTATAATAGTTTATAAAGTATACAGGATAATTTATCTTCATTTGTATTATCAAGAAGGCGATACCAAAAGTTGATCATTCGTAGTTTAGCATATAAAGAAATAGGTTATCTCCCAAGTTCTCTATAAATCATAAAATTTGGAGTCGAGTTTTAAGTTTTTAAAATGTGCTTACAGAATTTCAAATGCACTCGCTCAGGTATATCAAAATTTTCGTATCCCCAAATTTCAGCCCGTATAGAAGAATGGGTACAACAGCTTTATCAAACATTTCTAGTTGGCATTCAATCGATAAGTGGTTTAATCTGCTCTTCTTGATAACACTGTACATAGCTTTAGTTGCTTGGTCGCGTAAATATTTCCTAGTTTCGAAAAAGATGCACTTCTAGAGAAAATAACACCAAGGTATTTATAATGTTTAACTATCTCTGTTTCTTCTTTTCAATATAAAACTTCAAATTATTTGATATTCTTCCTCTTGTAAAAAAACATCACTTTGGTTTTGCTAACATTGATTCTTAATTTCCAATTAATACAATACTGTGAAAAATTGTTTAAAAGTAACTGTAAATCTGAACTTGAGTCAGCAAGTAAAATAGTATCATCGGCATATAATAATACAAACAGTTTAAGGTATATATTTAGTTCATTTTCAGTATCCAATGTTAAAGATTGTACATCACTAATGTTAACATTTTCTAAATACTGCTGCAAATCGTTCAAATATAGAGAGAATAACATAGGAGAAAAGATTTCCCCTTGTCTAACACCAATTTCACTAGCAAACATGTCAGATAAATTATTATTATGTACAATACGTGATTTAACATCATCGTACATATTGTTAATAACTCTAAGAAACTTTCTTTTACATTTTAAAAGGAGTTTATATAATAAAGAATTACGGTGTACATAATCAAAAGCCTTTTCAAAATCTACAAAAGCGTAAAAAGCTTTTTCTTTTAACACTGAGAAGTTTAAAAAGTGCATATAAAGAAAAAATATGATCCGTAGTAGAGTAACCATGTCGGAAGACGGCTTGATTTTCATTTAATATATTCAGTTCATCAACGAAAAACCCAACCTGTCATTAAGAATAGATGTAAATATTTTCCGCAAGCACGACGGTAAAGTTATCGGTCTTTAATTTTTTGATATAATTTGGACCCTTGTTCTTAAATATTGGTATCACATTACCAATAAGCCAGGCTTTCGGCAATATACCCGTATCAAAATAAGATTAAACAATTTTATGTATATATCAATCATACTATCTAGAGATGAAGCAATGTATTCATTAATGATTTGATCTGCCCCAGGCGATTTATTATTTTTCGCCTTTTAACAGCTTTTAAATTTCGTCTCGTGTAATAACACAATTTAGAATATAGCAAAGTGCTCTCGACCAATGAAAGTGTAGGATTTGGTGTTTCTTAATTGTAAAGAATGAATGTTAATCATGTTCTTAGTAAGGATTATCCTATTATTTAGGCTTACTAACAGTTCAAAACAAAGAGTTTCTATGAATGAGTTACAACTGCCCCGAAGCCATTTATCAGATTGAAAGGATTTATCACACTGACTAAAAGTTGAAATGTGAAACAAACAAAAAATCAAAATAAGTTGAAGTTTACTGGTGCAATAAAATTGGTACCTTTAATGTTTTTATGAAAATATTAATAACTTCAAATTAAACAATATCAAAAAATATATAAAAGAAAAAACAAGTTTTAAAATATAAAATAACTAAAATCTTTAGCTTTCCAAAACTCTGATTACTGGACCAGCGGTTGGTAAGAATAGTTGTTTTCCAATACTCCTATAAAATAAAATAAAACAGGAATTTAATTTAAGATTTTAATATATTTAAAACTTTTAAAGTCATTTTATTTGAACATTCCCTGACATAATGCAATCTGAGTATTTGGTTTAAAAGCCGGACCAAAATATTGGATGTGAAATAAAATTAGCTGTAACTCAAATGTTTTTATTGATTTAAACTGTAAATTAAAACAAAAGATAATTCCTCACTAAAATATTACATGATTTACATTCATACTCACTATCAGGAAACATATACAATTCCTCATTTTAGCTCACCTGGCCCGAAGGGCAAATTTTCGTTTATGAAATTCATACCCTGCTCAACATCATCAACTCTTTTGGACACTTTTTCTACAGTTTTTACTAAATTTTGGACGGTTCTGTTAAATGTAGAAATCTTGTTTAAAAGTTCATCAAGTGTTGACAATTTGTCACATATTATATTAACTTTTGGGTAAGATCGACAAGTTTGCAATTTGCGTCTAAATAAGGATTCACCATTGGCTGCATAACAGAGTTTATATTCTGTGGAGTACTGGTGTAAAACCAACGGCCGGTGAACTTGGAGATTGTTGAGTAACATTTGGATTCTGGACTGGCTGCGTCAATGAGTAAGGTTGATATTGCTGTCTATTTTGTGTTACTGGGGTATCGTAGACGGGAACATTAAAAGTTGCCATATTTACAGTATTGGTCAAGTGTTCATTTGTTTTGTTTTTGTTTACATTACTCTTAGTTTTGTTTACGTTTGACGAGGACTTTTGAGTATTAATCACTGTCTTGTTGTTTGGATTCTTACCACTCACATTCTGTGTACTTGATTTTTCTTTTTCTAACCTTCTTTTCTCCTTTTTTGAATTCATAAAGAATAACTAATGTTCCTTTTGTAAAATGTCATATTTTATCACTATAAGTCCAATTGAAAACACTTCATATTCCATTTGTAAATTATTCTTTAAGGGAGAAAAAACACGACATTCTTTTTCACACATGCGCAATAATAGTAGTATAGATGTTTTGCCATGGTCCAGAAAATTTGCTAGTCAGATATTTATAACATAAAAATAAGAAGATGCGGTATAAATGTATGATTACCAATGAGGTTAATATACACCAGCGACAAAATGACGTAGATGTTAGCAAATATACGTCAACATACGGCATTTAGCAATGAGAAAACTCATACCGCATTGCAAGTACCCGACACGACAAAACCAACGGCATGTCAATGACTTATGTACAAAACAATTATAAACGAAAAGCAAATATAATACACAACAACAGACGACAACCAATGAAATCCAGGCTCATGATTTTGCCATAGCCACTGGCGGAGTTAACCATGTTTGCGGGCGTCCAACCGACCCCTAACCTGGGACAGTGGTGTTAAAGAGCAACATATATCAATAAAAGCGCTGTTCCTTTGCTTTTTGTGTTTTTGCTGTGCATGAACTGATTTTGTGTCAAGGATGGATACCCTATATTCTTTTTCTATTCTGTTATGTAAAAAAATTGTAAAACCACTTGAAAAGGGGTTGACTCATCAGATTGATACAAAGATTAAAAACAAACTAACAAGAAGACCTATACATATAGGACACGGAGTGGTGTTGTCATGATGTCACAGAAGCAAGGGTTCGAATCCCGCTGAGGGAAGAACAAAAATTTGCTAACGCGAATTTGAAGATCTAACATTGTTGGGCTAAATTTGAGACTAATTATATATATATATAAAAATATATATAAAGACAAAAATAACAATCAGAGAGTCTTACATGTATTCACTTTACTTCATAATATTTAAAAACAAGATATGGTATGATTGCCAATGAGACAACTCTCCACAAGAGACCAATTGACACAGAAGTCAACAACTATAGGTCACCGTTCGGCCTTCGAGTAAAGCCCATACCGCATAGTCAGCTGTAAAGGCCCCGAAATGAGAAATGTAAAACAATTCAAACGATCAAAACTAACGGCCTAATTTATGTACAAAATAATGAACGAAAAACAAATATGTTACAGAGCAATAAAGACAACCACTGAATTACAGGCTCCTATAACTTGGAACAGGCACATACAGAATGTGGAGGGTTAAAATCGTTTGAAGGCGCCAACCCTATAACATGTCATAATCCTAAAACATGTCACAATTCATAACATGTCAATTTGTCGACTTTTTAGAAACCCACTTTAACCCGTTTTACTCTGTAAACATATTTCGCAGGAACTATGTACCCTATACATTACTGGAACCTACTTAAGTAGGATATAGGGACAATAAGTTCCGGTATAATAAAGATTCAGTGGGATCTGAGACTACTATATTATAGTAGTCTCAGGTGGGATCTAAAACGTTTGTGAGTTGGTTTATCAGGACAATTAATGAAAGATATTGATCACAATTTTGTCAAACACAAACAAACAAATAAACAGAGAGTAAATAAATGACATGTCTGCTAAAAACTTGTTCATAAAAAAGTTTATCGAAATTAGTACAGACAAAAACGCAAGTGATTTAGAAATTAATCTCTTTCCAGGGGTTAAAATCGCCACGCTCAAAGGAAGATTGTAACCCTTAAAATACTATATTGGCCTTTCCAATGTTCCACTTTTTACAATTTATATGCAGGGGAATATTCTGAATGCATGAAACTACAAATCAAAAATCAATTTTCAACATAATAAGCTATAAAACGGCAAGCTTTTACAAAAGCTATTACTTGTGTATACAGTTTATTTAAAGAATTATCTTCCTGGCTTACAAACATTAAATCATGTGACCATTTACCTTCCTTTTCCAAAGAAATGTTCTATTTATAAGACTTATTTAGGTATGTAATTTGTATCATTGTTTTTCTGTATAATACAGTCATATTTATTCCTGTATTGCTATGAATCTCAGTTTATGACCAAACTCAGTAAAGACACGTCATTGTTACATTTGGTTGATACATTCAACAATACCTTCCGTTATCTAGATGATATTTTTCGTTAAATAATCCAGAGTTCTCTAAATATACTACCGAAATTTACCCAATAGAACTTACTTTAACTAAATCTAACATAAACAGCAGTAGTTGTCCTTTTCTGGACCTGGACATTTCAATCTCTAAAGGAAAACTCCATACGAAAATTTACGACAAAAGAGACGATTTTTCATTCCCTATTGTTAATTTTCCTTTTTAGACGGCGATGTTCCTTTGGCTCCATCATACGGTGTGTATATATCCCAACTCGTTCGTTATGCCCGTGTGTGTAGTGATGTCATAGATTTTAACGAACGTAATCAATGCATCACTAGTAAATTATTAAGTCAGGGATTTCGTTACCATAAATTACGTAAAACTTTTACTAAGTTCTTTCATAAATACAAAGATTTGATTAGTAAATTTGGCTGTACCTGTAGAAAACTGATTAAAACGGTATTTCACATCCTAAATTTTACGGTAATATTGTACTTAAAGCGCGGAAATCACTATATGATCCGTGTAAACTCATCGAACCTTTAAATAAACTTATTAGTTCAGGTTATCTTACCAATGATGTAATTAGATCTTTGAATATAGTTTACATTGGTACTAATATCGATTTTGTCATCAGCAAATTAAAACATAACTAAATTTGTATTCTTTTCAAACGGGATATTTAAAGACACACCCACGTTCATTTTGATCTGTAAAGAGGTTAAACTCCTAACTATCCTACTGTCTGTCGATACATTTATTTTGGCATTGCACTAGTCATGTCTTCTTTGACTGTCCATGACGTTAAAATACTAAATCCCTGGGATGTGTTTAAGTTGATTTTAGTCTCTGATGCATGATTTTTATTATTAATTGTTTTGGCTTTTAACTAGCTGTCAGTAACTGCGAGTACTCTCAAATCGTACTTTCTTGTTTATATGACCTGTTGATACTAATTGTAATGCTTTTTTGTTATTTAATGTTATTCAGGGTTATATCTGGTCTATATACCAGCTTTGATAAGTGTTTGGTACTAATATAAATTTCCACTTCGTACTATGAACATCAAAATTATTTATTTTGTTAAAATATTTCCTTTCTCTATTGTAACTGTATACGTATACCTAACAACAAAATTATTTTATTTACCTGTGTTTAAAGTTATTGCAAATGGCTGATATTTTTGTTCGAGCATATTGTTTTCTTAAATTGTTTAACATTTCATACCGATATAACATGTTACTTTTATTATTCTTCCTTAGTTTATTTATTTTGAATTTACATTGTATCATAGGTCAAACTTATTTGTTCAGTGTATGTTCAATGGTGTTAATATGTCCTTTGATTGAGTTAAGCTATTTCAGTTGATATTTTATAGTGTGTCTTTCTATGTTGTGATGTTACACTATTGTTTCAGAAAAAAGGTGAAGGTTTGGTACCATTAAAACGTTTAAACCCGCTGCATTTGTTTGCACCTGTCCTAAGTCAGGAATCTGATGTTCAGAAGTTGTCGTTTGTTGATGTGGTTCATAAGTGTTTCTCGTTTCTCGTTTTATATAGATTAGACCGTTGGTTTTCCCGTTTGAATGGTTTTACACTAGTAATTTTGGGGCCCTTTATAGCTTACTGTTCGGTGTGAGCCTAGGCTCCGTGTTGAAGACCGTACTTTGACCTATAATGGTTTACATTTATAAATTTTGACTTGGATGGAGAGTTGTCTCATTGGCACTCATACCACATCTTCTTATATCTATAATTTACATAAACATCCACACAAACACACACACAATTTAACTAAATAATCTAGAATTAGTTTACTTTTTTATTTTATTTTGATCAACTTTCGTTTCAGTTCTTTTTATATGAGATATGTTCGAACACGTTGTAGACCAATGTTGCCTATTTCAACTTTTTTTATTGTTCCTTCGATTTTGTATGGAGTTTTGTCTTTATTTTGTTTGTTTAGTTAACGATAATATTTGTAAGTCATTAAAAGAGCACATGAAAAATCTATCGTTGGTTGTATTTACCATGTATACTAAGTAAATAAAGTTTAGCAACATATGTTTTATAATTACAAAAACACTATATGAAAAACTTCCAAAGTTGCAGAAATAAATTTTATAATCGAATTTTTGTCGAGTAAAATTAAACCTTATGGTTAATTTTCTTTATTACAAAACTGTATTTATTGTTCTTTTTTATTTTTTAGAAGTATAGTTTATTTTTGAAATATGAAACTAAAAATATCTGTTTCTAAACTTTTGTTACTCGTATATATTCAAAGTACGACAAGTGTGAAGTGATAAAAAAGATGATTGTGGCCGTCGTGTTTTACTTTTGTGCACGACCCCAAAGACTTTAAAAACTGGTATTTGCTGCTAATTCGCTAAGCATGCGACAATAATGAGAGTTATTGACTCGGAGCCAGAATAGCGTGTCTGCAGAGTAGAGCAGCACGTCTTACATTAGGTCTTTCACTTTTTGAACTATAGCCCGTAAAATCTACCTCATCATGTCGGTCTAATACAGGGCAAAGTGCGTGTAATATTTGCCCCTGGACGTTAAAATCATCATCATCATCACCTGTAATTGATTTAAGATTTTGAATCGCTACGTATTGCAGAAAGATATTGAATATACACGAGAAAAGGTTTAATAGATTTTAAAACTAAAAATGACAATGCATCTGACCATGACCTCATTTACTTTGATTATTAATCATTTTGAATTTGTATGATACTTCTACTTAACATTAATCTAAAAGACTTTCAATATAAATTAAATCATGATCAGTGAAGTAGGCGAGACATTTCAGCGTGTTTAACATTTTTTGTTTTTAAATTTCAATACAGTTTTGCTAAAATACCAAAACAAAAAACTTGATTTTACGTACCCGAAGTTTTACACCCGCCACAATGACCCTCGATCCTTACTTCAAAATTTAGGTATAGTGTTTTACACTTGCACCAACTGTTTTGTATAGTGATATGATCACCTGTACTTCTCCTTCCGGCAGTAAGACCCGTGTACAGGGGGAAATCCGTGTGGGATGTATAAATACACAGCCACGTGCGACAGGAATAGGGAAGTTAAATACAACGAGATCACGTCATGTCCTGGGCAGGTTAAAGAACCATAGCATCAATTATTGGGAGATCTGTAGGTGACCTGTTGCGAGGCTCAATTTTTACCTCGTCGTAGCATACCCTCTTTTTCAAATATAAATTCAATTATTGGCTGGTAATCCCTGTCCATCCACATTACAGAACCCACTTTTTCCTGTATTTTTATACGACCGCAAATTTATTATTTGGGGCTATTGTCCGAGCGGTTTTGTAATAAGGGGCCAAAAAAGGTCAGTTTTACTGATTCATAGTAAATAAATTGGTTCGCAGACAATAACTTTAGTATAAGTGTATGGAAGTGTAAGAAATTTTACCACATGGTTTCATACCACAGTAGGAGGGTTGGGGTTGATTTTGGGGGTTATAGTCGTAGCTATTTAGTTATTAGGGGCCAGAAAGGGGCCAAAAACAATTATTTGTCTGGTTTTAAGACATTAACTTGAGCATAAGTGTACATATCTCTGTTAAATTTTAGCACAAGATTCCACACCACCATAGGGAGGTTGGGATTAATTTTCGGGGTTATTGTTACAGCTGTTTAGAAATTAGGGGCCAAAAAGGGCCTAACAAAACAATTATTTGTCTGGTTCATGTTTCAGGACAATAATTTGTGTATAAGATTATAGATTTCAATGAAATTTTACCACAAGGTTCCATACTTCAAAAGGAAAGTTTTTATTGATTATTTGGGATCGCGCCCAAACCGTTTAATAATTAGGGGTCGAAAAGGGCCAAAACAACTATTTTGTGGTTTCAGACAATTTTGAGAAGAATTTTGAGGTAGGTTTGTTCGTTATTCTGTATAAACTAATTTTCTGAATGCTATATATATCTTTTTTTTTATGAAGCGAACTCCTTTAAAAACTAAGCGTATATTGTCTAATAATAAACATGTATTTAAATTTTTGATTTTGAGCCCAGTTTTCAAGATGGTCCAAATCGGGGTCCAAAATTAAACTGTGTTTGATTTCAACATAAATTGAATATATATGGGATTCTTTGAAATGCTGAATCTAAACCTATATTTAAATATTGGATTTTTGGGCCAGTTTTAAGTTGGTCCAAATCAGGGTCCAAAATTAAACTTTGTTTGATTTCAACAAAATTGAATTGATGGGATTCTTTGAAATGCTGAATCTAACCATGTATTTAGATTTTGGATTTTGGGCTCCGTTATCAAATTGGTCAACATTGAGGTCCAAAGGGTCCTTAATTAAACTTTAGTTTGATTTCATCAAAATTGAATTCATGGGGTTCTTTGATATGCTGATTCTAAGCATGTCCTTAGATTTTGGATATTGTACCATAATACAGAGTTGGAAATAATAGCCCGCCCGACCGCCCGAGACGGCCTATTTTACGATCGGGTGGTCAAAAATTAAATTTCAACAGTCCGGTGGACGGTCTATTTTTTGCAGGTGGTTGGGATTACCTTTTTCTATTTTTGGAATGAGTTCTCAGTATTACCCCATTCATAACAGCACGTAAGAATCATGACTGCCAATTAACCTTTTACTACCACATGTTTCCACGCGATTTCTGCAGGGAACATGGTGATACCTGTTGTTTGTAAGATCCGCACTCATTGGCTAGTTGGTATCGAATCGTCCAATCGCGATCGCGTTTATTAAATATAAAATAAATATTAGAGGAAATCGAAAGTACAAATTTGTTTTGGTAAACTCATGTCTTTACGACAGTACTTGGGCCTTTCGTCGCCGAAAAGCAAACTGCTGTTGACTCAGAGGAGGATTTTATTCTGGTGATGAGATTGGTACTGGTAGTGACAGGAGTGACATTGACTGAGTTTCAAATATTGTGAAAATGAGGAGCAATAAAATTATAAATGAAACCAAAATTTTATTTTATTTGCTTAAAAGTAATTTTGTGGAACAAAGGTACAAACAAAGGCATGCTGAATTACACTGAAGACAAACTAACACCCCAGTGCCCACCCCAAACGCTAAAATGAAATCACACTTTGCTTCTGAACAAATGGTCATTAGGCTTAGCAGTGTCTGCTTAAATGTGCACTTGTTAGTCTTGTTGCAGTGTGCATTTACAAAAGCAGTCATGAGTCATTTCATCACAAAAATCCTTAAGTTTATCTAATAATACTTCTAGTCATTAAAACATCTCAAAACACAAAACATAATTTAGAATCTTGAAGGAAAATGGGTTGGATTTTATTGCATTAATTTTCAGGGCTGGTAAATTTACAAAAGCAGTCATAAGTCATTTTCATCACAAAAAATCCTCAAGTTTATCTAATAATACTTCTAGTCATTAAAACATCTCAAAACACAAAAACATAATTTAGAATCTTGAAGGAAAATGGGTTGGATTTTTATTGCATTAATTTTCAGGGCTGGTAAATTTTGATCAGGACAGGTAATTTTTTTATGCAGCCAGCCCTGTGGTCTGGTAGACATTTCCAGTGAGTTTCCTACCCTGCCATAATAGGTAAATGTCCATTTTCAATTTTTCAGTTCTTTGACCACATTCATTTTGTGTCACAAACCTATGCTGTGTCAAATATTCAATCACAATCCAAATTCAGAGCTGTTTTAAGCTTAAATATTGTGTCCATACTTGCCCCAACTGTTCAGGGTTCGACCTCTGCGGTCGTATAAAACTGCGCCCAGCGGAGCAATTCATTTAATTTGTGCTCCTCTTGAACACGTATGAAATACTAATATTTGCCGCTCGGTGGGAAGTAGACAAATGTTAAACTGTTAAATACACTGGAATCTCTCGGTATAGTGACCATTTTCAGATAACGATTTGAATATGATAAAGTGTTAATTTTTAAGAACATGCATTCTATTCTACACTAAAGTTTACGACAAAAGGGACGATTTTTCGTTCCCTATTGTAAATTGTCATTTTTTGGATGGTGATGTTCATTTGATACCATCTTACGGTGTCTTTATATCACAACTCGTTCGCAATGGCCCGAGTCTGTTGTGACGTTTTTGATTTCAATGAACGTAATCTATGTATTACTGGAGGATTTCGTTTCCACAAATCACTTAAAACCTTTACTAAATTCTTCCATACATATAAAGATTAGGTTTTGAAGTTTAGTTGTACCTGTAGAAAACTTATTTCGAACGGGATAGCACATCATAATTTTTTGGGAGATGTAACATTTGTTTACCGAACCCGGAAATTAAGTTACGACCCGGGTAAACTTATCGATCCTTTAAATGAACTTATTCTAAAAGGTTACCAATTCAACACTGTATTAGATCTTTGAATATTGTTTGTTTTTATACGACCGCAAATATTTGCGGTCGTATTATGTTATGGTGTTGTCTGCGTCTGCGTCTAAAGACATTTTGGTTCGCAGACAATAACTTGAGTATAAGTTCATGGATCTCTATGAAATTTTAGCATAAGGATCCATACCACTAAAGGATGGCTGAGATTGTTTTTGGGGGCTATTGTACTTCCGGTTTTGTAATAAGGGGCCAAAAAAGGTCAGTTTTACTGGTTCATGGAAAATAAATTGGTTCGCAGACAATAACTTTAGTGTAAGTGTATGGATGTGTAAGAAATTTTATTACAAGGTTCCATTCTACAATTGGAGGATTGGGATTGATTTCGGGGTTATTGTCTTATCGGTTTTGTAATTAGGGGCCAAAAACAATTATTTGTCTGGTTTTAAGATAATAACTTGAGTATAAGAGATATTTATTTAGTCAATATTTTAGCACAAGGTTCCACACCACAACAGGAAGGTTGGGATTAATTTTGGGGTTATTGTCAGAGCTGTTGAGGAATTAGGGGCAAAAGGGTCTGGCAAAACATTTTTTTCAGGTTCACAGACAATAACTTGAGTATAAGTGTATGGATCTCTATTAAATTTTAGCACGAGGTTCCATACCAAAATAGGAAGGTTGGGATTTGTGTTGGGGTTATTGTTATAGCTGTTTAAGAATTAGGGGTCAAAAGGGCCAAAAACAAGCATTTTCATGTTTCAGGACAATAATTGGTGTATAAGAGTATAGGTTTCTATGAAATTTTACCACAAGGTTCCATACTTCAAAAGCAAAATTTGGAATGATTTTTCGAGGGTCATGGCCCTTATCGTTTAATAATTAGGGGTCGAAAAGGGCAGAAAAAAACTATTTCCCTGGTTTGCAGGCAATTACTTGAGTATAAGTGTATGGATCTCAATTCAATTTTGGCACAAGGTTCCATACCACAATAGGAAGGTTGGGGTTTTTCTGGGGTTATTATAGTAGCTGTTTAGGAATTAGGGGCCAAAAGGGCCTAACAAAAACAATTATTTGTCTGGTTCACAGACAATAACTTGAGTATAACTGTTTAGATCTGTATTAAATTTAAGCACAAGGTTCCATTCCACAATAGGAAGGTTGGGATTTATTTTGGGGTTATTGTTGTAGCTGTTTAGTAATTAAGGACCATAAAGGGTCAAAAGAAGCATTTTTTATGTTTCAGGACACTAATTTGTGTATTAGTTTGGATTTCTATGAAATTTTACTACAAGGTTCCATACTTTAAAAGGAAAGTTGGGATTGATTGTAGGGGTTATGGTCCAAACCGTCCAATGATAAGGGGCTGAAAAGGGACCAAAAATTAGGATTTTCTGATTTCAGGACAATAACTTAAGTCTATATATTGCTATTTAATTTTGCCACAAGGTTTTAACATAAAATAAAGTTTGGGATTGATTTTAGGGTTATGACCCTGTTGGTTTAGTTAAATGGACCAAAACCAATACTTTATATAAATTGGTTATTGTTTTAGCAATTTCAATGGGGTTTAATTCAAAAGTCTTGAATTCTTGGAAGTCTTTAGTATGCTGAATCTAATTGGGTATTTAAAATTTGGATTTTAGGGTCTGTTTTGAAATGATTCATATAAAGGTCCAAAGGGTCCAAAATTAAACTTTTTATTTAAAAAAATGAATTCTCGGGGTTCTTTGATATGCTGAATCTAATCGTGTATTTAGATTTTTGATTTGGGGTATGGTCGGCCCACATTAAGGTCTAAAGGTTCCAAAATTAAATTTTGTATGATTTTAAAGAAAAAGAATGGTTGGGTTCTTTGATACGCTGAATTTAAGCGTGTATTTAGATATTTGATTTTGGGCACAGTATTCAAGATGGACTAAATTGGGGTCCAAAATTGAACATTGTTTGATTTCATCAAAAATTAAATTGTTTGTGTTATCTGATATGGTCAATCCAACAGTGTTTTAGATTTTTGATTTTGTGCTTGGTTTTCAAAGTTGGTCCAAATTTGGGTTCACAATTAAACTTTGTTTGATTTCTTCAGAATTTGAATCATTTTTTGATTTTTGGTCCATTTTCAAACCGGGCCCCATAAAGGTCCAAATTATCCAAAATAAAACTTAGTTTGATTTTAACAAAAATTAAACAATGTTGTTATTTGATATGGTGAATCCAACCCATGTATTTAGAATTTGAATATTGGACCATAATTGGTAAATGTCTAATTTTAAAATGATTTAAGAACTTATACCACATTCATTCTATGTCAGAAACTATACTATTATTACATATTTGCTCAGAATCTAAATTCAGAGATGTTATTGGACAATTAACAGAAATTTTAAGTTTAGTCATAATTGAAAATAATTATAACATCATATCTAATTTTAGAGAACTATTTTTGTGACTTACATCACTGGTTCCTGGAAAATAAATTGGTTTACAGACAATAACTAAAGTATAAGTGTATGGATGTGTAAGAAATTTTAGCAAAAGATCCATACCACAATAGGAGGGTTGGGATAAATAGTTAATTAATTTTACATTTATAGATTTATTGCGTAACTAATGGTGAGTCATAGTTTAAAATAGATTTGCTTTTTCAGATATATTAATTGTGGTGATAATTGTGTATGCATTGTGTTCTATTTGAAGATTGTTAACATGTTTGAATATTTTCTTATGGTTGAAAATTCCTTGAAATTAAAATAGACCTTTGTCCATTTGTGAAGTGGAAGTGTGCATGTAGGTCGGTGAAGTTTTTAGATACAACTGTGCCATACATTATGTTATGTTAATCTTAATAGAAAAAAGTTATTTTAGATAATAATCTTTTATTAAAGGATATATTTCATTACAATACATTGTGTAGATAAAGTTGTTGACATTGATAGATAAGTTGCAGATATTAGTTTGTGACAAATGAAAGAAAAATATTGGGAACTATTGATTATATATATAAAGTTTGATTACACTAAGTGTTTTAAATAATTTTCACCTATTATCAAGACATGTGGTAATTATCAATCACACAATTATAATTTGAGTGACAGATTTATTTGAAAATTTTGTGTTTTTCCTATGTGTTGTTGATGATAAGCTCTGTAGGACAATATAAATATAGTTTGAAATTTACTGTTCATTATTAGATATTTTGAAGATAATTACACAGTCCTACACACAGCCCTCAAATTGAAAAGTTTTACACAACTACTGTTGAGATAAAAACAACATAAAACTTGTCAACATTCATGTAATGAAATTTGTCAAATTTGTTATTTATCAGTAAAATTAACATTACACAGGTTGGTTCAGATATCTTACTAGCTACAGTGATAATTTCTGCATCCTTTGTGATAAAACTAGATGGCATTGTTTTTGTTCAATACATGAAATATAATTTCAGGTGTATATATAATACACATAATATACATAAAAGAATAAACATTTTCATGACTTTTTGTTGGGGATGAAAAAAAATCAACAGAAAATAACTGTTTGGTATAAAATTTCAACTAGTTTT
Organism: Mytilus coruscus; assembly: GCA_017311375.1. Lineage (NCBI taxonomy): Eukaryota > Metazoa > Mollusca > Bivalvia > Mytilida > Mytilidae > Mytilus > Mytilus coruscus. Next base: position 57,994,737 of record CM029603.1, on the reverse strand, counting down.
AATAAATAAGAACATTTTAAAAGCAAGATATAATTTGAAAATGCAAATTGTCATACAGATGTGAAGTTCATCTTGTCAGTTATTTTGCACTTACATTTATCACACATTTCAAGTTACTAAAATAAAAGAACAAAAAGGGGGTTGAAAAATTAAAATAAAATTTTCATTTAAATTTTACGAATGAATAAAAATTCCGGCATTGTTTTTGTTCAAAACATGAAATATACTTTCAGGTTAAAAAGAGGGGGTTGAAAAATTAAAATAAAATTTTCATTTAAACTTTACAAATGAATAAAAATGTCAGGATTCACAATTTATTCTTTCCATAAGGCTATCAGAATTCCCCCCTCCCCCCTTTCCACACACACACACCTCTTATTAATATTTCAGGACAAATATAATTGTTACTTTATTATTTAGTCATATTAGAAACAACATTCTAATTCTGAGCTGATCAGTCTTTGCAGTTACTCGTTAATGCTTTGTGCTTAGTGGAGAAGCAGCAAATACCAATCTTATTTTGTCTTGACTTAGGAACCAGCCACCTCCCACCCTATTTGAATCCCAACATCCAGACTCTAAATTCCATGGTTAAGATGTCAGTGTTATTATAAACAACCTGTTTGTAAAATATTACAATTAATAAGCATTAAAATAAATACTTTTTACTTTCTTTCTTAATTTTTCATAAAGTGAAATCTCCATCTATGACAAAACCTGTAGTCGGGAAGTGTTTACATTGTTTGGAGTCATATTACACTTTAACATTTTACAGATAAAAATTGAAACAATAATATATTTAATTGAAAGTTACAAGTACTTAGATAATACTAGCTTATCTGACATTTATTACCAGATGAAAGAGCGCTCCAGAATAGCGAAAAAATAGTGGACTGTACAGATAAGTTTTATAGATTTTTTAAAGACATTGTATGATAAGTGATATTTTGGAAATTTTTTTTTTCTTTTCTTTGGTAAATTGTTTGAAGAATTTTGTGGTAGGTTTGTTTGTTATTCTGTATAAACTAATTTTCTGAATGCTATATATATATATATTTTTTTTGATGAAGCGAATTCCTTTAAAAACTAAGCTTATATTGTCTATTAATAAACATGTATTTAGATTTTTGATTTTGGGCCCAGTTTTCAAGTTGGTCCAAATCAGGGTCCAAAATTAAACTTTGTTTGATTTCAACAAAAATTGAATATATATATGGTTCTTTGAAATGCTGAATCTAACCATGTATTTATATTTTGGATTTTGGGCTCCTTTATCAAATTGGTCAACATTGAGGTCCAAACGGTCCTAAATTAAACTTTTGTTTGATTTCATCAAAAATTGAATTCTTGGGGTTCTTTGATATGCTGATTCGAACCATGTACTTAGAGTTTTGATATTGGACCATAATAGGTAAATGTTCAATTTCAAATTTTTCAGTTCTTTGACCACATTCGTTTTGTGTCACAAACCTATGCTGTGTGAAATATTCACAAATTCAGAGCTGTTTTAAGCTTAAATGTTGTGTCCATACTTGCCTCAACTGTTCTGTGGTCGTATCAAGCTTGCGCCTAGTGGAGCATTCTATTTGTATTAATATATATTTTGTTATCAGTAAAATAAAATCACACTAAATGTTATTTTTATATACATATGCACATTTATGGCTCTACAATCTGTCGATACCTGTATCAGGTCATGTTTTCTCTGACTGTCAATGACGTCTTTACACTAAATCCATTGGATGTTGGATGTGTACTGATTGATATTTTAGTCTTAGATGCATGATTTTTTTTATTAGTTGTTATTGGCTTTGAACTAGCTGTCAGGAACTGCGAGTACTCTCAGATCTGTACTTAGTGTCTTTTTGTTGTGGGGATGTATAAGTACCCTGCCACGTCCACTCTGTGTTTTTGTTGGATGTATTTCTATTTGTTTCCATCTGATGAGTTAAGCCTTTTTAACTGATTTTTATAGTTTGTTCTTATGTTGTACTGTTACACCACTGTTCCAGGATAGGTAGAGGGTTGGCGCTTTCAAACTAGTTTAACCTCGCCACATTATGTATGTGCCTGTCCCAACTCAGGAGCCTGTTATTCAGTGGTTGTCGTTTGGTCCTGTGTATCATTTTGTTTTTCGTTCATTATTTTGAACATAAATTAGGCCATTAGTTTTCTCGTTTGAATTGTTTTACATTTGTCATCATGGGCCTTTTATAGCTGACTATACTGTATGGGTTTTGCTCGTTGTTGAGGGCCGTACGGTGACCTATAGTTGTTTATGTCTGTGTCATTTGGTCTTTTGTGGAGAGTTGTCTCATTGGAAATCATACCAAATTTTCTTATTTTTCATATTCTATTGTAGGATTATGGCCACCAATTGGAATATTTGTGGTGTTTGTGAAAATCTTCAGATTACCAAACATTCAGTAGTATGGTGTTCCGAATGTGACGAAGGACTTTGTGGAGAGTGTAAGAATCATCACGCGGTTTCCAAGGCATCAAAAAGCCACGAAACCGTTTCTATCTCCGAATACAAAAAGTTACCGACCGAAGTCCTGCAAATCGCTCAGAACTGCAAACTTCATAATGAGAAATACGAGCTGTTCTGTAGAAAACACGATTGTCCATGCTGTAAGAAATGTGTGAAATCTCACAACGATTGTAAAGGTTTAACCGACATTAATGAAATCATAAAAAACGTAAAAACTTCAAACGCCTTTAATGAAATCGAACAAACCCTGCTGGAAGTCGTCGAGAATATTAAACGACTCAGCACTAACAGGAATGAAAATTTAAAATCTCTAGAAAACAAGAAAAGAGAAATTGAAGCAGAAATAAAACAAACCAGGATAAATGTTAATCATCACCTTGATAAACTTCAGGATGACTTGATTAAAGAATTAATGAGAATTGAACAAAAAGAAAAAAGCAAAATAGAAAAATTGTTGACTACTCTGAAAAAGAAGGAAAAAGAGATCACTGAAGTACAAGAAAATATTGCTAGTATTAAACAGCATGCGTCCGAACTTCAAACATTTTAACCATGAAAGATATCGAAAAAGATATTGCAGGCGAAGAAAAATTTATTCAATCGATTACCACAAGTGACTCCACAAATCAAGTCAATATTTCATGTCAGATTAACAAGTCTTTACAGCAAATAACAGCCAGCGTACAGAAGTTTGGAGAAATTAATGTCAGTTCTGATCCATGTGATTTTTCCATTCAGAAACGGAAGGACAGACAAGCCCAGATTATGGTAGCTCTTCCAACCAGAAATATCGAAAATCTGACACTGACATTACAGAAACGTATCAATACAGAGTTGTCAGATGTCTATGGTTGTTCACTGCTTCCTGGTGATAGGATGGTATTCTCCTCTTATAGTGACGATAAAATAAGAGTACTCAAGTCTGACGGATCAAAAGATTTCGAAATAAAGACAATTGGTCAAACGTTTGATGTGGTATTTATTGGTGATGATTCTATTGCTGTAACATCCGGCAATTCAAATCAGATTAATATAATCGACTTAAAGAAGCACAAACTGAAAAATCAATAAAAGTTGATTCAAACAATGGTGGAGTAGTATACAAAGATGGACATTTGATTTATTGTGCCGGGGAGAAAGGAATACAGATGATCAGTCTGAATGACGAAACCATTACCAATGTTAGCAATACCAAACTCCCAGAATTGGCGTACGTTACAACATTCGGTGACAAACTGTTCTACACAAACTGTGACAATCACAGTGTAACCTGTTGTGATTACCATGGTAACATACTGTGGACGTTTCGTAATAAAAGTGTTCTGCTGACTCCAGTAGGTATATCTGTAGACAATGATGGTCACGTGTTTGTAGTGGGTGTAGTACTCAAAATGTGGTCGTCATCTCTCCTGATGGACAACGCTACAGACAACTCTTATCAAGTAAAGATGGACTGAGATTCCCACGGGCTCTGCATTATGACACATCTACCAATGAATTGTTAGTTGCAAATATATCCAATGAAGCGTTTGTGTATGATGTTAAATGATAAGAAATGAAGGTTGACTTTTCCAGAATTCGACTTACCTTATTTAGGTTGACCTTATTTATTGTTTTGTTGATCTGGATTACTTACATGATTTTAAATGAATTATTTTAATTTTGTGTGATCTGATTTTGTTCAAAGTTATTTTATATGTTAATTAAGGATCTGCTTACCCTTTTCATAGCTCTTGAGATCACCCCGATCTTATGTGGGGTTCATGTTGCCCAGTCTTTAGTTTTCTATGTTGTGTTTTGTTTACTGTTGTTTGTTCTTTTCGTTTTTTGCCATGGCGTTGTCAGTTTATTTTCGACTTATGAGTTTGAATGTCCATTTGGTATCTTTCGCCTCTCTTTTGAGATCATTATAATTATGTTCATATTTCTTTTCGGTATCAATATTCAATCCTAGATTTCTTTGATGGAAAAGTTGTAATAATTTAAATACGATTACTTTGAATCCCAAAGAATGTTTTAATATTAAAAAAAATATTGGTTCAATTTATAATAAAGTAGATTGAAGGTCAAAAGTCATAAAAAGATGCCCAACAGATAGCGTATAATAACCAAACTATTATGAATGTAAATTCACTTTTTTCCAAGATAGAAATAAAACATTTACAAAACGTATACGAATACTTTTTACTTTAGTTGGATACATTGACAGATGACATACACAGAGATTACTCAAACTATGAAAATAGCAACCAGACATTATACTGGTCACTATAAATATAAGGAGATGTGGTATGATTACCAATGAGATAACTATCTACACAAGTTAAAATGGAGTGGATGTAAGCAATTATAGGCAATCGTACGGTACGGCCTTCAACAATGAAAAATACCCATACCGTATAGTGGGCTATAAACATGATACAAGGCCCCAACATGAAAAACGTGAAATAATTAAATTGAAAAAACTAACGGCATAATTCACAACAAAACAAATTAAGAAAAAACAAATATGACAGACATGGACCAACGACAACCACTAAACTGCAGGCACCTGACTTAGGACAGGCACATACAGAATGCGGCGGGGTTAAACATGTCTGTGAGCGCTTAACCCTACCCTAACCTGGGACAGTGGTGTACAGCCAACATAAGAACAAACTACAAAAATCAACTGAAAAGGGCTTATCTCATCAGATCGATACAAAGAAGAAAAACATCTAACAAAACATAGACCGGGCGTGGCAGGGTATTTAGACATCCCTAACAAGAAAAAAAAACAAAAAAAAAAAACAACACTAGTATACATTAAGTTATTTCTTAAGTACAATGTCTAATTATAATGTGTGTATTGAAGGAATGGAGATGCCGGATAAACATCAATGAGACAACAAAACAATGACAAGATACATTTATACCAAAAGACAATTCAATATGAGTTTAAGAAGATGGCGTATCTACGTAAGCAAGACTACAATCCATCTACAAAATTAACGTAACGACATTTCACCATGATTAATAGACGTGTTAGGAAAGTCATTACGATTTTGACGCTGATGTTAAATACCAATACCACTACAGGCTATAGTGGGGACCATCTCAAAAAGCACAGATAATCATTCATTATAGTCACTGTATGGGTTTGTTTGATAATGCTGAGATGATTTTTAAACAATAAAATAGTAACAATTTATTCCGCAATACACGGAAGAGGATCCAGCAAAACAACACGATCATTATCCTTAAAATTGCACTGTTTCATAGTAGTGATCGATTAAGTTTAAGATCGTTGCTCAACCATTTCTTAACTATTTTGTTGAACGACTACTAGACAAGGAAAATCTAAAAAGTGATCAAAATAAGTGAATAAAAAAACAAAAAACACAGGAATCAAATCACATTCGAATCCGATTTTTTTTTACTCTACATCAATCTTTGTTGAAAACGTTCGTTTATTTGAAATTTATTTAAAATATACTAGTCATGTCGGGGCCTTTCTTAGCTTTTATGCGGGATGGGTTTTGCTGCATGTTGGGGGTCACACGGTGACCTATAATTGCAAACATTAACGTCATTTGGTCTCTGGTAAATAGTTGTCTATTTTGGCAATCATACCACATCTCCTTACTTTATATCATTTTCTAGAATAGAGAGTAGCGTAAAATTCTAAAAATAAACTAAACTAGAAATTTGTGTACTTGACATTTAAAAAAAAAGAATGAAACAAAAGCGTTTTCAATTTGATTATCTTTATATCTTTATTTATCTAGAAAGGTCAATGGCAATTTAATGTAATGTTGAAAAGCGACAATACATGTACCTAAAACAAAACGTTAAAATGTGTGAATTAATTACACTTATTCACATTTTCCCTGACATTTTCTTTCTATCAACTTTTATCAGTTAGTTTTTCGGAAAAGAGAGGTTATCAAATTAAGTTTTAAAAGTTTACAACGTTTGAACATTATCAAGCATGTTAAATTTACGTTTCGGTAAGGGTCGGAAGTTGGTTTTTTTTCTTGTTATCACGGCTTCCTTCATCAACAAAACAGAACACTACGATTAAATTGATTGTTGAAAGTGGCGTTAAACTTTCATATGGAGAAGTTAATTTTATTATCTTTGGGTCAGGAGGATATTTTGAAAATTGGACGGTATATAGTGATGGGTGAATTGGTCCATCCATCCGTTCTTTCGTCCCTCTGTCCATGCATTGCATTCATACCCAGATAGTAGTAGACAATTCGAATCACATATAGCTCGTGAAAAGTGGTTTTCTTGAACATTAAAACGATGCGCAGCAAGACAACCTTCTTCTGTAGCCCCTGCTTCTTAAAGTGTTATATAGAAATAGCACTGTGTCCACCTGTGTCAGCCTGTAGCCACCAGTTTCTATAATTTTATATAGAAATAATGTTGTGTGCACGTGTGTCCGCCTGTAGCCCCTCTTTCTTAAACTTCTATATAAAAATTACGCTGTGTCCATCTGTAAACCCCTGTTTCTGTAACTTTTATACAGAAATTACACTGTGTCCACTTGTGTCCGCCTGTAGAAGTTTTATATAGGAAATAATACTGTGTCCACCTGTAGCCACCAGTTTCTATATTTTAACATATAAATAGCACTGTGTCCAGCTGTGTCCGCCTGTATCCCAAGTTTCTTTAAGTTTTATAGTTATGAAGATCTACGTAAGGCTAATGCACGTCTTAAAATTTAGAGTCGACGTTAACCGTTCGCTTCATGTTGTATCAAACACACCACAAATCTAAACTAGACTAAGCCGGGATACTTTTCAATGCAATTGCATTTTGAGAAAGTCCACACTTAAATCTTGTATCGGTTTTGGTATTTAACATCAGCACAGTATTTAAATCCTTTCCTAATACGTCTATAATAAGGTGTCAGGTATATGTATATATGACTGAAACCCAGCGACAACATTAACCAAAAAGACAGGTCAAAATAATTAAAAGAAGATGTCTGATATACGTAAATGAGACAGCAACACATCGACAAAATAAATCAAAAGACATTTCAATGTGAATAAAAGAAGATACCAGTTATACGTATTTGAGACAGCAATCCATCTACAAAATTAATCTATTGACAGTTCCATACGAATAAAAGAAGATGTCACAGTGGGATATACGTATATGAGACAACAACCCGACAAAAAATCAAAGACATTTAAATTTGAACAAATGTCATCCATCAACACAATTAATCTTAAGACATTTCAATATGAATAAAAGAAGATGTTGGTTATACCTATATGAGACCCAAACTATCGACAAAATAAATAAAATCAAACCACAGTTCAACATGAGTCGAAAAATATGGGGTATACGTACATGAAACAACAACCCATCGACAAAATAAATCCAAAGACAGTTCATTTTAACAAAAGAAGATGTCGAGTAGACATATATGAGACAGCAGCCCATCGACAAAAATTAATCTAACAACAGTTCCATATGAATAAAAGAAGATTTTTGTTATACCTTTTTAGACCCAAACCATCGACAAAATAAATAACAAGACAGTTCAATCTGAATAAAAAAGATGTCGGGTATACTTATGTGAAACAGCAACTAAATAAATCTTCAAAATTAATCTTGAGATATTTCAATATGAATAAAAGAAGATGTCGATTATACCTGTTTGAGACCAAAACCATCGACAAAATAAAAAAATCATTTCAACATGAGACAGCAATCCATCGACAATATAAATCAAACCAAAGTTCAAATGAGTAAAACAAAATGTGGGGTAAACGTGTATAAGACAGCAACCCATCTACAAAATTAATCCAAAGACAGTTCCATATATTAAGCAAATGTAGATGTCGAGTAGAATTTTATGAGATAACAACCCATCGACAAAATAAGTCCAAAGACGTTCCAATATGAGTATTCATTTTGAACAAAAGAAGATGTCGGATAACAAAACTTTTAAATAAAGATTAAGACAGTTCAATAACAATAAAGGAAGATGCCGTTTAAACTTACGTGAGACAACAACCCATTGACAAAAATAAATCAAAAGACAGTTCAATATTATAATAAGATATCGGGTTTACGTATATGAGAGAGCAACCCTTCCAAAAAACAAAAAGATAGTTCAATATGAGTGAAAGGAAATGCCAGATACAAGTATATGAGACAGCAATCCATCGACAAAAATAACGTAAAGAAATTTCAATATGAATATAAGATGAAGTCGGGTATACGTATATCAGGCAGCAACCGATCTGTAACATAAATCAATAGAAAGTTCAATTTGAACAAAAGAAGATGTCAGGTATACGTATATAAGACTGCTACCCATCGACAAAATGTTCCATAGGACGATTAAATTTCAATGAAAAATGATGTAGGGGTATACGTGTATGAGACAGCAACCCATCGACAAAATAAAAAGACAATTCAATATGAATGAAAGAAATTGCCATATATAGGTATATGAGACAAGAAACCATTGACCAATTTAACAAATGGACAGTTAAGTATAGATAAAAGAAGATATTAGACAGCAACCCATCGACAAAATAAAAAGACAGGTCAATATGAATGAAAGAAGATACCGGGTAAGGGTATATGAGACAAGAACCCATTGACAAACTTAACAAATGGACAGTTCAATATAGATCAAAGAAGGTATGAGACAGAAACCCATCGAAAATATTAAAGTAAAGACATTTCAATAAAATGAAAAGACGATATCATTAAACGTATATGAGACAGCAACCCTTCGAGAAATTAACCAGCAGACAGTTAAATAAAAGTACAAGATGTGTCGGGTATACGTTTTGAGACAACAACCCATCGACAAAACTATCATTAAGACAGTTCAATATCAAGAAATTAAGATGTCGGGTATACGTATTTGAAACAACAACCCAACGACAAAATGAATCCAAAGACAGTGCAATTTGAACAAAGGAAGATGTCTGGTAGACTTCTATGATACAGCAACCCATCAACAAAATAAAACAAAAGACATTTCAGTTTCCATTAAAGAAAATATCGGGTATACATATATGAGACAGCTACGCATCGACAAAATTAAGCAAAGGACAGTTCAATATCAATAAAAGAAGATGTCAAGTATATGTATGTGAAACAGCAATCCATCAACAAAATTTACCAAAAGACAGTTGAATATGAATAAAAGAAGATGTTGGGTATACAAATATGAGACAGCAACCCATCATTGAATAAATCAAAAGACTGTCATTGTTCAATATGAATAAAAGATGTCTGATATACGTTTATGAGACAACAACCCTACGAAAAAATAAATCAAAAGACAATTCAGTATGAAGAAACAAAGATATGGGGTACACTTATTTGTGATTACAAGCCATCGACAAATTTAACATGAAGACTATTCAATACGAAAAAGAAGATGTCGGTTTTATACGTATTTTGACAGTAATCTAACGATTGTCAATAAAGAGACGTGGTATGATTGTCAATAAAGGGATGTGGTGTGATGGTCAATAAGGAGATGTGGTATGATTGTCAATAAGGAGATGTGGTATGATTGTCAATAAGGAGCTGTGGTTATGATTGTTATAAGCAGATGCTGTCATGATTGTCATAAGGAGATGTGGTCGTGATTGTCATAAGAAGATGTGGCGGGATTGTCAATGAGGAGATGTGGTATGATTGTCAATAAGGGGATGTGATATGATTGTCAATAGAGAGATGTGCATGGTATGATTGTCAATAAAGAGACATTCTACTGGTATAAAGTGCATTGTCTAATCATTATGTGCACGGTAAATAAAACAATATTCGGATATATCTATATGAGACAGCAACCTATCGGCATCATTAACAAACGAAAAAACCCAATTCAATATGAATAAAAGAAGATTCTGGTACCGCATACGAATCAGTGAATAGTCGTTTAGATAAACCAAAATACAGTGTAATATGAATCAAAGAAAATGTCAGATAAACGTACATGTATATGAAACAGAAACCCATCCACAAAATGATAAAAACAGTTCAATATGTTTAACAGAAGTTGTCGGGTACACGTATAGGAGACAAAAACCGACGAAAAAAATAACAAAAAGACTGTTTTATTAATATAGATAAATAGGGTGTTGTATCAACGTATATTAAACAGCAACCTATCGACAAAATTAATCAAAGGGCAGTTTAATATGAATTTAAGAAGATGCTGGGTATGCATATACGTATATGTGACAGCGACCCGTCGACAAAATGAATCGAAAGACAGTTACATTTTTACTAAAGAAGGGTTCCTATATACGTATACGAGACAACAACCAAGAGACAAAATCAATTTAAAGACAATATAACGTGACAAAAATAATTTGTCTGATTTGCAATCATACTCATTTTTATATATATATATATATATGAGACAGTATCCCATCGAAAAATAAATATGAAAAAGATTTAATAAAAATACCTCAGTCTATTAAAAGTGACAAAATCAAACGTTAGACTGTATTAACCAACGGAACGAATGAAAAACAACTGTCATATCCCTGACTTAGTACAGACATCTTCCGTAGCTATATAAAATGGTGGGTTAAACCTGGTTTTACAGCTAGCTATTTTAAAACCTTCCATTTTTACATGACTGTTGTTTATAGTTCCATGAGCAATCCAAACAGACATAATAGGTGAATGTAACAATGATTGGGATCCAGAAGCCAAAAGGCATTTCAATATGAATAAAAGAAGATCTTGGGTAAACCTTTATCAGACAGTACCCAGTGACAAAAGAAATCAAAATGCAGTTAATTTTCAACAAAAGGAGATGAAACATATAAGTATATAAGACTGCAACAAATCTAAAAGCTATATCAACAATATGACCAAAAGAAGATGCAAAAATAGTAATAACAATAAACCAAAAAGACTGTTTAATCCAAATTAAAGAAGATGTCGGGTATACGTACAAATGTATGTTAACAATGAACTGATTAACAAAACAAACCAAAAGATAGTTCAAATGGATAAAAGAAGATTTCTGGAATACGTATATGAGACAACAACCAATCGACAAAATAAATAAAAAAGCATTTCAATAAGAATAAAGTAAGCAATAACACGGAAATCTTACGCGATGATTGATGTCGAACGTGATATAAAAGAGAGGCAAAATATATCAAAGTTAATCCAAAACATAGGTCAAAGACAACGCCATGGGAAAAACGAAAATAACAATATATAAAATACAACATAAAAACTAAAGACAGAGCAACACAAATTCAACCGAAATATCTTACATTATAAAAGATGTCTAACCTAAAATCTACGTAATAACAGCTATTCCCCGTGAAATTGTACTATGTAACATACACATGTGTGTCAAACGTGATCTTACGTAATAACAGATGCCCCTGTTGATATTGTATCTTTTAGAATAACATACTTATGTTCAATGTGAATCATTCGTAATCTGACAATGCACGCAATAATAGATCCCACTTGTTATCGTACGTATTGACATATTTTTTTCGTGATGTCGTACCTTAAACATACTCTAACTTGAAATCTTTCGAGTCTATATGTCGAAAGTAATAATAGATCGTACTTAATTACTGAAGTCTAACGTGATATCGTTCGTAATACCAGATATCTACCGTGAATCGTACATAAGATCTGTGATCCCTGTGATATCAAACACAGCTAAATATATCCTTCTTGATATCGTACGGTCTAACAGATATTTAACATGATAACAGATGTCCCATGTTAATTCATACGTAAAAACTGATGTCCCACGTATAACTGTACGTAATAACAAATGTCACGTGGTATCGGGGTAAAACCGATAGTGACCAGGTTTCTATTCCCAAATCACCCACGTACCTGAGGGTGAGGATAGGCTTTACAGAACAGAGAATAATGGCAAAAAAAAAAAAATAAATAGAGAAAATGGGCAAAAATATAAGAATAGAAAAACGGCAAAAAAAAAAAAAAAAAAAAATTAAGGAAAAGAAATGAAAAAAAAGGATAATTGGGTGCTGAAATAAGACAAAAGAATAATTGACCCAAAAATCTAAATAATAGACTGGTCGATTTTGTCTGCTTTACTTCCAGTGACAAATATTTCATGCAAATTCAGGACGAGAACAAATTACCAATAATTACAATAGGTATATCCTGTGACGGGGGTCGACCGGAATGAAAGGCGTGAAATTCGGACTGCCAGTGTACAATGAGGGTAAAACTATATAGAATAGGGACAGAAATGAAGCCATACAACCAACAGGCCAGCAACGGACCCTTTACGTGTAGAGAGCGGGACAATATCTTGAAGCTAGGTATCGATTTAACATTCCTATTTTGATCGCACGTGGGTGTGTATTTATACATCTCACAAAACCAACCGGACGATCACTTTAGCAAGGGTTTGATTGCCGGTCGGAGGATGACAAAAGTGACCAGGTTTCTATTCCCCAATCACCCAGGTACCTGAGGGTGAGGATAGGGTTTACAGAATAGAGAATAATGGTAAAAAAATAAATAATAGAGAAAAATGGCCAAAATATATAAGAATAAAAAAAATGGCCAAAAAAACTAATTTAAAAGAATAGAGAATAAAAGGGTGCTTAAATGTAAAGAATAACTGTGTAAAAATAAAGAATAAGATTAAAAATTACTAATTACAGAAATAAATGATTAACAGAATAATCAATTGTGCGTTTTCTGCACCTGAAATTTATTGTTGATAATTGACAATAGACAAGATCATTGTTATTTTAATTTATCTTACCTATGTCAATTCTATACATTCGTAAGCATCGGCATTTTCCTCCGAAAACAGTATCTTGCACAGGATGAAAAAAAATGTCGAATATCATTTCGTCTGCTGCTGCAGACGAATTTATTCCTACATCCTTTTCCTTCAATGTGTCAGCAATGATTACATATTACAATATAACAATTTATGACCGAGTTCAGACCAGAATAACTATTGACAACAAAAACCACTGCAATAGAAGGGAATTGCAGAGACAAAACGTCGCTTTCACCGGCATGATTTCTCTTTCTGAGTTTCAATAAATAAAAAAAAAAAAAAAAACAACGACAAACCGTAAGATTCCTTACTTACTGTGGTATTGAAAGACCTGGCAAGACCATTTTCGTCATATTGGAGTCATATTTGTAAGATCCATAATTCACTACAAAACGACAATTTATTGGAAACCGCTTGAAGACGGATGCTCAGGGGCGGATGTCATTATCTTTGATTTTCAGGGGGTATCTTTGATATTTGTAACAAAAGTAAGACGCTGGTGTATCTGATTGTATCTGTTGAAGTAGCATAAACATATATTTTTATGCTTTACTTTGGCATGAATAATTAACTACTGTTCAAATTAATAAACTTCTATTTTTCAAACACATGTATATGTAATCGTCACAAGTCTTTCAAGTTTCAAGTTTTTATTTTTCAAGACCCCAACTGGGGTATGTGAATAAATACAATCAACAATTGAACAGATAACATATGATACAAATAAACTCACAATAAATGGAAGGCAATGACCTTAATTTGTAATAGCCAGTACAATTTTACAAAATCGTGCTAATTTAGAACATATTTGGTACATGTAATCATCCGTATTAAATAGAGTACAGAACTTTTCAATATTAGGTTTTACATAAGTATCATAAGGCAAAAGATTTCTACGCTCATTTCTAAAGAAAGGACATACAAACATGTAATGAAACTCATCTCCAAGAGAAACACAATCACAGATATCACACTTTCTATCCTCACGGTTTATATTCCAAAATCTACCTCTTTCAATTGGTAACTTATGATTAACACATCTAAAATTACATAAAGCTTTTCTTAAGTCAAATGGAAGAGCATTTAATAACTCTCAAATTTATGCTCTTTCTTAAATATTCTATAATTCAAACACTTTGGAGAATTAAATATAATATCAACCCATGACTGCTTATATTGAACACATAATCTTGTTTTTACATTTTAGCTAACTGTAAATTATTCGGCACATTTTGTGACAACCAGAAATTAGAAAATCCACAATCATTCAATGTATTTTCAATACAACTAATCCATTTCAATGGTAAATGTTATTAACATGCATGTTATACATGAGTTTATATAATACAGCAGAGATTTTGTCTTGTTTGTTACAAATAATTATCTTCCAAAACCAATCATTCTACTCTTAATAAAAATATCAGCTGGGTATCTACCCAATTCACCATATAATATACAATTTGGTGTTGTTTTCTTAACATTAAGCATAATCTTATAGAATTGTAAGAACAATGATTCAATACAATTATTATTATCAAAACCCCATACTTCTGAACCATAAAATAATATAGGAGCAACCATTGTGTCAAATACCTGCAATTGTAAATCAATAGGTAAATTCAATGTTCTGCATTTTTCAATACACTGAACATAGCTTTTCTACCTTGCTCCATTAACTTTGCTTTATTCTTATTAAATGACCCATTTGACATATACAAAATTCCAAGATAAGTAAATTCATCTTCAACAGCAAGATTCTCACCATTAAAAGTCAAAATAGGTTTTACATTCAGCTTACGTTTACTAAATATAACAACTTTAGTTTTAGAAGAATTAACTTCTAGTTTCCATGTTCTACAATACAAATACATTGCATTTAATGCAGCTTGTAACTCAGTCTGTGACTCTGCTAAAATAACTGTATCATCTGCATATAAAAGTAAATATAATTTAAAATACACAGCAAAATCTTCAGTATCTAGAAGGAGATGAGTTGCATTACAAATATCATTCAAACCATTATATGCCTTAGATATGAAGTCTACAAGATCGTTAAGAAATAACGAGAAAAGAACAGCAGATAAATTTTCTCCTTGTCGTACACCCACATTACTGTAAAAATAATCTGACAAATCAGAACCTTTTCTAACACATGATTTAGCATTTTCGTACATACTGTGAATAATTTTGAACATTTTACCATCAATACACTGTTGTAACAACTTTTGCCATAAAGCTATTCTGTTTACTGAATCAAACGCCTTACGATAATCAATGAAAGCACAGTACAATTGTTTATTACGATGTAAATACATATCTATGAGACACTTTAAATTAAATATATGATCAGTGGTGCTATAATGCTTTCTAAACCCAGCTTGTTCTTCACATAAAATATTCATACCATCTAGATAAAAATTTAAACGGTTATTTAATACAGCTGTAAATAATTTACCAAAACAAATAAGTATAGTGATACCTCTGTAATTGTCGGGGCTGGCTGGGTCCCCTTTGTTTTTATATATTGGCAAAATTACACCTTCAGACCACATGTCTGGAATAATACCTGTTTCAAAAATAACATTGAACAATTTTACAAACACTGGCAGCATTTTATCCGATGAATGTTTCAAAAACTCATTCAATAACAAATCATTACCACATGCTTTATTATTCTTTAATTTTTTAATAACATTTCTAACCTCTTCAACAGTAATAACAGAATTGAGTTCAGTATTTAACTCAGTGACATTACTAGTATCAATCTCATCAGTAAAATCATCATTCTTATTTTGTACAACAGTATTCAATTTTTTTTAAATGTTCTAAAAAACAATCAAGTGAAACCTTGTTTACAACATTTTCTTTCATGTTATTACAAGATCTATTTATTAATGACCAATATGACTTTGGATCATTCTGATTAAGACCTCTCAACTTCTTAATAAAGTTTTTCCTATATGAATTAAATTGTTCACTAAGAGCTTTTTTATAAGCTTTACTGCATCTTACCATACTGTTTTTACTTTCAACAGTTTTTACTCGCCAATTATAATTCTTGGCTCTGTGATACTCTTTACGCTTTACAAAACACTCTCTATTAAACCAAGGTTTGTTTGGTTTATTTTTCCTACGTGAACCTGACACAGAATTATTACATATAATATTAAACAAACCACTTGCATCAGCAGCATCTCTGATTATAATATTACAATCTTCTACTAAATTATTAATAACACTTTTATCAATATTTTCAACTTCAAGAACATTTAATTTCTCACAAATATTATCAATTTCTGTATCATTTAAATTATCAACAAATGACTGGTACTTTTCATTATCCCATTTTGGTTTAACTGTAACATTGCCATTTTTGTTTACATCATTTACCTGAATACCAACATTTGGTTTGTTTGTACTCATAAACTCTATATGTACACCATTATGGACATCACTTATCATGGCATCAAATGGTAATATGTTAAACTCACAGACATGTGTAAATAATTCAGGTGACAAAATACAGTAATCAACTACAGTTGTCTCTTTACAGGTCAAAGCACCAATACCACTATCCTTACCCAACCTGCCATTAGCAATAAACAACTCTAAACTTTTACATAACTGTTATAAACGATTACCATAATTATCAACACTTTTGTCAAGACTTGCTCTATTTATATTGATACCAAATTTGTCTAAATTATTAATATTAATATCATGTGAAGGTATATTATCTAACTGCATAGAATTACAAATATATTCATCAAGTACAATTTAATCAGGTTTAGTTCCAGTGTGAGCATTAAAGTCACCAATAAGGCACACTTTATAGTCCTTCTCTGTTATAAACGTTATTAAATCGTCTTCAATTACATCGAAAATGTCTATTGAGCTATAAATGCTGTTTACGGAGGGATATAAACAGTTCCAAATAAAACAGGAACATCAAATAATTGATTAACAACAAACCATAGAACATTTTCACAAGAACAATGTAATAGTTCAATATTTACAAAAATACTTAGTATACTACACTACATATGCAGTGAAGTGAAACGAAGTAAGTACGGAGCAGATGTGAAGATTATTTATTCCATATTTAATGAAGAAATCACCGATGATTTTTTTCTAAATTAGATAAATATACGGCAAAAATGCCGTTTTTTTTCTAAAATCATGAAAATTTAATAAAATGAATTATTTCCGAAGAATTATCTTTTGAAACAAAAAGTTAAGGATGTCTGTCCCTGAAAGGATAGAAATATCCAAGAAACTGAAAATTAAGGTAAAAGTCTAAAATTTCAACGCCATATATCTCTAAATTTAGCACATGAAGGTATATTTTTTTTTATTACATATTTGAATTGATTGGGTGAAAAATAGCTTGTATGAAAATTTTCGTAAAAAAAAATCGCCGTGGGATGAAAACTGTATCGTATTGCCTTAAATCAATTTATCTAGGTATACGAAGCCTGTAATTATGACCAACACTTTGAAACGTCTATACTACATAATAAGAATCTAGTCATTCAACTTTAATGGTTGTGGAGGACTTCTGAATTTTTTCCGCAAAATTACTTTTCGAAATTAAAATGAGAATTTTCTTTAGAAAATTATTTTTGAAATAAAACTATATATACCATAGATGAGGGTGTGGATTGGGGTTTATTGAATAGAGAATAATGGATAAAAATAAAACGAATAGAGAAAATGGACCAAAAAAGAAAGAAATAATTAAAGAATAATAAGGTGTTAAAATATAAAGAATAGAAAATAATGGGCAAATAGTATAAAGAATAGAGAAAAATGGTCTAAAGAATTAAAGAATACAGAAATGAAGAATCCCACTCAGACCCTCATAAAGGGATATGATAATCTCTTCTATTGTTAAATTATTACTTAATTAGTGGCATTATACAGAAGCGTATTAGCGCCACCCAATTTTATTTTATATTTCTTTTAATGTTTGCGTTACATTTGCGTTATAACCCAAAATATTTGCATGATAACGCAAAACTTTGCGAAATAACGCAAACATTTGCGTTATACTCTTAACCTTTGCGTTATAACGCAAACCTTTGCGAAATAACATAAACATTTTTTATCTTATCAATAATAATAATAATCTGATAATAATAATGATAATAATAATAATAATAATAATAATAATAATAATAATAATAATAATAATATCTTTATTTAAGTTTCAAGGAAACAGCAGTTATAAATGGAGGAGGCTGTATGTATTAAATTTCACCACTCTTTGCACTTATTGCAAAGTAAAATGTTTGGGTTTTAGCACATATCATGACATAATAATGAGCAGAGACATATAATACACAAATTATATATCACTGTAATGAGCAAGAGAATATTACAAATAAAATTGAAAAAATTGAAGTTATACCGAACATAATCAACCCTGTTAATATAGCCGAATTTTAATATACTTCCAAAGTTAGCGCTCGTATGAGCATTGTGTAAGATTTGTTTGATCTAAATAAGCTACCCTATCGAAAACTTGTATAAGATAAAAGGTTTTTATTATTATAATTTTGTATACTCTACATTCAAATTGCAATTCAAGCAACTTAAATAGCTACCTCACTAGACAGAAATTTAAGACCTCATCTTTTTTTAGCAAAGATATCCTTTTTTAAGGAATATAATTTTCGGTTAATCATAGTTTCAATTATCTTGGTAAATATTCGAATACAATATTTTAGTTATATATTAACTAGATTTGCAATTGCAAGCAATAGCGGATGGTACCCTTCCCCCATTGCCAGGCGAGCGGCAGCCATTTAGAAAATTCCAAAGTCAAAGAGTGTATCTATACATGCAAATTATCATTTTTGTAAAGTTTCATTAAGTTTGGAGCATTTTGAAATTTTGGACATTTTTGCTGTTTCCATGGTTACGGCGGCCATTTTGAAAATTCCAACTTCAAAATGCAACTCTGCTCATGCCAGTTACTAATTCTGTGAAGTTTCATCCAGTTTGGAACACTTTGAATATTTTCGGATTTTTGCTGTTTCCATGGAAACGGCAGCCATTTTTACCATTCCAAAGTCAGGTGCACAACTTCATATGCTGGTCCACATTATGCTTTAGTTCCATCAACATTGGTCCATACAATTCCAAGTAATAGCGTGGACAAATTGTGTGGTAGAAGAATAATAACTAGAATTGCTATTGCAAGCAATAGCGGATG
The DNA here is from genome assembly GCA_017311375.1 of Mytilus coruscus. Lineage (NCBI taxonomy): Eukaryota > Metazoa > Mollusca > Bivalvia > Mytilida > Mytilidae > Mytilus > Mytilus coruscus. Next base: position 57,975,240 of record CM029603.1, on the reverse strand, counting down.
TCACCCTTCCCCCAATGCCACTAAGCGGCAGCCATTTCGAAAATTTTAAACAGTGGATGCACATATATGCATTGCTATACACCTTTCTGCAAATTTTCAGAACATTAAGAGCTTTTTGAAATTTTTCACATTTTTGATGTTTCCATGGAAATGGCAGCCATTTTGGAAATTCCAAAGTGGAAAGTCTTATCTTTTCTTGCCAGTTAACATTTATATTAAGTTTCATTAAATTTGGAGCATTTTTGAAATTTTTGAAATTTTTGCTGTTTCCATGGTAACGGTGATTAATTCCAAAATTCCAAAGACATATGCCACACTGACTGATGACAGGTTACATATGATTGCAGTTTCATTTGGTTAAATCTTATATTCTTTAAGAAAATGCTCCTTTAATATGTTTTCCCATAGGGTCAATGTTAAACTTTTGCCCAGTTTCCATGGCAATGGCAGCCATTTTGGAATTTCTTAATATAGTCGGTGCTTCCACACATACCAGGCAACATTTCCATAAAGTTTCATTTGGTTTGGTCTAATAATAAAAGAACTGGCTTTTTGAAAAATTTTTCACATTGTTGCGGTTTCCATGGAAACGGTGGCCATTAAAAAAAATTCCAAAGGTGTCCTGCATAACTAGAGTCGGTGGTCCTCATTATGGTACCAATTCATTATGATTGGTCCACTAATCTATGAGAAAACTCTAGGACAAAAAAGGTGGAATAATAATAATAATAATAATAAAGAAACGGAGGAAAAGCAATATGTCACCCGACATTGTCGTACGGGTGACATAAAAACTAGATTTGCCATTGCAAGCAATAGCGGATGTCACCCTTCCCCCATTGCCACTAAGCGGCAGTCATTTCAAAAATTTTTAACAGTGAATGCTCATGTATGCATGGCTATACATCTTTCTGTAAATTTTCAGTATATTTAGATCATTTAAAAAATTTTCACATTTTTGTCGTTTCCATGGCAACGACAGCCGTTTTGAAAATTTCATAGTCAAAAGTCTCATCTTTACCTGCCAGTTAACAATAATACCAAGTTTCAGTAATTTCGAAGCATTTTGAAATTTTTTGACATTTTTGCAGTTTCCATGGCAACGGTGGCCATTTTGGAAATTCCAAAGTCAAAAGTCTCATCCACACTTATCAGTCAACAGTCATATTAAGTTTCATAAATTTTGGAGCATTTTGAAATTTTTGAAATTTTTGACATTTGTGATGGTTCCTATGGTAACAGAGACCATTCCCAAAATTTAATGGCAGATACCACATTGGTTCATGGGAGGTAACATACCATGAAAGTTTCAATCGATTTGACCTACCATTTTAAGAAAGTAAATGCTACTTTTAGGTTTTTGGACCATTTTGACCTGTTTTGCATTGTTTCCATGGTAACGGCAGACATTTTAGAAATTCCATCGCCAAATTCCACATCTACCTATGTTGCTCATCGTTACTGTGAAATTTCATTTAATTTGAATCATTTTGATATTTTTGAAATTTTTGGTATAGTTTCCATGGCAACATAGTAGTTCCAATGATTGCCAAAATCATCCAAAACCAGTATATAGTGGGCACCTACATTGTATCAAAATATAATGATTCTTAGTTAAAGCATCTCCAAATAATTCACCAAAACCAAAAACTGGAATTTTTCACATTTGTTCCGTTTCCATGGTAACGGCAGCCATTTTTAATGGTCTTAAGACCTACTGCAACCCGAAATTTTGTGTTCCTCATTATCGTTAACTATCATTAAGATTGGTTCCATTGGCTCCAAAAAAACTGCCGGACAAAATTAGGTGGAAGAATAATAATACTAAAAAAAAAAAGAAACGGAGGAAAAGCAATATGTCACCCGACATTGTCGATCGGGTGACATAATAAGGAAAAAAAGAAACGTACAATAACAATACGTCACCCCAACTCCGTTGAGGGTGCCATAATGATATTTGCGGATATAAAATAAAACCATTATTATTGATGCACAATAATCCGCATTGGCAGTATTTGGCCAGAGCTTTATTACATGATAATAATTATAAACACATATAACTCGATAAACAATTAAGATTTATATATATATAGTAAAAGATGATTAAATTTGACGTAGTCACCTTTCATATTGGAAAACTACGAAACAATAACTAGATAAAAAATTAAGATATATATACATATATAGTAATTAGAAATGTGCCCATAACTAAATATGCATGCAGTATGAAATGTTCATATAAACGGGCACATACAAGCATTTTTCATACATGATTCGAATTAAAGTTAGATATAACAAATTTATAGATCCCTAAAAATGCATAGTCGAAAAACAGAACACAGTCACATTGACGCACATCAAAAATATTATTCATACATTATGCGAGGTTATGCAAGGAAATGGTGGTGGGAAGAGGGCGGGGGGATTCAGTCGAAATTGAAGACATCTATTTCAAATTTTGGTTTCTTGGACGTTTCTATCCTTAGGACAGACATACTTAACTTTTTTGTTTAAAAAGATAAACACTTGCGGATGTTTGTAAGCAGATTTGGAATATCTTCTTTACAAAAGTAGACTCTTTATTAGTGTCACAATGTTTTGAAAAAAATTCATCTTTGTTAAATTTTAAGGATTTTAGAAAAAATATGTTTATTATAAATAGTATTACATGTATATTTGTAAGACGTATAGGATATAAAATCAACATAGATACCAGAAGTTTTGAGAAATAGTATTCGATTACCTTATGGATAATCTTAACCCTTTAATAGCACTGTAATAACACCGAATAGGATGCTTTCACAATCTGATGTTTCCTCACTGAATTAAATGTTTTAAATTAATTTATTATGTACTAATTAAGACTGACCTAGGATCTGATTTTATTTCTTCAATCTTATCGTAAACTATAATTTGATTGTACAGTATCCTCAAATATTCCTATGTTTTTCTTAACAAAGAGCAACGTATGCAGTTTTATTAGTTTCAATAGCTTCTTGTTGTGGGTATTGTATTTATTTATTATAATTAACATCATAATGACATTGTAGCAGCTTTTAAATTGTCTTCGCGGATTTCTTTTATTAGTTCTCAAATCAATGTACTATAGATAATCTCATCAGAGAATCCAGGCTTAAACAAAACAAAACATGCAATTAGAGAATTTAAGTTTTTGTTAAATGTACCAGGCTTAAACAAAACAAAACATGCAATTAGAGAATATAAGTTTTTGTTAAATGTAAGTATAAACATAACAACAGACATGAATAATTTAGGTACATTGTAATCACAATCCTGTACAATGACAAAAAACTAAATAAAATAGAATTATAAAAACAAAACAAAAAAAAATAAAGTGTTGTGTTTCAAACAAATTAAAACATTATATTATTTCACCCCATAATACCAGGCCAAAAATGATTTAACAAAAATAATTACATATATAAAGTAGATACAATTTATACGCGTGGGTGCAAGTAGTATCTTTTTAACGATTCAACGCTGATCCAGGGTGTCTATTACTCAAACTATTGTTGAGACGTCTTTTCAGAAATGCAATTCTTTCATTAAATATGCCCTATTGTTAGTGAATTTGAATAACCACCTTATTATATTGAATGATTCAAGAAACTATAAATTAATAGAAATAAACAGGTAACTAGAAAAAACCCGCGCGAGCACGCGTCGGGTTGTTAACTACTTGAAATGTTTGTGGTGATACACAGCTTCGGTTCGTGTTTCTCAAACTGTTTTTATGCACTGGTGCATTATGTTGATAGTTTTGATTAGTTTGTCAGTTCTTCTTCTATAGGCGTTTGAATGTCCAATTAGTAGCTTCTGTCTCGGTGTTACACAGGTGCTCCTAGAAAGGAGGAAATAACTCAGAGAAGAAGAAAACTTAGAACACTGATGATTAAAACATTTCTCAGTGGTGCTAGTTTGTAGTATTTCTTTTCTTTTTTTTTTCGAAAGGTGCGAGTCAAGTTCTGTCTTTGTGTGATACGGGTGCTCCAAGAACGGAGGAAATAACTAATAGAAGACAATTTAGAACTCTCTGATGATTTAAAACATTTCTTCATTGGTGCGAGTTTGTATTTTTTTTTTTTTTTTTTTCGAGTGGTGCGAGTTCTGTCTCTGTGTGACACGGGTACTCCGAGAAAGGAGGAATTCACTAAGAGAGGAAGAAAACAATCTAATGATTAAACACATTTATTCGAGTTTGTTATATTTCTTTTTCTTTTTTTTTTAATGGTGCGAGTTTGATAAAGTGATGCAAGTTGTTATAATTAGTGAGAGTGTTTGAGTTGGGCGAGTTTGCCGTGGGCCGAGTTGTCATAAATTCAAGACAAATTGAATACAAAACCAATTCCGCCTGCTTACAAAACGTAGACTGTAAGGAACCAGCTACGGAACTTTACTTGGGGTTTGATTAATTAAGCTACGCTTATTAAAGCAATTACTATATGAAGTTATAAAGTACATTACATACACTAACTATGTGACTAATTTAATCAAATGGTAATCGTTGTTACTTTTTTAATGAAATAAATGAATTTTGCTAAAAATTAAAATTGTAACAAAATTATTTTTGCATTGTCAATGCTGTTTTGTTCCTTACGAAACGCAATATGTCGACTTTGACTTTGGAATATAACTTCGAAGTACATATAGTATCGGAATAAACCGTTTAACAAGAAGTCAACTGTTGAACCCACAGGCACATGTGGCATTGCACCCTCTTTTTTCGTTTTTATCTTTATTTAGTGTTTTAATTTGTTTTTAGTAAATTACAATTTCTAAAATATTTCAGAGTATTTTAGTTCTTTAATGTTTTCATGCCCATAGTCATACAATTAAACAATACCAATGGTTTATACTTGAAATGAATGAAAATAGAAGGCAGCACGCATAAACTACTGTTATTTTAAGAAGTATGAATAGGATCAAGAACACTTCAAATAGGTGAGAGAAGAAAGTTCAAATTAGACAAATTAAAAAAATAAAATAATCTAAACACCGGGGAAAGAAGAAACAACTCCATTCCGACAGACAACAGGTTAAGGTGTATCAAATTTACTCTGGCGAAGGCAAGCTGGAAATAACAGATACACCAAAATTCAGACAACATGTAAAAGATTGAGAATTTCAGTAAGTAACTTGTGTCCATTTTGGTCGAAAAACGAGCTGTGTGTTCGGTGTTCCTGCAAACAAAAGGAGGATTTTGAACAGATATATCATGTTATGGAGGGGTATTTGCGAAAAATACCAGTCGAGGAACTGTTAAATTTTCCGAGCCGCTAGGCAAGGAAAATTTGGTCCCAAGACTGGTATTTTTCGCAAATACCCCTCCATAACATGATATATCTGTTTAATTGCACCGAATAGATTTCGATTGAAACTCTCTGTACTGGCGAATTGGCCCATTATCAATAAATCGAAATGTTGCAAAGCAAAAGGTTTTTTTTTCAGAAGCAAAGGTGGCAGAGGTAAAGGGAATAATCAGAAATCAAAATGTATTTCAACGGAAAAGGGGAACACATTATAAAAAAGACAACTTACAGTGTGCGGTCGCGGGATAATGGGAATTTAATCTACTACTTTTTCAAATTATATTAAAAATAGATATGAATATGTATGTATTTATTTATTTATACTTTATTTGTATCTTGTTTAATATTCACATTTCGTAGTTGATTTACTTTTAACACATGCAGTATGAATACCAATATGCGATACTTACGGATTTAGTTATTTCATATCATTATGCTTTGACTCCTTTTCCCAAATATAATATACATTTTGACAATTTAAAGTCATTTTTAGTGTTCACTATTTTTCACGTTTGTTATTGATTTAATTTGAATTTCTGTGTTCACTTGTACCTATGTCAGTACAATGTATGCATGCCTTTAAAATTACTTAAATATTCAATTGATCAAATACTTTTTTCAGCGCTTGAAATCGTTTCTTTATAGAAGGATGGTAATGAGAAAGAAGCGAGTCACAAGATCGTTAGATATATGTATTGATTAGTTTTAGTGGTTTAAATTGATATTTATAATATTAGTATACTGCAGCAAAGGATGATTTCGAAAGTTTCAACCCTTAGCAGAGTTGAAAGGTTTGGTTGAGCAATATCTTTTGGTATATTGGTCGTTTAAAAATACCACTGTTACGTTCAACAGTGATCAGTAAACGGTTTCCGGAACGATCAATTTATTATAAAATAATACCTTGGATCTCTGTTGCATCTCTCCACTCCAATCTCCACTCCATTTCATGTATCAAATCTTTTGATTTTGTTGTTATTTCCTCTCCGCACTTATCTTTCGTCCGCAGTTACAGTTACATTTTAAAGATTTTTTCTCTGACACCGGAACAATATCCCATTGTGTATGCAACACAAAAATCAAAAGTTACGTTGAATATAACGAAAGTCAGGAAATCGTTAGTGTAATAGTAGTTCAAGGAACACGTTAAGGGCATATGCAATCTCCGTACAACACTCGTTTCCGTGCCGTATACTTAGTATACTACACTACATATGCAGTGAAGTGAAACGAAGTAAGTACGGAGCAGATGTGAGCTCTGCGCCGGAGATTGGGACATACGATAGTTACAGGGGAGGTAATGAGGTTGCTAACGTAAAATGTTATTTTTCGCGACCTCAAATTGTGACATACCAGGAAAAGATGCATTTTACGAGTGTTTTAATCATAAGTTTGCAAACTAGTACATGGGCCCCCCTTTTTAAATGGCATTTGGCTTCATATTGTATGAAGATTATTTATTCCATATTTTATGAAGAAATCACCGATGATTTTTTTTTTAAATTAGATAAATATACGGCAAAAAAGGCCGTTTTTTTTTCTAAAATCATGAAAATTTAATAAAAATGAATTATTTCCGAAGAATTAACTTTTGAAACAAAAAAGTTAAGGATGTCTGTCCACTGAAAGGATAGAAATATCCAAGAAACTGAAAATTAAGGTAAAAGTCTAAAATTTCAACGCCATTTATCTCTAAATTTAGCACATGAAGGTATATTTTTTTTATTACATATTTGAATTGAATGGGTGAAAAATAGCTTGTATGAAAATTTTCGTAAACAAAATCGCCGTGGGATGAAAACTGTATCGTATTTCCTTAAATCAATTTATTTAGGTATACGAAGCCTGTAATTATGACCAACACTTTGAAACGTCTATACTACATAATAAGAATCCAGCCATTCAACTTTAATGATTGTGGAGGACTACTGAATTTTTTCCGCAAAATTACTTTTCGAAATTAAAATGAGAATTTTTCTTTAGAAAATTATTTTTTGAAAATAAAACTATATATACCATAGATGAGGGTGTGGATTGGGGTTTATTGAATAGAGAATAATGGATAAAAAATATAACGAATAGAGAAAAAAGGACCAAAAAAAATAAAGAATAGAGAATAATAAGGTGTTAAAATATAAAGAATAGAAAATAATGGGCAAATAGTATAAAGAATAGAGAAAAATGGTCTAAAGAATTAAAGAATACAGAAATGAGGAATCCCACTCAGACCCTCATAAAAGGATATGATAATCTCTTCTACTGTTAAATTATTACTTAATTAGTGGCATAATACGGAAGCGTATTAGCGCCACCCAATTTTATTTTATATTTCTTTTAATGTTTGCGTTACATTTGCGTTATAACCCAAAATATTTGCATGATAACGCAAACCTTTGCGAAATAACACAAACATTTGCGTTATACCTTAACCTTTGCGTTATAACGCAAACCTTTGCGAAATAACACAAACATTTGTTTATCTTATCAATAATAATAATAATCTGATAATAATAATGATAATAATAATAATAATAATAATATCTTTATTTAAGTTTCAAGGGAAACAGCAGTTATAAATGGAGGAGGCTGTATGTATTAAATTTCACCACTCTTTGCACTTATTGCAAAGTAAAATGTTTGGGTTTTTAGCACATATCATGACATAATAATGAGCAGAGACATATAATACACAAATTATATGTCACTGTAATGAGCAAGAGAATATTACAAATAAAATTGAAAAAATTGAAGTTATACCGAACATAATCAACCCTGTTAATATAGCCGAATTTTAATATACTTCCAAAGTTAGCGCTCGTATGAGCATTGTGTAAGATTTGTTTGATCTAAATAAGCTACCCTATCGAAAAACTTGTATAAGATAAAAGGTTTTTTATTATTATAATTTTGTATACTCTACATCCAAATTGCAATTCAAGCAACTTAAATAGCTACCTTACTAGACAGAAATTTAAGACCTCATCTTTTTTTTAGCAAAGATATTCTTTTTTAAGGAATATAATTTTCGGTTAATCATAGTTTCAATTATCTTGGTAAATATTCGAATACATATATTAACTAGATTTACCATTGCAAGCAATAGCGGATGGTACCCTTCCCCCATTGCCAGGCGAGCGGCAACCATTTAGAAAATTCCAAAGTCAAAGAGTGCATCTATACATGCAAATTATCATTTTTGTAAAGTTTCATTAAGTTTGGAGCATTTTGAAATTTTGGACATTTTTGCTGTTTCCATGGTTACGGCGGCCATTTTGAAAATTCCAACTTCAAAATGCAACTCTGCTCATGCCAGTTACTAATTCTGTGAAGTTTCATCCAGTTTGGAACATTTTGAATATTTTCGGATTTTTGCTGTTTCCATGGAAACGGCAGCCATTTTTACCATTCCAAAGTCAGGTGCACAACTTCACATGCTGGTCCACATTATGCTTTAGTTCCATCAACATTGGTCCATACAATTCCAAGAAATAGCGTGGACAAAATGTGTGGAAGAAGAATAATAAAAGCTAGATTTGCCATTGCAATCAATAGCGGATGTCACCCTTCCCCCATTGCCACTAAGCGGCAGCCATTTCAAAAATTTTTAACAGTGAATGCTCATGTATGCATGGCTATACATCTTTCTGTAAATTTTCAGTACATTTAGATCATTTTAAAAATTTTCACATTTTTGTCGTTTCCATGGCAACGACAGCCATTTTGAAAATTTCATAGTCAAAAGTCTCATCTTTACCTGCCAGTTAACAATAATATCAAGTTTCAGTAATTTCGAAGCATTTTGAAATTTTTTGACATTTTTGCAGTTTCCATGGCAACGGTGGCCATTTTGGAAATTCCAAAGTCAAAAGTCTCATCCACACTTATAAGTCAACAGTCATATTAAGTTTCATAAATTTTGGAGCATTTTGAAATTTTTGAAATTTTTTACATTTGTGATGGTTCCTATGGTAACAATGACAATTCCCAAAATTTAATGGCAGATACCACATTGGTACATGGGAGGGAACATACCATGAAAGTTTCAATCGATTTGACCTACCATTGTAAGAAAGTAAATGCTACTTTTAGGTTTTTGGACCAATTTGACCTGTTTTGCATTGTTTCTATGGTAACGGCAGACATTTTAGAAATTCCAACGCCAAATTCCACATCTACCTATGTTGCTCATCGTTACTGTGAAATTTTATTAAATTTGAATCATTTTGATATTTTTGAAAATTGTGGTGTAGTTTCCATGGCAACATAGTAGTTCCAATGATTGCCAAAATCATCCAAAACCAGTATATAGTGGGCATCTACATTGTATCAAAATATAATGATTCTTAGTTAAAGCATCTCCAAATAATTCACCAAAACCAAAAACTGGAATTTTTCACATTTGTTCCGTTTCCATGGTAACGGCAGCCATTTTTAATGGTCTTGAGACCTACTGCAATCCGAAATTTTGTGTTCCTCATTATCTTTAATTATCATTAAGATTGGTTCCATTGGCTCCAAAAAAACTGCCGGACAAAATTAGGTGGAAGAATAATAATAACAAAAAAAAAGAAACGGAGGGAAAGCAATATGTCACCCGACATTGTCGATCAGGTGACAGAAGTCGATCGGGTGACATAATAGGGAAAAAAAGAAACGTACAATAACAATACGTCACCCCAACTCCGTTGAGGGTGCCATAATGATATTTGCGGATATAAAATAAAACCATTATTATTGATGCACAATAATCCGCATTGGCAGTATTTGGCCAGAGCTTTATTACATGATAATAATTATAAACACATATAACTCGATAAACAATTAAGATTTATATATATATATAGTAAAAAGATGATTAAATTTGACGTAGTCACCTTTCATATTGGAAAACTACGAAACAATAACTAGATAAAAATTAAGATATATATACATATATAGTAATTAGAAATGTGCCCATAACTAAATATGCATGCAGTATGAAATGTTCATATAAACGGGCACATACAAGCATTTTCATACATGATTCGAATTAAAGTTAGGTATTACAAATTTATAGATCCCTAAAAATGCATAGTCCAAAAACAGAACACAGTCACATTGACGCACATCAAAAATATTATTCATACATTATGCGAGGTTATGCAAGGAAATGGTGGTGGGAAGAGGGCGGGGGGATTCAGTCGAAATTAGAGACATTTATTTCAAATTTTGGTTTCTTGGACGTTTCTATCCTTAGGACAGACATACTTAACTTTTTTGTTTAAAAAAATAAACACTTGCGGATGTTTGTAAGCAGATTTGGAATATCTTCTTTACAAAAGTAGACTCTTTATTAGTGTCACAATGTTTTGGAAAAAATCATCTTTGTTAAATTTTAAGGATTTTAGAAAAAATATGTTTATTATAAATAGTATTACATGTATATTTGTAAGACGTATAGGATATAAAATCAACATAGATACCAGAAGTTTGGAGAAATAGTATTCGATTACCTTATGGATAATCTTAACCCTTTAATAGCACTGTAATAACACCGAATAGGATGCTTTCACAATCTGATGTTTCCTCAATGAATTAATTTTTTAAATTAATTTATTATGTACTAATTAAGACTGACCTAGGATCTGATTTTATTTCTTCAATCTTGTCGTAAACTATAATTTGATTGTACAGTATCCTCAAATATTCCTATGTTTTTCTTAACAAAGGACAACGTATGCAGTTTTATTAGTTTCAATAGCTTCTTGGTGTGGATATTGTATTTATTTATTATAATAAACATCATAATGAAATTTTAGCAGCTTTTAAATTGTCTTCGCGGATTTCTTTTATTAGTTCTCAAATCAATGTACTATAGATAATCTCATCAGAGAATCCAGGCTTAAACAAAACAAAACATGCAATTAGAGAATTTAAGTTTTTTGTTAAATGTACCAGGCTTAAACAAAACAAAACATGCAATTAGAGAATATAAGTTTTTGTTAAATGTAAGTATAAACATAACAACAGACATGAATAATTTAGGTACATTGTAATCACAATCCTGTACAATGACAAAAACTAAATAAAATAGAATTATAAAAAACAAAACAAAAAACAAAACAAATAAAGTGTTGTGTTTCAAACAAATTAAACATTATATTATTTCACCCCATAATACCAGGCCAAAAATGATTTAGCAAAAAATAATTACAAATATAAAGTAGATACAATTTATACGCGTGGGTGCAACATGTGCAAGTAGTATCTTTTTAACGATTTAACGCTGATCTAGGGTGTCTATTACTCAAACTATTGTTGAGACGTCTTTTCAGAAATGCAATTCTTTCATTAAATATGCCCTATTGTTAGTGAATTTGAATAACCACCTTATTATATTGAATGATTCAAGAAACTATAAATAAATAGAAATAAACAGGTAACTAGAAAAAACCCGCGCGAGCACGGGTTGTTAACTACTTGAAATGTTTGTGGTGATATACAGCTTCGGTTCGTGTTTCTCAAACTGTTTTTATGCACTGGTGCATTATGTTGATAGTTTTGATTAGTTTGTCAGTTCTTCTTTCATAGGCGTTTGAATGTCCAATTAGTAGCTTCTGTCTCGGTGTTACACAGGTGCTCCTAGAAAGGAGGAAATAACTCAGAGAAGAAGAAAACTTAGAACACTGATGATTAAAACATTTCTCAGTGGTGCTAGTTTGTAGTATTTCTTTTCTTTTTTTTTTTTCGAAAGGTGCGAGTCAAGTTCTGTCTTTGTGTGATACGGGTGCTCCAAGAACGGAGGAAATAACTAATAGAAGACAATTAAGAACTCTATGATGATTTAAAACATTTCTTCATTGGTGCGAGTTTGTAGTTTTTTTTTTCGAGTGGTGCGAGTTCTGTCTCTATGTGACACGGGTACTCCGAGAAAGGAGGAATTTACTAAGAGAGGAAGAAAACAATCTAATGATTAAACACAATTCTTCGAGTTTGTTATATTTCTTTTTCTTTTTTTTTAATGGTGCGAGTTTGATAAAGTGATGCAAGTTGTTATAATTAGTGAGAGTGTTTGAGTTGGGCGAGTTTGCCGTGGGCCGAGTTGTCATAAATTCAAGACAAATTGAATACAAAACCATTTCCGCCTGCTTACAAAACGTAGACGGTAAGGAACCAGCTACGGAACTTTAATTAGGGTTTGATTAATTAAGCTACGCTTATTAAAGCAATTACTATATGAAGTTATAAAGTACATTACATACACTAACTATGTGACTAATTTAATCAAATGGCAATCATTGTTACTTTTTTAAATGAAATAAATGAATTTTGCTAAAAATTAAAATTGTAACAAAATTATTTTTGCATTGTCAATGCTGTTTTTTTCCTTACGAAACGCAATATGTCGACTTTGACTTTGGAATATAACTTCGAAGTACATGTAGTATCGAAATAAACCGTTTAACAAGAAGACAACTGTTGAACCCACAGGCACATGTGGCATTGCACCCTCTTTTTTCGTTTTTATCTTTATTTAGTGTTTTAATTTGTTTTTAGTAAATTACAATTTCTTAAATATTTCAGAGTATTTTAGTTCTTTAATGTTTTCATGCTCATAGTCATACAATTAAACAATACCAATGGTTTATACTTGAAATGAATAAAAATAGAGGGCAGCACGCATAAACTACTGTTATTTTAAGAAGTATGAATAGGATCAAGAACACTTCAAATAGGTGAGAGAAAAAAGTTCAAATTAGACAAATTAAAAAAATAAAATAATCTAAACACCGGGGAAAGAAGAAAATACTCCATTCCGACAGAGAACAGGACAAAGGTGTATCAAATTTACTCTAGCGAAGGCAAGCTGAAAATAACAGATACACCAAGATTCAAACAACATGTAAAAGATTGCGAATTTCAGTAAGTAACTTGTGCCGATTTTGGTCGGAGAACGAGCTGTGTGTTCCTGCAAACAAAGTTTGCAAAATACCCACATGGTCTAAATACTCATATGGTCGGGCCCGTTAATAACCAAACGAGTATATACTCATATAATAAAATAGACATGATAGACATGTTTCTAAATTGCAACCCATTGACAACCAAGAGATTTCGTCGATATGTTTGATATCAGTCATACATAACAGACTTGAAAGAGAGGGTTCGATTCCCAGTGAAGGCAAATACAAATTACAAAAGTTGAATGAATGCTTTTTTTTAGAATAATTCCATTAGTGAACAGATATCAGTAAATTCGTCAATTCAAATAGAATAAAATTAAGATCACAAAGGAAACAATTGAAAATAATTTGGTGAGTCTATTTCAGCGAGAGATTTGGCAATCGTTGATTCTAGAAAAAGAAACCACGATAACTGAATAGGCTGACGTCACAGCAATGGTTTGATCATATTGAATCAATGAAATGAGAAAGTTAAAAGGTGAATGTATTCTCTTTACATTTTAATCCATATTTAAATGTTTCAAACGGTTCAAATATCATCGTTAATTCAAGCTTATTAGAAAGTTCATTATTTGGAAATCATGATATTTCTTCAATCAATAATTCAAAAAGGCATTACCATGTAATATATTGTTTTTATTATTTGTCTGCCTCTACTCACAGTGTAAACTGTCATGAGTGTTTAAATAAAGTTCTAAAATAAAGTTCTTTAGGAATACATGTTTCAAAGAAGAAGGTGGCATAGATTACACGTATTTAAACACATAAATTAATCTAATGCATATATTATATATTTTCGTTTCTGAATAGACATAAAAACGGGGACAGTAAGTGTGTCTTCGTTCGCTATTGTATTGAAAAGCAATCACTCCACAATAAAACATGTCAAAGCAATATAATTATCTCTTTAAATGTTCTTAATTTATTGTCACATGCTATCAACACTTATCTTTAAAGTGAATAAACAGCTTTAAATTTGATATTTTTTCTAAATATGCGGCGATTTTAATTTTATCAAACGTCAATTTTCCTAATTGACGACGAGGCAAAGTAAAAGCCGGTTGCATTGGCTGACCGACATCACTGTATCAGGACAGAGTGTGCCATTGATATATCATGATATCAATATATTTTTCCATTCGGATATTGTTTTTAAATTTACTTCAGTCTCCTATCAATTTTTACCCTATCAGGAACCACACGCAAGAACATTCATCAAAGAGAAACGCACAAACAAATAATATAATAGTCTACACAACATGCAAACCGCAGAACAACAACGAACAACTTAAAAGTAGCAGGATTGACAGTTTGGTTGTGCAATGGTGGTTTATTTCCCTTTCCTTCGGAAGTGATTAAATAGTAATTATTAGAGACTATGTAATGTAGATATATACATACACTGGTTAAATTGCTGTGCATATTTTCTTTTCAAGTCGTTGTTAAAAACGGAAATAGATTAATTTAAAAATGATTTAGGTTGTTCAGAGGTATGATACAGAATTAATTTAATTAAGATTAATTGTGGCAATTAAGGTTTCTTGTACATTAATCAAAAATGCCAAAAGACATATGCATGTTAGGAAAGAATGCATCATTTCGTGGCCTTCTATAGCTGACTATGCGGTATGGGTTTTGCTCATTGTTGAAGGCCGTACAGTGACCTATAGTTGTTATCTTCTATGTTATTTGGTCTCTGGTGGAGAGTTGTCTCATTGACAATCATACCACAACTTCTTATTTTCACATACCTACCTACCAACCTACCGACCTACCTACCAACCTACCGACCGACCGACCGGCCGAACGACCTATATACATACATACATACATACATATATACCTATGTTTATACGAACATACATCCATCTATCCATTCATCCATCCATCCACCCATCCATCTCTATCTATGGAAAGCAGTGTAACAGGTCGCCCAGTAAATATGTGATTTTAACAGTCAAGGCATTATCGCACTCCTTACTAGTGTTGAATCCCTTTATTTAAGTTTATTATAGGAATCGATTACTATCAGATCAAATATCATTTGTAGTACAGTTATGCAAATCCAAAATGTTTGAAATTATAGACTTCCATAATATTGCATGAAAATTGAAATGGAATTCTTTCCGAAAAACTATTTTTGGGCATTAGTACATTTTATAATCAATTTCAAATTTTCCAGTTATAAGCTGTTATTTTTAAGATTTTTCAAAGAAAATATTCATCTAACAACCATCATATTATTTCTACGTCTTGACCTTTCGATGATTTTACTTTTCTTCAATACATTATACAAGAAGGACAACTCTTGTCGTCTTGTATGACACATTTTAGCTATTGTTGTAATCGTTCATTACATAGCTTGCGGTAAATATGAATAAGAATTGTGTCTAAGTTAGGCCTTTTTTCTTCCCGGCTGATGAATGATATTATTAGTGGTAGATACTATCTGTTAAATCATAATATAAAACAATTAAAATAAGATATAATTATGTTTTATGTGAAGCCGTGTCTTGTGCATCGATACCTGATTAAAGGTGATACGAAAACATGTTCATACTTAATTTTTCATACCACCAGACAAACAAAAGATATTGTACCCTAAACAAAACTAATAGTAATATAAAACACTTACTGCGGATTCATTATTATTCGCGAGATATTAAATTTCATGGATTTCGTGAGGGTAAGGCGGAGCCATGAATTTAAATGTTCAACGAAGTATACATGTTTTTTAGGCTTGTTTGCAGACTTTTGCAAAACCAAGAAATCAAAAATCCGTGAAAATACAATTCTTCCTAAATTCGCAAAAATTTGTATCCTCGAAAAATCCACAGTAGCTTTTGATTTATTATGCATTTATTTTCATTCAGAAATCTGGATAGAAAAAAAATGTGTAAATCAATATATATGTGTACTTCGTTTTCAAATTGATACAATTCTTTTATATATAGCGTGATGGAAAACTGACATTGATTATTTTATATACGACACTGATTTTCCCGTCTTCATATTCATATGCTTGTCTTTAACTTCATCAATGGAGTATGTAGTCATATCATAAGCTTGTTGGTTTTGATTGCGGATATTTGGTTATTTATACCTTTTCATGTGTAATAATCTCCAACTGATGGTGCATATGAATATAAGTTTCTTTCTTCATTTTTACTGTTTAAAAAAAAAAAATTGATGTAATCAGTAACGCTCTGTCTTGAAATCCCCACATCTAATGACATTTTTACCACGTCTTAGATTGTGATGTAACATCTATGTCGTCTGTCTGCTAATTATAACTAATGACATTTTTACCACGTCTTAGATTGTGGTTTAATATCTATGTCGTCTGTCTGCTAAGTAAAAAAATGACACTCCGTAAATTTTATGGACATCATCACGAATTGGTTAATCCATACAATATGTCTGTGTCTAAACTAACTAATGACATTTTTACAACGTCTTAGATTGTGATTTAACATCTATGTGACCTTTTCCCGAATATGACTGTTATACCGATTGTGAATTTGCACTGCTGTACGACGTGTCTCGGTATTTTGTACATCCAACATTCATGTATTTATTTTTGATGTTTCTGTTATGGTTTCGGTTGAAATGTCTTATCGTTTGTTGTCCAAAAAATTATAAAATTGTCTTTCAATACCATCATTGTCATATTCCCGAATATGACTGTTATACCGAGTGTGAATTTGCATTGCTATACGACGTGTCTCGGTATTTTGCACATCCATCATTCATGTTATTATTTTTGATGTTTCTGTTATGGTTTCGGTTGGATAATTTGTTATGCCTTATCGTTTGTAGTCCAAATAATTATAAAATTGCCTTTAAATACCACCATTGTCATGAAAATTGTTTGGACGAGTATTGTGAAAATAATTGTATTAAGTTCGATATTGCATGTTAGTTACGTAAGCGCGTTACTGTTTGTGATATCCTGTGGTGTCTATCGTTGGTGGAATATGTTCGTTGTTGTTCTGTGGTTTACATGTTGTGTAGACTTTTATATTATTTGTTTGTGCGTTTCTCTTTGATGAATGTTCTTGCGTGTGTTTGTGCTGTGTTTCTGTCATGTAGTGTTGTCATTTTCGCGATATTTGTTAACATTGTCGTAAAGCGGGAGGTTTGGCTAGCCATTAAACCAGGTTAAACCCAACATTTCTTTGCTTAATGTACCAAGTCAGGAATATGACAGTTGTTATCAAATAGTTCGTTTCTATGTATGTTGGCTTTTTTTTGTTGCACTTCAGTGTTCCTATTGTTCCTTTGTTTTCCTCTTATAGTTGGTGTGTTTCCCTCGGTTTTAGTTTGTAACCCTGCTTTGTTTTCTCTCAATCGATTTATGACTTTTGAACGCCGGTATACTACTGTTGCCTTAATCTAAATAAAGAAAATAAGCTGTTTTATCTAATTATTACAATTAATTTAACCAAAACAAATTTATTTGTTTGTTTGTTTTTTTTTTCTTTTACCCATTCAGGAGAGATATGTCATGAAAAGGAATGTACAGTAAACATACAAATTTTGTATTGAAGGAAGAAAGAATCAACCATATTCAGATTATACGCTTGTTTTCTAAAAAAATTGCAATGAATCAAAATATATTTCATTTTGATGTGTTAAAACAAGTACCTCGATGATTAAATTTCTTTTAAAACAAATTTTGACTTTTAAAAGTTTTAAATTGACATTATTCACAACAATTAATTCGTCAAATCATCATCAAAATATGATTATTAGTTCAAATTTGAATCGAGGCCTGTTTTATATTAATTCCATACTACCGGTATTCATATCTTTATTTCAATGAATTATTATATATATATTAAAAATATATAGAAAACAGAATCAATTATACAAATTTGTTTTCCCGGTTTCATGTTCATATGCCTGTCTTGAACTTCATCAATATATTATATAGTTAGATCCTAAGCTTTTTGTCCTTTTATGAATTTGTTGTTGGTGTTGATTGCGGATACTTTTTTGTTTACTTTTTCATATGTAATCATCTACGCGGTTAAATCAAAGGTTGCATATATTTGAATTTAATGGGGTCGAATTATTGCAAGACAAAAGTAGCGAGACCTGCTGCATCGACAGGGTAAGTGAGACCTGCTCTGCATACATCACCCGTCATGAAAATTCAAACTGAATCAAAAAGTCATAATCGGGAATAGGACACACTCGGTTTAATTACAAATCAGCCTACTATACTGGAATTTAAATATCTAAGACAGCGAAAACATATCGATAGAGAGTTGAGATACCGACACATCGTACCAGTCAAGCAATTCTTGATGTTGACCGTAAAACTTGTGTTGTGTCGATTTCCGTCCGTTTTTTTTTTAATTATTAGCTGTTATTTTATGATTTTCTAATGATAATATTCATTCAGCAACCATCATAGGGGTTCTACGTCTTGCCCTTTCGACGATATAACAAATTCTATCGTTTTTTCTGTCCATTCACACTAAAATTAGAACTTTAACCTTATACATGTATTTTATAGAATTGAGAACGGAAACGGGGAATATGCCAAAGAGACAACATAGTAATTTAATTCTTGCATGCTTCAAAGACATGCATTTGTTGTGTCTTGTTGACAAATCGCATTGGATCAAAATTTTGTAACATGACTGCATATTAGGGGTATTACATCCATGTGTTATCATGAAAAATAATTTGTTTGTGTTTATAGATGTTAGTCAATCTTTATGCATCATAAAAAATGATGCATATTACCTAATATATAAATAAATTTGGCACAGCAACGATATTACAAAATTCGCAAAATGCGAATTATATGTATGCTAATCCAGTGGCGTCGTTGGTGTCATCTCTTTTATAAAACTTATATTTCATAAGATAAAATACTTGGATACTTCATATCTTGTTTTCAAATACATAATGTTTTGAAGTTTCCGCCTGCCATACGTCCGTTGTCCTCGACGACTTCTAAAAGAACTGCCTTTTTTCAAGGTTCATTTGATAACGTTAGTTTTCATAATGAGATCCGTTTCTAAAATCAACATGCCCAACTATGTTTGGAATATGGATTGATTTTATGATGAATCAGATATCAACGTTTAGGTATACTGATGAGGATACTATAAGCAAAAGCTCAATACTATGTGATGTATGGAAAAAATGTAAAAAGAACATGTCTGTCTGGCAAGGTTCATTTAACCTTCATAATTCATTGATCATGTTAAGCTTATGTGAAACCTGTAATATAAGTTTGATCTTAAAGATTTTTCACATTAAACTCAAATACGATAAGTAAACCTGCGTTTGCATTTTGTTAAAATTCATGTTGCTTTGCGGGAGGGACTACTTGCATATAAAGCTGAATGATATGTTACTCTGTAATTAACTCAAAAATGAAACTTTAGTCAGGAAAAGTAGTCTATTCATTAGTCTAAATTTGGCTTGGATAAGCCTTTAAAACTGTGAGCACTCTAAGATTGGATATTTGTTTCTTTTGTTAGTTTTGTTATTTTTGTTTTTTGTTTAATACCGATCTGATGAGTCGAGCCCTCAACATGATTTTTCCAGTGACTTTGTTTAATTAAACCTCTATTCCATGTTAGGGTATCGGTGGAGTGCCTACGGACACGTTAACCCCGCCCTATATGTGCCTGTTTCAAGCGAGAACCCTCTTAACCATTTGTTGTCACTGGTCCGATGCAAAATGGCTTACTATATGGTGTTGGTTTTGCTCATTTTGAAGGCCGTATTGTGACCTGTAAATGTTCAAATTCAAGTTCTGTTGGTATTTAGCGAATAGTTGTCTTCCATACCATATCTCCTTTCTTCTATATTTATGTAAGGTTTTGAACCGTTCTCGGAAAATACCATTTGCATATACCATACAAAACTTCATACATGCATTTGAAATTATTTGAAAATATTAGATAACAGCAAATTTTAAAGTTCCGGGAAAAGAATATACCGTTTTTATTTCATATTTTGATTGTGTCTATTATATGAACTCACCCTTGACCTCATTTTCCATATACGAAAATATCAAGAGTATAATTTAGAAGTTTCAACTGCAACATTTGTTTTAGAGAACTTGGATATCTGAGTTGTGAAATATATTACTAAGAGACATTTTTATGCATTTTTCAATTGATCACTAAATTAGAATCATGAATAAGTAAAAATCAATGTCAGTAATTTTCCTAATTATCATAGAAAATAGAAATGTAAGTCCGGTCCTATATATATTTTTGTATGTCCTCAAGCATCTGTGAATATTTCAAATTGTGTCTCAAATTTTTCTCCCGATTCACGATCAACTGCTGCAACGCTCATTTCCGTGTTCCCAAATATAAAGTCAACGTCAAATATACGTTTCTCCCTTGTCGGATTTGGGATATCAACCAACAATTTGCCGAGAAGAAGGCATCCGTCTTCGTCAACATAGCGTGGATTTGGATTTCTTGTCACATATATGTCTATTGTCAAACGTTCCTGAAATTCTTTGATTGTTCGGTATTCACGTGTAACTTTCGTATCAGCTGCTACCTCCGTTTCCTGCTCTATTATTGTTTTAAAAACGCTTTTGCTATACATCATGTCGTTATATTCAAACATATGTTCCAAATCATGTTTGGAATCATCATAACGAACAGCTACATCGACGCCGTAAGTGTGCCCAATAATTCTTATAGCGATATAAGTGGGATCAAATCCATAAATAACAGCACCTTTCAATACCGATAAACCACAGTCAAATGGGATGATCACTCTTTTTGTCGGAAATTTATCCCGAACATGTTGCTGAAGCATTGTGCATTCAGCAAAGCCGCCAACCAACAATATATCTTCTACCTCAGCAACTCTTTTGTTCTTCATTATATGTTCAAGTAGGCTGATAAGTTTTTTTATTGTTGGGATAAAAAACTCAACAAATATTTCAGATTTAATCCTTAATTTATCTGTTTTGACAGAAACCTTTTCCGTGTGTTTAGATAAACGTATTACATCTTCGATGCTTTTTTTATGAATCTGTGAACACAGTTTCGATAGGGCAGCCATTGGCATTGACATTTTGATATTGTCAGTCTCATCACAGTTAACAGTTCTCTTTTTAGATTCAAACTCTCGCATCAAGTCGAGATAAGATTCGGGATAATCTGTCTTCATGGTCTCTAAAACCGATTTTCCAAACGTCTGATCCATGAATTGAAGAAATGCAGCATCAACAGATGTCCCACCACAGTTGCTTCCTGTGGATCGATGTATCTCTTTAAGTTTGTTGTCTTCAATCTTTTCATGTACAGCAATGTCAGCAGTTCCACCTGAAACATTAGCTTAATTAGAGGTCATTTTGTATTTATTTATGAGAAGCCAATTATGCACCATGGTTTGATATATGCCAGGTAATGTTGGCAACTAAGCCTTGGCTTTCAATTTTTTTGGGTTTCAGTATTACTGATGAAGGTCACATAATAATAGCAATTCGAACGCACCAAATGTATAAAATTTACCTTTCGCCAATCGTAATTAATGCGAGAAATATTTCTAGATGTTTTTTTTATGGGACAATTTCCGTCGATCTCACGATTATGAAAAGATAATACTCCGCATTTCATTCAAACATAACTGCTTGTTATTTGTAAATAACTTGATTTCTCAACCTCATCAATCTAGAATATGGCAAGAATAAAAAAAAAAGTGCCATGGAGGTTAATGGGAAAACAATTATGTATACGTACTAACATTGACACCGACACTACTTTTACTGCACCAGATGCGCATTTCAACAGCTTATGTCTATTCAGATTTGGGACAATATCCCTAATGCGCCTCGAAATGAGGAACTCAAAAGTCACGTGTAAACAAAAAATCTCTGTGTAGTGATATTGGACATGTTTCTATTTTTTACAAATGACTGAGCTTAACCATTTGTGGTGATTAGGAAAGTAGAGGAACATAGAATAAATGTGTAAAAACTATGGAGCTATTAAATGTGTTCAAAGTATTAAATTTTCAAAGAACTTATTGTGTTAAAAAGGAGATTTTTTACCACAAGGAGCCACATCACAAAAGGATGTTCGGGGTATGCTAATTTACGGAAAAAGTAATCTCACTTCGTACCCCGAAAATTTAACCACATATGTGAAAATGTCACAGCTTCGAAGCGAGCTATCATACATATCCAAGTTTACGATATGGACTGAGCTACAGGAAAAAACGTTACCATTACCGCCTATGTAAAAACAATTAAAGATATTGATCCATTTGCTCGGGGCCAAAATATCAAAGCCCTAAACAAACATTGAAGAGCTAATTAACAAAAAAGGACCAAAAGTTTAGCCAAACCCATACAAGAAATCAGAGCTATACAAGAGGAACTAGTTATTAAAATAAAATATATTTACTATTTTAAATAATCATTTTCACCTATTCTTTTGCGATACTGTTAGTTGATTTAGCTCCCAACGTTACTAATACTTATACATTCTTGGTTTTCAAATATCGGGATCTGGGCGTTCATGATGAAGGTAATTTCAGGAAAGCGCTTTAGACGCAACTAATTAATAAAGTGTAATTTTCTTTCTCTTTATGTTGTGAAATTTCTTTTCACTCAAAGCCGAAATAACTCCGACAACATGTTTTCTGACCGTGGTGGCAGATAGATGAACACAATGACTTTGCAACTTATAAAAGAAAACCTCCAAGGTCGACGACTACATATTTTTGTCCTGTTTCTTTCATCGAGTATTCATCTCTTGCACCATACAAATGATCTTTACTCAGATGTTGACAATATACAGACGCACATTCTGGTTCTAGCGCTATCGAGAGATTGCTGTTTGGTATGCCAGCCTGCAAATGTAAAGTAGGTACTTTTTAAGCTTTTTATCGACACATTCACATTTCATTTACTACTAGAGTATTAGTGTATAATCTTGACTTCCTTCCCTTTAACATGTTTAATTGGTTTAATTAAAATATACAATCCATTCAAATTTATAATAGCCAGGACAGTAAGCGTTAGGACATTTACCCCTTGTAGGATCCTCAATATTGCTCACGCCGGTTGTAAAATGAACCCAATATGTTACCGTAAAACAACGAGAGGGAACTTTAGATCAACGAACCGTTGCATTAACCCGTCTAAACTGTTTTGAAACGGATAACAATGAGACAAAATGTTTTAATTTCCTTTTTCGTAACCTATTTTATTATCAATTGTATTTTTTCCTGTCCTTGGCAAATATTTTTTTTTTTACTTTATTCAATCATCTACAGGAACAAGAAACTGTATGTCGTTTTTATCTTTTCCTCTAATTTTCAATGAAAGCAAAGTGTTGATTTCACTTTCCTTCTGAAAGTAAATACTGTTTATTCTTCTTCGGAAAATTAGGAATCAAACAATTTATTTGCAAAAAATAATAACGCCCTCCCCCCACCATTAAAAAATGAAAGACGTTGCAAAAGTGCATGTTAAACTCCATCAAATCATTCTGCACATTCTTATTTTGGCGTGATCGTGATCAACCTAAAAAATTACAGTCAATTATTATAGAGTGAATTATTTTTTTTCAGATTTGTCAAAATTATATGCAAAAGCTTGAAAGAACGAAACGAAAACTTTGCTCATTCACTGTGCCAGTCTCCTTTCCTTTCCTTTCCTTGATTTGTACATGTATATTCTAGTAGAAACACTACAGATATCGACTTACTTTTACTGCACTCTTCCTCATAAACTGCTTGGACTTTTCACTCCATATAGCAGGAACGGTTAAAATCCATTTTATGTCGTTAATTTTTAATGTTGCCATGTTCCCTTTATGTTGAAACATTGTCATCAGATGATCAACCAGTGCTTTAATCGACATAGCAAATACTTCAAAAGCAGGAAGCTGTTTTCCGTTCATCTCGACAGCCATCATTTCTTTGCTTTGAAACTTAAAGGAATGAAAGAAAAACGATAACTAAGAGGGAAGAAAATTCTAATATAAATCGAATTATTTTTGTTCTGGTAACACTTGTGTTTATTAGGTGCCTTCGATGAATGTGTCTAAATTAAAGGGTTTCGTTGATTGAATCGACCCGCTAGAAATCAGTCTTATAGAGGTTATAAGTAAATGGTTTACATTTACTTTTCATATGTTTAACTATGATATGAGATCAAACAAAACAAAGAAAATCGACCTTATTCTTTCGCACTTGCTAACCTGTTCATTTGTATTTTATGTTTTACTATCTTTTCATATTGATTATTTAGCGGGGTAAAGGGCCAGTCTAATTGTAATTTAGAATAGGGACATTTAGCTGGATTTTCCCTTTAAGATTTATTTTAGATAAATCATGGATTAAGTAGTAAACATAATTACAGTGACGGTCTTGGATATATGTTTCAGTTCAGTTATTACTCACTGTTGATCATTATTTTTACCAATAAAAAAAATATTCGTTTATGATAATCCTTAAGTAGTTGTGAAATATACATATATGGTTTAGTATCATTTAATAAGTTGTGGCACGCACTAAATTTAACAACAGTTCGTAAAGCTAAAAGACTAAAACAAAAATCAAAACAATTTAAAAATAAACAATACTAAAACGTAATGATGAACAGTAGAAACGATATCCGAAAATATTTTGTTTGAAAATTTATAGATAAAATAAAAACAAAATAAAAATAAAATGAAAAAATAAATAAATACATATACAGATAAATCGACCAACTAATAAAATAAGCAAATACTTAATTAACTTAATTTGATCAACACATTAAATAAATAGCTATATAGATAGATAACTGTTCTAAAAATAGAACTCTCATGATCAGTTCTAAAGTAGAACTGTCAGAATCAGTTCTAAGGTAGAACTGTCAGAATCAATTTCAGGGTAAAACTGTAAGAATCAGTTTTAAGGTAGAACTGTACTTACCTAGAACAATTCTGGATAGTTCTTATCTAGACCAATTTTGGACAGTTCTAACCAAGAACAATTTTGAAACCTCATTTAATTGATAATGAATTGTCGTAATTACAATCCCGTTCCCTTTTCCCCGAATTTGACAAACCGAATTAGACCTATCATCAAGTTTGTACTAACATGAGCAACACGACGGGTGCCACACGTGGAGTATGATCTGCTTACCCTTTCGGAGCACCAGAGATCACCCCCAGTTTTTGGTGGGGTTCGTGTTGCTCAGTCTTTAGTTTTCTCTATTGTGTTGTGTGTACTGTTGTTTGTCTGTTTGTCTTTTCCTTTTTTAGCCATGGAGTTGTCAGTTTATGTTCGACTTATTAGTTTGGATGTCCCTTTGGTATCTATCGCCTCTCTTCTAGAGTAGTACTATCAGGAGCTGTAATATGTTACAACTATCCTTACTGTTCGAGGTTAGAATTGTTCTAAATTGTTCTATGTTAGAACTATCCAGAACTGTTCTACGGAAGAACTGTTTCTGTTAGAAACTGTTCTAAAGGTGTCAGGAGAACTGTTTTCCAGACTGTTTCCTGGCAGTTCCTTGCACATTTCAAGAGAGGTTACAACTAATCCAAACAAAAAACAGATTATTTCGATGACCCCATTTAAAGAATTTTAAATCATCAAGACACAACATTTTTTATACCAATTACATATTTGTTTAATACAAAATTCCTGATCTGGAGCGTCACAGATTTCGGAAAGAGGCAATCTAAAGTAAAATAATCACTTGTTTGCATTTTATTTAGTATTTGCATTCTATATATGTATTGGCCTGGTCCATAAATATTTAAATTATTGTCTCTCTGGGAGTCGAAAGGTTCTAATTTTCTAAAAAATGCTGCTGCATCACTTTTGTAACCAACTGAAAACAACATAAATACTTGGTCACTGTCTCCATAACCATGATAACCGCCAGGTTAACACGCCTTGACTTATATTTATAAGAGTTGTCTCCAATACCCCAGGGTCTAACCCCTTTATTGGTCAAAAAGAATTTTGTAACGATTTTCAAGTGATGTTTATCCATAAAATCAACAATTTTCTATGGTAAAACTACAATTGCAGAAAAGTGTCATGCAATATGGCAAATTGTACATGTTTTTGTAACATTTCTCATGAAAGGACAACCTTAACCGTACTGAATAAATTTGTTATACACAATTTACTTCAAATAGAGATTTTTGTTTATGTTTAATAATGTTCTTCTCGTTCAATATGATTAATACTCTATGTTTTAGCAAATCTTTCAAAACTTCAGTAGAGAGACATTTTTCGGACTTCGAAAAATATAACCACCATTATAATGTTAATATGAAAATAAACACATGATGAAGGTGTGAAACTAATTATTACAGGTTAGTGAAGATTGAAAAAACTTATGAAAATGACTCTAATGTGAAATTAATTCAGAGGCAATTGATCCAATCTCTTTGAAAGCATACAAAAACAATAATGTCCTTCAAAACGGAAATAATGACTAGTAACGAGCTGATTACAGTTAAAGCACTTACCGAGAAATCAGTACTTCCACGATGAGCAAATGGAAATGTTTCGTGGAAAAACACAGTCCTTAACATTTTGTCAATCGCTTCAATTTGAAATCCCTGAAAAGAGGATTGAAGTCTACATTTAGGGGAAACTACAATGCGAATATAAAAGACAAAGATATGGATCTTATATGGATTAGCCTGTTTTATTTCTTGAAATATATGCATAAAATCCTACTTGTTTCGTTCTTTCCTAAAGTTTTTTCATTTTCTCATCAGTTTTAGAAAAATGAGACTGATTAGTCGCAGACGTAGTAGATGGAAATTTTACAAAATGACAATAACTGTTTACATGTATGTATCTATAGCTAGTGCCGCCACGCATTTCTGAATTCATCTCTATCAGAAATGCGCTCAAACTATAAAATTTTAATTTGAAATTGAAAATACAAGAATGAATGAATATATGACTTTTTACGTAAAAACAGAAAAAAAATCTAAATTATACTTTCCCCGGTATGTGAAAATATCGTGTTACTGCACTAGTAGTGTAGTTTTTTGCTTCAGTTTTAGTATCTGACGACTAATCATTGTATGTGGTTCACTGTATAGAAATTACCTCATGCAAATTCATCTTAAACCTTTGAAAGAAGTAGTAATCTGAATGTTTCCCTTCTTGCGACAAATCAGCGTACTTATTTTCGGCATCATATCCAAAGGCAACCAACTTTCTATCAGCATCTAGCAGCAAACAAGTGGGAGTTTTCTCAGAGAAAAAACCTTTACCACCTGAGTTCCATGGTTGATTTGTGTAGATTTTAGGCTCCACATCTTTTCCTTCCAGGTAATTTTTGTAATCATTTTTTGATGACCATGCATAACCAGAATATGATGTACCAAAGTCTATAGCAGCCACAAATAGATAATTGTTTTGCGGAGATGTCTGCTCTTTGTTTTTATAACCTTCAACGGTGACTCCTGGTGTAGATTCCATTCCTTATTTGAACTGTTAACCTTAAAATAAATAAAGTTCGGAAATGTCCGTATTTGTCCCCAAATGTTAAGTCCATTGTTTCAAGAAGAAAAATTAAGAAAGTGAAATAGAACTATTTTTTTCACAGGTTTTTCTCATAGATAGTTGAAAATTTACAGCTAAAATAGGCCATAATTAGAGATTTTGGTAAATTAGACAAATGTGTCTGGATTTCAACCAAATTTAGGTCAAAGAAACATAGAGCGCAGGCTTCGACACACTAAATATCGAAGTCAGCTATGAAAAATCTTTTTAGTCGACGAATGTGCTCTATGTTTCCAGTCTAAAAATGTAATTTTAACAAGCTTTCAGTAACTGCGAGTACTCTCAAATCGTACTTTCGTGTTAATTTGACCAGTTGACACCATTTTTCATGCATTTCTGTAATCAAATGTTTACTTATTTTGTGTTATATCAAGTCTCACTATTTTCAATATGTACCACCTTTGATAAATATTTAGTATGACGATAAATTTTCACTTCTGTACTCGTACTCTGAATAACAAATTTATTAATTTTGTAAAAAATGTTTACATTCCGTACTCCTAACAACAAAATTATTATATTTAAATTTACCTTTGTACGTTGTTTGATTTAACGCCATTTTGTCCCAGGTAAGAGTTGTCTTATTGACACTCTTCATACATCTTTTTATGAGTACCAGTAACGTCTATGTTATATAGGCATTTACGTTTTGATATTGTATTTATATTGTGTTATAGATCAAACTTATTCGTTCAGTGTATGTTTACTTGTTTTTGTTTAAATGTCTTTTTGATCGAGTTAAGCTATTTCAATTGATATTTTATAGTGTGTCTTTTTATGTTGTAATGTTACACTACTGTTTCAGGTTAGGGTGAAGGTTGGCGCCAGTTAAAACGTTTAAACCCGCTGTATTTTTATGCACCTGTCCTAAGTCAGGAGCCTGTTGTTCAATGGTTGTCGATTGTTGGTGTGGTTCATAGGTATTTCTCGTTTCTCGTTTTTTATATAGATTAGACTGTTAGTGTTCCTGTTTAAATTGTTTTACACTAAGTCTAGTCATTGTGGGGCCCTTTATAGCTTGCTGTTCGGTGTGAGCTAAGGCTCCGTGTTGAAGGCCGTACTTTGGCCTGTAATTGTTAACTTTTTATTCATTGTGACTTGGATGGAGAGTTGTCTCATTGGCACTCACACCACAACTTCTTACTTATAATGGAAACTTATCTCTTCCCTTGAACTATCGTGGAAATTAAAAATGTTTGCTATTATCGACATCATGAAAAGAACGCTAATATGTAAATTTGTAGCATATAGACATATTTCCTATCTTGTCATTGTTTTAACTGTGACTCATTATGATAATTATCTATAAATCCTAATTTAAAATTTTAGCTGGAAATAGGGGCCATTTTATGGCCTAATCGAACCTTCTCCTTAGGAACGAACAAGTAAGATAGAGCACGTTTATATTGAACATCGTCAAATATCATCGTTTCAAAAGTTCAACGACCGCCATCATAACACAATATTAGAGATACCAGCTTAATAACATTTAGTACGCCATACCTTTTTTTGCAGAAAAAAAAATTCTAAGGGGAAATACAAACATTTTCATGGAAGATACATTTAAAAAGTAATGTATACTAAGTATTTAATAGTTATGCAGATGTATCATTCAATCCTTAACCAGCCATATTACAACAGTATTTTATGCATATGTTTCATTTAACTCATAGCCGCAGAGGACGGCAACAGGTTAATATACACGTTACATTATTTTTTTTATTTTAAGATTATATTCAGAATATGCATGAAGAGAAAAAATTACTGTGTATCGTATTTTTTTTTTTTTTTTTCGTAATTTTTTATAAATTAGGCAGCTACTTTGAATTGTTTTACATTTTCCACATTCGAGTCTATTATAGCTGACTATATGTTATTGGGTTTTTCCTTGCTGAAGGCCGTATGGTGACCTATAACCACGCTTTTATTCACGTCAGTTGAACTCTGTGAATAGTAATCTCAGTGGCAAACAGTCTATCAAAATATGTTTGAATATGAAAGAAACTAGCAAAAACCTGTCAAAAGAAATCAACATCAGCGAATTGATGATCACCACCATAAAAAACCTGACACATTGTTACAACATAAAAAAAAATTCAAAGTTTCTATGTCATTGGAAGCAGTACAGATATTTTTGTGCTTGTATGCAATAAGCATGTCCTATTTGTCTTAAGTACTATACAACACGTTCTGGGTTTGTTGAGATACTTCAGATACTTAAAATAGAATTGTTTATGTAATGGCGCATCAAAAGAATGTGAATTACATGTAAAAATAACCAAAGACCATATTGATAACTATTACAACAACGAATACAACAAATATTTCCGTTTAATACATTGTATGGTACAAATGTATATTCTGTCAGTTTTTTATATCATGTTTTCTATAACTATTCCAGCTGCATTCATGAGCTTTAGGATCAAGGGGATATTTCACTATATAAATCAATGAACTTTAACAGTTGAAAACAGTACTATTTCGAAATAAAGATTTTGTAGATATTTTAAATCTTAAAATCTTTTAATCTCTAAGAGGTTCTATTTTTTATTTATTCTTATACTGTAAGTGTAAAAATATACGTTCAGATCTGTTATCTGTTCATGCACTTAGGGACTATTCTTTTACTCCTTGCGTAGAGTTTTTCATATCATTGTCAGTTTGCTTGTTTTGACAGCAAATGGTGAACACCTGATCTCTTTCTGTTAAGATAATGAAGAATTCCTTTTGGTTAAATTTGTGACACAGGTATTGATTTACTTGACAATGTATATAAGTCTGTAAAAATCTTTATGCATTTGTATAACTGTTTCGTATCTGGTACGTAACGCACTGTGAAATATTTGTTAGAGTGCCTCCTTTATGTTCTCGAAATCATGGTCAAGAAGATTTATACTTTTGCAGTGTTTGTCTATTAATCCTCAGTGATAATAAATGTTTATGTCACTATGTGTAATGTATTCTTTTCATTATATCACTTTAAACCTGTATGTTATAATGTTCATAAAATAGATACAAAAATTCTTACAGGGTTATTCTAGATATTGTTCACGCGTCTACGAGGTCAAACTCACGATAAACCTAATACACATCAGATTAGATATATCATAAAATAAACATGTCTGTACGACGTATCAATATATATATATCCAGTGTACAATAGGTGTATAATAAGTGCGGAAGCTTATTAGGGACAAAGTAAAACTAAAATTACCATAGATATTTTTCAAAGTTAAGCAAAACATTTGACATTAAAAGACTTCAACTCGAAATTAAAAGTCGAAAGTTGTAAATAAAAGTCGAAATATCTATATTTATGATGTACAAAATCGTTATTTTGAGTTAATACAGTCAAAATTTCGAGATATAGAAAGTAGTCATTTTGAGTTAAAAAAAGTCAAAATTCCAATTTAGAAAAAAAAAAAATTCCAGATTCAAGCAAATTAAAATTTCGAATAAAAGTCGAAATTGTACGATGTTTTAAATGTTAAAATTTTAACTGAAAAAATAATTTTCAATGAGAATTTTTTTACTTGGTTTTAATACATTTCCGTAAAATAGTTCTCGTTTAAATCAAAATGGCAGAACTATGTATAGTTATACGAAACAAATACAAATAAATCTTGTTTGTCTTGTTCAATTTCTTAATTTTTCAGTTTTCTAAAGTACAGTCATTAAACGTGTTTAGAACGTTACGATTTGTAAACATGCTTGTAAACATATTTAGCTTTTTATGTTTTTTTAATTTTGATTTATTAAATACAACCTTGTCAATGTGAAGCTAATATTTTTTACAAGGAGGTTCAAGTAATAAGAAACAACTACATCTCTCGCAGTAACCAGCAACAAGAAGCAACGTTTTCAGCACACAAAGACTAAGGAATGTACTTCATTCAGTATGTTATTCTTTTGTTTTAATTATTCATTTATAGAAATCGAAATATTAATCTTATAAATAACTGATATTTTGGTGTTTAAATCTCTATTTCATAAAATCACTTGACAATATCGGATTTACATAGATTTTAAGCATTGAAGTATTGTCAGGATTTTTTTTTCATATAAAAAGATTTTAAATCATCAAATTTTTAAAGAATGGACAACTTCGATAAAGTGAAATATGTTCGAAATTGTTTGTTTGTTCCAATATTAGAATTGTATTGCATAAAATTCAAAAGGAGATTGTACAGTTTTATTTAAAAACAGTTGGTATGATATTTCTTCAATCCTTTCAAAATCATGATTATTTCAATGATGCATGTACTAAAGTTAATGGGTTTAAACTAGTTCAAAGAAATAAACGGGCTTACCTCTTCAAATAACTTTAAAAAAAATAGTATATCGTCAAACCATTTAAAGATGATAAATGACTGATGATTACAAAATAGAAGAAGGGCAAAGTTTGCTTTTAAATTTTCTATAATACAGGATCAAAGTGAAAGTAAAAGTAAATCAAAAAGTTATTACTGCTGGTGAAATACAATGTATTAAGTTTTAAAACATGTACATGTACATCTGAAAAGCTCCTACTTTAAATTTCACAAAGTTTAACTCTACATAGACACACCAAAGTATTGTTTTACGACGCCTATGTAACAGACTGAAATCTTAATATGATAGAGAATAAGTAGTTGAAAGAAAATATATTCATTGCAATAATCCAAAAATCTATTAGAAATCATGCAACGGACATTATTTGACTCATATCACATTTTCAGTAAAATAAACAATAAATTAAAATAAAAAATGTATACAATGAAAAAATAATCTAACCTTTTTGGCCAGAGTTCAGAAAATCCAAATTTTGGAACACAGGTTTTCAATTTCGACTAAATAATTTTAATAGATACATTTGTCAATCATCCGTCTTTCACTTTAATTTGTATAAAACATCAATAGCTGCCATACAAATCCACACAAACAAAATGTCACAATCGGAAATAGGACACAACCGGTAAAACTTCAGATCAGACGAATATTTTGGTATCTAAAGATCTGAAACCGTCAGCGCGAAAACATGTCGCTAGTGAGTTTTGAAATAATCATATGGTATCGGGTAACCAATTTGTGAATGTCACACTAAAACTTATGTAGTGTCGATTTCATTCGTTCTTCCTCCTAACTCTGTTTGAGCAGTGTTTGTGTAAGGAAGACACCCCTATTAATTAATTATGTTTAATATTGACATGTACGATCGTAAAGTATTAACTGAAATATGTTAATGCCGTGCGAATAGGTAGAGGGTATTTTACTGCAGGAAATCAGAAGCTGACAATTGGAAAATAGAATTAATTATGTTTGTCAGAGATTCTAGTCTGAAGTCGTCAATCTGTCAATATAGAGGAAAAGATCAAGATAAGAAGATACGAAACAAATCCGATAGTTTCGGTTATATCTTTAATCTCAAGTGCACTAGATATATGAAATGTTAGCATAAAATATGGGTTATTGAGTGAGAGGACATCATCTAATTCAATATACTAGTATCTGAAAGTTGAATTAAAGAATTTTCCAAGATATATTTGATGTCTTTGAGTACAAAAAACAATTCGGCCAGTAGGGATGCACACTTATTACTTTTTGAAATACGACAGTCTGTTGAAATATCAATCCACAAGCTCATTAAATGTATTATCGATCAAAAAGTCTAGCATTTTGATGATATTATTTTCTGTGAACCTTTTATTGGCATTAGTACAGTTCTTCACAAAGTAAGATTTTCATGGCCTGCAACAAGGAATATGTATCTACGATTCTAATATTTGTAGGAAAGATTTTGTTTCATGAGACGATGTTTCGATCTTATCATTGAGCACGAGGAATAAATGCAGTAGCGTAAAGAATAAAACAATAATCAAAAGTTTTGATTTTACTGAAAAATTGATGAGTGTGATTTTAGATTTTGCAATAGATCTTTAGGGTTTAAAGAATTCACACCTGCTTCACACTGCTATATCAGTACACCTCATTACAATATTTTTGAAGGCCATAGTGTAACAATAACACAAATTGATATCCCATTTTTTTTTTTTTTTTTTTTTTCTGAAAGCGATTGATAATGTCCAACAAAAAGTAGGTATTTCCGCATATAAGTTTTGTTATGGGTTTTCATTACATGTTAAATGAAAATAATTGTTATAGATATTGTTTACGTTCTTACTTTTAATCTTTAACTCAGAAAACATATATGAAGAATCATAGCAACTGGGTATTTAATTATTGTCCATCTCCTTTAACATAATGGGTACCTCGTGATGTTAATAAAAAGTCACATTAAAAAAAAAAAAAAAAAAAAAAAAAACGAAATATTGTTTATTAGAATATATAACCCCCGCTACTGCTCTTTTTACAACTAACAGTAGAACAACTAATACTACTACTACAAATTCGTTATTTTGTTGTGAAAAAGGAAAAAGTATCGAAATGCTATGTCTAAAGATTACTAAACTTACTAAATGTACAATTTCCCAAATGTCCTCTTGATTATTTACATGATAACAGAACCGAAAGTATGTTTCACTTTCCCCGTGATAAAGTTCATTACGTAATATCAACTACGGATCAGTTACCAGTGAAACAGGTGCAATCTTGTGAATCTATATCAAATCACCCAAGTTACAAAATTGTTATTATGTTAAAGATTTTTTTACATTTATAATATAGGAATAAATGGAGAAGTAGGATGTACATCAATGAGATAGTTAAAAAAAGAATGATGAAAGGTGTACATTTAAGTGTCTTTTTCAAGATGACTTACCACACAGCTTTAATGGAACGATCATTAACAAACTGGTTTTAAGAAACTATTACAACTCGTCCAAAACACTAATCACTTGGGCATTATTTATGGTCCTACTCGAGGTTATCAAGGGACGGTTGCAAATGTGTTCATATTATCAGTTAGTATTAGAACTAAAAGACATTTTTCCCGTGTTTAGAATGGCATTTCTTAGAACATATACTTTCGCTAATATAAAATATTTAGTAACTGGTTACTTTTATTAACAGGAAATTAAAATGAGGTGCCCTGTTTGGTTGACCGTCCTATTATCTGACAGCTCCTACCGTAATGAATAAAAAATATATGTTTATTAGATACTTTTATAAACTGAAGAGTGCATTTCAAAATCGGAAGTAAAAATTGTATCATGTAATTGGGTTAGTATACCGTATCCAAACATATGGATGTTAGGTACTTTTGTCAACCAGAAGAGATTTTGCAAACCAGAAATGCCTTTTGTTGTAGAAGATTGTACCAATTTGTAGCATATGTCCACTCGAATCCTGCTTTCTATGTACGTTCTGAAGAAAAACGATACTTCCAGTTTGACAGAGATGACCTTAATCATTGAAGTTTTTCATAAAACAAGAGGATGAAAGTCTCCCATCTTTATACTAGATGCATAAACTTCACAAAACTCCTTCTAAAGAACATAGAAGGGTCATCAAGATGTTCAACTATACGTCTTTCTGAAGTTCTTTCCACCATTCTTTCTTCAGTAAAAATTTGGCTTTAAAAAGATTTCAGATGAAAGAAGATATGTTCCTAATTTCGTAACTACAATCCCGTCCCCTTTTCCCGAATAGGACCTACCAAATTAGACTTATTACCGGGTTTGTACTAACATGAGCAACACGACAGGTGCCACAGTTGGAGCAGGGTCTGCTTACCCTTCCAGAGCACATGTGATCACCCCGGTTTTTGGTTGGGTTCGTGTTGCTCAGTCCTTAGTTTTCAATGTTGTGTTTTGTGTACTATTGTTTGTCTGTTGGTCTTTTTCTTTTTTAGCCATGGCGTTGTCATTTTATTTTCGACTTATGAGTTTGAATGTCCCTTTGGTATCTTTCGCTTCTCTTTTGGTGTGGTATATTCAATCAGCAGTGTCAATCAGACGCGTAGTCTTAAAACTTTAAATTCTTAAGATCTACTCCAAATCTTCAATCATAATCTTTACAGTGTTGCAGAATTATCAAAACCTTTGATTTTCCACGCTTTACACTAATATTTCTACCACATCATCGATTGAACGATTGACTACATCGTCTCATTAAAATAGCTTTTTCTACAAAAATTGGAATCGTAAATACACATTTCTTGTTTAAGTCATGAAAAATCTTATTTTGTGAAGAACCCCACTGATTCCCCCAATAATTACACCAAAGATGATATCATCCAAATGCTGGACTTTTTTTTTATATTTTCATATTTGTTGAGTTTGGTTGTTTGATATTTCAGCAGACAGTCTGTATTCCAATTGGTAATAATTCTGCACCACTACTGGCCTACTTTGTTTGTATTCATTTGGAGCACAATTCATACGGAACCTTCTCAAGGAAAAACAAAAAACATCCTGCAAAATTTCATTTTAAGATATATTGATGATGTTCTGTCACTCAATAACCTACATTTCAATGAGTGCTTACATCTCATATATCCTAGTGAATATAGACTAATCCAACAGAGTTATGATGAAATCGACACTATATAATTTTTAATAGCATAATCATGAACTGGTTGACTGAAACAATGTGTCCGTGTCTCAACTCACTTGCTTTGTCTCTTCCTTGTCGATTTGCGAGATTTGAACATCGCTTAACTGATGTCGTCTTAATTTACATAATCGGTGTTAAAATTGAGGGCAAATTCAATTTGGAAAGTTCAAACATATATTGTGTCAGAAAGTGCTGATATAAAATTTTACGATGATATATGACTTGAACTCAGCTTAAGTGTGGTATTCAATATGTGGGACAGACGTGACGAGAATATTACAGAAGAAATCAAGAGCACCTTTACCGCTTTCGAAGACCCAAAAATATTCAAAAGTTTGATATACCAACATTTAGATAAGCATAATCACAATCTAAAATTTATAAAATTCCAACCACTTGAAACCGTTCAGACTGCAGTACCTGTAGAAAACTTATTAAAACGGTATTCCACATTCTAAATTCTACGGTAATATTGTACTAAAAGCGCGGTTATCACTATGTGATCCGTGTAAACTCATCGAATCTTTAAACAAACTAATTAGTAAAGGTTATCTTATTAATGATGTAATAAGATCTTTGAATATTTTTTACATTGGCACTAACATCGATTTTTCATCAACAAATTAAAACATAACTAAATTTGTATTTATTTCGAATGGTTTTTGGGATGTTTGAATACACATCCACGTTAATTTTCTATTTAGAGATTGCTTTATCTATATATAACATGATACATATTTATTATAAGGTTAAACCCTAACGATCCTTCTGCCTGTCGATACTTTTATTTTGGCATTGCACAAGTCATGTCTTCTTTGACTGTCCATGGCGTTGAAACACTAAATCCCTGGGATGTGTTTTAATTGATTTTAGTCTCTAAAGCATGATTTTTTATTGTAAATTGCTTTTGGCTTATAACTAGCTTTCAGTAACTGCGAGTACTCTCAAATCGTACTTTCGTGTTAATTTGACCTGTTGATACAATTTGTAATGCATTTCTGTAATACAATGTTTACTTATTTTATGTTATATCTCGTCTCACTATCTTTAATATGTACCACCTTTGATATGTATTTAATATGACGAAATATTTTCACTTCTGTACTCGTACTCTGAACAACAAATTTATTAAATTTGTTAAAAAAAAATGTCTACTTCCGTACTCCTAACAACAAAATTATCATATTTAAATTACCTGTGTACGGTGTTTCATTTAACGCCATTTTAATATTGTATTTATATTGTGTCATAGATCAAACTTATTCGTTCGGTGTATGTTTACTTGTTTTTGTTTAAATATCTTTATGATCAAGTTAAGCCATTTCAATTGATATTTTATAATGTGTTTTTTGATGTTGTAAGACAATTTCAGAAATATCGAAACTTGAGTTTGTCAGAATCTGTCTCTTTATAAAAGTTGAAAATTGAGATAAAACTATATCGCTTCCATTTAATTTCTAAACACAAGTATTTTTCATTTTTAATAAAATGTATTGATAAAAAAAAATCCCTATATAGGTTGTTGTTTTAGAAATTGTGTTCGATTAGGGATTGTTCTGTATTGTTTTGTTTAATGGGAATGCTATCGGAGTCAAAATACAAAAACATTTCCAAGCATTTTTTTTATATCCCTTGAAGTAAATTAACTTATAGTAATTTATCCATTTTATTGAAAAACAATTAAAACGGGGTCACCGAATTCATTTTACTTAATAAATCAATAACGGAAATGTGTAAAGTAAGTAACATTGAACAACATAATATAATAAGATTTCGTTCCCAGATGCGGATCCAGGATTTTGAAAAGGGGTGATATAGGCAACGTTAGAAGTGAAACATAAAATATAAGTATTAATAGGATGTAGGGCCATATATAACAGTGTTCGTTGCATATGTATTTTACATATGCATATCTAGGACGAGAAGATGAATATGAACCAGACCTTGTATTATACCACAGGAAGACATGTCATCCTACCCCGACACATGATTTTGACTCCGGACCGACCAATCTTTGCTCTAACTCCTAAACATTGAGTGCTTGGCAGAGAGGCAGCCAATCTTCGATTTGAAACAAGCAAGGATCGAGCCCAAGACTTCCCGCACTCGAGCAGTGGTGAAGCTTTCATTGACGCAATGAGGCAACCGCCTCACCAAATTTTGACCATTAAAAAAAGAGAGATAAAGAGAATTATATACCGTGTACTTCATAGTATAAAGTATACAGGGTGATGACGGTTCAAAACGTTGACTGCTTTACTCTTTACTCACTTATCTCTCATTATTAACGTCTTGAAAACTTCCTTTCATGAAATGAACAAGGTAGATGCAAATATCTTTTATAAGTAACAGACAAAGTATATCTCGCAAAAAACTGATTCAAACAAGAGGTCATAACTGTGAAACTGATATGATGCTTGATTATTTTTTTTTGACAACGAACTTGTTACTTTTGGTGGATCTAGCTTTCAACAATCACATGGCATTCCTACATTTATGTAGTACTGTTCTACCTTGGTCAATATAACCCAGACTTCATAGTTCACCTAGTTATTATCATCCATACATTTTGACAAAAGCTAAACGTATAAAGTTAATAGACATAGTGTATCTTAAACTTAATATCCCCAAATCTGTACAAACGCATTTTAGAGGAGGTCATACATATAATTCTGTCGATTATTTTTTTATTTGATCAGGACCTGTCTGTAACTGAATACTGAGAATTAAACCTTTAACCAACAGTTTCATTGAAATATATTGATTTAATGCGCACTAGAAATATTATTTCATGATAAAATCTGGATTTTTCATAGACAGGATCATTTTGCCAGTGTGTGACCTATCAAGAGTATGATCACCTACACTTATTTTGCGATTCATATTTTCAATTAACTGTCCACTCCCTATTGGCATTTTCGTCTTTTAACCAAGGTTAGGCCTTGACTGCCAAGATTCAAATCATTTGCCTCACCAGAAATGAAATTCAAGTTACGCTACTGTCGATTGATTGATAGTTGGTTGCTTAACGTCCAGTGGCAAATATTTCATGCATAATTAACGTGCAGAGAGCGTGGCATTCTCTCTACCAGAGGCAACGGATTTAACGTCCCCACTCTGACCGGAAGGGACTGCGTACTTGTACATCCCGCACAGCCAAAAGGACTCCCCACTTTGGCAATGGTTTCACTGCCGATTGGAACAAGACCAATAGTGATCATATTTCTATTCCCCGATCACCCTTTAGGGGTTACTGTCGAGGCGAGTGCGCTACCACAAGACCAAAGAGACGGTTATGAATATGGAAGATACATATACATGTACATGTATTAATCAAAACATTTGCAACATGATCATATTTCCATGTTCAGTGCACCACTTAATCAGGGTCAAACTCTTATTTGGTATATAATTTGAAACGTTTTATATTTTGAACAGAACTGAAGAACGGACGTATGCACAGACCAGTAAATATAGTATCCCCCTGCTATCATAAGCTGGTCATACTACATCTTCTTATATCTACATAAACTCAAATAATCATCCTACTGAACAAAACTTCAATCAAATATTCCGTACATGTTAGTTTTTCATACGTATTTCTATAAGTTACACGCCAAACATTTAAGAAAAACATTTTAAGAGCAATGACGTAAAATTACGTAAAATTAGGCATACGTTTGTACGGACTCTTCCTAGAATCCATACATCATTATGATTATAGACAAGATATAAAAATATTAAGTGATTCAGTAAAGTGTAATCATACTTTTTCTTGAAGATGCGTCCTCATAAATTCCATTTGATTCTATGGAAAGGTGACAAAGTACTACCAGAAAGATGCATCAGTGATCTGAATTTCTACCTTTGACAAGATTATCCTTTGACAAGAGTATCTTGAAATAAATGATACAAGTATGCTAAAAAAAAGAAGAAGCAAGTCGTGTACACCTTTTACATTCCGGCGTGTTTGAAACTCTTGTTTTAATCTTACAACTTGTAAATCAAAAATGAGAATATGATCTCGCTTCAGATTCCATTATTTTTATTTTTACAAACTTAACTTTGATTTAGTAGCTTTAAGAATTCATCGTTTGAGAGATAAATATATGGGTCAAGTGAAATGACGAAGTAATGATCGGTGCATTTAATTACCGGTAGCTGAATTAATTATTCCATTGAAAGGTTGTTGTTAATAAAATCATCCCAAATTTAATAACAAAATATGTAAAGAATTAAAGTAGCAGTTTGTGCTAATTTTTAAATATCATCTATTCCAACAAAGTATGTGTATTCAACCAGCCAAAAATTCATGCAGTCTATGCTCCCCTCCGTCATCCTTCAATGCAATAGGCCGAGATACGGTCAGATAGGTTGGTTTACTTTATAAATGTTACACTACTGTCTCAAGTTAAGGTGAAGGTTTGCGCCTGTTAAAACATTTAAACCCGATGTATTTTTATGTACCTGTCCTAAGTCAATAGCCTGTTTTCAGTGGTTGTCGTTTGTCGGTGTGGTTCATAGGTGTTTCTCGTTTCTCGTTTTTTATATAGATGAGGCCGTTTGTCTGCCTGTTTGAATTGTTTTCCACTAGTCATTTTTGGGCCATTTATAGCCTGCTGTTCGGTGTGAATCAGCCAAGGCTCCGTGTTAAAGGCCGTTCTTTGACCTATAATTGTTAACTTTTTATACATTTTGACTTGGATTGTTGTCTCATTGGCACTCATTCAACATCTTCTTATTTATATAGGTGATACAGGCGCATGTAACACTGATCAATGATGATATTGGTGGTTTGCAAGGGATAACACATTTCCTTTATTTCTTTTGTATGTGTATGAAAGTTTGATATAAGCTACTCCATAGTTTTAACAAAAGCCAACTTTTATTTTTGTTTTTAATTAACACGCTTACTCATATTTCTATATTTGATGTTTCGTATATATGATATTGTCAATTTTTTCGACTTTTAAATGTCTTTTTAGTATCTTATATATAAATAAGAAGATGTGGTATGAATGCCAATGAGACAACTATCCATCCAAGTCACAATGTGTATATATATGCCTCTTTTTAAAAATATCATGGTTCGTCTTTCAGCATATGTCATTATGTATATCCCTTCTGAAAAGTATAGAGACGGCAAAGTTAGAGAAAAAAATTAACAAAGATGAATTTAATACACGACTTGAACATTCGAATAGCATACATGTATGGTAAGCAAGGGGGTAAATCTTCAGTAGTTTGCACATGCGAAAAAAACAGATTATCGTTCACATTCATAATATATTATACATAAAGTATTAAGTATATCTAATTACTAAAACGTCAGCTGAGATTACAAATTTGGCACAATACATACATATTCTGAAATCTGCACTTTTACTGTAAAATAATACATATCCAGTATTCGTGAATTGTGTAGACCAATCGGTTAATCTCAAATAAACGTATTCGTCAAAGTTCATTTTGATGTCTGCTTGCTAACCACGACAAATCAATATTTATTTCTGTAAAAATAAAAAAATAATAAAATAGACCATCACAAATTAATATGATTCCTTTTTTTTATCAATTAGATAAACAGCGCTCCAAATGAGAACTCGTCCTTATTTGCCTCAAACACTTTCCTAGGATGGCAGCGGATCCCCCAACGAGACTGGTTGTTTCACATGCTACAGATAATAAGTATTGCTGAAGTAAAATTTCTGTCCCGTTATGTGAAAGTATCAGTGGACAATCAATTCAAATAATGAGAGATGAGAGATCAGATTACTATCGGCGACGGGATGCTTTAAAACAAGACTTATAATGAATGAAGTTGCATATAATAATTATAGTTGCTTTGAACAAGTGTAAAACCTTCGTGCCATTCTTGCGTACAGGATTGTCAAACGAGATCACAAAAATCTGTCCTACCAATTAAAACATACTTTTGCAGAACATTAGTCCATAGATAAGGTAGTTGCTCAATAACACAAATTTAAAAATGATAGTCCACAGATCTAAAAACACCATGTTATGTAATTTCAATTACTTATGATTGAAATAAAATGAACTTAAAATTTGCTCATATTTAAAATATCATCAACACTTACAGAACTATTTCGCCTGTATAGGAACTCATACTCGTGGCGTCATGAATTTACGAAACAGTTTTTTTTTACATGACATACACTGTTTGATTGCAATAAATCATCAATGAAATGAAACTTTATACTGTGCAT
The DNA here is from genome assembly GCA_017311375.1 of Mytilus coruscus. NCBI lineage: Eukaryota > Metazoa > Mollusca > Bivalvia > Mytilida > Mytilidae > Mytilus > Mytilus coruscus. Next base: position 57,932,712 of record CM029603.1, on the reverse strand, counting down.
GCATATGTATTTGGCAAAACATTCGAAATTTTGGGTCCTCGATGCTCTTCAACTTCGTACTTAATTTGGCTTTTCCCTTTTTGATTCAATCGTCACTGATGAGTCTTTTGTAGACGAAACGTGCGTCTGGCGTACAAAATTTGAATTCTGGTATCTATGATGCAACATTGAAATTATTAGGTAATGAATGGAGATTTTGTAGGTTTTAACTAATATACTTGTGACGTTGCAGAATTTGCATGAGTGTTGAGTCTATTCTTGCTTGAATTGAGCCAGCTCACTTGCTTTCTTGTTTTTAACATTTGCAAAATTTGAGATCATTGTTTTTCGATTTACAATAAAAAATAACAAACGAAAAATATCCATACATGTATGATCGCTTTTGGAAGGGAAATATTCCATAGAAAGATTTTCAATGAGGTAACTGATAACATATATTGGAACTTTTCCATAAACATATTCTTGCTGTACTTTGAATGTGAGTAGGGACAAGCCTAATTAAACATATAGTGGTATTATTGGTGTGAAAATTATAAAGCATTTTTGATTTTCTTTTTTTTTTCTTCGTTCTTACTGTATTGCCGAACCAACTTGTTTCAGAATTTACAAAACAAAGTCCGTTACTATTCTTGCAGCAAATTGTCCAAGTCTGTAAAAGTTATTTATTAGAGAGTATAAAAATTGTTGATATATAACCGGAGCGTCCAACTATCTGTTCTTGGATTTATACAAACAGAAAGTTACGTATTGATATATTCCTGGTTAAAGGAAGACAATTCAAATGAGTTAATAGTCGTGTCACCATGAATTACAAACGCATTATACGGTATTACAAACGCATGCAACATTTTTAAGGATTCTCTTCTTGTACGCTTTAATTGTTAGTATATTAAGCGATATATACAATACTATGTAACCAACTTGAAGGCAATTATGTTTAAGTGATAATATGAAAATTTGATAAAATGAACATAATACCCTCCCAGCCTCACCCCTCTCCCAAACTACACAAGAAACCAACCAATAAAAAAAAAAAAAAAAAAATACTTAGTCTAATGAAAATTTTAAAAGAAGCAAACCTAAACGAAAAGCTTTAGAAATCCAAACAAGCAATGAAAACCAGTGCCGAAGTAATGCAACTATGCATTTTCTTGTGTTGTGCAGCTTAATTATTATTTTATGCGTACTAATCATATCAAACTACATTGATATGAAATCAAGTGTCTTATAAATCATAAAAAAGTATATCTGGCACAATGATTGAAATAGACAATACACGTTATAAGAAACAAGTAATTGCTATGATGCAATGATGCATACGTACAGATGTCAGAAATAAACACGTGCACTGTAATGCATATTTTGAAATAGGTTTGAGCGTTCACTGATTTGGGTAAATCTAGAAAAGCGCTAGATCTAGACGAAACAAAGTTATACCGTACAGTTATTTTGATTTTCAAAACTCGTCATAACGAAAGAGATCTGAAATTTGTTTTCAGGTACATGTACTTATCATTCGCAGGTGGCGTGTTTTCCTATTGCTACCCTTTAATAGAAAACTTGTTCCTCAACTTATACACAGTAAATAGTCAAACTTATTCCATTTAATAGAAAATGTAATAACACTTGCCATTACATTGGTGATATTTTGGTTTTTAAAGAGGTAGTAGATACAAAGGGGCACTAAAAGCTATTAGTCGAAGGAAATCCATAATACAATAGACAAAAGAAAAACTTCGGAAAGACAAACAGTCTATTAAACCACAGGTTGAGGAACAGTAACCCTACAACAAAACAGGGTAAACCAAGAACCTCAAATTGGTAAGTAATAAAAAAAAAAAAAAAAACTAATAAGAAGATCATTTAGAATACCTTAAACATAAAAATTCTCGAAATTCTTCAAAAGGAATTGACATTATATAAAATCAAATACTAAAATGGTTATTTATCCTTTTCTTAATTAGGAAATTTCTTGTTCCCTATGCCTGTGTCTGTAGTGACGTATGTTTTTTTTATAATTTTTAATAACATAACTTAATCATAACGTGGTCATTATTGTCCTAGGATAAAGGGTTGAACGCTCACATGCGTGTTGAACACTTGCATTTGTTTATAAGCCAGTAAGCTGAAGTCCAGTGGTTTATCTTGCATAAATACTTTTTGTCAAATGTTATTAGCTAAAAGAATGGCGTTAGATTTTTTCTCTTTTATTTTGTTTCACATTTTGTTATCCTTATTAGCTTATTATACGGCATAAGTTTTGCTCACATTGAAGGTCGTGTGGTGTCTTGTTGTTGTTGTTGGTATCCTTGACTACTGATCTTGTCGCATTGACAAGCCAACAGCATCTACTTACCCTCCCACGAACTCACTCTCTGTAGAAAATATATAAAAAATTCTATACAAAACCATTCGTTTAATTGATTAATAACGATCCTTGTAAAATTATATCTGCTTTGACAATGGATTGTTGAAAACATTCAAGTTTTGTAAACTGCAAAATGTCTTCTGTATGAAGATGTTTGAATGTCATGAAAACTAAACAGCATGTGAGTTGGTAGACAGAATGATAAATAGATAATCAGAAATAGAATAGGCATGAATAGAATTGTTACAGTAATCCCTTCAATAAAGATCAACCGTAACACGAATACGCTTATTACATCTAAATCATTGTTTCATGTGTAATTGTTACGCAAGTCGTCTTGTTACGCGTCTACAATAAGAAACATTTCTGGAATAATTGTTGTTGACTTTAAGAATTACATCTTCATCAGGTAAGAACTTCGTTTTTTCTAAATACTTTTCTAAATTTTTGTTTAGCTCACTGTTATGTAATTTAAATACATATTAATATCATTCCAAGAACAACGATTCTTAGAAGTGTGTCATACTCAATGGTGATCCCTACCCCAACAAGAATGTGTGAAAAGTTGGGACAGATGCTTACCCAAACCAATACTGTCTGCAGTAATGTCAGCCTTGTAAATGATAAACATGAAAATACCAGTGAATAGTTGAAGTTAAAGGCGACAGAAAGAGTTATTTAAATTGCATTTTAGATAAGAATCAAAATGCATAAAACGGTATGTATTTTTCATCTGTTGCGAATAAAATAAAAGGTGGCATATGCATCAATGATAGGGCAACTCTATAACACGAAAAGCACAAAAGACATTGGACAAAAGGACAAAAGAAAATTACTAAACACAAGCACCACCAAGGTTTATCATTGAAGGCATACTCATGAACATATGGACGTGCTTAACTAGGTTAATTACTCAAACACCCCTGTCAAATATCGGCCAGAGCACACCAATATTACTGCATTGTAGTGAGATATGGTCACTAAATATTGTGAAGAACAACAAAACTCTTGAATCTCAATATTTATCAATGGAATCAGTAAAACTCCAAATCAAATTTACAAAAAATCTACTTGGAGTAAATTCAAAGGCAGTAAATACAGCTGTATTAGCTGAATTGGGAATGTACCCTATTGGTATACAGGCCCTAAAGTCTTCTGTAGGATTTTGGTTGCATATTTTAAACTCAAATGAAAAGAGTCTTTATCATGTAATGGTTATAACGTTAACAAGTAGTTAAACGATTGATTTGCTTTAAAAATTAAAATGCTACTATCTAAATTGAATTTCACTCATGTTTTGGAAAATCAATGTACTTTTCTAAAAACAAATACTGTCAGCCCTAACGAAGGAGATTAATGAAAATTTCAATATATTTTGGAAAAATGTCTCTTTAATGATGATAACTCAATAAATGGAAATAAACTAAGAACATACAGAAAATTTAAAGTAAAGTATGAACTTGAAAAGTACCTTTATTGAATTTAGATAAAATGTTACAAAAGATTATGCAAAATAAGAATAAGTAATTGTATGCTAGCTATTGAACGTGGTCGATACAATAAAACAGCCTTATAAAATAGACTATGTCCCTTATGCTATAAAGAGGTGGAAGATGCATTCCATATTATCATAACATGTACAAAACTTAATAAACCTATGATCAAAATGTTAAATGAAATTGCTGATATTGTTCCCTGTACTAATTCAATGAGTAATAAAAACAAATTTGATTTGACATTTTCTTGCGAAGAATGTGATATATTAATTATCATTGTTAACAGTATAAGTGAAATATATAATGAGAGAAACAACTATAATGTCAATACATGAACTGTGTATGATTCATGACTTATATTTAAAATCAAGATATTTGAAAAGTAAACTTTATAGAGGAGGCATGTTGTCAAAAATAGTATTGTAATAAATATAAACATTTTTTCAATGCTACATATTTGTATTGTTTTCTGTCTATCGTTTTGTTTTAATATGATTTTCTTTATAAGTAACAATCCTATTGTTATAGAACTATTAAAATTCTTATTCTTATTATTATTCTTATTCACCAAAGGATGCATGTGTTTCGGAGTGACGGAAAGACAGACAAAGTTATTAATATAATGAATTCAACCAAATATTTTTGGAGGCATAATTTGATGAACTCACCCATATATTTTGGGAGCATAACTTAATGAATTCACCCACATATTTTTGGGGAGCATAAAAAGGTCAATAATTCAATTCTCCTTGTGGATAGGGAGAACAAGAAGCCATAGGTACTTGGGGACAAGACAATTTTTAACCCTCCCCTTTTTTGCAAAATCAGTTATTTTTTTTATTTTCTATTAATTTCAAAATTTTTCGCGTTTTTCTGTATTATATAAATATATTACAAATAACTTGTATTTGCTATTTACTATCAATTCCAACTTTACTATCCATAGCGGCCACTGATATATAAAAATAACGGATTTTGGAAAAAAGGGGAGGACTAAAAAAATTGTCCTGTCCCCAAGTACTTTTATGCAACAAGTAACTGTACATTTTCTTTCCGGTTCGATCCTTTGAAAAATTGCAAAACTGATTCGGTACTTACGTCACGTGTTTATGGAATCAGCAATGTGTTTTAAAGATAATTATATAAGTGTTCCGTGCTGTACTAGACAGACAAGCTGAGTATGTCTGTAAACGACCGAAAGAAGACAAAACTGCCTACCCTGGCACGTTTTCATTTCGGACCGACCAGTATTTGCACTCATTCCTAAATGTCGAGTTCTTGATGGAGAGAAGGAAGTGATAAATAAATATTACCAAACAAACGGGGTTTACTTAAAAGAATGATGGGAGAAAGAATAGTTGAAAGATATGGACTAAAATATTAAAGAATAGCAAATAATGGTGTGTTAAAATATATATAATACAGGTTTGTTTGGTTGGTTGGTTGGTTAGGGGGCTGATAAATAGTTAATAGAGAATAATGGGTAAGATTTTTTTTTAAATACCCCAAAAAGGCATAAATAGAATTAAGAATAATGATAATGAAACGAAAAAAACCCGCTCAAAATTTATTTAAAATGTAATAGATTCAAACCCTCCTAAAGACAATAAATAGCATCAAATGATTTTTAAGCCATAACTTGAAAGTTTTCATGTCACGCTTATGGTTAAGTTACAGTAAATAGGCTATGTCACAGATTTTGGAAAAACTTTGCATACATTTATTTATTGTCTCGTTATACTATAAAAGAAAATCGAAAAATTTAATGCATTTATCTTTTTATTCTCTGAAATATTACTGATTGAATTCTTTTAACATACATGTAGGTGAACATTTGTATAGAAAGCACATGAAATCGGCGAAAACGTTCATAAATTTGTTTTAAAATCATCACATCTCCTATTTCAAATTCATAGATTTTTCTTAAAATTATATGTTGTTGATACTTAAATTTTCGTATTAATGATGTAAAATAATAATATGGTCACCGAAATAACAATAACTTTAACGGACTCTTTTTCACTTTTATAGGTATCAAACTGTTAGTGCAAGGATGCTTTTCGTAAGTATTAACGTTAATCAGTTTCATTTGAAAACTATTTTATTTTTGCTAATGAAAGGAAAATTGTAACGGTTAGGGAGCTACCATTTGATTTTTATGGGGAGGCTAGGATGAAATTTGAAAAAAGGCAGGACAGGAGTTTTGAGTAAAAACAAAAAAAAAAACAGGATGAGCAACTTGGCAAAAAAAAAAGGCGGGATGACAATTTATGTAAAAAAGTCAGGATAAACCAATAAAAAGGCAGGACCGAATAGAGTGAACAATAAAAGGCAGAACAGATATTACGACTAAAAAAAATGCAGGACAACATTTTCATCGTAACAACACCCCTCCCATGAAAATCAAATGGTAGTTCCCTTACTTATAATATTTAAAAAAAAAAAACATTTGTGAAGTTGTCATTTGGACATTTAGATCGATTTAAACTAGATCGGTTTACTTTAGATCGATTTAAGCACAATGTGAACGCATCAAATCGATCTTTAATCGGTCTAAACTATAACATAAAAAGAGGTAGAATAGTTTGAATCGATATAGAGTGAACCGATCTAACGTTAAATGTGAACGCAGAAATCGATCTTAACTAGTACTATTGAATCGAAAATAATTTGTGCGCATGAATGGCGGCAAAATTACACATGCAATTTATTTCAAAATGAATGACCAACATACAAAGGCTGAAAATTAACGAAAACTATACGAACAGTGGTATCAACATTTAAACTTGTAATTCAAGTGAAACAATAACTTCATCCATTATGTTTGTACAATCGTATGTATCAACACATATACAGTGTTTACAATTAGAACAACAGGTGCCTAAACACCAATCATCCTGTAGTTCAATCTTTTTTTTAATCTTTAATGTTTTACTGTATTATATTACCGAAAATGTTATACATTCATTATTTTGGAATTCAAACCTGTTTGCAATATGAATGTGCATGTATACGGATGAGTAATACTTTGTGGTAGTTCAAATTATAAATTATTTTCAACTGTAAAATTTGAAGATGTAGTATGATTGCCAATGAGACAACCAAAATGACGTAGAAGTTAGCAATTATAGGTAATCGTACGGCCTTCAACAATGAGAAAAACCCAAACCGCATAGCAAGCTATAAAAGGTCCCGACATGACAAATGTAAATCCATTCGAACAAGAAAACTAACGGCCTGATTTATGTACAAAACAATAAACGAAAACAAATATGATATACAGCAACAAACGATAACCAATGAGTTACAGGCTGCTGGCTGTGACAGGCACATATAGCATGCTGCGGGTTCAAATATGTTTGCGGGCGCCTAACCTTTCCCTAACATGAGATAGTGGTGTAACAGCACAAAATAAGAACACAATTTAACTATTAACAATATTTGAAAATGGGCATAAGAGACAAAATGGTCAACACTAAAATATCGGAATTCATTCACATTATATTGTTATAAATACTGATTTCTGATTTCCAATTAAAATAGTTTGTTGCAAATATAATAAACATTACATTTAATAATTTACCACAGCTAGAGCTCTCTACATTAGGACAGGAAGTGAAAGTGGGCGGTGACCTTCGTTTCAAAGTCTCGTGCAATGACAAAATTCGTCATTAGATTGGTAGGTATTTTGAAACTAAACACAGTGATACCACAAGCTGTAACATAATACAAAAGTACTTATTTGATCGTACTTTACTATACATAATAATATGTTATTTAGTTATTTTAATATTTTTGATTAATTTTACTTTTCTTTTCAAAATTTTCTTTTAAATCTTTTAACTTTCAGAGAAATGTAAATTGTGTAAATGTACTTATTGCAGTAACAATATGAGAACAAAAATAATGAATTGATTCCCTCCCTCCCCGCCTCCCCAAAAAAATTAAAAATGAAAATAAGAAAAATGTTATGTTGTCATTAAAACATAAACAAAAACCCAAAACATAAATATATATGTATGATGTTCAGTAGTTGTCGTTTGTTGATGTGGTTAATAAGTGTTTCTCGTTTCTCGTTTTATATAGATTAGACCGTTGGTTTTCCCGTTTGAATGGTCTTACACTAGTAATTTTGGGGCCCTTTATAGCTTACTGTTCGGTGTGAGCCTAGGCTCCGTGTTGAAGACCGTACTTTGACCTATAATGGTTTACATTTATAAATTTGACTTGGATGGAGAGTTGTCTCATTGGCACTCATACCACATCTTCTTATATCTATATAGAATGTGCCATAACAAAATTTATTAAACAATCTGTATAAAAAATATTTATGTCGGGAAAATAGAAACGAGACAAAGTTCACGACACAAACAATAACACTGTACCACACAAAGGTTAATTGACATGTCAAAAGTAAGAAAACCATAAACTTTTCCTTTTATTTATACAAGTCCTTTTGTTTACATAATGTTGATTCAATAAAAGAATAAAATCTGTTTTAAAGAAATAATGAGGAATATATTTTGTAAGCACACAAAAATGGATTATTAATTGTATTATTATCGATGAACTTTCATGCACCAACTTACACTGTGCATAAACGACCGAAAGTAAGAACGCTGACGAAACATTTACACAAAATAAAATTTTGTGATTTTCGCTAATTATCAATAATTTGATGTTTGTATAAAATCTTCGCTAATTATTTTCACCAAAAATACTCAATAGCCATGAATATTTCAGTATAACAAATTGTTTTGTAAAAATAGCCACTTTTGTTCATAAGGATCTATTTACATATCTGAAACACATGAGTTCCAAAGTTTATGGTCGGGTTTGTGTTGCTCAATCTTTTATTTTCTAAGCAGTGTTTTTCTAGTTGTAGTTGTCCTTCCATCTTGTTAATTTTTTTGTCTAGGTGTTGTCTCGTTTAGTTCTACCATCTTGGTCTTGTTCTATTAGTGTTGTAGTTTAGTAAAAGTAGAAAATCATAAAGATCATTGATATATATATATATATATATAGTATGCTGTTTCATTAACGTCTAAATAAACTCAATCCCTCTTTCATGCTACAGTGAGACTTGAATTCCCTCAAATATTTTCTATGTTTATGTTTACTTTCAAAAAATGAGCTATAATAGGCTGTTGATATTTGAAATGTTATTGTATTAGAATCGGCATCTCATTTTCAGCCTTTCAGATATGCTCCGCTGAATTTGAAGTAATTATCTTCACATCCTATTACCGGCTTTCAGTACGGTAGAAGTAATTGGTAAAACAGTTTAAAATCTGCTGTACACAATTGCAAACTCTATTGTATTGCAATCGTAATTGGAAACGCAGACATAACGCTACTGCACACTATAACAAAACTTTTTGTAATTGCAAATCGGATGTGATCTTCCTGTTCAACGGCTAGTTCCGTCCACATCGCTGGTTGGGCGAAGCAAGCGCATACCCACTACCGGCCCGTTCCTTTCATATTGTTGATGGGGCGGAGCTACAACGTACCCATAAATAGATTACCTTAGCTTTATATCTTTCAGAATTTTGGGGCTCTCAATGCTCTTCTTTTTTATTTGAGCGTCACTGATGAGTCTTTTGTAGACGAAATGTGATTCTGGCGTACAAAATTTTAATCCTGGTATCTATGAGTTTATATACAAACATCAAATTATTATTGTAAAGCATGCAATACATTTTTGTTTTTATTTGTTAATGATTTGATGTCCCTCTTTACAAAGTTTTGTTTTTATATTTAAAAGTGGGTTTGCTGTCAATCTTCTAGAGGATAAAGACGATAGTGAAAATATCACTTTCCAATTCAACCCAAGAGGGCCAAAATCGAAGGTTGTAATGAATACCCGTCACCATGGTAAATGGGGAAAAGAAACAGTCTTAAAGGATAAAGACGTGGTAAACGACTACTTCCAAAACTCCTTTGAACTGAAGATTCACGTGAAAGACATCAAGAAGATTCTTGTATATGTGAACGGACAACTGAAGACAGAGTTTTCCTGTAAAACCGATATAACTCGAGTCAATTATGTTTGTTACTCATCTAACCTAAGCATCGAATGAGTTCTGAAAAAGAAATGATTTGTCAAAAGTTTCAGACAGCGATATTGCATTATCATATACAGAGTAAAAAAATATTTTAATTCAAAATAAATTAAAGATTTCCAAAATCGCAGAGATAAATTTTAGAATCGATTTATTTTTCGATTAAAAATTGAACATTATGGTTAGTTTTCTATGTTGCATCAATGTATGACTGAGTGTAGTGTATTATTGAAATACGAAATTAAAAATGTTTGCTGCTGACTTTTTTTATTCAGTATGTATGGTTAATTTTCTTTAAAAGCTGTTACACAAACAGTCCTTATTTAACAACGCAATAGGAGTTTTGTTTCCTTTAGCTCACCTGGTCCAATGGGCCAAGTGAGCTTTTCTCATCACTTGGCGTCCGTCGTCCGTTGTCGTCTTCGTCTTTGTCGTCTTCTCCTCTGAAACTACTGGGCCAAATTTAACTTAACTTGGCCACAATCATTATTGGGGTATCTAGTTTAAAAATATGTCCGAGGACTCCGCCTGCCAACCAACATGATCGACATGGCTAAAATAGAACATAGGGGTAAAATGCAGTTTTGGCTTATATCTCTGAAACTGAAGCATTTAGAGCAAATCTGATAGGGTAAAATGTTCATCAGGTTTAGATCTATCTGCCCTATCATTTTAGACGAATCAGACAACCCGTTGTTGGGTTGCTGCCCATAAATAGTATTTTTAGGAAATTTTGCAGTTTTGGTTATTATCTTGAATATTATTATAGATAGAGATACACTGTAAACAGCAATAATGCAGTTTTGGCTTATTTCTCTGAAACTAAAGCATTTAGAGCAAATCTGATAGAGTAAAATGTTTATCAGGTTTAGATCTATCTGCCCTATTATTTTAGACAAATCAGACAACCCGTTGTTGGGTTGCTGCCCATAAATAGTAATTTTCAGGAAATTTTGCAGTTTTTGGTTATTATCTTGAATATTATTATAGATAGAGATAAACTGTAAACAGCAATAATGTTCAACAAAGCAAGATCTACAAATACGTCAAACATGACTAAAATTGTCAACTGACCTCTTAAGGAGTTATTGCCCTTTATAGTAAATTTTAACAATTTTTCGTAAATTTTGTAATCTTTACAAAATCTTCTCCTCTGAAACTACAAAGACAAATTCAACCAAACTTGTCCACAATCATCATTAGGGTATCTAGTTTTAAAATGTGTCCGATGACCCCGCTTGCCAACCAACATGGCCGACATGGCTAAAAAGAACATAGGGTAAAATGCAGTTTTGGCTTATATCTTTGAAACTAAAGCATTTAGAGCAAATCTGATGATGAGTAAAACTGTTCATCAAGTTCAGATCTATCTGCCCTGAAATTTTCAGACGAATCAGACAACCTGTTGTTGGGTTGATGCCCTGAATTGGTAATTTTAAGGAAATTTTGCAGTTTTGGTTATTATCTGGAATATTATTATAGATAGAGATAAACTGTAAACAGCAATAATGTTTAGCAAAGTAAGATCTACAAATAAATTAAACATGACCAAAATTGTCAATTGACCCTTAAGGAGTTATTGCCCTTGAAAGTAAATTTTAAAAATTTTCGTAATCTTTACAAAATCTTCTCTGAAACTACTGAGACAAATTTAACCAAACTTGGCCAAACATTTTAAATGTTCAATTTTAAACATTTTAAAGATTTTATTCAGATAAAATACTTTGCAAATGTATAACATCTGAATAAATAAGATATTGTAACTTTCACTGAATAATTGTTAACAAGAGTTATCTCCTTTAAATTGTTCTCCACACTACTATAAAGAAGGTAACTTCAGATGCAGACTTCCTGAAACTAGCAACTACGCCTTTTTGTGTTAGTAGGACCTTACCTAAGCTCTTTGAGTGGCATAAAGATAATCACACTTTGTATTGATGTCAATGTTGCAATATGAAAAAACAAGTCTGAGTTTTCTCACATTTTGTCAGCTCAGTACTTCTGCACGAAAATGTCCTGTCACTGAGTGTCAGATAAAGAGATATTACAGAAACGTAGAGCTGACACCGAGAGATTATGTTGAGGTGAAATGGAGAAGGAATTTAGTTTGCTGTTGCTTTTATAACCACAACGAACGTCAAGTTTAAGGCAGGTCTCAGACTTCCGTACAGAAAACTGAACAGACGCATACATCATGTACAGCAGGTAAATAATAATATATAAAATATAACAAATGAATCATTGTCTGCATATCTAATATTAAAAACTAAAGAAGGGTCTGCCAATACACACTCATCATAGCCAGAGGGTTCGAGGGGTTCATACGAAAGTAACCCTACCCTCCCCTGGATGATTGTATCATGAGTCCATGTAACCTCCCTTGAAATTCCTGGCTACAGGGCAGGGCCTGTGAGACAATATCTATAGTTTTAATGAAATCTAACCGCAGCTGTAATCCTTTTACAATTTGGGATTCAGTCTATACTTTGTTGATATAGAAAGTCCCTGCAGTCACTAAATTCACTCAAATGTTCAGGTTTCCGCACATTTTTATTCTTTGGTAATAATTGGTATATAGAGTTATCATGACAAGTTAGAGATCAAGTTAGAATTTTGTTATGATCTGATGATATTGTGCCGAGTATCCGTCCTTGTACTTAGAAAATTTACCCAGATAATCAGTTTTCCACCTTTTTTGATAATAGGTACATGTACATGTATGCAGTTTTATAATGACAGGTTACAGATCAAGGACAAATTTTGTTCCGGTCTGATTCACTCAAACATGTCAAATAATCAGTTTTCACACCTTTTTATCATGTTTGTAGATATTGACTTGATATTTATTACAATACACCATGCCAAGTTATAGATTAAGTATAGAATTTTGTTCCAGTATTATGAAATTTTAACCGAGAGGGACTATGTATTGCCATGCATGATATTATATGATTGAAATTCGTTATTTTAAAATGAGTTAAAGTAAATTAAAATTTAAATTAACCAATTCTGTTTACATTACAATGTTAACCATGCAGGCAAAATTGAAATTGTTCTCAGGGCCGGAATACATGTATTTTTAAGGTTGAAATTTGGAAATCTAATTTAAAGTTATCATGTTAGCATGTCATAATTTGGTTTCTGTTTAAAAGGGTTATATTTGTATATCTCACAATGTAATTGTTTCATGTTTCAGGTCGTTCAGGCTATTCAGTGAGCACATACTTCCGAAGCTATTCATTGCTAGAGCAGTATAACCCATATGTACAATGTACAAAAAACAAGCCGCCTATGAATGAAAATTCAGCAGTCAAAGCTACTTACTGTTTAGCATGACGCACATGTTAATTTTTTCTGTTCATGTCCTGATCTGCATAAATTATGATAGAAGTTGTGGAGAAATTTTATACTTGAAAAATGTTTCAAATGAATAGAAATTAAAGTACATGTTTAATAGGATAGGACAAGACTGCAGGCTTCAAAGTGCAAATATTCATGTGTGGATATGGTCGATATATTGAACTTAGCATTTACGTAAGATACTGAATAAAATGTCAGCAGAAACTGTGGATTCATCATTATTCGTTGGATTTCAATTTTCGTGGATTTCGTGGATACAGGTGAACCACGAATTCAAATGTTCAACGAATTACAAATTTGTAGGCTTTGTATGCAAAGATGGGCAAAACCACGAAATCAGATATCCACGAAAATGCAATGTTTCCTCAATCCACGAAAATTGGTACCCTCGAAAATTAATGAATCCACAGTATTCAGAAAATGGAGTTGGAAATGCTACATCGCAGTAAGAAAAAGTATAAAGATTCACACTGCAAGTCCTAAACTACTTATACATGTATCTGTGAAGCTGGTGTAGAACTGGAAAAATTCCATATTTTATGTAATATGGTAATTACCGGGTAGTCAGATTGAAGCTCCAAATTACATAAACTACAATAGTTGCCTATAAAGTTGGATACTTTGTTAAAAGGAAACCGATTAACAACTTAACAAACTAAAAGAATCAATGCATACTTTCTGTAAGCAAAATCAGAGACCTCAACAACCAAACAGTTAGTTTCTGAAAATAAAACCGAATAAGTGACGATAGAAAGAACCTACCGAAAATAAGAATTATGCTATGCATGGTAGATATTAGATGTGTTGATCTTTTTTTGTGAATATACAATGAGAATTATAAGCTAGAATGGAAGTGACAATTTATAGAATAGTACAAGGACAAGGATATGGCTACTTTTGCTGTAAACTGAAATAAGTTTTGCCGAGTCAGCTGGTATCAATGATTTTATGAACTATAAATTCTTTAATCATGATAATGATTTGAATGTCATTATGGGCTATTAAAAGAAATGTAAAGGATTCAGTGTCTTACTGTATATAAAAAAAAAAAAAAAAAAAAAAACTAAAATGTGTAATTTACACTGAAAAAAAAGATTCTGATGGTTTTTTTTTGGTTAAAATTATAACAAATTATTCTGTCATCACCTTTTCAAACCTGACCTACATGTAACCAGCAGGCTTTTTTCATTTTGACTAATGTTAGGATTTGTGTTTTTCTAATTTAACAGCCTCCATATCAGCTACTATTGAACCAAAATACTGAATAATGGGCATAATTACACACAAATGAATGTTCATGAGTAGCATGCAAGATTTCCAACAACATTACATTTACATAAATATGGGATCCAGCACATTTCTGTGCTTATATTTCATTATGATTATTAAAGTACATATAAAAGCAGGTGCCATATATACTCATGGAAACAGGTTAAGGACAAAACATGCAATTATCAGTTTCAAATTGGAGAATTTGGATTTTGAATCAAACCGTTGTTTTTTGTTTTTTTATTTGTTAAATAGAGCTTTCCGTGAGAGCTTTTAGTACTTTGATCATCGTTTTCACTATGATTTTAATTTGAATTAATAAGAAACAGCAGTTGAAGTATAAAATCACTCATTTTGACAAGAATTGCACCCTTATTTGTGGCTTTGTGTTAAGAAAAGATTTTGTTACATGAAATTTTTATAAAATACTATAAAAATAGCCATACAGTGATATATAATAAATATATTTCTCAATATTTGCCGTGGGTGGATTTTTATATTTCTTTAAACTACCATAGTAGTTCATTTTGATATATTCATCTTTTAATTACACTTCACCTTTTCTATATTTTAGCATTTCTTCAGGTCCTAAATTTGGAAAATAGCCAATTCCTCAAACACCTGTTTAATAAATATAGAGGCCCTACTATAAAAATTAAATATATATTTATTACTTACATTTTTTATTTCCATAATAATGCTTCATCACATGCATTGGGCAAAAGAGATATTTATCATGGCTAGAAATAATTATTTGTTGGATTAAAATCCATAAAAAACCTTCAATTTGGTAATTTTCCGTAAAAAGGGTGAAAATAGATGGCGCTACAAAACTCGGCTATCCGATAAAATTTTGCAAAAATTTTGCAAGTTATATTGGCATGACTTAAGTGTTGTGTGTACCAAATTTAAAGAGATTCCGCAAAATTCACTCCTGGACACTTTTGCATGGTTTTCTGTGAGACAAGCTCTTAAATAAAGCTAATACTAACAATGAACACAGCCCTTTCCTGGATCTTTATCTTAAACGGGAAGATTAATACCAAAATTCATGATAAAAGAAATGATGTTTCATTTCCTATGGTTAACTATCCATTTTCCTTCTCACCATCTTATTGTGTTTATATATCTCAACTTGTTCGAATCGCTCGTGTATGTAACAACTTATTTGACTTTAACGAAAGAAATCTCTGTATTACTGAAAATTATTACACCAGGGTTTTCGATATCACAAACTAGTCAAAACATTTACTAAATTTTATAATCGGTACAAGGACATCAGGTATTTCATATCCAATTTTTATAGTAATATTCTATACAAAGCACAAAAATGTCGACATTCACCTTAAAAGCTAACAAAACCTTTAAATAGACTTATTCAGAAGGGATATAGTTATGATACTGTTGTCAGATCATTAAAGATGGCATATTTTGGTATTTATATCGATTCACTCATAGGGTCTTTGCATCAGAAATAAACACATTTATTCTAAAACCAGTTGTTGGCATGATACGGGTTATGTTCTTCTCATATATTTTATGATGGTATGATACTAAACCCTAACGGGAGGGATTGTGCTTGATTTTCATTAATTGAGGTCTGGAGCTGGCATGTCAGTAACTGCTAGTAGTCCCTTGTTAATTTATGTATCATTGTTATTTTGCTTAGTTTCTTAAGTTACCTATTCTGACATCGGACTCGGATTTTTTTAAACTGAGTTTTACTGTGCGTAACCCTATTTTTGTCATTTTACCAATTGTGTCTGTGTGTTTTGTTCACGCATCGTTGTCAATATAATGGAATTTGATGCGACTGTCATACAAGTGAGAGGTTTGGCTAGCCATAAAACCAGGTTCAATCCACCATTTTCTACATAAGAAAATGCCTGTACCAAGTCAGGAATATGACAGTTGTTATCCATTCGTTTGATGTGTTTGAACTTTTGATTTTCCATTTGATTGAGGACTTTCCTTTTGAATTTTCCTCGGAGTTCAGTATTTTGTGATTTTACTTTTACTGTTTTTTTTTTTTATTCTACATTGGCTAGAGGTATAGGGGAGGTTGAGATCTCACAAAACATGTTTAATAAGGGCAACAGTAGTACACCGCTATTCGAAATTCATAAATCGATTGAGAAAAAACAAATCCGGGTTACAAACTAAAACTGAGGGAAACACATCAAACACAAGAGGAGAACAACGACACAACAGAAACTCAACACTAAATGCAACACACACAGAAACGAACTATAATATAACAATGGCCACTTTCACGACCCGGCACAGGACATTTCAAGAAAAATGGTGGGTTGAACCTGGTTTTGTGGCTAGCCAAACCTCCCGCTTTTATGGCAACGTAAAATACAACATCAAAATGATAAGACTACACGACAGGACCACAACACAAAAAACGGGTGAACATACAGGACAGAGACACACACAAAGAATAGCCACCAAAAGGCACCAGGCTTACAATCCAACACGCCAGACGCGCGCCTCGCCCACACAAGACCCACCAGCGACGCCCAGATCAAAAAGTTCGAAAGCCCAAACAAGCACAAAGCCGAAGAGCACTGAGGACCAAAAGTCCCAAAAGCCGCGCAAACACGGCCAAGGCCATATGCCCGGGACAAGAAAATCCGTTCTTTGCGCCTGTCCCAAGTCAGGAGCCTCTGGCCTTTATTAGTCTTGTATGTTTTTAATTTTAGTTCATTTGTATGTTTTGGAGTTTAGTGTGACGTCCATTTCATTATACTTGTACACATTTTGTTTAGGGGCCGGCTGAAGCCCACCTCCGGGTGCAGGATTTTCTCGCTGTGTTGAAGACCCATTGGTGGCCGTCGGCTGGTTTCTACTGTTTGGTCGGGTTGTTGTCTCTTTGGCACATTCCCATTTTCCATTCTTAATTTTATACTATAAACAGTAAAGGTGAATAATTTACAAGGACAAATAGAAGAGCACTATAACATGTAATTAGGATGATAAACAATGTCAGTACCGAGAACCTACACTTCAAGACCATCATGTATTATTTGTGAAGTTTATGAATATTTATCAACAAGGGCTTGGTATCTTCAGATGAACGTTCTTTGAAACAACCTTGATTCCTCAACTTTCTGCTCAGATACTGTAATAAGAGTAAATGTTCATCTTCAATCAATATTACGTTGCGTCCTTAGATATATTTTCATTGGTGAGCCCTTTTCAAGAAAGTTTCCATGGCAATATCAAAAGGCAAAACGTCAGGATGAATGAATGCAGATGATCAACGCATATAAATTTTCTATCCCTTTAAATTAAAATAAGCGTTTGAGTAAAATATTTAAGTCACAGGATTCGTTGTTTTAATTTTACAAACCAACCTCATCAAAATTTGTGGAAGATATATAAACAATTAGCATGAGTCTCTGATTACCCTTTATCAAAGTATTCAGTTAACACAGAGTTTAAGACAAGTTGACGTAACAACGCATCACAAAGTATAACACACTCACAAAAGGTTCTTGCCAAATTTAAAAAAGCTTTGATTTATAATTTAAAGTCATACCTTGAAAAAAAAAAACATTGAAAAATGCGACGAAAATTTCATACATGGCCATGATGATAAACATTATGAGTCTTCAGTGAACAGGAAGTTGATAAGCAAGATAGTGGAAAATGTACCAAACGTAAACATGGTAAACCATGATCAAATTTAAGCTTGATATCAAATTCTAAAACCTCTAGTTTCTACTCCTGAGACAAATGCGACGAAATAATATACATTACCATTTTCTGTCAGAATACATAAGTGTTCAGTAAACAAGAAGTTAATGTGCGATGAATCAAGAAATTTATCACACATTAAATAATGTATAATATCCAATAATCTCATAGCATGCCTAATTGAGGCTTGATTTTTTTTTTTTTTTTAGATTTCCACAGTTTTAGCTGCAGGATTCCAATATTGTCACATTAACTTGTAATGTCTGTTTTGGTTGCTAACTAAATGTTGTCAACATAATCCAACTATAAACAACGGCCATACAAGTGGGGGTTTAGCTAGCTTTCAACTAAGTTTAAACCACAATTTCTTCGAAAAACGCCTACACAAAGTAAGGATATGGCAGTTGTTTTTTCACATTTTCCGTTGACTGATAGCATTTGATTTTGTCAGTTTTATGGACACCCTTTTGAATTTGCCTTTCAGTTCGGTACATTTGTTATACTTTTTTATATAATTTTCAAGAATCACTGATTTAAAGGTCCTTAGAAAAAGCGACTAAAATATAATGAGACAGACGGGTGGACATATGATTTGAAAGAAGGATCGACATAAACCAAAATACGAACTCATTATATACTTTTCTAACAAAGTAAAATAAAATGTTTAGAAATCGTAAATATTGAGGCTTTCAGCAACATTTTAAAGATAAGCGAATAATAAAAACCTTTAGCTTCTTTCTTAAACTATTTTTAGATGTTTTCTCGATATGCAGCCAATATTGACAACTTCTTAGTTTCTGAGAGTTCTGTTAAACATACAATTCATTAATTTGACTAGACATTCTGCATTCGTTTGTATGTTTCAGATGACTTAGATGAATTTCAAAACTATTGTTCCTAGTTAAGCTTATCGAAATAAACACATTGTGAATTTTTCGTTTTTTTTTTATCCATCTCCATCATTCACCTCTACATATTCATTCTGGGAACCTTTTACTTATGTGATCATATTATATAAAAATAGAATTATGTACTATATTATACTCATTGTAAAACAATAAGTTTATTTCAAGTTCCATGTGCAACAATAATCAAAGGTCATGTTTTCGCGTTTGCGTGCATGATTTATCATCCGTTTTTCAAAGCAAAAGTATATTATATATCTGCTTCATTTTAACTTACTCTGAACAAATCAACCATATGCTTGACCGAGTTTTAGGAAAAACTGAACACTTAAAATTTCAAGAACTTATGAATCTAGACAAAAACAATGCTGAAAAAACAACGTTCCTTGTGATAGTAAGAAAAGCAAAGTCTTTTTAATCTTTATTTTCTTAATCCGGTTAATCTTTGATCTATTTTGCTTTCGCATCTATAGTAATCATTTAGATTAAATTTCGTATTACACGTATATTGGAAATAACGTCAAACCAGTACGCTTGAACAAGTTGAAGATAAGTCAGAGCTGATTATACGGAACGAGTTTTGCTTATTTTGTTTACGATTGTACAGTAACCTATAGTTGCTTTAAGCCGCTTTATTTGGACTTTGTTGGCTAATTTTCTCATTGGCCATCATACCACATCTCCTTGTTTTATATAAGGAAAAGTACGATTTGCCTTTATACTATTCTTTTGAGAAATTTATTGGAAAACGAAAATGAAAATGACAGGGTACGT
The DNA here is from genome assembly GCA_017311375.1 of Mytilus coruscus. Classification (NCBI taxonomy): domain Eukaryota; kingdom Metazoa; phylum Mollusca; class Bivalvia; order Mytilida; family Mytilidae; genus Mytilus; species Mytilus coruscus. The sequence goes on along the minus strand of CM029603.1, from coordinate 57,912,770 downwards.
TTCCGGAGATTTTTAACTCTCAAGTTAGGCTTAGGATGGAATGACAGATTAAACTTTCAAAGGCTAAAAGCGCAGCTTTAGCCAAGGAGAAGGGAATTGAGGAGCAAAACAATTTCAGGGACAAATCAAAACCAAACAATGTACTACTCTACACAGTAAATAGAGACAAATGATTAACATTTAACCCCGTAAAAAGTAAACAGAAATATCTGAAATTGCAAAGCATATGTTTCAAATTGAAACTAGATAAACATGTTATTGAAGGTCCTTTGAAACAGCCCCTGTTAAATGAAAAATATGGATGCTATCAGAGAACAAATTTACACATTATCAATTATTTCTTGTTTACCATAACAGATGTAATGAATGGAAACGGACATTTAAGATAAATTCCCGAGTAGGTGTTTAACATATTATTATACATTTGATAATGGGCAAAGTTTAATAAGGATTTGTGGTCCCGACTGGTGTCACATTGGTCATATGTATAATTTTGTTGAAAAAATAATGTTTTAACGTCCGGAAAATCTATACAATATATTGCATATCCGAAATGAATACATAAAAGAAGGTGCACATGCTCTGTGTATATAGAACATATTTAATGCAAAGTTTGAAATCTCTAACGATAAAAACCGTGGAAGGAGCTTATTACACAATATGAGTTCCTTCTTTTCAAGATTGCCTGCAAGTCCATTAGCCAACCCGCAATATTGTCTTTCAACAATATTATATAATAAGACGGTTTTTCATTGTGTACAACTCATCAAAAAGTTATCGAGTAAAACCCCATTTATTTCAAAATTTGTATCTATTGATTTTCAACTCAAAAGCTAAATTACCAAGTATGTATAATTTTGATTTACTAGAGTGAGGAAGTGATTTGCTTCTTTCATCCTCAACCCCTTCTTTTAAAAATCCCTTTCCTTTCAGCAATCATGTTACCCCAGGTCAGTGTTCCAAAATGAAAAAAAAAACACTTGGAACTTATACTATTTATTTCTCACGGAATACATTTAGAATTTTTTACCATTAGGAATATCTAAAATGAAATTGTCTAAATAATGTTCCCAAAGTAAATACAAAGGAACAGCTGTTATAAGGAACATGTATACGGCCATACTACCAATTTTGAGATTAAACACAAGATTCAATTGATACGCAGGTAATTAAAATCTTTAAATCATTTATGTGGTTTGATACGATACACACATTTAATTAAAGATTACTTTGTCAACCTCAGCGTTGAGTATATACCATTTCGTAACACGTCTAGTACAACGTCTTAAATGTACAGGACTTGATATTTAATTTAGATTATATAATCTTATCAGTTTCAAATATATCTGATTTGCATTAGTTTTACAATAGGTATGAGATTGTGAATTATTTTGTTTAAACCTATCAGACATACCTTTTGTTAGCTACTTTTGTGTACGCGCATTACCATATCTTTTTGATGTTATCAAACTATGGCTAAGGTGATTAAAAGAATTATTCAATAAGGTCTGTTATATCATTTATAAAATAAGTTGTGGAAAAATTTATGTCCGTTTGATGCTACACAATTGCTATAAATTGTCATTTTGTTTTCGACATGAAGGTTAACCTTTCAACAATGTTCACATCTTTCTCCTGATTACACATGTTACAATTAAAGAAAATTTCTAAAACACGAAAAACATGTATTATAGATTACCGGTGACAGAAGTTTACCCATGTTCTAAACTCGTTACTCCATTAGGAATACACCTAACAACTAAATTTGTTTAGAAAGAATTGCATCAGCAGAAAAATGAAGCGAGCTGAATAGTTCGAAATTAGTTGGTCTACGTATTTTGTAAGCATAATCTTCCCCGAGAGTCCAGAATCATTTGAATATGTCACCGGTTAGAAAAGAATACAATCGGTTAGGTTTAAGAATAGACTGTTGTGTCTTGAGACCTAAGATTGTCGAAACATGCATCTCATGAATTAAATTAAAAAACAGAATTAAATGCACCTCTGAAATACAGACTCATAAAGGAATGGCCCTTTGGTATTTTTCGTCTCTCTTTTACATACCATATCAGTCAATCTATTCGGTGATAATGACAGTTATATTTCTTTTAGTCAATTCATCAAATCAAATCAAGGGTATTTTATTCATGGAATTTGCATCACATGACTTGCATTTAATTATCTTCCTTTGTTGCAGATTGAAAAATAGTAGTTATATAAAATTTGCGGAAAATCAAGTCTTTTTCCGTTTTGGATATAAAATTAACGTGTCTTTGAAAACAGCATTCGGCGTATATTTACAAATATTTTGTGTAATTTTGAGGTAAATTCATACAATTGGATCATTAAATATCATGATTATGGAAAGGAAACATAAAAGCATCATATTTTAAAAGATTTTGGCCGAAAAGTAAAGAAAACAGGTGATATGAAAGTTATTTATTCAAGATATTTTCAGATCCAAAACTATACAAAAACACGTAGGAGGGCATTTTCGTTACGTCAAAACTGTGTTTGTGACGTCGTGTAATACCTCTACTTTAAAATAGACAAAAATAGAAACCTTAAATTATGGGTCGAAATTTCAGCTGTAAGTCAGGCCACAAAACCCCTTATCGCATTTTTATGTAGGAAGCAAGGTTTTGTGTACAAGTATATATAAGATATATTTCTATATGGTTTTACAGAACAATAAATATTATTTTTACATGTATTACCATTCAAGAAAGCTCCTCTCAAAATGAATTTTAAATCTAAAAGTCAATAGCCGTGTAGCAGGATTTTGCTAAAAATATTCAATTTAGTGCTTATAAAAATCCGAAATATAGGTACATCACAGTTAGAAAATAAACTTTCCATAAAAACCACTATCCAATCATTTATTACACCTGGGAAGAGTAAACTAAATATATTATTGCCCAGATAAAAACAAAGCGTTGTCATATTTTTTCCAAAAATGAAAAACAAAATGAAATGAAAATAATTGAAAACTAAATGAAAACAAAATAATTTGACGATTAATAACTATTTTCTCTTTCGGTAAAATTAGTTTTAGAAATAAAAATAAAACTTTCATAAAAGATTCACTGTTAACTTACCTGCACTTAGAATTAACAGAAATAAAATGTGTATAATATACCACAACGTTAACATATTCATTTCCATGGTTTAGTTTGCTCTGAGTACATTAAAGTATGTTTGTTCAAATGTATTCGTTTACACCATCATTCGGACTAGTCCCATAATTCTAAAATTCATTGATCTTTTACATGGTATACATTTTTTTTTAACTAATTCCAGGTAAAATGTTGTTTGCATTCAAGGTCAAGGTGACAACAATGAATAAGTTCTTCTTCAGTTAAATACCGTAGATATTAAAATTTGGAATTAAATAAACGTGCATTTATATTCTATATGTGCAATGGATAATTTTAAATCTCAAATTAAATAGATGTGCATTTGTATTCTATATGTGCGATGAGCAATTGTCAAAGTGAGGATTTTCATTCTACATTTATTTTTTGTTAGCAGTTATGTTACATCAACTGAGAAAATATCACATAAATTCCCGGACGAACAAACGGATCGAAAGACAGCTAGATCATAATATACCACTACATTGTTTAACATGGGTGTCACAAATTCTAAATACGACAATCAAACAAACAAATTACGTGGTTCATTATATACCAAATAAGTTACAAAAGAAAATAAAATTTCCAAATGAATATGTCAAATTTCAATTACCACTTTCACGCATTGATCATATCATACACATCACGCGTTTGATTTTGTTTTCACAAAAACGTCCATTTACAGATACATGTATCTAACATTGTGGTCATATAACTGCCAGGAAAATGTAACACTTGGAGATTCACTGTTATCGTCTCTGAATAAGTCAAACAATTCTTGATTAAATGAAATGTAACACATTTCTTTGATCAAAACGTGCAAATTGTCAAAAAATGTGTAATGAAGAGATGAAAACGAATCTAGTAGTATAAAGCATGTGATACGCTAATGCGCGTTTAGTAGGGTACTCATGACAATCAAACTGGTCCAACAGTGTTATAAGGAAGAACGAAATTTCTGTACGATAAAAGGTTTGACAAACTTGCATAAAAATGATTATATTTGTACTGTCAGCACACCTTTACTTATTAATCATAAACTATACGCATAAATTCATGAGCTCTCGTCTGCCGTCTCACAAAATGTAAAAAATCGATAACTAAAGCGCATAGGCGGTAGAATTGTCAGACAAAATCAAAACCTTTATAGATTTTATATTGCTTTTTTTCTCTCCTTTAATGACGACTCGATCTTCTATAAACATTGAAAAAATAAAATCACAAAATACCGAACTCCGAGGAAAATTAAAAAGGAGAGTCCCTAATCAAATGGCAAAATCAAAAGCTCAAACACATCATACGAATGGAGAACAACTGTCATATTCCTGACTTGGTAAAGACATTTTCTTATGTAGAAAATGGTGGATTAAACCTGGTTTTATAGCTAGCTAAACCTCTCACTTGTATGACAGTCGCTTAAAATTCCATTATATTGACAACGATGTATGAACAAAACAAACAGCCATAATAGGTAAAATGTCATAATACGGGCACATCAGTCAACATTGTGTTATAATCTTAATCACTATAAAACAAACAAATATGCAACAAAGAAAGGCATATAGACAAAGCACATAAGCAAAAATGAAAGACAAGAATACAAAATTTTACCATAGCATAATAACACAATGACGGGATGTACAAGTACCGAGCCACGTCAAATTGATATCACCAACACTAGACTGAACAGTAAAAGTAATATTCAAAAGACAAATAAAAGAATACTATAAAACTTTATTAAGAAGATAAACAACGTTAGTATCCAGAACTTATATTTCAAGACCATCGTGTATTATTTGTGAAGTTGATACGGAATATTTATCAACAATGTCTTGGTACCTTCCAGTGAACTTCTTTAGAAAAAGGACGAGATGTTCTTTGACATACCCTGGTTCATCAACTTTCTGCTCAGGCACTGGTGACGTTTCACAAAGTCTGAGTAGCAGCTGTAAGTAAAACTACTCATCGTCGTAACCGTTTCTGTTGGTTTTTACTGTCGATTTTTCTTACAATATTTCACATCAGCTTTTAAACAATACAATGCATGCTCACTTAAATGTTGATTACTCATTCCCATTGTACTGTAGAGAAGACTCTTTTAGTTTATTTTGTTTGTGTCTAATTCATTCTGCTTTAAGCAATCCTAAAAATATCTAATTTAAAATTGGATTATATATGAATATACATTCATGTTCATTTGGACTTTATCATGTTTATGCGTGCATGTAAATGAATTCTTTTTGACCCTATCGAAATTTTAAGTTGCAATCGGCGATCAGTATCGTTTATGCATTTTACGTAGAAACTTGTCGTTGTACGAGTATTGACCTTTTCTGCATTTTAGAATTTAGAACGCAAAAAGTGATAATATTAAGATTTCAATATGAATAAAAATCATTTAGAAAATTTATAAACCGTATTTTGAAGATAAACCAAAATAAATAATTTATATAAGTTGAGATTCATCATCGCTTAAAAGTGACGAAGAAAAAACAACAAAAATACTCCGAGGAAAATTCAAAACGGAAAGTCCCTAATCCTGAACCTACTTTTGCGCTCAATACATAATTTTTAACAAACAAGTTTAGTTTAAATCGGATTTTAGTACGTATATTTGTCCTTTTAACCTGACATGATCCTAGCCGATTTAACAAGTCTTTGGTACCACAAGATAATAATTCAACGCAAATTACACATAACATGCATAAGTCAGGCAGTGATTTGAGCACGTATCTGTGTACTGTCCTCAATATCTATAAATACGTTCAATGATAATTGAGTGATTGCGAATAACACTGACCCACTTTGAATATGGTAAAAGGCTTTCAATGACAATGCAAGTCCTTGTTTTGTCAAGCTTATTACAAATTTAATTTATGAAAACTAAGTTGTTTTTTAATCAATATATTATATATAAGTTGAATGAAATCTTCTTTTGAATGAAATTTATGTTTATACAGAATTGAAGTCACAGCGACGATGCATGCATCCAAGTTACAAATTACATACATATTTTCTTTCATGATTGGCCTTCGTAAAAATAATAATAGCCTAAAATTCTATTTCAGTATCGATTACCTATTATGTACATAAACAAGTATTACATCATACAATGTGTTCAGATATATTCTAGTGTCTATTTACTGACACATGTTGTATTGTATCAACAAGGATCTTTAAAATACAAAACGACTTTCAATAAACCAGAACTTGGTATATTTAATTTTTGAATTTGTATTGAATTTCATATCTATACAGAATTGAAGGCGCAAATAAACTGAATGCATTTAAGTAGTTGGAGTGAATACATATTTAATTTCATAAATGGCCTTCGTAAAACGATTAAAATTCGGTCTCGTTTTGCTATCATGTATATTAACTTTGACTTTCATTTACAACCTGCTAAAGTTATTCTACTGGCTATTTGTTGTCACATGCTAGCAACAATGATCTTTTAAGGACAAACATTGCTTTCAATAAACCAGTTCTTAGTACTTGTTTTAATTGCCTTGTTATATGCTAAATATAGCGTTATATTTGTGTGAAACTATATTATTTTTATTTAGTAGTTAATAATAAAACATCAATCATTATTAGAGTAACTTAAAATTTGTAAAATTTCGGCGAAGATCCAGTCATAGAGGCAAATCGAAAGCATTACTATCTTTTGAAGATTTAGTAACCTGTATCATTCAAGAATGTTTCATTGATGCGAATCTGTTCAATCGCTTGTTATCTTTGATAAATTCATAAGCCTATACAAGTCAATACATATCTTCAAAAACATTTATATTTGTTAAGCAAAATGGGCTATTTGCCCTACATTCGGCAGTAATGAGATAGTATTTATATGCGACTGTGTTATGTAAATGTATATAGATACAAATATTGATTTTCTACATATGCGCACGTTTGGTTTTCCAGTTTGTATCATTTCTGTTTAAGAAGTCTTATTTAGGTCAGTAGTGCCTTTCAGCAACGATATTGAAAATTCCAAAAATATACCCGATCAATTCGTCAATAGATAATTACAGAAGGGTACAATTAGTATAACATTTAACCTATAGTTATGTCATGTTAAATAGAAAATTTCATATGGCTTTTTAAATATAGCACCCTGAGACACCAATATAATCTCAAGATCACTGCTCGAGGGGTTATATTGGTAGAGGGTTGTTACTGTTTGTGATACTGGTAAAGCCATTTCATCAACACTTTATTATAAACATGTACCTCAAGCACAAGTAATTTAGATGTTTTCATGAGACATGATGTCATACAGATAAGGGGTTTGATAAAACCTTTGCAACCGTGACTCGTATCGATATCATCATGGATGGCCGATACAGCACGATTACCAGTGAGTGTATTACACATATAACTGACTATTATTTACTACCAAGTATATTAATACATATATAACATAGTAATTCGGGCATGTTTTGTTATTGATAATGAAAATAACACCTGTATAAGTTTGGTGCGTCCGAAGCGCTTTTCTGGATAAACATCATGAACATTGGTCAAAAGCAGGAATGTATGAATATTAATTATGTGAGAAGCTATGTGACCAAAAGGTACATACAAAAATAGCGAAATATATTTAAGATCAACTATGCATGAGGGAGTTCGGTCTGTAGTTGGATACAATTCTGATGATTATAGATAGTAAGTTTCATATAAACGTATGAAACCGACCACACATGATTTTTTTGCCTTCCTTTTTTTTTAAAATTTACTAAGGAGTTGTATGGAACTATTTTCACAATGTAACGTTGCGACTTTTGGAAGACAAATACATAAATATTTGTTAGCATCAAAACACATAGATTCTGAAAAGTATTTGAGGTTTTGTATGATGTTTTGAATGCGCACTTTATTCAAAAGCTTCAATTCGGATATGAATAAGGAATAGGGTCCTTCCCAGAGATAGAACCAACATGAACAACTAGTAAATATATTTATAGAAATGCAGTAATGTTTACCTGGAGTACAATGTATGTTTTTGTTATATTCATATTGAAATCCAATATATGAGACAATCGATAACATTAACGTTCTATTTTTATTCTTTCGACCTGCCTTTGAATATTTAAAATGGAATTAAAATCGTTATCCATGCTCTAATTCACTCAAGCCCTTTAAAACTATTTTTTAATCATACAGTTCTTGTGTTCAATAATTCGAAGAAGAACAAAATATTTAGAAATAAAGCATGTAAAGGTTAAAACCGAAATGAGGACAAAAATAAGATAACGAGCGTATTTAACTTTTAATCTACAAAAACCTACACACATTGTACACAAAGGGATAGATATAATTTTATACTTAAGGCAATTCGAGTTGTTTTTCTTGTTACAGATAAATGCTTGAATTGGAACTGTAATTTACGGTATCGTATGACATAACACACGTGAAATATCAATAAGTTTATGTTATGCAGACATCTTTTATTTCCTGATTGGCTTTTAAAAAGTCAAAAGATATTAATTTGGGTCTATAATTTACTTTAATATATCAACAAAATTTGCTTCATGATAATCATTTTACACCTTTCCAAAGCGATATCATAATCTCTTTACATGTCTATCCATTACGATAAAAGAGACAAAGTTTCTAGTTAATCAGGTATCGGAACCTTGATTGTTTTAAATGCATTTGTCGACGTTCCTGACCTCGCTTCCTTTGTATTTTTCTTTTAATTTCGTTTGTGTATTCATAATGGAATTAAAGGTTTTGAAGATCGGTAAGGTACTGCTGGCTCTCATTTAAAAGAAAAGGATAGACGATATGAAGAGGCCATTAGAAAACAGACAAAGAGATGTTACTTTGATCTTTATACATTACAAAAGACAAACCACGCTACACAAGAATGCAATAAATATCTTGCCATGCTTATGTAAAAATTTACATTTTGTTGTTATAACATCGAATACTTTTACATTTAGACAACTTTTCAATTGACAACTTCCTTCCCATCAAAGGTTTCTACATTGGCGGTAATTCGCACTTACATACAGTAGTTTTGACAAAACTAAGATATCTTTTTTGGCCAGAACAATCACTCAAAGAATATATATTACTATTTTGGCTAAATTCAATCAATCTAGTGTGTGTATCAGCTAAAATTATTGTTTATGACTTCTGTATAAAATAAATAAATTACATCACTCATCTTTTATTGTTTAGACGTGTATAGTTCTGAAAATTACTACAATGTAGTGTTTATAATGGTTATAGAATAAACACCCACTTTATTGTCAACAAAGCCGATACAATCGCATGTCGACTGTAAAAAAGAGTATTTCCAAAATAGTCCTGTTTTTTAAAAACTCTTTTTAAACGCTAAAAGTTTTGTTGGTTAAAATATAATAATATGTTTATGCAAATAACCCATGTGACAAGCAGTAATTTGAGTATAAAACGGTCAACACTTGAAACTTTGGAATACTCGACAATACAGAGAAATTCGAAGGTAAGTCTTTGATTTCACCAACTTCATGCATGTGCACCCGTGGTCTCAAATTTTTCACTTTTTCGCTTTCAGTGTTCCCTATGAAGGTAAATCCAGAAATGTGCTTCAAACGCATAAAACATATGAAATGGTATTTTCATTTTTTTTTACAAAACATTGCAATTGTTTGGATATTTATTAATATGTCTTATTCATACATTTTTGTTTTTTATTTTAGAACACCTTATATAACTATTGCATTTCCTGATGTATACATTTATTGATTTTAAATTTATCTTGGTATTGTTATTTTTACAAGTTCACTAGTATTTCGATGAAAAGTAACATTTACAAGTTCAGACTCGCACTAGTCACCTAAACATACTTTGTCTTGTCGAGAGCCGGTAAACATTTGTCATTTTTGATGTATTAACGTAACATGTTCAAGCTTACATTGTTATATTTGAATATTCTTTTATTTCTTGTCATTTTAACTTAAGTTAATGTTAGAAGAATTATGTACGAGATGCAATTATCTTTATAATGGATCCTACCTTTGGTTTTTTTTTTTTGCCTCTTTTTAAAGAAAAATGCTATTAAGTCTTCGAATATGAACCTTTAATAACTGCCCTTTTAAAGATAAAATAAATAGACATATATGTATTGTACACAATCTTTTAGCTTTCATGAAGTAATAAATAAATGTTGTTTCAAATGCACATTTATCACAAATACAAAATGAAATGTTTTAAATAAAGTTAAATTCTTCAAAATCTATTACAAAATGAAATTTCAAACATTAATCTGTCTAATATATAGACCGCCTTTATTACGGTATTATTACGTCCTCAATTCCGCCAAACAATGTTTAAATTGCATTTTTGTAATTGCAAATGTATATATTATTTTCTCAGCAGGAGAACAGGTTTTTTCCCAGCCAGTAAACAGGAATAAAAAATTCCCCAAAACTTCGCTTTGTCACAATTATGCTGTTTCTGATAGCTTCTGTTTGAAACATTCGTATTTTTAAGAAGTTGCCACTTTTGGCGTTATCGCGACTTAGATAATTTTTTCGTAAACGTCATGATTAAGGATTAAACGAAGCGTCCATGTCTTGTTTATTAAGTAATAAACTATTCATGGTTGCATAGTGTTACAGAGAACATGTTTTATTCTTGTTGCAATATAATTTATATATATGTTAATATTATTTGTCATTCAACTCATTATTTATAAAATATATATTTATTTCTGCATGTTCGTAAACTTTCTTTGTTCAATGTCTTTTGGAAATGCTTTCACCCTACACTTTTTATAAATCATAATAAACCTTATTGCTGGCTAAACAGTTAACTTTTGGCAAAATATATTAGAATTTTATGTTTTCAATTCTTTTAAATTTCTTAATTGATTTGATTAAAACTACCTTGACCAAAAACTTTAACCTGAAGCGGGACAGACGGACGAACGGACGCACAGACTGAAAACATAAAGCCCTAGATGGGGCATAAGAATTAGACTGAGGGAATCGCATTAACACCAAAAAGTAGCGAGACCGTTTGGGTTGACAGGGTAGCAATCAAGATAAAATTTATACCTAAAGTTGTCCTTAATTAAGTATATAGGTGTCCTAAGATCTTCTTAAGATAGTCTTAAAACTTTAGATGTCCAAATTTGAAGTAAAACTTACAAATATAAATGTTACTAGAAAATACCGGCGAAATATACTTTGGTTCATAATTTGAAGATATATAGTTTTGGTGTAAGGCGATATTAAGATCTTAAATCTTTTGAAGCGTGTCACAGACGAAATACAACCACTCAATATGACTCCCAAAGAATGGTCTTCCGACAGAAACTATTGGCGTTTGTGATCTAATCATTGGATATGTCATTGTTATACCCTGGATGCATTGCACTGATCAAAATAATATGTGTTTATAAATACCTTTAATTGGTGACATATAGAGTGAAAACTGACTGGGATTTTTAATTGGTGACATATAGAGTGAAAACTGATTGGGATTTTTACAAAAAATATCCTGACCCTGATTTGGAAAAAAAAATCTGTCTAGCACTTCTAGCAGTTATGCCAATCCCCAAAAAATTTTGGAAATAAATTTTGTGTACTGAACACATAGGGAAACATTGAATGATAAAAAATCCTGGTGCGCATGACAATCCCAGCCCCATCCGACGGAAATTTTCGCTAATTTACCAAAAAATATTTCGCAACATGCTCCGTTCCGCAGAACAATATTATATTTTTTGCACCCCTCCCCCTAACATTAAATCCTGGATCCGCACCTGATTTCAGGTGCTTCCGTGCTCAGAACCACCCCCATATATGAGTGGGCTGAAAATTTTATGCATTAATATATGAATGGGGGTGGGTCACATTCCAGCCGCACTTCGGTACCCATTTTTAACCGAAAACTGAAGTAATCCCCCACCCTTTTCATGTTGAATTGATGCGGTTCCCCGGAAGGAAAAGCTCTTGACGTGTAAAAATCTGTTGTTAAATTGCTGAGAGCGTCAAGGGAATGTGTATCACAAAGTGTTTCAGTGTAAGGTCAATATTTATCGTATCTGCTACGAAATAAAATTTAATTTTGCTGGGCAGATGTGCAATGACGGAAATGATGACGGCATGTAAATTTCAGAGCCGAACGTCGTGAAGGACGGTCGATCAAACTGGCTTTTTCCCGATTTTAACCCCAAATACCCCCAAAGATCTTGAAATGAACACATAATAAACTACGCTGGTCATTACCCTTTGTGGTATAAAACAATATTCGTGGATTTTATGTGAAAGAAGAAAACGCGACATCCAATTTCAACTCTATTCATTTAGTAATATAGATAGTTCTTCTAGAACGAATAAGATAAACACTAAGTAAACTTATTTTGAAACTATTTAACACGAATCAAAATTATCACCAAGCCATATAATGATATGGAAATAAAATCGAAAGGGCCAGGGTCAATTCTGATATACACATTTGTTCAGCACAGTTATACCATCTAATAGATCTGTTCGGTTAAATTTCAAATTTCAAATTACAAAATATTTTTGACATTTTTTGTTTTGAATAGTAGCTATAAATGATAATGTACATGATGTATCGAGTTGTTATTCTTCAGTTGTAATTGTTTATTTTGTGTTAGAATAGAACTAATGTTTATGCTAAAACTGTTATGAGTATAGTATGTGTATGTTTCTCTATTCGCATTCATTGATTAGCAAAGATGGTCTAACATAAAACTGAGGACAATCGTAAATCAGGTATTTTGTTTTACATCCTAAGACATGTCTCAGCCATTAGCAAATGATTAGTAACGAAAAATTAGACTTTATGAATTTTGCGTCCATTTCAATTTTTTTTTTTTTTTTTTTTTTTTTTTATTTACCTGTACCAGGAACGCTCAAACCTCCAAAAGCCAAGAATGTTTAAATAATTGATACTGGGGAGCTATGTAACTAAACCACCAAATGAATAGTAAAATCCACCTTTGACTGAGGGAGCACGAACCTTAGTTTCAAAACAGAACAGAGTAAAAGGAATTTGTTCGTCTTTATACTTTTGCTATGTACAGTTGTGTCCTTCTAATTCTATTTACATTAGATATATTCTTACTTTTTATGGTGCATAGTGTATACTTTGAATGTATTACGTTTACAATGCGGATGGGGATTTTTTTTTTTTTTTTTTTGCAATTCATATTGGAACTTCATGAAAATTAATGAAATTGTTTTGTAAAGATATGAAATAGAATTATATAAGTCAACTAAACAAAACAAAAATAACTAAAAGGTGTACTCTTATTTCTTCAATCAGCCTGTTTTAGAATAACTAATTACAGCCTGGATTGGAAAACGGATTAGTGATTTTGACAATTGAAGTCTCTTTAGCGATGTTCGAGGTCAAAATATTTGAAAATCAAAACATCTTCAACGTTGATGAGCTGATAAAACTAACAAGTACCTTGAGTATAGCCAATTCCGGACAAGGAATAAGGTCTTTGCAGGAAAGTAATATATTCTTTGGCATTACATACCTTTATATTGTAGATTCTGTTTTAATTCAATACTTGCTAAAACCATACTTCATTTTCATTCAAACAAATTATCATTATACACTCATCTTCTTCTCAACAACAAAAACCCAGTTTATTGTAATATTGATTGGCTGTTGACCATCTCCGCACGAAATTCACAATTCCATATTCATATGGCCATCTAGTGTCAATTTCGGGACAGTGTGACGACTGCATAAACAAAAATCGTTTCATTTATATTTTCAGTACACACAACCATAGACAATAGAAATGAATTATGTAAGTATAAACGACTACTGTGATTTTCTGCAATACAATTGAAGGACACTTTTGTCAATCATCTTAAATTTGGTAAGATATGAGTCCAGCTTATTGTCATTTTGATTGTTTTTATTAGTAAGAGATTAGGGAAGGATCGTCTATTCCAATTGAAATTGGTTTTGAAAGTAACTTTCTGTAAAAAAAAAATATAAGTATTCAGATATGGCTGATATAGACGCCTATTTACAAAATTATCAATGAAAACAGTTTAGTCCTCCAAATATTTCATAAAAGCATTTAATTTAACGGTACCAATTTTACCGCACCAGGAACGCATTTCGAAATCAATGTCTCTTCGATGACGCTCGAGGCCAAAATATTTGAAGATACATGCATATTAACCAAACATTTATGCAAAAACTTAATGATTTACATTAATACTATAAAATAAATCTTGCATATCATTGACTCCACTTATTACAATGAAACTAAAATTATACAAATTTAAATGTACCTGAAATAAATCGTAAGCGATTGTTGTCAATAGCAATACAATGTATCAATTATCATAATATAGTTTCTTGTATTCGCATTATTTTGTCAAAATGCGCATTTCGACTAGAAATGGGCTTGTATCAAATAAAATTTCAAAATACTAAAATCCAAAAAATTCAAAACGGAAATTCCCTTATTGAAAGGCAAAATCAAAAGCTCAAACACATCAAACAAACAACTGTCATATTCCTGACTTACTAAAGTTGACTATTCGACAGTGGCTTAAATCTACATTATTTAGACTCCAATGGATAGTTGTCTCATTTGTAGTCATATTACATATCCTTATTTTATATTACAGAAAATGTTGTTGGTTGAAGTCTTACTTGCATTCGTTTCTACTTTCAAAACGTCCTTTCAAAGCAGTTCTTTTAAAGATAAATCTTTAAAAAGAATATAAGGATTGCAACATGATAGAATTTTGTTTTCAAAGGCAATTGATCTGCGTTTATCAATTAAAAGTACTCCTTAAAATGATAATTTCTTATATTAGGAGCTACCATTTGATTTTATGGGGATGGGGGCTAGGATGGAAAATTTGGTCCTGCATTTTTTTTTAGTTGTAATCTCTGTCCTGCCTTTTTATTTTTCACTCTATTCGGTCCTGCCTTTTTATCCTGACTTTTTCACATAAATTATCATCCTGTTTTTTTTTGCCAAGTTGCTCATCCTGCCTTTTTTTCTCAAAACTCCTGTCCTGCATTTTTCAAATTTCATCCTCCCCTCCCCCAAAATAAAATGGTAGCTTCCTTACATGTAGCAGTGAGTCGGGTTTTTACGTCTTATTTCTCGTATTGGCCACCTTTCAATATTGAATGTTATTTTATATTTTGTCCTCTTCACAGGTTGAATTATCAGCCGTGCAGAAAAAGCTCGATGTTGGAAAGTCTGTTTCCTTTAAAATCATGTGTGAGGATAAAAGCCTTGTATCTGTCCCTGGGTTAGTATCGGAAATACTGAATTATTTCTTCAACTATAATCAACATTAAAAGTCACAAATAGCTTAATTAGTTTCGTATACTTTGAATTTTACAACTCTATTATAAAGATACATCATCGCCCGTAAAACTCTTTAAATTTTTAAAAGAATCGATGGATTGTGTGGCTGGTTAACGTGTAGCGACATATTCAACATGCATATAAAGGTCGATAACCCTCTTCATCAGATAAAGATACATGTAAACCACTCGTTCCAAATTATATAACTGTCATATATGATGAGTTTGTACTAGACCATATTTTTAATGTGATAGCTATCTCACAAAGGAACAGTCGAATAATAATATTATAATAATATGATACCCTACAAACAGCACATATACATTTTGAATCTTTGGTTTCTACCGACAAAGACTACACGGCCTCCTAATAGCTGTAATCTATTATCACATGATTGATACATGTATATATGATATTAAAATCATCGTATATCTAATATGATAGAAAACAGATTATAAAGCAACATATATAATTACAATAGTACTACCAATACAAATCATACTGAAAAGAATTTTACATGTTATGTAAAGTTTACGTTTCATTTATTTTTCCATAAAGTTATTTTTAGATTTCTTTCATTTCAGTGGATTTGCTGTCAATTTTCAAGAAAACCATGACGACTATGCAAATATTGCTTTGCAGTTCAACCCAAGAGCTAAATCGTCAAAAGTTGTATTGAATACACGCATTGATAAAAGTGGGAAAAGAACTATATATTGTGGACAAAATTTGAAAGGTGTGTACTTCGGCAATCCTTCGAATTGACAATCGATGTAAAAGCTAAAAATCAGATTCTTGTTTCTGTAAACGGCGAATTCAAAACAGGATATGAGTGTAAGGTTGACATAACAGCAGTGAAATATCTTTGTTATGCATATGGTGTAAAAGTTATCCTTGATGATTGAGATACAATTTTTTGAAGTTATACAATTTGCTTTAAGTGATACTTAAAATATATTTGATGTGAAATTATACTACAATATAATGTTTGTATAACAAATTTGTATCTTCCTTTCCAGTTGTTTCAAGAAGCCTCGGAGGCCAAGTGGTCTAAGTAGTTCTACTACTGTAATCACTAGCCAGTCAACACTGAGGTTGTGAGTTCGAATCCCGCTCGTGCGGGTGCACTCGACTCAATCTTAATTGACTAGGATTGTCAGTTTTCCTATCGAAGGTCGGTTGTTTTCTCCGGGCACTCCGGCTTTCTCCACCAATAAAACTGGCCGCCACGAATTAGATCAAATGTGGCGCTTAAAAGTGGAGTTAAAACACCAACAATCAATCAATCAATCCAGTTGTTTCAAATGTTAATTTTCACACTTTTATTGAACGTGCTTTAAGTAATATAGCTCTGTTCTAAATGCAGGCGCCACATTGATAGTAGACAAATTATGAGACTTTTGATGGTGTGCAATTCTTAAAAATGTTACATGGAATCTCTTTATTGTATAAAACTTATTTTTGTTTGCCAATTGTGAAGTGCATGCCCATTTTCTATATAGTGTTGTATCTGTATAGTGAGTAAACTGATCATTTGGATAGGGCGATATTTCAGCATCTTCTGCATGTTTATCCTTTGTTTATAAAGGTAGTATCTTTGGTTAGCTTGCTTGCTAGCTGAACCATGAAATCATTATTAGCTAAGGTACTGCCTTCTTTTGGGCGGAGTCAATAGTTAAGCAGGTAACCAATCAAAAGTAGGAACAGTATATAAATATTGTGAAACCAGTTTTACAAGTTAGTTCAAAAATATGTTTTCAGGTTGAAGGTGTGTTTGATTTGTCAATTTCATTTCAATCAATTACCTCTGTTCATTTATAACTAGATTGTTTACAAGTGTAGTTCTATCTATATATTAACATTATGATTTAATCGATTTAAAAATAACTTTTCATATCCTTATTAAATATGTTTATAATATTATAAGGATATCATTATCTTTATTTTAATGTGTATTTTGGTGGGAGTGCTAAAGAAGGTGTAAACATAAACTTACTCGGATCAAATCTTTGAGATATTCCTCTCACCATGCTATTGTAAAATGGTATTGTATTGTTTTGATAAAATGAAATTCACAAATCAAACACACTACAACATGCTTGTCAATTAGCTTATAATTGACACTATATTTTAAATTAAGATTGAAAATATATTCATGATATTTCTCAACTGGTTTCTTAAAGTTTATGCACTGTCCTTAGTTTTGATTGGTTCTCTGCTTAACTATAATTATATAATTGACTCCGCCCAAAGGAAGGTGGTACCTCAACTTATTATGATTTCAAGGTTCAGATAGTAAGCAAGCTTACCAAAGATATTACCTTTACCTACACACTCAAATGATTGCGCTGTAATTAAAATTAATAATTATTCAGGACATACATATGACTAAAGTTTAAATGTTTTTAAAACTTAATTTTTTTCACATTTAAAAGATTTTCTGACTTTTTTTTTTTTTTACCTCAGACCATCAAACAACCAAGTAGACAAAAAAAAAAAAGAAAATAATAATTTTGGCCTAATAAGAATATAATTTCTATATGAATTTCTATATATATTATTATCTTAAGGTGGACGTGGCATTATACCATGACGATAGTTATACAAAAGTCAATGTTTTGGTAACTACAAATGTATGTATCGTTTGATAGAAAAAGTTTTCTAATATATATATATATATCAATGCTGTTTGTGTTTAATTTAAACGAAATGACATCAAGTTACCTTCACAATTTGGGTGAAGCGCTTCTGTATAATCTTTTAAAAGTGTTATATGTATGTGATGTTTATATCGGTAACTGTCTATCCTTTGTCATGAAAGAGTTGTTTCGATTTCAAAATTTCACATTCGGTTAAGTTTCAGGGTTACAAAATTTATATGACCGATCGTTTATGAATTTGATTATGTCTAAGGGTTATATAGGCATCCATTACCAATCCGTGTGATGCCTAACCAAATGATATAACATATCAACAATTGTATAGGAGTAACACGACGGTGTCACATGTGTAGCAGGATCTGCTTACACATCCGGAGCACCTAAGATCATCCTTGGTTTTGTGGGGTTCGTGTTGCTCAGTCTTTAGTTTTCTCTGTAGTGTTATGTGTACTGTCTTTTGGTCGTTTTCGATTTTTGCAATGACAAAGTCAGTTTGTTTTCGACATACGAGATTGAGTATCCTTTGGTATCTATCGCCTTTCCTTTTAACTTATTATATTCACAATTCTTCATAACAAATGAATTATCTTGTACAGTACCAGTTTTACAAGACCTGGCGCTCATTTCGACAATAAATGTCTTTTCCGTGTTTGTCGTAAACTACTTAGTTTTGATTCTATATGACCTTATCATTATATTAACATAAATGAAGATCTTTAAAATCTCAAATTTCATTACAGCACACATCATACCTGTCAACCTATGAAAATGAAAATGCATTGAAGAAGAAAATCTCAGGTCATAATGCATACGAACTTTTCAGCTGAATTTAAGTATTTTAATAGGGGACATTTTTATGTTTCAAATCAAAAGTTTCAAAACATGTTTACATGGTTAAGTATTAACTGAAAATAGTTTAAAACTTCATTTTATATTTTATTTTTCATTGCATTTATAAGCCATTGAAGTATTATTTTATTATACTATATTTATTCAAGCCAAGCCATACCCCTTTTAGTGTTTCATTCGTAGTTTTAAATCACTCCACAATCCAGATGTTTCATAGTTAACTAAGGCTATATATCAGCTATATATAGCTTTATTTGATATTCTTAAAAGATAGTTGATATTAGAAAATATAATTTAAAATTTAAAAGCATTTAAAGGAAGTAGAGATGAAAAAATAATTTTCAAAATATAAATTGTTCAATTGTTCTTAGGTAGTAGAATAATAGAAAGTAATATTCTGATATGTATTTGCATTCAATTTACCTTAGATTTAATCTTTTACAAATAAAACATAAATTTGAGGAGTATGTTGTGAAGAGAGGCGAAAGATTCCAGAGGAACATTCAAACTCATAAGTCGAAAATAAACTGACAACGCCATGGCTAAAAAGAAAACAAAACTGACAAACAATAGTACACAAAACACAACATTGAAAACTAAAGACTGAACAACACGAACCCCACCAAAACTGGAGTAATCTCTGGAGCTCCAGAAGGGTAAGCAGATCCTACTCCACATGTGACACCCGTCATGTTGCTCATGTTAGTACAAACCCGGTAATAAGTCTAATTCTGAAGGTAACATTCGGGAAAAGGGGAACAGGATTGTAGTTACGACATATTAAGAACATATTCTCTATCATCTGTGAAACTGATATTCCATAACGGTCAACCAACTCCTGATGGCGTCCGTAAAACTTACAAAGGATGATTTGAACTTCACCACTTGGAACTCTTGGTTTAATAGCTTCCTTGTGAGCAGCAACCCTGTGAAAGGTGGCAAAAGGGGAATAACTCAATTTTTGTAAAACAACTTTGAAATACACAAATTATTTATGACCTTAAGCTAAGAGGTAATTGATGTTAATTTACAGTGTGTTTGACACCAAAGCTGTCAAGTAAAGCCATGCACTTACTGGGTCACTTAATTTGACAGTTAACACAGCTAGTTGAACTTCCTGTCCAGGAAGAATTACGAATTGCCGGTATTTCAAAAGAAAATCACTTATGACAACAGTCTAAAGGCTCAAGAATCCGGGTAAAACGGGTCATTTTCCGAAATCCCGGTTATTTAACGGCCTGGCTGGTATTTTAACAATCCCGGTTGAGAGGTTAAATTTACGGGTGTCTCCGCAGGATACGGGTCAGTTGACAGGTATGACATATACTTGAGGGTGTAGGTAAAGATAGTATCTTTGGTTTTCTTGCTTGCTAGCAGAACCATGAAATCATTATTAGCTAAGGTACTATCTTCCATTGGGCGGAGTCAATAGTTAAACAGATCACCAATCATAAGTAGGGACAGTGTTTAAACATTGTGAAACCTGTTTTACAAGTCAGTTTAAAATAGATTTTATTCTAAATTTTAAATCTTGTGTCAACTATACAGGCGGAAACCAAGTTGAAATTGAACAAAAAAAAGAAGATCTTTCATAGAAGGTGAAAAAAATTGGTATATCTGAATTGTTTACATGTTACTATGGGCTTTAAAAGTTTAATAAAGGTGCATAATGTAGGATTTTATGCATCTTATATACGTGCTTTACTTGAATTATAGTATGGAGCTTCGAGATATTTTTAAACTTTTAAATAATGGACAAATTTTCATAAATTATTCAATTGTAGCAGGTTCAAATCGAAGTGGATCTTTTTATGCATAAGCATAAATTCCGCCGAAAAAAAATCCACAGAAAGATAATAGATTGATCTTTCTAAAGCATTAATTTGCATCTCTCCCCGGCGACAGTTTTTGGGAAAAATAAAAAAATGGGCAATAGTAGCACTGAAAAGAGAAAGTCGAGTGCACCTTTTATGTTTGGGCGTGTTTGAGTTGACTATTCTGTCTAGAAAACGTATATAGCAAATATATTCATTATTTCAAAAATTATCTCGCTTCAGATTCTCTTATTTTTATATATTTAGGCTACAGGTAGATTTTATAACATTAAAATTCACAGTAATAAAGAATGAAATATATGAGTCAAGTGAAATACCTTTCTAATGAGTCATAACAACAGAGTATGTGTGTTCGAATAACACATTTTTACTAAAAGTACTTAACGACAGACTTTACAACTGGATCTTAAAATGTATAACTTCAATAAAACTTCATTTTGTGTGTGTTATCTAGGGTTGTTAGTCTTCAACCTCTGAAATTTTTAGTCTGCCCTTCCACGAAATATTTAATTAGAATTTTTTAAATGTTTTTGAACTTTCGAAAATTCCCCCTGACAACCGATCAGACAATAGTTTTAAGTTGACTAAATGCATAAAAGTACATTAAATGATGCTTAATAGCTAGTAGATACATTTGTCTTTTAAAATACAACTGTCATATAAGGATCGTAATGATGCTATGTGGATAAATTTATCGGTTTTCAAGAGCTAAATTGACAGCGCATTATTACTACAATGGCTTCCATTTTACGATTGTAAAAATTAAGTGGAGTAATGGGGAGATAATTTTGACGAAGTAGAATCCTGACCGTATAAGCTTATTCACAAGCATGTTTTAGGTGCGTGTGCAAGCATGTTTTAGGTGTGTGTGAGTTGTCAATATCATTTCAATCAATTAGCTTTGTTTATTTATAACTAGATTATTTACTGTGTAATTTTATACTTTTACTTTAATTGTATTGCCATATAAATCATTTAAAAACAAATTGTAACATTAACATACAAAAGATAACACTTAGTTTATTTATTTTGTATTTATATTGTATCATAGATCAAATTTATTTGTTCAGTGTATGTTCACTGGTGTTAATATGTCCTTTGATTGAGTTAAGCCATTTCAATTAATATTTTATAGTGTGTCTTTCTATGTTGTGATGTTACACTATTGTTTCAGATAAGGGTGAAGGTTTGGTACCATTAAAACGTTTAAACCCGCTGCAATTGTTTGCACCTGTCCGAAGTCAGGAATCTGATGTTCAGTAGTTGTCGTTTGTTGATGTGGTTCATAAGTGTTTCTCGTTTCTCGTTTTTATATAGATCAGACCGTTGGTTTTCCCGTTTGAATAGTTTTACACTAGTAATTTTGGGGCCCTTTATAGCTTGCTGTTCGGTGTGAGCCAAGGCTCCGTGTTGAAGACCGTACTTTGACCTATAATGGTTTACTTTTATAAATTTTGACTTGGATGGAGAGTTGTTTCATTGGCACTCATACCACATCTTCTTATATCTATATAAATATTATATGAATGCAAACATACACAAAAGACAAACAAAACCCATAGGAAAACGTATATGTAAAAAGCAAAACAATCTATTTGTATATTTATATAAATAAATCAAGAGTCCCCTGTCCTCAGTTCTAATGCCTGTTTAAAAATGAACCTAAGCCTTCTACTTCTTTTGAGGTTGATGGGCAAAGAAGATATCTAATTTTCTCATTTTCTTGCCAGGACATAAAATCTGACATATGTTTAACTACATTTCCTAAAAGTTATCTTTTGTTATGTTAGTGTTTTCATGTAATAGAATTTACCAAAATAAAAATGAATAACGAGACTTTGCATTTCAAAATAATATTCCAACGTATAATACAAATGAAAGTATTGCATATATTAAACAACAGCGAATATTTTGATTTTTGTTCTTCTGTTGTACTTAGAACATCAATTTTATCAATAAAAAGTTCGAAGTTTGGCAATCAAACAGAGAGTTACGTATCTAGTGTGTTTTGCTATGAACATTTTTATTAAGCCACTGGTTAAGTTAAAAGGGGATAGGACGCCTCCATTTAATGTTTTTGATTATCCGAATTTTAACAATTTGTTCTAATGACATATGAATCTTTGATGATAAGATCAATTAAAAATTCAAACGAATATAAGTTTTTCAAATTACTTCGAGATTTTTTCTTTCGATATTTTCTATTGAAAGAACCCATATTACTCGAGTCTATGGATTTATCTCCTCAATCAACTCCATACAAAGTCTGACCATCGACAAATCAAATGATGACATCGAACATTAAAAACCACTCACTGTTAAAAGACAAATTGATACAATCAACAGGACTTTACATGTTGTTACCAATAAATCTAAATTATATGATAATACATGTTTTTAATTGACATCTTGTTTAAAGGGTGATTAAACAGATATAACATGCTCATAATGTGTTGAAAACTATCTGATATATATCATGACATAATGTTGTCAAGAACACAAATGTACATTTGTGTTTCGACACTATCAAAATATTGTACAGGAGTTTAAAAGAATTATGTTCTCTGAAGACAATTGTGATTATATTTTCATAGGTCAATTCATCAATATACATTGTAGGAACAGTCAATTAATGTATTGAACAAAACCTTTAATGATACATCGCTTCTAAAATTTGTTTTGGGATATTTAGATAATAACATAAGTTTGATGTTTATCTGATGATCATCGTCAGTTGGGTCAAGAGGCGCAATTCATTTCAGGTATGCGATTATGGTAGTCTTTTCCTCAATTCATCTGCCCATAACGTAAACTTGGATATGTATGATGGATTGATTTGAAGCTGAAACATTTTCACATATGACGTCAAATTTTCGAGGTACGAAGTGAGATTCATTTAATTCATCTAATTTAACATGTTTAGCATACCCCCAAAAAAGCCCTTTATGAAGCGCCTTCTCGAGGGAAATATCCCTTTTTCACACAATAAGTTCTTAGAAATTTAGTTCTTTGCAAACATTACATACCTCCATATATTTTACCCCTTTATTCTATGTTCCTTTGCTCTTCAAAGCAGCATACATGGTTAAACCCAATTCCATGTAAAATTGAAACATGTCCAATATTACTACAGAGATATTTTGATTACCTACTCAGTTGATCAATTTGAGGTGCATTATAGATAATGGTCTAGTTATAAGACATTCGATCGATACCAAATGTCTGCATATTTTAGTCATATTAAACCAATTTCTGGTGATTACTGTGTTAGACATTGTTGACAAAATGCATGCATATATACTAAAATAAGTCCTCTGTGTCTGTTTTGTACATCTATTACGAATCCATAACAGAACATTAGAACAATATTTCATTTGGTGATTGTTCATCGAAAAGTACGGCTGCTAATTAACGTTCATAGTTTAGTGTCAAAGTTTACAGTTCATGATCTCAATAAATAATCAGCACCAAATTGGTGAGCACGTGTATAATAAGACGGGTGAAAGAGCGATGTTGTTTTGTTTATATATATATATATATTTTCCTTGCTCCGATTCTATTTGTTAATAACATTTCTTATATACCCATATGGAGTTATTTTCTTTCAGAACGATAGGTCATTCTTTCGAAGAATCAACCCGGACGATACCATGTTTCGATGAAATATGCTTCAAGACATACAATAATGACCTGTGTGAGGTCATTATCTTCCTTGATAAAAATGCAAACTATAATTTACTTCAAAGTTTAATTCATTTGATAGTTTGTTGTGGCCAATTGGGGAATTCAGTTTTTTTTTAAGTTCAATCTCTGATAGGTTTTTAAAAAAATGGTCATTGACCCGCATTTTAACTTTAGAAACAAATAATGTGAAGTTTTGTTAATTCATCGCTACAATACACATGATACAGGGACATTATCATATATTTAAGATGAATTTTAATGTAAATCTGTCCATAACACTTTTTTTTTTAAAAAGCCAGATCACGGCTGGTAATCTACACACGCAGAACAATCGGTTTTGCAATGAAAACCGTGAGAGGATTTTCCGGTTATGCTTGAGTGGAGTAATTGTCACCGCTTCAAAAGGTATGTAAATTTCTAAATCGGAATTTTCTAATTCAACTGATCAAAATATTGAAAATCGGAGAATGCTATGCTGTGGTGAATACTTTAACAAAGAGACACATGTATCATTTACTGTTGTGCATGAAGTAAAACTCCTACAAAATCAATCGTCCCACGAGTAATTGCCGAAAAAGTGACATTAAAATTTTGAAATGGTTCTATGAACAGACCTTCAAATTAAGTGGATATTATATATCACAAATATATATCGTTATATTAGACAAATTGTGAAAATATATTTATCATATTCTCAGAGTAAATAACTTATAATTTTACAGTATGATTATAGCATTATACTTACGTGAATTCCATATTTTCCGAAATGAAATGGCAAAAATTACCATCTGTTTCCGGCTATTATCGCATGCCTTTCCGTAACCGCACATGCATTCCGGCGTTACTCGACAAATTCCGGAAAATACACCTCAATGGTACGTTTTAAGTGAAAAAAAGTAGGCCACAAAAACAAATATTACAAAACAGGAAAATATATTATGTCAAGCAAAACAAATGATGTACAATAAATGCATTTTTCAAAGTTTCCGGCATAATTTAGCAAGTTACTTTACAAATGTCGACTTTTCCAAACAGTGTTCATTATGTTTTGCTGATTTTTTTTTATCGTCAATATAAAAATATATTATACTCAGTGTGTTGCTTTTCTCCTTTGTTGAGGCATATGATAGAAAGATTTTATATCGGATGTATTACATATGGCCCCCGTCGTCTGTAAATTTTTCAGTTTTTGAACTTCTACTTTAGAACCACTTAAAAGAATCAATATATTAAACTCTTATTTTTCTCCATTGTTGAAGCATATGATGAAAAGATCACTACATATCATTATTCATATCAGATGTATTATCAGCCCTCGGTCAATATCAGCCCTCGAGCCTTCGGCTTGGGCTGAAAATACATCTGATACAAAAAATTATGAAAAATGGTAAAATGCCATGGTATAATCTGATAGTATAACAGTTGTTAATGTGAAAGTCAGTTCATTATATTGTTAACACATATAAAAAAAAGAAGATGTGGTATGAACTCTCCACAGGACACCAAACGGCATGCATGTAATAATGGTACCTTTCATGTCCTCTATAACAGTATGTAACTGTAATTTTATGACAAATTCACTACAGACACGGGCGTAGAGAACGATCGATTTGGAAAATATACACAATGTGTGTATATATATTATGTATTTTTTCAGGAAAAACTGATCGCCACGGCCTTTTTCTGAAATGGCTGTTGTTTCCATTTCGAAAATACTTTTTTTCTGGAAAACAGTTTTTCTTTTACCTTCTTTAAGTTAAAAAATATCAGGTTTGGTGGTTATCTTCCTTACATGTGACGTAAATACTAAAAATGGTCGGTTTACATGTTCAGGGTTGGCGCATGCGAAAAAATGTAACAAATTTCTCATAAAAACTTTAAAACGATTGAATATGTACTCAGTGCTTTCTTTTATTCAAATCATATTATAAATTTATTGTGTAACATTTTCAAGGTTAAGCTACACATGCGTTTAACAATTTCGCGCATGCGGAAAATATCTTTATCTATAGGGAGCGATTTGCGCGTACTATCAGAGCACACTGGTGTTAATCGCTGCCGATAATTAGCACGGCATGGGGTCCATCATTATATTTTATTTTAAAGTCTCCCAAATACTTTATGGTGTACCTCTTAGTTAAAGCCATGAAGTCGTACCTGAATCAACAGGATGAGCCAACGCGGCAAAGCCGAGCCAAGGAGGAATGGACGTTAATCCTCCGGATGGTGTACAGATCGCACAGGAGTTAAATGGAAATTGATGAACGATCGGATTGGGTGTAGGTACAACATCAACGAACCCTGTCAAAACACATACAATAAAGTTCAGTTTCTGGTGGTGAAAGGATAATCCCTCGGCCTGTAAACATTATTTTTCAAAATATTCTTACAGTGCCTTTTAGAAAAGGTTAAATTTTGTTTTCTGTTTTGCCATTATTGTTGTTATTGTTAGTTAAGAAAACAGATTTTGGTCGTCATTTCATTCCTTTAAAAATCGAGGCCCTTGTCAACTTCTTTGTGTTTAAAGAACAATAATTTTGAGAATGAAAAAAAAAAAACAACATTTAATTGCAATGATCAAGCATTCAACGGATAAGGTGAAAGAGGTGGTTAACTTTCGCAAACCCTGACAAACACCAATAATAACTGCAGATCAGCTATTGTTTTGTTTTAGCAAAGCAAATTCAATGGCTAGATTGCTACGGAGAAGATACGTTTATCGTTAGATTGCACATTGAAATAGCTTGTTTTAAAGTTCTCTGAAATTTTGTGTGATAGTGGATGGACAAGTGCCCTCACTGAATCCGACATTGCAACACATGGAACGACATATTCTTCACTGGATGGTACATAAACCAGATGTCAGTAGACTGTTAGATGAATTTGAAAGCTATAGTGGTTGAGTCATTCTACAACAGATGAACAGCACCATTAAGACTCTACGACAACCCAAAGGTATAAAGGCTTTCTAAAGTGATGAATGAATTCGAAAATCCATTTCTAGAGGTGTCATCTGATTTGAACAAACTTGACTCTAATGAAATTGATAATTCGGAAGCAGGTAAGATATGTAAACTCCAAAGTTTTGGGTCCAAACAGTACGAATACGTTTTGAAACAATTGCCAAACGAAGCAGAATCTGTTTTTTATGACTAGAGAGTAAAAGAACAATACCCATTATTTAGCCGAAAAACCGATCCGGAAACGACTTTTTCAAAAACAAAACTAAAGAACATGAAAAGCGATTGCAATTTGTCTTCTAGACTTTTCATTTCATGTCAAAGTAGACAGTGTGACTTGAAATATTTCTTCAGCCTTGAAAACCAAACTGCTCCTCGTCTTTGTTTTAGGATGGCACATTTTGCGAGTTGCCATCAACTGATCCACATTCTGACGCCTTAATTGTTATGTGGTAGCAATGGTTAATTCCAGACCACCAGATCGAGCAAAACCATTTGATTAAATGCCCGTTTACCTGTTATCTCTACTGAAATTTTGGAGTAAACATCGAGTTAAGGTGTCGTTTACATGAAGTACACATGAGTGAAAGCCGCGTTAACATTTCCGCCCGTTTACATGTTATGCATTTGCAGTAGGGGCAATTTTACTTGCTACTGAATTTTCATTTTTTGGCTAAAAGTGATTGGATTAAGAGAAATTAGTTTAATAATTCTAACAAGAGTACAAATACATTGCAAGAAAAAAATCTTTTTAAACATCACCAAATATACTTTTACAAATATATTAGTGCTTAACAAAATCCATTAAAAATCTTTAAGAATAAAATTTTTCACAATTTACCAAAACCAAATAACAATGGTTGACTTGATGATTTTTGTAACAATAAATTAAAGGCAACAGTAGATTACCAATGTTCAAATCTCATAAATCCATAAAGGAGTTCCCTCCAGTTTCAAATCCCCACACTCAAACCAAAACATGTACTGTAAATTTAGAAATTATTGCGATGTTTTTATTATTGCGAAAAATGCAACAGGGTTATAATCGTAATAATTTAAACTCGCATTTTGAAATTTTTCATATGAATTAAACAGGATTTTTCTCAATATGGGAAACTTTAATCCAAGCCAAGTCTTTGACAGAAAATTTTTAACTCTTTGTTTTTAACCTGTCTGGATCTGCACTCACGACGAGCACGCTACCATAAGATAACTGAGACGGTTTATTTTAGGAGCACATGTTTATCACATGTAGAAATGATTTCATCGCTATCTAAACAATAGTACACAGACGAGGCAACACAGGTTATATAGTACTAAAATTAATAGTCTTAATGATAGAATGGTTAACGGTTTTAAGTGTCAAGCGTAAAAGATGTTTGCTGATTTATAAATATGTGATTTTATGCTTTTCTACGTATTGTTTATCATTTTAGTGGATTTGCAGTTAATTTTCAAGCCCACTATGATGACTATGCAAATATTGCCTTGCAATTCAATCCAAGAGAAAAATCATCAAAAGTTGTAGTGAATACACGCATTAATAAAAAATGGGAAACTGAACTACATATTGAGGACAGTATGGTTGGCGTGGTGTACTTCGACTCACCCTTCGAATTGAAAATCAACGTGAATGAAAACAATCATGTTCTCATTTATGTAAATGGCCAATTTAAAACAGGATATTTCTGTAAAATTGATATAACAACAGTGAAATATCTTTGTTTTCCAGAAGGCGTACGGATCTTGGACGATTGAGAGAAATAGTTGTTTTTTTTATTTAATTATATTTGATGTGGATTATACAATAAAATGTTCGCAGAATACATTTATCTTTTCTTTCCTATTGTTTCAATTATCTCATTTTTCAATCTTTTATGAGCATGCTAGAACAATCCTCATATTACTTGAATACGATAGATATATCCCCACTTTAAGTCAGCCTGCATGTTGATAGGAAAAATTATGACGCAACTCACTCTGATCTTACTCAATTATTTGTATAAAGTTCAAGGAATGTACATTAAATTTTGTAGTTTTACAAAACCTATTTTCGAGTATCAATTGTTTTCAAAACATTCCCTGTTTCTTTGTGCGTGATGCCAACATTTAAGTAGACAACAAATATATTGTTCTCAGAAAAATAGGCAGACGCGTTGGCTGAATATAGAATATTATATATATCTCAGATACGTTAGATATTCTGTTGTCTTTATTTGTTTGCACATATTTTGGTTTTGATAGTTGCTTTGTATGTTCTGTGAGAGTTTGTTCCCCTTCTTTGTAATCAATTTGTTTTACAAGTTTTTTTAATGACTTTACGTTAGTTTATGAAAGAACGTTATACCATATAGTGTTAACCAATGTCCATATGTCTACTTTTTATATTATAACTTCCATCTAATCATTTTTGACATTGAATTTAGATTTTCTTGAGATTTTAATTCCTTTTGTAGTTATTAAGAATATTTGTTTTCTAATATGTTGATTGGTATGACGGAGAGTTTTCAGTCGGCTGAAACGTTTTATTTTTACAACTAGCAACATTTTATAATACTTCTTAGGACTCCTTGTATTTCCCTTACTTTTGTTAAATGTTGTCTTATGAATAACATTATCGGACTTAGTTCCTTCTGTTGTTTCCACATTTTCAATTTGCAAAGCAATTTCTACAGAAAATTTAATTTATAAACCTACAGAATGAGTAATGTCCACATTAAAGACTAAAACAGAAATTAGATGAAATGAGATGAGCGATGTACCTCATTAAGAACATACAACGACATCCACTCACAAAATCAGAAGATATCTTAAGTTCAAGATACGGTATTCACAAACAAAAAACAAGATAACACAATATGGTATGCTCTTATCAGCTTATCTTAATTGCTAGAAAATAAAGCAAAGAGTATGAACGATCTATCGTAACAACCAAATCTCCTAAATGTCAAACACCTTAAATTATAATTACAGCTATTAATAAATTAACACCTACAGATTATCCTTGATAATGATTATCCGTTTCCTTTGATTTCAAATTTCTTTTATAACCCCTAAATACACTTTGTTTATTTTATGTTCAAAATTGTGCTCAAGAGTATTCAAAAATTTATGACAAAAGCGTGAATAAGTTGCAAAGTTGAACAGAGCCCAGTTTGAGGTATGCAAGAACACACCTTTTGCATTGAGATTAACAGTATATAATAAACCGAGTATCTCAAGCAGCTCAGTGAATTTAGTGAATATGTTCAATTATGCATCTCTGCGTAGACACAGCCCTTATCTTCGTCATTGTACATCACATACTAAGAACAATTGCTTCTAAAATGACATTCCATATTTATACAAAGGCCGTTGGGTAATTCACCGCCCTTTTCGAAACTTCATTGTTTGTATAACTTATGCTAGGAAACCATTGATAACAATACCCATTCTTACTCATACAATCATACAGCTGTCATCTGTGACGGTTGGCATTGAAAACATATAACTTAGAATCGATTCTTTCTACACATTTTCATTGCTTAGAACATTAGAAATTTCTTTGGCAATATGCTTTATGATAAATCATTCTGATCCAACATACTTCCATACTAAAAGCTCAGTTCTTATCATTAAACTACACCTATGAGAAGAAAACGTGTTGCAATATCTCAAAATTGAGGAATCTCAACCTTCTGATTGCACATGCGCAACTTCCCATTCATGTATAATACGATAGTATACGTCAATCTGGTGACCTGAATATTTTCATCAACGCTTTTCTACAACATTTTAAACGTAAGAACCGTAATAACTTGAGTGTCAAAATCAATAAACTGGTAAAACAACTTTAAGATACTAATGCATTCAGTCTAGGATTATCCCAGACAATGAGCAAAAGGCGACAAAGAAGACGTAGATACTCTTTCCGGGTTGGTTAAGGCTGTTTCTTTTGATACAAATCAGAAATTAAAAACTTCTGCTACATCTATGTTCAAGGACCCAAATGTTACCAAGCACCTCTCTTACATCCATGACATATATGTTGTTGTCCCTGCAGACAAAATTCTAAACAATAATGCTGGAAATGACATTACAGAAATCATGTAAATTACTTGATAAAGGTTCTAGGTTTCGACAATTTAATTACAAACCTTTTATAAACTAGTATTTCAACAATATTTGTTACAAAGATAAAATCCTTACAAAGCAAAGATTTGCTTAATGGGCCATTGGCATTTTTAACCAAAAATGAAGTTCTTGATCTTCCATCACTATATTTGATACCCGAAATACTTAAGTGTCCCTTCAAACAAAGTTATATTGCTGGGCTGTAATATGCTCCTCTTAACTTTTTATTAAAATTATTATCTTTTTTTATCAGCAATTCAACAAATAATCAAAGATGTCATTATTATTTAGTATAAAACTTTCGAGCACGATTATCGTACTCAGACTCAGAAATCATTTCGTCTACCGAGTAAATTTCGTCATCAGTGGCGCTCAAAATAATTGGAAGGCCAAATCAAATACAAAGTTGAAAAGCATTAAACACCAAAAATTCCGCAATTCTAATTAGTATCATTCCTCATGCAATAGTGTTACACATTTGACTTCTCTATCCTTTACACTAGTACTAGTATTCGTCTTTCTTAACTGAATGAAAGGTTAAAAGAATTAATTTTTACTTTATTTAATAAGAAATAGCCAGACAGACACAAATCTCATCCTCTAGGTAAGGATTGTTCATACTTGGTATGAAACTACTCTAATAAAATCCTTTAGTGTTATATTGAAAACATATTTGCAACATACAGAGATAGCTTTTTTCATTTGAAAGTCAGTATTCCAATGAATTTCAACTGTGTTCCATTCCTTGCAGATGTGTTCCTTTATTCAAAACTGGCTTACTCCATACGCTATTTTCTCAGCAACAATGAGAAAAAGCTAGCAGTGCCGTTATCGTGAACGTTACGGTATATATATAATGTCTCTTTAACTTAATAATTCAAAGTTCGGTGCTAATGCTGAACGTAACTATCCAATGCAACTTGAAATAAAGGATACAACATATACAGTTAAATCTGCTACATATCTAGAAATGGACAATTAGGATCGCTTGATAATTCAACTGTACGACAAAAGAGATGATTTCAGTTTTTCAAACATGAAATTTCTATTTCTAGGTAGCAATCTTGCAGCTCCGCTGGCATGTTATGTATATATCTCTCAGTTTATAAAATATTCAAAGCATGCGTTTCCTATCATGATTGCATTAAGGGTTTCTGCTTAGGGAAAGCTATAGACCAAGTGAGCTAGTGGTAAGGTTGAGGTTATCCCGTCAAAATTTTACGGACGCTGTCATGATTTGTTCGACCAAATAGAACATCTTTGTCACATATGAGCATTGGTCCTGCTCCAAAAAGTCATCTGTCGTCTTACTCTTCTAATACTTTGTTGCTAAGTTATATAAAATGATCAAGTATCACACAATAGCAAAACTGTGATAAACATTGTTTGTCATGGTGTAAAGTTTACGTAATTTTTCCCCAATTTCAACATTTTTTACGGAAGTTGAAGGACTTTCGCCATTATGACCTTCGGAAAAATTACACAAGCTGCCAACTGAGCATCTGTTTAAATGAATATAAACAAGAATGTGTCCATACTACACGGATGCCTCACTCGCACTATCATTTTCTATATTCAGTGGACCGTGAAATTGGGGTAAAACTCTAATTTGGCATTAAGATTAGAAAGAGCATATCACAGGAAACATGTGTACTAAGTTTGAAGTTGATTGGACTTCAAAAACTACCTTGACCAAAAACTTTAACCTGAAGCGGAGCAGACAGACGGACGGACGGACGGACGGACGGACAGACGAACGAACGGACGCACAGACCAGAAAACATAATTCCCCTACTACTATCGTAGGTCGGGCATAAAAAAGATGTGGTATGATTGCCAACAAGACAACTCTCCACTAGAGACCAAAAGATATTGACATTAACAACTATAGGTCACCGTACGGACTTCAACAATGAGTAAAACCCATACCGCATAGTCAGCTATAAAAGGCCCAGAAATTAACAATGTAAAACAATTCAATAAAGGCAACAGTAGTATACCGCTGTTAAATAGATATAAATCGATTTAACTGAAACAAATCCGGGTCACAAACCAAAACCGAGGGAAACACATCAACTATAAGAGGAAAACAATGGAACAACAAAAACACCGAACTGCTACAAGATCAAACGCCAACATACATAGTAACGGACTATTTGATAACAACTGCCATATTCCTGACTTGGTGCAGGACATTTCAAGAAAAAATGATGGGTCGAACCTTTTTAGCTAGCCGACCTCCCGCTTACATGCATATGGCAATGTAAAAAATACCGCTAAAATGACACATTACAACTAAACGCAAGAACACTCAGGACAGAGACATACATAAATAGATAATATAATAGTACATTACAACATGTAAACCACAGAATAACAACGGACACCTCTCATTTACAACACAATAGAATTATGAACTGCGTCACACGATCAAACGAGAAAACTAATGGCCTGATTTATGAACAAAACAATAGACGAAAAAATGGGATACACAGCAACCAACGACAACCACTGAATTACAGGCTCCTGACTTGGGATAGGCACATACAGAACTAGTTTTCTGGCGCCAAACCCTCCCCCTAACCTGGGACAGTGGTGTAACAGTACAACGTAAGAACAAACTATAAAAATCAGTTGAAAAGGGCTTGACTCATCAGATCGATACAAAGCCGAAAAACATCCAACAAGAGCTTAGACCGGACGTGACAGGGTATTTATATATCCTCTCAACAAACAAGACACTAGGTACAGATCTGAGAGCACTCGCAGTAAATATGCTATGAAAGTTTTCTCCTAGACAACATGTATGTATGTTTAGACAATAAAGTTAATATTCCTATGGGCACCAATCGCGTGTTCCTGTACTGATATGAATCACAATTTATGGTCAAATTCAGGAAAGATCTGTCTTAATTCAGTTTAATTGATAAATTCAACCAATAGTAAGCGAGTAAAAATGTCTTTACGTGTCTAGCGCGTTCATCCATCTGCAGGGACTTGTCAAGACTGAGACGTTGTAATTGGTAACGTTGCTTAGGCGGTTTTATGACGTTATGTCATTGCTTACGTTGTACTTGTAGTTTAGCATTTATCTTCTGGATAAATGCTTTAATAAAGTAATGTTCTTTTTCTTTCCGGTATGAATCGCTTTCTCTTTTACAATTAAAGAACGGTATAATTCTATTTTTTTTTTTTTTTTATTTCCACAGCGATCTTAATATGACTTAGTAGAATTTTCAGATATTGTGGATGTGTTATTTGTTCTTTCTGGCCATGAATCCTTTCACAAATAATTGTACCGGTCTGACCTATATATTATTTTTGGCAATTCACCCAAGTGATAAAATATATCACGCTGGAAAACTTACTTTACTTGCCTTTATATGGAATGTTTTCCCATTAAGATGAATTTCCCTACTACCGGTTTCTATGTAATTGTTACTAATTGTTGTTAATTCAACCCGTAAAACAATCTTTCGATACCTATATTTTGGCATTGCACTAGGTCATGTGTTTCTCAGTCTGTTAATGACGTCTTTACACTAATTCCATTTGAAGTTGGATATGTACTGATTGATATTTTATCCTTAGGTACATTATTTTCCTATTAGTTGATATTGGCTTGAACTAGCTTTCATTATTTGCAAGTACTCTCAGATCTGTAGTTTGTGTCTGTTGTGTTTTGTTTAGTTGTTTTGTATCGATCTAATGAGTTAAGCCTTGTTCAACTGATCTTTATAGTTTGTCCTTATGTTGTGCTGTTACACCACCACTGTTAAAGTTAGGAAAGGGTTGGTTTATTATTTTGTATATAAAGCAGGCCGTTAGTTTTCTCGTTTGAACTGTTTTACATTTTGTCATTTCAGACCTTTTATAGCATTGCTATGCGGTATAGGTTATCCTCATTGTTAAAGGCCGTACGTTGACTAAACTCCCCGGCAGTTCCAGCTCCGATCCGCATACTACTCTACACTAATGATGGAATAAAGGAAAATATTTCCGGAACGGAAACGATCACTGTGCAGAGTTTGTACGTTGACCTATTGTTGCTAACTTCTACGTCGTTTAGTATCTGGTGGAGAGTTGTCTCATTTGCAACCATACCACATCTTCTTATTATAGAAAAAGTGCATGTGAAAAAAGAAAGGAAATCAAGATCGTTACTTATATCAGTATAATGTCTATATATTATTTTCTTCCGTTTATCAATTGTTTGGGCGACAGCAATAATACGACCCACAAATGGTAGTATAATACCAATCCGTTTTCTCGTGACTATAACATTTAGGTCTGCACCATCCTTTGTTATTGGCACAGGAATGGTTGTTGCTTCTTGACCCTGAAAAACATCAGTGCAAAACACACCATTGTTAAGCGTTTCAGTGAATATGAGCAATATTGATAACATTACTGAAGAAAGTAGATTGAGGGTATATGTCAATAATTGTTTAATTGATTGTATATAACCATATCAACCAGAATATTTTCCAAATATGTCTTCGATATATACATAACACTGTTATAAATTAATCATAAATTAAACACGATTATACAAATAAACTGAACACATAAAAACAACAATGAAACAACAAAAACAAAAACAAAAAGACAAAAACGAAAAAACGAAAGACAATGTAAAAAACAGAATCACAATAAAACATTTCGTGAATTATTTCGAAAGTTATTGTTTTAAAATGCTATAACGTGTGAAAGTGTCCTTCTATATAGAGACTATTAAGGATATAGTTATAACCGGTATTTGCTCATTGTTTACAGCCGCGGGGAATATAGTAAAAAGATCTCATCAAAGATACCAGGAATATAACGTTGTACGCCAAACACATGTTTCGTGTAATAGTTATCCCATGAGGACGCGGTGTGTCAGTGTAAGATCACCCCGATGGCCGGAGGCCAGAGGTGATCTTACACTGACACACCAAGTCCGAATGGGATAACTATTTTACATCCCAGCTGAATTAGATTTGACGAAAAACCATTTACAATTCATAAAATCTAGTTTAGAACGCCACACAACCATTATAATATACTTTACATATTAGTATATAATATATTACCCTTTATGATCCCCGAACACCATGTTTAAATATGAAACCATGTAAACTCGCCCCACAGGCCAATCGGCCCCACACTAAATCGCCACTTTCTAAAAATCGCCCCACTCTTGTTTACCAACTCGCCCCACTTATGAAAAAGGATAAAATGCCATTGAACAATCAGTCTGAAAACTCGCCTTATTTATGAAAAGGGTTAAAATCCAACTGAATAAAGGTCTGCCAACTCGCTCCACTTATGAACATATCTTGTTTCCTGAGAGTTGGTATCCAGTCGTCCTGGTGTAGGGGTATGTGTCGTGGGTTGATATGCTAAAGGTCTTGAGTTCGAATCCCAGCATAGACAATGGATTTTTCTACATAAATAAAGTGTCTCTTTTCTCAATAAAAATTCATTCCCGCCAAAATGTTACAAAACAAAGGAAAGCATGCAAAACAAAGAAACTCAAGCTGGGTGATCTGGTAGGGGTGATCCGGCTCAGATCACCCATGGTAGAACAAAGGAGCTGGGATGTAACTACAAATGACTCACCTAATAATCTTAATCCGTTAAGGCGTTCCCTGAAATACTTAGGGACCGTTTTATAGAAAGCCTTCATACTTTTAAGGATTTTTTTCAGCATATTCTCATGAACATACTATACCGTCAGGTTGATTATCACATTCTTTTTTACTTTGACCCTATCTTTGTACTATTGTTACACAATGAAACCTAGTGAACACAACTCATCTGGTATCATTTGACAGATTGCTGTCATCTTTGGTAGTATTGATAGCCACCATGTGTAGTTGACCAAACTGAACCGTCCTTTTGATTTAACCATTTCAATTAGCGAGTGTAATGGGACTCTAATTTTTTTTTACTATCTTGTTTTATTAGCTTGATTAATCTTAAAAAGTGAAACCTGTCAGCAAACAAATTAACAAAAGTTATCCTAAAAGCGCTTTCTGCATTATTGTGCAACTAAAACTCTTAAAGCCAAAACCTGGGAAAGCATAAAAATAATGAGACATGGATGAAAATATCCAAAAGGGTCCAAGAGGTATAAGTATACGTACGGATTGAATAACTGATGACAGCATAAATCCCAAAAGCCGCTATCAAAGAAAGAAACACAGGTACGGACACTGTCATTCCTGCGTAGGAAGCCAGTGGTAAAATTCCAGTTGTACGTTTTTCTCTTTCAGCCCGAGTTATAACTAAAGCTTTCCCTTAAATCGGTCTTGGGATAATAAGCAACATGGTACAAAGCAAACAAAGAAAGGTACTCTTGTTCATATTCAATATCTAAAATAAAAGTCGACAAATTAATGTGATGCAGTGAGGAATTACATCGTACAATAATGCAAAAACATAAACAATATAATAAAAACAATAACTAATATTCCATTTGAATAGAAAACCACTTATGTCCGTATTTTACAGTGATAACAAGTTACAGCTCAATTGTTTTTGCAAAAAAGTAAGTAATATTTCATGATAAAGAAATAAAACGTTTTGAGTTGTGAGCTGTAAGTGTCACCTATTGATTGAATATCAAAAATATCGTCCCGTGTATTTTAAAAATTACCTAAACATATCATGGACATCTGATACATAACTTAACTTACCAAAGCCAATAAAAAAAAAGTTTTTCTATTCTGAGAAATAGACCTGAATGGCGTGGCTTGTCATGATTGTAGTTAAGATGGAAGATTGTACATATGTAGTTCAAATGTGAAGGACTAGTCATACAGGAGATAAATGTTCAATTTTTTCATAATAATATTAATTTTATCAACTTCTGTGGATTCATAATTATTTCAGAGGTACTTAGTTTCATAAATGTTGTTAGTAGAAGAAGTAAACCATAAATTATAGTATCCATAGGGCTTGTATGGAGAATTTCTAAAAAAAACACGAATTCAAATATTCGCAAAGATGAATAAATCGGCAGCAAATATAAACTAATCTAGTAAGCAGTCTTGAACCAGAAACTGTTTTTGGACTAGATCAAGAGAGCAAATATGTAGAAATCATTATCGGTTTTTATTAAAGGATTGTTATTGTTAGGTAAGGCTATGGGCTGTATGTTTCCTTTCCTCGAAACTAATGGAAATCGACTTTTTTATTGAACTTCGCAGACATGATATCTATTACGAATTAGCCGCAATACAGAGACACTAACTTATGTAACCTTTATTGTTAATGTAACGTATTGTATCGTCATATGATTATTACGCTTTGTATGCATAACGTCTCTAGTCAGTATAGTAAACAGAGTTTGAAATATACACACGTCTTTCTATAATTCACAAAAGCGAAGTACTACCACCAAACCCAAACAATACCATTCGTCCAACTTGCGAGGGAAATGTCTGAGACCATATAATTAATTGCTGCTGAAAACCTGAAGCAGCATTAAACATTTCAAGAAGTGTCAATACTAGTAATTCAGACCTTGTTTATATGAAAGTACAGTCAAAAATTGATTTAATTATTAATAATTATTTTAAAATCGTTGCAAATCGTTCATTTACGTGGAATTTTGGAAGAATGGAAAGATTGAATTATTGAAACAATATAAAACAATTATTTGATTAACATTATAAACATAAAAAAAAACAATAAGAATTCATTTACGTTACACAAGGAACCACTATTTTAAGAAATGAACGTTCTAAAGAGATTAAAGAACATATATAAATTAAGAAATAAAAAGCAAATCAGATAAACTGACAATTTTTTGAAACCAGACTTCTTGTAATTTATGCTATAATATGCATTAAGAAATAAATGCAAGAAATCAACTGAATCCTATAAAACAAAAAGTCTGAATAAAAATGAATAGGTATACAAATAATATACAGAATATACAGAATATACCGTGAGAAATAAATAGGAAGACATTTCCTGTACATTACATTTGATAGTTTCTTTGATTGCCTTTATGAATTCGTGGGAAATGTTAAATTTGCATTTTACTGGGATATGAAAACTATCTTTTTTATAAATGTGATGACAACAAACGTACGAACTTAATTAGTCTGTGTGATATTTGTAAATACATTGAAACTAAAAGGTAAATAAAATACTGCCGAACCAACAACATTGGAGGAAAAATCAACATCAACAGTACACTCCTACAACAAGTTTGTAAGAAGTCAAAAAGTAAGATTCACGTACATGTAATACTAGACTTAGCATACAATAAAGAAGATGCAATATATATGTCAATGAGAAAGCAACTAAATTACGCAAATAGTCAAGACACCAAAAGTGCAACATATCGTCTTCAAAAAAAGAAAAATGATTTTAGGTATGTATGAACCATTTGATTCAACAAATCATTATTCGAGGACGAGAAAGAAGTCCAATCCTATGTGCTTTAGAATAGCAAAACAGTTTAAATGAGTTGTCATGAGCAATATATTAGTTGCTGTGAAATTTGGTTGTAAGAATTAATATATGATATAATAAATCTGTACTTACATGTATACAAGTTGCCGAAACTGGATAAATTTGATTACACACTTATACCTCGAAAGGAGAATTCTTAAATGACATGTTAGCTACAGACGGTTTACTGCTTCATATGTCGCAAGTATGTGTAACACATGGTTAACGTTGTTGCAGTTTCAGTGGTTTCACACGAACAATATTTGTATCAGTTTTTGTTCAGAAAACAGTGTTTAGTACAAGTAAAACGTAATGTACTAGGTCAAAGATATTAAAATAGAAATTTCTAAGTAAAAAGTAAAATCACAAAAATACTGAACTCCGAGGAAAATTCAAAAAGGAAAGTCCTCAATCAAATGGCAAAATCAAAAGTTCAAACACATCAAACGAATGGATAACAACTGTCATATTCCTGACTTGGTACAGGCATTTTCTTATGTAGAAAATGGTGGATTGAACCTGGTTTTATGGCTAGCCAAACCTCTCACTTGTATGACAGTCGTATCAAATTCCATTTGACATATTGCAAAAACTGTCTGACAAAACACTATTGTTTTTCACGATTATAGTTGATAACATATAATTTGATTTATTAAATTGTCAAATCATTAAATAAGACAAACGTATCGTTCTATCTTATTTATGGTTTTGCAATTATAGTATTTTGCTAAATACCGTTCTTTTGTTCAAAATAAGAAACAGAAAGATAAAACTCAGACATTATTCGACCAAATACTTGAAAACATGGAAAAGTTACCATACATATTCTTAAATTTGTACTAACTACACCAAGGTACAAGGTGTTCAGAAAATAAAAACAAATTTCATAGTTTACGAGTTACCATGACAACAAACTATGACGAAATTTTTGTATTTGGTAATTTTTCTTGATTTTCCTTGTTTTACATCAACTTTTAAGTGTATATTAGATTGAAAAAAGTATGTGCGCCTCCAAAGGTATCAACTGAATATTTGGTGATATTAATTATGTCAAAAGTTGTAATAAAGCTTTTCTTAAATTATTTGTTGTTGTTTGTTGAGCAAGATGTTCCCACAATGGAAATAACGATGGAAAACTGAATAACTTCTGCAGTTTTGATGAAAAAGGTGCACATTATGACGTAATTATGACGTCATAATATAAAAAATCTTATTTTAATCATTTATATTTCTTGATTTGATGCATTTCCAAACATTATTTGCAAATTTGAAATGGTTCTCAAAATCTAAAAATTCTTGGGCCAAAACAGGGTCTTAATGCCCATTCCCATTTGGCAATGACAAAGGGAGGTTGGTTATCAATCCCAAAATCGGTTTTAAAATGATTTAAAGAATATTTTTGTAAACTTAAATGAGACTTAGATGTCTCCATTAAGAAGATTTTGCTATTATCTCTAAAACTATAATAGATTGGTAAAAACTGTAAAAAGTAAAAATGGCCAACGATAGAATATCTACAAAAGGCCAATACGACCAAACCATCTAATTACTCTGGCATGATACGCATCGCCCTAGACCACTCCGGACATGTGACATTCGTAGAAATTCATATGTTTGATACTTTTCAATACGATGATTAAGACCATCTTTTAAATTGAATTGTCTCCCTTCGATTTAACATTTGTCTGATGTTTTAACAAGATGATTAATTAGTGTTTGTTAATGTTCCTTGGTGAATGCCTTTCCAATTGTCTCATTTGCAATCATATCACATCTTCTTATTTCTATATATATTTATATATAGTCAGACATGAATTTGTATATGATCTTCAACAGCATATTAACAAGGACTCTGTTGTCTGTATTATTTCTGCTTAATAAATCTAGCAAGTTGTCTTTGATACTTCAACTTATTTTCAGTTACATCTATTCTAGCTTTTATCCATACCATCTTAGAGTTACAGTAGCGTCTGCGTGTTTCTACGTGCTGTTGTCTCTCTTTTATTTGTATGTTTGTTTGAATTTTGATGTCAGTTGTATGTGTATGTTTGTAGTGTATGTTTACACAGTTTCGTCTTACATCTATTTGTATGTTTATTTTCATTTTTAAGTCAGTTGTATGTGTATGTTTGTGGTGTATGTTTACACAGTTTCGTCTCACATCTATTTGTATGTTTGTGGTGTATGTTTACACAGTTTCGTCTCGCATCTATTTGTATGTTTGTGGTGTATGTTTACACAGTTTCGTCTCATATCTATTTGTATGTTTGTGGTGTATGTTTACACAGTTTCGTCTCATATCTATTTGTATGTTTGTGGTGTATGTTTACACAGTTTCGTCTCACATCTATTTGTATGTTTGTGGTGTATGTTTACACAGTTTCGTCTCATATCTATTTGTATGTTTGTGGTGTATGTTTACACAGTTTCGTCTCACATCTATTTGTATGTTTGTTTTCATTTTTAAGTCAGTTGTATTTGTATGTTTGTGCACCCAAGTTAGCATAAGGATATGGAAACAAATGACAACATTTCTTTATACTTTTCTGTAGTTTCATTCATGCTATTTTCTAAAATAACAAATAAAATCATAAATCA
This sequence comes from Mytilus coruscus, assembly GCA_017311375.1. NCBI lineage: Eukaryota > Metazoa > Mollusca > Bivalvia > Mytilida > Mytilidae > Mytilus > Mytilus coruscus. The sequence continues at coordinate 57,870,158 of CM029603.1, read as the reverse complement.
CTAACAGTTTGTTTTTCATACTAGAGGTTGTGAAAAGCTGACACATTTTGAAATGTTATTCAGGGAAAAAATTATTAAATTGTTGAACGAAAACTAAATTACTTATTTTGGAGAAGAATATGAGAAGATAATTTTGAATTAATCTGTGTTTGCTAAACAATTTTTATAACCATGAAAATTAAGACATTATAATGTAAGAAGAGCATACTACGCAATTGCAAATTGAAAGTCTATTTATTATTTACAGGTATATTTGCTACGGATAATAAGAAGTCCTAGCTAAAGAACTTAACCGTACAAAAATGAGGGTAACCCTTCTTCGAGTTTGTTATTTGCAGTCCTTGAAAGCTTGAGACATGTCATGAAAATAAACCAGATCATTGCTCTGACTAAGATTTTACTTTTCACCTTAGTATCAAGTGAGTCAGGCATTGACTTTGAAAATCAGCCGTGGGCATAATTTCTCTACCAGTTTTATTAAATCCAAATTCATACAAAAATGTCCGGCGCATTGACCCCTAAGTAAATAACTTAAACCTACCACTGATCCATATGAGGGTACAAAAATGATCGTAACACTTTTTCAAGCTAATCATGTTAACACATGGAAAGCTTGAGGCAAGTTATAAACCAGACTTTGAACTGGCTTACTTAGATTTTAACTCGACTTATCACCTGATTATGCCTTTGAAAATCATCCTTGCTTCTAATTTCTCTATCATAGATACAAACAACCAATTCATACAGAAATGACAAACGGTGTCCAGCTACAAATATCCCTTTCCTGACTCCAGTCGCTGACTTTATTACAGAAAGGTGCATTATTTCTTGATGATTTTTTATCGTTCGATCATTTTAGGCTTGAATTTTTACCTAGACGCTTGATCTGAAACTGACCTGTAAACTTTAAATTTAAAGAGAATCATTTTTATAACAGAGAGGCAAAAGTTACGAAAGGGACATTCAAACGCATAAGCCGAAAACAAACTGAGAATTTCATGGCAAAAACGAAAAACGACAAATAGAATAAACAACAGTACACAAAACACAACATAGAAAAAATTAAGACTGAGCAACACCAACCCCATCAGTATAAAGTGCAGCAATTCCGATTCTTTCACATGCTCCTGACTCAAAAATTGATTCAAAAGAGTTAAGAAAAAGAACGACTGAAAACGACTATAAATAACTTTAATGGTTAACATCACGAATTGGTTGAATTATAAGATAAGTCTGGGTCACAACTCCTGGTCTCTTTTCTCTTTGAGTTCTCGCATTAAAGTACTCTTTTCAAATTAGCACCCTATCCTTTTCATACTACAGAAACTAGAACTGAGCCCATGTGCTCATGCATATAGTTATAGTAATATTATGAACGACCAATCTTTAAATGTAAATAAAGACAAACTAAGCTTCAGCCGAAAGTTAAATGAAATACCAAAATATCTGGTTTTCATGCAATGTTCAAATATTTTTTGGTTAAAGGGTTATTGAAAGCAATGCGATATTTTTGCAAACTAGTTTCGTCTTTTCGTCATCTTTCGTTTTATGCCATGACGTTGTCAGTTTCTCTCAAGTTATGACTTTTGAATGTATCTAAGGTATCTTCCGCCTCTTTCGTTTTCCTTGAGTTTACGTTACTTGTACAATGTTGTATTTGACACAATTTGTCAGAAATTTGTTATGATTACATTATAGTATTTTAACGACGTGTTATAAGAATGATAATTTATATACTTCATCCCTTTTCAATTTTCAACTATTTCCATTTAATCCTTATTATAATCAAATAATACAATAAGATAATGCATGTTTACTAGCTACTTCATTTTTGAAATGGGGTCCATTCTCCTACGTTCATCAGTATTAAGATAGCAGTTATGGTAAATATAAAAGTGTTTAAACTAAGATATCTCTCATATATATTAGGAGGATTCAGAGAAAGTCTTACGATTTGGTTAAAACACTCATAATATAATGTATACGTCAGCTAAAACTATTGTTTATTATTTCTGTATACAATGTAAATGATTAAATAAAATCTGACATCGTTATTGTTGTCTTCGTATTGATTGAAATTCGTCACGAGTAGTTTCTCTTGGTTTTAACTGTTGATAATATATTAATTAAAAATATATTTTGTTAACACAAGATTTTATTCACGTCTTATTTTTCTTTTAAAAACTAAACTCGTCAAGTTTTGTTGATAACAGATAATATATATCTTAGAAAACAACACATATGACAAGCAGTTATTTAAGTATAATTTGGTCAATACTTGAACCTATTGCATTCCAGTCGATTTTAAACAGTTAAGAAGTATATTTGAAGGTATGTTTTGACAACTCACATATTACATATTAAAAGCAGGTTGCTTCATATGTAAATTTGTCAGAATTGAATAATCTTTAGGACGAAAAAGTAGTCCATTTTAATCGTTATAGGAGTTAAATGACACTTTTCTTCCCAGTTTTATGTTTAAACATACTTAAAATTTGGATTGACAATAATTTAGAACACTTAGACTTTTTAAAAGTAGTCCCTGTCTGTTGATGTGTTCATTCACAGAAGTCTGGCAATATAATCATTGTATTCCTTGTAAAAATTAGAGTGGCACTGTAGTGACTTTAACACTTTCCCGTGTTAATTTCTTATATTGGGTCAAATTTTTCTCTCTTCATTTTTTAAACAAATATTGGCATTGTATGTTGCTACGCTTTTCGTGCTTTAAAAACGTCAATTCGTAAATTCTTATATAACTTGTAAGATCGTTCAATTTTTTTATACATTTTATATAATTTTGTTTGGTAGATACAATGCAAGGTGTACACATGTTTTGCTTTTTTAGTCTGTTTTTTTTTCCCTTTTCGTTCTATTAAGTAGAGGCAAACTGTGGTGATCTTAGTGACACTGGTGAGTCTAAAGAAGAATAAACTTATGTATGACGTACTAAATTTTACGCCTGGTATATTACATTCAATTTATTTCTTTATTTGATTCAGGTTGTCTATTTAGTGAGATTTAAGATTAAGCTGGTTCGAATTATGTACATTCTGGCTTGTATTTAAATTACCACTGTCAAGTGCTACAAGAATGGCTTATTTTTCGGACCACACAAGTTCATCCCAAGTTTTGGGGAATTCGTTGGTCCCACGTTCAGTTCATCTGTCTTACTTGTTACATTGTGAAATGTATTAATAATCTCCCATTTGTATGTTGAGTTAATATAGCATGAATTTTCCTGTGTTGCAAGTGATTCTGTTCTTCTTTGTTGAAACCAGCAAATATTTTAAATTAGGTACTATTCGTACACATTTGATAAACATTTTATTTCAAGGAATAGTTATAAGTTTTCTCTAACTTATGTTATACCTTTTAGAATCATATATTTATCGTTTAGAGTTTCCAAAAAAAAAAAAAAAAACAAAACAAAACAAAAAACACATATATTTTTATTGTGACAATATAAACTTGTTTGAAATGTCGGTAATAAAAAAATGCATATATTATTCGTGTCGATTTGCTAGATACGTAAGTCCCGCTCTCCTTTTCTCCGAAAGTGACCTAACAAATTATACTTATCACCGGGTTTGTGCTTACATAAACAACACGACGGGTGCCACATGTGTAGCTGGATCTGCTTCCTTTTCCGGAACACCAGAGATCATCTCCATATTATATATGTTCCCATCTTTTTAAAACAGATTTAGAACGTCATATTATATGAAAAAAATATCAAATGTATGTGATTCAATTGATCGTCTCATTTATTATTTCAGTATACAAAGCCATCAACATGCTTTATGTAAGTATTAACAAATACTGTTAAAACTCATCAGAGATACCAGGCATACCATTTAGTACGCCAGACGCTCATTACGTCTACATATTAATCCTTATTCGCGCTAGAATCAAAACAGACGGTAGGCCAAATTAAATTCGAAATTAAAGATCACCAAAACCAATAAAATCACAAAGGTTTTGTCTAATCTGGCAATACACATCTCTATGTTTCTACAATAACATTCATTTTCAATAATACAATCTGTCTAGTATGTAAAATTTTGACCGATTTGAATCAAGCTTATTACACATTTAGTATTGCTATTGTGGAGAGATCAAAGAAACATGGCCTCTCCAGTTTTCATTTAAAAAAATACTTTTTATCAATATATTTAAAATGTGTTTGCTAGTATATAGACGTCTATTTATAAAAATCAATATTCTATACGATTGAGTTTTTCAAATATGCCAATCATTGCAAAGGTTATCATGTATTCGAATCAAGATTTTCTCCTAAAGGAATATCGAAGGCCTTTCATGTAAAGTTTATGAGTCAGCATGGTTACACACCAATAACCAATAGATAAAATTGTGTTTATCCTAGCTTATAATTCTCAACTCAAACATTTGTTATTTTATTTGTTCTTTCATTTTCAATTCTCTTGAATCTCAGGACTCCATTCATGTGTATCTCGCATGAATATATCCGAGTGGAATCAACATAGTTTTTACGTAGGTTTTACTGTGTTAGGTCATCATTAAACCTGATCAAAATGCAAACTTCAGTTTGTTAAAACTTGTTAATCGTGTTTTGTTGCAAATTAGGGTTTTACTGTACAATTCTCCGTCTCTGATAATCTTTGATAATCTTGATAGGTTTTAGGCAGAAGCAATAGTTATCTTTGTTTATAAGACTGAAATACAAAAACAAAAACGTTATTAACGAAGAGTTTAATTTTCGAAACAAATGATATGACGTTTTGTTAATTTATCGCTACAAGCTAGAAAGAAGATAAATTTAATTGTGCAAAAGTTTTTATAGCACTTTAAAACACGCCAAATTTTATCACAAATATGGATAGGGTTATTTAAAAACAAATCTAGACAATCCTGTTGATTCTCGTCGTATTAGAAATCGTTATCTGATATACAAAAGTCCGTTTTCGTGTTACAATTAAACTCACCTTAGATACCTGGCAGTATTGAAATTTTATTCTGTGCTCTCATCTTGTCAGTGCATGATTATGTACTTTTGTACATACCGTTTCAGAATCTTTTACGCTATCAATTCACCAAATATTCTCATTTTTCATAGGTGAACAACCATGTAATTTCATTGGAGGTGTTGAGGTCTATATCCTGGCTCTCAAATTTTTTAATAAAAAAGGTGTATTGCCAGACAAAAGAGTGAAAACAATTGTTTCTGAATAAATCGTTTAAAATTGTTAAAATAAAACTCTTCTTTTCCGCAGTTCATTTTTTTTATGAAATAAGAGAAAAAAAAAAAAATAGCACCCGCTTTAATTAAGTTAATACATTGTATAATGAATTACTTACCAAAAAGTAAAGCAAAATACCGAACTCAAAGGTATATTAAAAATGGGGAAGTTCACAAAAACTGACAAAATCAAACGTTAACAATGCAACCAAAGGAACCAGTGAAAACCCAGGGACTTGTATTTTTCATTCACTTACACAATTCGTTTGTGTCTTGCTTCGTGCAATAACAATAACATGTTTGATGTAACTGGACAGGGATTGCTTACGTTGATACCTAGATTAGTGAGTTTTATTTGGACGGACAATTGAGCATTGGGCGTGGTTATACCTTAACACATACGAAAAGAATATTCCGTTTGAATGTCATCGGTAAAATAGGATACAATTCCCTGCATATCTATTCAGAAAATAATTTTTTTACGGTCACCGGTCAGATAATGCATATTTTAAGGTTTTTCTTATCGTATAACACAGCATATATTGCATAAATATATAATTGCTTAATCCACTTCATTAGAACTTTGCTTGATAGTTGACTCATTGGCAATCATACCACATCTCATATTGTGTAATTTTGTATTCGATTTATTTGTGATGATATTCACTCTTTGACAAAGAACAATGAATTTGATTTCATTTTTTTTAATTCACAGCTGGACTTATCAGCAGTGGAGAAAGGGCTTGAAGTTGGAAAGACTGTTTTCTTTAAAGTCAGGTGTGACGACAAAAACTTTTCTTCGGTTAAAGGGCAAGTATCGAAAGGCTGAGTGTTTTCATAAAACAAAGCGAAAATCAAACACACATATAATGAAGGTGTCAACTCTAGCTAGGGAAAATACATGATATGATAATTCGTCCAGATTCCTGACCAAAATCTAATTTGCTTCTGGTCGCGCAACAGGTCATTGGCAATTAAAGTGTCGTTTAGGAGACAATATGCATAAAGAGAACACATAAACGGTTAATAGGTGAAATTTAATGATAACTTTGGTGAAAATGTTGACGATAATCATTTAGGTACACGTAGCATTGAAAAGAATATTCGTATAGTGTCTCATTAGATATAAGAAGATCTGGTATGAGTGCCAATGAGACAACTCTCCATCCAAGTCACAATTTGTAAAAGTATAAAACCATTATAGACCAAAGTACGGACTTCAACACGGAGCCTTGGCTCACACCGAACAGCAAGCTATAAAGGACCCCAAAAATGACTAGTGTAAAACCATTCAAACAGGAAAACCAACGGTCTAATCTATATAAAAAACGAGAAACGAGAATTAGTTTAGATTAACGTGTAAAGTAACAACTCTACTTTAAGATACAGCATCAGAGATAAAACGTTTGTTTTTTTTTTTTTTTTTTTTTTTTTTTTTTTATGAATGGATGGAAGGTAGACTGCAAAATGTCCAGCAGCAAAGGAATTAGATATGAACATATCTTGCATTGTACAGAGAAATAAACTTAATCACCATGTTCAAATAGAAATAATCATCAAGAAGACATGTCAGCTTACCTGAAGAATTCAAATATCGAAAAATATTCAACTCATGACCGAACAACACTGATAATTAACTCATGCGCTACGCGCATTCATGAATTAATGTGTTGTTCGGTCACTCGTTGAATATTTTTTCTCTATTTGAATTCTTCGATTAGTTATTCTATAATTATAAAAATGAATAGCATGAAACAGAATTTCAGCAGTTTCAACTTCTAAATACTTTCACTAGTAATTCATGTGTCTTATAAACATTTTTTTTTTTTTAGTTTCATTGATCTGTGTATGCTCTTCTACAATTTTCTTTCATTTCAGTGGATTTGCTGTAAATTTTCAAGCAGACCATAATGACTACGAAAATGTTGCATTTCATTTCGACCCAAGAGCTCCATCATCAAGAGTTGTATTGAATACACTCATTGATAAAAAATGGGAAACTGAAATAAACATTAAAGACAAGAACGTGAAAAGAGCGTACTTCGACCGTCCCTTCGAGTTGAAAATTGAAGTGAAGTCTAAAAATCATATTCTCATTTCTGTGAATGGCGAATTCAAAACAGGATATGACTGTAAAGATGATACAACAAAAATGAAATATCTGTGTTATTCAAGTGGTGTAAGCATTGTTCTTGAGGAATAAAGGATAATGATTTTTTTTTTTTTTTGCTTTTTTAAGTTATATTTTATTTGATGTGAAATAATACTATATAAAGCTGATATGATAAATTTATATACCTTTCAGTTGTTTCAATTAGCATTTTTTTTTTTCAATTTCGTATTAAGCATGCTAACGTAGAAATTCGGTCGTCACATTGATAGGAAAAAACTTTGAGGTTGCGCAGTTCTGTTTACAAAGTACATGGAATATGGTTTTGTAAAAAGACATCATAAACAGTGTGCAAAAAGTATGACCTTGTGCAATGTCAAAATATAGGTACATAATATCGACAACAGTTTTGCCTTTTCAAAACTTATTGATTCACATATAGTGCTTATGTATGGCTTGCAAATTTTGACCACACGACTGCTGACATATAGTATATGGAAACGATTTGCTTCTTTATAAGCAAGAGAGGAGTCATTGTCAATATTAACATATTAAGTTCAATGTATATGAACCTAGTATCTTACGTGTATAAAGAAATCATAACTCCTTTCAAAACACTTCTTAGTAGTGGATACTTTGTAAATAAAATTAATTAGAAATGCACCGTATAACCAATTTTTCTACCTGAAAAAGACCATTCGGCAAATTGTTAAATGTGAATCATATTAAAAGATACTTAAGACTGTGGACGGTATATAATACATGTATTCACATTTGTAAATTTGGTAGGAATATTGTACATTCGAAATAGCAAGTTCAGTGCACTATATATACAAAGTGCAGTGCAAATGAATTAGTAATACACAATTTATTCACACGAATTGCATAAATATTGTGACTTCAAAATCATAAAAAGTTACTCTATGGCACGTAAAGTAATCTGTAGAAAAGGCAAAAAAAATTCTTATTTTATCATTATAGAAGGGATCTAATTAATTATTAAGCCATGTACGCAAATGACCAAAGGACAAGACTTAGGATGTAAACAACAACGTACTGCCTTTCATAATAAAACTGCATTTGTTCTGATTTTGGTATTTGTGTTTCTGATGTTTGATATGAATATATGAATAAGATGTGGTATGATTGCCAATGAGACAACTCTGAACCAGAGACCAAATGACGTAGAAGTTGTAACAACTATAGGTCACCCTACGGCCTTCAACAATGAACTAAACCCATACCGCAAAGTTAGCTATAAAAATCACCGAAATGAAAAATGTAAAACAATTCAAACGAGAAACTAACGGCCTGATTTATGTACAAAACAATAAACGAAAAACAAATATGATAAACAGCGAAAAATGGAAACCAATGAAATACAGGCTCCTGACTTTGGACAGGCACATATAGAATGTGGCGGGGTTAAACATGTTTGCTGGCGCCAAACCCTCCCCCTCACTTGGGACAGTCGTGTAACAATATTATACAACAAACAACAAAAGAAAAAACTATAAAAACCAGCTTAAAAGGGCTCAACTCATTAGATCGACACAAAGCACAAAAAAACTAACAAAAACACAAACGACACAAAGAACAGATCTTAAAGTAAACGCAGTTACTGAAAGCAAGTAAAAAGCTAATAACAACTAATAAAAAATGATGTTTGTTAGACTAAAATATCAATCAGTATACATCCAACTTCCAATCGATATAGTGCAAATACGTCATTAATAGTCAGAAAAAAAACATGACCTTGTGCAAAGCCAAAATATATGTATCGACAGATTGTAGGACAGTTAATGTACATATATGTATCACAATAATATGTAGTTGGGTTTAATTAATTGATAACGAAATCAATATTTAAATGCTAAAAACAATATTTAAAGATCTAATTAAGCAATGAATTGGTAACATTTTAGAATAAGTCTATTTAAAGGATCAATAAGTCTAAGCGGATCGTATCTTAATTTACGGGCTCGGTAAAAAACATCACCGTAAAAATTAGGATGTGCTATCCTGTTTGTAATACGTTTTCTAAAGGTAGAGCCAAACTTCCAAACTAATCAATTTAGTAAAGGTTTTTGAAGTAATTTCTGGTAACGAAATCCTTGACGTAATAGTTTACCAGTAATATATAAATTACGTTCATTGAAATCCAAAACGTCACTACAGATACGGGCTGTAAATATGAAAAAATGAGGAGGCTGTGTTAACAGTAAACCAACAACACGATAAAAGAAAAACCAATCAAAATGTTAGATGTCCACTACAATTGAACACAATAAGTTTAACATACAAATATAAATTATATAATACTGTTTTTTCCGCCAAATGTGATGCTATCCAAAATTTCTGGGAAGAACACTGAATACATACACATAGCTTCTTCTCTAAGACTGTCTCACATATTCAAACTATGTCTTGCATTTATGATAATGCGGTGATCCTATACTTATTTACTTTTTGTTGCCAAGCGAAGTTAAAAACGACTACCACAGTGGGACATAATAAAGGCATACGAAATATACAAACATACATAAACAGCTTTTCAGAAACTATATATCTCCCACTGCAAAATAAACCCATGCATCTAGGGTGTTCCTCTACTAATTTGGATTATTCTGTGCCTATCCAAAAACTTTGGAACATAAACAAACATAGATCCGTGTTGGAAAACCATACAAATTGCTTCTCCAAAACAGTCACGAATATTATAACCAAATATTTGATAAATACCACTATATTTTGAGTAAAAATTTGTCACCATGAAACACAGTTTGACATATAATCCTATGAGAAAGGCATAGAAAAGGCTCAGAAACATCTGGTACCCCCATACATAAAGTCTCTGGAGAAAACACTGTCAAACATACTAACATTAACCTACCAATGATTATCCATACTGATATATGTCAACACGTGTTAGCATAAACAATAAACTAATGTCAGAGGATCATGGTGAATTGTCTTTACTAGTGAAGAATTCTAACATATGTCGTCTAAGGTCCCTGACGCATCCAGGGCAAATGTCGATATCACGCGTATGAGACCATGCAACAACGCCGTTGAAATATTATCAGTTTTCTAAGAGAAGCTTAAATGGAAACAAATTTAAGATCTGATCGAGCGATTTAGAGAATGGTTTTAAGGTTAGTATGTCTCAAACATATGTTATGAGGAAAGAAATTTGTATCATAATTATCATGTTTATTGTGCGCCTGTAGTACTTACATAATAAGCTATAGACAATTACAATGGCCTACAGTCAATCAAGGTTTTCTGCGAAGATGAATTCTTTTTGGTCGATTTCGAGATAAATAATAATTAAATATCTCAGCAGCTCACTCCTACCACAATTAGATTGAAGTGCAAGTGGGCCATTAAATAAGATCAGAGGTTAATCTAGACTACAGACACATATTTACAATGTACCTATGTGTCTCTTATCCATGAGCGTTAGTATTGTGAAGATGTATACACGGAAATGTGTTCCGTGGGATGGCTAAAACCGACTAGCAGTTAATTGTTGTCGAAATTTATAACAAGTTACAAATGACTCCTAGGAGTCTGAATAGCTCTCCTCCAATGAGAGTTTAGGCTAAAACTCGAAAACAAGTTAAAATGGTCATTAAGCATGTTAAGGGTAAGTACTCCTATGACGAGCCATCCAATACTTTCTATCAATTTGACATTTTGTAGATCTTGTATTGCTGGTTATTTTGCTGTCTACAAATTCTACCTATCTGTAATAGTTTTCAATATAATAGATAAAACTCAATAGTCAAAATCGTCATTTAAGAGAAATAACTTATTTAAGGGATTATATATCTCCCACTGCAAAATAAACCCATGCAACTAGGGTGTTCCTCTACTAATTTGGATTATTCTGTGCCTATCCAAAACTTTGGAACATAAACAAACATAGATCCGTGTTGGAAAACCATACAAATTGCTTCTCCAAAACAGTCACGAATATTATAACCAAATATTTGATAAATACCACTATATTTTGAGTAAAAATTTGTCACCATGAAACACAGTTTGACATATAATCCTATGAGAAAGGCATAGAAAAGGCTCAGAAACATCTGGTACCCCCATACATAAAGTCTCTGGAGAAAACACTGTCAAACATACTAACATTAACCTACCAATGATTATCCATACTGATATATGTCAACACGTGTTAGCATAAACAATAAACTAATGTCAGAGGATCATGGTGAATTGTCTTTACTAGTGAAGAATTCTAACATATGTCGTCTAAGGTCCCTGACGCATCCAGGGCAAATGTCGATATCACGCGTATGAGACCATGCAACAACGCCGTTGAAATATTATCAGTTTTCTAAGAGAAGCTTAAATGGGGGAAACAAATTTAAGATCTGATCGAGCGATTTAGAGAATGGTTTTAAGGTTAGTATGTCTCAAACATATGTTATGAGGAAAGAAATTTGTATCATAATTATCATGTTTATTGTGCGCCTGTAGTACTTACATAATAAGCTATAGACAATTACAATGGCCTACAGTCAATCAAGGTTTTCTGCGAAGATGAATTCTTTTTGGTCGATTTCGAGATAAATAATAATTAAATATCTCAGCAGCTCACTCCTACCACAATTAGATTGAAGTGCAAGTGGGCCATTAAATAAGATCAGAGGTTAATCTAGACTACAGACACATATTTACAATGTACCTATGTGTCTCTTATCCATGAGCGTTAGTATTGTGAAGATGTATACACGGAAATGTGTTCCGTGGGATGGCTAAAACCGACTAGCAGTTAATTGTTGTCGAAATTTATAACAAGTTACAAATGACTCCTAGGAGTCTGAATAGCTCTCCTCCAATGAGAGTTTAGGCTAAAACTCGAAAACAAGTTAAAAATGGTCATTAAGCATGTTAAGGGTAAGTACTCCTATGACGAGCCATCCAATACTTTCTATCAATTTGACATTTTTGTAGATCTTGTATTGCTGGTTATTTTTGCTGTCTACAAATTCTACCTATCTGTAATAGTTTTCAATATAATAGATAAAAACTCAATAGTCAAAAATCGTCATTTAAGAGAAATAACTTATTTAAGGGATTATTTAATGGTTTCCTTCATATTAAGTTTGGAATTCATGTAGATTTTGTATTGCTGATCATTTTTTCCCCAGTTTCTATCTATCCATCTATTATAGTTTTCAAGAAAAAATGCGAATACTGAAATATTAGTCAAACATTGTCATTTAAGGGAAATAACTCCTGTAAGGAATCATCAAATGGTTTTGGTCATACACCCATTTTTGAAGTTCTTGTATTGCTGATCATGTTTAATGTTTAAACTTTCTACTTATCTACTATTGTTCATGATATAAATGGCAATAACTCGTATATTGTTAAAAAAAAAACATCATTTAAGTACAAGAACTTTCATGGGTTTGGTCATATTGACATTTTTGTCGACCTTGTATTGCCTAACTTTTTGCTGTTTACAGTTTAGGCTAGTTATCTATTATATTTTTGAAGATAATAGTTAAAAAGGAGAATGAAGTCTTAAATGTTCATTTAAAGGCAATAACTCCTATAAGGATGAACAGCAACATTGCTTATTAATTCAAAGTCGCTGGATCATGACATAGAGGGCAGGGCCTTGAAATAGTGGTCAAACTTATATGAACTGATAGTTAACTTTAAACAAACAATCATTGATCTATAACAGGTAGTTCCTATCAAACTGACTTAAACAGAAAACTTTAACATTAAAAATTGCTAATTAATTCAGTCACTGGACCATGACCTAGGGGCAGGGCCTCGAAGTAGTCGTCAAACTGACATTAATACAAATTCATACAAAATATCATTGATCTATCACAAGTAGTTCCTATCAAACTGCAGAAACTTAAAACATTGAAAATTGATAATTAATTCAAAATCATTGGACCATTACCTAGGGGCAGGGCCCCAAAATAGCCTTCAAACTGATATGTGCTGACAGTAATGCAAATTTATACAAAATATCATTGATCTATCACAAGTAGTTCCTATCAAACTGACTATAGCAGAAATTTTAACATTCAAAATTGGTAATTTATTCAAATTCACTGGACCATGACCTAGGGGCAGGGCCTCAAAATAGTCGTCAAACTGATATGTACTGATGTTAATGCAACTTATACAAAATATCATTGATCTATCACAAGTAGATCCTATCAAACTAACTTAAGCAGAAAACTTAATAATTGTTGACACATCCTCCGCCATCCCTGTCAATGCTACCAGAAAAGCAACACCTATGTCTTGCTTTCCACGACTATCATCGCAGGCTAGACAAAATATATATAATCCATTTTTTTATAAAATATGTATCTATCAATACATTTCGCATCTACCAGCTGGTCAACCCACAACTTTTTTGACAGGGTTTGTCTCGCTCAATCTTTGGTTTTTCTGTAGTGTTTTTTTTATTTTGGACTGTTGTTTTTCTGTTTGGTTGAATTTGTTTGTTGCCTCTTATAGAGAGTGCATGTTTCTGTTGGTTCAATATGTGGGACAACTCATTTTCAATGAACGTTGTATTTCCATCATTTAAAAGATTATGCTGTGTAACATATTAGTTTTTCTTTGTTTTGCATATAAATAAGTTTTCTTGTTTTACATTTCTTATTTAGGGGCCTTTTATAGCTTGCCATGTGGTATGGGTTTTGCTCATTGTTGAAGGCCATCAGTGACCTATAAGTGCTTACCTTCTACGTCATTTGGTCTCATTTTTATAACAACAGGAAAGATATAAACATGGACATCTGAAGATGGAAAATTTGGATTGACATTGGATATGGGGATAAGCTGATTAGGGACAGAAATTTTGCCTTTCAAAAGGCCACCTGCAGACAATTCACAGGATTATTGTAAGATTTTATTAATGTGCGTAGAGCATGTAATTATCCCTACCTGAAGCATCAGATTAACATCCTCATTCTGACATGGATTTATTTGTATTTTATAAACCCAAATATGAAAATATGAGAAATTTGGAACAATGGAGTTGTCTCCCTTTGTCCGAATCTACACATTTAGCTAATCTGGATATCATAAACTAATTAATTTCCATGTGTCATCAACATTTTTTAATGACAGAGTTAAAAGTTATTGTCTTATAAGTTCATAGTTTATTTTGTTTGTTTTATGAATAATTGCACTGTACACAATGTATTTTAATTCATTGTAACTGATTAATCTATCCTTCATTTGATAAGTTTGAGAATCTTGATTTTGTAAATAAAACTATCTGTATTAGTTAAAATCATTGTGTCTTTTAAAGAGGGTAATTATCTATTCAATAGTTTTACAGTAAACACACAATGTACATGTATTATTCTTGTATTTTTTATCATGAAAACATTGTATATGATTTTTTTTCAATTGATCAAATGACAATAACAACATTGTTACATTCAGCTGATTTATCCAAATTCATATTGAACTAATCATTGCACATGTTGCAAATGTGACAAAAATTGAAAAAGGATATTACAATTTGTTAATAATTTAATACATGTGCACAATATTAACTTATTTTTATTTTCTTCAGTCTTTAATTGGAATGCATAATTTCTGTTTCTTTTTCTGTCTGTTATGGCAAAATGAATTTAACTTATACAAAAACTGTAGAAAATTTAGGACCAGACCTAGAAGACCCTGAAGTACAAAACAAAAAATGCACATGTATGACTATCCTATTACAATTTGCATAAGTACAAGTTATCTACAGATATATCATCTTCTAATAACATGTATAACATATATTAAAATTCAAAATTAAAATCAACCAATGTGAATAAATAGAAAATAACAAAGAAACTTACAATTTAAAAAAAAATAATCACACAGTGAGTATAAATTAATTTTTGAATCTAATGGAAATGTATTGCACATTGATAATTGTGATACATTTTGAATTATCTTTATCACGTTAGTCCTTCATCAAAATCCTCATCATCATCTATTTGAACCCTTGACTTTCCTTCAGTCTCTGAGACTGGTTTACCACCACCTGTCTTCTTTCCTATGCCCCCAGGTATAACCATAGACTTGGCTAATTTGGCAAAAGCATTATCCATAAATTTGATGTAAGGTCTGGTTAAAACCTCTACAGCACTTTCCTCATCCCCATCATTATAAGCAGACAATAGTTCATCAATAATCCCAGCTTCCTCTGAAGCTCCAAGTGTACCATGGCTCATTGACTGTTGGAAGAATTTCCCGGCTTCAACTGGATCGCCATTGTACAGATAAACTAGAACTACACCGACCATACATCTGTTAATCTTTGGATAGTTCTCACTCTGAGCATGGAAGTCAATTTCTTTTTTCAAAGCCTCCAACGCTTCGTCATACCTTTGTTCCTTTATTAATAATAAAGCTGATTTCCCAACAAATTCAGCACATCTTCTTGGATTATCTTCAAGCTCGGAAATTTCACAAGCATTTCTGTACAATTCCGCTGCTTTAACCGGGTGAGACAGTTCTACTGATTTTGCTGCTTTCTCTAAAGTTAATGCCGCTGTATCAGGAGTGCCATTCTCTTGGAACAATCTAGCTGCCTTGGTTAGCATATTGACACAATCTTCAATCTCCTTGTTCTCTTTAGCAATGAGTCCTGCTTGTTCATATGATTTTCCCGCATGAAATGGTGAATTCATTTTGCACTGTATTTCTGCTGTTTTAATGTATGCTTGTTTAGCTTCTGTTAACATCTTGGCATTTCTATAACAAGTAGCTGCTTGAGTATACTCTGAAGCGGCTCCATCCAAATCTGGAGTCCATTTCATAAATGATGTCTTCAAACATTTTTCGGCTTTGCTTATATGTTCTCTTGCTTCTTTTTGTCGTCTTTGTTGTGCATCAGTCATTTTTTACCTATGAATAAATTAATAAAAATAATATAAGCAATAAATAAATAATGTATACATTGTAGTAAGCTATAAAAGGTCCGGAAATGACAAAACGTCAAACAATCTAAACTACAACGTCAAAGGCCTGATTTATGTTAATAAAAAATAAATAACAATACATGTACATCAAAAACAAGAAACAACAACCGCATCACAGGCTCCTGAATTGGGACAGGCACATACATAATGTGGTGTGTTAAACATGTTAGTGATCTGTATACAAGAGAAATTTTTTTAAATAATTTCTTTTTATATATTTGTAAGATTAATTCATTCCATAGCTCAAAGGACATTGTTTATAAGCACCTGGGACATTATATATTCACGATATATTGATTATGTTGTTAGTATATATACTATTCCTAATACAAACTTGGGAAAAAGGTCTGAAAGATACCTACGAAATGTATAAAATCATTATTATTATTAATATTATTATTACTATTAGGAAGATTTAAATGAATAGGCTATCTCTGATGCATGATTTTTATTATTAATTGTTTTGGCTTTTAACTAGCTGTCAGTAACTGCAGTACTCTCAAATCGTACTTTCTTGTTTATTTGACCTGTTGATACTAATTGTAATGCTTTTTTGTTATTTAATGTTATTCATGGTTATATCTGGTCTATATACCAGCTTTGATAAATGTTTGGTACTAATATAAATTTCCACTTCATTACTATGAACATCAAAATTATTTATTTTGTAAAATATTTCCTTTCTCTATTGTAACTGTACACGTATACCTAACAACAAAATTATTTTCATTTACCTGTGTATAAAGTTATTGCAAATGGCTGATATTTTTGTTCGAGCATATTGTTTTCTTAAATTGTTTAACATTTCATACCGATATAACATGTTACTTTTATTATTCTTCCCTTAGTTTATTTATTTTGTATTTACATTGTATCATAGGTCAAATTTATTTGTTCAGTGTATGTTCAATGGTGTTACTATGTCCTTTGATTGAGTTAAGCTATTTCAGTTGATATTTTATAGTGTGTCTTTCTATGTTGTGATGTTACACTATTGTTTCAGAAAAAGGGTGAAGGTTTGGTACCATTAAAACGTTTAAACCCGCTGCATTTGTTTGCACCTGTCCTAAGTCAGGAATCTGATGTTCAGTAGTTGTCGTTTGTTGATGTGGTTCATAAGTGTTTCTCGTTTCGTTTTTATATAGATTAGACCATTGGTTTTCCCGTTTGAATGGTTTTACACTAGTAATTTTTGGTGCCCTTTATAGCTTACTGTTCGGTGTGAGCCAAGGCTCCGTGTTGAAGACCGTACTTTGACCTATAATGGTTTAATTTTATAAATTTTGACTTGGATGGAGAGTTGTCTCATTGGCACTCATACCACATCTTCTTATATCTATACACCATGTACACATGTACATTTGTACGTATATAATGTACAATCAAATAACAATGTATACTCAAGACACTGCCTGAGAGTTGGAATTTATTTGCATCCTATAAAAATTATGAAGAGAACAGAATGATAGAATTATAATCATATACATGTACACACTAAAAAAAAACAAAAAAAACATTATTACATATAATAAGTTTCTCAGTTGTTGAAAATTTTATGAAAAATATCAAATATTTTAATCAACAAACTAATATGTGTTATATATATTATATACATGTTGGGAGTGGGATAAAAACAATTTAGTTGTACATGTACCAGTAAAATTTTGGTAAATCCTACAGGAAGTCAAATACACACCTGACTGATTAATAGTTAAATACACTGTATCTCAGGTAGCCTAATTATATTGACAACTAGCACATGTTTTATGGCACCATTTATATTGAAGGCCAACATCCCTAGTTTTATGACTCCTAATAAATGGTCACCAGTAGATGGTGGACATTTATCAGAGTATGTCTAAGTTTGTACTATTTATATAGTAGAAATTTTTACTGGCCCAATAGACATTTTACAAGCCTGTGTTGGTGGACCTGTGGCCAATCATGAAGACTTATACATGTATTCTTAAACTTCACTAAAATTAGCATTTTTTTCTAAAATCATCAAGTAGATCATTGTATAAAACAGCAGGAAACAAAGAAATGCCCATCAAAATCCCAAAAATGTTTTTATCTTTATGAAGAAGAAAGAAAAGGCATTTCAAAATAACGATTTGATCTAGATTTCAAAATATTGCAGAAATAACACCATGAACATTGCAGTGGAATAAATTCAATATAGAAGACAATGTTAGACAACAATGTAAAACCAAGATCATTATATATCCATAATCGATTTGGCTGCTTACAAAACAAATTAAATAATGAGAACTGGAATCGGTATACAATGTAAGTTTATAAGTTCATGTTAATTACCCACACCTATATAAATTAAAATTATTCTAAATTCATAAAGATATTTAAGTATAATAGGGTGGGTCATATAATATTGACTACAGTAACTGGTTGAGTACCAGTAACTGTCAGTCATTTGCAGTATTTTTTTTCAAATATATTTTACCAGGAACTTTTTGGGTAAATATTTTTTAACATAAAAAGGGTTTCCAAAAGTTAGATTTATCCCCATAAACTCAGACTTTAACAAGTTTAATTCCTCTAATAAACACCTACAAAAAGTTTACTAGTATGCTGATTTTTGTGGGACATTTTACAGGTACGATGACCAGTTACCGTCACTCTTGAATCTTGTCATTAAACAAGCGTTAAATGTTAGAATAAATTTTCATTTAATGGGGACAATAATGTTATTTTTTGCTTTTGTGTGGCAAAAGAAAAGAAGGTATGTCAATTGAACATAACACATCCCCATTCTGACCATTATTTGGAACGTCTCCTTCCTGGTCTGAATCCAAACTTTATTTCACTTGAAATCAACCATTTACAGTGTAATGAAAAGACCCATAGATTTTAATTTTGAAAATAATTAATCTTTTAGCATGTTTAGAATTATTTTGAAAGACATTAAATATTCTAACATTTTCTAAGGCAAGGTTACATATAAAGTGATGATGTCATGTCTCCACACATGAATCTTCCCACGATGCACTTAATTTACAGAATATTCAGCATTTCACAATCTTAATCGGATCAAACAAAACAGATTTTTACAAATGAAGTAACAATATTTGTCTGAAGATATCAACAGTCTGATAATTTTACACAATCCATCCGTTACTGAATAAAACGGCAGGTGACAATAACTGGTCTACGACCAGTACTGAGTAAACCATACTTATCATGCTTATAAGTTATATTATTACACAAGATTCACTGGTGTTTAATGCCACTGTCAACACTATTGTGCTATTTCGTGGCGAGCAGTTTTTATTGGTGGAGGAAGCTGGAGTGCCCATGAGAGAACCATCAACCTTCGGTAGGACAAAACTGACAATCCTAGTCAATTAAGGTTGGAGTCGAGTGCACCTGCTCAATGTGGGTTTAGAACTCACAACCTCAGTGTTGACTGGCTAATGATACAGTAGTTCGACTACTTAGACCACTTGGCCACCGAGGCCCCTATAACTCAAGAACAAATCTCACTAGGACATTCCAGGATGAGGGGTCTGTAAAAGCCTTTGGATTTTTTTTTTTACCAAAGACAAAGGTACAAACAGAGACATTAGTATACAATGTAAAAGTACAAAATCCAAAAAGAATCAATCAAATCAGAAATACAAAATTTAACTTTTATACATCTACTCTAGATAGTGGATGCTATTGCTAGTCATTAAAAATTTTCCAACTGAACAGGTTCTGTACTCTGAGTTATTTTTATAGGTGTAAACACAGCAAATATTGAGTTTGTGAATTTATGATCAATATCAAATTATACCTAAAAGTTTGACCTGAGCTGGTCTCTATGTTGGTTTCCTTCGTTGATATCAGGAGACTTTAAACAATGGCAAGTAAATGAATATGAAGTGTGGTCTATCACCAACTGGAATCGCCTTGTATTTTTAACACAACGCTCTATCAAAGTCTTCTACTTCGTGTTGCTCCCATAGGACGTTGAACAGTTACTTCCCTTTGGTCACTCTTCTGTCTTTAATTCCACATTGACATTTCCGGGAGCTTTGCGCAAAATTCTAAAGAAACTTGCATGATGTACAAAACAATATACATGTCCAGCTTGAATCATAATGTTATTTTATGCAGTGTGTTTGGTAGCTTTCAGAAGGTATAATCCATAGACAAGGTCAGTTGTCCTGGCTATCATATTTGTCCATCTATTATCTATCCAAAATTTATATGTACATGTAATACAAATTGAAAATGGAAATGGGGAATGTGTCAAAGAGACAACCTGACCAAAGAGCATGTAGATGTCATTTAGTGATTTGTGTCCTAATTGGTTGCTGTCTCAGCATACATTGATATATACCCTGGCAGTATCTTTATTCACAGTACATATTTCCACAATAGTTACATAAGTTACATAAAATAGGACACCAATCAGCCATGGCAAAATTGCAATTACCTATTTAATAGAAATACATTGTTATGATTGTACATTCTTCTTCTACTTTTACACATTCATGTATACAGGTACAAAATATGAACTGCCTCAGTGATTCTTGCTGTTATACATGTAGAATCTGTACAGCGTGCAGCTGGCATGAATCATGCAGTAATAAGTTGAATCAGAGGCCAAGTCAATTTATTTACTTGAAAAATGGTATTTGTTGCCTCTCTGCAAAGCACCCTCAGGCTGCTTTAAGGGCATAACTAGAGTAAATACTTGGTCAGCTGAGGACAATAATTAAACTGATGTGGATCCAAGAGTTGAACCCCTCCCCCAAGGTAGATAATGTTTGAAATGAAATGGGTAAAAAGTCTGCACTATCAATACATTGTAGCTCCATCAGTAGGGGGGCCTGGCCTCCCTAAATCCACCTCTGTGAAATGTCTGATATGTAAAGCCCTTTATGTCTGCCTGTAGACTGTTTACATTAGAAATTACATGTTAAAAAGCTGAATATAAGTGGTTCTGTCTAGCACAAAGCAGTGTTCATTTTTTTGGTGTTTTAATTTAATATCTTAATTTTACACAGAACAGTTAAGACACATTGTAAATTCATAATACCATTTCTGTATACAACATTTTACACAGATAAACCTTGAGTGATTTTAAGAGGAGAAAAAAAAATCAATTTCTTCAATTTCTCAAACAATTCAATATATACTAAAGCAGAGAACAAGTATAATGTATAAACATGATGAAATAAGGATATATGTGGTATAGTTGCCAATGAGACAATTATCCAACAGAGTTTAAATGACACAATTAACAGTAAGTCAACAAATGGCCTTCAGTAATGAGCAAACCCCATACCTTATACAATACCTTGATCACATAATAGACATGACAGAATGTGGAACAAATAACATTATTTGAACAAAAAACTCTTTTTCAGTTCAAAAATAATACTGCATGTAGTGAAATATTTCCTTTTTAATTTACAGATTGTTTATTCACTGTTGGTCACTTAGAATAATGTAACTGGAAAAAAACTGATTGAATATAGATATTAAAGTGTCTTCATAGTACAGGTGAAATAGGTGGTTTTCAATGTAAATCACAGTGGTAAAGGAATAAGTTCAAAAGGGTTAAAATTGGCCCTAAGATTT
Organism: Mytilus coruscus; assembly: GCA_017311375.1. NCBI lineage: Eukaryota > Metazoa > Mollusca > Bivalvia > Mytilida > Mytilidae > Mytilus > Mytilus coruscus. Next base: position 57,848,251 of record CM029603.1, on the reverse strand, counting down.
TGATGTTTTGTAAACTGGCCAAAATACTACAAATTTCTCATAGAAATAGTTTAGATATTACTATTATAAATACAAAATAACTTCATTTTGGCACATCACATTAAGAATTAAGAAGTATTGACTCTTTAAGTGTGCATAATTTGTGTTGTACCATTACATTTGGTAAAATTTTGAAGAATTCTTTAAAACAGTTTTTCGACAATTTACTTTGGCTGCCACCCACGATCCAAAAAGTTTTGTGTCTGGGGCTTCAATATCATCATTTGCAACTTATGGTTATAGAACATTTTGGATCCTAGGTTGTCGCTAAAGGTTTCCTCAAGCTTTAGTTCCTAAAATGCACAAAATCATTGCATTTTGACAATATTTCTAAAATGTGGTGATTTTGAAGCCAAGAATGTACTCTCATGAAGATTATTTATTTTAACAAAGAAGAAAGACTTTTGAAATAGATCCATTTATTAAAGAACCTGTTACCAAATTATGGGCCATTTTGAGAATATTTGATTTTAATAAAACAGTTTACCTTTAGTTGCTCTAAAGTGTTTTATTCGTTATTTTATCTCTCCATTTCTATTTTTGCAGGAAACTCATCTGATTGTGGAAGTTTGTATAATGGAAGGAGTTACATACAGATGCTGTTTTGAATCATAAGAAATGACTGATATTTATTAATTTCGTCAGTTCCTAATTAGCTTCTTCAGAAGGAACAAAGTGTAAGGAATTATATATTCCTATTTAAAGACCTAACTTTATTTCCATTTGAGTGTATGAAAACGAATTAATTAACTCATTTTGAATACTCAGTTTAATATATAGTCTTATGAACATGTATATGTGACTTAATATTCGTGGTCTTTTTACTTATTTATAAACATGAATAATTTTATTTTTATACGCCCGCTTACGGACGTATTATGGTATACCAATGTCCGTCTGTCCGTCCATCGTCAACATTTCGGACATTTACTCAAAACGCCTTAACCAATTTGCATAAAACTTTGTTGAATTGTTTATATCTATTGACGTGAGCTCCCTTTGATTTTTATAAATTTGAGATTTTACGCTTCGAGTTATGGGGTTTTATTCATTAAAAAGGGGATTTTTAGTTTTCGGACAATAACTCAAGAATGCTTTCACCAACTTGCAAGAAATTGTGGTGAATTGTTTATATCTATTGACATGAGCTCCTTTGATTTTTATAAATTTTAGATTTTACGTTTCCGAGTTACAGGGTTTTATTCATTAAAAGGGGATTTTCAAGTTTTTGCAAAACTCAAAAATGCTTTCAGCAGTTCTTATGAAACTTTGGTGAATTGTTTATAGCTATTGATGTAAGCTCCTTTAGCATTTTATAAATTTTACATTTTACATTTCTGAGTAATGGGGTTTATTCATTAAAAGGGGGGGATTTTCCAGTTTTCGCACAATAACTCAAAAATGCTGTCAGCAATTCTCATGAAACTTTAGGAATACATTGATATAGAGGAAATTTCACAGTAGTTCAAAACAATAGGATTGATGGCCACAGATCTCCTCGTTAATAAATACTTATAAACTAATACTGTCATTGTTCGCAGCATTGAGTCATAATCATTTGCTGAATATTTGTCATCGAACAACCACGTATTTATAAACACATCAGTCACCGGTCAGAAAATCTGCACTCAGTTCCACTTCCTGGGTGCTGTTCGATTCATTATTTAGCCGTTCAGTCATGTCTGGTTTTTTGGATAACTGCAACCCAAGATGTGAATGTATAGAATTAGGAGAAAGGAGAAATTTAGTAGTCTCAATTGTATCAGGATGCTTGGTAAATGTATTCTCCACTGAACTTATTTGATATAAACAGAGACATAATTAAACATGTCTCTGATAACCCTAGTTCAAATAATTAGCATATGAGGTCTTAATGGCTATTTTTTTTTTTTTTTGCTGTGATGCCTTTCTACTTACCTGCTTACATGTACATTGACCTAGGAAGGTGTCACAGTAAAAAAATAATTTAGCCTTTCCAGATGTCATAATTATTTGGACTAATTAGAATCTATTCCATTCTGAAGTGTGCTACATTTGTGTACATAGAATTTTCTGTTTTAAAATTTTCACACAGATAGAATTTATTTATTAATTTTAGGGGGCCTCGGTGGCCGAGTGGTCTAAGTAGTTACTACTGTAATCACTAGCCAGTCAACACTGAGGTTGTGAGTTCGAAACCCCGCTCGTGCGGGTGCACTCGACTCCAATCTTAATTGACTAGGATTGTCAGTTTTCCTATCGAAGGTCGGTGGTTTTCTCCGGGCACTCCGGCTTCCTCCACCAATAAAAACTGGCCACCACGAAATAGCCCAAAAGCGGTGCTTAAAAGTAGCGTTAAAACACCAAAAATCAAATCAAATTTATTAATTTTATAAGATTGTTTCACCTTAAAATAGAGTTGACATTATTGTATTTAAAGCTTCACCTTTATAACGTTTTTTTACATAAGAATAAAGATGACTATATTGTGTTTCAAGCTGCGCCTTAAGTTAAAGTTGCTTTTTACTGTTGCAATTACCTCTTTGCTTAATTTGCCACAGTAAAACCTACATTTTTGCATCTATAGGCCAAGCGTAAACTACAATAAAGTTATATCCTAATTCCTCTCTTAATCATGTTAATCTAAATGGAGAAAAACTTTATGTACATGTACCTATCATTTAAAAAAAATGATGCAAGTTTAGTTCTACTAGTCTATACGTTTGAGTTCTATAAATCTTCAAAAATAAATTCTTATAAAGTCATGTACATGTTGTTCATATTTGGTAGCTGCTATAATATACCTCCATTTTTTTATTGTTATATGAACACTGACAATTTTTGACACAATTATTTGTTAATAATTAAAAAAAGTTGGCCTTTACGATTAGGTCTCTACAGTAAATATGTATTTCACAAGCCATCTTAAACAGAGGGATTTACATGTATTGTCACTTAAAATGTACAGTATCTCTCATTGAAATACAAATGATATACACTTGAATAGGAGGAAGTCCTTTCATATATAAATTATAATGTATAGAGTTGTAAATAAAACACCTGACCAGTTGCTATCATGGTCAGTTTATTTACATTTTGTACTCAATTACCATGATTACCTGTAAAAGAGAGGCCAAAGATACCAAAGGGACATTTAAACTCATAAGTCGAATATAAACTGATAACGGACGGCTAAAAAAGAAAAATACCAACAGACAAACAATAGTACACAAAACTCAACATAGAAAACTAAAGACTGAGGTAGCACTCCACAGTTAGGTGTTTAGTTTCTCATTTTCATGATTTTGGCCCCTGTGGATTTTTCAAATATGAAAGCTAGTGTGCAATAAAATTCTTTTTTGGATAGCTGAAGATTAATATAGCCTTCATAGTGGGTTTATAGGAACATCAATATTGTGTAATGTATTTATTATGGGCTGTTTTCTGTATGACAGTCCGTATTTTCATATCTATACCAGACATTGGTCTGGAAATTATTGTTACGTTTTTTTTCCAACTTTTTGGTGCACGAACTTTGTGATTAAATTTTACAAAAAAAATGAGACGAAAGACACCCAATTTGTATTTGCTCATTTGGTAGATTAATGTCAATAGTTTTAGAAAATGTATCACTCAAAGGGATTGAAATTCTAGTTTGAACCAAATTTTGGGGAAATATGTGACATTTCATCCCCCTTTTTGCAATATTTTATGGTAAATAAATGCAGAATGTTGCCATGGAAACACAAAAAACAAATTATATTTCACCATTTTAACTTTTGAAAATGAAATCTATGGAAGATACTGATTACATACATATGTACATGTATGACAAAAACAGTTGGCTTATGGTATAAAAAAGCCAGGAATAGAAGATGATTAAACATTTTGTGGTTCAATTTTAATTTTATTTTCTAACTGTGGAGTGCTACCTGAGCAACACGAACCCCAACAAAAAATGGAGGTGATCTCAGGCAGTCTGCACCAAAAACTATTCCAACTACTAGTCCGAAGACCAATATTCTACCATTTTTCTTATGTGTCTAAACAAAATTTTGCAAATACTCGCTAATCCGAATAAAATTTTACTAGTTTGGGGCATCGGACTAGTGGCTAACCGTACAGACTGCTCAGGTGCTCCAGAAGGGTAAGCAGATCCTGCTCCACATGTGGCACTTGTCGTGTTGCTCATGTTAGTACAAACTAATAAGTCTAAATCGGTAGGTCACATTTGGGGAAAAGGGGACGGGATTGTTAGTTAGCTTTTTGATATATTTTTTAACATTAGACGTAATAAGATGTAATGGACAACTTTTAAATGATGATCATGATGATGAAATGAGCAAAAATTAAGAAATTAATTGTCAGAGTTTGTACACTACATGTATATATAGATGAAGATACACTACAAGGGAAACCAAATTTATCAAAATTCTGATTTTTGCGGTAAAGATTGCCATTAAAACCCTTATAGGACTGGCTTGATGCATTGAGCACAATATTCTGTATGTCCTATCCATGTAAATTTAAAGAAATTTATAAACAAATTATTTACTCAGATATTTAAGTTACAACATGATGTGTGGGTTACATTCTTGTAGAATATCATGAATATATATATATATCTAATCAGAAGTGCTTTCGCACTGTTTAATATGATATTCATTTTGCATTTCAATTACATCAATGTACATTCTTGGTGGGGATCTTCAAGTTTATTTTGTCATTACAAATGACCCATGCAAACAGGACCAGTTTTTGTTCATGATCATTCATGTTATAATTGATAATTGATATAATTTTGTAAACTACAGTTAGTTCTTAGTGCTTATTGGAAAGTTTTTGTTATCACTTCTGATAACGGCAACAAATCTAAACTTTCTCTGCCTGTTTGAATTTCTTTTTTTTTTTTCATAATCAAAGAATCAGATCCACCTAGCTTTAACATGTTTAACATGTTAACTGAATAATGCTATCAATATCAAGCATGTAGGACGTCATGTATGAATAAAACTTTACAAATGTATGTCTCTGTTGGAAAAAAAAATGGAATGTCACATTGTGCACCATGTGCACTGAGGGTAATTGTTTAATCAAAGGACACTCACTATATTTAAGTGTGAATGACAGCACTTAAAAAAAGTCTACATATACTTTCATTTCTTTTTGTAATACAGTGATTACTTTTAGACTCAGCTCGCAGAATCTTGAATTCTTGATAGTGCAACTGTCTCATTTTATTTAATAACTTTAATACTACGTTGTAGGCTAGATTAGGCCCTGCAAATTGTTTTCTTCAAACTTGTAATCTAACACTTAGAATATATATTTATCATGTTTATCTCTTTGGGCTCTTTGTTGTGTCAATAGTTCAGATTTGATTTCAGTTTTTTACTGGATGGTGGATAGTTATAGATGCTGCAGCAATTTATCCACATGAAGAACAATTGCAGAAAGCCTTTCACACATGTGGTGCTGTAGGGACTATAGCATTTTTCATGTAAGTTTCAAATATCATGAACATGATGAATATGTTAAAGAGAGGCGAAAGATACCAAAGGGACATTCAAACTCAAAAGTCGAAAAAAAAAATAAAGTGATAATGCTATGGCAAAAAACAAAAACAACCGAAAGACAAACAACAGTTTACACACAAAACACAACATAGAAAACTAAAGACTGCAGCAACACCAACCCCACCAAACATGCCAAAAACCATCATTTAAAATATATCATATGAACTGTTCAAGTGCATAATTTGAAAAAAATTCAATGGACAGGTCATTTACACGTTCTCCACCTAAATTTTAATTATCTAGATATAAGAAGATGTGGTATGAGTGCCAATGAGACAACTCTCCATCCAAGTCACAATTTGTAAAAGTAAACCATTATAGGTCAAAGTACGGCCTTCAACACGGAGCTTTGGCTCACACTGAACAGAAAGCTATAAAGGGCCCCAAAAATGACTAGTGTAAAACCATTCAAACAGGAAAGCCAACGGTCTAATCTATATAAAAAACGAGATCTGACTAAAGATTAGTGCATGGAGTTATAAATTTTGTTTCACTCTCCTCCACAAAGTACTTTACATTTGTTTCATTGCTGTTTGCTCTGAAGATCTGTAACTCTTTTGGATTCACCTGATTTATGTTATTTGTGTTGCACAAATATTTTGTGGATTTCATGGGTTTTGGTGGACCACAAATTTCAGTGTTCAGTGAAAATAAAAATTTGGCATGACAAACATATCATTTTTCTGCTTTCAGGATAAATTCAGTATCAAATGGACAAATTAGAGGAGATGCCTACAGTACTGGATGTATGGGACAGACTGGTAAATATTTTTCATACCCTTGGCAGTGTTATTATGGGCATTGATTTTACAGCTGTGAATATTAAGCTACCATGTAACATTTTCTTTCAAAGAAAAAAAAACCAGGCATCATTAATAAAAGAGGTACATGTACATGATGTATATGTCAATGAGACAAATTCCCTAAAAACATAGGATGATATACAGATAAAGGTTTACCTTCCACATGTATCTTTGTAAATGTCAAGTGTAATTTGCAATTATTTCATGAATTTACGATAAATTTGAACAGATAACTATCTAAAATGGAATAACCCTTGACTCACTGTATATTTTGTACTTTTAAAATACACAACATGGTCATAAACCAGAACAGCTATATATCACCTCCAATCACCAGAAATCAACTTGTTTCACGGTGAATAAAAAGTGATTTGTTATTGAATATCTAGGTGGACAAAAGGTAAATATAGATTGATCCAATTTTCCTTTTTATTACAGGAGCTAGAGTTTGGCTGTTTATTGGGTTCTTGCTTGGATTTGGAGCACTGATTGGTGCTTCCTGGATCCTGTTTGGATTTTATGTCGTTAATAACAAAGGTATTTATTCACAAATAATTGAAAATATGACATTATTGAAAATTATGCACAATAGATATTGCAAGCTTCGTGTTTATAAGCAGCTGGGGTGACAGGAAAAGCAATTTGCTGTTCTTTTTAGCTCACCTGGCCAATAGGGTTTGAAAGAACAAGGCAAAATGTTTAAAAGCATGGGGATTTAAAATAAAGCTATCTTTCAACTTATTTTCAACTTTTGAATGAGATTAAACAGACCTTTTTTGGTCAGACCATCCCCTAAAAAGACATTATTCTTTTTGAATTTTTGTCTGTACAATTAAGTGGGTTGAAACAAAATGCTTAAAGTAAAATATGATTTAGTTTGAAAATAGTATTAGATGAATTTTAAATTTTTCAATCTAAAATTTGTCAGAACAATGTTTGTTTGTACTTTTGTAAGACTCATTGGTGAGAAAATGATGCAACCTTAAAGTTTAAAGTCCAAAAGATAACCCTTGAGGTGTATGCTGGCACATATTTATACTTATTGTATTTATAATGAATGAATGAAAACACCATACTCCTTCTTTTCTTCTTGTATTTTACTTAAATATTTTAATAAGTTATTCTAAAATATGAGTATGACAACAAAATGTAAAAACCTGAAGAAACTTTTGTTTATTGGATAAAAATACACATGGATTTCCATAATTTGCATTTGTTAAGATTTTATTAAAAAGTCAACATCCTGTATCATGATAGAAATGGGCTTTGACATGAAAGTAAATTTTATTGTTCATTGTTTTATCCCAGTAATGATCCGGACCTTCAATAATGATGGATTTTCATCAACTTTAGGTAGTTGACAAAAAATGTACAAAACGTATCCAAGTACAATGTACCATGATTCTTACGTAAAAGCTATACATAATAAATACTATTAACATGATTAAAAAGCATTTTCTTCAATCCTATGTTAACTTTAGTTTTTGATTTTTAATAAGATATGTATAGGAATATTACTATCACAACTGCAACTGATGACTGTAAGTATATACAAAGCTACTATTATCTATTAGCTGAAGCAGACTATAACAGACGTTTTTAGCACATATTTAATTGCTTCATTCCATGTATACAAATGAATAAAATATTTCAACCATATCTACCCATTCTTTATTTAAATACCTGAAAGAGGTCAGTGATTTTTAAGTGACAAGATTCTGTCTAGTAACAATTCAACTTAGTCTGTCTGTCTTTCTGACCTTCGAAACGACCTTGCAGCCACTTCCTGTTTGCCAATAGTTTGAAATTTTACAACAATGATTGTACAAGGAAACTTTTCTCCAAACTTTTCCTGGCTTCTTTGGTAGAGAATGATTTAAATTTGGTCTGCAGCTTGGTAATGTTGAGTTGATGTGTGTAATCAATTTTTACATCAGCCATACAGCCAATTCATGTGAGGCGATTGTTTGAAATTATACTTATTGTAAAAGGAAAATTTTCGTCAAAATTTTGTTCGGCCTACATTGAAGGGAATGATTTTATTTTTGGTGTGTAGCCTTGATAATATGGAGTTGTAGTGTGTAAGGAATTTTTACATCTGCCATGCAGCCACTTCCTGTTTTCCGATAGTTTGAGATTTTACAACAATCATTGTACATGGAAAATTTTCTTCAAGACTTTTATTGGCTTCTTTGAAGGGAATGATTTAAGTTTAGTCTGCAGCTTGATAATGTTGAGTTGTAGTGTAAAAGCAATTTTTAGATCTGCCTTGACATGCATGAATCCATTTCCTGTTTGCCGATGGTTTAAAATTTAACAACACTCATTGTACAAAGTAAATTTTTGTCAAACTTTTCTTGGCTTTAATGATTTTAGGGAAAGATCAGTTATGCTTCAGTATGCATGTTACCTTAATTAATAGACTGTTTTCATAATACCAACTTTTGACTCCTGATTTTATAGTTTTTCGACAGGTTACCTACTCTGTGGTAGGACATCCTGGTACCTGATCAAAAAAGTAGGAGCAACAAAAGAAGTAAAATGAAACATATAATCGATCATAAGCTTGATTTTACTTCTTTAAGTTGCTCTTACTTGACCGAGTACCAGGATGTTCTGCTACAGAGAAGGTAACCTGTCGAAAAAACTCAGGACTCAAAAGTCGGTGATATGAAAATAGTGTATTGCATTCAGTGATGCATGTCCAGGCATGGTATTGGTCTTGTGGTTTGTTTATTTTTGGCAAATTTTTGTTTATTTTTATCTTGGTACAGAAGAAGAAGATATATTTATTTTCCATTTACTGGACTCACAAAGAGCATAATATTACATGTAATACACTATTTTAGATAACAAAAAAAAAACAATAATCAAGTATACGAACAAAGAAAAAACTGTTTTAACATTATAAACATAACATATATATTATATAGTGTCTAAATATAGCAACAATCAACATTCAATCTATCTAGGTGTGGATCAGTTATATATACAAAATGTATATACATGTATATATATAATTTTATAAGTATAATGTATTTAAATACACAAAGGAAGGCCTGAATTTAACCCTTAAAATTGGACTTTTAGTTTCCATATTTAGATATTTATATTTGTATAAAGTTTTAATAAAATAAAATAAATATACAACTTTTAAAGATAAATAAGATATTTTTTCTGTCTAGCTTGTTTAAGACAATATCATGAATATTGATAGGCTCATAATTATGATACATGTATTTAGTTTGCTAGTTTTTAGCCATATTTCCTGCTAAAATCCATATTTAGGTCTATTTCCTTCTGAAGTTCGTTGGTTACATACATTGTTCAAAGATAATAAATTTTGTTATCAAAGATAAATATGGGTGAGATACTCATTATCTCAAGAAATAATGTTGGTCCATGCATGGGGCAAATGTTTTATAAAGCAAATTGTGTTAAAATTTAGCAAAAAAATAAATCGAAATCAAGAATTTCATCATAAGAGTGCACAATTATGAATAATGATATCATAATATTATCAACACTGATATAATTCATCAGATCTTGTAGTTTCTGTATTTGTGAAATATTTTTACATATTATTTTACAAAATATTGATGGAAACTAATTCATATTTTATGGAACTTTATGTTGTTGAGGGCTGATGTGGATACAATCACGACCCTACTACTTTTTAAGGCAATGAATGATATTAATTTGCTTTGTAGATGATACTAAGTTAAGATCTAACTTTTAAAACTTTATTTCAACATTTTAAATTTTGTAACTTAACTTTTTAGTTTATTCATTTTGGGGAGTTGCCTAAGTTGGTAAACACATTCATTTCTAAATTGATAATTTACAATAAAAAAATTTCAAAACATCAATTTTATATCAACGAACACATTGTTTAATTTCAGATAAACCAGAGTGGGCAGGTGTAGCAATATTTCTACAGAATGCATTGATATTCTTCAGGTAAGAAAAAGAATTGAAAAAAAAACTTGTTCGAATTGTATCCAAAGCTGTGGCTTGAAAAAGTCAACTTGATATGATCTTTTTTTTACCAGGTGAGTGATTCAGGCTTTTGTGAACCTCTTGTCTTGTATATAAAGGGCAGACAGCAAAATAATTCATTTGCATGCATCATTATTTGTGCCAGATAATTCCAAATAATTATAACTTGGAACCAGTCTCCTTACATTTGTTGCAACTTCAAATATTTATAATGAAAAGGAGAGACAGCAAAACAACAACACAATTTAACTCTGACAAAACACCTAGAAGAACATGTTTTAAACTTGCTGCTTTCAACAATAGACAAATAATGTGGATGTAGCAATTATTGTTATTTTTTGTAGGCCTTCAGCAATGAGCAATAAGCTATTAAGGGCCATGACATGGCAAATATAAATCAATTCAAATGAGAAAACCAACATCCAGATTTTTGACATAAAAATAAATAAAAAGCAAATACATGTATGACAGACAGCAACCAAAGACAACAACTAAATTGCAGGCTCCTACCTTGGGACTGGTACTAACAAAATGTTACTGGATTAAACATGTTTGTGTGCGCTCAACCCTCCCCTTACCTAGGACATACAATAATATATGTACATTGTTGGAAAATATCAAATTTATTTGTATGAGTTTAAGAAACAGGACAAAATGTGAGGCTCGCCAAGTACAAATAAATTTTATTTTTCCAACAATATACATATATTGTTTTTATGCCCCACCTACAATAGTAGAGGGGCATTATGTTTTTCAGTCTGTGCGTCCGTTCATTCATCGGTCCGTCCGTCTGTCCTGCTTCAGGTTAAAGTTTTTGGTCAAGGTAGTTTTTGATGAAGTTGAAGTCCAATCAACTTGTAACTTAGTACACATGTTCCCTATGATATGATCTTTCTAATTTTAATGCCAAATTAGAGTTTTGACCCCAGATTCACGGTCCACTGAACATAGAAAATGATAGTGCGAGTGGGGCATCTGTGTACTATGGACACATTCTTGTTATCCTGTAATTTACACCTGGCACTTTAAGGTTAAGTTGTTAAAATCCAAATAGTTGTCTCTGATTTTTCAAAGAAATCTACAAAGATTAGATGCGGACCGCAAAGAGGACCCAAAATGAACTGTTATGCAAATATAAATATTCACACGACCGTTTGCTCAACATGGGAGCGGAGTAACAGGAGATTTTATTTTTACAAGTACAAATAAAGCAAAACTTTATTTGTGTACCTGTTATTTGTACAATTGTTGGCTGATTGCAGGATAAAATGGTGTAACAGGTCACTATAAGAACAAATCATCAGATCAGTGTGAAGCATAAAAAACAACAAACAAACATTTTTGTTTAGGCGCCAGCTGAACCCCACCTCCAGGTTCAGGCTTTTCTCACTGTGTTGAAGACCCATTGGTGGCCTTGGGCTGTTTTCTGCTCTTTGGTCGGGTTGTTGTCTCTTTGACACATTCCCCGTTTCCATTCTCAATTTTATGACTTATTTATGAAATACTACCCATCTCTGTTAAGATACTAAATTATATATTGAAAATTCATAAATTATTGGCTGCATTTATTATTGCTATTTTTAAAGAATGGACAAAACTGAAAGTTTAATTATTGCAATTTTGGGGAAAAGCTACATAATGATATATGTATCAGTGATCAGAACGCAAGTTTCTATAATTGGGATATATACTCAATTAGTCTCTTTATTCGCATCAATAAGAACCTTGCAATAATTTCTGACTTTATAGTACATAGATATAAGAAGATGTGGTATGAGTGCCAATGAGACAACTCTCCATCAGTATATCAACTTAAGAATGCTTAGGAAATATTACAAACTTGCTTACATGCCAATTAAGATCATGGAATTACTCTTTTTGACATGTTTATTCACTTGGTAGACACCTTAAAAAATTGTTTTGTTCAATGATTTATGTATGGTAATTTATTAATTGGGTACATATTCATAATTGAAATTTCTAATTGTGAACATTTCTGTAATATGCAGTTTGAAATTGTGAATTATTTCCCTTTGGTCACAACTTTAGCTTTGTTTACAAAAATTAGACTTCAGAGAGTTTACATTTTTTACTGAACCCTGCCACAATCTCTATGTCAGCAACTGTTTAGAAATTTAAACTTTAGTTAATAAGAATAGAAGGAGGTCACATACATGTACATAATGCCAGTTAAAGATTGATACCTTGTAAATATACACTTGTGTATTGCTGAAAACTGTATGTCACCCTTTAGATTTTGTTCTTATTGTGTTGTTTAGTTGCTGTCTCCTTGATGTATACTCCACCCATCTCTCTCAAGTACTTGTTAAAGTATATATTAACTTATATGTCTTTATATTTTTAGTTCCCTGCTGTTCAAGTTTGGAAGGACCGAAGATCTTTGGGGATAGAGGAAGAATATTTAATATTACTGTGACCTATTTTTTTATGAATAGTGGCTTATTTTATGTCATAAAGCTATCACTAGAATCAGTGGAGAGATATTATTTCTCACGATTAAAAAAACAGTGAATGTCAGATCAGTTTTTCTGTTGATCTTTCTGTTGCATGTCAGTGTCATTATATACAGTTTTTTGGTGTCTTGAATATTTTTTAAGCTTATAAATTGTACAAAATGATGTTCAAAGCTTTTTGTGACAGTTTGTATGATGTATCAGGGATGGAACAAATGTAATTTGTTTTAACTGTAATTGCTAAAATGCTGTGGTATCCCATGAAATTGCATTACATTTCTAAAAACAGCTCATGTCTACCATAGTTTGTTCAAAAGCAACAGTAGCTTGATTGGGCCATATTGATAAACACATTTTTAGTAGCCTGGGTCAACTTTTGGAGCCATTTGCTACTTAGTCCTAGTTTCCATCCCTGATATATAAAAACGAAAAGCCAATTGTGTCATGTTATAATGTTTTTACATATAGTATTCAATTCTGTTTAAAGAGCTACCACTGTCTAGATTTAAAATGCAAAATTGCAAATGGAGGATTTTTTTATTACTAAATTGGATGTGATAGGGGTATTTACATTTTTAGGTATTTAGATAAATTGTTTGTGAATAACCCTAGATCTTGCTATGAATAACCTTCTGATGTCGAATTTCCATGGTATTGAACTTTTGATTCATTTATTTTTTGTGGGTACCAATTTTCATGGATTGAGAAAAACTTGCATTTTCGTGGATATTTGATTTCGTGGTTTTGCCAAAGTCTGCATACAACCTGATAGAAAATGTGTAATTCGTTGAACATTTAAATTCGTGGTTGACTGTACCCATGAAATCCACAAAAATATGTACCCCACGAATAATAATGAATCCACAGTATGTCTTTCTTTGACTTTTTTTTTAATTGCCCTTTGGTATGCCGCTGAGAAAGGCAGATTTGTAGCTTAGACACAGAAACAAAAAGGAAACAAGATAAATCACTTTTTGATTATGAGATCAAATTCTTTAAATGGTAATGCAAAATTTTGTGGGAAATTGTATGATTTAAGTAATGGCAGACAAATTTTCATACCAAGTGTAAATATGCCTTCTGAGAAATGAATAAATAAAATGTAGTCTGGCAACTTATGACAGTATTTTTTGTAAGATTCCTTTGCCAGTTATAATTTATGATGTGACCAACATCTAATTAAAAATTACGCTCAAACTGATGCTATAGCCCACCTTGAAATTGCAGAGAGTTCAGAGTTGTTGCTGTATGTTGAAGGCTTCACTGTAACTTTGACATGGAGAACAGCAATAAAAGTATTATTCCTTTTCTCTAATTTTCATGCTTTTTCACATTTCTCAATCGGTGTGAGAAAAATAGTTCTCATCTCTAGAGAAAACTTTGTTCTCAGCAAATGATTGATCGAAATTTAATTATGACGTCAATTTTTCTTGGTTTCTTCTGATTTTCATATTGTGACGTCATGAAAAAAGGCAACCATGCCTGATGACATCTTAATAAAGAACACAACTTTCTGCAAATCTTTGAAATGGAAGGATAAACTTTGTTCAAAAATCATTAGAGAAAGATTCCACCACTATAACTCGTGTATTACGATATTTTTCCACTCTCAACAGTTAAATTTTAATCATTTAAAAACTCGCGCTTTAAATATTAAAATTTAACTCTCGAGTGGAGAAATATCGTAACACACTTAATGCAGTGGTGGAATCTATATGCTTTGGATTTTTCTTGTGTCTTAGTGATTTTGTGTCATGAATTGATACACCATATCCTTTTGTTTCAATTTCAATGTTATTGATAATGATTTACATTGAAATATACTTATTGTAATATAAACATGGAAACTTACTCAAATGGGAGGACAACAGCAGTAAAGAATAATATGCAACACTTCTTTGTAGGTTTTCACATTACTATTTTGATGAACAAAAATGAAGCTGCATAGTAACTTGTTTAATCTTAAATTTTTACTTTTGTTTGCATTGTAATATCTTAATTGGATAGAAATTTTTGCGAATTAAATAGCTCATGAATTTGATGTAAATATGACTAAAATTGTATTTATTCCATGACTGTTCAAATTTATTTTCATGTAAATATATTCAATTTTATTAACTAGATTTTATGTAAAAAGTATATATTGTTCAAACCTTTAGAGTGCTAATGTATTTTCAAAACCCAAAATGTCGCTTTATTGTTACTTTTGCTTTCTTATTTGATATTTATCTTTCATACAATTGTGTAAGACTTAATTTGTGAATTTTACATTTATTCAATCAGTGCAAAAATGCAGTACATAGATTATTCAAAATACTTTTATCATCAGATAATTTTTGGTAAATGATAAAAGTTTGACAGAGAATATGGATTGCTTCACAGATACAACATATTGTGCAGGTTGCTTATTATTTGAAAGGTCACTTTTCATTTTAATAAGATGAACCAACAAACTAAAAATAACATCAAGTTTGACTTTCACTATCCCATGCCACCAGCTCAAATTCACCATCACATTTCAATGACCCCAAGTTATGAATAATCGTTACATAAAGTTTTCTCCAATCAGAAACCAGCATGAAATGCATTCAGAAATTGACATAAAATTATATATATAATTCATTGGGTTGTTTCCTTTTAAAATGTAATTTAAAAAAATGGAAGCTAAAATATGATTGGTTCAAAACTTTTATGCCTTTGTGTCATTGAAATGTGACCCAATATGCAATTTTTGAAATATTGATGACAGTAGAGTAGTGAGTGGCAAACTGAGATGTTATTTTGATCAGATTATTAAATAGATCAATTATATTTCTTATCATTGAACACTCATGTTTTCATTGATTTTTGTATTAAATGTTTGAATATCCATAGAAAATAAATAGTTAACGTTGAACTTGTTTATATTTATAAGCTATATTCAGTTAGTCCCACTGCCCCAACAAGTCCTAAAAAGGCTTTCAGACGTTAGAGCATTCTAGGACTATATTAAGTGTAAGGTAAAAAAGATGTCTGTTTATGGTCTCCTTTAAACCTATTCTGATGTTTATGGTCTCCTTTAAACCTATTCTGATTTGTTGTGCTTAACATACCTACCCTTTTGGTTTTGTGTCACCTGGCATGATAGTTGTTGAGGCAAGATTTATTAAGGTTTGTTGTTACTTGCATCTTCAGTGGAAAACAATTGATAATGTTTGTGATAAGGTTACACAGGCAAGACACATCTTTGTAAATATTATATTAGTCCCCTACCGACGAAGTCGAAGGGGACTTTAGGTTTGCACTCCATCTGTCTGTCTGTCTGTCTGTCTGTCTGTCCATCCATCAGTTCGACAAATCAGTTTTTCACACTTTTTTTCTTCGTGCTTGAAGATATTGATTTGATATTTGGTATATAGTTTTATCATGACAAGTTACAGATCAAGTTCGAATTTTGTTCCTGTTTGATGATTTTGTGCAGAGTTATGGTCCTTGGACTTGGAAAATTCACTCAAATAATCAGTTTTCCTCACTTTTTTCGTCAAGTTTGAAGATATTGTTTTTGTCTCGCCTTGACGGAGTCAAAAAGCGAGACATAGGTATGCTGTTCCGGCGACGGCGTCAACAATGTATTAGTTTGTGATTAGGTCTAGTTTATGGTGAACCACTAGTGGTAGGTCAGTGATATTTGGTATGCAGTTGAATTAGCATTGGCACATCTCATTACCATGGAGATTATTTGGCCCCGCCCCCTCAGTCATGGTTTATTGACTTTGAAACTTTGCTTAGTTTTCATGTATTAGTTTGTGATTAGGTCAGTTTATGGGGAACCACTAGTGGTAGGTCAATGATATTTGGTATGCAGTTGTATAAGCATTGGCATATCTCATTTCCATGAAGATTATTTGGCCCTGCCCTTCAGTCATGGTCTATTGACTTTGAAACTTTGCTTAGTTTTCATGTATTAGTTTGTGATTAGGTCACTTTATGGGGAACCACTAGTGGTAGATCAATGATATTAGGTATGCAGTTGTATAAGCATTGGCATATCTCATTTCCATGGAGATTATTTGGCCCTGCCCCTTAAGTCATGGTCTATTGACTTTGAAACTTTTGCTTAGTTTTCATGTATTAATTTGTGATTAGGTCAGTTTATGGGGAACCACTAGTGGTAGGTCAGTGACATTTGGTATGCAGATGTATAAGCATTGGCATATCTCATTTCCATGGAGATTATTTGGCCCCGCCCCTTCAGTCATGGTCTATTGACTTTGAAACTTTTGCTTAGTTTACAATTTAATGTTTGTGTTTAGGTTTCTTTAAAGGGAACGACTTGTGAAAAGTCAATGGTATTTGGTATGCAGTTGTATTAGCATTGGCACATCTCATTTCCATGGAGATTGTTTAGCCCTGTACCTTTAGTCATGGTTCATTGACTTTGAATATTTGCATAGCTTACATGTTAAAGTATTGTTATTTTTATTTCAACATTTGCATTATCAAAATAACAAACAGGCTAGACATATCTCTGTGTTAACAGTTTATGATAATTGGTATATAGTTTTATCATGACAAGTTACAGATCAAGTTCGATTTATGTTGTGGTCTGATTATTTTGTGCAGAGTTATGGTCCTTGGACTTAGAAAATTCACTTAAATAATCAGTTTTCCACACTTTTTTTCGTCATACTTGAAGATATTGACTTGAATTTGTTATATAGTTTAAACCATAACAAGTTATAGATCAAGTTAGCATTTTGTTCCAGTACAACGAATTTTTAACCGGTAGGGGACCGGTAGGGGACTATGTATTGCCATGCAATACTCTCAGAATGCTTCACCTTGTTATTGATACATTGATATGTGACAAATCTTTTAGATTCTGATATTTTTTCCATCCAGAGGGAGAAAAGACAGTCCCAAAGAATTCCATCCTACCTACTTTATTTATTATAAGGCTGAAAACTGTATGTCACCCTTTAGATTTTGTTCTTATTGTGTTGTTTAGTTGCTGTCTCCTTGATGTATACTCCACCCATCTCTCTCAAGTACTTGTTAAAGTATATATTAACTTGTATGTCTTTATATTTTTAGTTCCCTGCTGTTCAAGTTTGGAAGGACCGAAGATCTTTGGGGATAGAGGAAGAATATTTAATATTACTGTGACCTATTTTTTATGAATAGTGGCTTATTTTATGTCATAAAGCTATCACTAGAATCAGTGGAGAGATATTATTTCTCAAGATTAAAAAACAGTGAATGTCAGATCAGTTTTCTGTTGATCTTTCTGTTGCATGTCAATGTCATTATATACAGTTTTTGGTGTTTTGAATATTTTTAAGCTTATAAATTGTACAAAATGATGTTCAAAGCTTTTGTGACAGTTGGTATGATGTATCAGGGATGGAACTACAAATGTAATTTGTTTTAACTGTAATTGCTAAAATGCTGTGGTATCCCGTGAAATTGCATTACATTTCTACAAACAGCTCATGTCTACCATAGTTTGTTCAAAAGCAACAGTAGCTTGATTGGGCCATATTGATTAGCAATTTTTAGTAGCCTGGGTCAACTTTTGGAGCCATTTGCTACTTAGTCCTAGTTTCCATCCCTGATATATAAAAACTAAAAGCCAATTGTGTCATGTTATAATGTTTTACATATAATATTCAATTTTGTTTAAAGAGCTACCACTGTCTAGATTTGAAATGCCAAATTGCAAATGGAGGATTTTTATTACTAAATTGGATGTGATAGAGGTATTTACATTTTAAGTAATTAGATAAATTGTCTGTGAATAACCCTAGATCTTGCTATGAATAACCTTCTGATGTCGAATTTCCATGGTATTGAACTTTGGATTCATTTATTTTCGTGGGTACCAATTTTCATGGATTGAGAAAACTTGCATTTTCGTGGATATTTGATTTCGTGGTTTTGCCAAAGTCTGCATACAACCTTATAGAAAATGTGTAATTCGTTGAACATTTAAATTCGTGGTTGACTGTACCCATGAAATCCACAAAAATATGTACCCCACGAATAATAATGAATCCACAGTATGTCTTTCTTTGACTTTTTTTTAATTGCCCTTTGGTATGCTGCTGAGAAAGGCAGATTTGTAGCTTAGACACAGAAACAAAAATAAACAAGATAAATCACTTTTTAATAATGAGGTCAAATTCTTTAAATGGTGACAGTATTTTTTAGATTCCTTTGCCAGATATAATTTATGATGTAACCAACATCTAATAAAGTTTCACTCAAACTGATGCTATAGCCCACCTTGAAATTGCAGACAGTTTGGGTGGTTGCTCTATGTTGAAGGCTTTACTGTAACTTTGAAATGAAGAACAGCAATAAAAGTATTATTCCTTTTCTCTAATTTTCATGCTTTTTCACATTTCTGGATCAGTGTGAGAAAAATAGTTCTCATCTCTAGAAAACTTTGTTCTCAGCAAATGATTGGTCGAAATTTAATTATGACGTCAAATTTTCTTGGTTTCTTCTGATTTTCCTTTTGTAACGTCATAAAAAAGCGACCATGTCTGATGATGTCACAGATAAAGAACAAATCTTTAAAAAGGAAGGATAAACTTTGTTCTAAAATCATTAGAAAATAGATTCCACAACTATAGCTCGTGTATTACGATATTTCTCCACTCTCAACAGTTAAATTTCAATTTATTTAAAAACCCAGCAAGCCTTGCACTTTGAATATCATGAATATTAAAATTTAACTGTCTCGAGTGGAGAAATATCGTAACACACTTGATGCAGTGGTGAAATCTATTTGCTTTTGGGTTTTCTTGTGCCTAGTGATTTTGTGTCATGAATTGATACACCCTATCCTTTTGTTTCAATTTCAATATGTTACTGATAATGATTTACATTGAAATATACCCGTCTTATTGTAATATAAACATTGGAACTTACTCAAATGAGAGGACAACAGCTGTAAAGAATAATATGCAACACTTCTTTGTAGGTTTGCACATTACTATTTTGATGAACAAAAATGAAGCCGCATAGTAACTTGTAAAATCTTCAATTTTCACTTATCTTTGCATGGTAATATCTTAATTGGATAGAAATTATAGCAACTGAAATAGCTCATGAATTTGATGTAAATATGACTAAAATTGTATTTATTCCATGACTGTTCAAACTTATTTTCATGTAAATGTATTTAATTTTATTATAAACTAGATTTTATGTAAAAAAAAGTATATATTGTTCAAACCTTTTGAGTGCTAATGTATTTTCAAAACCCTAAATGTCGCTTTATTGTTACTTTTACTTTCTTATTTGATATTTATCTTTCATACAATTGCTTAAGTGTTAGCGTTAATTTGTGTATTTTACATTTTTCAATGAGTGCAAAAATGCAGTACATAGATTATTCAAAAACTTTTATTATTAGTTCATTGGGTTGTTTCCCTTTTGAAAATGTAATTTTACAAGAAAACCTACGGTTTATTTACTTTCTGTTGCTACTTCTACATTGTTGACTTATAAAAAGAAGTTGACTCATTGCCCAAGTATACTGTGCGTTTGAAGTGATTTCATTGAAGTGGTGCTCTTTAAAAGCATATTTACTTGGGCAGCTTGAAAGGAATTATAGGTCCAACAAGACAAGTAAGCAAAACCTAAACCGTATAAGCTATAAAAGGCCCTGATATGACAAAATGCGAAACAATTCAAAGGAAATAGGAAATGGCCTGATTTAATCCAAAACAAACGAAAAGCAGATATAGCAGACAGTAACCAATGAATTACAGAATATCACACACATAATGTGGCGGGGTTCAACACGCTCAGCCCTCCAATTAACTGGGACAGTGATATAACAGCACAACATAAGAACAAACTGTAAAAATCAGTTGGAAATGGCTTGAATCTTCAGATCGACAAGAGGCACAAATAAACCAACTAACATAAAACATAAAGGGAATTAAGAATAGAGGAGCAGCACTTAAAAACTACTGCTTTTGTAAAGTCGGCGTATGGATCAAAACAAAAGTTAAAATACCAAAAAATTTAAATTTACTTAAAAAATTAACATCCGAAATAAAGTTTTGTGTACTGTTGTCTGTCTATTTGTCTTTTTCTTTTTTAGCCATGGCGTTGTCAGTTTATTTTCGAATTATGAGTTTGAATGTCCCTTTTGTATCTTTCGCCTCTCTTTTATAATAAATAAAGTAGGTAGGATGGTAGTTTTTTCGGGCTCTTTTTTTCTCCTCTGGATGGTAAATCTAAAGTAAAACGTGTTCCACGCCTGCAATGTGATGATTCATAAGAACATTTAAAAGATCTAAAATACATGTATGCTGCAATAACGAACTTTCTGTTATTATAGTCTCAGACTAGCCATACTGAAAATATTGCACAATGAACACTGCTGAAGTGAATATAGCAATATATTTATTGTAGAGAAAACGGTAACACTAAGTCGTGCCATCCTTTAAAGCAATGACACGAAGGAATACCTATAATTCAGAACATTGCAAAATAAATCAATCTGAGTCATCTTTTAGTCACCGACCATTCCTCTTTTGTGTTGGTGGAAGGGGTGTCATTTGTTTTTCTCGAAACAAACGTTTGTAACTTTAATCTAGGAACAGACTATTTTTCAGTAACATACCGGACGAAATATGTTTTTTTAAATGCTTATGTCCTATTTATTTATTTATTTTACTTGCTTTAAATAGAAACTTTTTTTCCTTCTCGCCTTAATTACACAAATAATTTTTGTAAGAAATTTAGATTCAAAATTTACTTAAAAACCAAAAACCATACTTCCAGAAAATATGAAATTGCATTAGTTTGATGCGTTTTTTTTTTTTTTTCTTCTTCTTCTTGTATCGACAAAATAATGAGGTCCCATGACTTTGCGTTTGTTTTTCTTTGGAAAATCCACATCGGTTATTTATGAAACAAAACAAATTCACTGGTTATAGATTATTTACTTTTATACATTGTAAGTCATACTTATTATATAAGGTATACATAGTCATTCCATGCATTGTATTAACAGAATAAGAAGCACGAATGTCCATTCATTATTATTTTAGTAAATCTAATCTATTCATCAAATACATGTATGTACATATAACGGTATTTTTGTCTACATAAAAAATGCCGTCAATCCGTCATCTAACGGTAAATACATGGGAACTTCTTGTGTAAGGACAGGTGTTAAGCCTAGCGTTTTGTCCTAAGTGGTAATTTGGGATTATCTCAACAATACTCAATATTTACATAGATTCTACCTTACAAATTGACGAACACGTGGTAATCCTGTTAACATACAATAAAAATAAATTAAATGTTCATGTAAAAGAACACCATTCATTAAATCTCCTTTACTGTATAAGAATTTTGTAACTTTTTATTTTAAGGATTTTCACCTATTTTATATGTATCGCCTTTTCTTTGTCGTCTCATTACGAATATCAACTATTTAATTGTGGGACACCTGTATTGCGGTTTCTAGTTCAGTCTTCAAAAGGTAACACCTTTCCTTTTTAATTTGCTAGTCGCAAATCAGAACAGGTGAAACTCTGACATAATTTTATTTCAAATTTAAAGAAATAGAACCTCGAATGAAAGTATCCTAAGAAGTTGATCATTTAGTTGAAACAGTTTTGAATTGTTTTCTCTTTTTTTCCAAATATATTTATGAGAATTGAACAAAAAATGAAGATCCTCAGTATTTTATATTTATCTATCTTTTTGATAAATTAAATTGTTCATTTGTAATTTCACGTAAATGAAAACAACCATTATCTAAAATAAAATAGAATATGTTCACTTATAACAGTCATATTAAGAGCATCATATGTATGACTATCTTAGGAAGCTTTGATTTACATTCTATGACATATCATATGATAGTCATAGGATGGTCATAAAATTTGTGTCAAGATATATCTTATGACATATCTTATGATACTTTCGAAAACCAGGTTTCACTGGGGCCCGGGCCGTGTCAACGAAGCTGTCTTAGGACTAGGACGTGTCTGAGGATGAGGACGTTTTAGTCCTACAACAGGTTAACGAAAGTCTCCTAGCTACGATATTAAGATAAAATTAGTCCCAAAGTTATGATATATACATAGGTGTCTTAGGATGGTTTTAGGATAGTCCTAAAAGTAACGATGTCCTAAGACGAAATAAAAACAATAAATATGGCCTTCAGTCAGTATTTGAAGAATTTATCTTTGTGTAGATATTATATCCAATGCCTTCTCCTTGATATTATTTGTCGCCACATTTGATAGCTTGCTGAATAAAATTCCTTATGCTTATTTACTTCGGCAAGGACTACATATCTAGTCCAAAAACGTATTATCGAAGCAGATGAGTTTTGCGCAAAGGACGCATTTTATGCAAACGAATTTCTTTCGTGTGATTATGCTTATGCAATGAAAATTCATTCGTTCAACGAAATTGCTCATAATGTTGTTTTTTTATATATATATTTAATATACACAAAAATGCTTTAACAAAAAATAATTTCAAATAAATACGATTTATATTAAGAAATGCACCCAATTCAATCGATGAATTAACTGTAGGATAGATCAGAGCAGTGAAAAGATCATAGACAAATCAATTCATAAATAAATTTAAAAAACATATATATTAATGTAGTCTCAGTTCCAACTATTTTTTCACACGTAAAATGAATTTTCAAAAAGTTTAACCTAAAACAATTCATGTATTGCTCGTTGCTGAACGTCCAGCGTCAAATATTTCACGCATTTTCAGAACGAGATCTGCAAGTTGATAGATTGTGAACCAACCAAAGGGAAAAACAGGCATTCATTTTTTTTTTAAATGCTTGAAATATTTTAATCTTAAAAATTTGAAATGCACGGATCATTATAAATTTTCCATCCAAATTTGTCATTTTGTATAAATGTCTTTTTCCAGAATTAGGCACCATAAAAAGGCCATTTCTATGACCCTAAAAGTTAAATGTTTGCAGCCTAACATGAAACGAGACAAAAACAAAATAAATACGGGAAAACCAAAACAAATCACTGCTTGGATGATTTTTTAATGGTTAAATGTCCATCATATCCAATCAAAGACGAAACTGAACAGAGAGGTGTGAATTAGACACATTCGGTGAAATGGTCAATTGTCCACTTTGCAATGACCACTGGTCTGAGAAACCTAATTATGTCAAGCCACGCCTTATTAAAATCGTGCGAATTTTGTTGACATACTTTAATGCAGTATAACTATCGCTACAAACAAGACGAAACATTTGCAAGGAGTAAACTGGTCATTTTAAAAGTTTTATTTAGGTGACATTTGTAAAAAATTAAATAAAAAAATGAGTGATTCAGATGAAAGCAGTAATACCTATATTGACATAATCGGAGAAGGAATGAGCAGAAAGAAAGACAGACAGGACGACAAAAATGTTCCAGAACGGAGGAGGAAATCTAGTTATACATTGAAAGGTTTGAGTTCTGATGAAATTCAAGATCTGCGTGCAAAAATAAATAGAAGAGAAAGAAAACGAATGCATGATTTGAATTCGGCCTTGGAAAGTTTACGAGAGGTGATGCCATATGCCAAAGGACCATCAGTACGAAAACTTTCTAAAATAGCAACACTTTCATTAGCAAGGAACTATATTCAGATGTTGAATAAATCAGTTGAAGAAATGAAACAATTATTGGATGAAATTTACAGAACAAGTGCCGCCACACACAGACTTCATGGTGGCACATTGCCACCTTATGGCCATAGCTATCACCAACTGAATCGACAATTTACCACGATTCCTTCTGTCCAGCAGGAAACTGCCCAGTTGATTTCGCCAATAAGAAATGCAGCGACATCCGGTTGTTCAGTTGCTTTTTGTCCGTGCAAACTAACGACTCAAAACCAAGGATGTGTCACTAACATTTTGAAAGATTCCCCTGCACGTGCAAATTTGTATGACGCACGAAATATGAATTTGGATTTGCACAATTATTTTCATTACCATGGCCATAATCCAACGGTTAAAAAATCCGAGAGCATGTTTGTGGGAACTAGAACTGGATTATGAACTTATATTACTTTTTATTACTCTGTAAGCTACGTATGTATATATTTCAGTGAATTAAATATTCATAACACATTCGAACAAGGCTTTTAATTATTATTCTTAATAATATTAAAGTTAAGAATGTATATTTGGCATTACTTTATTTGAAATCGAGTTTTCAGAGAGGAACTTTTTAGTGTTGAACTTTTAAAAGCGAGATGATTTTTTTTTGCAGAAGTGTTACTCATTTATATGTATAAATAAATGGATTCTAAATTACTGAAATATAGATGATTTAAAATTTACGGAGTACGGACTTGGTAGGAAAGAATTCAATCTAAAATAAGTGTATAAAGATGAAAAAAAATCTAAAATAAGTGTCTCAGTTAAAGGAAGGTTTATATTTTCTCTGGAGCATTCTTTTGATCTGACTTACAGATAGATATCTATGTTCCCTCTTTAAACATTTGAAACATTCTCGATCGCATTCAGAAGTTTGTTTTGGGTCTCATGCGTATTTTGATGCTTCGAAACGATGTTATGCTCTTCTTTTATAGAAACGAAATAAAAAAGATGTATGGTATAATTGTCAATGAGATATTCACATGGATGTCCTAACTCAGAAGCCTGCTCAGTGGTTGTCTTACGTGGTATTTTAATTTTGTTTTATATATTGTTATTTGGAGAATATGGTGTGTCTGACATATCTGACTCATATCTTTGATAGTTTCTGTTTAAAGCTTTCTATCATTTTAGACTAGGGACGATTTAGAACTTGACATAC
This sequence comes from Mytilus coruscus, assembly GCA_017311375.1. Taxonomy (NCBI): domain Eukaryota; kingdom Metazoa; phylum Mollusca; class Bivalvia; order Mytilida; family Mytilidae; genus Mytilus; species Mytilus coruscus. Next base: position 57,822,566 of record CM029603.1, on the reverse strand, counting down.
TGTATACTTACCTTATAATGGTTAAAGCCTATCGATGTATGTCTCTTGGTTATTTGTGTCGTTTGAATGCTGTTTCGTGGACGTATACCCTTCATTTCCTTTCACTCATTTTTGCTAAAGACCATACGGTTTTTGAATTAGTTTATATCTTCACAAAAGCATAAAATATTTTGAACATGTTTCACTTGTAACACCAAATCTATTTTTGGAAAAAAGCCAATTGAGTTTTAAAATAGTGAAGTGAATTTTATGTGTGATTTTAAATTTTGACTGTGGTATGTAATATCTTAAATATATATCCGAAAAAGCAAAAATATATAAAGGCAGTTATAATAGCAAAAGTGTAACAGTTCATTTATTTTTCTACAATAATTAATTTCCATACAAGTCACGATATATATCACCCCGACACACACTGATTTTCAAAAAACATCAAATCTGTTAAAAGAAAAAAGTGGATTTTGTGTTTAAATATTGTAACAGAAATACTGTTAAAAAATTATCAAAAATTACATATAACATATAAAAAACAAATGAAATCTACACCTGTCAAAACGATTCTGCATTTTTATAAGAAAGAAAGAATAGAACAATTTAGTGACTTTTAAATCTTCATTTTATGCTAACATTTATTTTTATAATGTTGTTGATTACCAGTCTGAGAATTAATCTTTTATTGAAAATCTACAATTATATATACTACAAAACAAGGCTGAACAGAGAAAAAATAAGTTGTGCTCTGTAAGGCAAAAACGGTTTTCCCGTATAAAACGCACTGATTTTACCGAAATGCTTATCCTGAATAATCCAGTTGTTAGATTCTTCAATGACTCCTCGAAAGACAGAATGAATTAAGAGATGGTAGCGTCTTGAAATATTCCGGCTACGAAGTGTTAAGAACTGACGAGATATTTCATATTTCATGTGATTTTAGTAACACACGTACAAGAATATGTAGACAGTATCTCCGCACTATTGATAGTTTGGAATATTATATGGACACCGGTCTATTGTTTAAGAGTTTATGTTGCCCTCTTTATTTATTTTTGTTAATTTTTGTCATTGGGTTGCTGTTGTATTTACGTTTTTCCACCTCCCCTATTTTTCAAATGTTTGAAAATTTATATTCTGCAATCATTATACATAGTTCTTCTGCATGAGTGTGAATATTTCTCCTTTTTCTTCTACTCTCTGTGATACATGAATGAATAATAGAAATTATAAAAATAATACATTGGCATGACACAAAAAAAAAACCACAACAACCACCAACACTCCTCTTCTCCGAAAGACAAACAACAACGACCAACACATGGTTCATATAACCTGAATTGATACAGGAAAACAAAAAGCATTGTAGAAGAAGACGCCGCTAATTGCTGTCTTTTTCGATTAGTTTATGATTCAAAATATTTGCACAATACCTATTGAAAACTTAATTTCGGACGAAATATAACTTTTACAAACAACATATCAAAAGATTTACCAATAGACAAAATGACAGAATTTCTAGTCCAGTAGACAATATACGAGTATTAAATATACACGAACACACAATGCAACAACCAAAGGACAAAAGACACCCCAAAAAAACAAAAACAACTAGAGAGCATCAAAAAGTCCCCATAGATCAGTTGTCCACACTAAATCTCTAAATCGTGCAGACAACAAAAGTTGTTAATAAAATTTAACAGAAGCTTAAAAAAAAAAACAAAAAAAAAAACAAAAAACAAAAAATAAGCGTAAGCAGGTCACAAAGTGATAATGGTTAAAGAAAAAAAATATTGTTAGTAAAACGTTGTAAAAAATCAATGTTTTACACACAAATCATTAGTATACATGTATATTGTTTTATCAACTAGCCATCAGACATGACGACTATAAAACTATTCTTAATATATATAAATAATACGAATTTTCACATTTTTGTCATCAGGTGCGCTTGTTGTCAAATGTTGGTAAGGCAAAGAAAACATAAAATGCAAGCAAAACAATCAAAGCACTAAACAAGGACGACATATTGCCTTGTTTGGTCACGAAAGAACGGGAAATCTAGTAAAATCTACAATATTCAGAAAGATATGGTCTTATCCGCCCTCAAGAACCCCTACCCTCCCCCAGTACATTTCATTAAAAATTCATGCAATTTGTGAACGATGAATATTCCATCACTAGGAGAACTACAAACTAAATCGGGTACAAATGTACACTACCATGTGAAGTTTCTATAATCATGATAATAGTGGTTTGGATTTTTAAAAGAAATTCATCGTAGATGCAATTCTTTGACCATAGATAAATTGTGATACAAACATGATAGACAAAGATATGCTAAAGATGAATCATTGTAAATAAATTAAAAGATAGCAGTATTGTAGTTTAAGATTTGTAGGCATCAATTTGCGATTTAATGGTCACAAATTCAGTTTACTGGCGTGTACAATTTCAGACCACGATTCATGGAACTGATATGCTTTAAATTAAGGTAACACGCATTGTGTCATTGACCGATTTCTTTTATTATGCGTTCATAAAATCTTGTTCAGTAATGTTGTTCTATATAACTGCATGATATATAAGTTAAACGAGATATATTTGTACGTCAATGAGACAGCAACTCAACAACACAACAAAGCAGCATCTATAGGTCATCATGTATACGGTCTTCTTCGACATACAAATGTGTATACAATATATGAAGCCATAAATCGCCAGCAGTCTAAAAGTTGTTATTCAATAAATATGGAAGACACTATCAAAGATCTGTCATTTGAGAAGATGTGATACTGTGAATTTTAGTGTAGATTAAAAGACTCTTAAGACAATTCTCAGTTGGTGAATACATTCAGGGGAAATTGTCCCCCCACTTCTTTTCACAAATATTAAAAAAAAAAAAAAAAGTATAATAACATAAACGGTATCACTGTTTCTGCACCAGATGCACATTTCGACAATTAATGTCTCTTCAGTAATACTCGAGGCCAAAATATACGAGAATACATTAGTCTTACGAAATTGCGCAACCGAATTGATTAAAGCTTAAGTTGCAATCCTTCATGCAGTTAATTGATCTGAAACTGGTATATCTATTCTGTTTATAGTTCGATCTTTTGTGATGGGCTCCTATTTACATACCTAATTACTAATTAAGACTTTTAGATGAGAACCGAAATAAAAGAGCTGTTCCTTTGCCATCGTTTTTTCCTCTTAATTAGCGTGTCTTGATTTGTTTGTCACGAATTGATATACAATATCCTTTTCTATCAAATAAAATTCCATTCATTTAGCTTCAAAGCAAATTAAATTTTGCAAAAGGTTTTTCCAAAACATGTACCATGTGGACTGAAATCTGCATCTTATCTTTTTAATGCTATACAAAAAGTCCATATCCAGGAACCAGTGCTACATATGTTAATTTTTGAGAAAAAAATTTTCTTATTCATCGTGGTTCAAAATTTGGATTCAAACACCATGAGTTAAACGTAAAGTAAAATTACAAACACACAACATGTGGACGTTCTAAAATCACAGTTTATCACGTCTGTTAAAGCGTCGACGTCATGCTGACAAAATTAGCATGTTCATGTTCAGAAGGTGTCGTAATGGCGCTATAAGTGATTTAAATACCAGCTTCAACCTTTTAAATACTGAAAACATCAATTATTAGACTAATTTCTCCATTAAGCACCGTTGTTGCATTTGAGCAATATTTTCATCCTGATAAAAACATGAAACTATCTGATGACATGTTTGTGATATGAGAATATTTGAAAAATTACACGTGTCAGTAGTCCATATGTCAAATATTTGACCGAAATTTATAAAAATTAATTATACTGAAAATGTTAAAATTGTTGTTTTTTTTTAACTATAAATGATTTGAAATGTACGGAAACCATAAAGAGACACATAAAAAAGTAAAATTAATCCGTTATCTCGAAATGAATATCTATGAATACTGTTTCATTCTAACATGTCGACTATGTGAGAAGTCATATATGTTGCAAGAAAATTAAATGTACTTATTTTCATGTTGTTCAAGAAATTTGGTGACTATAACATGCAGTATCGACCACATTCAAATCATATAAAAGATTATCAAATGCTTTATTCTGTATTTTTATATTTTTTTCATTTTAATTATCCTTTATCTTTAGAGTTTTATTAACCACATCTTCTTATTTTAAGGGTGTTCGCTCTGTTTAAAAATAACAAGCTTTTTAAAAGACTGCTATAAATTGAAAGTATATAAATAAAGGAACTTAAAAAGCAGAAAAAAATGACAGGTCGACCGGTGTACTTGTTTTTGAAATATAATGAATAGAAAATTTGTCTGAAAATGATTCTCTCTATAGATTTTTCATACATTTAACATTGGCACCTTTTTTCTTTCGAAAACTATGAAAAATAACAAGGATTTTATAAGATTTTCAAAAATGGCCTTTAAACTTTATGATATAAATTTATATATAAAATTATAAAAAGAAAAATAGGGGCTATAGTTGTTAAAACTTTTATTAGCACAACATGGATAAAACTAGAGGATTCCAAATATCTGACAAAAAGTGAAAAACAAGAGTAGCGAATATCCTTAATATTAATTTACAGTTGCATTCATTTTACCTACCGATCACGGAATTCCGCTATATTTTCGTGGTACATGAACATGATATTACGCAAGCAAGGATGGTCTAGAGATCGTCGACCGGGTTTGGGAGAAAGCTTCAGTAGAACTGGAATTTCTTACTTTTCCGATATTGAGGCATTTAGGGTAAGAAGAAAGACTGGTCGACTTGAAGACCCATAATACTGTGTCAGGATGGAGTAAAACGCTGTAAGCTTATTACATACAGATACAACGTTGGAAATACGATTCGGCGTGTTCAGCGTGTTGTTAAGTACAAATCTAGAGGGATATCATATCTCGTCCTATGCATGTAGGATCGAAAGATTACCAATTCACGTTAAATGTTTCATTGGTGAGGGGTGACACGCTTTTGGTATGTGGGAAAATTGGGGATAAAAACGTGGACATATTGGATATAGGGAATAGGAAGTGGGGATGTGGAATATAGGAGATAAAAAAGTGGGAAGTAACTTAAATGGACAAAAAAGAGCGGGATTTGTGTCACCGTAACAATTTATCAGAAGAGTACAGCTATTATGCTAGTACTATACTATAGGTTGTGTGTACTATATTTACTATCATTGACACATTCGTTCGTTCGTTCGTTCGTTCGTTCGTTCGTTCGTTCGTTCGTTCGTTCGTTCGTTCGTTCGTTCGTTCGTTCGTTCGTTCGTTCGTTCGTTCGTTCGTTCGTTCGTTCGTTCGTTCGTTCGTTCGTTCGTTCGTTCGTTCGTTCGTTCGTTCGTTCGTTCGTTCGTTCGTTCGTTCGTTCGTTCGTTCGTTCGTTCGTTCGTTCGTTCGTTCGTTCGTTCGTTCGTTCGTTCGTTCGTTCGTTCGTTCGTTCGTTCCTTCCTTCCTTCCTTCATTCATTCATTGAGGGACAGTTAGAAAAAGACGTTAGTCTATATGCTACTCTGCACCAATTAATAATGCATGCAACCTCGCCACATTTTCTGGTACTATATATACGGTGTACTCGTATCTAATGCGAGTTTCACACTTTAGCACGCACGTAAAAGAGCTATGGGATATATAACTTTTACCCTATTTTCAGGTAAGCACATTTAATTTTGTAGGCCTTACAATGCATGTTGTTTTCTATCAAATTCACAGTTCATATACCAAGGAAACTTCAAGTTAACATTTGAATTAAATGTTTATTATTATGTATTTTCAGTGTGAATAAAAGTTGGTTTGCAACATATATATCGTCACTATACCAACGCCCTATTAAATACAACCCAAGTGGCCATTATCTCTGTGACATTTGGGAAATGAGCACCCGTCCCCCGTGTCATCCCCTCATTCATTGATCATTCCATCTATCCATCATATTAATGCCCAAACTCAAGACGTAAGTCCCATGTTGTCCTTCTGCGTTATTAGTAGTTTTAGGATTGGCCGGTCGTTCAAGTTGTTACATGTAAACATTTAACTATGTTTTTTTTTTAGATTTCCTGACTTTGCTTCAGATTTAAGAACTACGATGTCTTCATGTGTATGTATATAAAAATAAGGGGATGTGGTATGATTGCCAATAAGACAAGTATAAGTATCCACCAAAGTTAAAATGAAGTGGATGTAAGCAATTATAGGCAACCGTACGGTTTTCAACAATGAGAAAAACCCATACTGTATAGTCAGTTCTTGGTTAACTTGTCACAATGAAAATGAACTATTGCATAATGTGGTAAAAAATCTATTGTACAAATATGTACAGGACCATACTGATCCCCATGGCATAGCATGAATCAAGTCAGTTAAACGATGAAAAATGAATATTACCAGTGCATTTAAAATTTCCAAACGATAAATGCAATTGTTCAACTTTACGTTGCTGTATCGGATACAAAGTATTTAAAAACTATTCAATTAAAAGGCTGATGATTACTTTTTGAAATTTAATATGTAACTACATTTAACAAGTCAATACTACATGTATTAGAAGATAAACAGAATTTTATAAAGTTTAAGGATATAGTCACTATAAATTCAAGAATTCACTATAGGCCAAACTGCAGAAGTTTAAACTTGAAAACCTGCTGACCGTATAAATTATTGAAACAATTCCAAAGAAAGAACAGAGATTCGATAATACGTTTTTGTAAACAGAAGAGGCAGCACGGAAACACTCCAAACATAAATACAGAAGGGATGGATTGGATTGTTATTTCCTACTTCACTACAAAGTTAAACATTTTGCCATCAGCTATTACGGCCAATTAAAATGTTTAGCTATTAGTGTGACTCTTGACTACAACACAAACAAACGTCTGTCCAAACTCTCGGATGTCCTATTCAACATCACACCGACAGAGTTGTTACTGCCTGTTTTACTGATTATTTGTTGGATAACATATGGTATCCAGCCTAGAAGAAATAAACTTAAATAATGAACTTTAACGAATTTTAAATGCGCACAGACGACCTTGATTTCATAGCATCAACGTTTTATTGTACGTGTTTTTTTTCCAACCTATTCGAAGTTTTTTGATTATTTTTAAATATATCATATATATATTATATAGAACTGTATTAATTAGAGTTTTTCATGAAAATATTTGAAGATACATGTATTGTAATTATTAATATATGTGATTATTTGACTAGCACGATGCGTCGATTTAATATTACAAACATACAGTTTTCCTTAAGTATACAAACAAGAAGATGTGGTATGATTGCCAATGAGGCAAGTATCCACCAGAGTTCAAATGACGAAGATATCAGCAATTATAGGTCACCGTACGGCCTTCAACATAAGTCATTGCGAAAAACACCGCATAGTCATCTATAAAAGGCTCCGATATGAAAAATGGGAAACAATTCAAACGAGAAAAAAAAAAAAAAAAAAAAAAACGGCGTAATATATAACAATACTGTACCAATTTACGAAAAACAAATATAACAGACATTACTTGACTAATGCTATCAACACTGTGTAGTTCAAATCATTAATCTGGACAAACAGTTTGCATACAGAATAAAATACAATGTTTCACCTTATATTATTTTAAACATCAAATCTTCTTAGTAATAATAAAATGCTAAACTTTTATTTAAGAGTATAGTGTAGATGATTAGTAAAGCTTTCGGCCATTTTGTTGTTGTTGACAAAATATGTTCTTTAACCGTCCACATGCGTAATTCATCCGTGTGTGCATGTTACAAGCATGTACATGTATCAGCCTAAAACGATAGGCTTCCCCATCACCCATTTGTCCTAATTTAAAAAAACACAGATATTAGCCCCTTTCTTTAATTTTCTTTTCTGTATTTTTTGCTACTTATTCTATGAGGGAAATTTTGAAGCGATTATGGGCGAATTCAAAACATAAAAGACATACACTCATTTTATAGTACTTGATAAAAAGGACAAATAGGGAGTAAACGGAATCTTTATTTTATCAGATAAATGTTCAAATATAGAATATAAAGAATGAAATAAGAAAGCGTCATGGCGAATGAGACATTTAAATTTAGTTTTGAAATCCTATTTTACGCCCGATATCACCACAAGGATGTGCAACATGGCCATGACTGTGTCATACGCCTTAATTAATGTATTAAAATCCCGTGGAAATAAAACGTTTAATTAGGGCTTGTAATCCTTTTCTGTTTGATTGAACAAATTAGGGTACTACAAAATTTTTCAGAATTTCCCTTAGAGATGGTACGAATGAATATCTTGTCTGTCGCCTTATCATATCATTAGAATTTTATGTGCTTTCTAATCAAATTAAATTGAATTTCATGCATTCTTTGGAATGAAACAGAAAGTATTTGATACAGATTCGTTTACTTGAAAGTGAAAATTACACTTACAAGTATAATACCCAAATTGCACATATTTTGACAGTTTTTTCACCTCCGTTTATTGAAAAAAAAACCATACAAAACTTTCCATTCTGTGGTCATTGTGTTGATGTTTCCTTATTCAATATATATATAGTTCCAAAAATTTAATTTTGAATTCGTACTGAATCATTGAAAAACGGGTTTGGACCGACCTCTACCTGGGAACAGTATATCTATATATATGTTCCTGCCTCTACACAACCCAAGATTCTGTAACGATTAGAATCTAAATTGCATACATGCTTAACTTCACAGCCGTAACAATCAAATAACTGATGTTTTGTTTAACTTCTACACATTTTGAGAACAATTGCCATAAGATCATGTTTACTGTGCATTTTGTAAGAAGTGAAACCCTATGATCTATTATACATGCTCATTTCTAAAAATTTTCTTGTTGTGAACGAGGCATGCGTCTTTTCCGTAAATTTTAATTTTTTCACTGAAAACTTCGTCTATTGATATATAATGTGACCGTTTTGTATAGATTTAAGTAAATTTAGCTATGCTGAAAGTCTGGCATAATTGCAAGTTACACAAAGAACCCAAAACTCCAAAAATAATTTATTCTCCAAGAAAAAGCTATAAGATTTCCTCTGCATTTTTTTTGGTCAAATTGTTCATATTGGGTAATGGGTGCAAGTTGGGTACTGTGACGTTACATTATGAAATAAAATTAAAGATTCGATTTTTACAAAAATTATAAATTATATATTCAATAAATAACTATTGAAAAATATATTAGTTGGATAGGAATGTTAGAAACTTTGCAGCACCGTATGTAATAGAAAAACAAAGGATATGGGGTATCCATCCATGATGTATCTCGTCCGTTGAGTAATGGTGTTATCTTATGATTTTGATGGTATCTTGCTTTTAATTTCCACTTCATCTGTAAAATCATGGATAATTCTCTCTCGGTACAGGTTTTGCATGTTTTTTTTTTTTAAATTCATTTCGTAATATATAATATGTCAAATATTTTATCTTTGCTTCGAAAACTGTTTTCACACACCGGAAATCCTTTTATATTGGACAAAGCCGTTATTATAGTATCACATTTTTAGCAATCCCATTTAATAAGGCAAGAAGCAATAACTAGGCGATGTCAAAATATTTTAAGATTTTGCAGATTACTTAGACTTGTTACACTTTAATTGAAAAAAAAAAAAACAACGTTTACTGGTTTTATTTGCTAACATACTTGGAGGAAATTCTTTGAATATGTGCTTGTTTGTAAAGAATGCACAGTCCTATAATTAGTCGAAAACGCTGTAAGAATTGATATGGAAACCCTCTTCCTTCCACATCCAAAACATAAAAAAACATTATATTGACTTATAAATCGATCACTATGTTTTGCCATACAAAGTCAAGTTTTAATTACATAGATATTCATCTAGCTGAAACAATATTTCAAAAGTCGAAATAAGCTAGTGTTAACGTTTTTAAGTTAACGGTAAAACTATAATTATAGTAATTAATTCGTATATTTGTAAAACCCCAAGGATGAATTCGATGAATTTATGATTATTTCATATTAAGCAAAGGGAACTTTTTTTCTAGAAAAAACCTGGTCTACATCTGTCGATTGACCTTGAAGAAATGACAACAAAACAATTGTAAGAAGGTGTTTTACCGGTTTTCGTGCATTATATATAAATAGTGCATATTTCAAAAGATTGGTTTAATAATCGGTAGACAGATGATTTTGAAGGAAAAATAATGACACAAAATGAAACAGAATAGAATAAAATAGAAATGGTGATAGAAAATATAAACCAGTTCCTAGTTTAATTAGTTTTGTAAATCAAATAGGTAAGGCCAATTTCCCCTGAATTTCTGTCGGAACAGTTTTTCAATCTTTACTTAAATTCACAGTATGACAGCTCCATGTGTATAATTTTAGATTCTAACAAAATAATCGCTTATATTTAAGCAGATGCATAACTATAGACAAAACCGCAATATTTGACAGATTTTGGCAAAATTTGAGTATTTTGAAAAATAAATGTATAAGAAGACCTTCTTGACCAAAACTAGATTTCGATCCTGTGAGTGAAATACATTTAGGGGAAATTGGCCCTTAGGCTATCTCTTTGTTTGATGCGTAAAGAGTGGTTGTAGAGGATGGCAGCCATGAATCGATGTTTATCACCTCCTAGCTACATATTTATAGAAGTAATCGCTAAGGGACGACATCAAAAGTTCAATGTAGGATAAAAAACTTAATTCACATAGTTTTTTTCATTGTACCCCCACCCCCTCTTAACTTAATTTGAGAAAAATTGATTGACCAATATGGATATATGTAAAATCGATTTTGGATAAACAAAACTTGCAGCAATTTTAACCCCCACCCCCAAACTATTTGATTTAAGTTTTTTATCCTACATTGATCTTTTGATGTCGTCCCTAAGATGACTCAGTCTGGATTCTTAAAATATTAGCCTGGCATCCCGGCCCGATCTAGCTGCGCGTCTCAACGGCCAGGTGGGGAACAAATACCACGTGATCGATTCAGTGCCAGTTGACTCTGAATCTAAAGTGAGGCTGAATAAATATATGCATACATTTTGATGTTTGATATAAACCAGCGATTTCAAAGCAATGTTTAAGAAACATTGCATCTGATTCAATAAAGTTTGCTCTCAGGTTGACCAGTCCCCATTGTCAGTAATTTAATAAAATAAATATAAATTAAACAGTATAAATAACTACTAGTACTGTACGTGTAATCAAAAGCAATTTAATATACTTTCAGGAAGGATTATATGGGATAAGAGTCAACGAAACAACTCTTTAATAATTAAAAAAAAAAAAAAAACAAACTTAATAAATATTGTAATTGTCTAATGTAATTATAAATGAAAATAGATGTACATGTATCTTTGCACCTGCACACATCATTTGAAATGTTAAACGTATTAACCCAAAAAAAATATAACGTCAATTTTTGTTGTCCTTTACTTTTTATGGTTTTTCTTATGTGTTACCATCTTTTCGGCCCTTTTAGATACATGTGTACATGTAAATCAAGTCGTAAAATTGAAATCCAATTCACACCTTGGCAATGTGAAATCTTCAAGTTTTAACTTTCTCACCAGGTGATTGCTGATAAGAATTAACCCTTTTCTGCTTACTAATTATAGTAGGGTGCCCAGTCAACGAATTTTATCGATTTGGGTTAACGGAATAACACACGGCTGTATTTGATATCATTGGAAAGAGGAGAACAATCCTCATCGAAATATAGATGTCGTCGTTGTCTACAGTGGTCACGATTTTCTTAAATTTGGGTCAAAGGTCAAAGCTAAAATTTCAAGGAAAACACAGAGTCATGTTTAGACAGCTGCCGCCCCTACATATATGCGTTTTTAGCAAAATAAATTCGAATAATTCAAAGGATTATAACTATAGTTTCTATATTTAGGACTAATTTGATATTTATGTTGCTAAATATGGTTCAAGAATGACATTTGTACTTATAGGGTGCACATTTTCAATATTCATTCAGCTGTTAAACAACAGTGACCTTGACCTATTAAAATTTCCAAATTCGGAATTTTTTCATAAGATTCAATACAAGTGATCTCTTGAGATGTTTTTTAGATATTAACATGTATAAGTTGTCCTTCCAAAATGTAATTTTTCCGACTTTTGATAGAAGGCGTTCGTAATGATTTTATGGAAAAATATCCAGTTTTCTTTTGGTGAGTGTGGAAGCACATAAAATTGTACTTAGTTCCAAAACTGGTGTAATATTAACGTATAATGAATTGAATTAGCAGGTCTGAGTATATCTATGCTTTATAGAAATAAGAAAGACTGCAAACGGTGAAAAAGGGGGAGGATTGTCCGTCAAAGTTATGAAAACAAAGTGACAATTACAAACAGGTTAATCAATCTATATCAATCTTACAAACTTATATGCCGTATTGAGCATAAATTGGCCTACAAATGACATGAAGTTAAAGATTATCTACAAAAAGAGGGTTGTATAACAACATCAATCTAATTAAAATATAGATCTCTGATTTCGTTATCCTCATATGAGTTTATGTATACGAACACGCGAGTTAATATAGTTCAGAATTTTAATCAGATTGAAACAACATAGAAAAATTGCCTAAGCTAGCAGTAGCTATTACGTTTCATTGTCGACTGTTAAGTTGAAAGCCCACCGACCAGGTTTAGATTAGACAGCTAATTTCAGTTGTTTTTTTTAAATCGCATTCGAAGCAAGTTGCAGAATGCGAGGCATACAGCATACAATCTGAGGGTGGAGGCGGCAACACCGTAAACTATTTGTATATCTTTATATTTCAGAGGGTACAGGAATGGGATGAACCATACTTTGTATATAGATCCTTTGTGTTACGAAATTCCCGTCTGTCATATAATTATTTTCCTTGACCTCATTTTCATGGTTTAGTGACTGCTAAAAAATTGTTTTTTTTTTCGTCATGTCCCTTTGGTATCCTTCGCATCTCTTTTATTATGAGTTCTAGGATAACAATATTTGGTTACTAATATATGGTATCCTTGCAAGGTCAACATGTTGGTCATACATGGTTCACTTGGCCTCGACCTCATTTCATGGATCAGTGAACAAGGTTAAGTTTTTGTGGTCAAGTCCTTATCTCAGATACTGTACGTACATGAAGTAGTGGGTAAAATATATTTGGTGTATAGAATGGTAGCAAAGTGTACATGTTTTTGTGACCGAGTTCATCTGTCTTTACCTCATTTGCATGGAACATTGATAATGTTAATTTTATGTAATACTTATATAATATAAAAATAAAGAGATGTGGAAGTAAGCAGTTATAGGCAACCGTACAGCCTTCAATAATGAGAAAAACCCATACCGTATGGTCGGCTATAAAAGACCCGGATATATAGGCCTCAGACTATAAATTGATAACGTCCTTTCATTAGCTTTCAGTAAGGGACCGACCATTTGATTTCGAAAGGAGGGAGGGGAGGAGGATTTTGAAAATCAATAACTTGACCTGGTATGAACTGAAAATCAGTGACTTTGCACAAGACCGGATGAAAATGAATACTCTGCAACATGAAATGCAGGATATTTAAGGATATAATTGTGTAAAAAAGTGAAAATATAATTTTCGCGCAGCAAAGCCGCGGAAAAATAAGAATGCCTTGTAACAGATAAAACAAAATGGTCAATCCGAAAAAAAGTTTCCTGCTGCCAACTTGGCACATATAGGTCATGGGCTTCAGTGGTTTGCTCGAACAAACCTATTGCCAATTCAGCTTTGAAATTATTGCAGTTGTTTTTGCTGGTGTATAATTTATAGCAGGAACGGTGATACATTTTTGTTGTCTTTCACACCAAGGGGGTTTAGGTCCAAAACATCACGCAAGACCATAACATAGCCATATTCCGGATGTGTTACGAACCGACCGATTTGATTCTTATACTACAATTGTAACAAAAATTTCTTTTCAATAAATAGTTGAAAGTATTAAAAAACAGACAAAAACATATTCCTCTGAAGAAAATAATAATTTACAAAGTTATCTGGCTATTCAAAACAAATAAATCAACCACACAACAAGCAAAAATAAGAAATGTAATGAGTGACCACTGTCCTTGTTAATGACCTAATAGTGTAAGCAACAAAATGATTGATGTCACGGGATAATCCGTGTTTAACCTATGCCAAAATGTTGACTTAATTTGTGTTTTTAATTGCTAATTTCTTCAAAACTACTTTTATTTCACACATGAAATTTGACACACACATTCCCCGTTTCTTATTGCTTTAATCAGAGTAAAAATTATTGTGATGATATACGTAATGCTTTTGCCTTCGATGAAAATTTGGTAAATTTAGGGTAAAATATTAGTCTGACTAAAATGCTGAAATAATTATACTAAAATCACTTAAATACATATAATTTTATTTTTCATGTTAAAGATTTCCCGTACAATACGGTATCTGGGGTACTCTGTAAAACACGAAATTTAGAAAATCGTGACCATGGGAACTTACGACGACAATCATGATTGTAAAATATAATGATTTTCCTATAACTTGCAAACAAAAATAGCCGTGTGTTATCCGTTAACTTAAACTCGTTAACTAGAGGACTTTTTGGACACTGGGCACCCTACTATTATAATCAGACTGATAATAAGATATGGTAACACTGTACATCAATTTATAAAGAAAAATAAATACAGTATCATTTTCACTAATTGATGTTAAATAATATACTAAATGATGTCAAACAAAAATTGGATACAGATGTAAAACAAACTAAAAAGACTCATATTTTAGCTAAAATAATCATAATAACTAAGTTTTGATGTTGTTATATTTAGCTTTCCCAGTGTGCATTGCGCGACAAAATTAGGAATAACCAATTATTGACAGGCAGCATATTGATATACGCCTGGCTATACTGACAAGATTAGCCAAGACCCCAGGCTATTTAAATATGTGATAGTATTCATAACCTCAGATTCTGGTCTTGCATATGTCACGAGTAAATGTTTTCATCAAAAATTTGTTTTATGTTTGCATTACAACCCAAAAATGAATAAACTTTGCCGATCTTTATCTAAGAAATTTTACAAATTGTTTGTATTGTCATTTTTAAAATATTTTCTAATGATATGAAAATAAGGAGATGTCACAGTGGTGTAATTTTCACCGAGACAAGAATCCATTAGAGACCTCAGGACTATAGGTCACCGCGCTGCCTTCAACAATGACCAAAAACCCATCGTATAGTAAGCTGTAAAAAGCCCTGGCATGACAAAATATGAAACGATTAAAAAAATAGATTAAAATTTATGATGAAATAATAATTAAACGAAAAAATATGAAAAGTCTGGATTGGGGTTTACAGAATAGAGATTAATGGGCGAAAGATATAAAGAATAGAGAAAAACGGACAAAAAATATAATAAATACAGAATAATGGGTGCTAAAATATAGGAATGGAGAAAAATGGCAAAGAAAATAAGATAATTAAAGAATACAGAAATGAAGAACCCGCATCTAGACCCTCAAATATGGTTTTTATTGTGCATTTTGAATTAAAGAAAAAAAAAAAGTATTGTCGCCTGAAACCACTTTCAAACATTCGGAAGAGTTTAACGACAACCACACAACAGGAATAAGGGAAAGATGAGGACAATTTTAGAAACAAATATTAATAAATTTGTCGTCCGTATCATTTGAAAACAACTTAACATTTCTTCTTTCAAAATAAGAATTTTTCTTAACATTATTGCAAGGTTTTGTTTTAGATTTTTAATCCTGTTATTATATTCCGTTATTAAGACGTAAACATATACCAAACTAGTAACAACTGGACATGTGATTTGAAAGTTCATTATCTATTTAATAGTCATCTCCCTTGTAACCCCTCCCCCCCAAAAAAAATCCATAGACGGAAGAATGAATGACCGTCTAATGTCTTAATGTCCAGTGGGAAATCAAATGCATATTTAGGACGAGAACATGTTTCTGTAATATGAATATGAACCCTGCTTTGTACTAGCTATATATATAGACTGACACGCTGATCCGGACTTTGACTGTGCAAGATAACAGTCCACAGGAAGACTGGTCACCCTACCAGGACACATTATTCTGACTCCGAGCCAACCAGTCTTTACTTTTTCTCCCTTATGCTGCTTGCTTAACGGAGAAGCAGCAAATGCCAATTTTAAAGGTTTTGGTTTGACCCGACAGGGTTTCGAACCCACGACCTCTCTTATTCATAGACATGTTCGATGTAATAACGAAGGCCATCATCACCCGAAGTCCATTACTAGGAATAGACAGCTGATATCCCTGATGAATCGGAACCAGAACTACGGATGATAAACAATGTCTCTGTCATTGCTAAATGTTTGTAGTAAGAAAGGAACATATGAATTACCAGTGACGAAGCAATATAGACATGAAGAAACAATGAGGATCATTGCCATTGAAGGTAAAGTAATGGTAACATCTTAAAAACTAATTCTGTAAGAAGGTGTAAATGAGAGCCAGTGTCCAAACTTAACATCCGTTTTAAACGACTCGCATATTCTGTTTTCATATGATATAGTTAAAGGTATACTGAATATACATGCAAGAAGGTTTCATCATAAGGACGTAAATAATAACCAAAAAAGGCGACTGGTTGCTAGCGGAAACTATAGAAATTAAAAGAACAGCGATTTTGTGTTGTCAATCTTAAAATCACAGTAAGCCCTTTATTAATTAACATGGAGCAGAAACTCTAGATTGCAAGTTCAAAAGGTCCTAGCATCGATTTCGGCGAAATATTTTTCTAGATGTCGATCACGTTCTACATTTGTGTATCGAATAAAACATCTGCGGGGTAAATTCAACAAATCATAAATTAAATCTAGCAAATATTATCATAAATTGCCTGACAATCTATCATGACAGTAATAAAAGTCACAACTGAGTTTATTCTTTTAAATGATGTGCTGTCCGTTTGCTGTACAGTCTCACTAGTATAACAAAATATTGATTTTAGATAGCAATATTGGTCGAAAATACCAGCATTTTTGACAAGACTACACTGAAAAGTATGTAAGGTATACCAAAAGCCGATCCAATTAATCATGGGTCAAAACAGTTTATCCTTTATTGCTTAATAAATGCTAAAAGCGTTTAATTTTTGTATAATTTTCTTTTTTGTCCCTGAAATCCCCATCCGTAAAAAGCTATTTGTAAAAAAACAAGATGTTAAATAAGTGCAATGAGACAACTACATGTATTCCCCAGAGTTCAAATGACGAAGATAAAATTCTCATGATTAGTCAAATACATTTGTATTTACATATTTTTACTTTTTGGAACCATCGCTTTGAATGCATATTCAGAATAACCGAATACTGAATATAGAAAAAAGGTTATCGCTTCAAAGGTAAATCTAAACAACTTGAATACTTATGTCTTGGTGAGAATACTTTTCTTACAATTCTGAAGGTATATATATATAACATATCTATATCTAGACTGTAAAGTTGATTGAATTTTGGTTATCGATGGAGTTGATATCTCCGAAATCGACTGTCAACAATTACCTCCCTTTCAAGTGTTTCATTATTAACGTAATCTGATAAATTCTCACTAAGGATAATTTGAAAAGTCGTTTTGATAGATAGAAATAACTGAATATTGCAGGTTCCTGACTTGGGATAGACATATAGTACTGTATATCATGTACCCTGTCGACCCAAACGGTCTTACTCCGATCGGAGTTCATTCGATTCATTCAGTTTTAGTTTGTTACCTTGATTTTCAATAAAATTAAGGATGTTTGCTCCTCTTGTTTTTGAATTTTTGCCAGATTTTCGGAATCCTCTGGTTTTATCCATGTATTGCCATTATAAAATTTTGCCCACTAACCCCTACTTTTCTTTTCATAATTTTATTACACATAGATTAAAAAGCCATATTTGAAAATCTTATAAAATCCTTGTTATTCTTTCATAGTTTTTGAAACAAAAAAGCGGCCAATGTTAAAAGTAAGAAAAAATCTAGAGAGAATCATTTCCCGCCAAATTTTCAGTGGCTTATATCTCGAGAACAAGCCAACGGACCCTTCATTTTTTTCTGCTTTTTTTGGTTCCTTTATTTATATACTATCATTTTAGAAAAGTCTTTAAAAAGCTTATTATATTGAAACAGAGTAGCAAACATCCTTAAACATGTCTGGGAACGCTCAATCAAATGAAGGGCACTTTATTACAAATTTTAATCCATAATTAAATTAAATATAACATAATGAAAGAGGGGCAAAAGATATCAAAGGGACATTCAAACTCATAAGTCGAAAATATAGTTCGTTCTTATGTTGTACTGTTATATCACTGTCCCAGGTTAGGGGAGGGTTGGGATCCCGCTAGCATGTTTAACCCCGCCACATTATGTATGTATGTGCCTGTCCCAAGTCAGGAGCCTGTAGTTCAGTGGTTGTCGTTTGTTTATGTGTTACATATTTGTTTTCGTTCATTTTTGTACATAAATAAGGCCGTTAGTTTTCTCGTTTGAATTGTTTTACATTGTCATTTCAGGGCCTTTATAGCTGACTATGCGGTATGGGCTTTGCTCATTGTTGAAGGCCGTACGGTGACCTATAGTTGTTAACTTCTATGTCATTTTGGTCTCTTGTGGACAGTTGTCTCATTGGCAATCATACCACATCTTCTTTTTTATATTGACAACGCCATGGCAAAAAAAGATAAAGACCATGTGTTTCTTACTTTAAATTAGCAAATCTCAATTGAATAATTTGTTATGAGTATGATTGCCACAGTCTATTACAATCTTTTATAATTTGAAAAAAAATAGCAATATCTATGATTGAAGAGTCAGGCTTTACTGAAATCGACAAAGATAATATCCATATTTAACAAACAATATATCTTTAAAAAAATATTTGAATGATGTAAAATTTTGACCATTTCAACAGTATATACCTGCGATAACTGCCAAATTTTATAAAAAACTGTGTTTTTTTTTAAAGTTATAAAAATTCTGAAAGTCGACTCTCTAAATTTATTCCCAAATGACAAATTAAAAGCATAGAAATTGACAGCAATACACATTAATTTACATACATTTTATGCAATTTGTTTAAGCACAAATATATTGATATTTGTATTCATGAAAGAGATTGATTGCACGCCTTACATTTCTAAAGAATCATAAGAATTTTATATTACGTTGGAGAAATATGTGATGACATAAAATTGCTATCAAATATTAATGATTTATCAATTTTGTATATATGTGTCTTTTTCAAATACAATCAATAATTTATCTATTTTCAATCAAATTTCTGTTTGATAGAAAGCAATTGCTTAGCAATGCATGCCTAACAAGTTTTAATGTACTTGCAATTTTTGATTTAGATTTGTTTTTTTAAACACGTATGTTTTTATTTTATTTTGCAATTACAAAGTATTCCGTGCAAAAAATATAATCAACGTCTTTTGTTGACGTATCAAAGAGTTTTGCTTCGATCATTCTAGGATTTGGCTTTGTTTTAGTAATGTTACAGACACCTGGCTCTTGTTTAAGACTGTACTTTGACAGTCTTTTGATAATTCATACCAATTGATATTACACAAATATTGTTTAAGATCCAACACCACTGCAATGCAATCAAATCTATATATTTTGTGTTTAGAGAAAGGAAATGATTCAATTCATAATACTGCACTTCAGTTCAATGTCTGCAATAAAATCAGTTAATTTGTAACTTATATTTCTGAATGCTGTCTCTAAGATGTATACTCCAGATCCCGTTATTCATTTAGATACGTTTTAAACAGGACCAACAAACCATCATGACTTGGTTAATCGTTACGGAGTATATGTGTCACATATGACCTTGATATGTTCCTTTTGGTGAATGCATATTCATGTCGTTTCCTCGTCTATGACGTATTCCTGAGACTTGTTTTCACGAGTAGCACTTGTGGTGAATGGGACTTCTTGCCATCCCAAATTTTAACCCGGTTTTATTGGATTTGAGATGGTAAATCTTTAGTTCTCTGTATATTATTTTATGTAGTGTTTTTTTTTTTCATTATTTTGTTTCCTTTTGGCAATAATGTTGCATATTCCTCTTAGATCTATAGCATTCTAAGAGTGTGTCAAATATTCTGTTAATAATTCAAAATGTCCACTCATACTAAAACAAAACATAGGAAGAAGAGCTTCACATCAATAATTAATCATTTTTTAAATCCCCAAAACTATGGTAATGGTACTGTAGCAGTGGGATTAACGGAAAGTAATACATTTGCGTTTTTTTTATAGTTTTTGTTGGTTTATTTTTGGTGAGAGTTCATTTCCAGGAACTGTTGTAGATATTTACAAGGTGACGGGGGTTAAGCATAGGTAGTAAAGAGGTCAAATATATATTACTGTCCTAAATCAGGAGTCTGTTGTTCAGTGGTTGTCGTTTTTTGGTGTGGTTCAGAAATGTTTCTCGTTTTTATCGTTTTTCATATAGATTAGACTGTTGGTTTTTCTGTTTGAATTGTTTTACACTAGTCTAGTCTTTTTGGGGCCCTTTATAGCTTGCTGTTCGGTTTGAGCCAATTAAAGCTCCGTATTGAAGGCCGTACTTTGACCTATAATTGATTACTTTTTACACATTGTGACTTGGATGGATAGTTGTCTCATCTTATTTATAATTAATAAAAGATTTGTTGTAATTGGTACTTCACATAATTTTGTTTAGTTTGCAATATTTTTTTAGTTTATGAATGAAAGGATAGCGGTTTAAAAAAAAAAATAATTGAAGGTAGAAAATTTCATAATGTGACTTTGTTTGCCCTTGAATTTGAAAATGAAGAAGTAATTAACATATTTAGGTTGATCATGACAATATATTTCCTTCGATAGAAATTCTTGTACTTTGCCAAAATGTAGATTTTGCCATGCTTTTTTTTCTAGCTTCAAGTTGTGCCAAATTGCTTAAATTTGCATAGAATTTTGTCAATTATACCTGCTTTAATACGATAACTGTACTTGAAATTCTGCTAGATAACATTTTTGTTCGCTATGGAAATTCCGTATATCGCCAGGTTATCGGATTTCCAATAGGGTCTAATTGTGCGCATCACTTATTTCGGACCTGTTTCTGTATTGTTACGAATCACAATGTATGTTTAAAATCAGCAATACCAATCGAAACAACATCTGATACAAAAATGATAACAACACGTAATAAGTTTCATTCGTACGAGGCGCTTTTCTGGATTTAACTGCATCAGGAACACTTGAAGCCGAATATTTGAAAGCCAAGGATGTATAAGAATTGAAACAGTTGAAGAGCTATATTACCTGAAAAGGACCTAAAATAGCCAAATTGATCTAAGGTTTACTTTGCCTGAGGGAGTTGAAACCTTAGTTTCTTTATAATTTCAAATTTATTAACGGACAATTTTAGAATGGTTTGTTAAAAATCATGTCAGTACTGAGTACTGAGCTAATGATACCCTCGGGAAAACCAAAAAAATAATAGCACATTTCAATATTTGGATGATATTTTTGCTCTCAATAATAACGACTTCAATATGTACTCCTGTATATATGTAGATTTATCCTGTTGAACTTACTTTGAATAAAGTGAATAAATCCAGAAAAGCGTTTCGGACGCATTAAATTTACAACGTGTTGTTTTCATTTTTTTCTAACAATGAACACTGCCGTTTCCTTGATCTTGATATCCATATCTTTAACGGGAAGCTTAATACTAACATTAACGATAAAAGAAAGAGACGATTTTACACTTCCTATTGTTAATCATCCGTTTTTAGATGGTGACGTTCCCTTGGCACCATCGTATGGGGTTAATATATCTCAACGTGTTTGATTCGCTCGTGTGTGTAACAACGTGGTTGATTTTAACTTAAGAAATCTCTGTTTAACTGAAAAATTATTACACCAGGGTTTTCGATATCACAAACTTGTTAAAACTTTTACTTAATTTTATCAATTTTACAATGCATGGTCTTTACTATTACTAACAATGGTAAATGGAGAAGAGGTTCAACGCAAACATTAGTCTTTTATTCTACCATTCCTTCTGACATGATTGTATCGATTGTTATTCAAAATTCACTTTCTTCGATGTTTTTTCCTGTGTAATGTTTTGTTTTTAATTATTGAATAAGGATTTTGGATAAATTTGCGTTGATCAATAATGGCCTCTTGTAGTCCCTAGTTTAATAAGCAAACATGTTGTGACTAATTTATCACTAACCTAAATATAACAATCATTCATTGTTATCAAGTACTTGACAACAAAGCTAAACATTTTTGCCGACAGCTATTGAAGCTAATTAAACTGTTCAACAATGCGACTATCGAAAGGTACAAGGATGATCCTACAGTGTCATTAATTATTAAATTTGTTAAGAATATCATGTCAAATAATCAAACTAAGTATAGGACTACCATTTGATATTTGCAATGTATCTTCCAGACTGGATATTTGAAAGAACAAACTTCTTGATTCGTAGTCGTCAACTTTTAAATTATTCTCAGCCAGCCGATATGGTGATTTAAAGTATAATTATCATTGGTCCTTAATCATGTTGATGAAATGAATCTCAACTGAATTTACTTATAATAAATAATACTGGAATCGTTAGTGTAAACAATGAGAATAGGAATGCGGGATGCACCTTGAAGTTGGTCCTTATTAATTAATTGCTAGTAGTTAAATGTGATTATATATTGAAATAGACTAAAACGTTTACCATAAAATAGAATAATGATCAATAAAGTATTGATAATAACATTGCGTGCTACATTTCTTCACTGATACTATATCATTTGCAGCTTTTGACATATCACATTAGTTACCTTCAAATTATACAGCATCGCAATTACTTGTGTTTAACAAGTATTTGGATTTTAGTATTAAAGGAGCATAAGCTGTCAATTTAATGTTTACAGATTTGAATCAAATTCTGACATTTTATTTAACATACTAAAACGTATATCCAAATTACAATAAGTCTAAAATAAACAATAACCTATGCATGGATCCGATGATATATATCAGTAGTTAGTGTGTATTTTAGTTTAGACGCCATCTAATTAACCATCGAGATGACCTCCGGGGATTGTCGACGGTCATATAACCCGATATAAACATAAAACAAACAGATAGCGACCACATGCAATTGGATTTTTCTAGCTCTGTTTGATTTCATGTTAAATGTTAAAACATAAGATATTCGTCGTTTTTACCTGTATAAGAAAGATTTTTGTGGACCGAAATCAGTCAACGAAATGGTCCAACCTTGTTTCACTTTCAATGTTGACATTCTTTCCTTTTTAATAACTTAACACGCCTAGTATATGCGTAACCCATCTTCAGCTAAGGGTTTTACTTGAATTTCACATGAATACGAATTCACATGAGGTCGAATTATTCACATGCAAGTGGGGCTTATTTGGACAAATGTTGGCCAAACTAACTGCTTATAACGACTTATTGTTTTAAAATTCCGTAATAATTAATACTTGAAGCAAAAATATTCGATTTTTTTTTGCCTAAATCGTAGCTAATGCCCCTTTAAATATTACAGTACAGACTATATCAACACAACCCAACATAGGCGATATCCTACGATGTACATGTAACCATATAGAAAATTTGAATTACATTTATCAGCTACTTATTACAGTAACTTTATGGAAACAAGAAAAAAAAAAAAAAAAAAATAAGCAAATTTCGAAAGAATTTTTCAATACAAATATCTGTTTTTAAGTCCTGGATTAAGTTACTTATGAAGCGTTTTGTGTGTGTGCAAAGTACCAGTTAACAAAATGCTTCCAAATGTGTGAACATTTGATATTTTACTATATCAATGTGATACACATCCAATAGTCTTATCGGATGGATTCTGTGGATTTTTTCAGTCATCTTAAGTTGCATTTCAACGTTTATATTACTGATCCGCCTTTAAAAATGATTGGATCAAACTTATGTACCGATTTTTTAGCAGCCATGTTGTGTTTAAGTCAATGAATGAAACCTCTAAAATAATAACTAACAGTATGTATCTAGAGGAAACATGCATTTCAATCTTTTCATAACATTTTTTCAATAGCAGAATCCATATCGAGGCAGCTGTCTCATTGACAACTCTTATATGCAATAATTGTATAACTTTATCAAAATATAAATTCAAATGTTGAAAACAAAGGTCCAAAAACGTAGAAAACAGATGTGGAATGTGTGCAAAAGATACAACACTATCTGAAAAATAGAAAGACAAAGGTGACAAGAGGACAGGGGACGGGCAGAAAAAACCCGTTTTTCGGAGAAGGACAGACAACTGCATAGACACCAGAAAACAGCCGAACAGAAATACAGACAAACAGCAGCTCACAAAGAAATATACAAAATAAACCACGAGCAAAACAAACCACAAACGAAAGAATGATGAATAGTTCCAACTCAATTAATGGCACAGTATTCTGGTCACTGTATGAAACAAATTATACTTGTTATTTCGTTTGGGTAATTGTTTGATGCAAAAACCAACAACAATAAGATGTGGAATAATTGCCAACCATAAACCAATAACCGAAGAACGAGTCAGCGTTTGGCCTTTAACAATTATGAAAACTCCTACATGTCATACCGTATACTGAGCTATAAATGCTGTGGCATGACAAAATATGAAACGACACGAAAAAGATAACCAATGGCCTGATTTATGCTTACAGCAATGAACGAGACACAAATATGACAGACAACAACCTTTGACAAACGCTTACTTACAGGTTCCTTACTTGGAACAGGTACATAACGAATTAAAAAAAAAAAAAAAAAAAAAAACTTTGTTTAATATATAAGCTGCGTCGGATAGAAATCGACCTTATGCAAGTGCACGTAAACATGTTCATGTATAAGACTTTGGAACATTCAAATACAAAATAAAAGTTGAATTTTGTTCAACTATGTTATAAAATTAGGATTGCACGAAGAACATTAAATTCAACATGTATGTTTGATAGTAAAATTTACAAACAACTTTGTGGTTGAACTTGTTCTCTAACTTGTACAATTTTCTCATTACAACTTTTCCAATTTTTTTTTTTTATAAATTTAAGAAGATTGCACAGGGAATCCCGGTGGACTTTTACATTACCCTTCTATATCTGTGATAGATTTCACCTACTTTCATAAATACTAATAACCTGAGCTGCTTTGATTACGATTGATGTTTATTCTGACATCTGCTCGTAGACGTTTAATTTGTCCCCGAAGAAAGGTTGTTGTTTTGACACGAAATATAATTGATATGTTCATTTTCTGTAAATCGACTGTTTTTGAAATATTAGATTATTCGAAACACTAGGATTATTCTACCCTGCGGATAGACTTTCTCGGCTGTTTTTTTGTCACAACCTTTTCCAATTTCTGGTTTTTAATGCCCTTCAACTTCCTTTTTGATTTGACTTTTCAACTGTTCGAGTTTCATTAACACTAAACACTCGTCTAGTGTATCAAAGCATAAGCCTGTTATCTTTGATAAGTTCTCTGTGTCGATGCCTTTTCAATTTGATATTAGTCAGCAATTTTGTTATGGCCTGAAATATCGTTGATAATAACTTTCTTTCCTCTGATATAATTTGCCTAAGCCGTATTTAGCGCAAGTAATCGCAATTCTAAGTTTATTATTGACTTCAGCTTCGTATTTGATGTGACCATACAACCTATTTTAATCGACCGCTTATGAAGAGTCTTCTGTAGAAGAAACGCGCGACTAGCATACCAAAATAAATATGTGGTATTTTTGGTGGGATTTGGTATATGGTCGTTTTTTCCGCACTTTTTGCCTTAATGCCACATCCTAGGTTATAAGGAACAGGGCAAATTACCGAGTTTTGTAAACTTTACTACTTGCCCTCTGACAGCATCTATTGTAAGGTACAGTAAAAACTGTTTCAAGATAAAAAAAAAAAACTTCTTAATAGGCTATAATGAAAGCTAGGTTTTCAGGTACGTTACCTACCCCTTTTTTTCATCGTGTGCATATTATTTAGATTGTATTGTACAGTAAAAACAAAAATACGATATTGTTCCATGTTTTTATTATATGTTTAGTACATTCGTTTTTTTATCGATCATAATATACAGAAAGTACTGGATCTTATTGTATGCAATAATAAAACGGGAGAGTCTCAAGATGTATAGGAAAATTGTACAACCATACATTCATGTTCCTGTGTCAAGTAAATAAGAGCGCTATTTTTAGAAGAAGGTGACTCCCGGAACGTCATCTTTCACGACAAGACTTTAAACATTGATTGAAAATAGCGTTTAGTATGGTAATTCTTTTAAACTTCAGGATAAACCTAGCTCTCATAAATAAATATAAAAGTACAATATTTAGACAGCTGTCAAAGTTTAAAAGAAATGGTTGACAATGCATGATTCTATAGTGTTTTTAAATAAACAGTATGACACCTATCTCGAGAGAGCAATAGAATAAAACTTTTAGAAAGCAAGGGTAATAGTCTATTTATTTATTTGCCAATTACCGAATTGATTCTGTTATTACACAATCAAAATACAACTTGCTGTTTTTTTTCCAATTGTAGAGTGGTTATATACCGGACAAAATTGACTGCTGTCCATGCAAATCATGTTCTTGGTTATCAAGGCAAATTAAATTAAATTAAATTCATATTTCAACATTTTATTGTCAAAAAGTCACATTTTGTCAATTCTCTAATATATAGTTTAACACTTTCCAAACTGATTTTGCCGGTTATATTATTGCGAAATTCTATTAAAAGGCTGACATCATTGGCTAATTTGAAAACTGCATAAATTTCACCCAAATCCCATTAACTGTCTGCATATTGAATATTTCTAAATTATACTAAATGACAAATGTTGCATCACGAATATAGTATAATTGATCAACGAATATTTTGTTTTTGGTTCAACTTTTAGAAATGAATTTCTTTTGATCAATGTTTGGCCTTTAACTGATAACAGAAAACAAAAGGGGTGACAATGTTCCGTGACATACTATTACTATTGATTTGTTTTAACTCACCAACAAGATTGTAAATAGTCTTTAAACAATTAAGAATGAGAAGAAAATAATCAACAAAGAATGATCTTGATAATGAAAGGTATTTTTCCTGCTGTCAAAAAATTGATTTCGTAAATTTTCCAGAAAATGTGTATATAACAGTTATAAATTGTTCAAATTGAGCATTACATTTCGCAGAAATTAGTTGCAATATGGCAAGTTATGATTTCTTTAATTAAAACTAACCAAAGAGAGGCAAAATATATCAAAGGGATATTCAAACTCATCATTCGAAAAACAAAATGACAACGGCACGGCAAAAAAAGATCCAAGAGACAAAAGTAAATCAGAAATACTGAACTCCAAGGAAAATTCAAAACGGAAAGTCCCTTATCAAATGGCAAAATTAAAAGCTCAAACACATCAAACGAATGGAAAACAACTGTCATATCCCTGACTTGGTACAGGAATTTCCTTATGTAGAAAATGGTGGATTAAACCTGGTTTTATAGCTTGCTAAACCTCTCACTTGTATGACAGTCACATAAAATTCCATTATATTGAGAACAATGTATGAACAAAACAAACAGACATAATAGGTAAAAATGTCAAAAATAGGGGTACAGCAGTCAACATTGTGTTGTAATCTTAATCACTATAAAAACAAACAAATATGTCAACAAAGAAAAACAAAATGGCATATATAGACAAAGCACTTAAGCAAAAATGAAAGACAAGAATACATGTATAAGTACATAGCCACATCAAAAGGAAATTACCAAAAATGGACTAAGCACTAAAGGTTAATAATTTACAAAGACAAATAAAAGAACACTATAGCACGTAATTAAGATGATAAACAACGTCAGTACCTAGAATCTATACTACAAGACCATCATGCATTATTTGTGAAGTTGATACGGAATTTTATCATCAAGGTCTTGGTATCTTCCGATGAACTTTTTTAGAAAAAGGACGAGACGTTCTTTGACATAACCTTGGCTCATCAACTTTCTGCTGGTGACAAACAACAGTATATAAAACACAACATTGAAAACTAATGACTGAGCAACACAAACCCCGCCAAAAGCCGGGGATGATTTCAGGTGTACCGGCAGGGTAAGCGAATCCTGCTCTACATGTGACATCCGTCGTGTTGCTCATGTAAGTAATAACCCGGTGATAAGTCTTATTCTGTAGGTCACATTCGGTGAAAAAGGATGACGGAATTGTGGTGACGACGATTGGAACATATCTTTCGTCATTTGTGAAACATATATTCCGTAACAGTCAACCAACTCGTGATGGCGTCAGTAAAATTATCAAAAGATGAGGTCAACTTCACTACTTGGACCTTCATGTTTAATAGCTTCCTTGTAATCAGTAACCGCCTATTAAAGAAATCGTGATAGGAAATAAAAGTTCTGGAAAATCCTATTAACTAAAAGATATATACCCCATATGCAGGCGCTGCTGGAATCTTGCTACATAGAAATGGGAAGCTGAAATCATCTCTTTTGTTGTAAAGTTTTGTTCTCAACCGACCCTCATTGTCAAGTTCTAGATATAAATCAAGATATGAGGCAGGAAGAGGAGAATAGTTGGTTCCCAAAAAGTTATAATAAAGCAAACTGGGTGACTTCTGGCAATCCTTTATGTGCCAGACCACCAGTTCAACCAATCAGCATCAATAACATATGTTAAAGTATCCATATTCTAACAATACATTATGATTTCAATGTTGTTATTTACAAGAAGTAACAACCAAATTTACAAACAAGAAACTGTTACCGAAAGAAAAAAATATTTGGACCATTTTGAACCCAAATTTACTTCGAGGTTAATTTTCATTACAATCTTAGTATAGATGCGCTACATTATATACTTAGTAAGGTTTTCAGAATACTTGAGTGCTTTTTTATTAATAGGCAATCTCCGGAACGTTATCTTTCACTTCCAGACAGGTTTCTCATTGGTTGAAATATGTCATGTAGCAGGGTTCTCACTAAGGCGAGTCCATGAGTCCTGGACTCACCATTTTCAAAACTGGTGAGTCCACAGATGCATCAAGATTGAAATATTTTGTATAAACTGAACACAGTTAAACACAAATATCATCATTTTATAGCAAAAGTTTAAAACTGATCTGAATTTAATGTCATTTCATTGCTCTATTTGGAAATGGAGACTAAAATATTACATTATATTGCAATAAAATATTTTCTTCTTGCTGTTGGACTCATCATGGCTAACAATGACGAGTCCCTGGACTCGCCTTCAGAAATCCTTAGCGAGAACCCTGATGTAGCATGGTGATACATATATAATTCATGATAAATATGGAGCTAAGTTTAAGGTAAAATATTTACACTGGTTTGGAAATTGAATTTGTTGTGAAGATATATAGTGAATAGGTTGTATGACACCAAAATGATTATTGTATCCGTTTATTCATCCATCTGTTCGTCGTTTGCACTATTATTAACTGACCCTTAACCAGAAACTGGCTTTCATTGATACTTTAGCAGAATCGTGAGTATCAAATGGCAGTTTGAACTTTTGATTCTAGTTTTGATCAACACAATATTTTAGGTATCTAATATTAAATTTACAATAGGGTTGACATCTCGCATTCGCAATTTTGTTTGAACCAATGACTGTATTTCAATAAAAAAAATCCCTTACACAGTGTTACTGTGCTTTTTATTTT
Organism: Mytilus coruscus; assembly: GCA_017311375.1. Taxonomy (NCBI): domain Eukaryota; kingdom Metazoa; phylum Mollusca; class Bivalvia; order Mytilida; family Mytilidae; genus Mytilus; species Mytilus coruscus. Next base: position 57,792,776 of record CM029603.1, on the reverse strand, counting down.
CTATTTTTCGATCCAAAAAGCTTTCAGGGTCTTTGCAGCAATACATAGACTTTGTCATATCTAAACAACTGTTGGAGCGAAGTATAGGTATAACTATTCTCTTGTGCGATTTATGCGCACATTTTGTGAGTAGAAAAATATCGCAGATATATCATCGATTAAGAATCGGGCGCTGTTTTTTGTATGTGAATTTATATTTTATAATTGTTTACTTTTCATTACTGAGAATTAAAACGTTTACTTGATTATCAGCCTATTGTAACGCCATTAAAATGTATTACAAAAAGTAATTGAGCGTTGCTGCAACCAACCATTTTATTTTCATGAAATATAAATATATATATATCAGAAAAGATGTTTCAATTGATTCATCTACTGTTGGTGTTAAACGCCACTTTCAGCACTCTTTGCTATTTCATGGCTGTCAGTATTTATTTATCGATCAAGCTGAATTTTCCAGAAATAACTATCGATCTTTGACAGGACAACTGGCTATCCTTGTTAATCAATATCGGTTTTGGATGCACGTTTCAACGTTGCGAGTATCGATCTTACGACATCGGCGTTTCGTCTTGGAGCAGTAATTCAGATATAACTGCGATACAAATCATCGTTTTTATCATTTTCCTTTCTAGTGTTATACACTTTGGCTTAACTAACATTAACTTTTTGTTTATACATTTGACAGTTTGAAAGCACGCAAATGTAATTTATCAAATAAAGATTCGAAGCATGCACTAAGATCTCAAGTAAATGGAATTAAGAATGCCATGAATATAAAATCGACTTGAGTTTTAGAAAAAAGGAAAGGCATATTGAAACAAAAAAAAAAAGAATAACGAAACTTAAATAGTATAACATGTATGAGCATGCACAGAATAATTGACACAATCTTCATGATCTCTGTCGATTCATACTTGTGACGATAAACAAAGATTACTTCAATTTTTCAAAAGAACCTGTCATACGACAGGCAGACACGCGCGCTTCTATGATGAAATCGATGTCGTTTATTTACATTTAACAGATCAGTAATATAAGTGTTACGTGATCAAATCCAATAATTTTATTTACCAGTTCAAATGGAACAAAACAATTTCGTGTCGCGTTGAATTAAATGTGTATATTATATATACTACCTTTCGATTGCATTCGACGCATGATATGTACTTGTTTGTGTTCAAGATAGTTTTGAATACGCCTTATAATTAAGTCCGGAACTCCTGTTTTATTTCAGTATTTCATTTAACCGTTTTTAATATCTTCCAAAACAAATTGACTTTGAAGATCATAGTGTGATACTTAATGAATATTTTTTATATCACAAAATTGGTCACATTTCAATGGAATTTACTTTTAATTAAATGAGGTTACCAAGAAGACAATCTATAACTGCTCAACAGAAAATCCAAAATAAGCCAAATCATACACTCAAACTCATACACTCAAACTAATAAATGTAAATGTTTATTTTAATTCCTGTTTGTTTGACAAATATTTAAAAAAAAGTTGAATTGTTGCTTAGTTATCCTTTACAGAAAGTTTTAAAAATATATTTTTGAAAGGAGAAAAAGTTTAAAGAAATGTCCTATCAAAATAGATATTTTTTTTTGTCCGGTTAAAGTTTTGCCCAACCGGAATGAAATGATGAGTTTTTATATAGATCTGAAAAGCTAATTACTTCTAGAGGTGAATGGTGAATATTAAACAGACTGATGACAGATACAAAATGATGACAGTAGGTTGAATTGGCCATTCGCGTCACTAATAATTAACAAAAAAAAAAAAAAAAAAAAATGAGAAGCACACTATTATAAATCTATAATGCCTACCGATCGAGATTGAGTTCGATTGACCAACACTAATGTTATGAGTTATAATCCAGCTCGTGGCAAGGTGCATTCGACTCCGATCTAAATTGACCAGGTTGGTCAGTTTTTCTACCGAAGGTCGGTGGTCCCTTCTGGAACTCTGACATCATCTACCAATAAAAACTTGCCAAAATAATATAGTCAGGAGTGTTGAATATGGCATTAAACACCAACAATAAATCAATTAACCAAGTCGCCAAACAGTATTGTGACCATACCATACAAGTTCCCTAATCATTCTACATCTTTCACTAACAAAACGTTTAAACACTGGCAATAACGTATGCATATGTGAAATTCTGGATACTAGTATCAGTACAACAGTTTAAAAACCATCTTCCAAATGTAGATACATTGTAATAAATTTTAAGTTTAAACCAACCTGTAGTTTAATCAAAGAAGTGAACGTTATATAATATAGTTTTAATGCACAAATGAATTTCTAAGAATACAAAGATATCCGTGCTTTGATGACTGAAATGCGACTTCAGAAAAGAGGGTTATAATAGGGATTTAAAAGGAAAGATCTAAAGGAAACTTAAAGATGATTGAACAATTAATACCATAGATATAGATTATCGTGTAATGACATAATTATTAAAATTAATCCATAGCTTTGAAGGATTAATCTTCAATGCAACAGCATTATATATGACAATCACATTTAAAACATATCTTTGAGTATCTTAACGACAGATGTGGAATTTATATCTGCATTTTTTTTTAATTCAAAGAAAATCAAAGTTTATATTAAAGAACAAATAATTAGCAATCTTTAATTAACTTAATGTTACTTTGAAGAGCTTTCAATTTAAGCTTTGCATTTAAGAAAATTGACAGATTACTGTGTAGTAAAAGGAAGAATATTAATCTTTAAAAGGATTAAGGCACTGAAAAGGTCATCGACAGTATGATCGTATTACTATCCAGTTGGAGATGTAATTAAACTAGTTTTTCATGTTTTAAAAGAGAGGAGAAAGATACCTAAGGAACTTTTAAACTTTTAAGCGAAAAAAAAAAAAAATGACAACGCCATGGCTAAAACAGAAAAAGACCAAAAGACAAACAACAGTACATAAAAACACTACATAGAAAACGAAAGACTGACCAACCCTAACCCTACTGAAACTGGGGTTGATCTCAGGTGCTCTGGAAGGGTAAGCAGATCCTACTCCATATGTGGCAACTGTCGTGTTGCTATGTAAATACAAACCCGGTGATAAATCTTATTCGTTAGGTCACATTCGGGGAAAAGAGGACGGGATTGTGGTTACAATTGGAACATATCCGTCGTCATCTGTGAAACATATCTTCCATAACGGCCAACAAACTCATGATGGCGTCCGTAAAAGTTACTGAGGGATGACTTCAACTTAACTATTTGGAACTCTAGGTTTAATAGCTTCTTTGTGAGCAGCAACCCTCTATCAAGGAAATCATGTTGATAAATACAGGCCCTTTGATATCGTATCAATTAGGAGATATATACTCCGTATGCATACGCTGCTGAAATGTTGCTACATAGAAAAGAAAAGTTCACAATTGTAAAGCTTAGATAATTACTTTTATCGTAAAGTATTGTTTTCAATCGACCCTCATTGTCAATTTCTAGATTTAAGCCAAGATATGAGGCAGACTTATCTGTTTCTTCTTATTCGACTTATCTGTATCTTCTTATTCGATTTATCTGTATCTTCTTATTTATATTATCTGTTTCTGTTGTATCTTTTATCTCAAGTTCTATGGGATAGATGCGTTCAACATAATCAACAAATTTTGAATTTTCTAGTGAGAGAACATCATCTCTATAGCGGAAAGTGAATTTAAAGAATACTGCTTACTTCCTTTCTTTCTTCCTAGGAAGCTCCTGTATGAAGTCAGCCTATTGTGAATAAAGGAACCAGTTGGCAAGAAGAGGGGCACAGTTGGTTCCAATGGGGATGCCGATTATTTGTTGAAAAACACGTCCTCCAAACGTAAAATTATCAAGTCAATCAATTCATGAAGCCGCAAATGCTTCAGGTTTGGCATGTCTGTTGATTTCCTACGTATCAATCTGATGAGATATGATATGATTTCCAATGAGACAACTATCCAAAAAATACAAAGGACAAAGTTGTGAACAGGTATTGGTCACCGCAAGTTATTCAACAATGGGGCAAATGTAGTACAAAGAGAAAACAAGTAGCCTGATTAATAATACAACAATAAACAATTAACATTCGGATATTTAATGTAGAAAATGTTGATTTGATTAAAAAATCATATGCTATTTAAACACATACATCTTCCTTAGGATTATTTATATATATTACACATCTTGAATTAAACTGTATGCATCTGTTGATTTGAACGTCCCACACATACTGCATTAAGTCCTTAAAACAAATTGAAATGAAAGATATATACTAATTAATGCGTTTTTGTTATATAAAGGAAAACGTTCTTATATCATAATGGCATCGTACTCTGGTGTCAACTGCATCCAAGTTTCCTACGCTACTACGAATTCCTTTTATGCGTTTAATACCTGCAGGAAAAAGAACATTGTCACATCAGAATTTAGCAAGCCAATCAGTCCTTAAGATAGCATCCACTGGTGCCAGCTGCATTTGAGGAACCATACTGCTATATTACTTGTTGCTGACAAAGGAATGACTGTAAACGTGCTGGACCTTCTGGGCTAGACAAACCTAATACCAGCCATACTTGTATTGTGTTTTATAATAGCATGAGATGCTTATATATTTACTTAAAACTTTTGTAAACACAAAATTGTTTTATATTATTTGTTTCTATTGAATGTTATTTGTTTTAATCTCGCGTTATTAATGTTCTTGTCATGTCAAATGTTAATCGCCTTCGGTGCCCTTAATTAGAATACAATATTCGTTTTTTTCTAACAAAAAGTAAAAGAAATAAATATTGAGAATGGATAAATATTGTAGTCAATGGGATATATACAGGGGTAAAACTGTTTCTGCATTAAAGGTCACTAAAGGTCAAAATATTTGTGATATATATTGTCATATATTATGTTCCGTCATTCCGTCCTTCTCTTTTGGAATTATGGTGATAAAACCCTACACTCTTAGACTTGGCTGCTACTGAAAAATATATTCCGTGGACAATTCAATTACACTGAGAAGGAACAAATTTGCAAATTATTTTTTTAGAACAACGCATTGCTAAAACTAAAGGAGCCATAGTTAAGATTGCAAATGTTGTTCTCGCCTTTGTTTATATCTTTATAAATTCGCTCTGTGGATCGTTTCGACCTGAATCCTTTAAGACCTTTATCGTTTAGCATAGACATATATTTATAAGTAATATAATGGTACTTGAAAGATGTCCTCTCAGAAAACTAAGTCATGAGTAGATCGAACAAGGATTATCAAAGTAAATGAGTTTGTCAATCATGCAATATATTTAGAATCATATACGTAATAATTTGCTAACAGAAAGCCTTATTTTTGGTTTAATATTTATTTCAATTTAAAAAAAAATGTCCAAACAGTACACATATGGTCCACTTGAACTTAATTCAGTTATTATAGGTAACTGTAATTACAAACTCTCCAAATCATGGTCAATTCTATCACTACAATCAAATTTAGTAATTCAAAATTTCTATTACGCTCGCGCCTTGTCCTGTTGCGCTTAGGTTCTGATAAACCATTTTAAAAATCAAATGCAATTACATTTTTCGGGAAAATGACTCAATCATGTTTCGAAAACTTTTTTTATCGTACATCTCCCGAAAGTTTCGTGAGATAAAATGTTTAATTATCTTCTATGTTGTTAACAGACTTACATTTTTAAATGCAAAATGAATAAAAAGAAATACAAGGAATAACACGAATAAAAGGAATAACATGAATACAAGGAATAGCATGAGTGAAAGTAATAACACGAATTAAAGGAATAACATGAATAAGATAGAGCATATGTAGTGTATGAAAAATAACAGCGTACTGAAAATCAGATCTTTTTTTTATTACGGTACTTTCACAAAGTAACATCTAATATATTCACAGTAATACGACTACAACAGTGACGTTTGTCTGTTGACTATAGAGGAATTTATGCAGTGTTTTGTTTTATTGTTGTTGCTAGGTTAAGAGAGGACAAAACGAATTATTGGGACTGATGGTTTGAAAAATATAAATCTAAAAATTTATGGATGAAGAAATACGATCGGAGAGAGAGAGAGAGAGAGAGAGAGAGAGAGAGAGAGAGAGAGAGAGAGAGAGAGAGAGAGAGAGAGAACCATTGATTTCTGTCAATTTTACGTCAAATCTGTCACGAGATCACAAATATGTCAATCAATGGCTTTACCAATACATTACATCAGTTCGGATCAAATAATACACAGAACATAATATTTTAAGACGATGTTATACAAAAGTAATAAACAGTCGTTGTTTCTTCAAGCTACAAACAAATCTTTATAAATCAATATGTCTTCGTATCCGCTTACATAGTTCTAATGTCATTCTTTTGTTTCAAAATATAAATTGATAAGTAAGTTAGGCCTTCACTGCTCAATGCTTCCTTCCAAAGTTTTGCAATGTTGTTGCGAGTCGATATCCAGATTTGAAATTTATCACCACATAGAACATATTTTATATTGTACATATTGCCTTTTCATGAAACTGTTCCACTGAAGTTGAGTTAAAACAAGGTTGTCAAGCATTAAATAAGCGATCACACTAAATGAAATCAGTGACTCTTAGTTACATGCATTAAAACCCTGTCATAATACTTTGAACTATAGATAAAACGAACGACTTTCATTCTAAAACCTAGCGGAAATCGTTAAGGTTGGGAAGTAGCCTGTGCAAATGTTTCTTCTTGATTATTATTCTTAAAGCACTTAAATGTTTTTTTACATTCTTTAGTAAAGTCCCGACGTTTCCATGCATAAATAAATGGATTTATTATACTGTTTAAAAGACCAAGAAACACCAACCAATTCATTACGGTTAATTCTGTCATGGTCGTTTGGTCAATTCCGATACCTTTCTGGAATGGAAACGACGTGAAAGGTAGCCAACAGAATGAAAATGCCAACGTAACGATACCGGTAACTTTGGCACTTCGTACATCACGATCCATGTTCTTGGATTTCGCTGTTTGCTGATTGTCCACGGAGCCGCCACTCACTGGTGCAATTCTAGAATAAAACCGCCATGCCGCTTTCAGTATCAAAATATACATTACAAAGGTTATCATACTGAAACTATACATAATGAGAGATGATGCTAAGTAGAAACCCCTACGAAATAAAAATAAGTATTCACATGGAAAACCAGGGCTCCAAACATGCAAACCCCAGAATGGAAGAGCAACAAAAAATAAGCAGAATATCCATGGAAACAGAGACAAAAATAGTGTTGTGTTTGTTGTCAGAATTTTTGCGTAGTGATGCGGATGACAAATGGCAATATATCTGTCTAATGCTGCGAACAAGACTGTCATTTGGGATACCAGTGTCGTGTAACTGATCAACAGGTAGCGCAGAAAACAAACTGTCATGTTATTTGCGATACTTGGATAAACAAAATAAAATATTTGTATTCCTGATACTATTCCGGTTAACATGTCGGCAACTGCTAAATTTACCACAAATTTGTTTGTATTGTTTTTAAATTTAAGTTTACTGATGAATATAAATATAACAAGACTGTTGCCAAGAAGAGCAGTAATGAATACTAGTTGTTGTAAAACAATAAAAACTATTAAAATAACAGGAAAACCAGTGCTCTGGTCCAGTGTTGAGTTATTCATCGTACCCAGAGTCAATCTTCAAAACTACAATGTTAAGATCTGGAATATTTATCAATGCTACTAATGCACGTATTCATCAATAAAAGTTAAATAGCGGGAAGTTGTTCAGCCTTCCACCATAAAGAAACATTTTGAATGATTCTAACGGTTTCTAACAGCCGTCGAAATGAACACAGATTAGAATCTGTTATCTGCTTGATAAATATCTACAATAAAAAAAAAATAATGAACTATAATATGAATATACTCTAGCGAAGTAATACAAAATTAGGATACTAAGGTTGCAACTCCAATAGGCAAAGAATACAGACAATGTTTGCTGTTCCGTTTAGAATTTGTTTCGATTTGATTCTTGTACACGTTCTATGTTATATGGTTTTAAAAGAGGAGGTTTGTATTGCCAGTTACAAGGCAAGTTTTGATAATGGTTAATATCAAAAGTATAGCTCAGTTTTACATATTAATCATGATAATAATAAAATATCAGCGTAAGGCAATACTCAATTTCAATAACAGCGCACAAATTTTGCTGTTTTTTTTTTTTTTTTTTTTTTATTTACATGATTATGAATTAATCTTCATGTTGTTTTTTTTTCAGGAATTGATGTTTTGTAAGAAAATGATATACAATGTAACATTTATTAAACTAAGTAGATTCCGAAGGTTTAACATCTAAGGAGCAAAATGAAAATAACACTTTATAAAGTGCATGCATCGGAGCGTTTTTCCGGATTTACATAGGAATGCGCAAAGCCAAATATTTGAAAGTTAAGGATGCATTAGTTTATACCGAAATACGCGAAGAGCGATATGACCATAAAGGACACTTTGCTTTTAAAGGAGAGTTGAAACATAGTTTCTTAATAATTTTTAATTCAAAATGGGATTATGTTATGAATCATGCCAGTACAGATACACTACTTGATTGTTGATATCTTGGGGACTAATATTTTACCATAAACGGTATCTTCTCAGTGCTAAAAAATGAAAATAACACTATGTTAATGTTTTTGCAGGAACTAGATCTAACATGAATTTGTGAATACTAGTATTTCAGCATGTCCGTCGAGATATCTCGCGGTAGACGACTTTATCCACCGTCTCCAGTTCAGACATGGGGTTATTGAAATATGTAATTGTAATTGACCGTGATTAATTACAATTTCTCAAGTGATTGAATGTGATGTATAATTGACTTTTGTTTTATTTACATGTAAATCAAAGTAATGAGTTAAATAGCCACAATTGACTGTAATTGACAATTACTTTTCAATTAAAACTCATTTACATTTGAATTTTGGACCAGACAGATTAAATTGTGTATTTTCTCAAAACTTGATGAAAAGCCATAACCTTAGTATATGTAGTTAGCTGACAAAGCAAAGCCTACACAGTATACATTCTGAAAATACACAACCATGGGGAATACTTTATTTTGAATTGAAAGAACAAAAATGGAAAAAAAAGATTGTATAAACATGCCATAATTTGTGATTAACAGAAACCATTAGTAAGTCACTGTCTTATACCTTAATTAGCTTGATACCTACATGTATATTCAGATAGATATTGTTAGACATTGATTTAACATAATCATCTTTAAAGGACATAGTCAATCAATAAATATAACCTCTGGCTATTTGTTTTATTATAAACTATAATATGACTGTTTTACAACAGTTATGTTTGCATGTTAAACAGGTGTTAAGTCAATTAGAGAGAAATAAATATACCACTAGGTACATGTAATAAATTCATTATGTATCTTTTCATTTTGTGTATAGTTAATATCTTAAATTTAAATTTGGAAAGATTTCTTTTAAATCAATTAATTGTGATAAAAACTAAAGTATATTAAAAAAAGTCAGGCTTTTTAAAATCATTTCTTAAGGAAAAATAATTTTGTGATCAAGTTGTGTTCAAAATAAAAAACAATATTTCAAAATATTAAAATTAGGGCTTACTTTTTGTATCATTTAGACCCGAAAGATGCAGACTGGCTGATGGAATATTTGAAATTGATGATGTGAAATGTAGTGGTAGAATGCTAAAATAACTAATATGTAAAAATACAAAAATGTCATACTAGTATAAGATGAACACATCATTATATGTTCTAATTGTTATTACTAAAAAGCGATGTAAGTACAAAAGAAGTCAAATGTAATGTGCAATTTAATTGAAGGTTTTGTAATTGTAAGTGAATGCAATTAATTACATTCAAAAGTAATGGACCACATGTCTGTCCAGTTTAGACTGATGAGTCTTTTGTCTTTCATGTAGCCTGGTATCTATGATGATGAGACAACATAACATGAGATGTCGAAAACATTCTACAAACATTGCGATTTAAAAAAAAATGTTTGAGAAATAACGTATCTCATTCGATTCTACAGTACAAATTATACCAACCTCATTAATCAACCATTTTGCCCAATTAATCAAGAACTAAAATTTAATTGAATAGACTAATAAAATTATTAGCTTTCACCATAACCTAAAAACGAAACCAAAGACATTTGAGTGAGTTGAAAAGTTCCTGTATAAATGTAAGTGTTATTATGTTTTAAAGAATTCACTCACTCCATGTATTCATTTATATTTTTGTGAAGCTTAAAATATCACATCGATTATTACATGAAACATCAGTTCAAATGAATCTATTTAAAAAGTGTAGACTATTATTTCAACCTTTACAGAATACACTAATCAAGCAATATACAATTAAACATGTCGACATAGTATTATTTATGATGAACAATCATCATAAAAATGCTTCCCCGAAGGGACATTTCTACACATAGTTATACAACAGGTGCAATATCGCTTATAATTTTATAAATTTTTGTACGTCTAATGGGATTTTTTCATTAACTCTTCATTGACAAGTTGGCGTTGAACGTGATTATCGCGACTTGATGGCGTAGCCTTCTTGAAGTATATGGTATACTAATGGTGTGTTAGGATAAATATATTGTGTCAAAAATCAAGATAACCTGAGTATAAATGCAATTTATGTGATGATATCCACTATCAAAACAAAGCCTGATTTTCTGTAGTTTTCGGTCTTCAGGAGGTGCAATAAATAGATCTAACTGTTTCTTCTAGCCATTGATCTTTTATCTTTTATCATTTTCATATTATAATCGATTTAAAAACCTGAGAAAGAATTGTCAAAATTGATGGATAGCTTTATGAACTCAAGTTTGGTTAACATCAAATATCAATTTGTTGAAAAGTTGGGTAATATCTTTACCGTATTAAAAGCATCAAAAGTTTATATTGTCGGCTTATACGACCCGCTGCTGTATTCACCAATCTTGTCATCTTTAGCACTGTCGTGAGGATGCAAAATATTTCAGTAAAACTATCAATTGTTTCGCTGGTATTTCCGAGCAAGTTAAATTCGTGTGCTCTAAATTTATGAAAGACATCATTTCTTTTCTTAGGTTTGGTTACTTTATTTTGTCTCCTTTTAGTGCTATAATCCTTCACCTGTTTTTCTCCTCTCGTATTCGGGTATTTATGATCCTTGGCTTTTACTCTTTTATCATGAGCGTTCCCGATGAAGGAAGATCCAGAAAATTGCTTCGAATGCAACAAATGTATAAAGTGTTATTATGTTTCCTTGATACAGATTATTTATTTGATCAAGTAACAATCAGCTTCGAAAGATCTAACTAGATCATATGAAAGGACGTATTGCCAAAAGCAAAACAGTAGTCTGTGCCTTTCTATTTTCATCTTTTTAGCTGAAACCTTTGAAGTAGCGAAACTATTTTATATGGACATCATTACAAATATTGAATTTTATACTTAGGTATTAAAGATACCTTAAATAGAAAATAATATCTAAAATATGGTTCCTTATGTAACAAAAATAACGCAATGACTTACAGACTGACGGAATGTCATAGGTCCAGAGGAGACATGAACGTTTCCTAGTGGTTGTCACTTGCTTGTTGGGCGCACTACATTTGCGCGCATTCGGGGATTAATTTTTTTACGTTTGCGCGCAGCTTTGGATTACATATGTGTGCATTAATTTTACTGGTTACAAATTAAAGGTAAAAATAAAGAATATTCATAATAAATATGACTATAGTCATTAATTTTGAACAAATGTGTAAATTTAAATTTCATATATATGATGATAAAAAATATAAAGTGATCATTTACCGAATAGTGATCGCTTTAGTAAATGATTGAAGTAAGTTTGTAAAGTTGCGTCAAGGCACACACATGGAGTTTCAACTGTCAGAAACAAATCGGGGTAAAATATTTAGTATTAGTATAAGATGGATTTACTTCCAGTATCGACAAAACACTTAAGTCGGGGGATATTTCATATTCACCGCAAAAATTGCAAAGGCAGATTAAGAACTGATCAACACTTAACAGCAATTCTAAATGGTAACTGATAACATACACACGAGTCCGATTCTAAAAAAAACTTTAGAGGCAGATTATCCAGGCGGTTGTAAAGAGAAAAACGACAACCGACATAGCTGCTAGGCCTATGAAATAAGTCTGTTGTGAGTTGATGAATATAGAAGAAGAAATGCCAATATTGAGAAAGACCTGAAGAGTTTAACAATGGCCATATATCGTGAAAGCCGTAAGGAATATCCAAATCAGCAAAGTCAAGAGATTGCGTTGGTTTTAAATATTTATTAATATATTTTTAGGATTTAGTGCTTGTGCATAATAAAACAGACTTATCCTACTCAAAATCCCTCTTCCACTTCCTCGTTGATGAGCAGGGAACTTGAACTAACGGACGGGGTACTTGTACTTATATGTTATAGTAAAATCATGGAAGTATGTTATTGCAATATACTTCCATGGTTAAATAAATAAATAGAAAAAAATATAACCTACCTGCATTTACCTGTATTTACCTAAGTTTACCTGTAAAATAAATGCGCGCAAATGTACTCAAAAGCTGCGCGCAAACGTAAAGATTTTTACGCGCAAATGTAATGGTAATGCGCGCATACGTAATGCACCGGATACTATATATCTATCTGAATATTCCCTGGTTACAATAGATGCCTTTAAAACTATAAAAATTGAATAATCCGCTAGTAATATAAATTTAACAACGTCAACGGAACGAATCGAGCAAGAAGAGTTTATGTAGAATATTCCATTAAACCAATGAAAAGTTAACTATATGTAACACAGCTCCTTCGAAGAAACATGCGTAATGACAAATGTATAAAATGATTAAAGTAATATCGACATCTTTAATTGTACAACTTGTACTAGTGTATTCAGTTGAATAAATCTTAACTATTTAAAAAAGTTCTTGTAAATTTATGAGTCAAGTAATCATCGATATAATACATTCAGATTTAGAACAGTATAAATGCATAAACGGAGGAAAATTGCAACATACTCAAGCATCCTTCATTTCGGGTTCATTATCAGTCTTGGTTCGTATTCAGTTTGCGGCTATGGTGAAAATGTCTAATAGATATAAGAAGATGTGGTATGAGTGCCAATGAGACAACTCTCCATCCAAGTCACAATTTATAAAAGTAAACCATTATAGGTCAAGGAACGGCCTTCAACACGGAGCATTGGCTCACACCGAACAGCAAGCTATAAAGGGCCCCAAATATTACTGGTGTAAAACCATTCAAACGGGAAAACCAAAGGTCTAATCTATATAAAAACGAGAAACGAGAAACACGTATGAACTACATAAACAGACGACAACTACTGTACATCAGATTCCTGACTTAGGACAGGTGCAAACATTTGCAGCGGGATTAAACATTTTAATGGTACCAAACCTTCTCCATTTTTCTGAAACAATAATATAACATCACAACATATAAAGACACTCTATAAAATATCAATTGGAAGGCTTAACTCAATCAAAAAACGTAAATTAACACACAAGGAACGAATAAATTTGATCTGTGATACCTGAATGCAAATACATATTTAATAAAAATTATAAGGGATAAATAATTAAGGTCAAAAGTAAATAAACAGGTTGAAACAAAGTTAGAGTATGATACCACTGTGAAATGTTAAACAATATTTAGAAAATCATCACTTTTGAAAAAACTTGCGTCATATTATACACAAGTAAATGAAAATAATTTTGTTGTTAAGTATAGTTCTTCATCTTTAATAGCATTGACATGTTTTACAGTAATTCAGAATAATAGTTTTGACAACAATACAAGGTTTACAAATACATTATGAACTTTACGGTGACCTGTAGTTGCTTATATTCGCGTCATTTGTACTAGTTGTCCCAGTCACATCAATACCTCATCTTCTCATTTTATATTTATTTGTAAGTTCTTTAGACTGTTTACAACATAACTTTTATGATATCATTTTCATCATTTAAAGATAGAATATATGTTCATTGTCTAAGATATATGATTTATTTGTACGGGCTTTGTAAATAATTAAGAAAAGCAAGGTTCGCCGAGCATATCTGATATTTTATAGCGAGCACAAATGAATTAAATATATTGCTGATATTGGGCAATTTAACACTGCCACATTATTCTAGCTTTTTAATTAATTTGATTCTTTAGAAAAAATGAAATGGTTTAAAAGCGAACCGCGACGATAACCTCAAACCCAACTGTGACGTACATAATTATTTTAATTACACCTTATGTAAGAATCCTGGGTTTTGATTGGTTGATAGCCAGTGTATTTTTCACCAATTTACTATTATCAAATGAATATCGTTCAAATTTTAACGCCGCCGGGGTATATGCAAAAAGGATATGCCTTTTTTACCCTCTCTGCCGTGGTATTTGCCAAAAATACTCTATCCGACTGGACGCTTGTAACGTCACGATCATCAATGCGTTTTGAACGTTAACGTTCGGTGTAATTAAACAGATATAGCATGTTTTGAGGGTATTTGCGAAAATACCAGTCTTGAAAATAATTTCCCTCGCCTTACGGCTCGCGAAATTTAACATTCTCCCACTGATATTTTTCGCAAATACCCCTCCTTAACATGATATATCTGTTCAAAATACACTTTGAATAGTAGCAGGATAACAAGAGACTTACTTTATGCAAGTACAAATACAAAAAAAAAAAAAGATTTGTTGTATACGTAATTTTGCGCAATAGTTGGCTGATTGCAGGACCAAATTTATAGCATTTATATTCAATCAATAAATTATATAATATAAAATAATAAATTATATCCAAACAACTGATAAAGTGTAAATGGTGTAGACTTACCTCAATTGAATAGTTTCCCAACAGAGTTATACATTTCAAATTAGTTCTGTTTTGACAATATATACCTATTCACATGCATACTTTAACATGTTAGAGTCTTCTATCCAATCAAATATTCCAATTTTCTATTGAAATAAGGTAGATTCATCAGGCAATATTAATTTATTTAGTTTTAAATAGATCAATACTTCTCTTTATTCTGCTTATTATGCACAAGAGATGTTTTGATGATTTATGTAATTAAATGCTGGGCTATTAAACATTTTTTTGTTGCCATGTTTACTCAGACAATAGGGCTTATTAATGTCTTTTTACGATAAAAACATGCATTTCAGTACATCAAGAATCGGCAATTAAAACAATTATTGTCAGTTTTAATTGTCAATGACGTCATTGAAATTGATATCGCTAAATTCATGTGTTTTTGACTTTATGTATTAATTTATTGGTAACATATCACGAATTTTAACTCTTATGGTGTTTTAGATTTACTTTGTCATGATGTAATAAAGACTCACTATAAAATGCATGTAATGCTAAGTTCTCGATTACTGAAAAGCAATGCAATATTTTTGTAAATTGTTAACTAGTATTTAGAGGGCAATATTCCCTGGCATTGCACAAGTAAAAATGACAGTACAAATGCAATATCATTTTGAAATTGAAATCTAAGCAGAAGTTAATAATAAACTCATCTAAGGTAACATGATAAAAGATTTTCTTGAATATAGGTTTTGCCATACAATTCGTTTCTAATAAAACGATATTACTATATAAATGTCAAAATTGCTAAAACATACGTAAAAATCGGTGTTTTCCATTCGTCCTGTGGGTTGATAAAGTCTAACGTTTGACCTTCTCAGTTTGTATGGACTTCCCCTTTTTAAATTGACCTTGGAGTTTGGTATATTTGTTACACTTTAACAAAGAGTAAAATAACAAAAATACCGAACTCCAAGGGAAATTCAAAACGAATGAAAAACAACTGTCATATTCCTGACTTGGTACCGGCATTTCATTATGTAGGAAATAGTAGATTAAACCTGGTTTTATAGCTAGCTAAACCTCTCATTTGTATGACAGTCGCATAGCATTCTATTTATTATATTGACAACAAATTGCATAGTGAATTTGGAAAACGTGAGAATAGGGACTTTTAGTTTATTTGTGTGTCATAATGATGATGTTACAAGATTAAGACATAAATCTATACTAAACTACTATATTGCAAGCCCTAGAGACGATAAGATGAAAGGTCTGCTGTCTTTATGTAATGTTAAGGTCTTGACAATTTGGCGATTGTCACAACAAACTGATGAAATATCTGTGATTATATATATATAAAGGACTTACAAAACTCAGTCAGCGTTTATGTTTATAAATCCCACTACTAATTTACCTAATAACAGAGATCCTAATAACATGAGAGTTATTTGCATGTGTTCCAGTTTTTTTTTTTTTTGCTTGTATTTATTCAAATAATATTTGTGTTTGTTTTTATCTATATATGTCACATGTCTATATGGTTGATTATATGACAATTAAGATTAAAAGTTAAATACAAAATTAAGCATACAATCAGATACTAGACGGGTATACACATAACATTTTTAATGTGACTTAATGTCATAGAATATTCAAAACCATTCGGAATAACTATGATAGACAACACGATACTGGAAAATATAATTAAACTTAAAAGTATCAATTTGATGTGAGCAGATTCTAAATTATTGGACATTATTATTTTAAATAGTGTTATTAATTCCCTGTTGGTAATACACTCATCATAGATAACAGGCATAAAATTCTGTACGCCAGACTCGCGTTTCGTCTACTGAAGGCTCATCTGTGACGATCGAAAAAAAAAGTTAAAAAGGCCAAATAAAGTAAGAAGTTGAGGATCATTGAGGACCCAAAATATCCGAAAGGTTTTACCAAATACAGCTAAGGTATTGTTTTCTCTATGACGTGATGTCGTCTGTCTCTATTGGATTGATAGCTAGGCGAAAGAAACTTTTCCAAAAGACTGTAATCGTTCGCAAATTCACACGTATCGGTTGAATTACACCGGATATCAATAGTGATGTTTTTCGTTAAACAATCGAAATTAATTCGCGTTCAAGACGTTAGCAAAATATATTTAATATATTTAATGTATTGCGCATATGATCAAGTGTAACTATGAAATATATACGTTCACCAAAATCAAAGAAGGCAGCAAAGAGATTTCATTGTGCAAATACCCTGGCAGTGGTGTAATGAACGAAATTTAACTGTTTAAAAAAATAAATGAAACATACACTAGCTATCAAACATTCCAGGGTACTTATATAAGGTTTACTATAAATGTTATTTACCCAGTCTGGGAGTACAAAACACATAAATTGAATTACCGGAAAAGTAATTGAACATCTCTAAATTGTCCTAGTTCAAACTCTGATCGCCGATGTATTTTACGACAAGGATAATATATGAAATATAGCTTAGAATTGTTTGATAGCGTTTGATTTTGTCGGTTTATATGGACTTCCTCTTTTTTTGAATTTGTCTTGGAGATCAGTAATTTTGTTATATTTTTTTAAAAAGAGAATATACCAAAAAGACATTCAAACTCATAAGTCAAAAACAAAACTGACAACGACATGGCAATAAAAAAAAAAAAAAAGACTAAAAGACAAACAACGGTATACAAACAATACAAAGAAAACTAAAGACTGAGCAACACGAACTCCATCAAAAAATGGGGGTGATCTCAGGTGCTCAGGAAGGGTAAACAGATCCTGCTAATTTGTTAACAAGACTTTTTTTGATGGTAGGTTTGTTTGCTTGAATAAAATTTTGGATTAGCACTTGTGATGTATGGTCAGTGAATGGGGATACTATTTCGTATTGAAATAGTAGTAAACGTACTTATCGCAGGCGATGAATTAAAGAAAGTTCTTAAAAAATTATAAACCCCGGAGGATGAGATTTCGCAGAACTTCCAAATTGAACAATAAACTCGTTTAATTTTCGAAATACTAAGAATATGCTACCTTAGGAATAGATTACGTTACCAGTATTCAGCAAATCTTTCAGAAATTCGGGTCATCGATGCTCTTGGACTTGGTACTTTATATTGTCTTTTTAACTTTTTTTTATTCGAGCGTCACTTATGAGTCATTTGTAGACAAATGCGCGTCTGCTCTTCGCATTTTATTCAACCTTTTTAACTTTTTTTTTTTATTCGAGCGTCATTGTTGAGTGTTTTGTGGACAAAAAGCGCGTCTAGCGTACAAAATTCAAGTTCTGGTATCGATGATGAGTTTATTGTTATTAATTTTGGTGTTTGATTGTGTTGTAGACATTATTATGCCAATAATCCTAAGGCGCAGCCGACATTTAAAGTAAAGTTAAATAATTCATGTATATTAATCAAGTCTTATATTCAAGATTAAAAAAAAAAACAAAAACATCAAGATACAGACATTTTTAGATAAAAAAAAAAAACAATAAGACCTAAAATTCTGAATAAAGGCTGCCAGGAGCTAGCTTTTAAAATTCTATATTTGAAATATTTGAAATAGGAATTTTAGTTTAACTGATATAAGTCACATTTTTCTAAGAGGCAAAACCCGTATTAATGGTTCCATATTTAGTTTCAATATGTATTAAATTGTTGAAAGCTATTTATGATATAAATCTTCTTTTATCTTAAAACTTATTAAGATATTGAGTTTTTCCCAAAAGATTTATTGGGCATGGAATGAAGCCGATCGATGAAAATGGTGAAAATCTTAGATCATTTTGTTTTCTAGGAATGTAATAAAAAAATATCAGTTAAAAAGAAGAGACCTGCCAGTGTATAAGTAGTCAAAATCTAGCAATATTTTACCAATTGAACCGTATTTACCGATTTCTTTACATCTGCTTGCCCTTCCGGAGCGCCTGAGATCACCCCAAGTTTTTGGTGGGGTTCGTGTTGCTCAGTCTTTGGTTTTCTATGTTTTGTTTTGTGTGCTGTTGTTTGTCTGTTGATCTTTTTCTTTTTTGGTCATGGCGTTGTCAGTTTATTTTCAACTTATGAGTTTGAATGTCCCTCTGGTATTTTTCGCCTCTCATTTATTATAAACTTTCGTAAAGTTTTCATAGTAGTCATCATGTGGTGAAGTTTAACGTGTTGTAAAAATGTTCATCATTAACTGAATACCAGTTAATGGTCATAAATTTCAACAAAAAAACCCGTTTTATTAATGGTACTGAGAAAGTAAGATAGAACATATACATTTGTTTAATCCGATCGTGTAATTTTAATTGACACACGTCATATGCACATGCAATGCATTAGTTGTGACTCAGTTGTGTAGCATTTTTTTTTTCTTTCTTATAAGATTAAGATTTATATAGTTCAATAAAAAAGGAAAGAATATTTTTCAGAAACCAACATACAACAACATTCCTTATTTCGAATCTGAATGCATTTTTATGTTAACTAAGTTTATGCTAAACTGTACCATGGTGCATTCCATAAATGATCATTTGTTAGCTCATTACCGTAAATGAGATGTAGAAATATAATATAACCGGAACTGTCTTCATAAAATGCTTCTTATATTGTGATATGAACAATTCTTTTAAAAGCATAGCATTTATATACAGGCCATAATCATCATGGCTAAAATGCTCTATCCAGCTTAAATGAAAGATTTTATAATTTTTTTCTGTGCTTTTATTCAGGAATTGAATGCTTCTTTTTGTAAATTCATTGGGGTGTAAAAGCGTTGACAGAAGAAAATTTTGTATGAAGCGCGGTCAACGCTTTTACAACCCTATTCAATTACTAAAAGAAGTATTCAATACTTATAAGCTTAAGGGCATACGATACAGTTTTGATCCCGTATTTAAATTTTGATGAAAATTTGCATGTAGGCTATTTTTTACCTTATTAAATCAAATATGTAATAAAAAATATACCTTCATGTGCTACTTTTTGAGTAAATTGATGTTCAAATTTCAGATATTTCCTCGAAATACGGATTTGTTGACGTATTTTTCTTTTCGATAGAAATACATAACTTTTTGTTTTAAAAGATAAACACGAGCTGTTTTTTGTTAAATTATTTGTAATTTGTGTGTTATATAAATATTGCATAAATTTGTACATTTTATTTTTACAAGTAACTCAAATTTATCAAATGTTCATGAATGTAGAAAAAAACCGTCATTTTTTGCTGTATATTAATCAAATTTTAAAAATTGCACTATTTACGTTTTCATGAAAATTGGTACACATAATCTTCTTACGTAATCAAACCAAATGTCATTTTAAAAAGAGGGGTCCATGAACTCGTTTTCAAGTTAAATTAGTTTGAATGATAAAAATCAGCCGAAAACTGCATCTTTTCCCGATAAGTCACCGTTTGACGTCGCGAAAATAACAATTAACGTTAGCAACGTCATAACCTCCCCTGTAACTGTATCGTATGCCCTTAATTTCAGAATGACGCGAGATTGCTGTTAGCCATCAAAATAAAGTATTATAATGAAACATACATGTAATGTACTTGTATGAAGGTAGTTTGTTTTCAGAGAAAATTAAGTTAACGATAACTTGTATGTAAGTTGGTAAACAATTTCGTGTCATGCAAAAAGTACGAATAACTTCATGCACGTCTTTCACTGGTCCACTTATATTATCAGTGAAGCAGTAGCAAAAAAAAAAAAAAAAAAAAAAACTATTGAAATGTGTAATAATATTGGAATAAATTCATTTTTGAAAAAAAATAAATGTTAATTTTAATGTATTAACATAAAAGTTTAATGTCACTACCCAGTCATGTTAATACACCAAGTCTCTGAAAACAAATGATATTTGATGGATCTATAATGTAACATGAAAATGGACGTTTATTTTTTCACCTCCATCCGCACGCATGATGAATTCCGTTATTAAATATACTTTTGGTTATTTTCACAAAAAATTGTGATATCTAATTTGGTTTGTTTATCAGAAGTGAATTAACATGATTAATTTGGTTAGTAATCCTGACTTAATAGCAAAATAGAAATTGTGAAATCCAGCGATGAGTTTGTGCAAGCGTAAACAATTTGTCAACTATAAACGTGTTTTAAAATCCCCAAAAGTAGTCCGTAAATGCAAGCCGATAGCACAACTTCGGATTCCCTCACGGTTATCCTTGTAAAAAGTAATGATTGCAACAAGATGCTTACCCTTTCGGAGCACCTGAGATCATTCCCAATTTTTGGTGGGGTTCCTGTTGTTCAGTCTTTAGTTTTCTATGTTGTGTTTTGTTTACTATTGTTGGTCTTTTTCTTTTATAGCCATGGCGTTGTCAGTTTTTGTTTTCGACTAATGAGTTTGAATATCCCTTTGGTATCTTTCGCTTCTCTTTTTCTTTCTAAATATCTATCCATGGGGCTCATTTGACTTGATTTGTCTTGTCATGTAGAACATATTCCATTCATTTGATACCCATTTCTTTTACCATTTTTGTGTTATTTAAAGACAATGTACAAGGTAAAAGTCATAGACAATCATGAACTTTTGACCCTTTTAGTAGGTCATGTGATCCATCCTATGATCATCACTGAAGAGCCCTTGTCTTTATCAGTTTAACACTGTTCTCAATTTTTGTTCTTTTCTTTTTATAGATTTGCAAAATTCATTAGGTTATTGAAATAAGTACATTGACTAGGTGCGAATTGACTAGAATTCCTTCAACAGAATGAACAGGGCAATGCGCAAATAGATTCACGTGGTAAGATACAGATTTCATTTCACTAGAAAATTTGTACCACAGTCATGTATTTGTATTTTGAAGATGTGTAAATACAAGAATTGTTGGAACGTATAATAAAGTAAAAATAGCATTTACCTTTATCCGCTTTATAATGAGGTATATAATAATAGATACATGTCTGTGTACAATGTTCAATATAAAATCGTGTACAACTTTTCCAAAACGACTTCCTTGCGATCAACTGACCTGTATATAAGCTAATATTATGCTATATCAATGTAACAATTGAGGGAGATGACACACAAATGCTCACTACCAAAGTTCATCTTTCAAAAAATTAGTTCCCAACTACCCACTTTTCCTTCTTTTTCCTTGTTATATCCAGTATCCCCACATTTTTACACCCTATAATCCCACATCCCTACTTTTTTACCCCTATATCCCAAATCCCTACTTTTTTATCCTAATATCCCACATCCCCACTTTTTTACCTCCTATATCCACACATCCCTACTTTTTTACCCCTATATCCCACATCCCTACTTTTTTACCCCTATATCCCACATCCCTACTTTTTTACCCCTATATCCCACATCCCTATTTTTTTACCCCTATATCCAACATACCAGAAGAGTGTCATTCCCTCAATAGTCTACTTCTAAAGATGCTTACAGCGTTAATCAACGATGAATAAAGTCCCATTAAAACATGTGCACATATCAATATTATTTAGTTATTTTTGAAAATCACCGACGTGTTACATACTAGTAGTAGGAATACGCGGATCATTCATTTGTTGTTTAACGACTGGATACAAAATTGATTCCTAATTTTTGAATAAATATTTTTTAAGAAAGGAAGTGAAAAATAGGTGGAATCCATCAAAAATTAGGACACTACGATAAAAACGACATTGAGTTTAAAAGAACAAATCTTGTAAAAAATGAAAGAAAACCAACTCCATCACAAAATATGCATGGACGGTGCTTTATGATTTATTTGAAAGAAATTAAATAAAAAAATGTATTTGCAGGTTGAAAAGTTGAAAAGTCGTACCACTGAGTACAATATAAGATTTGAAAAATTTCAGACGTGTCATTGTTTAATAATTTGATTTCAGGGTCGATTCCAGTTTGGACCAAGGCTGGTTAAGTATTTGTCCATGTTTTAAGTACATTAACTGATTTATGACTGATTCTACCGTCTTTAAGTTAAAAGAAAACATTGCACAGTAAGACTTTCCGATCCCCTCTCTTTTCCCATGTTTTATTGATCAGGAGTGGAATTTAAGCTTTAAAATTATTTTCCGTTTGGTCGATAGCAAACCGTTCCTCTAATGTTTGAAAACGACATTATTTGTTCCAGCCCTGCAACAACTAAATCTGATTCAATCACATCCTTTCAGCCATTTTTCTATATAAATATGTGACTTACTCGTGTCATCCAAATCGGAAATATATTTTGTTCTCATTATGTTTTTTTTTTGTTTTGTTTTTATCTCATTGTTTGTATTGTATTGTGAAAATTATTGATGTTGTATTGTTTATGTCCTTGGGGCCCATAATTGGAAATAAAAATCTCTTCTTCTTCTTCTTCTTCTTCTTATATCCCTACGACTCCCGAACTGACCTTTCTCGGTTCTAGTCCTTCCCTGAAATCTGTGACTTAGAAGTTTCATCGAGGACTGGAACCACTGTCGTTCAAACTGAGTCAACTGTATTATTTGATTTGCCGCAGACAAGATAAAAGTAAAGCATACACGTAATGCTGTGGCTGAACTCAGATGCATGTACACGGGTGTTACAAATAGAAATATCAACGGAAGGTTTTGGATTCCAGATTTACCCGTGCAAAAATTTCAAAAAAAATCCTCTAACTGGAAGATATTTAATTCAATTAAGACATGTATATACGATATAATTACCACAGTATTTCCATGTACATATTCGTGAATACAATAAGACCATTGATGCAGATTAATTGTTTGTATTATTGTATTTTATACGCACGTGTGCTTTATCTGGGCGGTGTTTGAAAGTTTATTGGAGGTTGGCGGTTTGAATTGACCAGACTGAGTGATAACGACCGTTCCTTTTCAAACGGCTCTCGTGAAGTTGTGTTGACTTATTAGGTCGCATGCCTTATTGTTATGATTGTTTGCAGTCAGGATCGCCTTTCGCTCTCCTGATCCAATTACGTAAAGGAGTGTCGACAGATCTCGAAGCCGGATCCATAACCATGGTCTGAGCTTGCTGGTTTGTTCTCCTTGCAATAGCTATGCCACTTGATTTGGACTCAACAACAATTTTTCCAAATGTCGAGATACTGGTATTGACATTTTTTACATCATAGCTTATCTTCCAAGACAGAACAGCGTGATTTAAATTTTGTTGTTAACTAATGTTTGAATAAATTTATCTTTTTCGTCTACATCATGTTTGATTTGATTTAGCGCAATGAATGTCTGCAGGTCTGATGCATGTTGTTTTATGTTCGCTATGCTATTTTGGTATTCCGTTACGTCTTTTTCCGCTTGTTGTACTGCAGTTAATAATTTGTGTATTTGTTTGCTCTCCGATTTCTCTGTTTTGCTGAGTTCTTTCAATATTTCTTCTTGGAGTTTGTCAAGATAACTTACAATCTTTAATTTAGTCATTTTTATTTCTGACTCGATTTTTTCTCTTGTTTCCTTGATTGCGGTCAAATTCTCTTCACGGTCTTTTCGTATTCTTTTAAAATTTTCAGAAATTTCTGCCAAGGTCTGTTCGATATCCACGAACGTATTTGATGATTTGACATCTTTTACGACATCGTTAATATCAAAAAGTTCTTTGCACACGTTGTGGGTTTCCACAACGCACTTTTTACAGCATAGACAATCATGTTTATAACAGTATATTTGAAACTTTTCATTGTGGCCTTTGCAAGTTTGTGTTATTTCTAGAATTGTTGGTGGTAGTTTCTTGTATTTATCGATAGAAACTGTACTATGTCCCCTAGTTGCCTTGGAGATGCTGTGATGTTCGGTACACTCTTGACAAAGGCCTTCATCACATTCGAAACACCAAACTACTGATGGTTTAGTTATCTGACGAAAATCACATATACCACAAATAGTCAAATTAGTCTCCATTCTCCTAAAAAAATAAATATTAAATATTGCATTAATTACACAAAATATTATAAATACACAAGGTCAAATAATATGGTATTAAAATAAATAAAAGATTAAACGATATATCGTATTAATCCATGAAACAAATTCACTACAAATACATGGAAAATCTAACGGCAAAGGCACAGCGATTCTACAGTTTCCGTAAGTTGCGATCCAAATTTTCTACTTTACGATCCAAATTTTCTACTCTCCAATTTTCTTGGAATTCGTGGGGATACATGTAGGTGAACCACGAATTTAAGTGTTCAGTGATGTTTAAATTCCGTATAAGCATACATGCAAACTTTGAAAAATTCACGATATTAAATCTTTCCTCAATCCACGAAAATTAGTACCCACGAAAATAAAATCATCGCCCTAAACATTCATGAAATATGATGCGCTGAACGTACATCAAACAACAATCGATTAAACTGTCTACTTTCATTTTCAAATTTATATGTTATATATTTTGATTTCGAAGAGATGAAAATATAAGAATTGAATGCTGCTTGCTACGCAATTTTTACGGAATGAAAGCAAATAACATCACATGGTTTGCGCTCCAACTTTCATTTCGTACTTCCGAAAATCGGCTTCATATAATAGCATGAAAATGACAGGAACTTTCCTGTTGAATACACAATACAAGTGAAGCACATTATTCACGCACGCACGCACGCACACACACACTGATAAAATATAGAGGAGCGTTAAGTAAAATAGTTATAACGGTCACGTTAACATGCATCATTACCGGGTTATTTGAGACCCGGTCTAATTAGTCATACGCTTCACGTCACAATGGGAAAATCTGTTAATGGATTCTCATTGGTAAATATTAGCTTATTCCGTATGAAGTAAAGGCTTTCTTAACGTCTGATTGGGTAATATTGGGGTGCATCTATTATATGTGAGCGTATCCGTAAGTGAGGCAGGAAAGAAATCATGATAGTAGGTCATGAAAATGACAGTGAAGTGTTCATTCAAGTTGATAGTGAAGTGTTGAATCGATATTTTAATGCCGCAAGGTCATACGCAAAAGTGATTCAAATTAATTGAGTTTTGTTCTGTGTTTATTATTCAATTGTGTTTGCATCAGATATAAATATTATTTTAACTTTCGTATTCATAATTAACTTGTTGATGTGTATAAGATCAGTTCCTGAGTTACAAAGCATCAATAAAATTACAGTTATCACTCATGCATATCTTTATACAGGATAATAATATTACACGCTTATCAATAAATAGCCGAAGCATTAGCTATTTTGTTATGTATAAAATGCACACGTAGTGATTTAACTAAGTTATGGTATATCAAGAAACACACTGTCGTAATTGTGCAGAGCCATTATAAATGTTACGTTCATAAAAACATATATGGGAAGGATTGCGTATGCTTCTGTCTGTAGTTAAGAAAAAATAAAGATAAATATCTATAAACTGATATAATTCAAAAGTATAAAAAAAATTGCGATATCAGATATCTTCAAATGTCTTATTTCCTAGTAATTTTAATGGTCATTTATCCCGGGTCTAGCAGAGAGGTGGGTTGATGTAAACATGCGTCGTCGAATTCCTTATCAAGCCAACGTCCATCACGGTACAGTGTAGTCCGAATAATTAAGGACGACATCACAGCAAAAAATCAAAACAGCTTTTCAAGACGTTTAATTATTCGGACTAGGTACAGTGAAGTTCTGATTATAAAACGGTCTACTTCTAAGGACAAATTCCAAAGGGGGAAATCATAAGACTTCATACGTTTAATACAGGTAACTTTTTCGGGAAAGGGTATTTTATACACATAGGCGTCGGTAAAGGTCCGTTTTGAAAGCAAGTATAAAAATAAAATTGAGAATGGAATACATGTATGTAAAAGTATTTAAAGCGTTGCCAGATTTACTTGTGTAAATAAAAGGAGATGTAGGTATCATAAATAAGACGGCAACCAACTTTACACCAAACCTAAATAAGGTTAACACTCGAGTATCTTCAATGGACACATGTCTTTTACAATATTTCAAGCTCTAAATTTTCAAAAAAAATAAACAATTGTGGATAATTTTACAAAGACTTTAGAAAATATGCAATCAACACAAAATCCCTTAAATATATAGGAAAATTAAATTTAGGAGACCTTAAGGCAATGAACAGGAACGAACTCCGTTTGCTAACACCCGAGAAAACAATAATCACAGATGCATGTATATGTTTGTATTATAATTTTCTGAAAACAGATGGTATATAGTTGAAATTTGATCGATGCATATGAAAAGTGCTGATGTTCTAAACCATAGTTTTAGTATATGTTTTGCAACGGCCCAGCAAATTAGCCAGTTAGATATTTATAACATACAAATACGAAGATATGTTATGATTTCCAATGTGGTAATAATAGATGTTAGCATAATTATATACGTCACTCTACTACATTTAACAATGAGAAATACTCATACTGCATTGTAAGCTATAAAAGTATTCGACATGACAAATGTAAAAAAAATCATACGGCATGTCATTATTTATGTACAAAACAATTATATATAAACGAAATGCAGGTGTAATTCACAGCAACAGACGACAACTAATGAAATTCAGGCTCATGATTTTGGTACAGGCACACAGCGAACTTGGCGGGGGTAACCATGTTTGCGGATGCCCAACCCATCCCTAACCTGGGACAGTGGTGTAAAACCGCAACATCATTAACAACGCTGTTCATTGCTTTTTGTGTTTTTGCTGTGCACTTACTGATTTTGTGTCCTGTATGGATACACCATACCCTTTCATTCCTATTTTCTCCAGTATGGAACCCGCACCAAATCACCATCACACGAGATATCGAGCAAGTACAAAGACGAGCAGCTCGCTTGGTCTATAGCTGCTATCAGGACAACTCTTCAGGATGTGCAACTAAATTACTGGACCAACTTCAGTGGGAATCACTCCAGCACAGAAGATGGAAAATTAGTCTTTGTGTTATAAGACCCAACACCAGTTGATTGCCATTGATATATCCAAGTATATTACAAATCATATGACAGCAGGACCACAGGCAACCACAATCTCAGACAAGCTAGAGTAAAGAAAGACGTTTATTTTCGCTCCTTCTTCCCGAGAACAACAAGAGAATGGAACAAGTTACCAGAATCTGTAGTGGAGTCCGGATCATAAGAGGACTTCAAGACCAGAGTGAACACCATCTCCTGGACCCAGCCACATTTCAACTAGACAGCAGGATACCCAGTGCACATATTTGTGAATACACACTTACTGATTTTAATGTAAATACCATCCAGTTTTCCCGGACTTTTACTCTTGGCCAAATGAGTGGCATCCAGTCTGTTTGAGATGCGTCCGAGTTTACACTCAATTGCAGAGTCCGACTCGTAACCGGGAAAAAGAAGAAAGACAGAAAGTAACGATCAGAGAGTCATACAATGACATATGTATTTGCCTTACTTCATAACATGCCAATTTGTCCATTTTATTCAGTACCGACTTTAAACCGATTTACTCCTTAAGCGTTTTCCATCAGTAACCTTATAAGCTTCTGGAACCTGCTTAAGTAGGATATAAGAACAATACTATCCGGTATAATTCAGATTCATTAGGATCTAAAACGTTTGTGAGTTGGTTTATCGGTACAATTAATGAAAAGATCTTGATCACACATTTCTCAAACATAGAGTAAATAATGACATGTCTGCTGAAAAATTGATTCATTAAAAAAGTTTATTGAAATAAGTACAGGCAAAAACGCAAGTGATTTAGAAATTAAGCTCTTTTCAGGAGTTAAAAATGACAAAAATTAAAATTGTAACCCTTAAAATGCTGTTTTGGCCTTTCCTTCATTCCAATCTTTTTTCCCTATATAATTTATATGCAGAGCAATATTCTGAATGGATTAAAATACAAAGCAAAACAACAATTTTCTACATAATAAGCTTAAAAACGACAAGCTTTTTGAAAAAGCTATTACTTGTACTTCATAACTCTCCGTGGAAGTATGCGAAGTATGTAAATATTGATAAACAAAATGTTTACCTTTCTAAAGAACATAAAAGTTAGGCAACAATTGTATCGACCCATATGCCCAAAATGTATGTCAAATATCTGTCACAATAAAACTTACCTGGTGTGCGGTACCAATGTTACAATTAGTCTAATCCTAGATATGCATACCGTTTATCAACGACGAGTAGTCACACTAAAATCTGCGCATTATATCATCTATTTTTAAATACATGCATTTTGTAGTTGGTATACGCGGCTAAATTTAAATCATTCCAATTCTTGTTCACCGATTTGACCAAAATTATAATATTTTATTCATAACATACTTAAAAGTTTATCCAAATTATAAAAAGTCGAAATGAAACGATTAACAACAAATCATAGCCTGTCTATAATGCATCAGCAGTCCATACGTATATTAGACCAGACACAATCTAATTATCCATCAATGTGACCCCTAAAGACTGCCGACGGTCATATAACCCGATATAAACATAATTATAAAAAAAAGTGCCAAGCAAGATTTTGTGAGGTAGACGAAATTGACATTCAAACGATCGTATTGAATTTTGACAAATAAACAGATCGGACATATTTTGACTTTATTTACTGACTACTTTTGTTTGGGTTTGATGGAATTATAACATTATGATGAGAATGAAAAATTATTTTTGGTTAAGATAAACAATAATTTTACCTGGCGTAGCCGTGCTTAAAATGTATTTCGGCATTCCTCTTCGAAAAATTACTTGTTTCTCGGGAAAAGGCTATCAAAAAAATAATTTATCAACTCTTTATGTGGAAAATTTTGTGAAAATATAAGAAGTGACAATTCTTACCTTTCATACCTTTAGTTTCATTGATAAAAATAATATGGACTCGTCCACTGTCCAGTTTGACGTCATTTAAGTTACTGTACACGTGTGTGTACATGTAAAAAGAAAAGTTATTATAATTCAGTTTAAATCAGTTGAGTAGCAAGGCCATTTTTAAGTGTAGGTCCGAACCTCGACGAGGGGTTTGAAGGCTCCCAACGGCCCCAGGGCAGAGGACCTCCCAGGTAGGAGGCGAAACCCCCGGGAGCTCACGCGTTATCGTGAAAAGATACTATTTCTGTCATTCAAAATTCATCAATAGCAACATACTTGGTCAGTTGAGAACAAAACATTACTACATAAGAGATGATTTCAGCTTCCCAGTTGTGAACTTTCCATTTCTATATGTAGCAACATTCCAGTAGAATTTGCATATGGAGTATATATCTCCTAGTTCACACGATATTTCAGAACTTGCATTTCCCATCATATTTTCCTTGAATGTGGTTGCTACTTACAAGGAAGCTAATAAACCAAGAGTTCCAAGATCGCTATCACGAGTTGGTTGACTGTTTCACAGATGACGACGGACATGTTCCATTGTTGTAACCACAATTCCGCCCTCTTTTCCTCGAATTTGACCTACCGAATTAGACTTATCACAGGGTTTTTACTTACGTGAGCAACACGACGGGTACCACATGTGGAACAGGACCTGCTTACCCTTCTGGAGCACCTGAGATCACCCCGGTTTCAGGTGGGGGTACGTATTGCCTAGTCTTTAGTTTTCTATGTTGTCTTTTACACGTATATACTATTGTTTGTCTTTTCGTCGTTTTTCGACTTTTGAAATGTCATTGTCAGTTTGTTTTCAACAGACCCCTTTGGTATTTTTCGCCTCTCCTTTGATTTAGGTTGTTTTCATGTTGCTTTCATTGTGTTGATTTGGAATATAATGGTCTTTTGTATTAGAGAAAAAAGTCCAAACCAGTTACTTTAGAATATGTTCAAAATTAAAGGAGATACCGGGTTAAACCAATTAATCGACAAAAAATCAAAACTTTATAAAAATAGTAAAAAAAAAGCAAGTCTATCGTTCTATTAATTATTTTAACTTCATATAATTTTCACACCTTTTTACATGAAAATTTCGTTAATGGACGCATGAAATAATTAATTTTCATAGATGGTCAGGTGTAACATAAAATTGCAAACCACACATATTGTATCTCAGCAGATTCTAAATTGCTAAACAATAGTAATCTGAGTAGAATATTCCCAGTAGATTCAAATTTGACATAACATGAACAAATATATAATATGATACCATTTGATTAAAAAGTAAATTTCGTCACTTTTATCTTCAATTACGAGTCATCGAAGAAAGCATTACAATTGCTCGTGTACTTTAAACAGTTCCTTTAATTTATTTGGATCAAAATATTTTTCCCTCCTAAATTCATGTGCACTCCCGGTCTGATTGATTTCATGTTAAAGGTTAAAAATACATATAAATCATCGTTTTACCTGTATAACAATGATTATTGTAAGCAGGATCAGTCAACTAAATGCATTGGGAAATCTAGTGAACGAAAACAAAAGAAAATCCACTCTTCTTATGAAAAGATCTTCTCGATCTATTCACATTCAATGTTTACATCGAGATAAGGTCCGTTTGAATTTGCTTAGTAACTTAATTTCAAAAGTGCCAATCTTTGCTGCATATCAATCGATACCTTTGGAATTTTTCCCCTGACTTTCTCTGATCTAGCTGTATATACATATATATACGGATAATTAGCATGTTCCAGAGAGGTATACAGCCAGTAGAAAAATAAATTGAAGTTGGTACTCCAGGAATTTATTCGCATAGCAACATTTTAAACCAATTTTACATCAAGCTTCTATAGCCTGCTGTACTCGTCATTTGCTACTAAATGAGGGAAATAAAAACATTAAATAAAAGTTTTGTTTTTATTTCAACTTATTTCTATTTTTACTATTTACTAGAACGTTGTCCCGTGAAGCCATAATTGATAGAGTCCTTGCTAAAATGGGACAAATATTGAGAAGATCTAGTTTTCAGTGTTTACAGAGGTAATATTTTGTCACTAGATTTCCCACTGAATGGTTATTCCTGATGACTTCCTTGTTTCACTTTTCAATGTTACACACAATAAACACATGCACACCATCTGCACTAAAGGTCAAATTAAAGGTTGCATGAATACGGATTTAGATAAGTTGAATTATTGACTTGCAATACAGTAATACATCAGTGATGGTTTTTGTAGCTTATTTTGACGAAACGTAACGAAATTCGACGGTTAAATGCGAATTCTAATATGACGTCCTTCTTTCGCTTTGAAACAAACAAATTTACAAAAGCGCACCATTTTCAGTTGACGTCGGCCGACGCAAAATAGTCCAATTTCGCGCGTAGGACTACTGAGGGCCGCTGATTCACATTTTGGCCAAAGAAGGCACATGCGGTTGTCCTACTGAAAGCCATGTTCTAATTACAATAAAACATGGGCTGCACGTGATTGACGTCACAATTGAAATTGCAACGTCAATTGTATTTTGAACAACGCCGGAGGTCGAAATGGATAGTTTTGTCGGTGTTGCTCGCTAGGAACTTAAATAAAATCATTCTAAAAGTAAGTTTACGTTTATATATTAATTTTTTTATCGTTCAACTGTTGATTTTCTATAACGTGTCTTATTATTTTGTCTAATTCGTAGCTTATGCCGCTTTAACGACAGGCAACACATCTATCATTCATAGCCAGGTACAAGATTTTAAGTAACCGATCATTTGCCTTTTGTGAGGGTACGTTTTTTTAAATTGTTCAGTCTTAATTCCTTGAATTAATATTTTTGTTAAAAAGGGAAGTGAAAAATAGGACAAAAGATAAAAATGACATTGAGTTTAAACAAATTTAACATCTGGTAAAAAAAAGAGATTGTTTCTACAGAGAAAAATGCCCCATCCCTCACAAAATGTGCATGGTCAGTACCTAATAATTTGATAGAACGAAATTATTTCCCACGTATATGTCTTTGGAGGTTTAATTGGTGAAAAGTCGTACCACTGAGTAAAATACAAGATTTAGAAAAACGTTCAGACATGTCATTGCTGAATAGTCTGATCTTAGGTAGATATAAGAAGATGTGGTACGAGTGCCAATGAGACAACTCTCCATCCAAGTCAAAATTTATAAATGTAAACCATTATAGGTCAAAGTACGGTCTTCAACACGGAGCCTAGGCTCACACCGAACAGTAAGCTATAAAGGGCCCCAAAATTACTAGTGTAAAACCATTCAAACGGGAAAACCAACGGTCTAATCTATATAAAAACGAGAAACGAGAAACACTTATGAACCACATCAACAAACAACAACTACTGAACATCAGATTCCTGACTTAGGACAGGTGCAAACAAATGCAGCAGGTTTAAACGTTTTAATGGTACCAAACCTTCACCCTTTTTCTGAAACAATAGTGTAACATCACAACATAGTGTCTGTTCTAATGGGGACCATGGGTATTCACCCTACTTATGGTCGAATATTTGTTCGTGTTTTTAGTATATATTTTTTTACTTTTGACTGATGTTTCCTCTTTTGAAGACAACATTGATCAAGGGACTCTCGACCCTCCCTTTCTTTATGTTTTATTGATTAGAAGTTTAAAGCTTGTTTGGGTGATAGCGAACCGTTCTTTGAAAATGCAATGACATTAATTGATACAACCCTGCCAGAGGCGGATTATTGGGGTGGGGTGGGGCAGGGTACCCCCTTTTGGGAAAAAATTGGTTGCTTATTTAGGGAATCATTGAAGCATGACTAAGCAGGGCCCTCTTATGGCAGTCAGTGCCCCTAAAGATCCCTTACCTAAATCTCTGACTCAGCTGTTACACAATCACACTTATGACTGGATCCATAGTCGTTCAAAGTGAGTCAATTTTAATTGATTGGTTGATCGATTGATTGATTGGTGTTGAGCATTATGGCGTGGCGGTCAGTTTTATTTGGTGGAGGAAGCCTGAGTGCTCAGAAAGAACCACCGACCTTCGGTAGGAAAACTGACAATCGTAGTCAATTAAGATTGAGTCGAGCGCACCTGCCACGTGCGGGATTCGAACTCACAACCTCAGTGTTGACAAGCTAGTGATACAGGCTAGTGATACAGTAATTCGACCGCTCAGACAACTCGGTCATAGAGGCTCCTATAATATTTTTCAATGCAGACAAGATGATAATACACATAATGTCTTTCAATGTAACTAGGCTTAATTAAAAAGTGCCCACATCTAATTTAACAATGTTTCTTCTATGTTAAACATTGTCAATAAGTTACCAGTGTTGTTTTTTTTATTCTTGGTCCCGAGACTACTCACTACATGTATGTCAAAAGCAGGCTGATTATTAGCAAAACCCAATGTAGAAAATCTTATAATAATCATTTACTTTCTAATAAAATATTTATTGAGATTGGGAAATTGGGAAAAAGTAAATACAAAAACATAAACGAAGAAATAAACAAAATTAAATTAAACAAATAAAACACAATCGGTAATTCTTCGTGTGACTTTATTATCATGAATCCTTTTCACAGACGAGACAAAATAAGATCTAGCAAAATTTTGTATTTTTATTTAAAATTATATGATAATTTCTATTCACTCTTTCTGTGAAAACTTGCAATTTAAGATATTGTTGAAAATGTTTTCTTTTCTCTTCAAAAATTGACACTGAAGAATCAAAACAAAGGTCTATGACAAAATTGCTGATATCAGTTTCAGTGTTGACTTCGATATCGTTAGTTGTATAATGACGAATCCAATTGATTCAACTAATGACGTGTCTGTACCTTCGTTGTTTAGATATATATAGATTCCACAACTGCATCAAGTGTGTTACGATATTCCTCCAATCGAGACAGTTTGATTTTAATACTTAAAATTTAACTGTTGAGAGTGGAGAAATATCGTAATACACGAGATATAGTGGTGGAATCTGTTTCTCTAATGATTTTTAGACAATATCTAAACAAAGTTTATCCTTCCTTTTCAAAGATTTGCAGAAAGTTGTGTTCTTTATATGTGACATCATCAGGCATGGTCGCCTTTTTCACGGCGTCACAATAGGAACTTCAGAAAAAAAAGAAGAAAATTTGACGTCATAATTGATTTCTATCAAACATTTGCCGAGGACAAAGTTTTCTCTAGAGATGAGAAATATTTTCTCACATCGATCGAGAAATGTGAAAATAGCATGAAAATTAGAGAAACGTGGATCTATTACAACGCTATTAACCAGGCATTATTAGCCTCTATGTCTTGGGTAGACGAAACTTGCATCTGAAGTTTTAATTTATAAACCTGTTATATTTGAGGTGTTTTACAAACACTTGGTCGATGTCAGAATTGCTTGTGGACGTTTCTTCTCAAGGTCTAACCAATCTAATAGTCAACACTCTTACACTGAAATTAAATGTCATTCACAGTCATTTTCTGTAAATCCTTTAATATGCAGTTCATGCGAGATTTAACTATGTTTGAAGTTCATGTGAGGTCTTATTCTCGTTTAAGCCCGAGTTCCAGCAAGGTCTGAACATTATGCAGTTTATGCGAGGTCCCACTCTATGCGCTGTTCATGCGAGGTCTGATTCTTTACGCAGTTTATGGAGGTCCGACTCTCTATGCAGATCGTGCTAGGTCTGATTATTTACGCAATTCGTGAGAGGTTTGATTTTATACGCAGTTCATGAAAAGCTGGATTCTGTAAGCATTTTAAGCGCGAGTTCACTCTCCATGCATTTCATGCAAGGTAACTTAATTTTCGTTTTTTATTTTCGTTTTTTTTTTTTTATCTGCAACTTTTTACAAACAGTTTGTAATCTGAACAACAGTTTCAGCAATCTGTTAAAATGCTACAGTATACTAGACGTAATCTTAATGGCAAAACTGCAAGCTTTTTAATTATTATATGGTATATACGTCAGTAGGTCTGAAAACAATTAAGTATTCTTTGCATGACTGCTTTTAAGTCGTTACTCTCTGGCAATGAATTAAGACGTAAAAGTCATAACAAGACGGTATTTCAGAATTTTATGAAATATTCTATGCATTTGAAACTCATTAAACTGCCTCTGCATATCAAACAAAAGTCATATCCCTTTACATGATATTTTCGACTGAGTCCGGATTCACTAGCGGGCGATGCATGCATAGTGTGGAATGTTTACCCTGTCGATAAAGACATGTCAATGTATGTTCTTCCTCTTGTTCTATTGGTGAATTCTTAAATTAGTAACTACTAAACACACTCTGGTGACGTAGTGATATTTTTTCTGATCAAAGGAAGACAATTCAAATAGTGCGATAGTCTTAGAAATGCATTTAAGATTATTACATACGAATAACATATATACATGTACGTAACTATATAAAGTAATGTTCGAATTCTCTTATTATACACTTTTCAATTTACCCATTCTTTCAAATATTCAACTAACGGCTTGATTCGTGTATTTAAAAAAAAAACAATAACCAAAACAAAATATGATGTGAAGCAACAAAAGACATCCTCGGATTTACAGACACATATAGAATGCGATGGGGTTTAACATGTTTGCGGGCGCCTATCCATTGTTAGTCATTTGCAAGGTCAAATGTCTGCCCTTGTCCCGTTTGTACTCTCATTATCGAAATTTTGCACTTCATATCAGTCGGCCTTTTTTTTAGAAGATACCCACTGAATCTGTTGTGCAACAATATTGCATGGTTTCAAGTTCCAGTTACTATAATAAATCTCCTTTTACATACTTTGTGATGTAAGAATAAAATACGCACCCAATCAATTGAAAATTCTTTGTGTAAATCCGTTCGATACTGAGAACAGATCATTTTAATAATTGTAACAAGTGTGGACGCAGACGTATGTTGTCTTGGGCGAATTTTGTGCAGGGATGAATTCTGCATCGTGCCAGGAGGAATTTGTTTACATTTCGTCATGCCGGGGCCTTTTATAACTTTTTGTCCGGTATGGTTTTAATCATTTTTGAAGACCATACGGTGACCCTTAAATGTTCACAGCCTCGTCCTGAAATCTGTGCTGGTTAGTTGTCATATTGGCTGTCATACCACGAAAATGATTTTACTACAATGCATTAAATTTGTTTGTAGTTTCTTTATTATTTACATCATTCATTTCTGTAATCTGTATTCTATTATCTTATTCTTTTATTTTCCACAGTTATTCATTATAATTTTGCACCTAATAATCCTCTATTCTTTATATCTTTTTTTTTTTCTCTAACATTTTTTTGCCATTATTCTCTATTCTGTAAACCCCTGTCCCAAGTCAGGAGCCTGTGGTTCAGTGGTTGTCGTTGGTTCATGTCTGACATATTTGTTTTTCGTAAATTGTTTTGTTATAAATTAGGCCGTTAGTTTTGGTTTTGAATTGTTTCATATGTTTCTTGTCGGGGCCTTTTATAGCCGACTATACGGCATGGGTTTTTCTCATTGTAGTTGATACCGTACGGTTGCCTATTATTGCTTACATCAACTTCATTTGAACTTTGGTGGATTGGTGTCTCATTGGCAATCATATCACATCTCCTTATTTTTTTATTTAATCTTTATTATGCTTTTATCTGTTTTGGACCAAAAAAATGTGCATGTGTGTAGAAGGGGTGAGATGAACATAGTAAATTCTTTGACAAGGAAATTATTTGGAAAACAATGTAGAGTGATAATATTACGACTTAAAATTGCTCCATGTTTATGAAAATAAGGAGATGTGGTATGATTGCAAATGAGACAAATATCCGCTAGAGTTCAAAAGAAGTGGCTGTAAGCAATTATAGGTAACCGTGCAGCCTTCAATAATGAGAAAATCCCGCATCAACCTAGTTTAAGTTATAATTATACAAAAGTACAAGCCACACAAGGAATTTGTTCGTCTATCGAACACAGACAATAAAACATCTATCAATAAGGGAGCTACCATTTGATTTTTATGGGGGAAAGGGGGGGAGTATGTAAACAAAGTGAGGATAAACTAATAAAAAAAAGGCAGGGCCGAATAGAGTGAAAAATAAAAAGGCAGGACAGAGATTACAACTAATAAAATATGCATGACAAAATTTTTCATCCCCATAAAAATCAAATGGTAGTTCCCTAACAAAAACATGTAATTTTCTAAAGTACTACCAACTTTCAGTACATGTAAGTAACAGGCAATGTCAAATGACGTTACTTGTTTTCAGTAAAGAGACTTCTGAAAGAATAAATGATATATTTCTAATACAAAATTATGCAAAAGTATAGTTCGCTATCATTATATGAAATAATCTGTCTTATATTAAGAAAGGATAACAAATTGATTGTTTGCAAGATACTTAGAAGTTTGTAAAATGTCGTACAATGATTCAATAGTTCAATAAATCAGAAATGCTAGTAAAGGAATACAACCACTAAATCATAGCTTTCTATGTTAAATAATGCAATTGCAAGCACATATAGCTATTTTGTCTGAAGTTCAAATAAGGTGGCAGTCATCTCATAGCAAAACTATACCTTATCCTGACTTGTGTTGAAAAGATCAACACATCTTAAATTTCATATTAGAACACACTGGTTTCCAGAAGTTGTGTAGTACAGGTACTTCAGATCTGAGCAAGAGGGCCCCCATCATAGTATAAACAGTTATTCTATCATTCAAGAGAAACTTTTATCAAGGGTTCTACAGCGATTCCGAGATCTTGAGCTTTTACTTGATACCTACATTACGCAAATATTGTACTTATTGACAAAGTTACAACTAAGCGTAGGAACTATTTTGTTTTAAAATATGTACTACATGTACCATGTACTTTCTTGTATGGTATGTTCTTTGTGACCAGCCCCGAATTAGTAGTTCTATACCTAAAACAATTAATGACTTGTATGTTTGAACATTATGTATTCACAAAAACGGCGAAAGGGGTGGCAAGACCACT
This sequence comes from Mytilus coruscus, assembly GCA_017311375.1. Classification (NCBI taxonomy): domain Eukaryota; kingdom Metazoa; phylum Mollusca; class Bivalvia; order Mytilida; family Mytilidae; genus Mytilus; species Mytilus coruscus. The sequence continues at coordinate 57,754,126 of CM029603.1, read as the reverse complement.
TGCTATTTTAAGGCCCAAAATTGAATTAAAACCTATAAAAATGAAAGACTCTATATAAGACCACAAATTTCGTCAATAGACGTATTTCATTTGCCCATGCATTAGACATTCATAAGAATTGGAATGCAAACAACTTTGACCAAACCATTCGGATTGTTCAAAACGGTAAACTGTTAAACTCGATGCCACTTAAGTTGAAGTGATGAGGATTAAGAAACTTGGAACGACATTTTGATCTACAAATAGGCCCCCTTAAGAATTATTATGTGCTGTTGGAACACGAAAACAAAACAGAGAAAATTAAATTGAATGAGACTTTATTACCATCTCCTCGGAGTTTAGAAGTTGAATGATGCACAGCCTTAGGACTGAATGCTTTCAACTACTAGATTGGAAGATATTACTGACTCATACGATAAAATCTAGATCTAGATAAACTAGCTACATGGGAAACCATATTGAAAATGGCCTTCCACCCAGACAAGTGCAATGTACTTACCATTAGCCGGAAAAAACAATACCATTGCCACATCCTACAAGCTACATGGTCACACTCTAGAACCCGTCAAAAGCGCCAAATACCTGGTCTGTACATTCACATCCGAACTGAAATGGATTGACCATGTTAACAACGTATGTAACAAAGCAAATAGAACAATCGGCTTCCTAAAACGCATTCCGAACATTGGATCTACTTCTGTAAAGGAAATGCGTATAAAACACTTGTAAGGCCTATAACAGAATACGCCAGTCCAGTATGGGATCCATACAATAAAGCACAGATTGACCGACTAGAGATGGTCCAGAGACGAGCAGCACGATATGTGATGAACAAACACCATGATCACCTAAGTGTAAGCAATGTTCACCTAGAATGGAGATCTCTGGAACAAAAGCGAAAAGACGCAAGACTCACAATGCTCTTCAAAATTATAAATGAGAAAGTTGCAGTGACAAAGGAAGGTCATCTGATGCCACCTAAACAACTGCCAAGAAACATGCATGACAGAAGCTTCCAAATTCAAGCATTATCAAGTGATTACCGGAAATATTCTTTCTTTTCAGAGATTGGAAAGCACTCCCTCCTGCTCTACCATGTGTTGTTCGTTGATGTTTGTCTTTGCGTGTGCGTATATTTTTTTTCGAAGTAGTCGCGTGTTTGTGGTTGGTGTGTTCTGTTGCATTATCCAATATTTTTGTAGCTCTTATTATCCTTTATTATGTATTCCAAATAGACAAAAGAGTAAGTACGAGAACTCGTCGACTGGTACTTTTTGTCTGTTTTCATTTTGTTTACTGCTTGAATTTGTGCTTCGTACCTATCAAATAAATCAAACGTCTTCCGTACAGATTGCTCTTAGGCTGTGCTGTTACACGCGTACGACTGTATACAGTAAGACCGACAGTCTAAGATTAATAACTACTAGTGGCTGTTGAACGACCTTGAATTCCCATGAAGGTCTCGAACGGTCTGTAATCTAACTTAGGTTAAGCGTTTAGAAACATGTCATACTGTATGTGCCTGTTTCAAGTCAGGGACCTGTAATTCAGTAGTTGTCGTTGGTTGCCTTATATGTTTTTTCTTAAATTTCATTTTTAGCATAAATCAGGCCGTTGGTATATATTTTTTCAATTAATTCATAGTTTGTCATGTCGAGGCCTTTTATAGCTTACTATACGATTAAATTATCATTGTTGAAGGCCGTACTATAATAATCTTTTCTAAAACAATATGTGTTTAAACTATTTCCCAATGCATAAACGTCGACGAAATTAAATCTCGATCATTTTACTTAATACTTCCAGTACAAACGAAAAGTAGATGAGCTATCTTATAACAGTTTCATGATAAAAAAAAATACATATTTAATTTCATATGGACCAAGGTTTTTTTCCCCCTGGATAAACCTTCATCAGGAATGATCAGACACCTGTTTCAGTTAGCGGAATGACACACGGCTAAATGGTTTTGCAAATTATAGGAAAATCGGTATATTTTACATTCATAATAGCCGTCGTAAGTTCCCGTGGTCATGATTTTCTAAATTTCGGAATGTTTACACACACATATACATGTACCGGGTACGGGGAATCTCTAACTCGAAAAAAAAAAAAAAGATTATTGCGCTTTTTGAAGGTGGTTAATAAGTACTTTTAGTGTGTATATTAAATATATCATATAACCAAAGCGGAAAAAAAATTAAGTAATTTTAGTATAAATGTTTCAGCATCTTAGTAAGACTTAAATTTTACCCAAAATTTCCACATTTTCATCGAATACAAAATTATTCCATGTCACATGTACTTTCACGAGATTTGTATTCTGCTGAAAGCAGTTGGACATAGTTCATGGGTGTGACTAACATCATTAATGTAAGTCATTGAGGGAAAACAAGCAAATTAAAACACAAAATAAGTCAACGTTTTAGCATTGATCAACACGGATTTATTGCCGTTAATCTTTTTGTTGCTCACACCATTATGTCATTAACTAGGACAGGTGTTATTTTTCAATGCATTTCACATTTTTGCTTGTTGAATGGTTTATTTATTTGTATTAACTGGTCAGTAAAGTTTGTAGATGTTGGTTTTGTTCGGAGGAATATGTTTTGTTGCTGTTTTTTTACTTCGCATCACGGCGAGAAGCTAAGAGTTTCAATCGATATACATGGAAAATAGTAGTATTTCATTTTCCCGGATTTAGGTTGACCTTTTGTGTACTCGATGCAGGTGAAAGAAGTCAACTTAGGAATGCTGAGCATCATTTTTTTAAATTTTATTTATGAATAACTGCAGTGTGTATACTTACAATATAAATTTTGAAACCCATAGAAATATTTTTTGAGAATTATTCGAAAAGATGTAAAATGACGGTGGTCATAGATTCTATAAACAAGCTCTTTCGAAGATGGTCATGATAACATTTGAATTCAATTTTTAAAACAGAATAATAAAGTGCGAATATCAAACATAACTGTTTTGTTCAGGTTTTTATTATTAAAAGTGGTTAATTTAGAAAAAAGTAAAATCACAAAAATACTGAACTCAGAGGAAAATTCAAAAGGAAAGTCCTCAATCAAATGGCAAAATCAAAAGTTCAAACACATCAAACGAATGGATAACAACTGTCATATTCCTGACTTGGTACAGGCATTTTCTTATGTAGAAAATGGTGGATTGAACCTGGTTTTATGGCTAGCCAAACCTCTCACTTGTATGACAGTCGTATCAAATTCCATTATATTGACAACGATGCGTGAAATGTTAGTATTGTCGCCTATGGAAAATTAAATACTACTGTTTTCCATTCATGCCATCTTGAAAATACATGTAATACCAAACAGCAGTTAGTTCTGAATGGTTCTTTATACGGAATATAGTTCCTAAGTATTATATGGGGTGTTTCTGACTACTATTTTCTTTGAAAAGTTTACTATTCAAGCGGTCCTATCAGTTGCACATGTATTGAAATAAGCCTTTGGCATTTATTCAAGATTCAAATCCTACCATTGGCATGTAAATAGGGCTCTTAAAAGAAAAGCAAAGATGGATTGTTCTGAAACAAGCATATTTTATTAGAATAATAATGGTCTATATATAAAAAAAGAAGATGTGATAATTGCCAATTAGACAACTCTCCACAAGAGACCAAATGACACAGAAATTAACAACTATAGGTACATCCTTCAACAATGGGCAAAGCCCATACCGCATAGTCAGCTATAAAAGGCCCCGAAATGACAAATGTAAAACAATTCAAACGAGAAAACTAACGGCCTAATTAATGTACAAAATAATGAACGAAAAAACCAATATGTAACACAGCAACAAACGACAACTACTGAATTACGGGCACCTGACTTGGGACAGGCACATACATAATGTGGCAGGGTTAAACTAGTTTGAAGGCGCCAACACCCCCTTTCCCTGGGACAGTGAATGGTGTAACAGTACAACATAAGAACAAACTATAAAAATCAGTTGAAAAAGGCTTAACTCATCAGATGGATACAAATAGAAATACATCTAACAAAAACACAGAGTGGACGTGAATGGGTACTTGTACATCCCAACAACAAAACGACACTAAGTACAGATCTGAGAGTACTCGCAGTTACTGACAGCTTGTTCAAAGTCGATACAAACTAATAAAAAATCATGCATCTAAGACTAAAAGCAGTTAAATTTATTTTATGTTTAAAGCGGTGCAATTTGTTTAATCTAATTGGAATTTTACAAAGTAATGCATTGTAACCAATGGCAAGAATTATTTAATATTATTTAATATCAACAGAGACATAGATACACACGTATCATATTTACATCTGAGAATAAAAGCACTAACTTTTGGTTATCATTTAAAGTATTTTCATTAAACGTTTCAGCAACATAACATAAAAGGTTTCTAAAATCTCCATAAAAATAAATCTTTTAGTTAATAAAGCATGCGCTTTGTCTTCAATAAAACCATCATATATATGGCACACTCTGTTTTCTAAAACAATATTTTCGTAACTTCCATATTGAATTCATGTCCTACATTTCGGAGTAGATTACGGAAAACGACGGGCTGCTTTCACAGGCACATGTCTCTGAAAAAATATATAACTACAATGTATATATACAGTACTTTAATATAAAATGTGTTATCGTGGTTAATATTTTAAAGTATTATAATTATAGGTAATTTTATCCAGAGACAAGTGCCTGTGGTTGCTTTTTTAAAACTGAACCACTCCTTGAATGTGAGCAATATACACAGCACCACTCCTGTTTATTTTTTACACGATATAATTAGATATTTGAAAACAGGTGAATGACGTATAATTAAGAAGTTTATTCAATAAAAGTGTCCAATCTTGATTAAATTATTACATGTATGAAAACAAATCAATACGAGTGTCATTAATTATTCGTAATCAAACAAAGGAAGCTTTTCGGTAAACAAGATATGAGAGAACAGGTGCAATGACGTACGCGTCTACGAAGAAGTTTATTAACAATTAAAAAAAGTGTAATATAGTATCGTGATTCAAACGTTCATTTTGTATTGAAGCCTTGCTGTTTGTATTGTTTTTGCGACCGTGAAAGACCCTCATGCGTAGTCAAGATCGTTAACCCCCCCCCACGCCCGTCGTCGGCGTTGCTTAAATACATAGTATTTACAATACTAGATATAAAAAAAGAATTGTGGTGAACCATTTGGGTCGGATCCTCCACATTTCTCAACTGGAAGGAGAGATATACAGAGAATGTGAATACACAGAACCCCCGATCCTATCCATCATTTGCTTAAATGTTACATTAATTGGTTTTTCCTTTCTTAAAGCTTCTCATTTATTATGGAGTTTGGTATTTTTTTTTTTTTCTATTTTTGATAGGTTGTACTATGCAAATATTTTATTGATTTATTAAAAATGTTGGATATACGCCAGTGCGACAACAACCTAACTATTAGGAAAACATCTTTTAAGTGGCCTCTTTCTTTTAACTTCATTTCTAAATATATCTCATATGAACTGTCGCCTGTTTGTATTGTTTTTTCTTAAATACCCGACCTTGCAGGACCCTCATGGGTAGCCAAGGTCGTTAAAAGTTCCCCTCGTCGTCGTCGCTTAAATACATAGTATTTACAATACTATATATACAAATATTGTTTCAAGGTGGTGAACCATTTGGGTAGGAAAATACCTCCTTTTTTCAATGACTTTTAAATCAATATTAAATGATGATCGATAAATCAAATCAAAAGTAATCATATTTTACATTTTTTTGCTCATCCTTTTGGCCTGTGATTGGCAATAAACACATTTGTTAACCGGATTTATGAAGTAAAAATCGGTTATTGATTTTGGGGATGTACTGCGGGCGGTCATCCGGGCGGGCGGGCGGCTGCCAAACAGTGTATTTACTCATGAACCGTTCAACCATAGCTTTTCAAGTTTTGATATGTTGTTACTGATGACAACAAGAGGTCAAGTTCAATATTGACGATTTTCACTTTCATCATTCAGGAGTTATGGTTTTTGAAAGATTGAAAAATGATGTTTCCAGTCGTGTCCGTGCTGTAACTCATGAACTGTTTAACCAAAGCTTTTCAAATTTTAAAATGTTGTTACTGATGACAAAATGGAGGTCAAGTTCTATATTGACGATTTTCACTTTCACCGTTCAGGAGTTATGGTCCTTGTGATATAGAAAAATGCCAGGACACAAATAAATATTTAAAAATCCGGTTTGCTGTCACTCTCACAGCCTCTTGTTTTTCTTTTGTTTGATTTTTTGGCTAAAAATTAAACACATTATAAAGTAGTTTTTTATACGATTAAATCATCTTTAAAGCACTAGATGTTTCTTAAAAACTACTTATGTTACTATTATTTAAAAGAAGACACTCCGGCTTCCTCCACCAATAAAGAAATAGCGCCATAGTGCTCAAAGTGGCGTTAGAGACCAATCAATCAATCAATCAATGAAAGAAAAGAAAACACAAAAATTGAAACGGCAAATCTCCTTTTTGTTAAAATAAATAGATTGAATAAAAAAAAAATCCTAATAACATGGTTTATATATATATATATATATATATATATGTTTGTGTTGACACTTCAGTCTTCACTGACTACACGTGAATAGAATGGTAAACAATTGGTATTAACTGCACTCCATGACTATATATTTATAACTAAAAGAGAAATGTAAATTTGCCGACAGCCCGTCGAACGTGTTAGACGCCGTATTTAATTGTATCCCAAATAATTTCCAGCAGTACACATTTTACAAATACAAATGTATCAAATATATACAATGTATTATATATCTATGTGTCAATAGTGTATTCGCTTATGTTTCTGAATGTTTACCCTTCATAGTCAGTGAAGGCCGTCCAGGAAAAACCAATGAAATCATTATTTATATATGAATATGAATGGAAACCTGTATCCGATGCCAATGTTCGAGTCTATCTCAGGATAAAAGTGTCGGACCACACCTTTAATTGGCAAATACGTATGTAAATTGAAAATCAAGTTTAATTGCAATTAGCAATTATAAAAAGGAGCTTACTATGTTAAACCAAGGAATTGTATATTTAAAAGGAATGGAAACGCGGCCGACTTCAAAGAAAATTGTATGATGCATCTCTAACTTGGGTGGTGTGTTAATTACATCCCGTCGCTAGCGCTCTAGGGAAAACGGTACTATTTATTCTGCCATAGGCGACAATACTAACATTTTCTAAATTTACCACTTTTTATAATAAAAACCTGGACAAAACAGTTATGTGTGGTGTTAGTACTTTTTTACTCTGTTTTAAAAATTGAAGCCAAATAGTATCATGACCAACTTCCAACGGAGCTTGTTCATGTTATCCATGCCCACCGTCATTTTACATTAAATTTATGAAATTTTGGAAGTCTTTTCGAATAATTCTTTAGAAAATATTTCATTGGGTTTCAAAATTTATATTGTAAATATACACACTGCAATTATTCATAGATAAGTAAAAATATATTGTACCCTTACATCCAATCACAGCGCTCCTAAGTTGACTTCCTTCACCTACCTTGGGTACACAAAAGGCCAACCTAATGCTGGGAAAATGTAATAGTACCGTTTTCCCTCTAACTGGCTCATTACTTATCTGGCAGTAGTTATCGAAGTTGGTCATTTAATCATGAAATGAAACAAAGAATAATTATTGTCTATTCCTTTAATGAAATAAACAAAAAATACAACCTTAAACAAAGTTACTTCTGAAAAGCATTTTCTTTTCTTGTACCTCCTCTTGATATTTCACGAAGGTATGCAACCATTAAGATCAATAAATAGATGAAATCTGACATTATACGAGTTTTTAAAAAGATTTAAGGTAATGCAAAAGTTAAAAATAACTTTTCAATTTTGGAATATGACTGGTATAGAAAAGTATAAAGGAAGAAGTACGTGAACGTCTGCCAGCATAGGATGACCAAGTTCTATAAAGATTCAAAACATTTGTCAACCTTGTTGTGGTACACAACATCTATGAGTATACACAGGAAACAGGAAATTAACTCTTTAAAGTGAAAGTGAAAGTACTCATTAAAATGAAAGTACAGGTAATTATAAAATAAAAAGTTATGGTAAATTTACCTGGAATGAAAAGTGAAAGTAGTACTAAAATGAAAGTACAAATGTTAACAAAGACAATTAGACAAAATTAATAAAGTTATGAAATTATAGAAGGAATGAAACAGCACACTCCCGTCTGATATGAAAAATATCACCATACTCATAGAGCAAAACGTCTTATCAATACAAACTTACAGGTGTTCAAAATACTACTTAACAGTCAAATACTTGTTTCAAAAGTCCTAAATAAAAGTCTCAACTATGACACAGTAAAACAATTTGGCTGATTGGTCGCACATACACACGATGTTGTTTATCTCTTACAACCCTCAACTGAACTTTACGGATCAAATTGTCTTTACCGGGAAAACACGTTCAACAAGACCTATTGGCCAGTTATTTCGATGGAGTTCATTGTCTTTAAGAAGCACTAAATCACCTACTTGAATGTTTTGTTTGATGTGCTGCCATTTGCGACGAGTTTGTAACGACTGCAAATATTCTTGTCGCCAACGTGTCCAAAATTTGTCAGCTAAAACCTGAACAAATTTCCACTGATTTGTGTAAACATCACGCGTGTTCAAATGGCTGAAGTCCTCAATATTGTCACTCACTTTCTGTGTTAGCAAAGTATTTGGAGATAAGATAGATGGTGAGTTAGGATCGGATGAAATAGGCACTAAAGGACGAGCGTTCATAATAGCTGTTGTTTCTGACATGAAAGTACACAAGACTTCATGTGTAAGTCGTTGATGTCTAGTTTCAAACAATATTGAGTCCAATATACGTCTTGCTATGCCAATGAGACGTTCCCATGAACCTCCCATGTGGGATGAGTACGGTGTATTGAATTTCCACACAGTTTTTTGTTCCTTCATGAAGGATTGAAACACTGAGTCCTCAATAAAAGAAGCTTCTATGCCTAGCTCTCGGGCTCCGCCGATAAAGTTGGTTCCTCTATCAGAAAAGAATTCTTTAACATATCCTCTGATTGATATGAAGCGGCGAAGTGAATTTATAAAGGATGCGGTAGTCATCTCTTCAATTATTTCAATATGAACACCTCGACATGAAAACAGACAAATAAGACAGCCCATCGTTTTGAATTTGCGCTTCCACCACGAGTCCGTCTTGTAACAATGTTCCAGGGTCCAAAACAATCAACGCCAACGTATGTAAATGGTGGGCATGCTAAAAGTCTTTCTTCTGGAAGATCAGCCATTTTTGAGACGAAAAGTACCTCTAAACCTTAGGCATAAAAAGCAACTTAAAATAATTAAGTATATCAAACGCTTGAGTCCGGTAATCCAGTAACCAGCAGTCCTTATTGCGCCTTCGGTTATATGACGTCCCTGGTGGTGGACTTGTTCGTGATAATGTAACACTAGTAATCTCGCAATATGGTGTTTACCAGGAATTAAAATAGGATTCTTTTCACCAAGTGTCAATGTAGAGCGATTCAATCTACCTCCTACTTGCAAGATACCATGTTCATCCAGTATTGGGTCAAGTTTTAAAATCGCACTATTTTTGGGAACATGCTGGTCGGAATTTAAAGAATCTATTTCGTGTTCAAAGAATTCCTTCTGCACTTGTCGAATGATCAATGTTTCGGTTCCCTTGATAAAATCTGGAGTGTCCTTTACAGCGCAAATATGCCAACCTTTGCAAAGAGATGTAGTTGCACTACTCAAAGTCTTAGCTATGTGTCTCAAGAGTGATAATGATCTGACGAGAGATCTCCAACTACAAAACTTGCTGAATCGTTGAGAGTGAATCTGTAGACTGTCAATTTGTGTTTTATGTGAAACAATTTCAGGACGAATTTCCTTATCGTCATGTGGTGATAACAACGGAAAAGATACCATATCAAAAGGTTCCTTGTTTAATAACCAATTCGGTCCGTTTATCCAAGAACTAATAATTTGCATGTTTGGAGAGCTAATAAATCTAGTCCCTAAGTCAGCTGGGTTTCTATCCGTTGATACATATGACCACTGTGAAGGTTCCGACACTTTATGAATCTTTTCCACACGATTACTGACATATGTGAAGAATAGACGAGTGGTATTACATACATGACAGATATATATCCTAACACAACTCGACTGTCTGTATAGTAATGACAAACACTCAGAGACAGATTCATATGATGACATATCGCTTCTCCAACTTCCATAGCCAGCACGGCACCGCACAGTTCCAATCTAGGAATAGTATGACCTTTGATAGGTGCAAGTTTAGACTTTCCAGTAAGAAAACCTATAAACGCTGAACCAGTTTCATCGATTGCCTCCAGGTAAGCCACAGCAGAGATTGCTTGTTCTGAAGCATCAGAGAAAATGTGGATATCAACTTGGCGTGTCAAAGAAATAGATACAGGAACAATCATACGCGGTATTTGAAAACAACTAAAAGATTTCAAAGACTTCAACCAGTTTTTCCATTTTGTTGCATGATCAGTAGACAGCGGATCATCCCAATCAGTTCCTGGTGGAACAACTTCTCGAAGTAGAATTTTTCCACTGATGACTAGCGGCGAAATAAAACCCAACGGATCAAACAAACTGTTAATAGTTGAAAGTATGCCTCTACGGGTGATTGGTTTTTCATCATCATTGACACGAAAGATAAACATGTCTGTCTGTAAATTCCACGACAAACCTAAACTATGTTGAACAGGCAAAGTATCTGAGCACAAATCTAAATCTTTTAACTCTTTTCCTAAGTCATCTAAAGGAAAAGCTTTCATCACATCGATATCGTTTGAAATGATTTTGTGTAATCGTATGTTACCATTATCCTTGAGAGCTTTTGTGTTCTTTTCATAAGGTCAATTGCATCATCCTTGTCTGCAAATGAGATCAGACCATCATCAACATAAAAATCATTCGTAACAAAGGAACGCACATCAGTGTCAGCTTCTAAAACAGCTTCACGTAAGCCATATGTCGCTACAGCAGGTGAAGGGTATTACCAAAACATGTGCTGTCATGCGGTATTCAATCAACGATTTTGTAAAGTCGTTGTTTTCATAACAAAAGAAACGCAGAAAATCTCGATGGTATTCATCAACATGAAATTGATAAAAAATTTGTTCAACGTCACCTGTTATTGCAATTCTATTCTTTCTAAAACGCATAAGCACTCCAACAAGATTATTAGTCAGGTCCGGTTCGGACATTAGAATACTATTCAAAGATATTCCTTCATACAGTGCCGGACGAGTCGAAAACTCCACGTATTTGATTTGGTTTTTTAGGGTAGTACACTCCAAAAAGAGGAAGATACCAGCATTCTCCTGGAATCTCTTTTGGTGCCACTTCAGCTGCACCACTACTAAGCACTTTAGACATAAAAGTAACAAAGTGTTCAAGCTTTGTAGAGTTCTTACGCAAACTTGACTCTAAAATCTGAGCTCTTTTCCAGGCTTGATAACGATTGTTAGGCATTTGTGGTTTTGGTTGTATAAATGGCAAAGGAGCCGACCAAAACCATTCTCGTCTTTACGAAAGTGACGTTGCATTAGTTCTAGAAACTGTCTGTCCTGAACCGAGAGACCTAATTTGTTGTCTGCCGGTGTACGAACAAAAATGTGATCTTCAACATCGTTAACCTTGATATTTAAATCACACAAAGGGAAAGTTGTGTGTCGTCCATCATTTAACACATGAGTTTTGCGAACGTTGATTACAGAAGGAGCATGAACCTTCCCAAGACATACCTCTCCAATTACAACCCATCCTAAAGGAAGTTTTGTGCAAAAGGTTCTCCTTTGCCACCAAGAATTTGTTCCGTTACATGGTGCACTTCAGGTAAGTCGCGTCCTATCAAAAGTTCAACTTTACAACTTGGATCTAGTGCAGGTAAGTATGGAGCAATACGACGTAGATGCGGGTGTGCATTAGCAACATCTGGAGTCGGAATTTCAGGTAAATTACTCGGAATGGAGTCACATTCGATAACATCTGGCATTTCAAAAGTTGATTGTCCGTCAATTGAACATATACGAATACCACTAGCATATCTGCCTACCATAGTAGAGCTACCGGAACATGACGACAATACGAACTGTTTTGAGAACCATGAAGTCCAAGTCGATCAAAAGATCCGGCGTCGCAAGACTACGATTACTTTGATCGTCTATAATTGCATAGACACGAATAGACTGTTCAGGAGAAACACCAGAGAAAACATCAACTAAAACTGTTTTCCCACACGAACGGCCGACACGCATATTTCCACACAATCTCGTACAGGCCGCTGATATTGTTTCTGTGGAGAACTCCCGCCATAGTCTTCATCAGTTTTTGGTGTACTGATTTTTTCGTTTGTGGGTGAACGATCTATGTGCATAGATGAAACATGGCGATTGCTTCCGCAATTTGAACATTTAACATTGACATTGCAGTTCCTTGATATATGGTCATTTGATTGACAACAACGGAAACATATTTTCTTTTCACGGAGAAAACGCTGACGATCCTGAAATGGTCGCTTTTGGAAACCGCGACAATCACTTAATGTATGTCCAGCTTTATGTATCGGACAACGATTATTGCTATCACGTATACGAGTGTCACTTTGAGCTGAAACCTCAACTTTCCTAGTAAGAACTGGATTCGAAGAACGCTTTGTATAGCTAGAAGTGTTCGAATTAGAATAGCTAAAAGCAGGATCATTGCGAATTTGACACATATCTCTGATGAAATTGATAAAGAAGGAAAATGGCGGATACGGAACTGAATGGTTTTTCTTGTAATTTGAAGCTTGTGTTGTCCATTTCTCTTGCAGAGAATAAGAAAGCTTTGATACGATCGGAGAAACACCTGATGAAGAATTAAAGTAGCTCAACAGTGTTGAATACATCGGATTTGCCATTGCAGACTCTATTTCACTTAGTATGTCAAGGAGATCGTAAAGTTTTGAGCTGTCCTTGTTTGTGATAATCGGAAAAGAATTCAATTTTTTCTTCAAAGCGTTTTCTACCATTTCTGGTCGACCATATCGTTCCTGTAGTCGATCCCAAATGCGTTTTAAACCTCTCGGAGGATCGTGTGCATTAGAAGCCCTAAGACTCTTAGCAAATTTCGACGACTCTGGTCCTAACCATTTTATTAACAAATCCATTTCCTCAAATGGAGAAACACAGAGTTCACTAGTAATACTTTGAAAAGATGCTCGCCACGAAGCAAATGATTCTGGTGTGTCATCAAAGTTTATAAAACGTGTCAGCAGAAAATCTTTCCGTAGCATAAATTTTGTAACATCAGACATGACATTAATGTAGGGATTATTTGGTGGCAAGAAAGACATAGTCTGAGGTTGTTGATAGTTGGCAACATTTGATTGAAAATGTGATGGTTGACTAGACACTGTAGTATAAATTGGTTGACTTGACACTGTAGAGGAAATCGGTTGACTTAACATTGTAGCCGAAATCGGTTGCATCATTGATAATATTTCAGATGAAACAGGAGGAAGATTATTGTACTGAGGAGCAAACGGAGCTGTTACTGAAATAGATGGCTGATTATCAGAAAAGCCAACAGCATTTGTCCTTGCTGTACACTATAACTTGGTAATGTTTCTACGTATTTGCTAACCTTGTCGTGTTTGTCCTCTAACGCCATCGGCAATTCTTGATCTTGTTCTTCCAAAATTCTGGCCTCTACCTCTGCTGCTTCAACTATTCCTTCCTGTTTTACAACGCTCATACTTGCTTCTATATCTGCTTTTGCTTTAACAGTTCACCTTCTCTTTAACATATTCCAAACGAACCTTTTCTGCCTCTGCTTTAGCTCTTTTATGACTCGCTGATGACCCAACTGTTGATCCACTCACTTCCGATAATTGAGATGTAGTATTTTGTCTAGATAAAAATAAACATCATATATCAAAATTAACTTACATATTGGTCTGCCAGCATAGGATGACCAAGTTCTATAAAGATTCAAAACATTTGTCAACCTTGTTGTGGTACACAACATCTATGAGTATACACAGGAAACAGGAAATTAACTCTTTAAAGTGAAAGTGAAAGTACTCATTAAAATGAAAGTACAGGTAATTATAATAAACATCGGTATGGGTAATCCAATTTGCAGGTATAATCTATCATGTATCATTGATAAGCTAATTTTTGTCGTATAATATATTTAAGAAGGAACAGTGTATACATGTACAGGCTGTCCCTGATTTAAGGTGTCAAAAAGAAATCACGCCGAGCTCACCTGTTAATAAATGCTAAATTATGCCGTGGTGCAAAAAATATTTTAATTAGAAACAGTTAAAACATTCCCACATTCGCATATTATTTATTTTAACACCGAAGGAATATTTTGCGACCTCGAGACTACTGCTCTTCTAGAAGGGAAGAAGGAAGGAACTGTTTTGTTTTTAAGCTTGTGATAATTTGCTGCAAAGCTTAATAATGGCAAACTGCAATACCAAACAACGATTAAGTATAAACATAGTATTTGACAAAAAAATAAATGATTAAAATCGTGTATTAAACGGCACAATCAATCCCAATCGGAAGTCTTATATACATTTCTTGCCTGTAATTTCCGACTTCGTCGGTGTGGAACTTGACTGAACAAAATGGCGTCAATGTGAACTATAAACATGGGATTTTGAAAAATCATAGCAAATTCGTTTTTATCACCGTTATCATAAAACCAACACTATGTGACAGAAAAAAGATTTAGCTTTTAAATTGTATGTCAATGTCACATCTTTTTCAAGTAGTTATTTAACCCTTACCAGAATACGGCGTGTTGGTGTATTTATTGACGCACTACTTAAAATTTTCAACATGTTTCGAAATTAAATCATTTACATTGTACCAATATCATTTAGCATTCGTAATTTATACCAAACTGTAGGAAAACATTCCTCCTTTAAAATGATATCTCATTTTCTCACTTTATTCTTTCTACTTTCCAATATTTAGAATAAATCGTATTACACTCCCAGATTGAAAGACGTGTTTTGACAGAATAATGAAATTCAAGACTGAAATTTCGAAAAATCGTAGAAAATTCAGAAATGTTACCAGAAACTTTAAAAATGGCAAAATGCTAGAATAAGGTTTCAGCTTCATAATGATATCAACTATTTTGTTTTGCACTTCGTAGTTGCCGAGATTTATGATAACGTAACGACAATACAATATTTTCCCTATTTACTATTCGAACCGCGGGAAAATACGATTATTTTTTTATTTGTAGTGTAGATAAAAAACAATTAAAGTTACCACCTTTTAATCTGTTCATTTCTCAAATTTCGAATTAATCAAACATTAAAACATTTTCGATACATTTTAAGTGAAAGTTTTGATAGAATAGCAAATAATTAAAAATGAAAATGAAAACAAAATAACAACAAATTCCTTCATAAAAGTTAGATGCAAGAAATACAAATTAAAAATACCACAACGTACATTATATTATATATCATCATTGTGGAGGCGGGCTTCCTTAAAGATGGTAACCGAAAATGTGAGTTCTAAGCTTTCTAAAGTAATGATATGCATTGGTTTTCTCCCTGATGGCGTGAATGCAACACTGCTGCAGCCTTACACCCAAACAGTGGTGCATATTCTTGTGGGTTTTGTTTGTTCATATGTTGTACTGTTACAATGCTGTCCCAGGTTAGGGGAGGGTTGGGCACTCGCTCACATGTTTAACCCTGCCACATTCTGTATGTGCCTGTCCCAAGTCATGTAATTAAGTGGTTGTGGTTGTTGCGGTATATAATATTTGTATTTCGTTCATTGTATTTTTAACTTAAATCAGGTCGTTAGTTTTCTCGTTTGAATTGTCTTTTATTTGTATTTCGGGGACTTTCATAGCTGACTATGCGCTATAGTTTTAGCTCTTTGTTGAAGGCCGTACGTTGACCTATATTTGTTAACTTCTATGTCATTTGGTCTCTGTCTCATTGGCATTTATACCACATCTTCTTATTTTTAAATTGACATAGCCCAGAAGAATAAATTTGGAAAGCAAATAAAACTAGAGTACGAGTTTATCTCTTCTCTTCTCTTCTCCTTTCCTTTTCTTCTGTTGTATTTTCTTTCTTTCTTTCTTCTTCTGTTCTGTTCTCTTTTCTACTTTTCCTTTCTCTTCTCTTAATTCTCGTTCTCACTCTCGTTTTTGTTAGAGGACGAGAAGAAAGACAAGAAAGGTGAGAGGCGAAAGAGAGAGAGGAGAGAAATAGTGAACGAGAGAGGGAACGAACGGTGATAGAGAACACGAGGAGATTGGGTTCGAGATGATGAGTGAGAGATAGAGTGGACGAACGAGTGAGTGAGGGAGAGAACGAGGTGAGTTGGTGATAAAGAGGATGAGTGAGAGAAAAAGAGATGGAATGAGATGGGGAGTGACTCAGGGAGAAATAGCAGAAAGGAAAGTGGAGAGACAGGAGCAGCGGAGAGAGTGATTGAGAAGCGCTAGTGAGAGGTAGAAACTGAATGAGCGAATTTGCGTGAGGAGAATGATACAGTGTATGAAGTTGATAGAGGTAGTCAGCACGTGTATGAGTGAAAATGCAAATACGTGTGTAAGTTAAAATGCAACTATCTTATGTTTTCATTTGTTTTATTTCCTTTTTATTTGCTGTTATCTTTAAATAAAAAAAAAAGTTCTTTTAGAAAAAATCAAATTAAACACTATATTTTTGTTTTGTAATCCGGATGAAACTCACTCAAGTTTCAAGACCGAGGTCTATTTTAATAAGAATTTTCATAATAAAATATTACAAACGTATGTTCGATGAGGCATTAAGATGATACCTAAGGCCTTAACTATTCACGGAATGGAAGTTTATTCTTGATTTTGGGTTTCTCTCTCCTTTATATCTTCTCAAGCAAGATGACCCCATGAATTTAAAAGACCGATCTATATGTCAGGAAATGGACCACCGTCATGATTCTTTATATTATTCATCATACTTCCGACCGAGTCAGACATGGATTATATAGCTCTGCGGGTGCTCTGCGGGTACCTCGATTGATCTGGAGCCGCGTTTCCATTCCTTTTAAATATACAATTCCTTGGTTAAACGACGGTTAGAAAGTGAAGCGCTTGAAAAACACCAATATTATCGTAATACAAATTCGACTTCCTGATTGGTCAATTTTGTTATGCCTAATGAATATTTATGATAACGTAACGACAATACAATATTTTCCCTATTTACTATTCGAACCGCGGGAAAATACGATTATTTTTTTATTTGTAGTGTAGATAAAAAACAATTAAAGTTACCACCTTTTAATCTGTTCATTTCTCAAATTTCGAATTAATCAAACATTAAAACATTTTCGATACATTTTAAGTGAAAGTTTTGATAGAATAGCAAATAATTAAAATGAAAATGAAAACAAAATAACAACAAATTCCTTCATAAAAGTTAGATGCAAGAAATACAAATTAAAATACCACAACGTACATTATATTATATATCATCATTGTGGAGGCGGGCTTCCTTAAAGATGGTAACCGAAAATGTGAGTTCTAAGCTTTCTAAAGTAATGATATGCATTGGTTTTCTCCTGATGGCGTGAATGCAACACTGCTGCAGCCTTACACCCAAACAGTGGTGCATATTCTTGTGGGTTTTGTTTGTTCATATGTTGTACTGTTACAATGCTGTCCCAGGTTAGGGGAGGGTTGGGCACTCGCTCACATGTTTAACCCTGCCACATTCTGTATGTGCCTGTCCCAAGTCATGTAATTAAGTGGTTGTGGTTGTTGCGGTATATAATATTTGTATTTCGTTCATTGTATTTTTAACTTAAATCAGGTCGTTAGTTTTCTCGTTTGAATTGTTTTTATTTGTATTTCGGGGACTTTCATAGCTGACTATGCGCTATAGTTTTAGCTCTTTGTTGAAGGCCGTACGTTGACCTATATTTGTTAACTTCTATGTCATTTGGTCTCTGTCTCATTGGCATTTATACCACATCTTCTTATTTTTAAATTGACATAGCCCAGAAGAATAAATTTGGAAAGCAAATAAAACTAGAGTACGAGTTTATCTCTTCTCTTCTCGTTTCCTTTTCTTCTGTTGTATTTTCTTTCTTTCTTTCTTTCTTTCTTCTTCTGTTCTGTTCTCTTTTCTACTTTTCCTTTCTCTTCTCTTAATTCTCGTTCTCACTCTCGTTTTTTGTTAGAGAGGACGAGAAGAAAGACAAGAAAGGTGAGAGGCGAAAGAGAAGAGAGGAGAGAAATAGTGAACGAGAGAGAGGGAACGAACGAGTGATAGAGAACACGAGGAGATTGGGTTCGAGAGATGATGAGTGAGAGATAGAGTGGACGAACGAGTGAGTGAGGGAGAGAACGAGGTGAGTTGGTGATAAAGAGGATGAGTGAGAGAAAAAGAGATGGAATGAGATGGGGAGTGACTCAGGGAGAAATAGCAGAAAGGAAAGTGGAGAGAACAGGAGCAGCGGAGAGAGAGTGATTGAGAAAGCGCTAGTGAGAGGTAGAAACTGAATGAGCGAATTTGCGTGAGGGAGAATGATACAGTGTATGAAGTTGATAGAGGTAGTCAGCACGTGTATGAGTGAAAATGCAAATACGTGTGTAAGTTAAAATGCAACTATCTTATGTTTTCATTTGTTTTATTTCCTTTTTTATTTGCTGTTATCTTTAAATAAAAAAAAAAGTTTAAGACATGAGGATTGTAACAGTTTAGTTTCCTCTGCATATGTAAGAATCTACATTAGGAGAAAAGGCAAAGACCATGTTCAGATTTCTAAGCGTACCCTTTAAAAATCCTTTTAATAAGTCATGTATCCGATTTCGGAGTTATTAGGATTTTTTTGTGCATAATTTGTTAAAATGTCTGTATTGACAAAAACACAGAATACAACTGAAGATTATATTTTCAAACTACATGGCGGCCATACACTTGGTTATACATCTGTGTATATATGATATCAAAGATTTACAGAATGTTCTAATATTGGGAGAAATACAAAATGCATTTTAAAAAAAGAATGTTTTTAAACTTTAATTTATATTTTGTCATTTATATTTTTATTATAAATTAGATCCATTGTAACGAACAACAAGATAAAAGTAATATCAAACCTGTATGTCTCTTTTTTCACATATACATGTATATATATATATAGGAAGTATACCGACTCGGTAGAAACATCACTAGGTTCAATCAAAGAAAAAGTATATAGATATAGGAAGATGTGGTGTGAGTGCCAATGAGACAACTCTCCATCCAAATAACAATTTATAAAAGTAAATCATTATAGGTCAATGTACGGCCTTCAACACGGAGCCTTGGCTCACACCGAACAACAAGCTATAAAGGGCCCCAAAATTACTTGTGTAAAACCATTCAAACGGGAAAACCAACGGTCTAGTCTATATAAAAACGAGAAACGAGAAACACGTATAAATTACATAAACAAACGACAACTACTGTACATCAGATTCCTGACTTAGGACAAATGCAAACATTTGCAGCGGGATTAAACGTTTTAATGGTACCAAACCTTCTCCCTTTTTCTGAAACAATAGTACAACATCACAACATAGAAAAACACACGATAAAATATCAATTGGAAGGCTTAACTCAATCAAAAAACGTAAATTAACACACTATGAACGAATAAATTCGATCTGTGATACCTGAAAGTAAATACATACTTAATAAAATATTAGGGACAAACATTTAAGGCCAAAAAGCAAACAAACAAGTCTAAACAAAGCCATGGCAAGACACCACCGCGAAATATTAAACCCTTAGAAAATAATCACTTTTGAAAAAAACCGGTTTTCATAATATATACAGGTAAATGAAAAATAACTTTGTCGTTTTAGGTATACTACTTCTGTCTATATAAAATCTTCCAATAATTAGGAATACCAAGAAAGGTCTGTCATATAAATACCTAATTTAACACTAGATACATAAGGGGTGAATATCACAATAAAACTTCCCTGTACAGATTTAAGGAGAATAATCTTGATGTTCATACAAATGTAGTATGAAGAAGTGAAAATTAGTAGATATTCCAAATAATCAAAGCTGGTATACAGACAAGATCCATATTAATATAAAATAACAAAAAAGTATTAAAAATAGTATCAACAGGTCGAATTAACAAGAAAGTACGATTTGAGAGTACTCGCAGTTACTGACAGCTAGTTAAAAGCCAAACACAATTAATAATAAAAAATCATGCATCAGAGACTAAAATCAACTAAAACACATCCCAGGGATTTAGTATTTTAACGTCATGAACAGTCAAAGAAGACATGACTTGTGCAATGCCAAAAATAAATGTATCGACAGGTAGTAGGATAGTGAGGAGCTACTTCTTTAGAGATAAAAATTAACGTGTGTGTGTCTCTAAACATCCCGCCTCAAAAGAAGATACAATTTAGTTATGTTTTAATTTGCTAATGACAAAATCGATATTACATTGTAGTGCCAATGTAAACTATATTCAGAGATCTAATTACAATATTGGTACGATAACCCTTACTTATAAGTTTATATATATAGATATATACATTTTTTTTTATTGTAGGTAAACACATTGGAAGATTTTAAAACTATGCGATAAAGATGAATGTAAGTATAAGAACAAGCGTTAGCTAGCCCTAAACAAAAATGTGTATTAGTTCAGAGAAAATGGACGTCACACTAAATTCCGAAACATATAAATGAACCAAAAAAAAAAAAAAAAAAAAAAAACAAAAAACATACAAGACTAACAAAGACCAGAGGTTCCTGACTTAGGACAGGCGCAAAAAGGCGGCGGGGTTAAATATGTTTTGTGAGATATCACCCCCCTCCTATACTCAAATCCAAACACACAAGAATACGCACAGTAAAACTCAGTTTAAAAGAAGTCCAGGTCCAGAGAATGTATAGAAAGATAAATGACTTAGTATAATTACAGTTGGATAACAGAGCTTTTTTCATCACTTGGCGTCCGTCGTCCATCGTCGTCGTTGTCCGTTGTCGTAGTCGTCGTCTGTTAAAATTTACAAAAATATTCTCCTCTTAAACTACATGGCCAAATTTAACCAAACTTGGCCACAATCATCGTTAGGGTATCTAGCTTAAAACATGTGTCCAATGACCCCGCCTGCCAACCAAGATGGCCGACGTGGCTAAAAATAAAAAATAGGGGTAAAATGGAAGTTTTGTCTATTATTCTGAAAACCGTTATAAATAGAGAAAATCTGACAGGGTAAAAATGTAAAGAATGTTGAGTTTTACCAATTGTCCAGATACGTCAAAACTGTCAAACGATTTCCTGTAGGAATTATTGCCCTTAAATGACAAATTTTACCATTTTTTTCATGTTTGCCTATTATCTTGAAAACTATGATAAATAGAGAGAAACTTTTAATTGCAAAAATTATCCGAAAGACAAGTTCTACAAATAAGTCTAATAATTGAAATCGTCAGTTGACTCCTTATTAGAATTATTGACCTTTGATGACAATTTGCGTTTTTGCTTTATATCTTAAAAAAATATAATAGATAGAAAGAAACTTGAATTAGCAAAAATGATCAGCAATACAATTTAAACAAATGGCGGAAATCATCCGACGACTCCTTATTGGAAGACGAATTTTACCCTTTTTTGTAGCGTTTTGCTTTATATGATAAAAAAATTATAATAGATAGATAGAAAATTTTGCCGATATAGTTAGTAAACTGTCACTCTTTATAGTCCTGAGTGATTGTCCTTAAATGAGGAATATTTTGTATACCCTCTGTTGTGTTTTGAGAAAAAACTAAATAAGATAGAGAGAAACTAAACAGACTTAATGACTCATACCACATCTTCTTATATCTAATTAATGATCAGCAATACAAGATAAAAAAAAAAAAACAAAAAAAAAAAAACAAAAAAAAAAAAACAGAGATTTTTGTCATTAATTCTATTCTCGTCTACAATGTTGGGAGTGTCCTTTGTTGAATATGAATATACTAGTAGACCAAGGTGAGCAATACAGGCTCTTTCGAGCCTCTAGTATAGTTTCGTACTATGCGGAAACATTATTCCTTGTTTAGTTTCGTATTTAACGTAAACATTATTTCTTGTTTAGTTTCGTATTTGGCGTAAACATTATTGTTTAATTATCTTCTTTTTATAAAATAAGAAGCAAAAAAAAAAAAAAACATTACGTCTGACCCACGTGTTCTGTTAATTCTGCATTTTAATGATATCACCGGTAGTGTATTTGGTGTTTGAATCAGTGTGGTTCTTCACAAAGTCAGATTTGTCAAGACCAAAATCAAGCGGTTTGTATCTACAATTCCCGTTTTTTGTAGAAAAGGCACCTTTTAATGAAAAGATATAGTTTGTAGTTCAATAAGGTATAGTGAAAAGTAGCAGAGCGCTGAAAAAATAAAACTGAGTTTGATTTTACTGAATGTTTGTGATTGCTACTTTTTGAGTAGCCCTTTAAACTGTTTGAGAAACCATATCTGATTGACACATTGATTCTACTGAAAAAGATGACCTTTACACATATTCGCAATATATCTGAAGTCCTCGTTGCAGTACAAGGAATACAGGTAGGAACTTCAGATAAATGCTTAGTCGAACATGCATGACTACATGTTGTTCTTTATAATGTGTTTTTGTTTAAGTGTAGGTATCCAGAATAAAGACAAAAGATCTACATCGTCTTTTTATTGCGATACCAAAGGAGAAAAGGACAGATTTCTGATATCCGAAAATCACTAGTTCGTGAATTATAACGGGTATAAATGGGATTCCCATATTTACAACGCATTCAAAAAGTTTTAGTTAATCATTCCAATTTATGATTTTTGCATATAGAACAAACATTATTTGACGCTTTGCCCGCTGGAATAACCACATCGTTGTCATGAATGGAAAAAAAACCATCCACCATCCTTTGCTTCGTGAAATAATTAGAAACCCTTATGATCATGGCACATCGTAGTTTTTGGATGAGCTTCTTAATGTCTGACTGAACAGTTTTAGATATAAGAAGATGTGGTATGAGTTGCAATGAGACAACTCTCCATCCAAGTCACAATTTATAAAAGTAAACCATTATCACCATTATAGGTCAAAGTACGGTCTTCAACACGGAGCCTTGGCTCACACAGCACAGCAAGCTATAAAGGGCCCCAAAAATTACTAGTGTAAAACCATTCAAACGGGAAAACCAACGGTCTAATCTATATAAAAAACGAGAAACGAGAACCACATCAACAAACGACAACTACTGAACATTTCATTCCTGACTTCGGACAGGTGCAAACAATTGCAGCGAGTTTAAACATTTTATTGGTACCAAACCTAATCCATTTAGATAAGGTGGTCAGCTCTGGTTCATCTGTTTCGCGCTTACTCGATTTTCTGTCTTAGTCTTCCATCACGTATAGTCACCAACCAATAACATGGTCATCGAAGACGATATAGCAAAACAAACATACAAATGAAAAATAATAATTCAATAGTGAAAGTTTTTTTTTTGCATTTTCAGGACACAGATACAATACTAGAAGCTTCAAAGGTTAATGTTACAGTTAAAATTTTATTTACTACACTTGCCGCAGTGACAGTCGTAGTGCACATCAGTTATATTGTGCTCTGTTTTAAAGCTTTGAAAAAAACTTTCTACAATCTAACAATTTTGGCTCTTTTTTTTAGCGACATTACTTTGGGGATTACATCAGCACTTTTTTCGCTTGCACCTTCAATAAAGTATGAAACCGTTGGACCTTGTCTCCTACAGATATTTATAGCTTCGTTTGGCGTTCAATCAAACTTTTGTTTGATATTTCTTCTGTGTTTACAGAGGTACTTAGTGGTGAGGTCTTTTAACTTTGGAACCAGTGATAAATTTGATAAGAACAAATTTTTAATCATTGGGATTGCAATGTTCATTGTACTTATTCTTTCGCTTTCTGGATCGATATTGCCACCACGTGCCGAATTCATACATATTTGCAGACCTCCTATTGTATATGTGGGCAATTTGTATATCTGTTATTCTTTTACCAGTAACAATAACTATTTTTCTTCTATTGACGCTGTCAATACTCACTAGTTTTCGCTTATGGAAATTACATTTCAAGGGAACAATTGCACCGTTGCCAGTAATAAGCGATGGAAATAAGAATAATGATTGTGTGCATTCAACTATCGTAACAACAGAGCAAAGCTCTCAGGAAGTCCTAAGTGACAACAGACAAGGGGGAGACAAGGTAGAAGCCATTTCGATACAGAATATAAAAATTTATCACGTTGAGTTCAATGCCAATAACAGCTCTAAAAAAGAAAAATCATCTCAGATTATGTGCAGTCAAGATCACAATGTCTTGAATTGTCTACACGGTATGACTAGCATGACAACTAAGAAGCAATCACAATTTGACAACACTTACAACTTTGATCAAAGAGTAACACCAAACTGTATGTCGGAAGTGCGGGAAACATTACATAGGAATTCAGACGCAGACAAAAATGGCAGCATACCAAAAGGGAACAGGAAAACAGAGACGACTAATTTGACTCACAAAACTTACAGTTGTACTACATCATCTGAAGTCGAAAATTCTGCTGCTACATGTCCTACACAAATGATAAAAACCTGGGAGATCAGAGCATTTCTAACAACTATCATTATTGCTTTCCAAACTATCGCATTGACAGGATCTTTTGTGGCGTCGTATTGGATAGAGATTTTTACGAGTGTAGAATTAACACTACAAACTCGACTTCTACTTTCGGTCCCATTTTTGATTAACTCATTTTCAAATCCTTTTATATATGCTTGGAGAATACCAGAAATTAAACAAGAGTTCAGGAGACTTTTCAGAATGAATACTTAATAATGCTAAAATGAAGAGCAATACAAAAATCATCTAGCTGAATTTTCTAACTCGTTTCCAGATAGTCCGAGATTACTCTGACGTCCAACGGCTGTTTTGCCAGACAAGCTGGGGCCGTGGGACGTCAGAGCTCATCCCATATCAAAAAGTGGACATTTGCCTGTCCAAAAAGGTTGCGCCACTTCGTTGCTTCTGGAGTCGACTGACGTCTTGGAATCGATGGGTCACTGTGAAAACTGTCCAAATATGAGAAAAAAAAAGGGTGGCAGGTAAATGAAACCTACATAAATGAAGAGATAAATGAAAAATGAACAAATTGAGGCCCGATTTATATTAATCCAAGGCCGTCAGTCGGTTCGAGAAGCAACGAAGCGGCGCATCCATTTTGGACGGGCAAATATCCACTTTTTGATATGGGACGAGCTCTGACGTCCCACGGCCCCAGCTTGTCTGGCAAACCAGCCGCTGAACGTCAAAGTAATCTCGGCTTAGTTTCCAGAGAACATTTCAGTTTACTATCCCAATGGTTGTACGTGTACGAGCATTTTGAACTTGTTTATGTGTAATTGGTTGATTCAACAGCGCTTGTTTTAAACCTAGAATTTATCAGACAAATAATGTTCCTCAATATGTTGACACAAAGAGCGTAGATTATAAAACTACGTAAATTCCGAAGTTATTAAGCCTTCAAAACTTAAAGCGGCTAAGCTGTGGTAGATTTTATTTTTTTTTATTATTATTCATTTATTAAACCTTGAGAAAAATGTCCTAAGAAATTAAAGACTACCGAATTAAATGATTCCCAACCAGACCCTCGTAACTTATTGTTTGTAATTAGACATAATTCTTATTTTGAGATTTGCTGTTGTAATTTGTGTTTGTATTGATATTGTGGTTCTAGTTTCGGTTTGTATTGGTATTGTGGTTCTAGTTTCAGTTTGTATTGATATTGTGGTTCTAGTTTCAGTTTGTAGTGAATTATAATCGTTTATATGACAATAAAGTATATATTTGAATTTGTTTGGTTTACAATGTTCTTCTGTGGCTTTTTCAATACAAATACTGAAAAAAGTATTTCATTTGTACAACAGAGAGATAAAAAATAACCCAAACAATTCATATTATCTTTCGACATACAAGAAAAATTTACCATATTTTTTCAATCTACAATGAAATTACACTTAAAAATAAAACCATCAAAATACAAATCGGTAAGGGGAAGCATATAAAACATGTAAAAAGAGATACATTGTAGAAAGTAAAATCACAAAAATACCGAACTCCGAGGAAAATTCAAAACGGAAAATCCCTAATCAAATGGCAAAAGCTCAAATACATCAAACGAATGGATAACAACTGTCATATTCCTGACTTGGTACATGCATTTTCTTATGTAGAAAATGGTGGATTAAACCTGGTTTTATAGCTAGCTAAACCTCTCACTTGTATGATAGTCGCGTAAAATTCCATTATATTGACAGCGATGTGTGAACAAAACAAACAGACATAATAGGTAAATACTCAAAGCATTACAAATTATCGGTTATTTTACATCAGAAAAAAATCAGGAACGCAATACAAAGTATGCACGCCTTATTATTCGTGGTGGTGGACTTTGCATGTACGAATCAGATATTTTCAAATATTTCAGTAAATATAATCTAAATATTTTTCAAAGATTTCTGGATTTTATATAAATGTTTACAAATTCAAAATGCTATATATTGGAGTAAAAGAGAAGGCGAAAGATACCAAAGGGATATTGAAAATAATAAATCGAAAACAAACTCACAATGCAATGGCAAAAAAGGAAAACCGATAAAAAGACAAACAATAGTACACAAAACACGTCATCGAAAGCTAAGGACTGAGGAACACGAACCCCACAAAAACAGGGGATAATCTCAAGTGCTCATGCACCCGTTGTGTTGCTCATGTAAGTACAAACTTAGAGTAGATTGCATATTATAATAAATTATTCAAAGGTTGTTTATTCTTTAGTCTTCTATGCTGTGTACTGTTGTTTGTCTTTTGGTCTTTTTCATTTTTGCCATGGCGTTGTCCATTTATTGTCGACCTACACCACAAACTGCACAGAGTCTGAAAAGACCATACTTTGTGCTCGACCAGTGAGGTCGAGCACAGATTTAACTTGACAAGACTCGACATAATCTCGACAGTACTTAACTCTACTTAATTGTACTCGACTTTGGTCTCGACTTTAATACCTAATAAGTCTGATTGAGTACTTGATAATATTGGTATAGTCTCGACTCAGTCTTGACCTTTAAATTTAGTCTACACTGGTCTGAATCAGCCCATCTATCTCAATTATAAAATGATCTTAAAAAAATCCAGGTTATTTGGTAGTTTGGTTCATTGCTGTAAATTAAAGGATTTAATTAATAGGTAAAAAACGGCTATAAATTCCCTGAACTAGGATTATACTTTCAACTTTCGAAAACTTTTGATAGTAGTCATCAAGTGGTGAAGCTTAACTTGTTTTTAATAATGTTCATCTTTAATTGAATCACCGTTTATGGTCATGAATTTCAAAACGAAAACTTGTTTTATTAATGATACTGAGAAAATAAGACTAAACATAAAACCCACTCCATCACAAAATATGCATGGACGGTGCTTAATAATTCATTTAAAAGAAATTATTAAAAAAATATATGTACTTGCAGGTTGAAAAATTGAAAAGCCGTACCACTGAGTACACTTCAAGATTTGAAAAAAAAATTGTCCTTGTTTGATAATCTGATTTCAGGGTAAATTCTAGTTTGGACCATGGCTAGTCAAGTATTCGTCCATGTTGTAAGTACATTAACTGATTTATGACTGATTCTACCGTCTTTAAGTTAAAAGACAACATTGTACATTTTTCATGATCAAGAGTGCAATTTACGCTTTATTTTTTCTCTCGTTTGGTCGATAGCAAACCGTTCTTCTCATATTTGAAAACGACACGGGTGTTACGGTTACAATATTTCACAGGAGGGTTTGAGATTCCAAAATTATCCGTGCAAAAATAAAGAATCCTATAATTGAAAAATATTTTATAAAATTAACGTGTATATACAATGTAATTGCCACAGGATTTCCATTTACATATCCTTGAATACAATAAGACGATGCAGATCAACTTCCGTTTTTATTGTATATGTATTTAATACGCACTTGTGATTTATCTGGGCGGAGTCTGAAAGCTCATTTGAGTTTGACGGTTCGAATTAACTAATGACATCTACCGTTCCTTTTCAAACGGCACTCGTGAAGTGTTATTGATTGGATAAGGTCGCATGTCCTATCGTTAAGATTGTTTGCAGTCAGGATAGTCACTCGCTCTTTTCTTGAATTCAAAATCGGAAGATCTCAAAACCGGAGCCATAAGTCTGGTCTGAGCTTGCTGTTTTTTTCTCCTTGAAATAGTTATGCCACATGATTTAGACTCAACAACAATTTTTCCAAATGTTGGAATACTGGTATTGGCATTTGTTACATCATAGCTTATATTCCAAAACAGAACAGCTTGATTAAATATTGGTTGTTAACTAATGTTTGAATAAAGTAATCTTTTTCGTCAACATCATGTTCGATTTGTTTTAGAGCAATGAATGTCTGCAGGTCTGATGCATGTTGTTTTATGTTCGTCATGTTGTTTTGGTATTTCGTTACGTCTTTTTCCACTTGTTGAACTGCTGTTAACAATTTGAGTATTTTTTTGCTCTCCTATTTCTCTGTTTTGCTGAGTTCTTTCATTATTTTTTCTTAGAGTTTGTCAAGACGACTTACAATCTTTAATTTAGTGATTTTTATTTCTAACTCGATTTTTTCTCTTGTTTCCTTGATTGCGGTCAGATTCTCTTCACGGTCTTTTCGAATTCTTTTAATATTTTCAAAAATTTCTGGCAAGGTCTGTTCGATATCTACGAACGCATTTGATGATTTGACATCTTTAACGACATCGTCAATATCAAAAAGTTCTTTGCACTCGTTGTTAGGTTCAACAATGCACGTTTTACATGGACAATAATGCTTATAATAGGATATTTGAAACTTTTCGTGGTGGCTTTTACAAGTTTGTGTTATTTCTAAAATTGTTGGTGGTAATTTCTTGTATTTCTCGCACACAACAGGTATCGTATATTCATATAAAATTTTCAGATTCTCGTTCTAATGTACATGTTATTTGTTGCTCTGGATGTTAGACTCCAATCCATCCATCGAAATTACTGGATTACTGAAACTAACGGAATGCAAATTATTCGTATTTGATAAGGTAACGCTATTTAGTTTTTAGAAAGCAAGTTATTTTGTGTCGTCGGGTTTCTGACTCTTATTTTTCCATTATATGTGATTATACGAAAAAAATATTCAAACGTTTTATTTTATCAGTTAAATATTGAAAAGTTAAAAATGCGGTATTTTAAAGAGAGAAATTTATTGTGGCAGTAGGTATTTTGAACGACAGTTTCAGCGTTTTGTTAAAATGCTACAGTATACTAGTATTCTTAAGTCAAAAAAGCAACTTTTTAGTTTCGGATATTGTACGTCAGTAGGTCTGAAAACAATTACACATTCTTTGCATGGCTGCTTTTAAGTTGTTACTCTCTGGCAGTTAATTAAGACGTAGTAGTCATAACTGGAAGGTATTTCGGATTTTTATGAAATATTCTATGCATTTGAAACTCCTTATACTGCCTCTCAAAATCAAACAAAGGTCCTATTCCTATACATGATACTTTTGACTGAGTCCGGTATCACTAGCGGGTGATGTATGCACAGTAGGGAACGTTTACCCTCTCGATGAGGACATGTCAATATAAAAATAAGGAGATGTGGTATGATTGCCAATGAGACAACTATCCACCATAGTTCAAATGCTAAAGTAAGAGGTAAGTGGATGTAAGCAATTATAGGCAACCGTACGTCCTTCAACAGTGCGAAAAACACATACCGTATAGTCGGCTAAAAAAAAAAAGCCCGGACATGAAAAATATGAAACAATTCAATTGAGAAAACTAACGGCCTAATTTCTAACAAAACAATTTACGAAAAAGAAATATGAGAGACATGATCCAACGACAACCACTAAACTACACGCTCCTGACTTTGGACAGGCACATAAAGAATGTGGCGGGGTTAAACATGTTTTTGAGCGCTCAACCCTCCCCTAACCTGGGACAGTGGTGTAACAGCACAACATAAGAACAAACTATAAAAATCAGTTGAAAAAGGCTTAACTGATCAGATCGATATATACAAAGAAAAACATCACACAAGTATGCAAACAGGACGTGGCAGGGTATATATCCATCCCTCATCCCTACAAAACAAAAAGACACTAAGTACAGATCTGAGAGTACTCGCAGTTATAATAACTGACAGCTAGTTCAAAGCCAATAACAACTAACAAAATGTATGTTATTCCTGTTGTTCTATTAGTGAAATATTAAGTAACTACTAAACACACTCTGGTGACGTAGTGATATTTTTCTGATCAACGGAAGACAGTTCAAACAGTGTAAGAGTCTTATGAATGCATTTAAGATTATTACATACGAATAACATATACAAGTAACTATATAAAGTTATGTGCGAATTCTCATATAATAAACTCTTCAATTTACTCATTCTTTCAAATATTCAACTAGCGGCCAGATTTATGTATTTGAAAAACAATAAACAAAAAATGATATAAAACAACAGAAGACAACCACTGCTTTACAGACACATATAGAATGTGGTGTGGTTGAACACGTTTGCGGGTGCCTATCCCTCCCCTTACACGAAATAGTGGTGTAGCAGCACAACATAAGAAGAAATAATAAAATTCAGTTGAAAAAGGCTTGACTCATCAAATCGATACAAACCAAACACAAATAAAACAACCAAGTAAAACACTCAAGAAAAACAATACCGGTTTAAGATTATCCACATGAAATAAGTTCTTCACAAGGCGTAATATGATTTGTTTATATTCCTGTCTTTTTTCCAGGACATGAATAGCTTTGCAAACCATACTGTTTCATTTGGTTTGCTCGATTATATTAGTGTCGTGTGTAATTAACACATATCTATGGTACATTAAACAAAAAGGTTTGCTCGATTAGTTTAGTGTCATGTGTAAATAACACATGTCCACTTTACATTAAACCAAAAGATTTGCTTAATTAGTTAAGTGTCGTGTTTAATTACAAAATGTAACACATGTCCACTACATTAAACAAAAAAAAAAAAAAATTGTTTTTTTTCTTTATTTTTTTTTATTCGAGCGTCACTAAAGAGTCTTTTGTTAACGAAACGTGCGCCTGACGTACTCAATGATTAGCCAGGTGAATTTGATCAGAATTTTTTGTTATTGTATTTTTCAATTTTAAAACACAGTAAAAGAAGAAAGTTTTAATTCAATTATGAGTACAGACAAGACATTATAAGATATCAACACCAATTTGATGCATCACCTGTGTTGCTCCAAACCGAATGTTGTAAATTCATCAATTTTTTCCCATCGAGCAATACAAAAATATTCGTTAATTGACTCAAATTAGAAGCAATAACAGCTAGCCGATGTCTATAAAAAAATACATGAGGGCTTACGTCAATTGCATGAACTCCACATGGAGCGATGCAATACATTTATAACGGAAGTGTCTTCTGTTATGCAATTATCATCAGTCATGAGCTTCCAAACTAAGTCAAAATGTCATAACATAGAAAATGCGAAATCTGAAATTATTCATGGTATTTTTAAGTTGTCCATCATTGTCAATATCGAGTGAAAGATCCAGGTATCAAACAGAACGTTAAGTTGTAGGTAGTCCCTGTCAAGTTCACTTGGCCATATGAGCTGCAAGTACGCACTCAAATGTTGGTTGTTGAGTTACATGAGATCAACAATATATCTGGCAGTGAAGTTTAAGAACTTGGCAAGATGCGTTTTTCTGTTTTTGTATTTGAGAATCTTTTTTTATAAAGTTTCGTATGAACTCTTCTTCATAAGATAAAATAAAGGAGTGACCTATTAGCCTGCATAATTAATACAAATATATCCAAAAACACATGGATTGAAGGAAACTGTATTAATAAGCGATTTGTTTTTGCACATTTTTCTACTGAAAATATAAAAAAAAAAAAAAAAACAAAGATAAATCAAAGATAAAATGGTTCTAGATCTTGTACAAGCACTGAATACTGGAATGGTAAACATTGAATTATTGAGTCCACTAGCAATAGATAGCATCGACCTAGTGGAAGTAATTATTATACAAAAGTACTAGCTAAACTAACCATTCGTTCATCAATCAAACACAGACAATCAGAGATCTGTAAACAACAAAAACATGTAATTTTCTAAAGTACAACCACAGGTATACCGGTATGTTAATTACAGACAATCTTTCACTAGATTCTTCACTTTTGTCTGCCAAAGAAC
Source organism: Mytilus coruscus (assembly GCA_017311375.1). Taxonomy (NCBI): domain Eukaryota; kingdom Metazoa; phylum Mollusca; class Bivalvia; order Mytilida; family Mytilidae; genus Mytilus; species Mytilus coruscus. The sequence continues at coordinate 57,721,704 of CM029603.1, read as the reverse complement.
GTAGCTCGTTTTCAGTTAAGAAATTTTTAACAGAATAAATGATATGATTCTAATACAAAATCGTGCAAAAGTATATCTCTTTACCATTATACTATGCTACATCTTTATAAATGTATATTAAAAATCAAAATATCATAATTAAGAGTTTCATATATATATACTGATTGCATTTTGTTCTCTATTGGGTTCATTTATTTTTTCAAGATTATACGTGTTATAATGTTGTCAAATTCGGACTTAAGACTACTTCACGTTACAAGCAATACAGTGTCCTCTATGATTTTATACATAGTTTTATTATTTACTTGATCCGAAATTTCAGTATGTATGTATAGTTACTTTTCTTTTTTCTGTGTCGGGCTATACAAAAGTTTTTGTAGGATTTTTTTGTCCACTTCTGATATATCTTACTTATTTGCATAACATATGTTTGCGATTTACGAAAGTTGTACATGTTGTATTCTTTTAGCTAACAACCTATTCCTCTACCACCAAAGATTATAATATCTTTTTAAAATTAAGAATATTACAATAGTCAACGGATATCTATTGTTGATGCTCCAAAAATGTCTTTAAAAATTTATTCCATAATAAGTCCTCAAGTGTTTGACAAAGATGTAAATTTTAGAACACGGCATTAATTTGTTTTTTCTATTTTTAGTAGCATAGAAAGAGACGCTTACCCTGTCTGTGCAGCCGGTGCCGCTTCTGTTGGAGATCATGCGTTCCCCTCAGTTTTTGTTTGTTACTTTTGCTTGTCTCTTAATCGATTTCCGAGATCTGAACATCGGTAAACTACTGTTGCATTTAGTAACTGACCTTTCGTCAGACATACCGACAATACAAATGCTCAAGGATATTTTCAAATTTGTGATTTGTAATGCTTAAGGATGTACTTAGGTCAGGTTTAGGAATTTGTGTCAGATGTTTGGACTCCTTGGGTTTTTTCTTACGATACAGGGTAAAATAGTTTGCCTTATAACACCCATTTTTCTTTTCTTTTCATGTAAGACTTCAATAGCTCATAAAAGGTCATTTACTTAAATTTTAGCAGATTCTAGATTTCTTTTTTTCGATTAGAGACCAAAATATTACCAATGCAAATATAAGGTAAAAGTCCGAGTCAGCCTTTTCAAGCCATTTTTTTAGAAATTAAATATCTCGAAAAGGAGCTCCATAACCTATCAAAATTTCTAGCTTAGTTTGTTCCGTAACTAATGCTGTTCCGACTTAAATTGTCAATTTCAAATTCTAGATTTTTTTAAAATCACCTAAGTACATCCATAAATATCAAAATGTTTTATCCACAACTGATTAATATTCCTAAAAAAAACCTAAAGTTTTCTCGCTCCCATTTTCAAAAGACGTTTGATAAAAACAGCAAGTCGAGTTTGTTTAATTACCTGAACTAATCCGGTGTGTGATGTTCATGTTTATGATCAGTACGCTTGTGTAAATGGCATTTTGGTACACACGGAAACAGAGATATAGGCGCCGCTTACGAATAAACTATTAGAAAAGAATAATTATCTAATAAAAAAAAAAAAAAAAAAAAAAAATCAGTTAGAAAACAAACTTATTACATATGATTCAAAGTCCCAAAGTAAACACTGAGATTTTCGTCTGTTCACAGTTCAAATTACTTTCCTTTAAATACGGTGATGCAATTCAGTCTTGTTAAAAAAAAATGAATCACGAATTTATATTTTTTGAAAGTTAAACTGTTCACAAAGAATGTGAAGATAAAAAAAATGAAAAATAAAGAAAAAAACCTCCTCAAACATTTAACTTATTTTTCAAAATAAAATTATGGAACCTGTTTACGAATGTATCCACAATCAAAGATCCAAAATTCGAATGGGGTTGGTGTGTCTCAAACTATAGTTGACTACACTTATGTAGACATTTTTCTACTGTTGTTTGTTTTTTTTTTGTAGTTTTTCACTCTTGCCATGGTACAAAAAATGTACTGTCTGTTATCTTTGATATTTTTCTGTGATGTAAGGCTATTGGTTGTCTGTTCTTTTGTCTGACGGTAAACGCAGCAATCTTGAAAACAAAAAGTACGGATGGGTTCAGTCCTAACCTGTACATCAAGTTAACTCGCTAACCAGTTATTTTGACTGGTCTAAGTTAACCTGCGACTGGATTTATGACTGCTTCCACGGGTCCTAGGACCACAATCAAATTAATATGAAAAGCAGACTTGGTACCAGGACTGTTTAATGACTGCCAAAACTGTCAACTTTAGACAGGTCCGCTTCCTAAATTAACTTCGATTTTTCAATTTTAAATACCATTTGAATATCCTTCAGAACAAGGCGTTCTTTACTTTGAACATGCATGTAATCAGGCGTCGCTGCAAAACAACAACATCTCTGTATCCCGTTTGTATGATAAAACACATATATATGCTTGATATTTCTCAAATCTTTTTATTCTTATAGTTTCAGATTTTGTTTTTGAATATATCTACATTAGCGAAAGGAAAATTTGCCTCGACATGATAATAATTAACAGGAGATGACGATGACCCTTTATAATTTTGCAACACGATTACATTCGCTGTTATTTCCATATTGAAGCAAACATCAAAACAACACAACAAAAAATTGAAATGTCATATACGACAGCAAGCGTTCTTTTTCTGATATAACGATCTGGGAGTGAAAAAAATGTCCTGATTTAAATTCAGTTATAGTCAAAACAAAATATTTGTTGCTTGATGTATATTGCCACTAAAATTTATTTAAAAAGCACAAAGGTTTTTATCCAACGCAATCATAGGTTTGAACGTTGTTTTCAATTTAGACTTGTTTATATTGTTTCGTTTGGGCTTGTATTATATTTGCCTTCGGGTTTATATGATCCGTTCATCCTACTTTGACTCCTCAAAATTCAAGAGTCTATCCTAAATTGAGGTAAATTATGTGGCCTTCCAATAACCGTTTCGATTCCTAACATCACTGAAGAGACATTAATTGTCGAAATCCGGATATGGTGTACAAACATTCTTTGCACCTTTGTTTGCTGTATTTAGACCTCTCTAACAAGAAATTTGTTTTGCATGCACACGTATAAAAATTGCGGTTTTTATCCAACGCAATCATAGGTTTGAACGTTGTTTTCAATTTAGACTTGTTTATATTTTTTCGTTTGGGCTTGTATTATATTTGCCTTCGGGTTTATATGATCCGTTCATCCTACTTTGACTCCTCAAAATTCAAGAGTCTATCCTAAATTGAGGTAAATTATGTGGCCTTCCAATAACCGTTTCGATTCCTAACATCACTGAAGAGACATTAATTGTCGAAATCCGGATATGGTGTACAAAAATTCTTTGCACCTTTGTTTGCGGTATACCATCTTTGCCGCAAGTTTATTGTTTTCTGTTTGGTATTAACTTTAAAGTTAAGATCCATTTATTACACCTTGTGATCCGTTTATTTGGCAATCGCCAACGGCAGTCAGCAGGATTTAAGAACATTTGTTATTCGACCTGTTAGTCAAATGCGTTTTGTTAAAATATACTTTTCACTCTTTTGGTCTTTTGGAAAATGTTGTTTGTGCTGTATTTAGACCCTCTAACAAAAATTTGTTTTGCATGCACACGTATAAAATTGCGGTTTTATCCAACGCAATCATAGGTTTGAACGTTGTTTTCAATTTAGACTTGTTTATATTTTTCGTTTGGGCTTGTATTATATTTGCCTTCGGGTTTATATGATCCGTTCATCCTACTTGACTCCTCAAAATTCAAGAGTCTATCCTAAATTGAGGTAAATTATGTGGCCTTCCAATAACCATTTCGATTCCTAACATCACTGAAGAGACATTAATTGTCGAAATCCGGATATGGTGTACAAAAATTCTTTGCACCTTTGTTTGCGGTATACCATCTTTGCCGCAAGTTTATTGTTTTCTGTTTGGTATTAACTTTAAAGTTAAGATCCATTTATTACACCTTGTGATCCGTTTATTTGGCAATCGCCAATGGCAGTCAGCAGGATTTAAGAACATTTGTTGTTCGACCTGTTAGTCAAATGCGTTTTGTTAAAATATACTTTTTCACTCTTTTGGTCTTTTGGAAAATGTTGTTTGTGCTGTATTTAGACCCCTCTAACAAGAAATTTGTTTTGCATGCACACGTATAAAAATTGCGGTTTTTATCCAACGCAATCATAGGTTTGAACGTTGTTTTCAATTTAGACTTGTTTATATATATATATATATATATATATATATATATATTTTAAAAACGGCTAACGGTGCCTTAAAATCGTTTTTCTGAATTCCATATTTATTAATATTTTGTGTTTGCAAACTATTACAATAGTTTTTAGATTTGTATGTTGTGTTTTGTGTACTGTTGTTTGTCTGTTTGTCCTTTTTTCCTTTTTGCCACTGGCGTTGTCAGTTTATTTCGACTTATGAGTTTGAATGTCTTTGGTATCTTTTGCCTCTCTATTACAAAAATATTAATTGGTCTCATAATATTAAAGATTTTCGTTATATACCTTACAAAATGTAGATCAGTATCACAATAAGAAAATGTATTAACTACACTAATCAGTCCTATATGTCAATTATAGGTCTACAAATGTTGGTAATAAAATCAACAGAAGCCAGCTGGATATTTGTCATGAGCAACACCATCTTTGAATGATAAAAACACATATATAAACAATCTCACGAGGCGTTCGATGTAACCAAATACAGTTCAAAATACTCACATTTCCGCGAGCGCTGGCATCGTTTATATCCCAGTGATAAAGGATACTACCGAAAATAGAAGGTCTGTTTTTTTCTCTCGATATTGACACGGATGAACGACTTCAAATTAGAATATATGACAAAAGTATATGATTTCAACCTTCCAATCGTCAACTTCTCTTTTCACAGAATAAACATACCCATTACCCCATCGCACGGTGTCTACATATCCCAATTGATAGATTATACTCGTGCATTTCATATTTGTAGGGGTAAGTCCGTTACACAAAAACTGTTTCAACTGAGGAATAAAGACTGAAATTGACACTGCATAGTCACCATCACAAATTGATTCACCGATACGACATGTCCGTATCTGAACTCACTAACGAAATGTTTTCTCAGTCTTTGATCTTTAGATACCAAAAAAGTGATCTTATCTGCAATTTTCCCGCTAATTTCCTATTTCCAAATCCGACATTTGACTAACGTGGATTCGCATGACGGGTGATGCATGCATGGCAGGAGACGCTTAACCTTTCGACGCATCCAGTCGCGCTCCTTTAGGAGATTTTACGATTCCTTTAGTTTTTGTTTGCTACCTTTAATTTGTCATTTTAATCGATTTATAAGATTTAAAAACCGGTAAAAAAGCATCAAATGTACCATGCTTATAGGTTGCACTTTGTAAATACAGCTGTTTCACAAGCCACGCCTCTTTTGGGGAGATATATAATATTCATAGATTTGTTAATTTGTTAACGTACTAGTTCCCGGATATGATCTCTGTGTTTCATCTCATAGAGACATAACTTGAGAATGTTACCAGAATAGAAAAAATAGTAGCGCCTAAAATTTAATTCTTAGGAGGTCCAAAAATGGAGGTAGGGGTAGTATAGATTTTAAGTATAAGTTTAAACTCTTAGAAGTTCAGGGCATATAAATGTTGAAAATATGCCGCACAGCCCTAATTTGACCTTTGAATAAAATAGTAGTGCATATCGACTTTCCGTTCTGGAATATAATTTTTCACGAAACTTCCTAGTAAAAGTGGCACAGTTTTAGCCGCAAAGGGAGTTCCTATGGGAAATTGCATTGTCTATATTTACAGAATTGCAACCTATATAGGGTGAAAAAGAGAACATATAGAATTTTACCAAATCTGGTTTATCTCAGAGATTTAAATGAAATTAACTCAAATACAAAGTTTTATGAATATTTCATGAAGATTGAGAAAATCCTGGTCCTTAACTATGATGAATCAGCATAAATTCAAAGTTTACAGTATGCATAGTTTACTTAAAGGTCTGAATTCAAAATAAATTCTTAATGTATGCATATTTGTAATTTGAATTGTTTAGAAGTGCTTATATTTACTCTTCGCAGTCATTGAAACTCATAGATCCGTCCCGAATATTGTTTTTGGGGTGCTTTTGTTCTGTCGATAACCCAAAAGTATTCCGTAACACCTGAATGTGCTTTTTTGTGACCACTGCATAAAAAAATACAAGCTAGAAATACAAAAATACCTCAGTAAAACTAACAATAGTGTGTTCTATCCTATATATGTATTGAATATTCCATATTCACAGAAAAATCAGAATAATTTAGCAAATGTGAGGCCCCAGCGACAAAAAAAACAGAAAACTGCCTACCCCCCGGGTCACAAAACAGATAATTTAACATGTGAATGCTTTGATTTTATTATTTTAAAGGTCTTTTGTATAGAAAACAATAACAGTGCCTTGAAATTATGCAAAAAACAGATGTTAGCAGTCAGTTCTATAAAACCTTTAGTGAAGTCATACATAAGAATGGTAACTTCATACATACAACTTTTGAAAATATGGCTTTGTTTAAACACTTCTTGTTCATATATTAGCTAAATTATGTTAGATAAATGGTTAGAGATGATATTGTTGTGACAACATTTCTACACTGACCATTTGAGGTAGAAACTGTTTACTTTAATTGACAAATAGGCATACAGTAAGATGTGGACTGGAGACAAAGGCAGGATTGGATACTTTATATAATCTTGAATGTTGGAATGATTAACTACTAAACTTTACATTTATAGTATTCTGAAATGGTTTCCATTCGTTATAAGAATAGTTTCAAACAGGTTCTAGACATTTCATGTCAGAAAACATGCACATAGGATAACTGACAATAATTAAAGTCTTGTTTTCAAATTCTTTAAAAAATTGAAACAGGGGTGGGGGTATAAAATGTACTGTAAAAGAAAAGTTAGAGTATATGCAGTGATTTCTTTAAGGCTATAATTCTGATAAATAAGTAATGTTGTGAGAAAAAGTGTTCTTCAAGAGTTTCTATGTGAATAAATGTTTGTATAGGTTGCACTTTTGGGGAGATATATAATATTCATAGATATGTTAATTTGTTAACTTACTGGTTCCCGGATATGACCTCTGTGTTTCATCTCATAGAGACATAACTTGAAAATGTTACCAGTATAGAAAAATATGGTAGCGCCTAAAATGTAATTCTTAGGAGGTGCAAAAGTGGAGGTAGGGGTAGTATAGAATTTTAGTATAAGTTTAAACTCTTAGAAGTTCAATGCATCTAAATGTTGAAAATATGCCGCACAGCCCTATATTTTAACCTTTGAATAAAATAGTAGTGCATATCAACTCTCCGTTCTGGAATATAATTTTTGCACGAAACTTCCTAGTAAAAGTGGCACAGTTTTAGCCGCAAAAGGAGTTCCTATGGGAAATTGCATTGTCTATATTTACAGAATTGCAACCTATAATTCTGTATGCCAGACGCGTGTTTCTTCTACAAATGACTCATCAGTGATGCTCGAATAAAAAATTAAAAGGATATATCATGTTCGAAGGTGAAGAGCAAAGTTAACAAGTGTTGCGTTATTTTTTTTGATAGCACATAGGGACTAGAAAAAAAAAAAAAAACCCAAAAAAACTTAAATGTTGTGTTGTACTTATATTTCTTCTAATTTTCACAGGAGACAATTAAGGTCTTCGCCTGCTAGGCATTGAACCACATTTATTCACTTGTGGTTTACATATTATTTACTTTCAAATTACATTTTCATTCTATATAAAATTATATTATCAACTCATCTCATAATTTAAAATTCCTGTGATTATCTATGTAAAATAATAATCATGTAAATTCTGAACAGTGTATTTATATTGTTAATAACTTGAATAATTTGTAAACATCTTTGAGATTACTTAATTTTTTTTATATCACTTTCACTGAAAAGATGATAATATTTATTGGCCATTCATGCAAGATTTTCACTTAACAATGTCAATGTTCGGAACAATTCAAAGAAAATATTCAACAAAGCCATATTTTATTCCATTAAGTCTCAATCAAGATATTGTTTCGGGATGGTATATAACTCATCAAAGACGTTGTTACGGAGATAAAAACGAACGAACAGTCATTCAATATGGCTATAAGAGAAATTGATGCTTTCTATGAAAACGCGTCATGTCAAATGCAGCAACAAAACAATCATGTTTCCTGTCCAACTGTTATATTTACACACTTATGTGGCGTCGTATATCAAGGAAGTTTTATCGAATTTACTATTGACATTTCAGATGCATGCGTGTGGTGACTCAAAAATAAGGAGTGTACAGGAGTAAGGGAAATGGGAATAAGGGGGTGGGTAGCGGAAGTCATAGGAAGGGAAATGGGAGTTAAGGGAGGGAAGCGGAGTCAGAGGGAGTAAAAATAGTGATAATCTGGGAGAATAGTGGAATTCCTAGTGGGTATAGGGGAGAAGATGGAGTAGGACAAGGAAGTGGGAGTTGGGGGTAGGGAAGTCGGAATTCGATATCCTCCTGTCAACGCCCTTTATCTTTCTCAAAGACGTTAATTTTTTTAAATGCACATTTATCGTCAAACACACTGCCAATACCAGAATAAAACATAGGTAGCAATACATCTCTTCAAAAAAATTTTTTTTATTTGAAATTTTTACTATTCATATTCTACTACTTTATAATCTTAATGAAAGAGTCAATTTATACTTGCATCATTCACAATTTAAATCTGCATTTTATTCAGTTTATCAAAAAACTTAGTATGTTTAGTAGAAGTGTTCTGTTTTAATTTTATTTGATTCTGAGTTTTTGTTTCCTATAATCAGACGAATATCTTGTACTGCTATACTAAATGTTTCAAGGCTCTTTCTTACACAATTCTTATACAATTCCATTGAAAATATGAACAGCAACTGATATATGACAGCTCACATGGTATGAGAACGGGTAGAAAATTCTCGAAACTCAGCTTATTCTACAAATGTACGGTCCATCTATGAAGGAATTGGCATTTTAAAGTATTTCAGTATAAATAAATAGAGTTTTGTTATATACGTCAATGATATCGGTCAAACAACATATATAACCAACACATTATCCAGAGGGCAATGATATCGGTCAAACAACATATATAACCAACACGTTATCCAGAGGTCAATGATATCGGCCAAACAACATATATAACCAACACGTTATCCAGAGGTCAATGATATCGGCCAAACAACATATATAACCAACACGTTATCCAGAGGTCAATGATATCGGCCAAACAACATATATAACCAACACGTTATTCAGAGGTCAATGATATCGGTCAAACAACATATATAACCAACACATTATCCAGAGGTCAACGATATCGGTCAAACAACATATATAACCAACACGTTATCCAGAGGTCAAAAGTGTTCATGATTCTATGATCTTTCATGAAATCATGTCAATCAACTTATTCGAAATTCCATTCACTTTTGGCAGTACCATACCATCAAAATACTGAATTTATCGCATGGCTGAAATTTGTATTCGGAGATGTGTTTGTCAAAAGGCTTTCGGGATTGAAGTAGGGAGACGGATAAATTTCATAAATTTCTTTAATAGAACTCAACCTTTACCTTACACCGAGTATATCGCTAAATACAAGTTTCATACATATATACTCAGTCTATGGAATGTGCGAATCGAGAAAACCATTTCTTATGTGGAGTAGCGATATTTTTTTTTGTAAACGAAATGCATTATGGGGAAATTTCAGACGAATGTTGACATTTGTAGGAATTCAAGATAATTCACCAAAAAGTACTTGCTCGTTTTCTATAGACATAGACGTATTTAACAGGACAAACGTACATACAACTTGCTATGTATTTTGAACATTGTATCCCAAGTATCTTGTATTTATATGACTCTGCATGTGCACTAAATAAAACACTATTTGCACGATCAATAATTTTGAGGTGTCCAAATACTTTGACAATCATGTACCAAAGAGAGTGGAGTGGCTCTTGAACGTATTCGATTGCATTCTTCGCCATAATCACTTGTAATAGGATAATAATGCTATATTTTCTTATATAAGTGCGACGTTTTTCTAATAGATAAGCGATATGCTTTTATTATGAAAAACTTTTCAAATGCGACATTTTTCTAATATAAATGCGATTCTATTTTTATACGAAAAAAAAAGTACGATAATATGGCACAATACTACGGAAGCGTATTAGCGCCACACATTTTTTTTTCCCCTATCTTTGCGTTATAACGCAAACATTTGCGTTATAACGCAAACCTTTGCGATATAACGCAAACCTTTGCGTTATAACGCAAACCTTTGCGTTATAACGCAAACCTTTGCGTTGTAACGCAAACCTTTGCGTTATAACGCAAACCTTTGCGATATAACGCAAACCTTTGCGTTATAACGCAAACCTTTGCGTTACAACGCAAACCTTTGCGTTGTAACGCAAACCTTTGCGTTATAACGCAAACATTTGCGTTATAACGCAAACCTTTGCGTTACAACGCAAACCTTTGCGTTATAACGCAAACCTTTGCGTTGTAACGCAAACATTTGCGTTATAACGCAAACCTTTGCGAAATAACGCAAACATTTGTTTTATCTTATTTCTTATTTAAGATTCAAAGGAAGCAGCAGTTATTAATGGAGGAGGCTGCATATATTAAAATTTATCTTCTTTGTACTCATTGCAAAGTAAAATGCTTTACTATTTAACTAATAATGAGCAGGATAATAGATATGAGAATATGTGGTATGAGTGCCGATGAGAAAACTCTCCATCTAAGTCATAATTTGTAAAGTAAACCATTATAGTTCAAAGTGCGGTCTTCAACACGGAGCATTGGCTCACACCGAACATTAAGCTATAAAATGCCCCAAAATGATATACATGATAATATATATACATATATTACAATGAAAATTGAGTAAATTAAAGTTATACCGAAGAAAGAAAAAAAACAACTCTGCTAATATAGCTATAGCCGAATATAAATATACTTCCAAAGTAAGCTCTCCTTTGAGGATTGTGTAAGGTTGGTTAACTACCCTTTTGTAATAAATGAATAAAATGAAGATGTTTTATTAATAAAATTATGTTCTCTCCATTTAAATTGCTACCAAGTTACCACTCTAGATTGAAAATTTCATGACTTTTATCAAAGAATCTTTATCATATTCTGAGATTTAAAAAAAAAGATTTCTTACATCAAAATTAAAAATAAAAAATCTTTCTTAATTATTCATTTTACAGCAGAAAGATCATTTTGTCTATTTGCCTTGACAGTTTTACAATTGTATGACATTATTTTGCTCTTATCTACTTCATCAAAGTTTTAAAATGTTGGCCTTTCAAATAAAATATGTCTATAACATATCTATTTTCTTGTTAAATTATATACTTTTCTGATTCCTATGCATATTTATTATAATGACTTTTCCTTGTATTTATGGTTCTTTTCTTAACTAAATCACAACAGAAGTTTAATGACAGACGGGCATATACAAAACTTAATGAATAATTGAAATCAAAATGTTTGCGTTATAACGCAAATGTTTGCGTTAAACGCAAAGGTTTGCGTTATAACGCAAAATTTGCGTTACAACGCAAAGGTTTGCGTTACATCGCAAGGTTTGCGTTATAACGCAAAGGTTTGCGTTATATCGCAAAGGTTTGCGTTATAACGCAAATGTTTGCGTTATAACGCAAAGGTTTGCGTTGTAACGCAAAGGTTTGCGTTATATCGCAAATGTTTGCGTTATAACGCAAATGTTTGCGTTATAACGCAAAGATAGGAAAAAAAAAAAAAAAAAAATGTGTGGCGCTAATACGCTTCCGTACAATACATCCAATCAAAGTAGAAACATCGACAATTATTCATACAGGTTCAATGTTACAGGCAAAATATCACAGACATTTTGAAGATGATGCATATACATAATAAACCAATTATACCCTTGTAAGGAAGTAGACACGATGTTCATTATCGACTGCGCGTCGGTCAATTTAGGGGTTTCAAATCAATATTACCCAGTATTAAATATTGTCTACATTCCAAGTGCATAACATAGGCGCCTATGGTTACACTGAGCTTTTCAATTAGTGGTGGTTATGTGGCAGAATTTAAATGTGGCTACTGTAACTATTCTCCTCAGCTATTCGATTGCATCATAGGTCATGCAGTAAATAACCATGCTGACAAAGAAATATTGTTTCTTCAGAGAAAGAAATATTCCGATACACAATTTATTGCAATTCTTTTTCCAGTAAAACCTAAAAATGAATACCTTTGCAAAAAATTCCGGTCAAATCGATGTAAGGGCCGTCTTAAACTTGCAATGAGATGAGAGGTTTTTTTTTGCTCCGTGTTATAATAATGATAATAATAATAATAATAATAACTTTATTTAGAGAGAGTAACTCATTTGGATTACGCCAATTTTCAAAAAGTCTCTCTTACATGTAGTACAATAATAATTACATTAAAAATTAAACAGTACAAATTCAATAATAATTATAAATAAAGATGCAATACAATTAAATTCGATAAACAATTATTATATGGCATTAATGTAATATTAATAGTATACATGTTGAAATCCTCGCTGTGACTTTGAGATGAAGAACAGTAATAAAAGAGCTGTTCCTGTGCTTTTTGTGTGTTTTTTGTTGTGCATGTACTGATTTGTGTCATGGATGGATACCCCATATCCTTTGTTTTCCTATTACAAAAACGGAAACAGCATTATTCCAAACAAAGATAGATGCATCGTTACCGTTGTTCCGGACTTGGAAGACACAATTCCACATCCGAACAAGAAGCTTTAAACAAGCACTGACAATCAGACGGATCAACTTCTATATTTTTAAAAAACCTGCTGATGAAAGTTTTATCACGGTGAGGGCATTTATGTTTGTAACTTCTCATAAACTGTTTCATATGATACGCTAGAGTAGGCCAACTCCTAAAAGTTTTCGAGCAGTGGCTGCAAATTAAATTATCTTGTACTCCTTGTACTTCCATAGCCTAATACATTAAAAGATTGGATCTATTAAAAAAAAATGGGTAGACGTATTCATGTTACTTCCAAATGACCAAAACCATATCAAATTATTAAACCCTATATCAACAGAACATGTGAAACTAATCGGCTATTTTTTGAAAAAGTCATTAGAACTGAGGACAGAAGCAGCTTAATTTTTCATGTTTTTTCATATATAAATATATATATATATATATATATATTTCTTGACTGTATTAATGATTCATGTTCAATTTATATTGCATTGATATATATACATGTATGTTTTTGTAACAAACATGTTTAATTTGTTTATATGACAATAAAGATTATTATCATCATAATTTTGATAAGTTTGTGATAATGAAGTCTCAGGTATCAAACATTCAACATAATTTTAATGATAAGTTTATATGCTTTGTGTACACGAAACGAATGAACTTGTAGATTTGCCATAATTAATACACAAAATGGCGCATCAGATATCATCATTAAAAGAGAGTTAAAAAATGGATGCATCTCTTTAGAAAGGTATTTGCATTGCTCTATTTCGGCAATCCGCGGGAATCTTCAATGCATGCTTTATACAAACCTAGTACAGTGCTCCCCATACATAGTTGTATCATTAGTTGGACGACAAATGGGTGAGGCGTGAATACATTTTTTGTACACTTCATTTTGGGTTTAAATATATCTATCTTATAACAATGTTGCAATTTAAAAAAAACAAAACGTTTTTTGATATATATCTATTTACTAGAATAGAAAATATCTACCAGTGAAAAATGTTTATTTTCAATACATACTAGTATACATGTACTAGAAACATTGACAATAACTCATGCTTTTTGCGAATTCGTGACTTAATGTGTTTTTCAGTCACGTGTTTTATATTTTCCAACAAAAATTATCTCATTTTCGTCATACTATTATCATTCAGTCTTGAAGAGTAAAATTAAGTGAAAAGAAATAAACAGTCTGGTTCTATGATAGATGTATTATAACATTTACTTATATAACTAATATACCAATGTCATCTTTTGAGTAATATATTTCTTTTCTTTTTTTCGAATATTTTCAAAGAGACCAGCCTTAACCTTAAACTTTGAAATTATTAGGATGCTACATTCTACATTTGTAACATTTTTAACTCCCCTTATATATATATTTTTTTTCTCAAATAGTTGGGGATTTCCCTAAGTAATGTCATTGAAAATTTATCCAGACTCCTTATAATTCGTTTTATTACTATAGACGCATCTGGCAAATATTTTTAGTTATTCAAATGTTGTTGTTTTTTATTGTATATTTCTTACACTTTTTAAATATAATTCTCGGATTTTTTTTTCGACAATTTTTTTTGTTAATAATCATGTTTCTTACTCAACATGCTCAAGTATTTTGTGCTGTCTTTGTATGTATTAACAGAGATGTGAAGCTTCACATAAATGAGACAGTAACCCAACGACGACATAAATAACCAAACATTTGTGCTTGATTTCCCTCAATTCCTTTTATGTTAACTCTAACAAAGTGTTGAAATTATTATAAACAAATTCTGTTCTACATCCATAAAAGAGGGTCTGGATGGGGTCCTTCATTGCTTTATTCTTTAATTTTGCAGACCATTTTTCTCTATTCTTTATTCATTTTGCCTATTATTCTCTATTCTTTATATTTAAGCACCCTTTATTCTCTATTTTTTTTTATTTTTGGCCTATTTAACTCTGTTTTTTTTAATTTTCTTTACCCTTTATTCTGCATTTTTTGTCCATTATTCTCTATTCTGTAAACCCAATCCATACCCTTCAAAAATAATACAAAAAAACAAAATACTTTTATCTTTTATTGGCATAGAGCAAAAGGCTAGATTATTGATTTGCTATCCTTTGTATTTAAGACAATACTGTATAGCACAGAGAAGAAAAGAACGTTATTGAATGTATACTTAAGTAAATGCTATGATTAAAATCACGTCGAGTTCAGTGTTTTAATAATGATTAGCCACCTATTCTCGCCTACATTAAAAAAAAAAAAAAAAAACCGATGTATTCTATTGGTCAGGAGATGCAAATATATCATATTAATTAAAAACATTAAAAATAAAAGCTCACATATCGTTTGATCCCGGACTGAAGTTAAGGTTAGTCTAATATATATTTTCTAAGTTTTTTTTTCCCATTTTAAAATTTAGTGTTGCGATTTTTATTTATATACATGCCCTTTGAAGTTCGGTGGGTTTCGTACTACTCAATCTGAGTTTTCTGTTAAACATTAAGTAAACTTTTTTTTGTATTTTTTATAACGATGTTGTAAATCCTTCTCAAACTTACACATTTTATTACTTCCTGGAATTTTTTTTTTTATTCATACAGAAATGATTGTTCAATGTTGATAATCAGAATCAGTCTTTGAACCCATCGAAATTATTTTAAAACCATTTCTAAAATTTCTTATCGTAATTGTTCGTATTTATCCTCAAATTTTTCTTTTATGTCACCAATTTAATTGAAGTGAAGCCGAATACTGAATATTAATAAATGGAAGATACATATCTCAAAAAGGGAGGGGTGTATTTTCAAAAGTATATTGTCTCCCAAACCCGTAATGACTGCAGTCTTACTGTCCTTCTTTAAATCAGACTTTCAATTTGTGATATATAATCTGATAATAATATGAATGATTGGTTGATTGTTGATTGCGGGACCCTCAGATGGTAGTTGCATGTGTCCTGAATACACGTGAAATTTTATCCAGAAGATTTAAAGCAACCAACAACCAACCAATCAAAAGTAGTATCACTCTATCTTTAACGTGCAGAGTGCGTGACACTCTCTCTACATGAGGTATAGGATTTAACTTCCCAATTTAGACCTGACGTGGATGTGTGTTTGTACATTATGTACAGTCAAACGGACGCACAACTTGACCATGTTTTTACTACCTGAACGGGAGTAGTATTCTTTACTCCAGCCAACCTGTAGGGTATATTTTAAAGTTATATAAAAAAATTTGTCTTAGATTAGAAAAAGAATAACAAAAGGAGGCTGTGACCTTTGAAAGAATGTCGTACAATTCTTCAATAGTTCATTAAATCAGAAAGGCTATTTAAGGAATAAAGCCCCATTGTTATCTATGTTAAATTGTGCAATTTCAAGCATGTATAGCTATTTTGTCGTAAGTTCAAATGAAGTGGCAGTCGTTTCATACCAAAATTAAACCTTATCTGACGTGGGTTGAACAATTCAACATATCCTTAACTGCATGTTAGAGGGCGCTGGTTCCCGGAAGTTAGGTAATATGAAAACAGGTAATTCTGATCTGAGCAACAGGGCAAATATGCCCATCAATGATTTCATATATTTATTTTATTATCTAAGAGAATCTTTCACCAAGGTTTCAACAGTGATCATAAGACCTTGAGCTTTCATTTGATACCAAAATTACACAAATGTTTTACTTTTTGACAAAGTGACTTTTATGCGTAGGAACTATTTCGTTTACAATAAGTACTTCTTTCTTGTATTTATTCGCAAAAACAGCAGAAGGGGTGACAAGACCACATGCATGTTTTAAGGCATTAATTGAATATAAACAAACTATTAAATACTCTATGTAAGCCCATGAACTTCGTCTTTAACCGTATTTAACTTGCCCTTGAGACATTCATAACAGTCAGAATGCAAACGACTTTTGACTCGAACCACTTTGATTGTTCAAAACGATAAACTGTTAAACTCCATGTCATTTAAGGTTAATGTTGACCCTTTGTCCAAAATGGCAGTGTTTACACCATAAGATTTACTCTGAGTGCAGACACACTTGTGCATCTGGAAAATTTTTAAGATATAGCTTGCCCAGATATATAAAATTAAAATGCATTTTATATTTCAGAAAATTAAAAACTTAACTGAATTTTGCTGTGTACAAAGGTGAAAATAAGAAGAAGATCAAAACGACTCGCATAGGATAAAATCAATTAAACATGCATGTTAACATTTTTTAAGCGATGCTTCATTTCTATAAATGATTTGAAGCAGATGAAAAGTATTCATGAATACGTAGGATGGCAATCCAATTAAACGACACACAAAACAATTCAGTTATATAGAAAGTCCAACCTACGGTCTTCTACAATAGATATGCTTGACATTACAGTATTTTTAATTTTAACTCTCCCATGCCGTCTAGCTATTATATATAGAATGGTTGTGAATACATGTAAAAAGTCTTAATAGATTAAAATAAATTTAGATAAAACTTAAAACAATGGGGAGTCAGAAATTTCTTTTAGATTTATTGACTATTTAAACTATACATGCTAGACATAATCGTATTGTCTGACCACTACCTAAAATCCTAAATCTTTTTTTCATCCGTAAGTGAATCTTTTTGGAGTTTTTGGGCTCGGAATTTTTTTCTGGGTGTATATATTAGTTTAAAAAAAAAAAAAAAGTCTTCTAATCTTATCTTATTTTCACTAAATTTATGAGTTCTTGTTCCTATACGTAAGATCTTACATTTATTATAGGCTGTTATTGTAAGATCGTTTGAAAAGGAGCAAGAACACATAAATGAACTAAAAACTAATTTGAAATATTTATAGAATTTTAATTCACTATACACAAAATGAACACCAAAACAAAGAAAGAAAAGAGGATTCAATGCTCAAAGTGCCTGTGAGTAAAACAGTTGACTTCTTATTTAATGGTTCATTTAGATATTTCTTGAAGTTATTCTCAAAGTCAAAATATTGTATTTCGTAAGGAAAATAATAACCGTGTAAATATGTTTTTACTATAATTTTAACTTGTCAGTCAAATTCACTTTATTTCATTAATCATGTCACATGATTACTATATGATTAAATAAGTCAAAATTTCATTTTAAAAACTCGTAATTTATCATCATACATTAGGAAATGTACAGTCCAAGTAACTTTTTAATATTCATCGCATAATAACTCGGACTATCCGCGTATAATCGGACCATATGAGTATGTCGTCGCTGGGCTTCCAAAACACTACTAATTTTTCAACAATAAAAAAATCTCACATACAGGCTGTGCAAACATGGTTGAAATGTTTGCTTCCAAAATGTCATTTTATAAATAGCTGTGAAATAAAAACTTTTTTTCTGGATATCACAAAAACTAACCTTATTTTCTCAGAAATAAGGAAATGTACAAGTTATGATTCACAGATCCATTATACAACAATTTTCAAGTTTACAT
Organism: Mytilus coruscus; assembly: GCA_017311375.1. Lineage (NCBI taxonomy): Eukaryota > Metazoa > Mollusca > Bivalvia > Mytilida > Mytilidae > Mytilus > Mytilus coruscus. The sequence goes on along the minus strand of CM029603.1, from coordinate 57,703,394 downwards.
ACTACATTTTGGAAGCAAACTTAACAAACAATTGAGATTGGCAATTTTGTCACATGTCCTATTTCAAATGTTTTGATTGGTTGTAATGTATGATATTTTGGACTATCAGAGATTTCCTCTCGCCAAGCTGGTTTGTGTGAAAAAGTAGTTTTAGCAAAATAAGTCATATACGACATTTGGAAGCCCATTGACGATATACGCATAGGTCATGACCACACACGTATGGTTCAAATATTCATATGCTCCGGAACATGCACATACAACTGGTTTAACCCCAACACAGTATGTGCCTCTACCAAGTGTTGTTCGTTGATGCATGTCTTTGCGTGTGCGTGTATAATTATTTTCACAGGAGTTGTGTGTTTGTGGTAAGTGTGTACTGTTGCATTGCACACTATTTTTTTGTAGTTCTTATTATCCTTTATGTATTCCAAAACAGACAAAAGGGTAACTGCGAAAACTCGTCGATTGGTACTTTAAATTTTGTGTCTGTTGTCATTTTGTTTACTGCTTGAATTCTAAGCGGAGAAGTAATTATATACGGATGGTCAAATAGAATGAGTATTCGAGACCCAATCGTTGCTTAAGGATCACGTTTTGTTGAATAAACGCTGATAGTCAAAATCAATACATTTATTATTACGCATTTCATTTGCTTTAATCTGTATAACACGATTAATTTAATTAACATCAGTTTTTCTGTATGAGGGCTATAGTTTTAATATCATCGCATCCGGCATTACAGATTTTTTATTTCGCATTTCATTTGCTTTAATCTGTATAACACGATTAATTTAATTAACATTAGTTATTATGTATGAGGGCTAAGGTTTTAATATCATCGCATCCGGCATTACAGATTTATTATTACGCATTTCATTTGCTTTTTATCTCACCTTTTCAAGTATGTAATGCAGTTATGGTCTACTTTCCCGGCACCTACGCCCCTGCATTTATATATACCCCTTCACACCAAGACAAAAAGCGTACATAGGTACAAATAAACAATGCCAAACAAACGATTATGTTTTGCCTCCTCCATCCCCCATTTTAAAAGTGGGGAGGGGGAGGCTTGCCCTCCCTGCTCATACCCCTTAAAAAACACACACGAAAAGAAAATGAACAAAAAAAAAATGAATAACAGATTTAAGACATTTAAAAATTCAACGACGTATGCAAATGAAATAAGTAAGAGTAATCAGACAAAAGTAAATACAATATGTATTAATATATTGTCAAATTCAATAAAATAAAGAACAAAATATAGAAATATAGAAAAATGCTGTTTTTCAGTTTTATAGGGAATAACATTCAGTCAAAAATGATTGATTTTGTCTCGTTCTAAACTTTTTTAACCCCTTATTTTGGAAATCATTTTATTATTATTTTTTTTTTTTTTGGTTTAATTTCATGCTCATTACAGTAATGAGATATTCGAGAAGACCCAAGTATTGATCACGTGACACAATATTTTTTCCATTTTCCATCCCTATATCCAAAGTGAGTGATCTTTTATTGACGTTGAGACTGATTTTGCGCCATCACAATTTGACTTGGGCACATTCCTTGAACATGAAGAGAAAAGGGGGAAATCCTCCATTTATTTCGATTGAGACGATTTAAAAGATTTCAGCTTAACTGCAAAGCAAACACACGAGAGGTTTGTACATAGAAACATTTTATGGTTGCAGTTACTCTTGCAGTCAGTAACTTCGTAGATACTTTATCTAATTTCAGCATTTTGGGCATTGTTAGCTTTTTTATAATTATAATTTTTATGAACACTTTCATATAAATTGTATTTATAAAACAAGGTAATTAGGTCACAAGGTGTACGATAAAGAGCCTATGAACTCACTGAATGCACGAAAAAATATCATAAAACATGTAAAAAGTGCCCGTGTAACACCCGTTATTGTACTGTTTTTGTATAGCTCTGCTGGGGGCATAGTCGTACAATTATATGTAATCACACAAAGGAAGTTTTTAGGTAAACACTATATTAGAAAACAGGTGTAATGTGATCAAGAAGTTTATTTAAAAAAAATGTAAAATAGTATCATGATTCAAACGTTCATGTCGTTAGTTTCATTAAAGAACTTTCATAGGTTTTACAATAAAGATATTTTATTCATGAATAAAAATGTGTGATATACGCCAGTGCGACAGAAACCTAACTATTAAGAAAACATCTTTTAAGAGACCTCTTTTTTAAAATTTATTTCTAAACATATCTTATACGTATTGTACATGTAGCCTGTTTGTATTGCTTTGCTTAAATACATAGTATTTACTATACTATATATAAAAATATTGTTTGTGGTGAACCATTTGGAGCTGAAAATACCTTCACATTTCTCAAGAGTAAGGAGATATATACAGATAATCCATCATTTGTTTAAATGTTACATTTTTAATTGATTTTTCCTTTCTAAATTTTGTATGATTTCCGTTCAAAAAGGTGGAAATCCTCATCTCTTAATACATTATTGTAAAATGAAAAGCTCGATGATTGGACATGATTTTACTTTCAGCGGTCTTCAGAATATCCTCAACTGACAGAAACATCTAGAAAGAAATATATAGGCCATCGCTTCACAAGTAAATCTAACCAACTTGACCACTAAAGTATTGGTGAGAACATTTTTCTTTCAATTCTGAAGTGGGTTATGTTGATTGAATGTTGGTTCATATCTAGCAAAATATTCCCAAGACATTGTTTACAATATTCTGACGCTACCTCAAATACTGTTTTAGCTAAATAATTTCAATTACTTTAATATTAAATGATGATAAATCAAATCAAAACTAATCATATTATACATCGTTATTAATCATTTGTTACATTATTTTCATATTATGTTTGAAAAATTATGATTATTTTCCTAGTCCTTTGCGCCGTGACTGGCAAATAAAATATTTGTTTTTCGTTTGTTTGATTTTTTGGCAAAAAATTAAATACATTAAAAGTAGATTTTTCTTAAAACAATTAAATCATCTTTAAATGCACTAAATCATTTGTAAAAAATTATTATGTTACTAAAAGAAAAGACTCTTTGGCTTCCTCCTGCAATAAAAACTGACCGCCACGAAATAACGCAACAGTGCTCAAAGTGACGTTAAACACGAATCAACCAATCAATAAAAGAAAACACGAAAAATTGAAACGGCAAATCTTCTTCTTAAAGTAAATGAATTGAAAAAGAATAATAATATGTGTTTGTTGATACTTCACTGACTATACGTGAATAGGATGACAAACAACTGTTATGTTTTATTTGGAGTACAAAATATAAAACAATTGAAGTTACCACCCTTTAATCTATTCATTCCTAAAATTTCGAATTGTTCAAAAATTTAAACATTTTTAATTCATTTAAAGCAAAAATTTCGATAGAATAGCAAAAATTAAAATGAAAATGAAACCAAAAACAACAACAAATTCCTTCATGAAAGTTAAACTGCAGGAAAAACAAATTAGAAATACCACAACGTACATGATATCTATCGAGATAAAAAATTCTCTTACATTTTGGGAGTTGTGCTCTTATTTAATGAAGGTAACTGAAGGTAATAGTATCAAGCTTTCCAAATTAATGGTAGGCAGTAATGTTCTTCCGATGGAATGCAATAGTACATTGCCCTGACGGTGTAGAATCCAAAACTGCCGCAGCCATACACATAAATACTGGTGTATATTCTTGTGGGCTTGACATAGCCCAGAAGAATCAATTTGGAAAGCAAATAAAACTCAAGTACGATTTTATCTCTACTCGCTCTCTTCTCTTTCTCTTTTCTGTTCAGTTCTCTTTTCAACTGTAGTTATCTCTTCTCTTCTCTTGCTTGCTCTCTTTCTCTCTTTACCGATCCTGTTCCCGTTCCTACTCTTTCTTTTTCTCTTTAAAGAGACGCAGGGAGGAGTGAGGAGAGGAGATTGAGGTGAGAGCGAGAGAGGAGATTGTGGTGAGAGCGAGAGAGGAGATTGAGGTGAGAGCGAGAGAGGAGATTGAGGTGAGAGTGAGAGCGAGACAGGAGAGAGTGAGAGCGAGAGCGAGAGAGAGAGAGAGAAATGGGGAAAAGGAGCAGGATGGTGGTAGAGAGAAATAGCAGAAAAGATAGCGGAGAGAACAGGAACAGCGGAGATAAGGTGATTGAGAGGTAGTAAGTCAATGAGCGAGATTGCGTGACGGAGAATGATACAGCGTATGAAGGTTAGGATGAGGTTGAGATAGGTAGTCAGCGCGTGTATGAGTGAAAATGCAAATACGTGTGTAAGTTGATTTTAGTTTATTTCCTTTTTATTGCTGCTATCTTTAAATAAACAAAATAAAAAGTTTAAGACATGATGATTGTAACAGTTAAGTTTCCTCTGCATATATTGGAATGAAATTGTAACTTGAAATATGTTGCAATGTCTTAAATCCCAAATTGCCTAATTATGTCTTCTTTTGTGGGATTTTGCTATCGAAAGTAGATGAACTCACACTGCATGCGTTTTGTGATTAAAGAGGTTAAGGCGAGTAAGCTATTCAAAAAACAAATGCTTGCCGATTTCAATTTCGTTCCGTTGAAGATAACACATCATTGTTTTATTATATATTATGTTTTCATGATCACATTTTGTATGCTTTCTTTGCTTATTTCGTACACTTGATTGATGGATAGATTGATGGTGTTTAACGCAACCTTCTACACTCGTGGCTACATGGTCGCGGCCAGTAGTTGTTGATGAAGCAGGCTGGGTACCCAGAAAGAAATTACGACTTTCGGCAGAAAACTGACAATCCTAGTCAATTTAGATAGGAGTTGAACATACCTGCCACGGGCAGAGGAGATTGAGGTGAGAGCGAGAAAGGAGATTGTGGTGAGAGCGAGAGGAGATTGAGGTGAGGCGAGAGAGAGATTGAGGTGAGTGAGGCGAGACAGGAGAGGTGAGAGCGAGGCGAGAGCGAGAGCGAGAGCGAGAGAGAGAGAGAGAGAGGAGAAATGGGAAAAGGAGCAGGATGGTGGTGAGAGAAATAGCAGAAAAGATAGGGAGAGAACAGGAACAGCGGAGATAAGGTGATTGAGAAAGAGCACTAATGAGAGGTAGTAAGTCAATGAGCGAGATTGCGTGAGGGAGAATGATACAGCGTATGAAGGTTAGGATGAGGTTGAGATAGGTAGTCAGCGCGTGTATGAGTGAAAATGCAAATACGTGTGTAAGTTAATTTTAGTTTATTTCCTTTTTTATTGCTGGTTTCTTTAAATAAACAAAATAAAAAAAGTTTAAGACATGATGATTGTAACAGTTAAGTTTCCTCTGCATATATTGGAATGAAATTGTAACTTGAAATATGTTGCAATGTCTTAAATCCCAAATTGCCTAATTATGTCTTCTTTTGTGGGATTTTTGCTATCGAAAGTAGATGAACTCACACTGCATGCGTTTTTGTGATTAAAGAGGTTAAGGCGAGTAAGCTATTCAAAAAAACAAATGCTTGCCGATTTCGAATTTCGTTCCGTTGAAGATAACACATCATTGTTTTATTATATATTATGTTTTCATGATCACATTTTGTATGCTTTCTTTGCTTATTTCGTACACTTGATTGATGGATAGATTGATGGTGTTTAACGCAACCTTCTACACTCGTGGCTACATGGTCGCGGCCAGTAGTTATTGATGAAGCAGGCTGGGTACCCAGAAAGAAATTCCGACTTTCGGCAGAAAAACTGACAATCCTAGTCAATTTAGATAGGAGTTGAACATACCTGCCACGGGCAGAGGAGATTGAGGTGAGAGCGAGAAAGGAGATTGTGGTGAGAGCGAGAGAGGAGATTGAGGTGAGAGCGAGAGAGGAGATTGAGGTGAGAGTGAGAGCGAGACAGGAGAGAGTGAGAGCGAGAGCGAGAGCGAGAGAGAGAGAGAGAGAGAAATGGGAAAAAGGAGCAGGATGGTGGTAGAGAGAAATAGCAGAAAAGATAGGGGAGAGAACAGGAACAGCGGAGATAAGGTGATTGAGAGGTAGTAAGTCAATGAGCGAGATTGCGTGACGGAGAATGATACAGCGTATGAAGGTTAGGATGAGGTTGAGATAGGTAGTCAGCGCGTGTATGAGTGAAAATGCAAATACGTGTGTAAGTTGATTTTAGTTTATTTCCTTTTTTTATTGCTGCTATCTTTAAATAAACAAAATAAAAAAAGTTTAAGACATGATGATTGTAACAGTTAAGTTTCCTCTGCATATATTGGAATGAAATTGTAACTTGAAATATGTTGCAATGTCTTAAATCCCAAATTGCCTAATTATGTCTTCTTTTGTGGGATTTTTGCTATCGAAAGTAGATGAATTCACACTGCATGCGTTATTGTGATTAAAGAGGTTAAGGCGAGTAAGCTATTTAAAAAACAAATGCTTGCCGATTTCGAACTTCGTTCCGTTGAAGATAACACATCATTGTTTTATAATATATATTATGTTTTCATGATCACATTTTGTATGCTTTCTTTGCTTATTTCGTACACTTGATTGATGGATAGATTGATGGTGTTTAACGCAACCTTCTACACTCGTGGCTACATGGTCGCGGCCAGTAGTTATTGATGAAGCAGGCTGGGTACCCAGAAAGAAATTCCGACTTTCGGCAGAAAAACTGACAATCCTAGTCAATTTAGATAGGAGTTGAACATACCTGCCACGGGCGGGGTTATGTTGAACAACCTCAGTGTTGACAGGCTAATAATAACCGTCGATAAACTACTGAGACGGCTTAGCCATCGAGCCCTCCCCCCTTTCGTACACTGGAGAACATCGCATATCACGTGTGGTTGTTATTAAAACTTCGATCAATGGTTTAAATGGAAAAAAGTATGAAGGCCTTCTTTATTTCAGGTATTTTCTTACCTTTTAGTTAACTAATTTCACGTTCATGACTGTTGTGTAGATGTTTTTACATCTATATTTGGAGACAAGACAAAGACCATGTTCAGATTTGTAAGCGTACCCTTTACAAATCCTTTAAATAAATCATTTATCCGATTGCGGAGGAATTTGACTTGATATTACTTTTGTATAATTTGTTAAAATATCTGTATTGAAAAAAAACACAGAATACAACTGGGATTTGAAGATTAGATTTGCAAACTACATAGGGGCCATACACTTGGTGATATATCTATGTATATATGATATCACAGATTTACAGAATGTTCTACTGTTGGGAGAAATACAAAATGCAGTTAAAAAAGAAGGTTTATGCCTGCAAGAGGAAATATGCAAACGCCAGAAAAACGTGTACAATCTGTATTATATCACTTTCATTCTGGACCGCCTCGGTGGTCTCGTGGTAGCGTTTCCGCCGCGAGTGCGGGAGGTCGTTTTTCGAACACCGGTCGGGTCAAACCAAATACTTTAAAACTGATATTGCTGCTTCATCGCTAAGCACGCGACATTAATTAGTAAAAACAAAGACTGGTCGGCTAGGAGTCAGAATAATGTGTCCGGGTAGGGTGACATGTCTTCCTGATTTTTTGACTGTTACGTTGTGAGCGAGCACGTTAAAAATCTGGCTCAGCGTGTCGGTCTAGTACAAAGCAGGCTTTATATTAATATCACATCATGTTCTCGTCATGAATATGCAATTAATTTGCCACTAAACGTTAAACAGCTATCCATCCATCAATCTTTCATTCTGAACCACGCTTCGTCTAGAAAACTCGACAAATTCGTTCCTGTAGTATAATAGATGTTCGACATTTAACTAAGTATTGGTTACTCTAGATCTACAAAATCATGATGGTCTCTAACGTGTAATAAATTTTGCCTATAATAGCTTACAACCACTTCATTTGATCTTTGGTGGGTACTAGTACTTGTCTCATTGGCAATCATAACACATCTCCTGATTCGAAATATTTATTTTTATACGAATACTTTTAATGGAAGAATTTCTAATCGATATTTTGTCATTTATATTTTTGTTATAAATTAATCCATTGTAACTAACAACAAGACAAAAGTAATACCAAACTTGTATGTCTCTTTTTTCCACATATACATGTATATATATATAGGAAGTATACCGACTCGGTAGAAACATTATCGGGTTCAATCAGAAAAAACAAAAAGTTATATATAGTTTTTATCTTTATTGTAGGAAAACACATAAGAAGATTTTAAAACCATGCTATAACGATGAATGTAAGTGTGAGCACAAACGCTTTTTTTTAGCAAAAGGGGGAAGGGGGTATATTTTTGTTTCCCTTACGCATTGCTGCTGAACTAGTTATTAGTAACTTGATGGATAAATATTACATAAAAAGGAAAAAGGAATCATAAAAATATTGGACAAAAAACAACAAACCAAATTCAATTAACTACAAACAGCCGAATTGTCCGAAAAGCAAAACCAGACATAATTATACAATAAAAGACAAACATCAACAAACAAGACATGTTTCAGATTGCTTGACTCGGTACAGGCACAAAATGTGTAAAAACCAGGACATTGAAGCTACAGACAGGATGAACACGAACTTAAATAATGGCACATAAACTGGAAAGCAGGGTCAAAATGAGCTCATGATTATTAATACATTTAATGCAGAAAACTAGATAGTGAATGGTTACTGCCGCACAACAACAAAAACCAAAATCAGAAACAACACTCCAAAGAAGGTTTATAATTTTTAGCTTAAAGTAAGATTAAAATCATCAGTAGTAGTTAAAGGTCAGTAAATATTGAAAAACGTCAGACAATGTAAAGCATTTGTTTAATGAAATAAACATTAATTCAATTTAATTTAAGGATGATCGCTACTCTTGTTTTTGACTATTTATTTGTCAGATTTTTCGGAATCCTCTAGTTTTGTCAATATAGTGCCAATAAAAATTTGCCCGCTAACCCCTACTTTTCTTCTCATACTTTTAAGACATATAATTTAAAAGGCCATTTTTTAAAATCTTATAAAGTCCTGGTTATTTTTGCATAGTTTTTGAAAGAAAAAATGTTTAAGTGTATGAAAAATCTAGAGAGAATCATTTCCCGCCAAATTTTAAATTGATTATATCTCAAAAACAAGGACATGGACCTATCATTTTACTCTGCTTTTATTTATATACTATCAATGTATTACAGTCTTTTAAAAAGTTTGTTACTTTGAAACAGAGGAGCCAACACCCTTAATAGCGACACTATGAATTCAAATGATAATCATGTATTACATATTATCAGGAACAATAGTAATAGAATATTGGAAATAAAAGTGTTAAATATATCAAAGACTATTAAGGAAGATAAATGACTTACATTTGGATAACATTTATTCCTTTTTTAGTTTCGAATTTGGCGTAAACATAATTGGTCGAAATTAAAATCCATAGAATTTTTTAATAATTTGTCAAAATGTAGTTTATACCATGCTTTTTTTTTCAAAAATATAATAAAAAGTATGGGTCACCAGGCTTTTTTCATGCTACGGGTTGTGCAAAATTTTCAGATTTTGTATAGATTATGCATGGAAACCCCAATTGTGTGTGATGAAATGAAAACTATACCATAGAATTTAAAGATAAAATGTGAGAAGATAGCTCTAATAATATGCTTTCAGATAAGAAAAAGAAAAAATGGGGTCACCAGACTCGTTTTCTTGCTTCACAATAAAATAAGTAAATTCACAACACATTCTACTATAAAAATTACTTTATCTGAGTTATCATTCCTTATATCCGAGTTACCTCCCCGTATGTTGCAAAATTGAAAAAAAGTGAATCAAACAAAAAAATCCAAAGGAGGAAAGGACGGACTTCTGGTATTCGAAAATCACTCGTTCGTGAATTATAACGGGTATAAATTGGATTCTCATATCTACTCTGAATTCCAAAAGTTTTAGTTAATCATTCCAATTTATGATTTTTGCATATAAAACAAATATTATTTGACGCCTTGCCTGCTGGAATAACAACATTTTTGTCATAAATGGAAAAAAAACCATCCACCACCTTTTGCTTCTTGAAAGAGTTAGAAACCCTTATGATCATGGCACATCGTAGTTTTTGAATGCGCTTCTAAATTCCTGGCCGAACAGCTTTAATCCATTCAGATAAGGTGGTCAGCTCTGGTTTATCTGTTTAGCGCTTACTCGATTTTCTGGCTTAGTCTTCCATAGCATAATGTCATTAATCAATAACATGGTCATCGAAGATGTAGCAAAACAAACATACAAATGAAAAGTAATAATTTAATAGAATAGTGTATGTTTTTTTTTGCATTTTCAGGACACAGATACCACACTAGAGGCTTCAAAGGTTAATACAGTTACAATTGTATTTACTACACTTGCCGCATTGACAGTCGTAGTGGACATCAGTTATATTGTGGTCTCTTTTAAAGCTTTGAAGAAAACTTTCTACAATCTTACAATTTTGGCTCTTTTTTTCAGCGACATTACTTTGGGGATTACATCAGCACTTTTTTCGCTTGCACCTTTAATAAAGTATAAAACCGTTGGACCTTGTCTCCTACAGATATTTATAGCTTCGTTTGGAGTTCAATCAAACTATTGTTTGATATTTCTTCTGTGTTTACAGAGGTACTTAGTGGTGAAGTCTTTTAACTTTGGAACTAGTGATAAATTTGATAAGAACAAATTTTTATTCATTGGGGTAGCAATGTTCATTGTACTTACACTTTCGCTTTCTGGGTCGATATTGCCACCACGTGCCGAATTCATACATATTTGCAGACCTCCTATTGTATATGGGGACAGTTTGTATATTTTTGTAGTTGTTATTCTTTTACCAGTAACAATAATTATTTTTCTTCTATTGACGCTGTCAATGCTCACTAGTTTTCGCCTATGGAAATTACATTTCAAGGGGAAAATTGCACCGTTGCAAGTATTAAGCGAGGGAAATAAAATTACTGATTGTATGCATTCAAATATCTTGACTACAAAACAAGGCTCTCAGAAAGCCCCATGCGACAACAGACAAGGGAAGACAAGGTAGAGGTCATTTCGATACAGAATATAAAAATGCATCACGTTGAGTTAAATGCCAATTACAGCTCTGAAAAAGAAAAATCATGTCGGATTATGTGCAGTCAAGATCACCATGTCTTGAATTGTCTACACTGCACGACTACCAAAGCAACTGAGAAGCAATCACAATTTGACAACACTTACAGCTTTGACAAAAGAGTAACACCAAACTGTATGTCGAAAGTTCAGGAAACATTACATAGGAATTCAGACGCGGAAAAAAATGGCAGCATACCAAAAGAAAACAAGAAAATAGAGACGACTGATTTGACACGCAAAACTAACACTTGCACTACATCATCTGACGTCGAAAATTCTGCTGCTCCTACATGTCATACACAAATGATAAAAACCTGGGAGATCAGAGCAGTTTTAACAACTATCATTATTGCTTTCCAAACTATAGCATTGACAGGACCTTTTGTGGCGTCGTATTGGATAGAGATTTTTTCGAATGTAGAATTAACACTACAAACGCGACTTCTACTTTTGGTTCCATTTCTGATCAACTCATTTTCAAATCCTTTTATATATGCTTGGAGAATACCAGAAATTAGACATGAGTTCAGGAGACTTTTCAGGATGAATGCTTTATAATGCTAAAAGAGCAGTGCAAAAATCATGTAACTGGATTTGCCACCTCGTTTTCAGAGATCATTACTTTGCACTATCCCAATGGTTGTACGTAAATTAAGAAGTGCTGCACCCCCTTTTTTGCTGTCCAATTTCCGTAGCGAAAGTTCAACCGTTGCTTCAAATAAACACGATTCCTTAACAGCTTCAATTTGATTTCTAGACAAATATCCTGTTAAAATTCCCACAGCTGTTCGAATGCGGTACCCGCAATCTCCAGACTAGAGGCTGTGAAAAACATGTCATGTTTTTTAGGATTATGTATTTAAGGGAAAATACAACTATGTTGACTATACCAAAACTTTGAGTTTGAAATCTGAAACACACATATTCTCTTTCCATTATGAACAAAAGAAGTAGAAATAATTGGTACCTACATTGGACTGTCAAAAGTGCTCAGAAAAGAAGGCATAAATGAGGGTCTGGATGGGGTTTACAGAAAAGAAAATAATGGGACAATACTACATAAAGATGGGTAAAAAATATAGAATAGAGAAAATGAGCCAAAAAAATTAAAGATTAGACAATAACGGGGTGCTAACATATAAAGAATAGAGAAAAATGGTTTGTTATATTAAAGACTACAGAATTGAATGACCCCCATCCAGAGTCTCGTAACTTATCGTTTGTAATTAGACATACTTCTTATTTTGTGATTTGCTGTTGTAATTTGTGTTTGTATTGATATTGTGGTTCTAGTTTCAGTTTGTATTGATATTGTGGTTCTAGTTTCAGTTTGTAATAAACTATAATCGTTTATATGACAATAAAGAATATATTTGAATTTGATTAGTTTACAATATTACTGTTCTTCTGTGGCTTCGTCAATACAAATACTGAAAAAGTATTTCATTTGTATAACCGAGACATAAAACATAACCAAAACAATTCATATTATCTTTCGACATACAAGAAAAATAGACCATAATTTTTCCATCCACAATGAAATTACAGTTAAAAATAAAACCATCAAAATACAAATCGGTTAGGGAAAGCATATAAAAGAGATACATTGTAAGCAGTACTCAAGGCATTTAATTTACAAATTCAATTGTCTAAGTCGGTTATTTTACATAAGAAACAAACAAGGAAAGCAATACAAAGTACACGCTCCTTATTATTCGTGGTGGTGGCCTTGGCATGTGCAAATCAGATATTTTCAAATATTTCAGTACATAAAATCTAAATATTTTTATACAATTTCATGATTTTATATGAATGTTTACAAATCAAAATGCTATATATTGGAGTAGAAGATTTGCGAAAGATTATAAAGTGATATTGAAAATCATAAGTCGAAAACAAACTCACAATGCAAGACAAAAAAGGAAAAACGATGAAAAGACAAACAACAGTACACAAAACACAACATAGAAAACTAAAGACTGAGCAACACGAAGCCCATAAGAAAACGGGGGTGATCTCAGGTGCTTCGGAATAGTACGCAGATTCTGCACCCGTTGTATTGCTCATGTAAGTACAAACTTAGAGAAGATTGAATCTTATAATAAATTATTCGAAGGTTCGTCAGTCTTTAGTTTTCTATTTTTTTTTTGTGTGTGTACTGTACGTTTGAATATCCCTTTGGTATTTTTTTCTCTTTTACAGAGTTAAATCGATTACCTCGGTCTCAAAGTGAAGAACATTAAACTACATCAACATCTCAGGTTGATCTGTAGCAGCGCTCCTACGCTGATATGGTGTACGGTATTTCCTATGTATCTGCCGTTTCATTGTGAAGGTTTGAAGGTTAAAAAATCTCATCACGTGATATCTGCTAGACGACTTATTCAAATTGTATCATCTTAACAGGTTTTAAGTCTTAGATACATGATTATTTTATTAGTTGTTATTGGCTTTGAACTAGCTGTCAGTAATAGATCTGTACTTAAGAGTCTTTTTTGTTGTTAGGAAAAGGGATGGATATATACCCAGCCACGTCCTGTCTGTGTTTTTGTTTGATGTTTTTCCTTGTATCGATCTGATGAGTTAAGCCTTTTTCAACTGATTTTTATAGTTTGTTCTTATGTTGTTTCTGTTACACCACTGTCCCAGGCCACATTCTTTATGTGCCTGTCCCAAGTCAGGAGCATGAAGTTCAGTAGTTGTCGTTGGTTGACGTCTGTTATATTTTTGTATGTCGTAAATAAAATGAAACGAAAATTAAAAACCAATTGTTCAGAAAACAATTGAAGGTCTTTCCACCAAAAACAATGTAATTTTGATATGAAAATAATAAAATCGAGTTTAAATTGCCATTGCCAGTGTCAGTTGATAGCTAACTGTGCGTTAATTCCAAACATATATGGTTTCTATACACTTTTGTTTGAAATAAGGGAGATATTTTGCTGCTTCCAGTTTGAAAAATGTCACTTTCGGTATAATATGATAGTTTACTTGACACTGATTCCAAAAATATATGGTTCTATATACTTTTACATTAAATAAGTACAAAAATTAGCTACTTCCGGTTCACAGAAGTTCACTTCTGGTTGGCTTTTTCAAGGTCATATCTTGTAACCTAATGCAATGAGTCCCATGGCTCTATCATGTATAAATATAAAGTTAAAGCAAAGGTCAAAATCTAGAACGTCAAATTTACCTATCATCTGTGAAACGGATATTCCATAACGGTCAAACAACTGGTGATGGCGTCCGTAAAATTTACAAAGTGATGATTTCAACTTCACCATTTGGAACTCTTGGTTTAAAAATGAAAATCCACAATTGGGAAGCTGAAATCATCTGTTTTGTCGAAAAGTTTTGTTTTCAACCAACCCTCATAGTCAATTTCTAGATATAAGTCATAATCAAATGGCAAAATCAAAAGCTCAAACACATCAAACGAATGGATAACAACTGTCATATTCCTGACTTGGTACAGGCATTTTCTTATGTAGAAAATGGTGGATTGAATCTGGTTTTATAGCTAGCCAAACCTCTCACTTGTATGACAGTCGCATCAAATTCCATTGACAACGATGCGTGAACAAAACAGACAGACACAATAGGTAAAAATGTCAAAAATAGGGTTACAGCAGTCAACATTGTGTTATCTTAATCACTATAAAAACAAACAAATGTAACAAAGAAGCACAAAAAGGCATACATCAATTTTAACATCCTCATTATGCTTATATTATACGATTTTATTTATGTATGTAAAATCCATCCATAAAGGATGGAAGGTTTTAAGTAGTTGCGTAAAATCGCGCGTTTGAAATTCGCACAGGGAGACATAAAATTATTTTGTCGTTCAAAGTATGAAGAGATACATAAATACAGAGTCACGTAAAATGGATATCACAAAAACAGACTTAACAGTAAAAGTAATATTAATAAATAAAATAATAGTGTGGTTCAAATTATGACGGGATACATTAGTACAGAGTCACGTCAAATGTATACCACAAAAAACAGGCTTAACAGTAAAAGTAATATTGATAAATAAAATAATTTTGTCGTTCAAAGTATGACAGGATACATAAGCACTGAGTCACGTAAAATGGATATCACAAAAAACAGACTTAACAGTAAAAGTAATATTAATAAATAAAATA
Source organism: Mytilus coruscus (assembly GCA_017311375.1). Lineage (NCBI taxonomy): Eukaryota > Metazoa > Mollusca > Bivalvia > Mytilida > Mytilidae > Mytilus > Mytilus coruscus. The sequence continues at coordinate 57,688,178 of CM029603.1, read as the reverse complement.
ATAGTGTGGTTAAAATTATGACGGGATACATAAGTACAGAGTCACGTCAAATGTATATCACAAAAAACAGACTTAACAGTAAAAGTAATATAAATAAAATGAAATAATTTTGTCGTTAAAAGTATGACGGAATACATATGCACAGAGTCAGGTCAAATGGATATCTCAAAAAACCGGACTTAACAGTAAAAGTAATATTAATAAAGACAAATAAAAGAATACTATAACACGTTATTAAGATGATAAAAAACGTCAGTACGCAAAATCTATACTTCAAGACCATCGTGTATTATTTGTGAAGTTGATACGGAATATTTATCAACAAGTTATTGGTACCTTCCGATGAACTTTTTTTTAGAAAAAGGACAAGACGTTCTTTGACATACCCCTGGTTCATCAACTTTCTGCTCAGACACTGGTGACGTTTTACAAAGTCTGAGTAGGAGCTGCAAGCTCTTGCATACCGAATAAGTTGGAAAATGTATATCCCATATGCAGGTGAAGTTGGTGTATTGCTACTAAGGTGGGGGAAATTGATAATTTCAAAATTAAAATCGTATCGTTTGTCATAGATTCTGGTACTGAGATGACTGTGTATGTCAAATTCGAGGTATAAGTCTAAAAATGAGGCGGAGGAAGCCGTGTCTGTTGTTTCTTTAATTTCTAGTTCTGGTGGATATATTAATGGAACCCAATCAGAAAAGTTCGGATTGTTAATGGAAAGAACATCATCAATATATCTGAAATACTACCGTTTTTCCTTCACGCCAGTTTGAAATTAATACCTAAAAGTATTTAGTTCTGATTTGTTTCTTATTGGTGTGGCTAGGATTCTATTGGCTTGAATGAGTTATAAAATTTGGATCACGTCAGGAAGTGGAGAAGTAATGATATACGGATGGTCTGACAGAATGAGTATTCGAAACCCAATCGATGACTATGTTGCTAAAGGATCACGTTTTGTTGGATAAGCGCTGATAATCAAAATCAATACATTTATTATTACGCATTTCATTTGCTTTAATCTGTATAACACGATTTATTTAATAACCATTAGTTCTTATGTATGAGGGCTATGGTTTTAATATCATCGCATCCGGCATTACGGATATTATACGAAAATAATAGCTCTAGCTGACGCAATTAATTCAGTTCATTAGAAAGAGTAAAAAAATTCAGTCAGCATTAACGGTATCGCGTGTTAGTCTAGTAACATATTTCGTACATATAATGAATAATCTGTTGATTTACTATTTTATGTTATATTTTCCTTTGACAATCTTCAGAACGGAGCCTATTCCCTGTTAGGTCCGTGTATATCTGCGTCCATTCGTTTTTCGTTTTGAAATATCAAAAACAAAAAAACAAAAACAAAAAAAAACCAAAGTGTTTTCGTTTTTCGTTTTTGATTTCACAAAACAAAAAACGAAAAACAAAAGTATTTTCATTTTTCATTTTTTATTTCTCAAAAACTAAAATCGAAAAATGAAAGTGTTTTCATTTTTCATTTTTCATTTCACAAAAACAAAAAACGAAAAACGAAAGTGTATTCGGTTAGATCTCATTTTGTAATATCATATCACTAATAATAACGAAACTGAAACCCAAATATAAGTGTCAGATAATAATGAAAATGATAAATAGTTTGGAAATAAAAATATGATAACTGTCGTTTTCTCTGAAAACAATCACATATTAAACAAAAGTTGACGTTAATTTATTATATTGCGAAGCACTCCATATCTTTATTGAAAGGTTAGACGTGTTATATTTTAAGATTTGTTATTGAATTGGTTTTTAGTTTTTGGTCATAATTGTATTGTATAAGAATCAAATTGTTTGGACCGTTCAAGAACTGGAATATGTCACAATTTCACAGTCCTGTTAAACTGTGCCTTTCAAGTCAGAAAAGAAGTAGGAATGAAATTAGTAGGAATACGTGTGTTATAGAGCAGTGTTCTCGACCCAATGGTAATAAAAATAGGAAGCATTAGCATAAATAACCGTATCGAAGCTATTGAAGCCCGGAAAGATCATGTCTATGTTAGGGTCTTGCATGAAGTTTCCGACCAAATCTCCTTCGGAGTTTTGATAACAAAATAATGTACCACCGTGCGTGCTATACATTATATAGTTATTTCAAAGCTGAATTGGCAAAAGGTTTGCAATACCAAACCACTTCAACTGCTTTAACATATGTGCCAAGCATGCGTCTTCAATCTATCTACCCGAACATTTGAAAGCCAGGGATGGGTAAACACGTAGACACAATAGGAGGTGTATGGCCAAAATAGAAGAGTGTCCTGTGTCAAAAAGGCCTGGAGTCTACGTTAACTGAATGACACTCGGCTAAATTTTATTTGCAAATTAAAGGAAAATCTCTATATTTTACAATCATGATTGGCAAGGTAAAAATCATCGTAGGTACCGAATACAAGCTGAAAATACCTATTCAACTCATATTGAATTCATGTCCTACATTTCGGAGAAGATTTCAGAAAACGACGGGTTGCTTTCACATGCACTTGTCTCTGGAAAAAATATACCTATATACTTTAATATAAAATGTGTTATCATGGTTATTTTAAAGTATATAGGTATTTTTTCTGAGACAAGTGCCTGTGGTTGCTTTTTTTTAAAAACTGAGCCACTCCAATATTGTGAACAGAATGCAATATATATAACACAACAACATTCCTGTTTATTTTTTAAAACGATATAGCTAGACATTTGAAAACAGGTGCAATGACGTGTGATCAAGAAGTTTATTCAATAAAAGTGCCAAATCTTGATTAAATTAGTACATGTATGAAAACAGATCAATACGCATGTCATTAAGTATTAGAAACAGAACAAAGGTAACAAAAAAAAAAAAAAAAAAAAAAAAAAAAACAGGCCGGTAACAACCGTTGCCGTATAGTTTTTCTGCACAAGTAGTCAGGTCAAGTCCGAAGCGAGAGCCGAGGACCTTGACCTGACTACAAGTGCAGAAAAACTATACGGCTGGTTGTTACCATCCTGTTTATTTTGTTACTTTTGTTTTGTATCTTACTTGTACGACGTTTTTAATTAGAAAGTAATACATTTTGCATTTAAGACGATTGCATAATTAAAAGATTGAACACACAAAAAAAAAAATGCATACCGGTTTATGTACCACAATGTTTGGAGATATTTAGTCTTTAATAAACTAGGGATTTTGCGTGAACCCTAACGCTTCTCAATTCTATCAGCTGTGTGCGTGTAAAATTATTGCTTATTCCTTTGATACATATCAGTGATATAGGAGTAGATTGAAAAGTTGAGAAAAAAAAGGGGGGGTGGAACTTTTAAAGTGAAAAGCAAAAAAAAAAAAAAAAACCTTTAATCTATATTTTCTACCATAATAGTCTAATAGTCTAGAAATAAGTTAATGTCCTCTTTCGAAACCATTTTATACTTAAATAACAAAATAAATTGCCAAAGAGGGGGGAGGGGGGTATTATAGTTTTCTTCTCACCTTTGCAAGTATGTAATGTGGTTATGGTCTACTTTCCCGGCACCTACGCCCCTGCATTTATATATACCCCTCCACACTAAGAAAAAGCGTACATACGTACAAACAAACAAAGCCAAACAAAGGATTATGTTTTGCCTCCTCCATCCCCATTTTGAAAGTGGGGGGGATTGCCCCCTTCCCCTTCTTATACCCCCTTCAAAACAAAAAGAAATAAAAGAACAAAAATATGAATAACAGATTTAAGACATTTAAAAATTCAACGACGTATGCAAATGAAAAAAGAAAGAGTAATCAGACAAAAGTTAATACAACATGTATGAATATATTTTCAAAATCAATAAAATAAAGAACAAAATGTAGAAATATAATAGAAAAAAAAGCTGTTTCTCTGTTTTATCGGGAATAAATAAATTATTTTATCCACTTATTTTGGAAATCATTTTTTTGTTTTTGTTGTTGTTTTTCTTAATTTCATGCTCATTACAGTAATGCGAAATTCGAATAGACCCAAGTATTGATCACGTGACACAATATGTTTTCCATTTTCCATCCCTATATCCAAAATGGGTGGACGTTTATTGCGTTGAGACTGATTTTGCGCCATCACAATTCGACTTAAGCACATTCCTTGAACATGAAGAGAAAAGGGGATATCCTCCGTATATTTCGATTGAGACGATTTAAAAGATTTCAGCGTAACTGCAAAGCAAACACACGAGAGGTTTGTACATGGAAACGTTTTATGGTTGCAGTTACTCTTGAAACCAGTAACTTCGTAGATACTTTATTTAATTTCAACATTTTTGGGCATAGTTAGCTTTTTTATAATTATAATTTTTATGAGCACTTTCATATAAATTGTATTTATAAAACAAGGTAATTAGGTCACAAGGTGTACGATAAAGTGCCTATGGGGTTGCATGCATTATATGTTCGTGCAGAGTAGAATATAGACTAAAGTTTTTTTCTAACTGTCCGTCAATGAATAAATGTATGAATGAATGCGTAAATGATAGTAAATATAGTACACACAACATATATTATAGTATATAGCTGTACTCTTCTGATAAATAGCTACGGTGACATATATATATGTGTGTATGTGTTTATATATGTGTGTTTGTTGATACTTCACTGACTATACGTGAATAGGATGGCAAACAATTGTTACTTTTTATTTGTAGTATAAAATACAAAACAATTGAAGTTACCACCCTTTAATCTATTCATTTCTAAAATTTCGAATTATTCAAAAATTAAAACATTTTCAATTCATTTAAAGTAAAAATTTCAATAGAATAGCAAAAAATGAAAATGAAAATGAAAGCAAAATAACAACAAATTCCTTCATTAAAGTTAAACTGCAAGAAATACAAATTAAAAATACCACAACGTACAAAATATCTATCGAGATAAAAACTTTCACTTACATTTTGGAAGTTGTGCTCTTATCTAATGAAGGTAACTGAAGGTGAGAGTGTAAGATTTTTAAATTAATGGTAGGAAGTAATGTTCTTCGGATGGAATGCAATAGTGCATTGCTCTGACTGTGTAGAACCCAGAACTGCCGCAGCAATACACCTAAACACTGGTGTATATTCTTGTGGGCTTGACATAGCCCAGCAGAATAAATTTGGAAAGCAAATAAAACTAGAGTACGAGTTTATCTCTATTCGGTTTCTTCTCTTTCTCTTTTCTTCAGTGCGGTTCTCTTTTCAACTTCTTTTCTCTTCTCTTCTTGCTCTCTCTCTCATTCCTGTTCCCGTTCCCACTTTCGTTTTCTCTTTTAAAGAGAAGTAGAGAGAAGGCGGGAGAGGAGAGAGCGGGTGCCGGAGCGGGAGCGAGAGAGGAGAGGAGGGAACGAGAGAGAGAGCGAGCGAGAGAGAATGAGAAAGTGAGAGAGCGAGAGAGAGAATATGAGAGAGAGGAAGAGAAAGTGAGAGAGAGAGAAGGGAGAGAGTAGAGAAGAGAAGGGAGAGAGTAGAGATGAAGGGGAGCGAGAGACTGTAGAGAGCGAGGGCCTGGAGAGAGAGATGAAAGAAACAAGGAAACAATGAGTGAGGGAGAAGGGGAGAACGCAAGAGCAAGCAAAGAGGAGTGGATGAGAGAGGTTATGAGGGAGAGAACGAGACGAGTGGGTGATGAAGAGGATGAATGAGATAGAAAGAGAGAGGGAACAAGATGGGGTAGAGATAAAGCAGAAAAGGAGAGTGGAGAGAAGGTGATTGAGAAAGAGCACTAGTGAGAGGTAGTAATTCAATGAGCGAGATTGCGTGAGGGAGAATGATACAGTGTATGAAGGTGAGGGTGAGGTTGAGGGAGGTAGTCAGCGCGTGTATGAGTGAAAATGCAAATACGTGTGTAAGTTAAAATGCAACTATCTTAAGTTTTCATTTGGTTTATTTCCTTTTTAATTGCTGGTATCTTTAAATAAAAAAAAAAAAACGTTTAAGACATGAGGATTGTAACAGTTTAGTTTCCTCTTCATATATAGGAATGAAATTGTAACTTGAAATGTGTTGCAATGTCTTAACTCCTAAATTGCATAATAATGTCTTCTTTTGTGGGATTTTTGCTATCGAAAGTAGATGAATTTTCAGTGCATGCGTTATTTTGATTAAAGAGGTTGAGCGGAGTAAGCTATTTAAAAGCTATTTAAAACAAATGCTTGCCGATTTCGAATTTCGTTCCGTTGAAGATAACACATCATTGTTTTATTATATATTATGTTTTCATGATCACATTTTGTATGCTTTCTTTGCTAATTTCGTACACTTGATTGATTGATTGATTGATTGATGGTGTTTAGCGCAACCTTCTGCACTCGTGGCTACATGGTCGCGGCCAATAGTTATTGATGAAGCAAGATGGGGTACCCAGAGAGAAATTCCGACTCTCGGCAGAAAAATTGACAATCCTAGTCAATTAAGATAGGAATTGAATGTACCTGCCACGGGCTGGGTTTTGTTGAACAACCTCAGTGTTGACAGGCTAGTAACGAAAATTGGTACCCACGAAAATAAATGAATCAACAGTACTTATCTCATTGGCAATCATACCACATCTCCTTATTCGAAATATTTATTTTTATACGAATACTTCTAATGGAAGAATTTTTAATTGATATTTTGTCATTTATATTTTTGTTATAAATTAGATCCATTGTAATTAACAACAAGACAAAAGTAATATCAAACTTGTATGTCTCTTTTTCACATATACATGTATATATATATATATATAGGAAGGAAACCGACGTCGGTAGAAACATCATCGGGTTCAATTAGAAAAAACATAAACTATATATGGTTGTTTTCTTTATTGTAGGAAAACACATAGGAAGGTTTTTAAACCATGCGATAACGATGAATGTAAGTATAAACACAAACTTTTTTTTTAGAAAAAGGAGGGGAAAAAGGGGGGGAGGGGGTATATTTTTGTTTCCCTGACGCATTGCTGATGAACTAGTTATTAGTAACTGGATGGATAAATATTACATAAAAAGGAAAACAGGAATCATAAAAATACTGGACAAAAAACAACAAACCAAATTCAATTAACTACAAACAGCCGAAATGTCCGAAAAGCAAAACCAGACATACTTATACAATAAAAGACAAACATCAACAAACAAGACATGGTTCAGATTGCTTGACTTGGTACAGGCACAAAATGTGTAAAAACCAGGACATTGCAGCTACAAACAGGATGAACACGAACCTTCCGGAGCACCTGATATCACCCAGGATTTTGGTGGGGTTCATGTTGATCAGTGTTAAGTTTTCTATGTCGTATTTTATATACTGTTGTTTGTCTTTTCATTGATTTTCTTTTTTTGCCATGGCGTTGTCAGTTTCTTTTCAACATTTCAATATGAATTCCCAATTTGGTATCTTTCGCCTCTCTTTTGCTAAACAAAAAATGATTATTTCCACAAAGTGTGAAAAGGTTAATGTGGGAAAATGTTTTCTATCCGAACAAAGTGAGTGAGGAGATATATTAAGACCATTTATCAGAATGAAAAATGAAACGATTACAAGTGCATTAGTATGTTTTTGCATGAATTCATTCTAACTTTTAAAAGATGGTCTCTTTGTTTCTTCTTAACATTCCAGTAACCAATTAAAAATGTTAAATACATTGATATAGGAAGATGTGGTGTGAGTGCCAATGAGACAACTCTCCATCCAAATAACAATTTATAAAAGTAAACCATTATAGGTCAATGTACGGCCTTCAACACGGAGCCTTGGCTCACACCGAACAACAAGCTATAAAGGGCCCCAAAAGTACTAGTGTAAAACCATTCAAACGGTAAAACCAACGGTCTAGTATATATAAAAACGAGAAACGAGAAACACGTATAAATTACATAAACAAACGACAACTACTGTACATCAGATTCCTGACTTAGGACAGGTGCAAACATTTGCAGCGGGATTAAACGTTTTAATGGTACCAAACCTTCTCCCTTTTTCTGAAACAATAGTATAACATCACAACATAGAAAACACACGATAAAACATCAATTGGAAGGCTTAACTCAATCAAAACGTAAATTAACACACTATGAACGAATAAATTCGATCTGTGATACCTGAAAGTAAATACATAGTTAATAAAATATTAGGGACAAACATTCAAGGCCAAAAGCAAACAAACAAGTCCAAATAAAGCCATGGCAAAACACTACTGCGAAATATTAAACCCTTAGAAAATAATCACTTTTGAAAAACCGGTTTTCATAATATATACAGGTAAATGAAAAATAACTTTGTCGTTTTAGGTATACTTTTTCTGTCTATATAAAATCTTCCAATAATTAGGAATACCAAGAAAGGTCTGTCATATAAATACCTAATCTAACACTAGATACATAAGGGTAAATATCAACAATAAAACTTCCTGTACAGATTAAAGGAGAATAATCTTGATGTTAATACAAATGTAGTACGAAGAAGTGAAAATTAGTAGATATTCCAAATAATCAAAGCTGGTATACAGACAAGATCTATATTAATATAAAATAACAAAAAGTATTAAAAATAGTATCAACAGGTCGAATTAACAAGAAAGTACGATTTGAGAGTACTCGCAGTTACTGACAGCTAGTTAAAAGCCAAAACAATTAATGATAAAAATCATGCATCAGAGACTAAAATCAACTAAAACACATCCCAGGGATTTAGTATTTTAACGTCATGAACAGTCAGAGAAGACATGACTTGTGCAATGCCAAAATAAATGTATCGACAGGTAGTAGGATAGTGAGGAGCTACTTCTTAAGAGATAAAATTAACGTGTGTGTGTCTCTAAACATCCCGCCTCAAAAGAAGATACAACTTAGTTATGTTTTAATTTGCTAATGACAAAATCGATATTAGTGCCAATGTAAACTATATTCAGAGATCTAATTACAATATTGGTACGATAACCCTTACTTATAAGTTTGTTTAAAGGTTCGATGAGTTTACACGGATCACATAGTGATTTCCTCGCTTTAAGTACAATATTACCGTAAAATTTAGGATGTGAAATACCATTTTAATAAGTTTTCTACAGGTACAGCCAAATTTACTAATCAAATCTTTGTATCTATGAAAGAATTTAGTAAAAGTTTTAAGTAATTTATGGTATCGAAATCCCTGACACAATAATTTCCCAGTGATGCATTGATTACGTTCGTTAAAATCTATGACATCAGAACACACACGGGCATACCGAACGAGTTGGGATATATAAACACCGTATGATGGAGCCAAAGGCACATCGCCGTCTAAAATGGAAAATTAACAATAGGAAATGAAAAATCGTCTCTTTTGTCGTAAATTTTAGTATGTAGTTTCCGTTAGAAATTGAAATGTCTAAATCTAGAAAAGGGCAACTGCTGCTGTTTATGTTAGATTTAGTTAAAGTAAGTTCTTTTGGGTAAATTTCGGAAGTATATTTAGAGAACTCTGGATTATTTAACGAAAAATATCATCCAGATAACGGTAGGTATTGTTGAATGTATCAACTAAATATAACAATGATGGGTCTTTACTGAGTTTGGTCATAAACTGAGATTCATAGCAATATAGAAATAAATCTGCTATTAAAGGGGACAGTTAGTGCCCATAGGAATACCTACTACCTGACGATACACTTTATCGCCGAAACGTACATAAATGTTATCTAGCAGAAAATTTAAAGCTTCAATCATATCCTCACATTTCCAGTAAGTGTATCTAGCATACTTTCCTTTTTCGTTACAGAAAAAGGCTTTAAACGAGTTACAGCAAATAAAATTACAATGAGATTTTTCGAAAGACCATTTTATCAAATACAAAAACTTTTTCTTTATAAGATTGTGTGGAAGTGTAGTGTACAGAGTAGAAAAATCATAACTGTCAACATAATTGGCCTGTATTCATAAATGTATTTGTAAATATCCGTCATTTTCAATACACAAATCTTGAAATATATCAAAACATGTTTTTTTCCATTTGTTTTAATATTACGCCCATGTTTTATGGTACCAAATGTTATATTACTTTGCGACATATTCATATCTAGTCTTCGTCCATGCCCGGTTGAAAACTTAATCATACCAATATTTAAAAGAAAATAACAAGCATGACATAATGTATGTCATTCAACAGATATATTATAATTTTGATTCTCATTTTTTTGAATTTTTAGGGAGTTACACGTTAATTCTTCTTTATATTTTTTGATAAATGAAATCGATATTTTTTTTTTTTTGGTAGCCATTTTAACTATTATTATTCATTGGATTCTTCTTGTACTGTTCTACGAAAAATAAGTGTCGGATAAATGCCAACGAGGTTATACATGTAATACCCAACAACTCAAATCCAAATAAAAGAAACAATTCATCAACAATGTGCTTCTGAATCAAAATTACGAATTCAATGGCTTCATCTTCAAAGAATCAAACTTCGAAAAAGCATCAACCATACTAATAACTTTAGATATATAATTCCCGAGTCTACACAAACTTGGATTTAAATCCTTCTAGTTCAGGTTCTCAATTTAATCAACAAATACCTGAATGAACCTCCTTATCCTGATATTGCAACAATATCTGAGGTGGATGAAAAAAATATAATAAAAACTTCTATTTACAAAGTGGAAGGTAGGTACATAAATTCATAAACTACATAATTTAGTAAATTGTTTTTTTATTGTAAAGCAGACTTTCTGTTTATATTTCTTAATGCATAGAAATACACTGTGGTCAAGACTAAATGGGCTATGTGTTGCAGAACATTTTTGTGCTGGTATACATTCTTTATATTCAAATGTATTATGTTCAGTACGATTATACGGCCATTATTAGAATTGTTTAATGTCAACAGAGATCTTAAACAAGGATGTATATTATCACCTACGCTATATAAACGACATAGTTTTGTTATTGAAATTATATGAGTGTGGTATTGATATTAATGACGAAAAGTTTGCTTTATGATGATGATTAAGTTATTCTATCAAATAATGAAAAGGAATTACAAACTCTGTTAAACTCATTAGATACATGGTGTGGAGATTATTATATGAATATTAATTCCAATAGGAGTAATATTGTGCATTTTAGAACAACTTCTATTATTAAGTCATATGTTGTATTTAAATGTGGTTATAATATCATTGAATACTCTACTACTTATACTTATTTAGGTCTAGTTTTAAGTACATTTTAAATTATAATGTAACGGATAAATCTGTTGCAACTTCTGCAAATAGAGCACTTGGTCTTGTTATAGCTAAGTGCAAAATTTTAGGTGGTATTATTCAGAATGTCTTTTCAAAGCTATATGAAAGTTTGGTGCTCCCAATTGTTGAATATTGTTCTGGTATTTGGGGTTGCACAAATGTTTATTTCATTAATGCCATACCTTATTGACCTTGCAGATTTATGTCTTGGAGTTGGTAAATATACTCCAAATGTAGAAAACACAAGTGTATAAACATTTTCTGAGTACAATCTGGAATAATTGTGTAACATTACAGAATATACTGATATTTCCTTTTTTGTTGATATTATTATGTTTATAATGTTTAGTTAATATGTTCATCAGTGGCAATACAATTTACAGTCACAGAAAGCTCTATATGGCACAGGTGCCAACAAACTAAGAACATATATGAATTACAACAGTTTTGAAACTGAACATATTGTACAGTTCCAATGCAGTTTACACAAAGAAGTTCTTTTGTCACATTTGGCCGTGGATTGGCACCATTTAGAATTGAAACGGAGATCTGAAAATAACTTCAAAATAATCGAGTCTGTGATATTTGTTAAAATATTTGTGCTTTACTGTAAATAATGTACTTATAAATATGTTTTATGATAGACGAAATTTCTGTGATGTTTTAATGGTATAGTCTCTTATATTTCTGTACAGAATTGCTCTCTATTTTATATCTATATTTTACACTAAATGTAATGTTATTTTATATATTATTGAGAGATTAGACTTAAACAAAATAAATTATTAGACTGAATTGAATTTCCTGTTGTTGTATAATCATTGGAAGTTTTAAAGGACGATAGAGTTAATAAAGCAGCACAATATATAGAAACGATTTTGAAATTCACAAATCATTTCCAAACATCTGATATTAACTTGTTTGATGCTGTGCAAAAATCTCGAATATCAAATCAAAGGTTAGATAATGCACTTAACGTATGAACAGCTCTTTTTAAAAGAAAATAAAAAAAAAAAAAAAAAAAACAGTGAAAGTTGGTGAGGAATTCAAGATTCCTCCATGCGAGCTGGACTTCAGATGCACCGAATGAATAACCCAATTAACGACCTTTCGAATATTTGAGAGTGTCCCTTTGCTTGGGTTTTCTTGATCACTTAGTTACAGAAATAACAAGTCGTGTGCATTATCCAAAGTACCTTATCCGTTAAGCTCCAAAACTGAGCCGATCAAAGTATCAATGCAATCTTCAAATCCTTCCGCGCAGATCTAGTGGACAGACTAGCATTTATTGACGAGGTTTCTTGATGGCAAATAAGATTGAACTAAACTATCAGAGACACTAAATGCAACGAATAAGGGTCTATATTTAAACGTTTATTCAATTTGCACAATTCTGCTTACAATGCCTGTCTCTTTGATATTTAGTGAGCGATCTTTCAGCGCAATGCGCCTGATCAAAAACTGTATAATAGTGACTTTGAAAGATGAAAGGCTATCTCAGTTATCAAATTTGAACAATCACAGAACAAGAAGCGTAAACATCCCAGACATTGTTGATTTCGTTAAAATGCTTTTAATAATTACTGCAAACCAACTAATTTTCGCGAGCAATTTATTTTCGCGAGTAGAAAAATAACGCGAATATAAATCGTCGCGAACATGTTAAACTTGGATCTTTTCTTATTTAAGTACATCAAGTAAATTAAAGATCGCGAAATTAAATCGCCGCGAAATGGGCTAGAAAAGACTTAACGCGAAATAAAGTATCCGCGAAAATAAGATGGTTTACAGTATGTCATTGTTACATCTGAAAATTCAATACTTTATTAGTTTTACATTTTAATGGTTAATGTGTTTCTGAAAGTCACTTGTCAGTCAGATGTAATTCTGTAAATATTTATTATACTTAGAACTTTTTCATGAAACATTCGTGACAAAACTATTAGTACATTTTATGTTTTTGTACACTAAGTTCGAAAATTATGCATCTCGAATTTTCGGTCGGGGAGCTTCGGCCTCCCTCCTTTTGAACACCATGTCAGGGCTCTGCCATGGGGGACAGCATACTTGTTTTCTCTCTTCTATCTGGTAATTTAATATTGTTTCTTCAAAGATGTTGAATCAGGATAGAATAAAAAGCCCCTCTCGAATTAAAGGAAGTGGCTGTTCATCTATAGAAAGAAAGTGAGAATATTTAGTAATTTGATACCGTATATGTAATAGAAAAGATATATATAAATGTGAAATATTCACAAGTTGGCACGAAGAGAGCACAAAACTGTACAAGTACCAAGAAAAACGGACATCTATAGGTCACAATTCGACATCAAAAAACGGTGTGAATCATCAAGGTTGTTTACCTAAAGTTTGTAATAGTTCTACACATTAATGTCATACAACTTGGCTTGTTAAAAAAGTGTCATTAAAATTTTTGTATTATTAATGTTTCTAACGTACTGTCCCTTTATTGATGCGATACAATAACAAAACTTCAGATAATTTGATTCGAAAACTAAACTCTACTATATATGTAGCGACGTTGTTTTTATATCAGTCTTATAAACGGAGGAAATGTAAAACCTTTATAAAATATTAAAGATGAAACTTTGTACTGTAAAACCCAAATTTCAAACCTTACACGATTACTATCAAATTAAGGTAATATTTTGATGAACTATAGAATCTATTTTAATCATGGTAAATATTTACCTTACACAGGTCATTTTTAAATTTTTAATGAAACTTGATATCGTCCTGGTTGTTTTTTAAAACAAAACTCCCATCACTCTGAAATCGAATAACTTCATTAAGGTATATAGCTAAATTAAACGGAGTACAAATGTGTCGAGTTTTGTGATTGCATAACAATACAGAGATCATATCAGTATAAATTCCGGAAACTGCCGGAGTATATTCGACGTTTTTTACCCAAACTGGAAGTGTTATTATGAATACTTAATGTACTTGGTTGATACCTCTTTACGTTACACGTGCAAATTCCAGAGTTTCAAGCAATATCAGCACAGGTTAATTATTCGCTATATATTTATTACCGCATCACTATTAAAAAAAAAAAAAAAAACATCAAATAAATTATATCCATATGACAGAGATATAAAACTTTTTGCGATTATCTTTCCTGAATTTAAATCTAAAAATAAAGGATAAAGCTAGTTGATTTACAGATAGTGAAGAAAAAAAAATTACATTATAATACCAGGTGTTTTTGAAGCTTTAAAGCCTATATGATTTGTCAATTCATATTAGTTAAAACAAATATCGAAATTTCTTGACAATAGACACATTTTGAAAATCCAAGGCAGTAGTACAAAAATGTATGCAATGCATTTTAAAACAAAAACAGTATACGGGTCCGATTTTGCACACTAATAACCTGATATAGATCCGATCCTGAACCGGATTCAAACGTACTACATAACATTGTATTGCCAAATAGAAAAATATCGAACATTAAACAGATCAGTGTGTCCTTAGTTGCTCGCTACGAAATGATAGGAAGAAGCTCTTCGTGTACAAACTGAAATTGCCACTACAAGTATATTGATTAATCATGAGTTGAGTTGGCTTATGTATACTATATATCTGAATCTGTATCCTTTGTACATGATATTTGCAAATGTAGATGATCTTAAAAGTTGTATTTGATTTGGTCTTTTAATTGTTTTGATTCGAGCGCCACTGATGAGACATACATTTAGAAACTCTGATTTGCTTCGTTTTCAAGATATTATCAATAAACTGATCATAGATACCAGAATTAGAATTGTGTACGCCAGACGCACGTTTCGTCTACAAAAGACTCACCGATGACGCTCAAATAAAAAAAAAGTTATAAAGGCCTGATAAAATAAGAAGTTGAATGGCATTGGTGACCCAAAATGCCAAAAAGTTATACGCAAACAATATTTAACAAAAATTAGTTTAGAACACTGCGAACGTACACGTAGAGGAAGTTATACAACAAAGTAGCAATTAATTTACAATTTTTATGATATGTACAAAAAGGATAGAACTAGTAAAAATTAGAACAACAAAATTTGTGCGTAAGAATCATTCTTACAATTCAATCAATAGAAAAAGAAAAAAAAAATGTACACAGGTATTATTCTTTGGTTTAAAACTACACGAGTTTCGTTTAGTGACTCCTACATGTCATATTGTTAAATAAATCTTTTTTTTTATATTTTACGTTTGACACCTTTATTACCGACATAACTTTTATTTTTAATAATTGTGATCTATACTTGATTTATTCATATATATTCAGATGTATTATATATATCTGACCAACATACACCAAGTTTACGACAACTAAAGCTAACCTTGTCTTTTTATTGTTCTTTTCTCAAGACAATTAACAACTCCTGCAACTGAATTTGTAGTTTCTACAAACCAAAAAAGAGGAGATTTGAGAGGAGGATAATTAGACTACTTTCCACCAATGTTTTTTTTTTAGCGTTTTGCGTTTTCCTTTATTTGGGATTTTATTACCAAACTGTGACTTTTCATTGTTTTTGTGATATTTGCTTTATCTTTGTTCGTCTAACTATAATTTGGTAAAATATGAGATGTCTAGCATCTTCGGGTTTTGTTTCATCTGTGTCGTACCTACGAGCTGATTTCACAACTGGATATAGTTACAGATATGATCAAAAAGATTCCTCCGAAACTGAATTGAAATCAGATCTTATGGGGTAGAGGGGTGAAACAAAAGTCCATACTTTTTTAAAGCCTGATGACCCTCATTTTATTTCACCTTAAAATGCTCGAAATATTCAAAGCTTTGACATATCTTTTTTTTTGGAAAACTGAAATTAGAAAATGGCAAAAATTTGGACATAAATCTAAAAAGAAAGGTTATTTTCAGTGTAAAACAACTAGGGGAAATTTATAAATTTAGAATTTTGATGTTTGTTTTACACAATTATTATACTGACCTAAAATGCTTTGAATTTAAACATTGTGACTTGGATGGAGAGTTGTCTCATTGGCACTCATACTTATCATGGAAATGCTTGAAAATAGGGTCAAAGTCGCACATTTTGCTTCCTTTTGAGGAATAAATGAACCTGGTGCAACTTTTTAGATTCAGCATAGAAAGATCGAACAAATATATGAAAATAAAAAACTTCTACCGAGGATCCTTATTGGGATGAGTCACCTTAATAATTTGTATGTCTTATTTTTGTGTTATTTATGACTGTTATTTGTCGTATTGCTGTTTGAGAATATCTCAGGCGTCTTTTATTTATAAATATATTGTTAGTTTTTTTGACAAAATTGTTGATTACTGTATAATTTAAGATATACAGCTGTATCATTTTTATACTTTTGATGATTAAGTATTTATCCTAAACAGCCTTCTAAACTCGTCTCTAATTTCCGGTATTCTCCAAGCATAAATAAAAGGATTCGATAATGAGTTGATCAGAAATGGAAATAAAAGTATAATTCGAATCTGCAGTGTTAAAGGTGTATTCGATAAAACCTCTATCCAATACGACGCAACAAAAGGTGATGTTAAAACCACAGTTTGGAAGGCAATAATGAGAGTTGTAAAAAATGCTCGGATCTCCCAAGACCTTTGCAACTGTGTATTGACATCAATAGATATTGTAACATCTTTGGATGTCGTACAGATGTTGGTGTTACTTTTCAAACCAATCATTCCTTTGTTCAAGTTCTCTTCATGTACACAGTTATCTTTCTTTGTTGATACTTTATTATAAAAGTTTGAGTTGGCTTTCAAATTATCTAGATGAATTTCTATATCCTCTATTGTCATGACTGAAGTAGCATCTGCCCTACTTTGGTTCTGCTTAATATCAACAGAAACGTGTTTCGATGAAGTCGCGGAACTTTGTCCTGTTGTTGAGATAGAGGACTGCACATGGCAAGTATTGTTTATCTCCTCTTTCATAACGCGCCTCGGTGCAATTGTTCCTTTAAAATATAATTTCCATATACGAAAACTAGTGATCACTGACATTATCAATAAAAGAAAAATGATAACAGTTATTGGTAAAAGAGTAACAATTATGAATATATAAAAACTATCCCCATATACAACAGGAGGTCTACAAACCTGCACGAATTCGGCGCGAGGTGACAATATCGTTCCGCAAAACGAAAGTATAAGCACAAGGCACAAAGATCCTCCTATGTATTGGAATTTGTTCTTATCAAATGTGTCAACTGTTCCAAAGTTATAGGACCTCACTACTAAGTACCTTTGTAAACACAGAAGGAATATCAAACAATAGTTTGATTGCAGACCAAATGCAACAATTAATATTTGTAGAAGACACGAGCCTACGTGTTCATGTTTTAATACAGTTCCTAACGAAAATAGTGTTGATGAAATCCCCAAAGTAATATCGCTGAAAAACAAAACCAAAATCGTAAGATGGTGGAAAGTTTTCTTCAGAGCCTTAAAGCAAACAATGATATAAGTGACGTCAACTAAAACCGATACTGCTGCTAATGACGTAAATAAAACTGTAACTGCAAAATCAACTTCATCATCCTGTAGTGTGGTATCTGTTTCCTGAAAAATTCAAATAAAATACACTAAAATACTCTCTTACTGTGTATATATTTCCCAATTCGTATGTTATGCGCGTGTTTGAGCAATGTTGAAGGTACGTTTTAGATTTTAATGAATGTCATCAACATATAACTACATGTAGTAAATTGTCTTTACCATGAATTCCTTATTCCTAAGGGCTATCAATATAACATCGTAGTACACAAATCTTTCCTACATGTACGATTGATGAAAGTTGTTGTATCAAATATTTGTTTTGCTGTTTAACATCGCTTCCGAAATTATGGAATAAATTCAACAAAAAGCTACTTCCAAGGAAACACAGCATTGAAATACGACTTACATTTACTCAATGATTTAATATTTGACTTATTTGTCTACATTGTACCTATTGGTTTTCTTTAAATTCGTAATTGATTATCACCCGAGTAGTAGTTAATCATGTTTAATTTACTTTGATCTTGGTGTCATGCCCCCATAATATCACAAAATAGTTTATACCGGAAGTGCTCTACACCAATAAAGATTCCATACTACCCAGAGGTTGCTACTCATTGTTGTAATTTTTTGGAAAACATGTCCAAATTTTTATTGGTGTTTAAGCTCATTTATTTTCCTATATATGTTTTTCCTTACGTAAAATGGGTAACAGAATACTGATTAATGTGTATTTTTCATTGTGTTTTTGATTTAATTTCGTTTGAGATTGTTCTATCTATTTGAAGTAAATATTGATTTTTTTTAAAGGCGAGGCGATCGATACCAAAGCATATTCAAACTCAAAGGTCGAAAATAAACTGACAATAGAAAAAGAAGATGTGGTATGAGTGCCGATGAGACAACTCTCCATCCAAGTCACGATGTTTAAAAAGTAAACATTTATAGGTCAAAGTACGGTCTTCAACACGGAGCCTTGGCTCACACCGAACAGCAAGCTATAAAGGGTCCAAAATGATTAGTGTAAAACAATTCAAACAGGAAAACCAACGGTCTAATCTATATAAAAAAACGAGAAACGAGAAACACTAAAGAACCACATCAACAAACGACAACCACTGAAACAGGTTCCTGACTTAGGACAGGCCATTTCAAAAACGAAAGAAGACAAAAAGACAAACAACAGTTTAAAGAACACCACGTAGAGAACTAAACACTGAGCAACACGAACTAAATCAAAATCTTGGGGTTATCGCATGTGTAGATCACATTCGACGAATAACGGTCAACCAACTCGTGATGCCGGCCGAACAGTTTTCGAATAAATGATTTAACTTTTAACATTCGGAACTCTTGGTTTAATAGCCTCCTTGTGAGCAGACACCCTTTATCTAGCCAATCAAGATAGCAAAAGCAAGCTACAGGTTGTGCAAATATGTTTGATTTTGTAAGGATATACACTGCAAAACATCTTTGTTTGAATGAAAAGGAAACTGAACGACAGAATTCCAAGATAAGAAATGAGAACGTAGCTCTTTAAAGTGCGTTTCGAAAATATAAAAACAAATCCGGTCATCGCACTCGTCTTCTTGCTGCATAGCAAAATATGTAAAATATTAAGTTCACGAAGGGTCGATTTTTGGTCCCAAAATTCCATGAAAATACTTTGTTAATTATAGCAACATCTGCAAAATATGTTAAACTATCAGATAAATGCAAAATTTTTATCTCACCCATTGATATTTCTTCTTAAAGATAAAATTGAGTTATCGACCATAATAATTCAAAGTGTTAACATTTTGAATCGAAAAAAACTTTGTCCTTTTATAAAAAGACAAGTTACCATTAGACAAAACCATTAATAAGTTTTCATTTCAATAAAAAGTCTTACAAAGAAATTTTCTGCATCAAAATTGCTTATTTCAGTAAATATAGAACAGACTAATCTATTCGCAATCAAAAAAATGAATTTTGTTAATGTATTTTCAGTTTGTTGTTTTAATTTTTCTTTGAAGCTCTGACATAATTCATCTGTAGTGATGGCAAATCGCAAAATTTTGAATTGTTTAAACAATCAGTGTGTTGGAAATCACGAAAGGACAGACTATGAATAAAATAAAGATTCGTTTTTACCTTTGTTTCCCCTAATTATTGTTAATAGTTATCTAATTACGAGCTCAAAGCGAAAAGGTTAACCATATGTATCAATCTAGTCCTGTAAAAAACAATATGATTGTTTGTACTTACATTCATAGTGTTGCTCCTTTCCTACGAAATCTTATGGCATTTGTCCTGAAATAAATAAAGGAATATAATATTTTTTCAACTTGTTTTGAATAAACCATGCTTCACTTTTGGTATACACCATTTATATTTTGTTCATAATTTTATTAATAGCATCTTCAATACAACAAATATTAAACAAAATTGCCTATCTTTTCTGTTTTAGACATATATCAACATATAGACTTATCAATACAAGTATTGTTATATGATATTGATAATCAGTAATGGTTCAAATCATTTCTTTTTTTCCTTTCTAATGTTTTTATTTAGCACAACTTGTTATATAGATACCTCCATGAGAAGGTGCTTTTCGATATGCATGATGTTCCTGCAGGAAAAAAATATATAAAGATGTACAGCTGGGGATGTTGGAATGCAAGACGGCATAAGTCCTATGTCAGCATCATGACTTAATATTTGAGTTCGTTTTCAGTATTTCAAGCATCACTTTTTCCCCGATTTGATAGTTTTAGGTCATAATTTTCCAATATTTTTTTTCAATTTTGTCATTTTGTAAAATTGCTGTTGATATGTATAAACATGAAGCTTTAGCTTTTAATGTTATACCCAGAGCATGTTTAATAAAAATAAATTAAACGATTGATTGTTGGTATTTAACGCCCATTCCAGTATAAATGGCTACATGATGGCGGTCAGTTTTATTTGCTGAATAAAAAGAACCGTGAACAATGACACAGCAACCCAACACGCAAAAAAAAAAAA
This sequence comes from Mytilus coruscus, assembly GCA_017311375.1. Classification (NCBI taxonomy): domain Eukaryota; kingdom Metazoa; phylum Mollusca; class Bivalvia; order Mytilida; family Mytilidae; genus Mytilus; species Mytilus coruscus. The sequence goes on along the minus strand of CM029603.1, from coordinate 57,667,446 downwards.
ATCCAAAATGTAGTTCTTCAGTTTTTTTCATCAAATATTTTACCGACCGATACAAGTTCTTCTTTTTTAGATCAATGAAAAATTATATTTCAGTTTGAAAATATCGGTTTGGTGGAATATGAAGCTAAACGATACATTTTTTCATTAAAAAAGTTACAAGGCCAAACTAGAAGATTAAACCCATTTGCGTGCAGCAGGGTATCCCGACTTACTCCTTCACAATTAGGTAAACATACGCGAGCCCATTGTTAAGAATTGAATTCCACAAAATAATAGCAGGAACAGAGATGCAAATTGGTGCATTTTTCAGATTTGTCTTTATCTTTCTCATGTTTCTGTTGATAGCTTATAATGAAAATTAAACAGATGGATCTTCCAAAATCTAAGACTGTTTTCGAATACAATATTATAAGCCTTGGATCTTTGATGAGTCTTTCAACTAGTAAAACACCCATCAGCAGTAACTTTATTAAAACGATGCATTATATCTTTTGGCTACATACTATATGTGTTAGTGAATGCATACATATATACAACATAGTACAACATTTTTCATTATACTAGTACTAAATCATTTGAATTAAAGGCAACAGTAGTATTTCGATGTGCACATCTCCTCCATTCATTGAGAAGATGCAAATCAAGATGAAATGCAAAAAATTGCAGCGAGACCGTTTGAGTCGGGTAATCGTTTACAGCTGTGCATTCACCACACGCCTTGCGCATCTTCATACAGTCAAAATATCACAATCGGAAATAGGACATAATCGGTTAATTTTTTGTCCTTTTTGGTTTATAGCTCTTCATCTTTTTAAAAAGCTTTGGATTTTAAAATATTTTGACCTCGAGCATCACTGAAGAGACATTGATTGTCGAAATGCGCATCTGGTGCAGAAAAATTGGTACCTTTTATGTTATTACTACAACTGTGTCGATGTCTCTGCTGGTGGACAGATAGTCCCCGAGAGTATCACCAGCCTAGTAGCCAGTACTTCGGTACTGGCATGAAAATACGGATTTTGTGTTATTAAAATTTGTTGTTACAAAATGTTGGATATTATTTAAAATTAAGGGATGTATCTCCCTCATGCAAAGCTCCGATTCCTAGCCCGGTTTTGGCTTTACTTTTTTTTCTTTTTGGTTTTTAGCTCTTCGTCTTTTTAATAAGCTTTGGATTTCCAAATATTTTGGCCTCGAGCATCAATGAAGAGACATTTATTGTCGAAATGCGCATCTGGTGCAGAAAAATTGGTACCGTTTATGTTATTACAGATTAAACGACTATTGTCGTATCTAAAGAACGCGTAAACATGTCTCTAGTGAGTTGAAACACAAATACATCGTATAAGTCAACAAGTTCGTGTTGTTGATCGTAAAACATAAAACTATCCTGACTTATAACGAAGACACAGATGTAACCAATCCAAATATGCAACTTTGATCGTTTTCACCTTCTGTGAAAAAAGTTTCATTTTAACTGTTTATCCTCTATGAGTATTGTTATTTGTCATTTTTGGTATTTGTCTATTACTCGATTTCTTGCAGTACTGTTCATAGTAGATTATCAAATTGAAGTTAATTCTAAGCAGATTTTTCAGTCAAGTCTGCTCTTGGTAGGGTTAAACTAGTTTCTTGTCGTAGTTGTTAAATATGAAGTCTATCCCGATAATTTACTGTATTTGACTGATTTTTTTTCGAACTTTATGAACAAATAATGTAAATGCTCCTTTGTAATATGTTGCAATCTTCTATATCAACCGAGATTCATATATATCTAACCAATAAAGCAATATACTAACTGTTTAATTTGTTTTTTATGAATGTACATCAGTCTTTTGTTTCTTATATCTGGTTTACAAAAAGGACTTGTATGTTTGTACAGCAGGTACATTTTGAGCATGATACGTTACATGTAGGTTATAGATTTGAATGTCCATCGACAAACTTAGAATTTCCATCGTTAATGTATTATTGTGCTCATTCTAAGGGCTTGTCCTTCCACAATCACAAATCACAGATGGGAAAATGTGTTTCCTAGTGGAAGCGTACAATTATCTCTTCAAACTGATCAACTTGTGAGATTACCACCGGTTTTTGGTGAGTCCGTGTTGCTTAGTCTTAAGTTTTCTATGTTATGTTGTGTATGTTGTGTATGTTTTGGCCTTTTAGTCGTTTTTCGTTTTTTTGGCAAGGCATTGTCAGTTTATTTTCGACTTATGAATATGAATGTCCCTTTGGTATCTTTCACTTCTCTAATATAAGTTTCGTGTGTTCTCAGAGCCGTCCTTTATTTACCTTAATCAGGAAAGCTGATTCCCCTCAATATAAAAGCAAGGAATGTATATACCATCCACCCAGTAGTCCGTGCTTCGCCGAAAATAAGGCGGAAGATATAAAAGGAATATTTAAACTCATAAGTTGAAGACCAACTGACAGCGTCACAGACGAAAACACAAACAACAACACTTAGTATGAAAACTAAAGGTTGAGCATTACGATCCCCACCAAAAACAGAGTATGATATCAGGTGCTTCGGAAAGGTAATAAGATCTTGCACCAGATGTGGCACCCGGCCTCTTGCTCATGTTAGTACGCAATTGATGATAATAAAACATGCATTTCTAACATTTTCCGATGATAATTTAAAAAAGTTCATCGGGAAAAGTTGAGGTTTAACTGTTTTTGGTTATTCTGTTTATGTCTCTTTGGGTCATTTATAACGCCATGTATCTATACATTAATTAAGCGTGCTTCCAGTGTTATGGATTAGCGCATTCTTCATTAAAGTAAATCCAAAAGGCCGCACAAATATATAAAGTGTAATTTTCCTCACTGAAACTGAGTCAAAACATCTTGCGGTAGACTGTTAATTCTCGAGGGTATAATCCGCCTAGCTAGAAGTCAGTGCTTCGCCACTGATATGACTTAAAACATACATTTTTAAGACATTTTGTTGATAAATCAGTGCATTATTCTTATATCGGAAACATGTATATATGATTATTAATTGAGTACAGTCGCTCCGATGATTGTAACACAGGTTCTTACGACAGATGTTGAAACGGGTAGCATCTCTAAAGGTACGGCATAGCAGTGAATAAGTGAATAGATATTTTATGATAGCACCAAATACTATAATCATGCATCAATTTAAGTTTGCAATGCTGTATTTTTGATATTTTTGAGATATGAATATAGATGAGACATAGAATGATACTTAAACCAAACTGTTAATCATACTAAAAAGATAACATTATAAATATTTGGAAACAAATTAATATTATCGTAGTTGCCTATTTTCGTAATGAGCACTGTCAGTTTTGCAACAATTTCGTAGTTTATTTTTTTACGTTAATTAACACAGGATACAACTGCAAGTTACACGTGTCTAAGATTTCAATATCATATTCAATTACGAAAGCGTGGCAGAATCTTTTTCCGTTTGAATGACCTTATCATTAAAAACATTTCAAAATCAATTTTATTTTTACTTTACCCTAAATGAAAAATCTGAAAACCGGTTTTTATATTATACGTTTTCTTTCTTCGTGATAAATCAATCATACATTTAATATGTATAAGGCCGTGTTGAAACCAAACGTCGCGTACAGGAAACATGTTAACCAAACGTCGCATACAGGAAACATGTTTACCAAACGTCGCGTACAGGAAACATATTTACCAAACGTCGCATACAGGAAACATGTTAACAATTAGTAATGAATGTAATGAACATTGCTATCACATTATATTTGTTCTCATTTAAACACGGATTTAATTGTCTGTACATGAGAATTGTTGAAATCCTATTTAAAAAAAAAAGTGTGACTCTATTGCCAACTAGGAGGTGAGATGAAATACTGAGTTGAAAAAAAATTTTCCTGACTCCTCCGCAAAGACAAGCCAAGCCTACCGCAGAAAATCTAATTGTAGTCCAATATAAAGTTATTTAAATGTTTTACGATAACAGAGCATTATTTGCGTTTTTTACATGAATTGCATGGTATACAAATTAATTCATGATATCATCATAATAATTATCATTCTATAGATGTTTCACTTTCTGACTGACTAGTTTTATGGACACTTAAACCGCACAATGCATACATTTTATGCCGACAGCATTAAATCAAAACTTGATTAAAACTACATGTAATCCATTTTTGTATCAATAGGAACATAGTAAAGTTTTGTTTAAATGATGAAGACACTAACACCACACCGAGTTTAATTCAACGTGAACACTGCTTAAGTTTGATGACGCTAGTTTTAAAATAAGAACTGTGTTTCTTTCCTTCAATCTTTATCCAATTATGGTCATTTAAAAACAATGGAGGTAATTGTGGTTTTACAAACTATATTGGAAATCATTTCTGACTAGTTTATGTTTTATATGTATTACTCCTTTTGTCTTAATATCTTTAAGGCAAAGTAAAAGCTGTTTAATCATGTTAAATACAACCAACTTTCATTTGGCTAAATAAGACTGTTGTAATAACAGAATTGATAACTGAGTTGATATTCTTGTCATTTTAATTATATGTAAAAACCTAGACCGGCGCACAATTTGCATGATGCGCTCTTTTAATTAATGTTTTAATCAAATTTCCTAAAATATAGAAATGTTTCACAAACTGTTATCTTATGAGAAACGGAATCGAATAAAAATCTTGGGGACATTCAATCATTTACTATTTCTGTTGTCCCGAAGTGTTTTACATAACTTATTGTCTGATGAAAACTTGAATTAAATCAAAATCCTGATAATAATCAATCATTTGTAACACTGATACTCGAACACTGTCAATAAATAGATTCTGTTACATGAAAACTGAAAGAATAGACTAATTATGAGGATCTCCTATGCACATACTTCTAACAAATTGACAACAAAGTATTCAATTTGATTTAAACATATACGACGAAAATATGCAATGTATGAAAAAGCCTATATTTCATTGGTGTGCAATGTTAATATCCAGTATAATCATTGAGAATACATTTCATCGTTATTTTAGTATTTTTAAATAGTCTCGATTTTTTAGTTGTTTTTTTTTTCGTGTTCCAACAACAGACACCAATTTTTCTCATGAGCATTTCTTCAAGACAAACAGTTACTCCGAGTATTGTAACCCTGATACCACCATGAAGGTCACATGTTCGAGTGGTCCAGGTTCAGTTGGTCTGCGTTTTAATAGACTATTTTCATATTTCCGATTTTTGACTAAGAGTTATACAATTTTTCGACAGGTTACCTTTTCTGTGGTAGGACATTCTGGTACCAAGTCAAGTAAAAGCAAGGTAAAGAAGTAAAACAAAGCTTTCAATCGGTATAATTTTGGGGGAAAATTAACTGCTTTACATTTTCTTTACATGACAAAATCATCGGAAAACAGTAAACGTTTACCTCAAATTACACCGATTATATGTTTCATTTTACTAATTTTGGTTTCTCTTAATAGACCGAGTACCAGGAAGTCTTACCACAGAAAAGGTTACCTGTCGAAACATTATATAATTCGGAGTCAAAAGTCGGTAATATGAAAATAGTCTATTGCACGGAATTAATTTTCATGTTTGTATTGTAAAAGTCGCAAGAGCAAATGATTTCGAAATTTTTGGAGTTTTTACCTATACAGGTTGACTTCAAAACATCAAAATTGAGTTAAAAACACATGTATAAGGCTATATAATTATTGTAATAAAAAACTGTGGTAATATAGAAAGCGGTTTTTAAAAAAAATTATGGATCGACATATATAACATTTGTTGGTAAACAATATTTCAGGTCAATAAGAAGGATTGTTTTGTATTGAATGTATTTTATGATACCACGGGGTAACAAAAAGTTATCAGTTTAAATATGCAACCGACACTATTACAATTGGATCAAAGGCAAAAAGACGACCAATAAAATCCAACAAATATTTAACAGAAAGGTATAGATTGAATAACACGAAACCCCACAAAATACCGGAATTGAGGTAACTCAGGTGGTCAGAACATGCAGAAGGGTGGATAAGTCCTGTAATATAACATTTACATGAAACAAAAAATACCAAATGTAAGACAGTGAAATACTTTAAAATTATTAATTGCAAAATCCAATGTGTAAAGTAAATAACAGACTGAAAATTAGAAAAAAAACATATTTAAAAATTTTCCATAAAATTAGGCTTACCTTAAATTCATACAAGTCTTGACCAGGCAGTGGATGTATCATTTTTCAACTTTGCTTATTGATATCAATTAACCATAATTCTGACCAATTGTATATCTGTATGGATGACGTGGGCATTAACAGGTGGATATAATTAATAATTGTATCATATGGTGGCTACGCAAAACAAACTAGTATATTTATTTACACCCTGTTCATCTCTATGCTATACACAATAGCCTACGATTCAACGGAAATTAACACCTAATTAATATTATATCCTTTTGTTATTTTGCATGTCTGTATTTCTTTAATATTAAGCGAATTTCAGAAAATGTCTATTTGTGTGTGAGGCTTACAAAATGCATAGGGAATGTCAAGTCTGAATAAATCCTTTAACAGTTTTGTGCAGAATAAAAATAAATACATTTTTGGAATATTGATTTATTGTTTTTATACATTTAACTACAGCATTTACAGCTTACATGGCTAGAGTTATCCAACCCTAAATAAACTATTAACACAAAGCAACTTAGTAGTTTACTGATGTCCAAATGCCATAAATCCATTACGACGATATGAATCAATATACAAAAACAAAAATCTGAGGGACTGACCTGACCTACAAAAGGAGCAAGACCGGAATAATCGATAATGCAGCTTCTCATGCTACAAATGGATATGCATTCACCACCTGCCAAGTAAATCCACATCCAGTCAAATCGGGAATAGGACATAGCTGGTAATGTCCATTCTGTTATATAAAGACCTGTGTACACGAAAACATGTGGCTAGTCTGGTTATATACCTATATATTTGCTTCCAGAACGATAGGTCATCTTTTTTAAGAAACAATCCGGACGATACCAAGTTTCAATGAAAAAGTAAAATAACAAATATACCGAACTCCAAAGAAAGTGCTTCTAGGCATAAAATAATGACCTAAGGTAGGTCAGTATTAATCCCTGTTTATAATGCCAAATAATTTGTTCCAACATCAATTGATGTTGCCAATCGGGGTTTTCTATGCAATTTTCCATCTTGAATATTCCTTAAAGGTTTAAGGCAGAACCAATCTTTTACTCCATACATACATCAGTTTGAAATACTAATACCAAAGCTGGTCTTTAACGCACACTCATGCGAGATAAAATATGACACAACAGATCAATATATCTGATCTCTGCGACGAATTTTGTTCACTTTATCAATTTTTAAGTTCACTTTTTAATCCATACGAAAGTTTAGTGGAATGACATCTGGTATTTTTGACCAAAACAACTTACCAATATTTGGTTTCATTCTTTACATACTAATATGTTTGCTCGAAGTTAAAATGATCAAACTCAACTTGATACCAACATCGGGCTAACATAGGGCCGATATGAAATTTGGTAAATAAAAATTGATTATGAAATATTTTACTCTTTTTTTTTCTTGGGAAGGCGGATAATTTCGATTGTTGCATGCTTTATGAAAAGTGAATTTTATACCGAATGTGATCATTGACTGAAATCAGATTAACTACTCTATGTTGGGCCAATGTTGGGCCAACATTGGTCCTATCTTATACTCTATAGATTAGCTAGGTAAAACTATATAATGGGATATCAATACTGTAATAAAAAAAAAAAAAAAACTTTTATTCCTTAAGAATATATTGTCTGATTAAAAGCTTAAAATTGTTATTATCATTATTTATTATAACTTTTTTCATTCAACTTTGTGAAACATAATAAGCAATTATATACAGAGTGATATTTGATACAGCTATTCTGTTAATCAAGCACATTCTGATAAGGTTGACCATATGTAAGACAAACTTCAAAGATAGTTGCTATGGTAATTAAGGTTATAGGAAATCTGAATGTAATGGGATGGTTACTTTTGTGGTTATTTCCTATCGCGTATTTGTAAGAAACAGTGATAACGAAGAAAACAGAAAGGGAATCACGTCATCTGAAGTTCAAAAAGAAAGAAACATGTAAGTTGCAACTTTAAAAATTCTTATATATATATATAATTATGAATAACAAATACAATAAGTGTTTTAACCTGAGGGATGTTGTTCACCAATAAAACATATATTTTCTATCATTTTATAGTGTTGATCTTGAAGTTAACGTTTCGGGTGAAATATTTTCCAGATTTTGTTTAAATCAGTCTTAATTCTATATAAGCATGAAATATTTGCCACTGAACGTTGGTATCATAAAAAAATGTATATTACCGATATTTTATATGTGATTTCTGAAATCTTTGTTAAATATGGCGATTGCATTTATTACCATTATTAATGGAAAAGTCTGTCTTAGGATGTACCTTGTTCCGTAATGTTTCAGAACTGTTTAATGATTTCTACTTCATATGAATATAAAAGAATTCTTTAGTTTAATTATTTTTTTCATATTAAATCGCAAAACGTGTACGATATATTTGTGAAACATGATCATATACACATGTACATGTCTAACATGTTTGAGATATTATATATGTGTAATAATTAGAATTAAATCATCTAATTAATTGTAATGACCGACTTCTAAATCTAAAGAAGAAAGCCATTAAAAATCTTTTCCTTTAAATATAAAAAAAAATAAAAAAAAATAGAGAAAAAATGTTAAAAATTATATCACACTTTAGGATAACTCTAAACGGAGAAGTCTATAAAATTGGCAGACAGATTCGTGGATTAATTACTTGAAGTATATTTTATTTTAATTATACAATTTTACATTCTAATATAAATTTATAGGTCAGGTATAAGGAATAGAAGGAATCATTGACAATATTCTGGCTTGATAATGCATGTAAATGGAGATGGGACAAAATGCATTTGACCAGTTGATACCCCAGATGTAATGCTAGTGTATTTAGATTTGATTTTGTATGTTTTTTTAACTAGAACTATTTATTCAGTTAGAACGTATTTTGATATAGTTCTGTTTGCTGCATCCATACCTACCCTCAATTTTTCTACTTAACCTAGCTAGCACAGTGAAGTCTCACCATTATGGTAAAGCATGCATTATGCCTATTGCCTTGCCTTGTATATTCAAGGTTAAATGTTAAAAAATAGTCTTTTCTCTACCGATTTACACTATTTTGTTGTGCGAGCAGACCGGAAACAGTATCTTTTTTTTGCCGTTTTGTTTATTTTTCAGCAGGATTTAATATATTCTTAAGAAGTATACAAAGAGTACTCATTTATTCATTACTTTATTACAGGGGCAGTGCAATAAGTTTAATGAAGATATGCTACTGGATAAAAGATCAAACATAAGACGGAGTCAGAAACAGTGACAAAACAAAGTGTAGCAGAAAACAAAAGGAACACTCGTGAATAAAACCATGTTAGAATACAGGACTAAGTAAATAGATATGTGAAATGAATAAACAATGCCTTCGTACAGAGCGTTGACATTGCAACATAAACCGTAATGATTTTATACAAATGTGATGAATGGATTTTCATGAATAAACTTTTAAAATTTTCATTCTAGATCTGATTTAGCAAAGTATAGATACAAAAAATAAAAAAACTAAACTTTTGACATTTTGCTGGTTGTCTAGCTAATAATAAATTATTTATATTCATAACTTTGTATCTTAATCATTTAAGAAAAATAGGTAACATGGATAAGTTGATTGAATTCATTCAAATATTGGAACCACCAAAGGTGCAATTCCTGGAGAGAAATAGGCAAAATACCAAATTTTCAGGGAAGTATGTAAGAAACAACATTGGATCAGTAAAACGCAATAAATGCAACATTAAAAATTAATACTTTCACAATTTGAACTGATGTAGAATCCAGGAATTATTTCAGTTGTTGCTTGGAAGGGATTTTAGTATCCTTCATATGCATCGAAAAGCTTAAAAAAGGAACCAACGCAGTTCGAACGGTTGTTTAAAGTTTGTAATACTACGCTGGCCCAACGTTTGTTCAACATCGGCTGTATTATTCCATCATTGGGTCAACGTTGGACATATGTATTGTATAAAACCTTACAACGTTGGGCCAACGTTTAGCCAACACGTTTGGCCAACATAGGGCCATTTTGCACTTATACATTGGGCCAACGTTTAAAAGCAACGTTGGCCAAATGAAAGTAAAAACGTTGGGCCAATGTTGTGCCAACGTACAAATGTTGTGTGGGACCCCACAAAATACCGGAATTAAGGTAACCCAGGTGGTCAGAACATGCAGAAGGGTGTATAAGTCCTGTAATATAACATTTACACCATACAAAAAATACAAAGTGTAAGACAGTGAAATACTTCGAAATTATTAATTGCAAAATCCAATGTGTAACATAAATAACAGACTAAAAATTAGAAAAAAACATATTTAAAAATTTTCCATAAAATCAGGCTTACCTTAAATTCATATAAGTCTTGACAAGGCAGTGGATGTATCTTTTTCCAACTTAGCTTATTGATATCAATTTACCAAAATTCTGACCAATTGTATATCTGTACGGATGACGTGGGCATTAACAGGTGTATATAATTAATAATTGTATAATAAGGTGGCTACGCAAAACAAACTAGTATATTTATTTACACCCTTTTCATCTCTATGCTATACACAATAGCTTATGATACAACGGAAATTAACACCTAATTAATATTATATCCTTTTGTTATTTTGCATGTCTATATTTCTTCAATATTAAGCGAATTTCAGAAAACGTCTATTTGTGTATGAGACGTACAAAATGCATGGAGAATGTCAAGTTTTAATGAGTCCTTTAACAGTTTTGTGCAGAATAAAAATATATATTTTTTTTGAATACTGATTTATTGTTTTTGAAACATTTAACTACAGCATTTACAGCTTACATGGCTAGAGTTATGCAACCCTAAATAAACTGTAAACACAAAAAAAATAAGTAGTTTATTGATGTCCAAATGTCATAAATCCAATACGACGAGATGAATCAACATACAAAAACAAAAAAAAGTGAGGGACCGGAATAATCGATAATGCAGCGTCTCCTGCTACCAATGGATATGCATTCACCACCCGCCATGCAAATCCACATCTAGTCAAATCGGGAATAGGACATAGCTGGTAATGTCTATTCTGTTATATAAAGACCTGCGAATACGAAAACATGTGGCTAGTCTTGTTATATACCTATATATTTGCTTCCAGAACGATAGGTCATTTTTGAAGAAACAATTCGGACGATACCAAGTTTCAATGAAAAAGTAGGTAACAAAAATACCGAACTGAAAGGAAAGTGCTTCTAGGCATTAAATAATGACCTGTGGTAGGTCATTACTTACCCTGATTATAATGAAAAATAATTTGTTTGAACATCATTTGATGTTGCCAATTGGGGGTTTCCTATGCAATTTTCCATCTTGAATATTCCTTAAAGGTTTAAGGCAAAACCAGTCTTTTACTCCATATTTCAGTTTAAAATACTAATACCAAAGCTGGTCTTTAACGCACACGCATGCGAGATAAAATTACATAATAGTCTATCCTAATTTTTATTCTTAAGAAAAAATGTATTGCAAGGCAAAAGTGAGAAAATAATTCTTCTGAATAAAATCCCTTTAGATTGTCGAAAACATAATTTACTGTAAAATATCATAAAACCAGAGAGAGAGAAAAAAAACAAAACAGAATACCCTTTTTTATTAAGTGAACATACCAAACATATCCTGTTATTCATTAAAAGACAGCCAAAAGTGCATTAGTTTGAAATTAAGCCATTAAAATAATCTATCTCCCCAATACCAAATAGTATATCCAGAAACTTATTTAATTGTTTGATAATTAAGTTTATAACATTTTTAGAAACATTACAGATAAAAAAATATTTTTTTTTTTTACCGAAAATGTATTTGTATTTCTTCTTTGGTAAAAAAGTATTGGTGGCTTTGTCAATTCATCAATTAGGAAAATCCTTGACGAATTTCTTAATTTTATCGGGGAGGAGTATGCAAATGTTAGATGATACCATCCATAAAAATATATAGCATAGTCTAAATGAAATATTCGAAGGAAAAGTATTATCCAAAATTACATGACGATATAATTGTAGTCAGAAGAACCTGATAACATTTTTTACATTTAGAACTATTTTCTCTACCGGATGATTTATAATCTAATGTAGGTTTTTTTTCAAAAAATAGGGAAAATTGACAAAATTGTAAGTTTTATAAGATAAACAGACTTTCCTATACAAGGTAATATACGGAATTTGTTTGATGCAGCCTAAACGTCAATTATAGACAAACTGAGTGTTACTAATGATTTTTACGAAAATAATGCCGTGCCATAATTCTTAAAAGAGAATTCTGGCTCTTCTGACTTATCACCAATTTTAAATATTAGTTATTTGTATAAAGGGAAAGGATCAAAATTTGGAATATTTTGAAAGCGACAAAAATTATACCATCATACAATTTTGAATTTGCTTATATAATAGGACAGTCGGCACTGAAAATAACTTCAGTAAATACTGGCATGGTATTCTATTAGGCATGTGCACTAAAATTAATTACATGTATTATCAAATTTGAAATAGAGTTATTAATATACTCTAAATATCATTTTCCTCAATAATCCATATACATAGGTATAAAGAAGACAATTATGTTCAATATTAAAAAATATATTTATAAAATATATGAAATGCATTCTAGTCTAGGAGTACATACTCCTAAATTGTTTACAAAGTTTGATTTCTAATGATTAATTTTTGGATTTAACAAAACTTGGTAGGAATTGTTTGAAAAAACGTCATACGAAGTATTCTGCTTTCTTCGAAGTATTGTTCACCCTGATTGCGTAATTGTGTGCCGTTATTAATTTCTTGGTCAAGTAATGAGGCGTCTCCTGTGCTGGATTTTAATATGTATTTAGTTAACTACAGTCTAGATAGACAAGGTAGGTGTGAGAAAGAAAAACTGGTTTAACTCTAACGCATTATAATGTGTGACTATACCAACCCTCTATCTTGACCATGTGTTGTTCGTTGGTGTTTCTCTTAAATTAGTTGTCTAGTTTTTTTAGGAGGAGTTGGAATTGGTGGTTTAAAGCACATTTGATTGAATCATTAAATTGAAATAAACTTAATTTTCCTATTTATACATTTCTAAAGTGTTGATCATTTATAGCCCGGAAAATATTTTCAGTCCACTACAACAATAAATATTTTTTGTTTAACAACAATGGCTGAATGTATAGATTCTTTGAGGTCTGCTTTAATGTAGCATCATTATTGTTTGATTCAAATTAAAAAAAAAATAGAATAAGAATGTGTCTTAGGATATGAAAGTATCCACCCAAGCTTTCCAATTTTCAAAGTTATAAAGGGGCATAACTCAAGAATGGTAAATGACTCACAACCTATATTTGAACTTAGTCTACCTCTCGTGGACCAGGAAAACTTAAGATTGCAAGAAAAAAAAATTGCAATTTTCCATGATAAAAAGGGGCATAATTCTAGAAAGGTTATTGACGAACTGCTCAATTTGAACTCTGTCTGCGAGTGAGTTTTTATTCTTAAAGTTGTGTAGGAGTTTAATAAAATCAACTGAAAAGATGAATTCTTTTGTATAATCTCAAAAATTCATATTATGAACACAATCATGTAGAATTGTTATAGATCTGTATTTGACATTAGAGTTTTTGTTTGTTTGAAGAATGCATTTAAAAGTTAATTTGATGACTCCAAGCATATTCTATGGTAAATTTTCCTTTATTTTTGACTTATTAACAATTGCAGTAGTATGACTGGTAGAAAAATATACTTGACTAAATTTTATTCACCAAAAGTATTGATATTTTCAGAAAATTTATGGAAAAAGGTAGCCAATAATCCTGTATTTCATTTATTAAGAATGGTGGTATTATTTTTTTCTGAATATAAAAGATATAACATTTTTCCTGTGATTTCTTTGGTATAATAATTAGTTGATTTTGGAATTATAATTGTGCTTTAGAGACTTGTTATAGTTTATTGAAGACATACATTTCCAGAGGTGACTATTACCAATAGTGTCTGTGACCTGAGCACTTGCCTAACCAGATACAAATTAGAATGTGAAATTCAAATGTAAAACATTTCCGGTAGTTTTTTTTCACTTACCAAATAAGTTTTATAAAATTCAGACATTATTAATTCAGGATAACAATTCTTTTTCAATTGTGCTGATCTCTATTTCTTACCCCGGGTGCAAACTTGGACTGTTCCCTTTATTGTGTTTAACCTGAACATAACTTAACTGTATGGTATGCCCTTAAATCAGGAATTAAATTGTTTATAATTAAAATGAATTTTAAATCTGTTAATAAGATAGACACCATGTTTATAATTATGAAGAAATTGTCTAATAGATTGGTTCGTAACCATGGAACAGCATCCACCAGTTCTACAATCATGAGACACAAACAAAGAGCCCTCAATGAGATTGCAAGGCAAGCTTTTTCTTCTTGTGGTGAGTGTAAGTTTCTTGCAATGGAATAAGGGATCTTCCTGGTGAGGTATCATCAACAAAACAGTAACATCTGAACTGGTTGTGCAGTCAATCTTACCATAATTAATCTGAAAAAGAACATTTTATAGAGACTTTATCTTGCAAAAAGTTACCATGGGTACCAAAAATGATAATATCTATTTTGACACATGTTACAGAGTTTTGATGGGTGATGTATTTATATCAGGAGATGCTCCATGAAATCAATCTGAAGTATTCTAAACAATTTCTACTTTTTTAACGCCAACATTTATTAAGTCTTCAAGTAGATTGATGCATTTTGGTGTAACTTAGTATTATGAATAAGAACAAAGACTGTATATTCATCAATAACAACCAACTCATCTAATTGAAATCACAAGAATAATGTATAATTGCTAATTTACGAAATTTTCCTTTGATCTTGCTGACTGATAATTTCCTTACTCAGTGGAGTTGAGTGATATGAAAAATTATCGCTAGAAACTAAGGTAGCACGTGCCCGTTGTCAATGAAATTAACAACGTCATCATAGGTAAAATAGCGATAAACAGATTATCATTGGTCATCTCAACTCGATCGCTTTTCTCACTTTCGTTATAATACGTTATTTTGATTGGCTAACAGCAATCTCGCGTCATTCTGAAATAGACCTTCATTTCAAAATGCGATGAAACACTCATGATGACACGAGCTTCCACAAAAAATTGTACAGGTAAATAGAAGAAAAACTTTATAGGAATCGAGTTTTCAGGATCCTAGCAAAAACATGTAATTATAAGTATTGAATGCTCTTTTTAGTAATTTTATAGGGTTGTAAAAGCGTTGACCGCGCTTCATACAAAATGTACTTCGGTCAACGCTTTTACACCCCAATAAATTTGCAAAAAGAAGCATTCAATTCTTAAACATAATATAATGAAGGTGAACTCATTTGAATAAGTTATTAGACTAAACATTGGGTTTGCAAAAAGGACTGTCAATGCTTCATCAACCAGTCTATGCAGTTTCTTTACACATAATTACTATAGAGTTCGGAACCTTCTCAGCTTTTTAAATTGGAGACAGGAAAGTGCCAGTGGTTTGCTAGGAATGAGAGTCTTTGAAAGTATCAACAACTTCTCGGAGTTGATCTTATTCGAAGGGTAAACCATACTATTTTACTACTATATTTGATATTGTGCTTCCAACTGATGTATTGAGATTTACGATTTTTTGGTTCTTTGATTAAAAATCTGACCCGTTTTTTGTTTTTAATTACGTTTACAGTCCTCATGCAGGATGTAACCAGGACTTTATAAGAAGGGAAAAGAAAGGGAACTTTTGGTGCTTCAAGTATGACTTCGTTGATATATACATCACGCAATACAAATGTTTTATTTAAAAAAAAATGTCTTCTGTTGATTTATTATGCGTGTTTGAAATATTAGTACAAAATATAGAAAATTGTTATTGTTAAGCCTGCGACTTTTTTGGCAGAAAGCTCGACATAGGAATATAGATCCGGCGGGTGCCGCGTTAAAAAAACATCTACAAAACTTAATGTTTAGGAAGGTGGAAGACCTGGTTCTTCATACTTTGTATATAGATGCCATATTTTATGGAGCTTCCGTTTTTCATATGCCCAATGTCGTTGGTCTCATTTTCATGGTTCAACGACTACTTGAAAAGAAAAGATTTTTAGTATTCTTAATTTCTCTCTTATTATAAGTAATAGGATAACTATATTTAGTATGTGCGTACCTTGCAAGGTCCTCGTGCCTGTCAGACAGTTTTCACTAGACTTCGACCTCATTTTAAGGATCAATGAACAAGGTTAAGTTTTCGTGGTCAAGTCCTTATCTCAGATACTATAAGCAATAGGTCTACGAATTTGGTGTATGGAATGATTGTAAGGTGTGCATGTTTAACAGCTCTATGTGTCATGTGACCTTGACCTCATTTTCATGGTTCAGTGGTTTAAGTTAAGTTTTTGTCTTTTTGTCTTTTTTTCTTATGATATATGCATTAGGTATACTATATTTCGTGTATAAAAATACTTTATGATGTTCATGTCAGTCTGGCCTGTTTTATTTGACCTTCACCTCATTTTTACGGTACTTTGCTCAATGTTAAAAAAAATGTTTTGTGGTCTGTATTGCTTATACTAAAAGCAATAGGTCAACTATATTTGGTGTATGAATGATTGTATGGTGTATATGTCTATCTGGCAATAATCTTCTGACCATGACCTCAGTGGTCAATCTTAAATTTTCCTGGTTATTTTTGTTTCTCAGATTCTATGATATGGAACATGTCAACTGTATTTAAAGCATGTAATAAATATAAGATGTACATGTCTGTCTGGCGGGGTTCATCTTACCTTGACATCATTTTCATGGTTCATTGATCAATGTTAAATTTTCCTTGTTAAATGCTGTTTTTTAGAAACATTGTGCAATATATCAAATATATTCAAAGCAAATTTGGTGTAAGAATTGATTGTAAAGTGTACATGTATTTCCAGTTTGGTTTATCTGACCTTGACCTCATTTTCTTGGACCCAGTTAAATTTATGTGCTAGTTTTAGTAATTTAAGCTTTATATTAAGGACTATCAACATAAAATCAATGGTCAGTAAGAAAGGCGAGATATTTCAGCGTGTGCAATCTTGTTTAATATAAGGAGGAAAACTTTCTCTTCTTATTGTAGACTGAAGTAAGTGAATTAATTCACGAGGAAATGGGCAGGCAGGCTAAATTGTCCGAAATTAAGAAAGCTTTATCGTTCGTGAAAAGAAAGTTTTCAACTGAATACAGGCCAGCCATTTATAGAACGGTAAATGTAGTTTAAACAAGGCTAGGTTATGTTACTATCCTACAAGTCATGAATAATACATATCTGATATGTGCAACAAAATTCAATAAACCAAACCAGATCTTTTTTTTATACCTATCTACTAACATGATGAAATTGTGAATGGAGATGTGCATTGTATCAAAGAGACAACAACCTGACAAAAGAACAGTTAACATCCTAAGGCCATCGACGGGTCTTCAACACAGCGAGTAAACCCCACACACAGAGGCGGTCATCAGCTGGCCCCTAACCAATAATGTGTACTAGCTCAGTGAAAATGGACATCGCACTAAACTGCAAAACATATAAATGAACTGAAATTAAAAAAACAACACAAAACCAAATGATGCATGTTTTGAATAATATCCTAGTCAACTGCAACTAACTTTAATTAGCACTTAACAATGAAGGCTGAAATTGAGCTTAGATTAAGCAAAGCATGAAGTTCACAGCAAGTTCACATCAAGTTCAAGAAAATTCCATTCACCTGCATCTACTCGAACTTAAGAAGAAGAAAAAAAAACGTAGAAGTTCATTTGACTGCTTAGTGCTAAATCTGTTATGTATTCACTAGTTAGCTTTGCTTCCACACTGCATGCTGTCACATGATCAATTTAAAATTTCGTATTGTAGCTAAGAGCAACTATGGAACAATCAAAAGAAAAACAATTACGGAGTATGTTTGGAAATTACACTGATGCATCAACAGCAGATAAAGAAGTTGTCGAATACAGAAAAAAAAATGGTTTTGTGGTAAATAAGAAGATTTTTTCATTAAAAAAACCACTACATCCAGTAACAAAATCAATCATATATAAAATGTACGCCACATTCTATGTGTATGTGCCTGTCCCAAGTCAGGAGTCTGTAATTCAGTTGTTGTCGTTTTGTGCTGTGTTACATATTTGTTTTTCGTTATTTTTGTACATTAATTATGTCATTAGTTTTCTCGATTGAATTGTTTTATATTTGTCATTTCGGGGCATTTTAAAGCTGACTATGTGGTATGGGATTTGCTCATTGTTGAAGGCCGTACGGTGACTTATAGTTGTTGATTTCTGTGTGAATTGATCGCCAGCAAAGAGTTGTCTCATTGGCATTCATACAAAATCTTTTTGTAATAAATTGACAAACAAAAATTACTTTTATGATTATTTCTGTTACTGAAGACAGACGCGATACTTAAATTTACACTAAATACCGATTGATTGATTGTTTGTTTGCTTAATGTAAAGTGGCAAATATTTCAAGCATATTTCGGACAAGACCAAATACAGTTAGGTAATGTAATAGATTTGAAATTAAGACTTTCAACAGAAAATGAGGATATAATTGATATTAGCTGAAATTTTGTCTTGCGAGTCGTCTCAAAGAAGTGTTTTCATGGTTTTGAACGAGGCATTGGATTTAAAGTCCCCATTCTGCCCGGACGAGCATTACTGCATAATTACAAGTACATCCCACACAGCCAAACGAACGCCTTACTTAGGCTCGGCTAGTCAGAAGTCTGAAGTGGCCATATTTCTTTTCGCAAATCACCCTTGTGTGGAACTACAAAGAAATTGTATTTCATTTCCAATTGTTAATTAATCATTTTGAGATGGGAATGTTCCTTAAGTCTGACCTTACGATATATTAATTTCACGTTGTATTCGATATGCCTGTTTAGGTCGCTATTTTGGATTTTCATTGAACACAGTCTTGAAATGATTGTCTGATGTTTAAATTATATATTTTGATAACAAATCTATTCAAACATTTACAAAATTCTTTTACAGTTTATTAATTTATTATTAAAATGTTATGCCGGAAAATTGCTTTGTTTTCAATAGGAATTAAATGAATTTTGTATTCATTTATTTTATAGAGGTTTCTTCATAGAGAAAATCCGCAAAAGAAACCTTTTGGAGAAAGGTGGAAGACTTGCATACAAAGATTGAGGAAAGGAAAAAGAAATACGACTTTTCCTCTACCAAGGACTCTTGAGGAGGGAGGAAAGAGAACAATAGAAATTTTGAAACACATTGTTGTTGGACAATTTGGATTAATGTTTTCTTAGATATTTAATGATGTTCGTACTTGTTTTACAACTGTCCTCAAATGTGGACAGTTAGGACCTTGCATAGTCTTGATGCCTAAATACTGTACAATTACCTCTGGTTAACACATCATATGGGTGAAATCTCTTTGTTCTTACTGTGCTATAATCTGGATAATGCACAGCAAAAGTGCGCAACTTTAACTACCTCAGATATACTGCACAGTTTGACAGTACTCTTACCTGTAGAGGCTGTTCCTGGATTTTCCAATGTTTCCAATTAAAAAGTTGGGACGTAAAATGTTTTATAATATTTTGTGTACAATTTAAATCTTAAATCAGTGTTTCAGTCAAAAACCATCTTGCAATAGTATAGAACTTAAATGGCTTTTGATAAGTTATAAAATATGAATACTATTTCAGTACTGAAAATTGATTTGAAATGTTCAGAACTGAAAAACTACTAAACTTTACAGTACTGAAAATGACTGCATTCTGTAGTACTGAAAATGACTGAAATATTCAGTACTAAAAATGACTAAAATATTCAGTACTGAAAATGACTGAAAATTGCAGTACTGAAAATGACTGAAATTTTCAGTACTGAAAATGACTGAAATGTTCAGTACTGAAAAATGATTGAAATTTTCAGTACTGAAAAATGACTGAAATTTTCAGTACTGAAAATGACTGAAATTCTCAGTACTGAAAAATGACTGAAATTTTCAATACTGAAAAATGACTGAAATTTTCAGTACTGAAAAATGACTGAAATTTGCAGTCCTGAAATCAACTTTTTCTCAATATTACAGAAAACATTCATACAATTAATGGTACTGAATACATATGAAGAAGAAATGTACTATTTGATGACTTTTATACCAGTACTGTATTTGTAGTGACATTTAAATTACATGTAAACGCTCTATAGATTCCTGGTAGTGTAGGCAATGGGTTAAACGCGACAAAGAAGACGTAGATACTCTTTCCGAATGAATTAAGGCTATGATGTCGTTAATACAAATCAGAATTAAAAACTGAAAGGGTCTTTGAATACACATGCTACATCATTTTTAAAACCCAAATGTTGCAAAACACCTTTCCTTCCTCCATGAAAAATATGTTGCTGTCCCCGCAAATAAAGCCCCAAACAACATCGTTTTTGTATGTAAATCACATTACATAAACTGCTTGATAAACGAATTAGGTTTTGTCAATCCACTTCTTATTTTATTCATATGAGGCTGACTTCATACAGAAACTTCTTTGGAAGAAAGAAAGAAGTTAGCTATAGCAGTAGCCTTTAACTTTACTTTCCGCTATATAGATGATGTTTTCTCACTAAATAATTCACAATTTGGTAACTATGTTGAACGAATCCATCCCATCGAACTTGAGATAAAGGATACAACCGATACATTTACGTCTGCCTCATATCTTGACTTACATCTAGAAATTGACAATGAGGGTTGGTTGAAAACAAAACTTTACGACAAAAGAGATGATTTCAGCTTACCAATTGTGAAATTTCCATTTCTATGTAGCAACACTCCAACAGCATCTGCATACGGAGTATATATCTCAGAGTTGATACGATATTCCAGGGCTTGTATTTCCTATCATGATTTTCTCGATTAAGGGTTAGTGTTCACAAAGAGTTCCAAGTGGTGAATTTGAAGTCATCCCTTTTACGGACGCCATCACTAGTTGTTTGATCGTTATGTAAAGAGTTTTAGGTGGGGTTCGTGTTAGTTAGTCTTTAGTATTTTTTATATGTTGTCTCTTGCGTACTGTTGTTTGTTTGTTGGTCCTTTTCTTTTTAGCCGTGGTGTTGTCAGTCTATTTTCGATTTATGAGTTCGTATGTCCCTTTAGTATCTTTCGCCTCTCTTTAAGAGAATGAAGAACTGATCCCCACAGAACTTAACAGAGTTAAGAACTCGCCTGCATAAGTTTTCAGGAGTTAAGACCTGAATCCCACAAATTTAAGAGAGATAAGAACTTATTCCAACTGTTTCTAGGAGAGTTAGGAACTGATCTCTAGATATTTTGAAAGAGTTAAGAACTGATCTGCACAGATTTTAAAATAGTTAACACCTGATCCCAACAGATTATAAGCGAATGAAGAATTGATCTGCACAGACTTTTCAGAGTTTATAACTGATCCACGCAAATGTTAAAGGACAATGTCTGCTAGTGTCACTTTAAATGAGGTATCCTAAAATTGATTAAACTGGGCCAAGAGACATTGAAAGATGTGTACTTTCTTAAAAGTAACTTTGAAAATATTACCATACAAAATAGTCAATGTACCAGAAAAAAAACTTTGTATCTATTAAGGAAATATATGAACTCTACATTTTAGACTTGATTTGCAGTTTAAGTAGTTCAAACAAGTACACTGTCTTATCATTATAACCACTGGTTGACGCTTAAACGGTAACAGTTTTAATATGGACTACAGTTAACTGTATAATCTATAGTTTAATGTGGTAATAAAAAACAAGGACATGTGGTATGATTGCAATCTTTCAACCAAAGAAAAAGATTAACCAGTAACCATAATGTATTTTACATTTGAGGTCAGCAAAAATGTAAGTCCGCCACATTTATATGAGTCTGTCCAAAGTCAAAAAAGGGCATAGTGCCATTGTTATGTATTTGTGTATTTTAGCATTTAGTTTACTAAGTTATATTTTGACATTGTGTTGCACATCAGAATAGTATTACTTTTTTAATTTTTGTTGAAGCAATTCGCAGCTTATTGCATGGCATGGACTACCAACTGTTTAAGACTGTGTCATTGTGACTTCTAAATGACATTGCTGAAAATCTGCTTTTCACACATATTAACAATGAGGACATTACATTGCATGGAAACCCAAATCTCTGTTAGTGTAACACTCCTTACCTTTAGGAGACACATCTGTTCTTGCTGAAGTGTCTATTTGAATATTCAACTTTAACATTAAAGCAGAAGCCAAAAACGAAACAAGATATAAACAAGGTCAATAAGATATATAAACAAACAAATGCAGCGTAACATGTGGTTCATCGAAAGAACTTTCAAAGCAAAATGGAAAGTTAAATGAAAGAATATTTATCATAAACCATCTTGCAATAGTATAGAACTTAAATGGCTTTTTGATAAGTTATAAAATATGAATACTATTTCAGTACTGAAAATTGTTTTAAATGTTCAGAACTGAAAAACTACTAAACTTTACAGTACTGAAAAATGACTGCATTCTGCAGTACTGAAAAATGACTGAAATATTCAGTACTAAAAAAAGACTAAAATATTCAGTACTGAAAAATGACTGAAAATTGCAGTACTGAAAAATGACTGAAATTCTCAGTACTGAAAAATGACTGAAATTTTCAGTACTGAAAAATGATTGAAATTTTCAGTACTGAAAAATGACTGAAATTTTCAGTACTGAAAAATGACTGAAATTTTCAGTACTGAAAAATGACTGAAATTTGCAGTACTGAAAACAACTTTTTCTCAATATTACAGAAAACATTCATACAATTAATTGTACTGAATACATATGAGTAAGAAATGGACTATTTGATGACTTTTTATACCAGTACTGTATTTGTAGTGACATTTAAATTACATGTAAACGCTGTATAGATTCCTGGTAGTGTAGGCAATGGGTTAAACGCGACAAAGAAGACGTAGATACTCTTTCCGAATGGATTAAGGCTATGATGTCGTTAATACAAATCAGAATTAAAAACTGAAAGGGTCTTTGTATACCCTTGCTACATCACTTTTAAAAAACCCAAATGTTGCAAAACACCTTTCCTTCCTCCATGCAAAATATGTTGCTGTCCCCGCAGATAAAGCCCCAAACAACATCGTTTTTGTATGTAAATCACATTACATAAACTGCGTGATAAACGAATTAGGTTTTGTCAATTCACTTCTTACTTTATTCATATGAGGCTGACTTCATACAGAAACTTCTTTGGAAGAAAGAAAAGAAGTAAGCTATAGCAGTAGCCTTTAACTTTACTTTCCGCTATATAGATGATGTTCTCTCACTAAATAATTCACAATTTGGTAACTATGTTGAACGAATCCATCCCATCGAACTTGAGATAAAGGATACAACAGATACATTTACGTCTGCCTCACATCTTGACTTACATCTAGAAATTGACAATGAGGGTTGGTTGAAAACAAAACTTTACGACAAAAGAGATGATTTCAGCTTACCAATTGTGAAATTTCCATTTCTATGTAGCAACACTCCAATAGCATCTGCATACGGAGTATATATCTCAGAGTTGATACGATATTCCAGGGCTTGTATTTCCTATCATGATTTCCTCGATTAAGGGTTGCTGCTCACATGGAAGCTATCTAACCAAGAGTTCCAAGTGGTGAATTTGAAGTCATCCCTTTTACGGACGCGATCACGAGTTGTTTGATCGTTATGTAAAGAGTTTTAGGTGGGGTTCGTGTTAGTTAGTCTTTATTTTTTTTTATATGTTGTCTCTGGTGTACTGTTGTTTGTTTGTTGGTCCTTTTCTTTTTTAGCCGTCGTGTTGTCAGTCTATTTTCGACTTGTGAGTTTGAATGTCCCTTTAGTATCTTTCGCTCGTCTTTAGTTTTTTTATATGTTGTCTCTGGTGTACTGTTGTTTGTTTGTTGGTCCTTTTCTTTTTTAGCCGTCGTGTTGTCAGTCTATTTTCGACTTGTGAGTTTGAATGTCCCTTTAGTATCTTTTGCCTCTCTTTTAAGAAAATTTAGAACTGATCCCCACAGAGTTTAAGAGAGTTAAGAACTCGCATGCACAGATTTTCAGGGAGTTAAGACCTGAATCCCACAGATTTTGAGAGCGATAAGAACTTATTCCAACTGTTTCTAGGAGAGTTAGGAACTGATCTCCAGATATTTTGAAAGAGTTAAGAACTGATCTGCACAGATTTTAAAATAGTTAACACCTGATCCCAACAGATTATAAGAGAATGAAGAATTGATCTGCACAGACTTTTTCAGAGTTTATAACTGATCCACGCAAATTTTAAGGGAAGTTGGAGCTGATCCCCAGAGATTTTGGAAAGGGTTAAGAACTAATCTCCCCAGATTTAAAGAGAGATAAGGACTGATCCCAACTGTTTCCTGTTTTCCAATTATTTATCTCTTTGTGTCATCATATTGATAATCATTTTTGTTGTCTGTAAACTCTAAACTAAAAAGTTGTAAAACATATTGTGTTAACTGAATTGATAACAGATATACAAATACACACAAACACAATACCAATTTATTCTGAATGATCTTTCTTAAAGAAACAGTTCCGTATATAATAATTGACCAATAGTTTGTGCACTGCTTTAATGGATGTTTTCTACTTTCTTTCACGTTGTAATCTATTTTGAAGATTGATGCATAGTTACAATATTAAATCATGAAATAATGTCATTACACAATTATTAATTACTGTACATTAATTAAAAAAATAAAAAACAAACACAGTGTTATCTTTTGTAAGCTACTTTTTGATGATTAAGCGTTTATCCTAAACAGCTTCCTTAACTCCTGCCTAATTTCGGGTATTCTCCAAGCATATAGAAAAGGATTTGAAAATGAGTTGATCAGAAATGGAATAGAGAGTAGAAGTCGACTCTGCATTGTGACAGGTGATATCGATAAAACTTCTATCCAAAACGAGGCAACAAAAGGTCCTGTTAATATTAGGGTTTGGAAAGCAATAATGCTAATTGTTAAAAATGCTCGGATCTCCCAGGACTTTTTCAATTGTGTATTGACATCAATCGAATTTGCGACATCATTTGATGTCGTACAGATGTTTGTGTTACTTTTCAAATCTATCATTCTTTTTTTTGAATTCTTTTCATGTACACCGTTATCTCTATTTGCTAATACTTTATTCTCATAGTTTGAGTCGTCACTATGTACATATTGGACTTTCATTTCAGTTGTTTTGCTAGTCTTACAGCATAGATATTTCAAGACATGGCAATTTTGGCAAATTTTCTTGCTTGATTTTCTTTTGTCCGAATTATTTTTGTAGCTGCGACATTCAAATCAACTTGTTGAATTTCTGAATCCTCTATTATGGAAATATCTGCCTTAATTTGATCGATTCGAATGCCAACAGAAACATTTTTCGATGAAGTCGCAGAACTTTGTCCTGTTGTTAAGATAGAGGACTGTCCTTGACCATTATTATATATATCTTCCCTCATAACGTTTATCGGAGCAATTTTGCCTTTAGAATAAAATTTCAATAAACGAAAACTAGTGATCAGTGACATTATCAATAAAAGAAAGATAATTACAATTACTGGTAAAGTAGTAACCGTTACAAAAATATAAAAACTATCCCCATATACACTAGCAGGTCTACAAATCTGCATGAATTCGGTGCGAGGTGACAGGATCGTTCCACAAAACGACAGTATAAACACAATGCACAAAGCTCCCCCTATGTATACAAATTTATTCCTATCAAATTTTTGGCTAGTTCCAAAGTTAAACGATCTCACCACTAAGTATCTCTGTAAACACAGAAGAAATATTAAACAATAGTTTGATTGCAAGCCAAATGTAACAAGAAATATCTGCAAAAGACACGGTCCGACCTTTTCGTGTTTAATTACAGGTCCTATCGAAAAGAGTATTGATGAAACTCCACAAATAATGTCGCTGAAAAACAAAACCAAAATTGTAAGATGGTAGAAAGTTTTCTTCAGAGCCTTAAAGCAAACAATAATATAAGTGATGTCAACTAAAATTGTCGCTGCTGCTACTGTCGTTAATACACCTGTAACTGTATAACCAACTTGAGCACCCTGTAATATGGTATCTGTTTCCTGAAAAAATCAAATAGAATACACTAGCATATCTTCTTTCAGCATATATATTTCCCAATCTATAACTAGTAAATTGTTAAATCAGGGATTTCATTAAATCAAATAACTTTACATTTGATTAAGAATATTTCATGACTACAAGGATTTGGTTTGAAAGTTTGGCTGTACCTTTAGCTAAATTCTTACTTAAAACGGGATATCATTCCTTAGTTTCAAGGTGATGTTGTTTATGTATCACGTACATTTGGATACGATCCATGCAAACATAACGATCATCTGAATACACTTTTTCTCACGGGTTATTAACATGATTAATTTAATACCGTAAGATCTTTAGATATTGTTATTGTCGTGATAAGTATTTCTATTGTTTCAATGAATAGGCACATATCTATATATTGTTATACAGTTATGAATCTTTATCATTTAACATCCTGTCAATCTACATACTTATGTTTTTCCCATTAAACAAACTATTTATTTTTTTAATTAGGCATAAGTATTTGGTTTGGCACGCTAAAGGAAAAAACAATAAATATTCGTCTAGTCCTCTACAAAAACAAATTATTGTCTCTACTTACATTCATAGTGTTGCTGTGATATTAAGGCATTTATCCTAAAATAAAAAAAGGATACAATATAAAGAGGTTTTTTTTTAAATTTGTTTTCAAATTCCCATGTGTTTCAATTGATTCTTGAACATACCACCAGTAACCTAATTTTTATCTATAAATATCATTTTGATTCGAACAACACTTGAAAGACTTAAGAATAAACGTTCAACCAATTTCATCAACAACGGTAAATTCAATTTTCAATTCGCCTGAAGTCAATTAAGACCTATTCAGTATATTTTCAGACTGTTCAGTAGTTATTATTTAGTAGCCGTTCACATCAGCAAAACATGTGAAAAAAAAAAAAAAAAAAAAAAAAAAAAAAACAGAACTGAATTGACTGCAAGCGATCTGTCTGAACAGCTCTGAGTTTATCGAAGTAAATAAATTTGAAAACTAACTGACAGACTGAAAATGACTTTACTATGTATTGTTTATACTGTAACAAACTTCAGTTATTTATTTATATATATATTTATTTCACATAGGACTATATTTTATGTTAGGGCTTATTTTTACTAATACCGGACTATAAAGTCAAGCAGACCTTTCATGAGTATCACGTGATTAGGCACCTATTGAAATTTCACAGATGAGTTTCAAATCAGTCTACAAATGGCCATTGAGTAAAACACACGCTTGAGCTGAGTTTAAAGTTGGCAAAAATAGCAGTTGGGTATCAGAATTATCAGTTCAGGACATGGCTATCCCAAGGCGTATTATGACAACACTAAGGTAAGACATTTATACTTATTTATATAGTACATTGAGATCTATTTTGCAGTCGAGATTATATTTCTTACTCGCGATCCAGAATGTCCGAATAATTGCTATATTATGCAAATGTATATATAAAGTAAGTAATTTTTGGGTTCAATATTTATTTTGCAGGGGTTTTAAGGCCCGGTTTTGGTGTGCGTATAACACGTAGTAAATACCTTCGACTGGTCGGTGATAATGGTGATGGAGATACAAATGGTGTCAAGTTATATAGTATCAACTTGATGGTTGCTGATAAAGATTACAACGTTTGGAGTCGGTGAAATTATCCGTAAGAAATATACAAAAAGTCAGTTAAAATATATATCAAAGGAATCACATAATTTATACTACAGTAAGTGCAACGTTCAACCTTACCGGGAAGTGTGCAGAGTTGATTGATGTGTACAGACTGAAATCGTTTATTTTCATTTTGTTTATTTCATAACATTATAATTAAATCCGTTTCGTGTGTGTTTATTTATTGCATTTGTGTTAATTCATTTCCTTATTTCATTTATGTTGAATTTACTTTAGTTTTGTTTACTAAATTCATATTTAAATTTAGGTTTGTATAACATTGGCCACTTAGCAATCCAAAGAACTTAATTCGTTACATATACTTTTCAGATAAAGCTGAGATCAAAATGACGGTTTAAGACTAAAATTCATTTGTTAGTGTAAAATGCTTCAACTTGGATATACTTTTTATAATATTATCTTCAATATATACACGATACAACCGATTCAATCAAGATTATCCCTTTCTCTGTTTAAGGTATTATAAAGGTATAAATATATGTTTTTAATAATCTGAGAAAAGATTTAAATCATTCCTTAATTTCATTGTTTCCAGTAAACGTTGTCCATAAGAAAGTCCTTTTGCAGAGATACTTGATGGCCTACGTTTACTCCTTTGCCTTTGCTTGTCTGTTAGACCACGGTTTGAACAAACAAATTACTTGTAAATAGGTAATTGCTTTGTCGCTAAGCACGCAGCATGTAGTATTAGGAACATAGTCTCATCTTATCGGACTTAAAATAATGTGTCCGAGTAGGGTGAACTTGTGAACTAGCACGTTAAATTTTCAACAAACGCCTGTAATGTTAGTATAAAGTAAGCAGCGGTTCTTATCATATCAAATTAACATGGTATCGTCTTGATAACTAATCTATTCATCCATCATTGATATTTGATAACGAGGTAACATGTTTTTCCTTCTGTTCGATCAATATGTGTTATTCTAGTTTTCTTTCAATGATCTGTACTGATGAAATGTAAACGGAGAAGTTTGATGAATGAAAAATCTTTGTAACTCATTATAATTTAATCTTATTTACATGAATGATATTATCTAAGTAAGATCTTATATATATTTCCAAACTCATGGATAATTTGTCGCCAATTAAAAAGTCTGATCATACATATCATCAAGTTTCCCCTATTTTTCAGTGAATTAAGTTTAAAAAAAAATTAAAAGGAGTAATATACTAGTAATTGCTTTTTAAATTTGTGTCAATCTTTTATATTAGCTGAGCCTAACTAACATACATAACTAACTAACTCACAACACAATATTCTTTTTGTTAAATTTGTCTGCCCACTGGTTTACATAAGTGTCATTTTTTTCAATATCTGGTTTGAACAAAACGTGTTGTGTGTTTGAACAGCACGTAAAAGAGACGCAAAATACATCAAAGGAATAAACAAACTCTTAAGTGGAAAACAAACTAACTAAGTCATAGCAAAACCAACGACCAATAGATAAAATAACAGTACACAAAATACAACTTAGAAAACAAAAGACTAGGCAACACGAACCCTACCAAATACCGGGTGTGATCTCAGGTGCTCCAGTAGTGGCAAGGATATCCTGCTCCACGTATTGATCATTGTATATGTGAAAACTCTTTTTATAGTTCATAGACAAACTATAATTCTCCCTGGTAAATGTATTATCATGTTCATTCGAATCGATTTGTCCTTAAACAATTAGAAACGGAAAAAAATTGTTTCCTAGTTGAAGCGTAAAATCATTTCTGCCAATTGATCAACTTGTCAAAAGTTTTTTTTTTTTTTGCACATTGCTTGTGAAAGGTTATTGGTTTTCAGGAAGTGCATAAAATAGGGAACAGTTATACCCAAATAAATGTTATAATAATCGAAGTTATATAAAACTAAGATTACGCCTTTCATGTCATGTTTTCAGCATTTCAAAACAACACTCACCTTGCAAATACATTTACAGTTTTCTTTTAAGACTCACAAAAAAATAGTCTACTGTTCATTTAAATGAAAGTAATACTTTTTAAAAAAAGAAGCAGAAGAGATCAAAGGGATAGTCGTAAGTCAAAAACGAACTGATAATGCCATGACAGAAAAAAAAAAGATAAACCAAACGCCCAAAAGACAAACGTCAGTCCATAAAACAGAGCATAGAAAAATAAAGTCTGAGCAAAACGAACATCATAAAAAAACCTGTGCTCAGTTCATAGATTTCGTTCATACGCAGAGCTTAATGTATTTTAACTATTTAGGAAATATGAAATACCAAACATTACAATTAAGAATAAAGGTAGCAAAATAAGAAATATACCTTCATAAATTTACCATTCCTTCCTTTCTTACAAATTAAGCTTAGTGTTTGTGTTATATATGTGCATAAGCAAGAAATCAATATCTTCCAAATATTTGATTTCAAGTAGTTAAAATGATAGAATATAATTTCTTTTTGGTCAATGGCAACAATCAGCATGTATTAGGTATGAAATATTGCTAAAAGGGGTGCGAAAATGTCACATAATTCCATAAAATTTTGCCCAAAGTTGAATTTCAATTAATTGGAATGATACCTTTTCTGAAAACATTTACATATATCTAATGATTAAATACCTATCATATGTCTTTCGTCTCATTTTTTGGGGAAATTTGGGTCAAAAAGTTCGTGTGAAAAAAACGTGTTTGTAAACATAACAATAATTTCTAGGCCTATTTCTGGTCCGGATATCAAAATACGAACTGCCAAACAGACATATTATATTCATATACACACTCTTTGAAGGCGTAATTAGTCAACTGTCTAAAAATAAATGTTATTACACGATAACTTTCATATTAAAAAAATCCACCAGAGTCAAAATGCGAAACAACACCCCTAACTGTGTATTTGTAGCAAATATTTAACGAGCTGTATACGATCTAAAGACATCCATCACTATTAACTAACACCATTAAGTGTCAAGTTCTCCTGAAAGAGTTGGATATAAATTTCAAATAATTTCTTGATTTATCAATGGAAAGTCTAAAACGTTTATGCAATAAATCATGCCAATAACTACTTTGAGGATGATACCCTCTTGGACTAGCAGTCAACCAAGAGACGTATCGACCCAGTCCTGAAAATTACATTGATAAATTCCTGTCTCCGAAGCTTTTTTTCTAGATCGACTTCATCATGTTCATCCAGAATACTCAAATTCATAAAACTGAAAGCAGGAGCAATGGATACATAAACACATCACGAGCTAAATAACCAAAATGACCAAAAGAGACCTTGACAAAAATAATCAAAACCGTCTATTTTTCTAGATGAAATTGGAACATAGATTTCTAACAATTTCCAAGTATATCAACGGAAACTATAGAAATGTATAAACGAAGATAACCCCCAGTTTCTGGAGGATTTCATGTTTCTCTGATTTTGGTTTACATATTCTGTTTGTAGTCTGTTGTCTGTCCTTTGGTTTTGGTTGTTGACATTGTCAGTTTGTCTTCAACTTATGAGTTTGAACTTTCGCATCACTTTTATAAATCATGTTAGTGTCGATGCACTAAGTACTTGACTTATTATACCCAGGGACTCAGAGTCTACCAGCAGAGGTATCGACCCAGTGCTAGAAAAGGAAAAGAACACTCTTGTAAGTTTTGTGCGTACAATGTACAAAGTTTGCACCATTTTTGTTTTGTATGTTAGCAAACGAAGTTTGACTACACAACAAATTCATTCACACTTACTACATTAATAATTCATCAATACATGAACATAATGTGCAATGCATATGACATCAAATATATGTTATCCATGTTTAGAAAAATTACTTAAAAACTGTCATTGAAATCGATGATTTTATCTCTAAGGAATCAACAATAATCGTCAACCATTTTCCAAAGTGTACAATTTTTCAGACCCCAGCCCACCCGCAGAAGTGTATACATCAACCATTTCCACATATCAAGATCAGAATGAATCATCATGTTTATACAGAATCCTTCTGCTAGTCGACCCTTGAAAAGTTGTTCATGTTAATTATAGGTTTGAATTTGCAGGATATTTCACTGATATTTACCAGACTGATTTAATTATGTCATGCATCTGTAATTCATGTATTTGTTTTTGTCAGAATAAGATTATAAAGATACGGTGTTTTTGATATATATAATTTATATATATATATATTCTTATTAATGAATTGGGTAGATGCATTTACATTTAGATGATATACCAAGAATTAACACTGAAAGCAAACAATCTAACATAGCTTTTCAATAAAGTACTGTCATAAGAATGTTGAAAGTACTTTGTGATACTCTAGTACAGATTTCCTATCTGTAGAAAACACGCTAGTTTGATATAATTATGTACAATATACAGTACCACATATTCCAGAATCCATGTATAATTATCTGATTACCAAGAACGTGTATAAGACAGTAGTCTTATTGGAATGCTAAAACATCAAGCACTTTCTAACAACAATAAATTCAAAACTAAGTTTATGCTTAGCTAATATAAACTTTACATTGTTATGTGTTCTTATTCATCGCAAAAGGCCTGTTATCCACTTGTAATTAATCTCAATTTCTCAAACTTCGTTAAAGATATATGTATTTATAAATGTTATAATGAACACGTGTATTTGTTTTGACATTTGTCACATGACTAGATATAAGGTATGCTCTGAATTACTGAGTATTTCATGAGCTAAAATAAGCGGGAAGAATTGTAACGGTCAATCTTTGTGTAACTATGTGTCATTCGACGCTTGCCTTCGGACAGTTCAGTCTGGTCATTTCTACTTCAACATGTTCAATATGACCGAACATACAGAAGAAATTCTACTTCTACAGGACGACTCGTTGCCTGATTAAAGCAGTGATTGGGGCAACCAGATCATCTTCTGATAGGGACCTACACGACACGTTTTCTCTATTTAAGCTGTACATGGACGGGAAAATGGATAATCTTGAATCCAAGTTGGTACGCAAACAAGAAGCAATGTCCAAGAAGATAAAGGAAGAAGTTTTTATCAAGTTCAAACATGAAGGAAACAGAATTCAGTTCAAGTTTAACGAAGAAACTGTGAATGAACCCAATAAGCTTTACAAGTTAATTCCGTCAACAGAGGCACAGAGTATTCGTGTTGTTCTGGATTTGTTGGATAAAGTTAAATGCCGTAATAAGCTAATACGGATTGCAGATTCTTCACCGGAAGGATGGTCAACAGTCCGGGAGTACGAGTCTAATGATATTGCTTCCGACAGCGAAGATGAGAAGAAAATTCGTCAGGTTGAGAGCCGAGCTATGCGCACGATGAAAGACAAGACTAAAGGGCGTCCCGCTCCGTATTCAAATAAACCCAGATTGCCACCAGCCGAAACCTATGCTAATCCCGCTTACAACCGACAGTTTCAGAGGCAGCCCTTTCGTAACAGCGTCGCACGGCCTGAGCCGTGCCAGTGAGAAATGTGCTTCTTTTGTAAGCAGTTCGGGCATTGGAGAAAAAATTGCCCCCTCAAATCTGGATCCGTTGGTGTCTGATCGTCTGGAGTTGCCAATCAGAAGTAAATCTGCAGATGCATCCAGAAATGTAAATGATTTTACAGACATTTTCAACGTTGGGATATGGCAATCATTGTCCAGCGATATTAATCCTACTATGCCTAATCATCTTGTACAAAAACTTCCAGATTATGTTCTATCGTCGAGGGCGGACAGCACTAGAAAGAAGTACAAATATGGATTCAACTCTTGGTGTAAGTGGTCAAAATTACACTGCATTTCTTCATTACCAGCTTCTTCTGTACATATTGCATTATACTTAGTTCATATATCAGAAACATTCAACTCTACAAGTAAAATAGATGAGGCTGTATATGAGATTTCTTGGGCACACAAGCTAGCCGGTTTTCCGAACCCTTGCAATTCTGACTTGGTTACTTATGTTCGTGAAGGGTCATACAGAAAAATTGGACACAAAATTAACAAAAAGGAACCTATGACAGCTAACATTTTATCAAAAATTGTTCATATATATGGTCAAAATTGTAACAATCTTAAAGATGTACGCATTGCATGCATGTGCTTATTGAGTTATGCAGGAGTTTTACTATTTTCTGAATTAGCTAATTTGAAAAGATCTAATATAACCTTTTTCCTACTCATGTTAAACTGTATTTAGAACAGAGCAACACTGATGTTTACAGGGAAGGCCGTCATGTAGTTATTTCTAAAACTGGAAATAATACTTGTCCAGTGGCTATGTTAGAACGTTATATGAAGTTAGCTAAAATATTTGAAAATTCTGATGAATTTGTATTCAGGTCTTTAAGTTATTGTAGTAAAA
Organism: Mytilus coruscus; assembly: GCA_017311375.1. Taxonomy (NCBI): domain Eukaryota; kingdom Metazoa; phylum Mollusca; class Bivalvia; order Mytilida; family Mytilidae; genus Mytilus; species Mytilus coruscus. The sequence continues at coordinate 57,633,077 of CM029603.1, read as the reverse complement.
GTGATACTTATAAATTAAGGAAAAATTCACCACTTTCATACACTAGAGCTAGAGAAGTATTGTTGAATGCATTAGAAACCATCGGTTTAGATAAAAAGCAGTTTGGTCTTCACAGTTTACGCTAAAAAATTGGGTATAAAAGACTATCGTATAGATATATTTAATTGCTGTAATATTAACAGTATCTGTTCCCTTTCTTTGTTTTCTTTCGATCATTAACTGTACTGTCCAAGCGAGCTGATATCCCAAATAGAGTTTGGTTTTTATCTATAAATATTTTATGTTCGTTTGAGTAGACGAACAAGAACATAAATGTATTCATAAATGTTATTATGAACACGTGTATTTGTTTTGACATTTGTAACATGACTAGATATAAGGTATACTCTGAATTACTGAGTATTTCACGAGCTAATATAAGCGGGAAGAATTGTAACGGTCAATCTATGTGTAACTATGTGTCATTCGACGCTTGCCTTCGGACAGTTCAGTCTGGTCATTTCTGACCCCACCCACCCACCCACTTTTATTTTATCAATGTTGTAAATTGATGTATTCATACTTATGATTGTGGACGTTTGTTAAGATTATACATGCTTGAAAAGGTTGGTAACAAAGATATTTTTTTTGTAGATTGTGTATAATTGGTAAATGATATGTTGAAGCAGCGGCTACGGACGTGCAGACAAACATTCGTGCCTTGTAAATAAAACGAATAAATTTGCTTAACTGTACTGTCCAGGCGAGCTGATATCCCAAATAGTGTTTGTTTTTTATTTATAAATATTTTATGTTCGTTTGAGTAGACGAACAAGAACATAAGGATAGTAAACTCGTTTGAAGTTATACCACATCCAATCTAAGGCACTGCAGTGTTCAAAATAGCAAGGGTAGACAAAATGCGTTACAAAGGGATTTTCATTTTTTTTTTTTAAATAAAAAGTTCAGTCAGATTTCATGAAAAATGTTTTGCAGTCTGCATTTCTGTGTCAGTGCCAGTGTCTGTTTGTTCGTCATCGGTCAGTGTGTGTTGGTCCTGGTCTTATTATAATCCAATTACTTAATTGACGAAAGCCCGATTTGAAACCTTTTGTTTTTATATTAGGTGTTAACACAAGACTCATATTTGAAGATGAGGTATGATTGTCATTGATAAGTGACTAACGCCACTTCCTGCACTAAATAAGTTATTTCGTCAGCATTTATTGGTGACAGAAGCCTGAGTTCCTGGAGAGAACTACCGACCTTCGGTAGGAAAACTGACAATCCTAGTCAGTTAAGATTGTAGTCGATAGCACATGCCACTTGCCGGATTCGGGCTGACGACCTCAGTGTTGACAGGCTGGTTATTCAACAGTTCGACTACTTAGATCGCTCAGCCACCAAGACCTTATGATAGCCAATAAGACAACTCTTCACAAGGGGCCAAATAACGTAGAGGTAAGAAATGTTCATTTTTGTATATTTTCCCTTGACATTCCACAAGAGCTTATATTTGTGTACAAGGTGGTCTAGGAGCTGGTTCCTGCTATTGATCCAGACGATTTATTTAAAATTAGACGACCAAGAAGAACCAGTACAGCTAATAAAGTTTGATAGCTTTCAATCAGCAATTATTGTCTAAAATACAGGTGAGTCATAATACTAGATATTTTGATTATCCCACTAGTAGAACATAACGACATTTATTAAAACTCATTCTTTGCGTCCACGATAATTAAGAGGAGCTTTCGTGAAGACACAGCTGTGCGCACAACAAACGTAGAGAATAGTGCTTTAAGCGATATCAGTTCGGCCACAGTCGTTTCGGCAAAACTGCCATTTCGGTCATGCTTTGTAAAGTAATTTCAGCTATGCTTTTTTGTTATATAGGGAGGAAAATATAATTAGTTTCAGAAACATACTTTAAGAAATAATACAATTCAATTATATATTAAACTCATTGATAAAAAGTGTATTAATTTATCAATGTTATAAGAATATTCGTAAAATGGTGAATTTTAATGAAACATAAAGTTTTGATATACAATACCGAACAAGATATTATAGTTATCATAAAGCGAAGAATATTGTTGTTTCTATCCTAATAATAATAATCATGATAATGATTACTCTGATCATTAGTTAATTGTTTATTATCAGTTCTTTGATATTACTTAAGTACTAATTATGCTTTTCGATACTTTTTAACACCAGGTTTTCGCTGATACAAACTTACAGATGGTTAATATATTCTTATAACACTACAAGCTGCTTTGGTAGCCCTTTAAATTATCGACCTTGCAGTATCAATGATGGACTCAAGATGCCTGATTCCAACATATGAAATTAGTGTTATCAATATCGTACCGTATCGTGTGTTGTTAATTATTTTAAAATGAATGGATCATGTGGTCAAATGAAATGTCTTGTAGCCTTTTGTTTCAGGATAGATTTATAGCAAAATGATCGTCTTTTTGTTTAGTTATATTTTCCTATTCAAAACAGACTTCTGTCAAAACAATTTATATAAACAAGAAGATGTGGTACATATATTAGTGCCAATGAGACAACTCTCCACCCAAGTCACAATGAATAAAATTTAACAATTATAGATCAAAGTACGGCCTTCAACACGGAGTCTTGGCTCACACCGAACAGCAAGCTATTAATGGCCCAAAAATGACTAGTGTAAAACAATTCAAACAGGAAAACCAACGGTTATGCATATAATATAAGTATGTTAAGAACAACATGAAAAAGTGTGGCCGAAACGACTGTGGTGAAATACTATGGGCTGACTGGTACTGTCAACGAAACGAATTGTGGCCGAACTGGTTATGTGGTCGCATTGTCTAAAAAGCGATTTAAATCTGCTCTCGCAAACTGTCAATATATCGACGCTCCTTCTTGACCTTGATCTTCATATGGTACGGTGACAAGATGGGCATTATTATACCGCGCGTGTGTCATGTAGCGATTAGTTTAAATACCTCCGTTGTATTCAAACCAGTATTGGTCATTACAACTTATACAAATACAAAGCCGTCATCGATATCGCAAATATTTTGTAACAGGTTACTTTTATTCTTCAATTGCACGTTTTTTCAAACGCACAGATGATCGTTTAATTCATTGCGATAATAGAAAAATTTAACTCCGCCGACACGAATAAATTCTTGAATAAAAAAAAGGCGTACGCAAAAAAAAAAAAAAAAAAAAAAAAAATTGACTGTGTGTCCCCCACCCCCTTTTAGCATGCACTTTGTACACTTTAGAAAATGGTTGAAAATTATGGAATAACCCTAAGTCATGTCGTTTGTAATAAGAGTTTCTGTTAAATCGTGATCGATTTCTTACGAATACAGAGAGTTAATCATTTGATTTTGACAGTATGCAATCTTTAATCACACTTGATCTTAACAATCCAACACAAGCAATGGTCTGAAACTTGATACAAACTGATCAAGCTGAATAGCTGAGTTCAATCAGGAAATCGCCAAAAAAAAAAACAAACAAAAACAAAACAAAACAAACAAAAAAAACAATTTCATCAATTGTTATTGTGAAAAGACAAAACTTTCCGAATTTGTACATTTAATTTACAAAACACTTTTATTTTGTTGAGTATGAAACGATTTTAAGAATAAGTCTTCACCAGGAATGCTCAAACTTAAAATTTGAAAGCCTGTGATGTGGTCATTACTTATATATGATTTTGATTCCTTGATGACAGTGAATCATAGTTTGTCTCTAAACAATTTGTAAAATAATGTTTGTCTTTTACGTCATACATCATTAATAGACTGTGTGTTAACTTGTTATATATCCTTTACTGTGTGGTACTGGGATTAATCTGTAATTGGTTTGGTTAAAACCTGTTTTGTTAGAGTGTTAAAATCATTGGTTTACTGATTGGTATTTATGTTATTTTAATGTTTCAATCACACCTTTGGAACCTTCCGTGTGCGAATATGTATAGTTACTGACATTTGCACTGATAATTGTCACAATTACTCTGTCAATGTGACACCAGTTCATGTAGTCATTAGGAAATTTAGCAATCATAATGGTTTCATAAATCCAGATTTGTCAATAAATAGATTATATTACATAATTACTGTAATCAACTCGAGTTATCTAATTTCAATATAATAATAAACGAACTATGTGCGAGTTTATTATTACTATTTAAATCAAATAACGAGAGTTGATATAACGCAGTTGTCAAATTTATTTCTGTTATGGTAAACATTCTCATTGTATTAAATTTAAAATTCCGCGAATCGTAAATCTAGTATTTAGTACTGGCATACCAGTATGACGCCATATGTTCTGTTCCGAAGTCAAATTTTAGCATGACTTTTTCAAAACTTTTTGTACGCTTCATATTTATATAATGTATAATGTATGAAAAACCCCAAATTTCATAAGTTTGCATTGTTTATATCCAGTAAAATGATAGTGAATAATTCATATCAATATGTTTGCATTTTGAATAAGTCTCGATTAGGTCGTTTGTTTTCATCAATTTTTCGTGGAGCATTTTCTCAGAATAATCTGTTGCTTCAAATATTGTAGCTCTGATACTGTTATTAAAGTGACTTGTTCGATGTGATCTGCACTTTAATTCAGCTTAACCCATTTCTCTGTCTATTATTCTAACAGTAGATTATTTTTCAAGAATCCATTGTCAACCGAAATTAATTGATATACTAACTTGTAACTTGTAACTTATAAACTTTTAACCTTTTAAAACGTACAACACATTCGGAGTTCTTTAATTTGTTATAATTTTACCGTGATAGTGTCTCTTTTTATCTTGTCGACATATATGTGCTGCATTTATTTAAGATATGCTTAGTAGCAATATTTAATTAACACGTCGTCAAATTCATTGTTTATTGTTTTCCATTCCCTAGCTTATGGATTTTGAAAACATTAAAACTGTTTGATTCACCTTTTAAAATTATACTTTAACTTCTTCCTAACATTTTATATCATCACCTAACAATATAATTACAAATAAAAGACGCTTGAGACATGCGCAATCAGCGTTATGTCAATTAACGGAGATAAATTACACAAAAATAAGAAATAAAAATTATTAGATAGAATTAAACGGTTAAAAATAATGTATAAAGAGATCTTTTTAATTTTTTGTATCGGCATGTATCACATTCGTTGGTAATAAGAAGGGCTGTTTTGTTTTGCATGAATCTGATAGTACCACGTGCCAAAATCAGTCATAAGTTTAAATATCAAACGAACTTATAGCGATTAGATATATTGTAGAAGGCAAAAAAAAAAAAAAAAAAAAAAAACACGAACAATGTAGTACACACAACATTTAACAGGAAAGTGAAGATTGAATAACACGAAACCCCTACAAATACCGGAATAAAGGTAATCCAAGTACAAAGACGGGTTGGTAGGTCCTATAAAATAACACTTACATAAGATAAAACAATATCACGTGTTAAATAGATATCGAAAAACCTGTTAAGAAATTCAATTTCAAAAACTAGTGTATACCAATGAACAGATTGAAAATTAGTATATAAATTATTTGAAAAATGCAATAAAAAAAGTTTACCTTAAACTCATTCAGTATTGAGCAAGCAGTTTGTGGATCTATATTTTTTTACGCTGCATTTTGATTTTCAATAACTGTATGTCTGACCAATCACAGACCTATTTTAATAACGTAGGTCCCGACATGTGTAACTTCAAAGCATATTTTAACGGCGATCGATGTCTTTCAAAATTACTGCACTTTTCTTGTATCCCTGGTGCTTTCGACTGGAGAACCGTCGTACACAGGCATCGCACAAGTTGGCACTCCGAGGCGGGTTGGGAGCAAGAAGGTGAACCGTGGTTTATTTTTACCAATACTACCGCTTAAGTCGACGGCAGGGGCCGTCTTGATCTTATTGTAAGATATGAATGATTCGTTCATTGTTGAAGACCCTACATCAACTGTCAAGATGAAGAACAGGAATAAAAGCCCTGTTCATTGATGAATATTTTTGTTTATGTATAGTGTGCGATTTTGTCCCATGTACAATTACTCCATATCCTTTTATTTTCTAGTGAACAGATGGACATAATTGATATTTGGATATTAAGTTAATTATCTATTTTTATATGTAAAACAAACTTATACAATCACTTTCACCTGTTTATGCAGTATGCTAAACAGAATTGCCTTTGAGTATGATACAACAGGAAGTAATACTTAATCAATAATATCATGAATATAGCCTTTAGTTAGTTTTCATGTGTATATTTACGAAATTAAGTAAATGTCCGATAAATATTCATTTTTATGAGGTTTATAAACTATACTGGGATAGGGAATATATACCGAATCCTTCCACAATTTTGTGCCAAATAAAACAAAATGATATTTTTCTAATATTAATTTATTGTTTTTATATTTTATTGCAGCTTAAGTGGCTACAGTTATTATTCAATCCTTTCTATACAAGTTTGCATCATCGAAAAAATATGCCACAGGACTAACAATCCACATCTTGCAACATCTCTTCGTAGACAAAAGGAAACTACTGGATTCGAAAATTGGAAACTGCGACACCCTATGTTTACAATGACAAAATTGACGGTATGGGTTTCTATCAAGTCTGTCTTGAGGCTCGGTGAATGGGATGAACATTTGCAAGTCTTTTCCTCAACGTAAACGCAGTCATGGTCATCGCTATTATACATCAATTACTCTCCATAATGTCTCTATTATTGACCTGCTGTCATTTATACAAAAGCTGTTAGGTATTCATCACATTCGCACGAAGTTTTATTGGTTACTCTTTCAAAACTTCATTCTCTGTATAACATATGTTTGTAAACCAAATTTATAAGCACCATTCAAACATATACAAACTTACAGCTATCAACTCTGATATTGCCAGTCACAGACTTTTCAAACCAGCTGGCATTGGAAAAAATGAAAAGGAGAAAAAATCTTTCTAAAATTTTCCTTTGTCAACAAAAGTTCTGATGTCATGAACTTTGGCGATATCCGTCATCATAAATCAGTTCATTCGATACCTCCCGAGTTTGAAAATTAGTCTCTACCTATCATTTCTTATACCTATACCAAACCAATTGCAAGTATTATTGAGGGAAACCAATCATAAATATTTGGTTATTTTTGTCGTCGTTGGATTGCTGTCTCATATACGTTAACCTCCACATCTCTATAAATGCATAAACAGAAAACTCAGAATGCCTGAGTAAGAAACACTATTTTAAAAAAATGGCGAACACATTTTTGGGAGATTTTTTATAAGAATTTATCGGGGAGAATTATATGTAAAAAGTTTTAGAAAAATACAAGTATAAATACAAAAAAAAAAAAAAAAAACATGGGAATAAATGAATGATGTTTTCCAGATGTTTTTTATACTATTAATAATAATACAAAATATAAAGAGTATAGGTAATTTTTCATCGGAAGATACCTTTATTTTCTACTCAACAGATATTTATGTAAAACAATTTTTTTATTGTACCATTGTTATAAGATAAATGCATTCAAAATCCTAATGAAGAGACATAAAATGTATTCACGCCTCACCCGTTTATCGTCCAACTTGTGGTAAAACTATGCAGGAGGAGCATTGGACTAGGTTTGGATATGGAATGTATTAACAACTCCCGCGTATATTCATTCAATTGAACAATGGAATTACCTTTCTAAAGGGATGCATCAACTTTTTTATTTTCTCTTTAATGATGGTATCTGATGGGCTATTTTGTGTATTGATCATAACAAATCTACCAGTTCATTCTTTTTTTGTAGACTTAGCATATAAACTTAGCAATATAATTTAGTTGAGGGTTTATAACTGAGACTTCATTATCACTTGCACGTAAGTGACATGGAGTTTCGCAGTTTGTTGTGTGGAATAATCAGAGTGGTTTGGGTCAAAGTTGTTTGTATTCTTACTGTTATGAATGTCTGCAGGCCAAATCAGATAAGTTTAATTATAGACCACATTCGTGTGCTGATATAGATTATTTTAAAGTTTTTTTTAATAAACATAAATGTACATACATACAAGTCATTCATTGTTTTAGGTACAGAACCACTAATGCGGGCCAGTTCACAAAGAAATCACAAGAAAGTAGTACATATTGTAAACAAAGCTGTTCCTACGCATAGCCGTAACTTTATCAAAAAGTAAAACATATTGTTAATTTTGGTATCAGATGATACTAGTAGCACAAAGTCTTGGGATAACTGTTATATCTTTGGGGAAGGTTCTTCTCGAATAATAAAATAGAAATATGACATTACGATGGGGGTCATATTTGCCCTGTTACTCAGATCTGAAGTACCTGTTTTTTTATTACCCAACTTCCGGAAACAAGTGCGATTTAATATGCAATAAAAGATAGGTCGAATTTTTGAGAAGTCAGGATAATGTATAGTTTTGCTACGAAATAATTTGTTTTTAACTTAAGACATAATAGCTATAAATGCTTGAAATTGCAAATTAACATAGAAAGCAACAGGGCTATGAATTAGTGGTTTTATTTCTTAAATAGCCTCTCTGCTTTAATGAACTATTGAAGCATTGTACCACATTCTTCAAAATGTCTACGTATCCCGTCAAACATTCAATTTGTTATTCTTTTTCTAATCTAAGACAAACTATTTCATATCTTTATTATAACCCACAGGTTGAATGGAGTGTTGAAATATTGTCAACTGCACTGCTCCCGTTCATGCAATAACAATGTTGCTAAAGTGGAGCGTCTCTTCCGCTGTACATAATGTCTAAACACGCAGCCACGTCTGATCCAAATTTAAAAGTTAAATTATATACCCGTGTACAGAGAGAGCCATTCATTCTGCACACTAAAGAATTATAATGAAATGGTTGATTGATTGATTGATTGATTGTTGGTTGCTTTAAGTCCAGTGAACACCAATTCACGTGTATACAGGACACTTGCTACGACCATCTGAGCGGTCCGCAAACAACAATCAACCAAACAATCATATTATCAGATTATTGATCACAAATTGAAAGTCTGATTTAAAATTTTTAATCAAAAATTTTTGAGTTCCATTTTAATTTTTTTTTTAATTTTATATTTTTTTTTTTTAAAATTTTTAAAAAATTAAATCTTGGGAAAAAGTTTTATAAAACCGGATTAAGGTTTGTTCTTTTCAAAAATTTTTTTTTTTGGGGTAAATGAATTGTTTTTATTATTTTTTAAATTTTATAATAAAATTTGGTAAATTTTTTTTTAAAATTTTTTTTTTGAAAAGTTAAAATTTTTATAAATAAATTTATTTTTGGTTAAATTTTTTATTTTATATTATTTATTTTTTTTTATTTTTACATGGATAATTCATTTTTATAATTTTTATAAATTTAAAAATTTTAATTTTTACAATCTTTATTATTGAATAAAGGTTTTATTTCTTATGGTTCAATTTATTATTTTTATATATTTTTTATTAATTAAGTATTTTTTTCATTCAATCCTAAGCTATTTTACTTACTTAAATACTTTAAGTTTATAATACAAATTTATAATTCTTATTAACTTTTAATGAAAATTACATATTTTAAGTTTATTTTTGATTAAATTATTATTAAAAATTTTTACTTATACTTTTTTTAACTCAAAATTTTTTAATATATTATTATACTTTAAACCTTACAATGTTTTATAATATAATTTAGGTTTTAAGTTTTGAACGTATAATGAATCATAAGTGTTAATCTTATTTTTTTATAAAATTATTTCTTTACTTAATATTATTATTGTTTTTATAACTTTAATTTAATATGATTATTATTGGTTAATATTTAAAATCTGAATCAAATTTTCTTTGATATTTTGTTTATTTTTACAATTATTTTACAAATTTTGATCATTAAAATTTTATTTTTAATTTATATTTTTATTATTAATATTTTAATTATTTAAAATTTTTTAATTAATTTTTTTTAAAATTTAATTAAATAATATTTAAATAAATTTTTTTAATTTTTAAATATTTTTAATTTTTTTTTTAAATGTTTAATTATTTAAATGAATTTTCTTTAAAATTTTTAACAAATATTTCTTATTTTAATTTAAATAATTAAATAAATTTTTAAATTTTAATTTTAATTTTTTTTAATTTCATTATTTAATTTATGTCAAATTTTTTTTAGAATTAACAATTGTATAAATTTTATATTTTTATTTTTTTATAAAATAGGTAAATTTGTAATTTATAGATTAAATTTCTTATTGTATAATATTTTTAATATTTAAATTTAATTTTATTTTTTATGTTCATTCAAATTAAATTTTTTTATTAAATTTTAAATTGGTTATGATAGAAATTTTTAATTTTAGAAATTAAATTATTTTAATTTTAATTTGTTAATTTAATAAAATCTTTTATTTAATTAATTATTGAACAGCATTAAATTTTAATTTATATATGATTTTATTTAATTTGTACCAATTTTAAATCTATTCCTAAAATTAATTTTTATCTTTTTCAATCATATAAATATTTAAAATTTTATTTTTAACTTAGCATGATTAAATTTAAATTCTCAATAATTTTGAAAAGGTTTATTCTAAATAACATCTTATAATTTAAGTTAATTAATACTTTATATAATAATTTATAAATTAAAATTAATTTTATATGAAATTTGATTAAAAGGATTGATTAGTGATTGACAACCAGTAAATTAATACAATGTTAACATTTTTACAAAAATATTATCAATAAGATCCAATTTAAATTATTTAAAAGATAAAATTTTTTTAGATAAAATTTATAAATAATAAACTTTATTACTATATATTTTATTATAAATTAATTTGATTTATTAAAAATTAACGAAAATTAAAAAATTTAGAAATTATTAAAATTTATACTTTAAAAAGTTTACGTTAATAGTTAATACATAAAATAAAAATTATTTAATAAAAAAAAATTACATTTAAGTTTGAAAATTTATATTTACGAAAAAAATCTTAAAGGGAATATATAAAAATTTATTTGTATAAATTAATTAAATGTTAAAAATAATTTTAAAATCTAAAGTTTATAAAAGTAAAAAAAAATTTTTAAATATTTATTAAAACTTAATTTTTAATAAATATGTTTTTATTTGATTAATTATAAATATTTTTTAAAATAAATCAATTGTTTTTTAATAATAATACATTTTTTTTTAAAAAACTGTTGTTTAAATTAAAATATTTAATTTTTTGCGTTTTAAAATTAAATAAAATATTTTTTATTAGAAAATAGCTTTTTTATATAATTTGAATTTCATGACGAAAAAAATGAAAAATAATTATTTAATAGTTTAAAAAAATAAAATAACAAAATAATAAATTATTTAATATTGTTTTTAATGAAATAATTTATTTTTTGTTTAAAATAAAGTATATTGAGTATTTAATTTTACTAATTTGTTTGAGAATAGAGAATTAAAAAGATATATTTTGAATTTTTCTGAAAATTTTCTATTAAGAAAGTATTATATTTACAACTAATTTAATTGAATAAATAGATTTAAAAATTAATATTTTAAACTTATTTTGATTTATGGAATTACTGAAATTTTTTGAAATACAAAAACTTATTATAATTTTTTATTAAATGAGATTTTTTATATAATTTTAATGCTTAATAAAGAAGAATTTTTAATTACAAATTAATAAATCTTATTTGAAGGTATATTAATGTTATTAATAATTTATTATGGAATTTATATTCAGATAATTCATTATTTAAAATTATGTAAAAAAATATTATTATTTTAGTAAAAATTAAGTCTATTCAAAAAAATGCTCATATAAAACACGATCTTATTAGAATAAATTTTAATAAAATTTTGTAATTAAAAACACCACAAATCAACCTAAAGTGGATTATTGAAATAGAAAAAATGAGGTTAATTTTATAAACCTCAACAATAAGTTCAAACAAATAAATCAGAAAAAGTATTAATTCAAATTAATAATACAATTAAAACATTATTCTGTATTTTTTAATTATACAAATAATAAATTGCAATGTTTTTGAATTTATATTCCTTATTTTTTTTAAGTTAAATAATTACTAAAATATTAATTTTTACTTGAACTATTATGAATATTGAAAACATTTACATTAATGATTTTTTTTTTCTTAAAGGATTATTATTCTTATTTATTTGATTTTAAATACATAAAATTTTAAATTTTTAAAATTTATATTAAATATTTCTTTTAAAATAAATTATTCAATGTTAAATATTCATTAATTTATTATTATTATTTTATATATTAATTTTTAATATAATCGTAGTTAATTTTTATTTCTTCCCATCAAAGTTTTTTAAACCTCAAAATCAATTTATATTTAGTTAAATGCTTTTTTATCATTTAAAACCCCATTCATATCTAATATCATTGATTTTATTAATAGTTGAGATTGATATGATTTTCTTTAATTATTTTTTATAAGAGTATATAGTTTGTTAAATTGATTAACTATATTTTTACTATGACTATTATTAATTAAAGTTTGATTATATTATGAATTGAATTGATAATTATATTGTAAATAATTTATTATATAATTACTTTTTATTATTAAAATGAATATGTTTAATATAATTTGAATGAATTAATAATTTATTGAAGTTATATAATATAATTTTATTTCAATCTTTTTAATTATATTATAATTTAAATTATAATATATAAATAAAATTTATTATTTTATATATGTTTTTATATTATGAACTGCAAAATTATTTAATAATTTTTTAATAATTGTATTTCAAATAATTCCAAATTTTATATAAGTAAATTTTTAATTTTTAATTAATGTTATATTAATTATATATTTATATTAAGTTGAAAAAATATCTTGACTTTTAAAAATTTTTATTTAAATTCTTAAATATTTAAAATTAATTAATTTTTTTAAAGTTTCTATGTTTGAAAATAACTTTTGTTAATTGTAATTATACTAAATATTATTATATTGTTATTTTTTAAATTATTTTGATAAACTAACTGGAAATTTATATAATTATTTAATTTTAATAATTATATTTGATGATATGGAATATATAATTTAAATAATATTTATAATATTCCATTGAACATGGTTAAATTTAAAATAGTAATTTACTGCTAAAAATTTTATTACCAAATAATTTTAATTATAATAAAGCTATTTGTTAATGAATAATAATACTTTTTTAAATATGTTTTAATCTTAAATATTAAGTTTAGTATTTAAGAATAAATCTTCAAATTTAAATTTTTTAACTTAATTATATTATTTTTTAAAAAACTTTTATGTAAAAAATCAATTGTTATTAAATTTTTAATGTCTACTGTTAGAATATTTAAATTACTTCTAAAATCATCATTAAACTAAATTATCATATAAAATAATTTTCTTAAATAATTTTAATTATGAATAATTATGAATGTGATTATGTTTAATAATTTTAATGCATTTACATTAACTTTATAATATCAAGATTACAATTATGAATTTATTTAAAAATTTTATTTAAAAAAATTAAAAATTTACGTTTTAAATTTATTCAAACTATTTAATATTAAACAATCCTAACTTTTGAAATGATATTTATATTATTAATATTTAATTATTTATTTAAAAAATTTTGAAAATAATAATTTAAGACTTAAATAACAATTAAATTTTAAAAACAAAATATTAAATTAAATAATACATAAGGTTTATAATAACTGATAGATTATCATTAAGTTCTCAAAATCAAAATAGAAATATTAAAAAATTTAGAAATTATGATATGTTGACAATCAGAGTGTTATGGATCAAAGTTAGTTTCGTATTCTTAACATGTTATAATGTCATGCTAAGGCAAATCAATAATTAAGTTTAATTATAGAATCAGATTCGTTGCTGATAATAGATTATTTTGAAAGTTATTTATATTAAAATAATGATACAATAACTTAAATACAATCATTCTTAATATGTTTTAGACAAACCATAATAGCGGCAGATTACAAAGAAAACTAAGTACTGAAACTTATTATAATCCTAATATAACAAAAGTAGAAATGACAATAGAAGGTGTTCCAAATCAACTATACAGTCAAGGAATGAAAGCATATCAACAATGGGATGAAATAAATAAATTCTTTGCTTTAAATTCAAAAGAAATAAAACAACAGAAGAAGTTTTAAAGGATTTAAATTTATCCTATACAACATTAGAAAAATATCTTACAACTAATTATGCATTATGGTTAGATTTACGTTCAACAGATGATAACTCATTACACGGTTCAGGTAGAAGAATTGAAAATGCTTCTGAAGGTATTACTATCCAAATAACTAAAACAGCAGGAGCAAATAAATTAATAAATGTTTATCTGTTTGTTATACAAGATGCACAAATTAATTTTGAAGATGGAAGATTTAAAGAAGTTAATTACTAGCGGTTCCCTTAAAAATGAAACAAACGAGCGGAGCGAGATACACTCGATTCCTTTATGAATTACCAAAATATCCCCATTGTGCTATTATATGTGGACAAACAGGATGTGGAAAAACAGAGTTTGTTCTTGATTTATTAGAAGGAGAATATAGTGGAGTTTTCAAATATATAGTCATACTTTGTCCAACCATCCAATGGAACAAAGCATACAAAAATCGTGAATGGATTGGTGATGTTAGAAAACCAAAACAAAAATCTAATAATTGTTAATCCTATTGTTGAAGTGAGAGAAGCGAACGGTTCCTTTATGAAGAAGAGAAGCTACAAGAACTACTAAGAATGTTCTTTAAAAATATGCTGGTCATCCAACATTATATATCATTGATGACTGCAGTGCAACAAAAGAACTAACAAAGAAAAAGATATGCTGTCCGAGCTTGCATTTTCAGGAAGACATGCGGAACAATCAGTGTGGGTCATTTCACAGAGATACAACTCTGTTTTAAAAGATTTAAGAGAACAAACAAAATGGTTATGCATGTTCTACACAAAAGATAGAGATAGTTTTGATAATTGCCTAAGAGAAAATGATGTTATTCCTACTTTGGAAGAAAGACAAAGAATAAAGGAAGAACTTAAAAAAGAAACATCGTAAATTAATATTAAAGACAGATCAACCTACTGATTATTGGTTACTTAATTGATTTTTTAGCAATTTTCAAGTAATGCTTAAGTAATGCTTAAGTAATGCTTAAGTAATGCTTAAGTAATTCTTAAGTAATTTAACCAAAATAAGTAATTCTTAAGTAATTTAACCAAAATAAGCAAAATAATGCTTAAGTAATGCTTAAGTAATTCTTAAGTAATTTAACCAAAATAAGTAATAAAAAAGCAATGCTGTTGGAAATACTAATAATTGCAACAAACACTGCAGTCTTATCATTGGTTGGATATGTTGTATTTAATTTTTAAAGTTAAAATAAATTATATCCGTTTTTGAAACGTATAAAATGAATGCTGAAGAATTATTAAGCGAGCAAATTGTGGAAAACATAAATATTGATGATGAAGCGAGCGAAGTGAACGGTTCCTTCAAGAAAAAAAACGCGAAAGATTATCATCTGTTGTTGCTGGTGGGAGTAGTAAACAATATCTGGGTAAAGAATTACAACTGTCAGATATTGATAAAATGACAACAGAACAAATAAACAAACTATACTGTAAATATGAAGCAAGATTGGGAGCTAGTATGACCAAGACATTAGGAAACTCTTTATAAATTTATATGTCATGGGTGTATCAAAGTTTTCAAAGTTGTTAATCCACCAATTTTAATACAAGACTTAGAGGAAGATCCTTTTATCAATAATGCTTTAACTAATACATGTTGTGAACTGTACTATAGATATGGAATGTATCTTGCTCCTTTTACTGCAATATTAACAACAGCAAGACATATCGAACCACTCGCTTCGCTCGATTTCCGAAAAAAGATGAAAATAATGACATAAAAATGATGAATGAAAATCCTGAACAAAAGAAAACAAAGAAGAAAAAAAAGTATTTAAAAACCCAAACCAAAAGACCCAAAAAGAGTAGCTGCTGGTAAGAAAGGTGCAGAAGTAAGAATAAGAAATGCAGAAATGAGAAAAAAAGAAGTGGAAAAATTAAAAAAAGAAAATTCAAAAATCAAACAAATAACAAAAGATTCTGATACAGAAACAGATTATGAATCAAACGAACATATCCCTTCTGTCAAGAAACACTCCAGTTCCCTAGTTGATTACAAATTTGTACTTTTTCCTATAAGTATTGTTGGATTGGGATTGTTTTTTTACAACCAAAGTAAGAAACCAGAAAGAATGATTAAAGAAATAACAAAACCAGAAAAACAAAAGAAAGAAATTGATCCTTTTGAATTTAATTAAGAGCAAAGTGAGAATTTAAAAATTTAGTATATAAAATGTCAACACAAAAAGACGGAAAACAAATAGCAAATATGTTATATCATGCTGGAGTGGAAACATTGTTAACAGTTGGATATGCAGAAATAGGTAAAAAAGTATTTAGAAGGTCAGCACCAAAAGTAGATTTTAACATGAATGATATTTTTATGTTATCCATTGATATATTACTTGCAATGGCAACAAAAGATATGTTGATTAAGCAAGGTATTATACCTGCTGATATCATGAAGTAATAAAAGGAACCGCTTCTTTTTTATTTTATTTTGTTTTTAGGAATCGCTTGTCGCTCTAATAAAATGGCAAGTGCTTTAGCGATGATGCTTGGTGGGGCAATAACAAATGCTTTTGCATTTTCAGGAGTAATTATTTATTTTCACATATGGGTAGTAATGCAAATGAAGAGAAAATAAGACATGATAAAGCTATAGAAAAATTAGAAAAAGCACAAGCAGATTGGAATAAAGAAGAATACAAAGATTAGATTTTATCAATGAACAATTACAAAAGGAACATCATGCCGAACATACTTTTGAAGATGTTGACCAAGCAATGAAACAATACTATTACATTACAAGTAAACAATTAACTCCATTATCACCCAAACCTAAACTAAGTGATTTTATACACCATCAGAAGATCAAAAAATAGAGAAATTGCATTTGTTGTTGGTGGTATGGTTTTAACAGGTTTTGTTGTTTGGAAGTTAAAATAAGCGAGCGAAGCGATGATTACCTTGAAGAAAATGATACATTTAAATCTAAAATATTATTCCTTTGATTAAAGTTTTTAAAGAGGGTTATAAAGAAATAACAAAATAAATTAAATTTCAGGACATGGTTTTCAAAACATATTCATAAATTTTGTCAGGTCTAATGAAAGCATCCCAACCAGGAGGAAACTTAGATAACTTTTACCTTTAAACTTTTCCATTACTTCCATTTGTTTTGATGTCAAAGGACATTCTCCATCATCTCTTAAACAACATATCTGATAATTTGATAATTTTATTTTTCCTAATATAACTCTAGCGTCAGGATCATCTTTCTCAGTATAAGCTTCAATCATTTTTAGTCTTTTATTTTTAAAATAAAATTTAAATTATATATTTTTAATATCCATAAGGAAAACTTCTAATTAAATTTTCATTTTACAATATACCATTCTTTTATCAAACATATAATCATAAGCTTTAACTTGTTTAACTGTTTTAAGTTGATGATCTTTTCCTATTTTTATGTTGTCATATTTTACAGTTTCATATTTTCATTTTCATCAGTAACTATTTTTATTTTTTATCTAATGTAATCTTTTCTTCAACTTCAGCATTTAATCTAAAACCTTTACAACAGCTAACTAGTTTTTCTGTATCTAGTTTCATTGAATAATCTTTTGGACCAGCAGATATAAATTGTTTTATGTGATTAGCATTGTGTTTTGAAACAATTTCGTCTGTTAAATCACCTAATTTACTTCCCATCATATTTTCTACTTTTTACATGCTTCAGAACCATCATCATTGTAAATACAAGAATCTGTATCCATGTATAAAACTCTTTCTTGTAGAATATCTAATAATTCGTATAATTTTAATCTAGCATGTGCTGTTGTAAATAAAGCTATATAAACATTTACACTTGGATTAGGTTTAGAATATTCTTCTTTTCTTTATATTCAGTTAATACAATATTTTCATCTAATATCATGGTACTTATATCTTTATATTTTTCATTAAATACTATTTTAGTTATATGTTCTAAAGTAAAACAATATTCTTTTGTGTAAAATTATCTCTCATACCAAAATGTCCCCATAAATTATTTAAACATATTTTAGCTATAAATCTTAATCCTGAATTGTACTTAACTTTGTCAATATCTAGATCATAAGCAGTATTATCTATAATGTATTGTATTTTGTTTTACATTCTTTATCGTTTTACAATCATTTTACAATATTTAGGATCACATTTACATCCTGAAGCTTCTTGTTTATATTTCATAAACGTATCTACATAAAGTTTAAATATATCTGTAGATGTTTTTCAAAATGTTCTAGTTCATATATTTTTGTAATTCATAACCTTTTTCTATTGCTTTATCTATTTCTATTGTAGACCATGTACCTACTATAACTCTTTCCTCATCAGAATGTATACATTTTCATTTTAATATTTTTACATTCTTTACATCTTTTTATTTCATGTATTTTATCATGTTTATTTAAAGTAGGATCATCTATGTGTTTACATTTAAAAGATATTTTATTCATACATGTTCTACATAATCCAAAAAGTAATTTATGTGTATTATCACTAGTTAATTGTTTATAAGGTAAAACAGGGTGATACAATCCTTTAGGTGGTAATATTTTACATTTCATTATTCCGAAATAATTATTTTTATATAATCATCTACAGATATTTCTGTAGATGTAATAGGATGTCCTATAGGATATTTACAATATTTATTTACTGATGGATACAGAGAACAAAAATCTACATATCTACCTTTTAAATCAGAAAGATTATTGTATAATTGAATAGTTTCTGTTCTTCCTCCATAAAATGCATCTCTTTTATCAATAGGTTTTAAATGTGGATCAACTTCAGGATATTTTTGTTGATCAAACTCACATTCCCATATTGTATGAATTTTTACATTTGGTTTTAGATAATCTTCAATAGTTTTAAGTCTTTCTTTAGTTTGGTCATATAACTCTTTCATAGTTTTTTATTTCTATCTTTTTACATATTTCTTCAGGACTATAACATTTTGTACATCCATGCCAATAACATCCATAAAATTCATAAACATTACGCATTTTATTTTCTATCATAATAATAACCATCGACTTTATAACATTTATTATTAATGAATAATTTCTTTTCACCTGCTCTTTTAGCATGTTGAATCATTATATTATATTCTAAAGAAATATACTCTAACCATTGTATTGATTTTTGTGAATGTACTTTTTAATTGTCATCTTTTGTGAATTCCAATTGTTTCATTTGTCAACATTAATGTTTTAAATATTTTTGTACAACATTGAGCAATTGTAATATATTGAAATGGATCAATACAATTATTGGTTATATTTAAAAATAATTTTTATACAATGTACAACCTTTTGACAAAATTAAAACATCCAAAAACAATAATAAAATATTTCTTTATAGAATTTAAATTTTTATCTTTTTTGTTTCATACCATTTGTCAAATTCTTTTTATTTTTGGTAGTCATAGTATCAAAACCATAATATTTTTATCAGGATATTTACCTTTGTATTTTGGTTTTCTGTTGTATTAAAATAATGTGGAAAGTATCCTTTGTTACCTTCAAAACCAAATGTTTTTGGGAAAGCAGCTAATCCACATAATGTAAAATTTATAGAATCTATGAATCTTAAATTTATTCCTTTAATAAATATAGCTGTTAATTTTAGTCCAGAAGAAATTATGTTATGTTCAATTTTATTTTTAACAATGTATCCTAAAATCGGTTGCATATCATAACCTTTTCCATAATGTGAAATAAAAGTGTAGTCTTTAAATTTATCTCTTATGAAATATTTACAAAAGTTGTCTATTACAGAATTTCCTATAGGGTTTCATATTTAATTTTTCTACATCACTAAAACAATCATCTATGTCTAATTTTAACAAGTTTAAATTATCAATATTGAAATCACATTTAAATACTTTTACATAGTTATTTTAAAACAATAAATATTTTCTAAATCGTAAGCTATACAAAATTCATTATATGTATTCCTGTTTCTTGATTTGCTTCAAAATCAAAATATATATATTTATTATTTTTACTTGTTTTGGTACTGATGGTTTCATATAACATAAGTGTTCTTCATTACTTTCCGTGTATTTTTCGTAACATATTAAACATATTTTTCACCACATTTATGGTTTTTACCTGTATATGTTTTATTACATTTTCACAAACAAGTTGTTTTCTAATAGTTGTTACTGTATTATCTTTACATGTATGTTGTTCAGTATAACCAATTAAACATAATTTACAAAATCTACGTTTTGCTAAAAATCCTGTTATGTTTGTTATTGTATCAAAATGTTCATCATGATAATATAAATATATTTGTTCGTTGTATTCTTCATTACCATTATATAAAATATGTTCTGTACTATTTGATGTAAAAATAATTATTCTCATATTAAGATAATTTTCAAAAATTTTAAATCTTCCAAATCATTTCCTTTTCTTTTATTTCTACTCCTGATTGTTCATGCAAATCTTCAGCTAATCTTTTGTAATGGTCTACTTTCATTGATATGTTTTAATTGAGAATCTGTAAAATCTTTTAATAACTTATTTGAAGCTAAAGAAGTTACAATTGCCCTTGATAAACATATTGTATCATCATTTTTATTTTGATAATACTTCTTTTATTTATGACATCTAATATTTTAAAGCTTTACCTTTTCCTCTTTTATTGGGTATAATAGTAACTTCAAAAATAACTTCTTCTAAATTTAATTCTTCAGCACTATTTAATAATCTTTCCATTTCATCCATGAATAACTTTTTAACTGTATTATATGTTCTTATAGGCCAGCTTTTATGTTTAGTAATTATGATTTCATGAATAGGTACTATTTTAATTCTTCCATTAGGGTAATCTTTTATGGAATAGTCTACCATGTGATCAAAAGCATTTGTAAATGTTTCTTGTTTTTCATCCTTTAGACTAATTTTATAATTAAATACATAAATACTTGCTTTATGTTTATATTCTTTTGTCAAAACAAGTTTATATGAATCTCCTTGCTTGGATAAAATTTTATCCTTTTTTGCCTCCATTTTTTAAGAAAACATTTTAGTTACTTCAAAATGTCTAAAACAAATCTAACAAATAAATTAGCAGATGAACTACATCATAGAGTTGTAAAATCTTTTCCTAAAAGACGTGTTTATGTTCATTCAATAGATCAAACATGGGCAGTTGATTTAATAGATATGCAACCATATTCAAAACAAAATAAACACTATAAATATTTATTAGCAGTTATAGATGTTTTAGTAAATATGGTTGGTTAAGCCCTTTAAAAATAAAACAGGAGTAGCAGTGAGTGAAGCATTTAAAACATTATTTAAAGAAAGAAAACCAATATATATTTGGTCAGATAAAGGATCCGAATTTTATAATCGACAAGTAAAAGAATTGTTAAAAGATAATAACATAAAGTTATATTCAACTGAGAATGAAGAAAAATCCAGTGTAGTGGAACGCTGGATAGGTACAATGAAACAACATATGTATAAATACTTTACTGCTAATGAAACTTTAAAATATTATGATATATTAGATAAATTAGTTAAAATTATAATAATACAGTACATTCTTCAATTAAAATGACACCTGTTCAAGCAAGTAAATTAAAAATGAATTAACAGTGTATAAAAATTTATATCCAGAAAAGGAAGAGAAAATTAAAAACCTAAATTCGAAGTCGGAGATAGAGTAAGAATAACAAAAAAAGGGTAAATTTGAAAAGGGTTATACTACTCGTTGGACTAAAGAAATATTTGTAATTGAAAAAGTTTTAAATACAATTCCTTTTACTTATAAAATAATTGATTTAAAAGGCGAAGAAATAACAGGTTCTTTCTATGAACAAGAATTACAAATGACTAAGTTTTAAATCTTTATTTACAAAATAAACACTATAAAATATATTAATAATCTCAGATCAGTGTTGTTCTTTCGCGCTCTAGCTGGAGCGCGGGGTTGAAAGGTCACTGAGAAGATTGTTTACGGGAATATGAAGATGCTCTGAATAATCCAACAGGTTTTGATGCACTGCTTGTGATTCACTAATTTCCTGTTCTAATTCTAGTGCAGTAGGACTACCTAACAATTCTTCTTCTTGAGAGGAAGAAATACTGGCCGACATGAAAAACCACAACACACTAAAAAGCACACACGTCTTCTCACCACTGAGTCTGCTATATGTTTACATGTGATGACAACGTCGTCTAGGCAACATGTAAACATACTCTTGAATATTTCCAATGATCGATTTAGTCTATTTAAAAGTCATGTCCTATTAAATAGCACTTCACAAATGTAAAAAGCAATTTAAGTTGTAGTCGTATTGATCCGTTTTATTACTAGACTATATTGATAGAATTAATTAAAAATCACAATTTACATTTTACCATTTCTCGAGGTTGGGGCGCACTGGGAAATTTTTTTTTTTTTCTCCAAATCCAACAGAATTTTTTGCGGTGTGTTCTCCGACCTTTTTTATTTTTTGTTTTTGAAATTTTTTTGTTGTTTTTTTTGGGTGTTTTTAATAACGTTTTTTTATAAAAAGTACAAGTACTATACTACTCCCCTTAGGGAAAAAATGAGTTTTATAAAAAAACCCAGGATTAAGGTTTTGGTGTGCTCTTTACAAAAAAATGTTTTTCTTTTTTTATGGGGTATAAATGCAAAGTGTGTTTTTTTTCTTCTTAATTTTGAAGTTAAAAATCACACAAAAATGTTGGTAAAATTTTTATTTTGGATGTAAAAGGGTTTTTTTCTTTAAATGGGGTCAAAATTGAAGATAATTTTTTTTTTTTTGAGGGGTATAGGTGTGTGATATTGTGTTTGGCTTTCATTGTCTTTCTTTGATGTATGGTTTTAATTACCCCCTAGGTATATGTTTTTTTTTTTTTTTTTTTTCACGTGAAACGGAAACAGCTTAAGACAATTTCTTGAGTTAATGAAAAATATATATAAGTCATAATTACCAGATCCTTTCATTTACTTGTCAATTAAACGCTCGCATTTAGTATTATTTTATGTCTACCTTATTTTTAGTAATTAACTTGATACTGTTTTAGGTTAAAGATTAACGATATTTATCAGTTTTCCTACTCCAATCCCCAAAGCCTTTTTACAAACACACCCTCAAATACCAATTTCAGCAATGAGATAAATAGCAAATTTCATATGGCTTTTTCAATATCACACCCGTATCAACCCGAGACACCAATATAATCCCAAGAGCTCTGCTCGAGGGATTATATTGGTTGAGGGTTGATACGGGGTGTGATATTGAAAAATCCATCTCATATACACTTTATTATTTACTTCAAGATGATGTTTTCTTTAACTCGAGATGATGTAGTTCAGATTAGGGGTTTGATAAAGCCTTTACAACCGTGACTTATATCGATGACGTGACGTCATAGAATTTAGGGGTTTGATAAAGCTTTTGCAACCGTGACTGATATCGATATCATCACGGATGGTTGATACAGCACGATTGTCATTGATTGTATTACACATACATTTTACCTGTTTTTACTACTAAGTATATAATAAATTCAGTATTTTGATGGTATGGAACTGTCAAAATGAATGGAATTTGAATGAATTGATTGACATAGTGTCATGAAAGATCATGGAATCATAAATACTTTTGTCCTTTGCATAATGTGTTGGTTATATATGTTGTTTGACCGAAATCATTGACGTGTATCACAAAACTTTTTTTATTCATACTGAAAATTTAAATACTTTTAAGAGTCCTTATATCATGCATATTTCTTTCATTAATATAAACGCATCTGGCAAATATAATTCAGTTATTCAAATGTATTTTTTAATTAATATTTGTATTTTTCTTAAATAATTCTCCCCAATAAATCAATATATAAAGTCAAAGTTTTTTGTTTGCTATTTTTTTTAAAAGTCGTATTTCTTACTACGGCATTTTAAGCTGTCTGTGTATATATTTACAGAGATGTGAAGCTTTACGTAAAAGAGACAGCTATCCAACGACGACAAAAATGAACAAACATTTTTATTTGTGAAATTTTTCTCGTAAACTAGTGTAAAATAAATCTTGTTAAATTTTATTATTGATTTGTGTCTTTTGTTGGCTACAATTAAAAGTCGATTTTTCTGGTCGTAACAATTGTAAACAAAGCAGTTCCTATGCATAGCCGTAACTTTATGAAAAAGTAAAACATATGGTTAATTTTGGTATCAGATAATAGCTCAAAATCTTGGGATAACTGTTATACCTTTGGGGAAAGTTCTTCTTGAATAATGAAATAGATATACATGTATGACATTACGGTGGGGGTCATATTTGCCCTGTTACTCTGATCTGAAGTACCTGTTTTTATATTACCCAACTTCCGGGAACCAGTGCGCTCAAATATGCAATAAAAGATAGGTCGAATTTTTCAGCAGAAGTCAGGATAAGGTATAGTTTTGCTACGAAATATTTTTTTTTAACTTAAGACACAATAGCTATAAATGCTTGAAATTTGATATTCAACATAGAAAGCAACGGGGCTATGAATTAGTGGTTTTATTTCTTGAATAGCGTCTCTGCTTTAATGAACTATTGAAGCATTGTACCACATTCTTCCAAATGTCTACGTATCCCGTCAAACATTCAATTTGTTATTCTTTTTCTAATCTAAGACAAACTATTTCATATCTTTATTATAACCCACAGGTTGAATGGAGTGTTGAAATATTGTCAGCTGCACTGCTCCCATTCATGCAAAACAATGTTGCTAAAGTGGAGCGTCTCTTCCGCTGTACATAATGTCTAAACACGCAGCCACGTCTGATCCAAATTTAAAAGTTAAATTATATACCTCGTGTACAGAGAGAGCCATTCACTCTGCACACTAAAGAATGATAATGAAATGGTTGATTGATTGATTGATTGATTGTTGGTTGCTTTAAGTCCAGTGAACACCAATTCACGTGTATACAGGACACTTGCTACGACCATCTGAGCGGTCCGCAAACAACAATCAACCAAACAATCATATTATCAGATTATTGATCACAAATTGAAAGTCTGATTTAAAGAAGGACAGTAAGGTTACAGTTATTACGGGTTTTAGAGACAACATACTTTTGAAAATACACAAACAACACCCCGTATGTTTGAGATATGTATCTTCTATTTATTCATATTCAGTATTTGATCTTACTTCAATTAGATAACTGACATAACAGAAAATTTGAGTTTGAATAAAAACAATTTTACTAACGGTTTAAAATAATTTTGACCTGTTTAAAGACTGTTCTAAGTATCGCTATTAAAGAAATAAAAAAAAAAAAAAAAAAAATACAAAACAGTGATGAAAATTATCAGTTCTAGAAGGATTTACAACATCGTTATTCAGTAGTACGAAACCAACAGAGCTCCAAAGGGCAAGTTTATCAACAAAATTATATTAAGTAGTATGAAAGCCAGCGAACTCAAAAGGGCATGTATAGAGATAAAAATAACATGCTTCTGAAATCGCTACACCAAATTATGAAATGAAAAAAAATAATCTTTAAAAATTTATATTAGACTAACCTTAACTTCAGTTATGGAAGAAACTTCTGTGTGCTTTTATATTTTTTAACATTTTATATTAATACGATATATTTGCATCTCTTGACCAATAAAATACATCGATATTGTCTTGAACTGTAGGCAAAAACAGGTGGCTATTTATTATTAAAACACTGAACTCGACGTGACTTTAAAAAAATCATTAACTCTCTTTCCTTCTCTTTGCTGTACCGTATTGTCTAAAATACGTAGGATAGCAAATCAATAATAAAGCTTTTTGTTCTATGCCAATAAAAGTATTTTTTTGTATTATATTTT
This sequence comes from Mytilus coruscus, assembly GCA_017311375.1. Lineage (NCBI taxonomy): Eukaryota > Metazoa > Mollusca > Bivalvia > Mytilida > Mytilidae > Mytilus > Mytilus coruscus. The sequence continues at coordinate 57,606,984 of CM029603.1, read as the reverse complement.
GAGATTGTGAGCGAGGTTTACCGAATGGAGAAAAATGAGGAAAAAGTGCAAATTAAAAGGCAAAAGAAAACAAATAAAGAAAATGAGACCAAAAATAAGAAATAGAGAATAACACGAATAAGGAGCTGCTAAAATAATAGGCAAAATAAATAAAGAATAAAGACAATTGTGCTAAAAATAAAAGGATAAAGCAATGAAGGGCTCATTTAATTGTTTAAAATAATTTTAACACTTTGCTAGAGTAGATATAGAAGGCATTGAGGGAAACCAATCATACGTTTTGAAAATTTTTGTCGTCGTTGGATTGCTGTCTGATTTACGTAAAGCTCTATCTTTGTATATACATACACAGACAGCTAAAATGATAAAGTAAGAAACAAGACTATTAAAAGAGAATTTGCGAACAAAATATTTCTAGACCTTTTTATGGATTTATAATGGAGGATTACATGTAAATAATGTAGGAGAAATACAAAGATAGATTAACAAAAAAAGCCTGTGAATAACTGAATTATATTTGCAAGATATGTTTGTAGTAATGAAACGAAATAAAAGGAAAAATGCAATTACCTTCCTCAAGAGATGCATCCATTTTAAAATTCACTCTTTGAATGATGGTATCCGATGGATCATTTTGTGAATTGATCATAACAAATCTACAATTAAAAATAAGGAAATGTGTTATGATTGCCAATGAGACGACTATTCACCAATATTTAAATGAAGTGGATGTAAGCAATTATAGGCAACCGTATGGCCTTCAGCAATGAAAAACACCCCATAACGTATAGTTGCCTATAAAAGGCCCCGACATGAAAAATATGAATCAATTCAGTTGAGAAAAGTAACGGCCTAATTTATAACAAAACAAATTGCGAAAAACAAATACGACAGACACGAACCAAAGACAACCACTGAACTACAGGCTGTTGACTTGGGAAAGGCAGACAAAGAAGGTGGCGGGGTTAAACATGTTTGTGAGCGCTCAAACCTCATCCTATCCTGGAACAGTGGTGTTATAGCACAACATAAGAACAAACTATAAAAATCAGTTGAAAATGGCTTAACTCATCAGATCGATACAAAGCAGAAACACATCTAACAAAAACACAGGCAGAACGTGGTAGGGTATTTATACATCCCTAACAACAAAAAAGACACAAAGTACAGATCTGAGAGTACTCGCAGTACAATTTCATTCTTTTCTCGCAGACTTAACATATAATCTTAGCAATAAAATTAAGTTGAAGGTTTTATAACTGAGACTTCATTGTCACTATTATGACAAAATCAATATCAAATTTGCGTCGACTGCTGTTTTGTTTCTTTTTTTGGCTATTGGCGTTCATTGTCTTTCTTTGATGTATGGTTTTTAATTGCCCCCTAGGTATATGTTTTTTTTTTTTTTTTTTCACGTGAAACGGAAACAGCTTAAGACAATTTCTAGAGTTAATGAAAAATATATATAAGTCATAATTACCAGATCCTTTCATTTACTTGTCAATTAAACGCTCGCATTTAGTATTGTTTTATGTCTACCTTATTTTTAGTAATTAACTTGATACTGTTTAACGATATTTATCAGTTTTCCTACTCCAATCCCCAAAGCCTTTTTACAAACACACCCTCAAATACCAATTTCAGCAATGAGATAAATAGCGAATTTCATATGGCTTTTTCAATATCACACCCGTATCAACCTGAGACACCAATATAATCCCAAGAGCTCTGCTCGAGGGATTATATTGGTTGAGGGTTGATACGGGGTGTGATATTGAAAAATCCATCTCATATACACTTTATTATTTACTTCAAGATGATGTTTTCTTTAACTCGAGATGATGTAGTTCAGATTAGGGGTTTGATAAAGCCTTTACAACCGTGACTTATATCGATGACGTGACGTCATAGAATTTAGGGGTTTGATAAAGCTTTTGCAACCGTGACTGATATCGATATCATCACGGATGGTTGATACAGCACGATTGTCATTGATTGTATTACACATACATTTTACCTGTTTTTACTACTAAGTATATAATAAATTCAGTATTTTGATGGTATGGAACTGTCAAAAATGAATGGAATTTGAATGAATTGATTGACATAGTGTCATGAAAGATCATGGAATCATAAATACTTTTGTCCTTTGCATAATGTGTTGGTTATATATGTTGTTTGACCGAAATCATTGACGTGTATCACAAAACTCTTTTTATTCATACTGAAAATTTAAATACTTTTAAGAGTCCTTATATCATGCATATTTCTTTCATTAATATAAACGCATCTGGCAAATATAATTCAGTTATTCACATGTTTTTTTTTAATTAATATTTGTATTTTTCTTAAATAATTCTCCCCAATAAATCAATATATAAAGTCAAAGTTTTTTGTTTGCTATTTTTTTTAAAAGTCGTATTTCTTACTACGGCCTTTTAAGCTGTCTGTGTATATATTTACAGAGATTTGAAGCTTTACGTAAAAGAGACAGCTATCCAACGACGACAAAAATGAACAAACATTTTTATTTGTGAAATTTTTCTCGTAAACTAGTGTATAATAAATCTTGTTAAATTTTATTATTGATTTGTGTCTTTTGTTGGCTACAATTAAAAGTCGATTTTTCTGGTCGTAACAATTGTAAACAAAGCATTTCCTGTGTATAGCCGTAACTTTATCAAAGAGTAAACCATATGGTTAATTTTGGTATCAGATAATAGCTAAAAATCTTGGGATAACTGTTATACCTTTGGGGAAAGTTCTTCTTGAATAATGAAATAGATATACATGTATGACATTACGGTGGGGGTCATATTTGCCCTGTTACTCAGATCTGAAGTACCTGTTTTTATATTACCCAACTTCCGGGAACCAGTGCGCTCAAATATGCAATAAAAGATAGGTCGAATTTTTCAGCAGAAGTCAGGATAAGGTATAGTTTTGCTACGAAATAATTTGTTTTAACTTAAGACACAATAGCTATAAATGCTTGAAATTGCATATTCAACAAAGAAAGCAACCGGGCTATGAATTAGTGGTTTTATTTCTTAAATAGCCTCTCTGCTTTAATGAACTATTGAAGCATTGTACCACATTCTTCCAAATGTCTACGTATCCCGTCAAACATTTAATTTGTTATTCTTTTTCTAATCGAAGACAAACTATTTCATATCTTTAATATAATCCACAGGTTGAATGGAGTGTTGAAATATTGTCAGCTGGACTGCTCCCGTTCATGCAATAACAATGTTGCTAAAGTGGAGCGTCTCTTCGGCTGTACATCATGTATAAACATGCAGCCACGTCTGATCCAAATTTAAAAGTTAAATTCTATACCTCGTGTACAGAGAGAGCCATTCACTCTGCACGCTGAAGAATGATAATGAAATGGTTGATTGATTGATTGATTGATTGTTGGTTGCTTTGAGTCCAGTGAACACCAATTCACGTGTGTACATGACACTTGCTACGACCATCTGAGCGGTCCGCAAACAACAATCAACCAAACAATCATATTATCAGATTATTGATCACTAATCGAAAGTCTGATTTAAAGAAGGACAGTAAGGTAACAGTTTTTACGGGTTTTAGAGACAACCTACTTTTGAAAATACACAGACAAAAACCCCTATGTTTGAGAAATGTATCTTCTATTTATTCATATTCAGTATTTGGTCTTACTTCAATTAGATTAATGACATAACAGAAAATTTGAGGATAAATAAATTAAATTTTACTAACGGGTTAAAATGATTTTGAAGTGTTTAAAGACTGTTCTAAGTATCGCTATTAAAGAATCATTTCTGTATAAATAAAAAAAAAAAAAAAAAAAAAACAAAACAAAACAATGATAAAAATTATCTGTTTTAGAAGGATTTACCACGTCGTTATTCAGTAGTACGAAACCAACCGAACTCCAAAGGGCATGTCTTTCAACAAAAATATATTGAGCAGTATGAAAGCCAACGAACTCCAAAGGGCATGTATATAGTCAAAATTACATGCTTCTGAAATCGCTACACCAAATTATGAAATGGAAAAAAAATCTTTAAAAATTTATATTAGACTAACCTTAACTTCAGTTATGGAAGAAACTTCTGTGCTTTCATGTTTTAACATTTTATATTAATACGATATATTTGCATCTCGAAACCAATAGAATACATCGGTATTGTTTTGAACTGTAGGCAAAAAAAGATGGCTATTTATCATTAAAACATTGAACTCGAAGTGACTTAAGAAAAAAAAATCATTAACTCTCTTTCCTTCTCTTTGCTGTACAGTATTGTCTAAAATACGTAGGATAGCAAATCAATAATAAAGCTTTTTGTTCTATGTCAATAAAAGTATTTTGTTTGTATTATATTTGGAGATTATGGGCGGGGTTTACCGAACGGAGAATAATGAACAAAAGGTGCAAATTAAAAGGCAAAAGAAAACAAATAAAGAAAATGAGACCAAAAATAAGAAATGGAGAATAAAGAGCTGCTAAAAATAATAGGCAAAATAAATAAAGAATAAAGACAATTGTTCTAAAAATTAAAGGATAAAGCAATGAAGGAGCTCATGTTTAAAACAATTTTAACACTTTGCTAGAGTAGATATAGAAGGCATTGAGGGAAACCAATCATACGTTTCGAAAATTTGTGTCGTCGTTGGATTGCTGTCTGATTTACGTAAAGCTCTATCTTTGTATATACATACACAGACTTCTAAAATGATTAAGTAAGAAACAAGACTATTAAAAAAGAATTGCGAACAAAATGTTTTAGACATTTTTATGGATTTATGAGGGAGGATTATATGTAAATAATGTAGGCGAAATACAAAGATAGATAAAAAAAAAAAAAAAAAAAAAAAAAAAACATGTGAATAACTGAATTATATTTTCTAGATATGTTTATAGTAATAAAACGAAATAAAAGGAAAAATACAATTACCTTCCTAAAGAGACGCATCCATTTTTTTAATTTACTCTTTGAATGATGGTAACCGATGGACCATTTTGTGAATTGATCATAACAAAACTACAATAAGAAAATAAAGAGATGTGTTATGATTGCCAATGAGACGGCTATTATAGCAATTATGGGCAACCGTATGGCCTTCACCAATGAGAAAACCCCATAACGTATAGTTGCCTATAAAAGGCCCCGAAATGAAAAATATGAATCAATTCAATCGAGAAAACTAACGGCCTAATTTATAACAAAACAAATTGCGAAAAACAAATACGACAGACACGAACCAAAGAGAATCACTGAACTACAGACTGCTGACTTGGGACAGGCAGAGAAAAAAGGTGGCGGGGTTAAACATGTTTGTGAGAGCTCAAACCTCCCCTATCCTGGATAGTGGTGTTATAGGAAAACATAAGAACAAACTATAAAAATCATTTGAAATGGCTTAACTCATCAGATCGATACAAAGCAGAAACACATCTAACAAAAACACAGGCAGAACGTGGTAGGGTATTTATACATCCCTAACAACAACAAAGCCACAAAGTATAGATCTGAGAGTACTCGCAGTGCAAAATCATTCTTTTCACCAAGACTTAACATATAAACTTAGCAATAAAATTAAGTTGAAGGTTTTATAACTGAGACTTCATTGTCACTATTATGACAAAATCAATATCAAATTTGCGTCGACTGCTGTTTTGTGTCTTTTTTTGGCTATTGGCGTTCATTGTCTTTCTTTGATGTATGGTTTTTAATTGCCCCCTAGGTATATGTTATCTTTTTTCAAGTGAAACGGAAATAGCTTAAGACAATTTCTTGAGTTAATGAATAATAAAGATATATACCGTACGTTGAATATATACGTCATAATTACCAAATCCTTTCATTTACTTGTCAATTAAACGCCCGCATTTAGTATTATTTTGTGTGTACCTTATTTTTAGTAATAAACTTGATACTATTTTTGGTTAAAGATTAACGAAATTTTTCAGTTTTCCTACTCCAATCCCCAAAGCCTTTTTACAAACACGACCTCAAATACCAATTTCAGCAATGAGATAAATTCAGTATTTTGATGGTATGGAACTTTCAAAAGTGAATGGAATTTGAATAAATTGATTGACATAATGTCATGAAAGATCATGGAATCATAAATACTTTTGTCCTCTGCATAATGTGTTGGTTATATATGTTGTTTGACCGAAATGATTGACGTGTATCACAAAATTATTTTTATTCATACTGAAATACTTTAAATACTCTTAAGAGTCCTGATATCATGCATATTTCTTTCATTACCATAATTGCATCTGGCAAATATAATTCAATTATTCACATGTTGTTTTTTTTAAATTTATATTTGTATTTTTCTTAAATTTTTTACAAATAATTCTCCCAATAAATCCATATAAAAAGTCATTTTTTTTTTTTTTTTTTTTTAATAGTCGTTTTTCTTACTATGCCATTTTTAGCTGTCTGTGTATATATTTACAGAGATGTAAAGCGTTACGTAAAAGAGACAGCAATCCAACGACGACAAAAATGAACAAAAAATTATGATTGGTTTCGCCATTGTGTTATTGTGCTATGGTAATTTTTTGTATTCTTGTCTTTCATTTTTGCTTATGTGCTTTGTCTATATGCCATTTTGCTTTTCTTTGGTTTTTTTTTAATAGTTATCAAGAATATTACACAATGTTGACTGCTGTATCCCAATTTTTGACATTTTTATACATAATGTCTTTTTGTTTTGTTAACACATTGTTGTCAATATAATGGAATTGCATGCAACTGTCATACAAGTGAAAGGTTTAGCTAGCTATAAAACTATTTTCTACATAAGAAAATGCCTGTACCAAGTCAGGAATACGACGGCTGTTTTCTATTCGTTTGATGTGTTTGTGATTTTGATATTGCAATTTAATAATGGACTTTCCGTTTTGAATTTTGTGTTGAGTTCGGTATTTTTGTTAATTTACTTTTTACTACGTCCACGTGGATGTCAAGTTTCTTCCTAAGAGAAACTTTATGTTGGTGGATTATCCCCCGAGGGTTTCATTAACGTGGTAGCTTAATGCATAATGAATATAAAACATACAAAAAATACAATGAAAAAACGTCTAGGACGTCGTCCGGGATTCCAATGTCTTCTTCTGCTACACGGAACACTTTAGCATTTGATTTGTGTGTTCCACGGATCATCTTTTGGGATACCTCTGATTTGACCTATGAACAGCCAGAAGGTTATTATTACTTTAAAAGTTCAGATACTTTTCAAAAATTAAAACCATGTACTGTTAACATGGTTAATATTTTCGACCGTTTAATAACGACACCTGGTACAAGTGAATAAACTCCTATCATTTCTACTTGTAAACATAAAAAAAGGAAAGAGGACCACATGGTAGATATGTAATATGTTAACCATGACTCCAGATTTCACTAGTAACTTAACAAGAAAACTTACTATACAAAATCTTTTGAGCCTTTGGATTGTTCACGGACAATGTCGTTTACAGAATTGAATGTACTTTCTATGGACTACTTTATGTTGGTGAAACTCGACAAACTTGACGTACAAGGATGAATCAACACCGGTCTGATATTATAGATCCACAATTAAGTGTTCTTTATAACGGTTTTAATCAACCGGACCATTATCCTTTTTTATCTATGAAAGTACGCAACATCGAGAAAATTTATCACCACACCATCAATAGCACTACAATAAGTACTCCATTCCGAAAAGATAGAGATACTTTCTGGATAAGGAAATTAGAAACTGGAATGCCATATGGTTGCAATGATAACACCAAAGGAGGAGAACATTTGTAAAGTCCAACCAGCAGTGATGTAAATGATAATGTAACGAGCTTATTTAATACTAACTTAAGACCCAAACGTAGTCATGGACAAAAACATTATCATCGGCCCAATGTAAATAAGTTTCCCAAATCTAGATCGCCTTCTGAGAGCTTTGATGACCTTCTTTCAAATCTTCATCATCCGCTAGGGTATGACATTATATTAAGAGATTAAGTATTTGACAAGGGATGCATACATACATTTTCTACTGATCAGTATAGTTTGTGATATAGCTCTTTTCTGTCTTTTTAAACCAGTAAGGATGAGATTTTGGCGAATCACAAATTCTTTATGGCTTCAATTAACATTATATTGAACAGCAAATTTGACGACTTACCTTGTATGTAATGGATACCTAAGCTTCACAAAATTTCGTACAAACAACGGTACATTGTCAGCTCATCTGCATGTTTTACAAAGGAGTTACCCATCAGATTGAAAACAATTCTTTCCGCAGTGAAAGCAGGTAATCAGAAATACTGTGAAACTGTTTATTCGCGTAGTGGTATTAAATATATGTGGATTCTAAAAAACTCCAAAGAACTTTTGGATAATATTTAAACTCGATCTTTCTCTGAAATTTATTCCATCAGAACCTTTGATTTTTCAACATTTTAGACCACCATTCCCCCATGTCAAATTAAAAAAAAAAAAAATCTTAAACAAATAATCCACAATGTTTCCAATATAAAAATATAACATACGCTATAAATGTATTGCTTTGGGATATCATACGGCATATAATGTTAATAATGAACAAAAAGGTATAACATGCTACACCGAGGCACAAGTGATTAGTATGCAGAGGTTTCTTATTGACAACAAATTTGTTGAATTTGGAGGTATATTTTTTCAACAAATTATCGGCATTCCAACGGGAACGAACTGTGTGCCTCTCCTTGTAAACCTCTTCTTATTTTTATATCAGTCGGAGTTCTTTCAGACACTTGTCAAAAATAAGATGATATACGAAGACAGATCATTTAATCTCATATTCAGATAAATATATTGATGCTTTTTCCATTAATAATCCAAACTTTTCTGATTGGGTTCTATTAATATATTCTCCAGAATTATAAAATATAGAAACAACAGACATGGCTTCCTTCGCTTATTTTTTAGACTTATACCTCAAATTTGACATGAGCAGTCATCTCAGTACAAGAATCTATGACAAACAATACGATTTTAACTTTAAAATTATCAATTTCCTCCATCTTAGCAGGAATACACCTTTCCACTATCTACTGGTATGCTCCGCCCCACTTAGCAACACATGGCAACACAGCATCGTAGGTTAAGCTTATCAACAAAATGGCGGTTATTATGAACATTGAATAATAACAAAGTAAAGAATTTGTTATAACAAATCTAAGTAATTGGAATATTTTGTTAATATATTTGTTTTTGTGTTAAAGTATGATAAGATAGTTACTCCTGAAGGGTTGGGAGATAAATTTATGACATTTTGAAGAAATTATGTCCATTTATACTGAATAAAAAGAAACAATTAAAATATTGAAAATTTGAAGCTACTGAATAACCCTAATTCACCAAAAATGTAGTTGAACAACAAGATATAGAATATTACATTGCATGATTAATACGAAAAGTTATGATGATAAATTACAAGTTTAATTAAGCATATCTAATGAATGCTGATAAGTGTGTTTACTGTGTATACAAACACAGCATGTGTCAACTTGACTGTCCCTCTGATATCTTTTGTCCCTCTTTTGTAAAACAAGCATCACTGCTCCAGTAGCTGTTGATTGTTTATCAAATGACATTCAACCTGTTTTCTGTTTTTATATCCATAAATAACTTAATGATAATTAAAATTCCTATCACTAAGTAAACTATAATGAACAAAAAAAAATAATTGATTATTTGCCTACAGGAATATTTGGCTATTGTACTTCGTCTTTGTTTTAAATTGATATACAACTCTTATCCTTAACAGGAATCTTTGCACATTGTACTGACCATTTTTTCAAATTAAGAAAATAAAATGTATCCAATAGTTCTCACTTTTTGTCCTTTTTTGTAATTTATACAAAAAAATTGAAAAAGGTCAAGTTCAATCAGCAAATACTCCCACAGTAGACCAAAGTCATATCAAAATTAAACATTATCTTACTTTTTATGAAACATCTATTGAAATGTATTTTTTTTTATTATTATTTGAGTTTCCCCTCTGTCTTTTAAGGAAATGCTAGCGATGAGGGCAGTACAAACAAAAACTTTCATTTTATATATTTATAATTTGTGCACTGCAAATATCTAATTCACTACATCATTTCATTCCATGCAGACTTTCAGATCAGTAATTTTAATTTCCATCTCATTCCAATGAGGTTGTATATTATTTCTTCCAGATTAATTTGAAGGTGGTAAAACTTACACTACCTCTAAAATAATTTGATTGTCAAAGAAAATGGAATAGTTCTTGTGCAAATATTACACTGGAAAATGGAAATACTATTTTGTAAATTTGTCCATCCAAAAGATGATATCCTGAAGTTTTCAATTTAAACTGCTTCAAAGTACAAACATTTTAACATTTGAATATGTTATAAATAATTCTTTGTAGTTGAAATGGGAAAGTTGTCATTTCTTTTGTAGCTGAATCTTTTCTATATGATATATAATGTAATGTCCAGAAATACTATAACTTGCATGTTTTATAGTATAAATCATTTAAATTAATGAAAAAATATCAATTTAAACTCAATTTGTACACCAATTCAAATCTCGTCAGAATATATATATATATTTTTTCATTTTCAAAATAGCATGTAAACAATATTTTAAAAACAATTAGAACTGCCACCCTATTTCTTTTTAATTGATTTATTAATAACTGTCATTCATTAAAAAGATCTTTTTTTTTTGTTTCAAGTTGTCAGCTTGACCTTCCTCTACCCTCTTACATTGATTCCTTTCCAAAAAACTAAATTTTAGACGATTTAATTGTGAAAATTTAAAGAAATATTAGATCAAATTAACTGTTTAGATAAGACTGTTTGACCGAGGTTATGGCCGACAACACGTGCTGCTATCAAATGTTTATACATGTGGTAAATTTACCACATGTGATTGCTCAATTTACTGATGATTGATAGAAGAGTGGAAAGGTGTATATACTAACTTTACTTGCATATGGGATATACATTTCCCAACTCATAAGGTATTCAAGAGCTTGCAGCTGCTACTCAGACTTCACCATTATCTGAGCAGAAAGTTGATGAACCCGGATTATGTCAAAGAATTTTTCATCCTTTTTCTAAAAGAGATCATCGGAAGATACCAAGACCTTGTTGATAAATATTCAGTATCAAATTCACAGATAATTCATGATGGTCTTGAAGTATAGATTCTGGGTACGGACGTTGTTTATCATCTCAATAACGTGCTATAGTGTTCTTTTATTTGTCTTTGTATATTATTAACCTTTACTGTTTAGTACATTTTGGTAAAACCTTATGGCGTGGCTCGGTTTTTATATATCCCGCCATTGTGTTATTGTGCTATGGTGATTTTTTGTAATCTTGTCTTTCATTGTTTCTTATGTGCATTGTCTTATATGCCATTTAATTTTGTTTTTTCTTTGTTTGCTGTACCCCAATTTTTGACACATTTTTACTTGTACCTATTATGTGTTTGTTTTGTTCACAGATTGTTGTCAATATAACGGAATTATATGCGACTGTCATACAAGTGAGAGGTTTAGCTAGCTATAAAAGCAGGTTTAATCCACAATTTTCTACAAGAAATGCCTGTACCAAGTCAGGAATATGACAGCTGCTTTCCATTCGTTTGATGTGTTTTTTTAGCTTTTGATTTTGCCAGATAAGGGTCTTACCGTTTTGAATTTTCCTTTGAGTTTGTTATTTTACGTTTCCCTCAATGTCTTGTATAACAACTCTAGCAGAGTGTTGAATTTATTATAAACAAACTCTGTTCCTACATCCCTTAACGAGGGTCTGGATGGGGCCCTTGATTGATTGGTTGATTTATTTTGTAGACCATTTTTCTTTATTCTTTATCTATTTTGCCTATTATTCTCTATTCTTTATATTTGATCCCCTCCCCCTCCCCTTAATTCTTTATATTTTAATTTTTGGCCTATTTTTATCTATTCTGTATTTTTTGGCTTTTTAATCAACCCTTGTCAATTATTCTCCATTCTGTAAATCCAATCCAAACCCTCCAAATATAACACAAAATAGATGTGTCGGAACAACACGAACGGCCACGTTCGCAACACATGCTTGAAGCTATTTTTAGAAGTGTAAATGTAAGAATGAGAGTTCGAATTTTGTTAAAGGACAAAGTTCATAATTTCGATACAAATCAGTGGAGCAGAACAAGACGTCAACTCAATCTGTAACTCATCATAGTAAACTCACATATTTGAAATCAGTTCAATATGTGAAGGCGATTTAAAAAAGTTCGTAACACTGTTATTTGTATGAAATTGTCACAGTCAAATGCAGTCAAATGCCCGTAATTGTTGCAAAAATCACTGGAGCGGAACCAATCGTAAACTCTGTCTGTAACTCATTATAGTATACTCACATACTAAAAATCAGGTCAATATGTCAGATGTTTAGAAAAAAACCCGGAAAAACTGTTATTTTCACAAAATGATCAATATCCAAATACCCTTGTTTCGGCAAACAATAGCGGGGCGGAACCAAACGTAAACTCAATCTGACAATCCTCATAGTAGACTCGCATACTATAATTAGCTCAATATGTGAAGGCATTTAGAAAAAAATCCGTTATGGAATGACGAAATGACGAATAGTGTTAAACGTGACTTTGGACAAATACTTTTATTGACAGAGAACAAAAGGCTATATTATTGATTTGCTATCCTTTGTATTTTAGACAATACTGTAAAGCACAAAGAGAAAAAAAAAAAAGAAAAGAGAGTTAATGAATTATCCTTATGTTTTGATTAAAATCACGTCGAGTTCAGTGTTTTCAGAATAAATAGCCACCTGTTACTGTATCGCCTACACTTTAAAACAATATTGTTGTATTAAATTGCTCAGGAGATGGAACTATATCATATAAATATAAAATGTTAAAAGATAAAAGTACACATAACGTTTGAGTAATAACTGAAGTTAAGGTTTGTCTAATATTTATTTTCAAAGTTTTTTTTTCCATTTCATAATTTGGTGTTGCGATTTCTGAAGCATGTCATATTTATTTATATACATGCCCTTTGGAGTTCGGTGGGTTTCGTACTACTCGTTCTATTTTTATTTATATTCATGCCCTTTTGAGTTCGATCGGTTTCGTACTACTCGTTATATTTTTATTTATATTCATGCCCTTTTGAGTTCGATCGGTTTCGTACTACTCGTTCTATTTTTATTTATATTCATGCCCTTTGGAGTTCGGTTGGTTTCGTACCACTCGTTCTATTTTTATTTATATACATGCCCTTTGGAGTTCGATGAGTTTCATACTTTCTGTTAAATACTAATTTTTGCCTTGTTATAACCATGTTAAAATCCTTTTCAAACTTTTAATTTTGAATACTTTTTTGTATTCATTTTATTTATACAGAAATGATCGTTCAATGTCGATACTTAGAAACAGTCTTAAACACATCAAACTTAGTTTCAACCGTTTCTAAAATTGTTTTATTCATACTCAAATTTTCTGTGATGTCATCAATCTAATTGAAGTAAGGCCAAATATTGAATATTAATAAATAGAAGATATATACTTGAAAAAGAGGGGGAGGGGCAGTTGTTGTTGTAATTATAAAAATGTCTCCAAAACCCATAATAACTGTAACATTACTGTCCTACTTAAAATCACTTTCAATTTATGATCAATAATCTGATAATATGTTTGATTGGTTGATTGTTGTTTTCGGACCACTCAGATGGTCGTTGCAAGTGTCCTGAACACATGTGAATGGTTTGCAACCAAAAATCAATCAATCAATCAATCAATCAATCAATCAATCAATCAATCAATCAATCAATCATATCATTATCAATCTTTAGCGTGCAAGGTGCGTGGCACTCTCTTTATACGAGGTATATGATATTTTCTTCCAAATTTGGATCGGACGTGGCTGCGTGTTTATACACTATGTACTGCCGAAGGGACGCTCCACTTAAATAGCAACAGTTTTACTGCCTGAACAGGAGGAGTCCAGGTGACTAAATTCTACACTCCATGCAACCCGTGGTGTATATTAAAGATATAAAATAGGTTGTCTTAGATTAGAAAAGGGATAACAAATTGATGTTTTGAAGAGATACTTTAACATTTGGAAGAATGTGGTACAATGCTTCAATAGTTCAATAAATCAGAAATGCTATTAAAGGATTGAAGCCACTAATTCATAGCCCCGTTGCTTTCTTTGTTAAAGTATGCAACTTTTAGCATTGATAGCTATTGTGTCTAAACTTTAAATAAGGTGACAGTTATTTCATAGCAAAACTATACCTTAACCTGACTTGTGCTGAAAGATTCAACAGAACTAAAATTGCATATTAGAGCTCACTGGTTCCCGGAAATTGGTAAGTATTAAAAATGTACTTCTGATCTGTAAAACAGGGCAAATAGAATCCCCATCGTAATTTCAGATATTTATTCTATTATTCAAGAAAAACATCCACCAAGGGAATTACAGTGATTCCAATACTTTGAACTTTCATTTAATACCAAAATTAATCATTTGTTTTTACCCAAATTAGTTGGCTATGCGTAGTAACTATTTTGTTTATTATATGTACTACTTTCTTGTATGTTCTTTGTGACCGGGCCCACATAGTGGTTCTATCAGTAACTGCGAGTACTCACATATCTGTACTTTGTGTCTTTTTTGCTGTAGGGATGTATAAATACCCTGTTACGTCCAGTCTGTGATTTTTGTTGCTTGGTTTTTTTTTTTTTTTTCTGCTTACCATCGATTTGATGAGTTAAGCCCTTTTCAACTGATTTTTATAGTTTGTTCTTATTTTGTACTGTTACACAACTGTCCCAGGTTAGGGAAGGTTGGACTCCCGCTAACATGTTTAAACCCGCCTTATCCTGTACATGCTGTATGTGCCTGTCCCAAGTCAGGAGCCTGCAATTTTGCGGTTGTCGTTGTTTGCTGTTTATCATATTTGTATTTCGTTCATTGTTTTTTACATAAATCAGGCCGCTAGTTTTATCGTTTGAATCATTTTACATTTGTCATTACGAGACCTTTAATAGCTGACTATGCAGTATGGGTTTTGCTCATTGTTGAAGACCGTACGGTAATCTATAGTTGTTAACTTCTATGTCATTTGGTCTCTGGTGGAGAGTTGTCTCATTGGCATTAATACCACATCTTCTCGGTCTTTTTTTATCTATACTTGAGACAGTCAATGACTTGTATGTGTGTACAGCTATGTGTTCGCAAAAACGCGGAAGGGGTGGCAAAACCACATGCATTTTTACGGACAAAATTGAATTTAATAAATTAAAACTATAGAATACTCTATATAAGCACGAGAACTTCGTCTGTAGTAGTATTTAATTTGCCCTTGAGACATTCCTAATAGTAAGTATGCAAACAGCTTTTACCCGAACCACTCGGATTGTGTTCGAAACAACATACTGTTAAACTCCATGTAACTTAAGTTGAAGTGATAATGAAGTCTCAGTTATATAACTTTCAACTTTATCTTATTGCTAAGTTTATATGCTAATATAAAAATAACAAGATGTGATATAATTGCCAATCAGACAACTCTCCACCAGAGACCAAATGACATAGAAGTTAACAGCTATAGGATCTTCAACAATGAGCGAAACCCATAACGCATAGTCAGCTATAAACGGCCCCAAAATGACAAATGTAAAACAATTCAAACGAGAAAACTTATGGCCTGATTTGTGTACATAATAACAATGAACAAAAAACCAAATATAATATACAGCAACAAACGACAACCACTGAATTACATGATCCTGACTTGGGACAGGCACATACAGAGTGTGGTGGGGTTAAACTAGTTTCAAGGTGCCAATCATCCCCTAACCTGGGACAGTGGTGTAAAAATAATCATGCATCCAAGACTAAAATATCAATCAGTACGCATCCAACATCCAATAGATTTAGTGTAAAGACGTCATTAACAGTCAGAGAGAGAAAAAAAAAAAAGAATTGGTAGATTTTTTTATGATCAATACACAAAAGGGCCCATCAGATATCATCTTTAAAAGAGTAAATTAAAAAATGTCTGCATCCCTTTGAAAAGTAATTGCATTGTTCAATTGAATGAATATACGCGGGAGTTTTCAATACATTCCAAATACAAACCTAGTACAGTGCTTCCCGTACATAGTGTTACTATTAGTTGGACGACAAATAGGTGAGGCCTGAATACATTTCGTGTACATTTCATTTGGAGTTTAAATACATTTATCTTAGAACAATGATACTATATAAAATTTTATTTTTGATCAATAGCTATTTACTTAAAAAGAAAAATTACCCAGACTCCTTATATTTCATTCCATTACTGGCTATAAACACATCTGGCAAATATAATTCAGCTTTTCACACCTTTTTTATAAATCTATATTTGTATTTTATAAAACTCTTTACATATCATTCTCTCCCTTAAATTCATAAAAAATTTTGTTCGTGAACGTTTTTTAATGTTTCTTACTCGAGCATTTTTAGCTATCTATGTATGTATTATGTATTTTCACGTAAAAATAAATAGTAACCTAACGACGACAAAAATTACCAAACATTTATGCTTGATTTTCCACAATGCTTTTTGTATTAACTTTACATCAAAGTGTTTAAATTAATATTATAATTAAATTCTGTTCCTACATTACTTAAAGAGGGTCTGGATGGGGATCCTTCGTTGCTTTGTTCTTAAATTTTCAGACCATTTTATTCAATTTGCCTATAATTTTATATTCTTTATAATTTAGTATCCCTTTATTCTCTTTTTTTTCGGCCTATTTTTCTCTATTCTTTTTTCCTCTATTCTTCGCTTTTTGTCCATATTTATTCTGTAAACCTCATTGACACCCTACGATAATACAATTAAAATACTGTTGTTGACACAACAAGAACAAGAGACTATATTAATGATTGGCTATCTTTTGTATTTTTGACAATACTGTAAACACAGAGAAGAAAAGAGCATTACTGAATGTATCATTAAGTATGATTAAAATCACGTCGAGTTCAATGTGTTAATAATTTATAGCCACCTGTTCTCGCCTTCATTTCAAAACAATACCGATCTATTATATTGGTCAGGAGATGAAAATCTATTATATTAATATAAAACGATAAAAAAAAAGCACACATAACGTTTGATCCATGACTGAAGTAAAGGTTAGTTTATTATTTAAAAAAGATGTTTTCCCATGTCAAAATTTCGTTTTGAGATTTTTTTAACCATGCTATTTTTATTAATATACATGCTCTTTTGAGTTCGTAGGGTTTCGTACTACTCAATCTAAGTTTCTGTTAAACATAAAGTGAACTATTTTTTGCTTGTTTTATAACTTCTCAAACTTCTGTGTATTTTTTTATTTATACAGAAATGATTGTTCAATGTTGATACTTAGTATCAATCTTTAACGCCATCGAAATTATTTTAAATCGTTTCTAAAATTTCTTATTGTAATGTTCTAATTTATCTTAAATTTGTCTCTCATGTCGAATTGATTGATTGATTGATTGATTGGTGTTTTACGCCACTTTCAACACTATTCTGCTATTACGTGGCGGTCAGTTTTTGTTAGTTGAGGAAGCTGGAGTGCCCGGATAGAACCAACGAGCTTCTGTACGGAAGCTGACAATCCTAGTCAATTAAAATTGGAATCAGGCGCAGCTGCATCGTGCAGGATTTGAACTCAAAACCTCAGTGTTGACAGGCTAATTGAAGTAAGGCCAAATACTGAAGATGAGTAAATGGAAGATATATGTCTCAAAAGGGGAGGAGTGTTGTTGGTGTCTCCTAGATCTAAACTAACTATAACCTTAATGTCCTTCTTTAAATTAGACTTTTAATTTGTGATTTATAATCTGATATTCAAATGTAAGCAGACATTGCATATACATGTAAGACAGGATGAAGATGTAAACAACCATTATAGGTCACCATACGATATTTAGAACATTAAGCAAAAATCCATACACTAACGGTAGCTATAAAGGGTCACCGCGTAACCATATGATTGTTTTGCTTATCTAGTGGTCATACTGCTCAAGAGCTCGGTTTTAGCTATATTTTTTTTTTATACGATAGAATTACTAGATATGCATATACGAAGGTTTGTGTGCATGTTCGGACAATCTGAGTATTTGGAACGTTGGGGTGTGGATTTGTTATTCGTTTTCCCCCGGTGATTATATCAGTTTTTTCTTAGAAAAAAAATCTTTTAAAGTTTACCTTTTTCCCACTTAATAATTGTTTTCTTGCTCCGATTCATACGATCTTACGATAACAGTCATTTAAAGAGCTGCCCTTTATTCAAATTCTTTATATAAAAATAAAGGGACAAAACATATATAAACTACTGGAAATTGGTATTGCAAGATCGTATGAATAGGAGCAAGAACACATTAAATAAAGAAAGATAGTTTGAAATATTTAAGAATTTTAATTTACTATAATAAAATTAAACACCAAAATAAAGAAAAAAGAGGGTTAAATGCTCCAAGTGCAGAGTCAACATATTGTGTTTCGTCGGGGAAAATCAATAATGATCACGTAAAGTTCATGTTTTTTTTATTGTATTAATTTTAACTTGTGAGTAAAATTCACTTTATTTCATTAATCATTTAAAATGATAACCATTTGAGTAAATAAATCAAAATTTCATTATTAAAAACTTGTAATATATGACTTCCTGAAGGGTCATCCTACCGTATACGATTTAAAGTACAAGCAACTTTTCAATTTTCATCGTATTAAGAACCTGGACTGTCCGCGTATTTGCTG
Source organism: Mytilus coruscus (assembly GCA_017311375.1). Lineage (NCBI taxonomy): Eukaryota > Metazoa > Mollusca > Bivalvia > Mytilida > Mytilidae > Mytilus > Mytilus coruscus. The sequence continues at coordinate 57,588,164 of CM029603.1, read as the reverse complement.
GACCTTTTTTCTTTCTTTTTTTTTATTCACCTTTTTCTTTGGGGGGATAGTTAATTTATATATTTATTTTAAATGTAATATATTTTAACATTACTGTATACTTAATATTATGTATATATTATCGGAAACGGGCCCTTTAATTGGGTTTCATATTAATAAAACTTTTTTTCCAAAAGCAATACAGCTTATATGCATATAACAAAATATACATCAAATTTCAATACAAACCTACATATATATAAACAGCAATAAATAGCAAATAATATCGACATCAATTGTGTAATAACAGTAGCGGAGCATGAAACACAGCATTTATGAATTACAAAGTTTTTCGGCAGTAAACAAATATTTCCCTAAATTATTCAGTTATTTTTCATTTTGTACTGATAATAACTGAACAAGTTTTAAAGCTGAAGGATTTCTCCAATATTATTGTTTTATATATCTTTTACGTATATCTTCATATTTCTTACATATTAAAATAAGATGACCCTCATATACTCAAGTGATACTCTCGACATGAAATTTCTGATAAGAATTTCACGATGATTACAAATCTCACTTAATTTCGTGTGTCAATTAATAGGACCTGTACGGCTAAAATAACAGTAGTATGACCTGTGTCAAAGAGGTCTCTAGTTTTCGACTTTCCGTTAACTTAAATGCTGAATGAAAAACGGTAACCGTTATTTATTTGAAGACTATTAGAAAGGCTTCCTAATGCACTTGAATTGAAAAATACACTGAAACACTTTTATGATATATATCGAAGTACGTACGGCAAGAAAATACAACAGAGGTTTTGAACTTGAAAATCTTTGGGCCTCTATGCAAATTATTTATCCTAAATGGTAGTCTTAAAACCATATTATATTAAAACATATATCTTTGTAAAAGAGAGACGAAAGATACCAAAGGAACATTTAAACTCATAAGTCGACAATAAACTGACAACGCGATGGCAAAAAAAAAAAAACAAAAAACAAAAACAAAAACAAACAACAGTATTTATGTAAACAGAGCAAACAACATGCAACATACATTGTATTCACAGTATAAGTAAATCACTTTGTTTTCTATTCTATTATCTGTAGATATTTTGGTGTAAAAAAATTCTGAAAAAGGAGAGAGAGAGAGAGAGTGAAAGAGAGAAAGAGAAAATCATAGACAAAAAGAGATTCCAAATGATTTATTTATTTGTTCATATCTTTGTGAAACAATAGTCTTTGTTGTTATAATTTTGAACCCCCATAACACCTTAGTCAGGTGTTGCTGAAAGGGTGATGTGAAACACTGACTATTGAACAAATAGATAAATAATTAAAAAAAAAAAAACATTTAAAAATTATAAGACAATTAGTATGCTTTACAGTCATGACTGTCGTCTTAAGTTCCCGTGGTCACGATTTTCTAAATTTCGTGTTTTTATAGGGTACCCCCATGCAGATATCGGGTACGAGAAATCTTAAACACGAGCAATAAAGTCAGTGCACTCTTTGTTGGTGGTTGAAATAATAATTAGAGTATAGTTTATATGGCAAATATATCATTTCACGAACGTGGAAAATATTAAAGTAATTTTAATATTAAGTATTTCAGCATTTTTATTAAGACTTAAATTTTAAACGAAATTTACGACATTTTCACCGAAAACACAGTTATTACTTGTTACTACCACGATATTGTTATTCTGTTTAAAGCAATATGACACAGTTCATGAGTGTGACAAACTTCATTAATGTAAGTCATTGTGATGAAATTAACAGATTATGTCAATATGTTAGCATCTTTTCAACACGGACTATCTCTTGTCGTTTATCAATTTGTTGCTCACACCATTAGCATGATTGATCATGTCAGTTTGTTCTTTGTTGAAATTGTAATACTGCTTCGAATAATTCAGTGTATGGAAAGTGCGAATCGAAAAAAAAAAGTTTCTTATGTGGAGTGGCGATCTTTTCTGATATGAAAATGTAACAATACAGACACTTCATCAGAAAAGAATGTGTTTGGCAATGAAACAAATGTTTGATTTTTAAAAGTATCAATAGATAAGGTCCGGGATTACTTCACGCGACAAACAGGGAAGTTTTATGTATAACTATAAATCAATAATGTCAGAAATCGAGCATTACCTACATTTCGAGGTCGTTTTAAGGGGAAAGAATCAAGTACATCTGTTAAACGAGATCCAAAGCTAAATATCTTTCTGGATATATCAACCGTCAACATATCGTTTAAATACAAATCAAAATTAAGTCCTGAAATATGTATAATAGTAAATAATAGCAAAAGTTGATGTCCATGGAACAAAAATGTCGTGTTTTAATATGTCAATAAATTATTAAATGCTATTTATTTTATTGTAGATGCTATATATTTTTTTAATATAATTGCTTTATTTTTCTATATTGTAACTACATCTTTTTTTTTTTATATGAGACATCAGTTTTTATCTCACTGCTGAACGTAAAAATTAATCTTTAATACATTTATTTTTCGAAATTATTAATTTTTCTTCAAATTGTATTAGGTAAAGTTATATATACATTGTTGGTAAATAATTGTTTTGAGCTTTTTGCTGGAATGAAGAATTGTATCTTCCTTGTCCGGGACAACGTCACCTGTACATCTGTCTTTGTTTGGAATGATACTTTTTGTCATATGCGAATTCATTTTCAGGTTTTATCGTAAACCCCATTTCTAAAAGAAAAAGAAATTTTTTGTTTGTGTGGCTATTAAAAGCATGACTTACTTCGATTTTGACAATTATTTTGCAAAGATTTCGATAATTGTTCTGCATAAAACCCTATGAGAAAGCACAATGACATAATTTTCTAAACGTTTTTGGAGCCCAATGACATTGCATAGTGTTGCAACCTGTATTGTGAAGATGTGCATGAAATTGCGGTTGTTATGGGTTGGAACTTCGGTCTGGTCAAACCAAAGATTTTAAAATTGGTTTTTGCTGCTTCTCAAAAATCACGCGGAATTAATAAGTAAAAGCAGAGACTGGTCGGCTCGGAGTCAAAATAATGAATCCGTGTAGGATGACATGTCTTCTTGCGAACCATAACATCGCGAACTAGCACGTTCGGCTCAGTGTGTCGGTCTAATACAAAGCAGGGTTAATAATTCATATTACAATAACATGTTCTCGTCCTGAATATGCATTTTATTTGCAACTGGACATTAAAAAGCCATCCATCATTACTATTGCATAAAAGAGTGCTTTTGCGGTCGTATAATGGTATGACGTTTGTCGTCGTCGTCCGAAGATATTTGGTTTCCAAACAACAACTTCATTATACATGTAAGTGTATGGATCTTTATGAAATTGTACCACAAAGTTTCATACCACATAAGGAAGGTGTGATTTTTTTTAAGGGTTATTGTCCCAACATTGTGGGAATTAAGGACCAAAAACAAGCATTTGTCTTTTTTTTTAGAACAATAACTTAATTAAAAGTGTATGGATCTCTATGAAATTGTACCACAACTTTCAATACTTCATAAGGATTATTGTGATTGCTTTTGGTGGTAATGGCCCAAAACTTTCAAGAATCATGGACCAAAAAGCGGTAAAAAAGTAGTATTTTCTTGTTTCCGGACAGTAACTGAAGTATAAGTCTATAAACGAATTAAAAAGGGCCCTCCCCAAAAAAAAAAAAAAAAAAAACAATACTTTTCTTATACTTTGCATACGTTGCTTATTTCTTGACCAATTTCAATGGGGTTTAATTCAAAGTCTTGAATTCTTGGGTTTTTGTTTATATGAAGAATCTAACTTTGTATTCATAGGTACTTATTTTAGGGTCCGTTTTCAATTTAGTCCACATGAAGGTCCAAATGGTCCAAAATTAACCTTTGCTTGATTTTAACAAAAAATAGATGATTAGGGTTCTCTGCTATGGTGAATCTTACCGTTTATTTAGATTTTTGATTTGGGCCCGGTTTTCAAATGGGTCCACATCAAGGTCCAAAGCGTTTATAATCAATTTTAGTTTCATTTTAACAAAAATTTTATTCAAGAGGTCTTTTAATTGCTTAATCTACGCATGTATTTGTATGTGGGGTATTGGATCATGATAGGTAAATATCCAATTTCATTTTTTAAGCTCTTAGACCATATTCATTCTGTGTCAGAAACCTATGATATGTCAAATATTTAATCACAATTAAAATTCAGAGTTGTATTGCACAATTAATAGAAAGTGTAAGTAGATTCATAGTTAAAAATAGACATCGCAATAAATTTTAATTTCATAGAAGAAATTATGTATAAATATAGTTCGAAATTTTCTATTCAATATTAGATATTTTGAAAAATAATTTAAAGTAAGTTTAATGTTTTATTTTTAAAGATATTGCATTAAAATAAATGATGAATGATGTTTTGTGATTTTTTTTTCATTTTATTGTAAATATTTTTAAGAACTTGGTGTTAGGTTTGTTTTTATTCTGTATAAATTAATTTTCAGAATGCTATATATTTTTTTTATGACGCTAACCATTAACAAACTTACCTGTTATTGTCCATTGTTAATTACGAGTAGATTAAATTCTTAGGTACTGAATCTAACCTTGTACAAATGTATTTAGATTTTTGATATTGGACCTCATTCTGTACCTGCCTGTCCCAAGTCAGGAGCCTGTAGTCCAGTGGTTGTGGTTGGGTCATGTCAATCATATTTGTTTTTCGTTAATTGTTTTGTTAAACATTAGGCCGTTAGTTTTCTCAACAGAATTGTTTCATATTTTTCATGTTGGGCCCTTTTATAGCCTACTATATGGTATGGGTTTTTCTCATTGTTAAAGGCCTTATAGTTACCTTTAATTGCATGCTTACATCCACTTTATTTGAACCTTAATGGATAGTTCTCTAATTAGCAATTATACCTCATCTCCTTATTTTATAAAAGTCCAATTTCAAATTTTTCATGCATGTCTTTGACCGCATTCATTCTGTGTCAGAAACCTACGCTGTGTCAAATATTTAATCAAAATTCAAATTCAGAGCTGTATCAAGCTTGAATTTAGTGTCCATACTTGTCCCCACTGTTCATGGTTCTGCATCTGCGGTCGTATCATTCTGTGCCCCGCTGAGCATTATATTCATATTTGCAATTCATTGGATGTGTAACTTAACTGCAAAAGTCATCAAGGGTGCATGGTAAAGTGGGAGTTAGACGCACATTGTATGCATAATAGTATTTTATTTATATATTTGATTAAAATACCGCGCACCTGTTGAAGAGGGGTTAATATACATTGTAATTTGACTCCGGGCGGCACCAAGGTAACATGTAATGCGCAATTTACTTTAGAAATGAACACGGATGAAAAAAGTGCTAAAAAAAGCTAATACGTGCAGAATGCCCACGTTCATGTAGCTAAACATATTAATTTTACGTTAAATCAAAAGACGTTAAACAATATTTAATCTGTAATGCTAATAGCACACTTATACTCAAAATATCTCACAATGACTTGATACCTCCATGATAGAAAGAAAGGTATAGGGTATCCATCCATCCATGACACAAAATCAGAACATGTACAGCAAAAACACATTAATTTTTATTTAACTTTTTAAAATTATCTTATACAATTTGCATTTACTCTCATCAATCTTTGTTGATCTGCACTGATTTTTAAACTTGTCCGAGATACATACTAAGCTAAGACGAGGTCCATATACGCTTCCGTATATAATTGATGTCGCTATGTTCTTAACACGCATCAACTGTAAAAAAAAAATGCATTAAATCATTGTAAATAATCTTCCATATGACTTAATAATGTCTGATGTATACATATTTACGACAATAACTGTTGAGCACAAGATTCACTGCACAGTTTCAAAGTTCTACTAAACCAAAAATTAAAATGTGAAGTTAAGATTTTGCGAAATTTGTCCGATTGACATTTTAATCTCAGAAAACATGGTTTACCTATTAATTGAAAATGCGGCTTTGAACTAGCTTTCAGTAGCTGCGAGAACTCTTGGTTCAATAATTTATGTCTTTATGTTATTAGATTGTGTGCTAAGTGTTGTGTTGTTACACCACTGTATCAATGAACGGGGAAAGGAGGAGGGGTTGGGTGGGTGGGGGATGGGAGAGCAAAAAAACATGTTAAGCCCTATCACGAGTGCTCAAGACCAGTGGTTGTCGCTGGTTGCTATCTGTCATATTTATTTTTTTTTTTATTTGTATTTTAAATCAGGCCGAATGTCTTCTTTTTCTAATCGTTTTCATTTTATCATGTTTATAGCTAGTATTCGTTTTGCTCGTTGTTGAAGGTCCTACTTTGACTTGCAATTATTCACATCTTGTTCCATTCTATTAAGTTTTTATCAGTTATGTATAAAAAGCAAGTCTAGGTCGTTTTTGGTTTTTTTTTTATAAGGTCGAAATCTATTGGAATCAATGTATATTTAATAGGAAGAAATTAGAGGCACCAGTAGTCAGTTCATCTAACCTCGTATATTTAACTGAAATAAACCAGTCAATCGTTTATTGTCGTTATAAATGTCGCTTAACCTTAAGCACCTTTTAAAAATGTTTTAGTTAGCATATTATGTTGAGAATCATCAATTTGAGGGCATTTAATATCTTAAATAAAACTATTCTTTTAAATATATTTTCATCTGATATTGGACGGAAGATGTTGCCCTTTTATGTAATATAAGTTACGATTATTTGAAAACGCTTATTAAACAGCCAAATGGATGCACAAAAGTAAAAATAGGAGTTAAAAATCCGATTGAATACAGTTCTCTGCCCAATTTTATTGATTATGTATCGTTTGTTTCAAATAGGACCAACTTTTTACCAAAAATCACCAGCACCGTATCAGGACCCCCCAGCACAATGCCAGGACCCACCAGCACAGAATCAGGACATGTCTTAACTGAGAAAATGCACAATTTTGATATATTGCACAGGTTTTTCACAAAATAAATTTTGTCGTGTGGATTTGGGTATAGAAAGCGGACTCCAGGAGCCTTTTTGTTTTATTTTTTAAGTTCTAGATTTTCTAAAAAAAAAAGACCACTTTTGTGTTACGTTTACTGAAACAGTTCAAAGGGTCAAATTTTGAATTGTTTGCCTTTGAACCTATAAAAAACAGAATTAAACATCTCAACTGTTTCCTTCCAAATTTCATTCGAGAAAACGTCAAAAAGTATCATTTTCGTCTTTGTTTTCATAATTTCAATTAGTCATCACTAAATCATCAGCACAGATGCTCTCCCGCAGGACAACCTTACGGACCGTGATTTCGAAGTGAAAGTGGCTCGCGTGTCTTCCTTCATCTTGGATTCTGAAGTAGCAGATAACGTTGGTCTAGATCTTTGATTAAATGTGCAAATTTTGAGAGTAGTATGACATTAAGGTGAAAGACTTTTGATATAATTATAGAAAATTGTATGTTTTATCATAATTATTGCTGTAATTTCTCAAAAACACCTTAGTTGTGTTTGAATAATTTTTTTTTCAACTTTGCCAAATAAGGGGAAATAACTCCGATAAAGTCATTTTTTTAATAGTGTTATAAATTTACCTATTTTAAACTGTTACAGTAGCAAGAAAACAAGTTCGGTGATCCCATTTTTTCTTTTTCTTATCTGAAAGCATGTTATAATAGCTATCTTCTCACATTATATCTTAAAATTCTATCAGGTAGTTTTCTTTTTATCACACAAATTTTGATTTTCCATGCATCAGTATCTATACAAAATCTGACAATTTTGCACTACCTGTAGCATGAAAAAAAGTCCGGTGACAAATACTTTTGATTATAATTTGTGAAAAAAGCATGATAAATACTTCATTTTGACAAATTATTAAAAAATTCTATCAATTTTAATTAAGACGCTCTAGCCACCTTAAAGGTAGTAGGCTGTTTCTCTTTATAGGAGTGATTGCCCAGCCCCTCAAAGAAGGATTTTTTACCTTTTTTTGTGTTTTGAGCAAAAACTAGAGAAGATAGAGCCTCTAGTTAAAAAGTATATCGATCTTTAACTAAATTCGTAGTACGTGTATCGCAACCCAATGTATGTTCTCTAAGGTTTTAACATAATAATGGGTAATTTTTAAACAGATTAGAAAACTATGAATGCCTAAAGAGTCTCCAGATAGCCCAATCCGGAAATTTTTTTTAAAGATTTTGGAACGTTTAAGTATTAATCGTCAAAATGAATAAAAAAAAAAAAAAATAATAAAATAGTTAACCTAACCAAAACTCTATAAATTAAATATAAACCAAGTGAAGCTATTATGTGTATTGTCTTTCGGATAAAAAAAAAAATAATAATTCGAAGCTTTTATATGTATTGTCTTTCGGATACAAATTAATTCATTTTGGTTAGCGTCGCCTGCCGATGCAAAAGTCATAAACATTTAAAAACGGTAGAGTTGATTACCCCTTGATTTATTTCAAACCAGGTTCATTTCGCCAAAAGTCTATCAATCTTAAATTTTACTTAGATTCATAGTTCCACATCCCAAAGTGTACATTTTAAAGGTTTTACAATATAATTGAATAATTTTAAACGTATCATCAACTTATAAACGCCTAAAGATAGCTCCAAATCGCGATTTTTGCAAATTTTTGCTTTTTAGTATTTATTCCTAAATCGTATAAGAAGGTCATCGTTAACCAAAACCGAAATTGTGCTTAAAGGAAAGCTTTATATATATTGTCTTTCGGACACTAATTCATTTTGGCTATCGACGTCCTTCGATTCAAAATTTGACAAAAACATGTAAAAGCAAATTTGTATCTTCAACAGCATGCAACTTGTAACGCTGAATAGCATTGTGAGTTTATGGAAATGTATGTGTAAAATTGTTAAAATAAAATTGAAAATTGAAATTGGGAAGGTGTCAAAGAGACAACAACTCGACCAAAGAGCAAAAAACAGCCCAAGGCCACCAATTGGTCTTCAACACAGCAAAATCCCGCACCCGGAAGCGTGCTTCAGCTGGCACATAAACAAAAATGTATACTAGTTCAGTGAAAATGGACGTCACACTAAACTCGGAAACCTAAACATGAATTGAAATTACAATATTTCAAATATATAATTTAAACTTTTTAATATTACATTTCAAGTATGATATAGATATGAAAAACACATTTCGGACCCTGTGAGTGAAAAAGTTATTGAGAATTAGGCTCTAACCCTTTGCAATTTTGTATTACAATGCCTTTAACAGAAACACATAGCACTGAATAGTATTTTGATTTCAGGGGAATGTGTAAAACTTTGACACAATAAATAACGTTATCTTCAATTTTCAATGTGCAGACCAATTTTCGATTTTGACCCTATGAGTGAAAGTCCAGGGAAAACTGACCCTGTCGCTTTCAAAGACCCCCCCCCCTTTCCTAAAAGATGAAGAAAAGCCACATGTTTCTCAAGGGTCTGTGCTTTTGGTTATTTCTGTGGTTGACCCAACATGCTGTCAACAATTCAGTTTCGATGCTTTACTGCTTGAAAAAAAAAAAAAAAAAAAAAAAAAAAAAAAAAAAAAAAAAAACAAAGGTCCAACAAGTTCACGGTTATGAATGATTATCAAAATATCTTTATTGCCATCAGGCAAAGTCGAAACCAACAAAATAAACCACCTAGTATTGAGGCAAAATAATAAGAAACTGATCAAGCTTAATTAGTCTCACAACCTTATGTTTTGTGATTTGCGACTTAATAAAAAAAGTCGTAGCAATCTTATCGCATATTTTTATATTTTGATATAAATCAAGTAAGGCGGGAAGAACAATAATGTGCCGAGCATCGTGCTAGACATCTTCTTTTGGATTTCTTCTTGATGACTCATAAAATGGCCTATTAAACCTCGACTTGGGGTAAACTTTTTTTTTTTTAAATAATCTAAATAGCGATTGCATATAACCGTCTTGAATGTTCGTGTAATATTGGCTGATTGGCCTCAGTCATCATGCAATTCCAATAATCTTAGATAACCAACCTTTCAAAACTTAAAGTAAAGATCATCCTTATTGTTCAGATTGATAAAGTCTTTCCCATTCGTCGACATTATCTCCGATTTAAATACAGTAACTATTTTTCTGATAGCCGATGTGCATAGCTAGTTATCTTAACAGATAGGTAGTAACCTCCCTCGTTAATGTGATGTTGTAATCAATCATTTTATTTTTACCATCTTTATATAATATTTCATTGTTTTATTTAAATTTCTGATTCATTTGATAATAAATATAATAATTCTATTTTTTATCATAGATAAAAACAAGGAAATTTGAAAGTCTTTGATCCATTAATCACCTTAGTTCAATTCATAAGTCAGGCGGTCTATTCTGTCTACATTAAGTATTAATACACCGGGATGATTACACTATGAAAAACGAAAGGATAACATTGAACAACATTAAACGAGAATTAAATAGAACAAAATACAGAAATTCAATCCAAATGCCGATTGTTTTCATGTTAAGTGAAATCAATAACGAAAAACAAAAACACTTTTGTTTTTCATTTTGGTTTTTGATAAAGCAAAAACGAAAAATGAAAACACTTTCGTTTTTTGTTTTCTGTTTTTAATATTTCAAAACAAAAAAACGAATGGGCGCAAATATACACGGACCTTAATGCTGTACAATATTGATGTGGAAATCCAGACGTGGTCGATTATCATGATTATCAGTCAAACTCAGTGAAGATTTGTCTAATTTCTATTTAATTGACAAAAATAAAGATTTGTCGTATTTCCATTTAATCGATAAATTTTATTTATTTTTTTTTTTAAATAAACAAAAATTCTCTTATTATACTGATAAAATTTGCCCAAGGGAATTTCTTTTAAATAAATCTTAAATTAACAGCAATAATTGTCCTTGTCCCAGATGAGCAAAACCCATACAATATAGTCAGCTATAAAAAGCCCCGACAAGACACAATGTAAAACAATTAGGATGAAACCCACAACGACCACTGTATTACAGGCTCCTGACTTCCTTTACAGAACTATAATGTTTACTTCTGCTGCAGATCTGCTGCAGGTTTAAAGCAAATAAAAAGATTACAGGAAACAAAATGTTATTGTTCGCAATGTTTGAAGGTAGCTGCAAATATCTTGCAAATATTGCTGCTTTCTGCTGCAAGCTTGTTTGTTGTGATATTGCATAATGATTCAGCGACAGATTAAAGAACTCTTTTTGTCATGCGAGTAACAGGATATTTTTATTTGGTTACTGGCATTATATGATATCCTTACAACGACTACATGTCCGGGGACAGGCTAGGGTTCAACTGACTTTAATCTCATGTCAAGGGTCAGTGAACAAAGTTAAGTGGGTGTGATAAATTTCATTTGAGTAATTCAAGCCGTTGTGAAGAAATACAAAGATTTTGTCATTAATTCAACACGGATTTCTTGTCGTTAATCGTTTTGTTGCTCACATTATCGAGCCATTAACTAGGACAGTTTGCATTTTTCAATATATTTCTCCTTTTTTTGCTTGTTGAATTGTTTATTTTTTTGTATCAATTTATCAGTTAAGGTTGAAGATGGTTGTTATGTTCAGAGGAATATGTTTTGTGTCGGTTGTTTTTTTTTTATTTTGCATTGCGATGAAAAGCTATTGGTTGGCCTCAGACCACAATTATTTTTACCATTGGTTATAATGCAATTCTTTGTCAAAGTCAAATTAAATTTAAAAAAAAAAAAAAAGATGCACCGCTTCAAACATTAAATAATTTTACTGCATATAGGAAATTATCATTTTAATAAAATAGTCTTGTCCAAGGTCAATCCATCGCTGCTTTCTATTTTGAGAGCCACGAAAAAATGCAATAGTAGAGCTAAATCTTTTATAAATGCAGAAAGCTAATTTCTATCCCACTCTCACTTTTGCCAAATCACTACTTTCACTTTCAATAATACATTTAGCACACATGTTTTACTTATTTCGATATATATGCAACTCAAAGGACCACTTAAACAGTAAACTTTTCAAAGAAAACAGTACGAAGAAAACTCCGGAAGAAATATCCTATGTAATACTATATTCCTAGACCACTAACAAAGAGAATAAATTGTGGTCTGAAGCCAGTTTCAATCTATACACGCCAACTTGAAATTATTACTAAACAACACTTAGTTTCGATTGATTGCTTATTTGTTTCGCTAAAATTCTATTGGCTAGAATGAGTTATGAAATTTGAATCATATCAAGAAGTGGAAAAGTAATTATATACGGATGGTCAAACAGAATGAGTACTCGAGACCCAGTCGATGATTGTGTTGCTTTCGAATCATGTTTTGGTAATACATTTATTATTACGCATTTCATTTACTTTAATCTGTATAACCCGATTAATATAGTTAACATTTCTTAAGGTCCTATGCATGATGGCTATGGTGTTGGTATCATATCATCCGCCATTACAAATAATATATGAAAATGATAGCTGTAAGAACGGAAATAATTTATTTCATTAGAAAGAGAAAAAATATTCAATAAAAATAGATTACGTTCGAGTTCGTTGCATTTCTGTCAAAACTTTTGGTTTAAGTGAACATCATTCGTGCGTTTAGGGGCATCATCACTTCCTACCCATGTTGAGCGAGCAGTTGAAAAAAATATATGATACTACATTTGTATATTGCACGAATTATTCGGCAAATTAATTTCTTATAATTGATAACTGCTGTCATTAGGGAATTGTGATTAAGTACCTACGGAATAAACATTACTTCTAGTTTATCCTGCATAATGACGACCAAGAAGACGCTTGATGAACTTTAATAGTGCAGGGATACAGGTAGTCCCCTCTATCTGGTAGATGACGTAAAACAGGCGCGCATTATCGACGAACTTTATCGCTTGTCAGACTAATCAAAGAGATCGGAATATAACCTTCTTCTTATATATAAAGACTAATTCATTAATTTACTATTTTATGTTATATTTTCCCTTCACAATCCCTTATTCATGATTTTCAGAACGGAACCTATTCCTTATAAGGTCTTGTATTGTAATATCATATTACTAATAATAATGAAACTGAAACCCAGATATAAGTATCAGATAATAACAAAAATGATAAATACTTTGGAAACAAAAAGATGAAAATTGTCGTTTTCATATTTCGTACGCTTGTTTGCTTATTTCTTACACTAGATTGATTGTTGGTGTTTTACGTCACTTTCATCACTCTTGGCCAGCACTCTTGGCTACATCGTTGCAATGAGCTTTTATTGGAGGAGAAGCCGGAGTACCTTGTGAGAACATTTGACATTTGACTGGAACACCTATGCTATTCAAAAGTAGTCGAACAAAGTTACCAAGAGTGTTGACAAGCTAGTTATATCTCTAGATCATGTAGATGAACTACTTGGACCGCTTGGTCACCTATGACCTCTTGTACACTTGCGAATATCGCATATCACTTGTGGTAGTTATTTAAACATTCATGAATTGTTCAGGTATTTAAAAAAAATACTTCACATGTATTTTACATCTGCCGAAAAGCCATGCTTATGTTCAGAATTGTTAGCTTTCCAACTGAAAATCTTTTATATTAACCATTTATCCGATTTCAGAGAAGGAAGGATTTTGACTTAATAATAATATTTTGTATGCAGGAAACTCTAAAACATAGTATTTCATTAAATTGGAAGTGGTTTTAAACCATGAACGGAGAAAAAATAAAAACGCTGAAAAAGCTACAACAACTTGTACAATCTAAATTATATCACTTTCATTCTAAACCACCTCGGTAGTCTCGTGGTTGCATTTCTGCCTAGAGTGCGGAAGGTCGTTTTTCGAACCCCGGGCGGATCAAACCGAAGACTTTAAAATGTGTATTTGCTGCTTCACCGCTAAGTACGCATCATTTAGGAGTAATAACAAAGACTGGTCGGATTGGAGTCAAAATATTGTGTCCGAGAAGGATGACATGTATTCCTTTGACTGTTACCTTGTGAACTAGCACGTTAATAATTCACTCAACGTGTCGGTCCAGTGCAAAACAGGATTAATATATACATGTTCTTGTCCCTAATATGCCTATGATTTACCCACTGGACGTTTAGAGCCTCCTATCTTTCATTCTGAACCACGTTTCCCCTTAAAAGCTCAGCAAATTCGTTCCTGTAGTATTAAAGATGGTCGACATTTATTGAACGACTTTTAAACTGCAAAGTATTGTTATATTCCGCAAAATCATGATGGTTTCCAACTTGCAATAGATTACGTATACTTCTAATAAAAGAAACTTTAATTGATATTTTGTCATTTAATATTTTGTTGTAAGTTAGATCCATTGTAATTAACAACCAGACAAATGTAATATTAAACTTGTAACATGCGAAGAAGGATCCACTTACCCTTAAGCTTCCGGAGCACCTGAGATCACACCAGATTTTGGAGGAGTTCATGTTGTTCAGTCTTTGGTGTTCTGTGTTGTTTTGTGTACTGTTGTTTGTACGTCTGTCTGTTTTAGCTAGTGCGACTTTTTAAAAAATTTTCTACTTCTACTCATTACGAAAATAGGCCACTACGATAATATTTATTTGTTTCCAAATATTTATAATGTAATATGATAAACAGTTTGTTTAAGCAGCATTCTACTTTCTTTTTTGGCTCATCTATATTTATATCTCAGAAAATATCAAAGAGACAGGGTTGCAAACTTAAGTTGATGCATGAAAATAGTATTTGGGGATATCATATAATATCTATTCACTTTTTTGCTGCCATGCCATACCTTTAGATCCCTTAACTTTTAAGAGACGCCATGCCTCTATTGTATGTCTTTTTTGTCACAAATACATGAAGTTCACCGACACTATTAGGTTCAATAAAAAAAAAAACTATTATAATAACAACATTTATATTTTCATTGTAGGAAAACACATGAAAAGATTTTAAAAACATAGGATAACGATGAATGTAAGTATAAGCACAAATATTTTTTTTTAGAAAAGGGACCGAATATATTTTTATTTCCTAGACGCATTGCTGAAATAGTTGTTAGTAATTGGATGGATAACTAATACCTAAACAAGAAAACAGGAATCACTTAGAATACTAGACAGGACAACAAACCAAATCCAATTATCTACACAAAGCCGAATCTTCAAAAAAGCAAAATGAGACATACATATCCTTAAAAAAAAGACAAACTTCAACAAAAAAAAAAAAAAAAAAAAAAACATGGTTCAGATAGCTTGATTTGGTAAAGGCAAAAACCAAAACGTGACACTGCACTGCAGCTTCAAGCAGGATGAACACGAACTTGAACAATGGCACATACACTGGAAAGCAAAGTCAAAACGTGGTAATGATCACTGATATCGAAAGCAAATTGTTAGATGGTTACTGTCGCTCAACAACAAAAACCCAAAATCAGAAACAACATGCCAAACAAGTTTTATAATTATCACCTTAAAATAAAATTAAAATCATCAGTATTTGTTAGAGGCCAGTAAATATTGAACGTCAGACAATTTAAAGCATTTTTGTCATAAAATGAACATAATTTAATTTAATTTATTTCTTGGTTTAGTTTCGAATTTGGTGTAACATTTTTTGTTAAATTATCTTCTTTTTATATATAAAAAGCAAACAAACATAACATAGGACTCATGTATGCCGTAAATCCTGCATTTTGATGATATTGTCTTTAGTGAATTGGTTATTTGAATCAGTGTGGTTGTTCACGAAGTAAGACTTTTCATGACCCGAATCAAGCAGTTTGTATTTATCAATCCCATATTGTAGAAAAGGAACTGTTCAATGATAAGATGCAGTCGGGTTTTCAATTGAGTTTAGTGAATAGAAGTGTATAGCGTAGAAAAATAGTATATTACTGAATGATTGCGATTGAAATTCTTTTTGTAGATCTTAAAATTGTTAACGAAACCACATCTGATTTACACCGTTGATTATTCTGTAAAAGATAAGCTCCATACATATTCACAATATGTCGGCAGTTCGTCGTTTTCAGTACAAGAAATTCAAATAAGCACTTCAGATAGATGATTAGTCGAACATCTAGGTGTTTTTATTTAAGTGTAGGTATTCAGTATAAAGACAAGAAATCTACATCGTCTTTTTATGCCGATACCAAAGTAGAGAAGGACGGATTTGAGATTTTGGAAAATTACTTTTTCGTGAATGATAATGAGTTTCAATTGGTTTCCAAGATTTACTGTGAATTCCAAATGTTTTAGTTAGACATTCCAAATTATGCGTTTTGCATATAAAACCATTATTGTTTGACGCTTTGTCCACTGGAACAACACCATATTTTTCATGAAGGGGAAAAACCACCTTCCTGTGATCTTGAAACAGTTAGAAACCCTTATGATCATCGCACATCTGAGTTTTTGAATGTGCCTCAAAATGCTTGACAGAACAGCTTTAATCCATTTAGATTAGGTGTTCAGCTATGGTTGATCTGTATCGCGCTTACTCGTCTTTCTGGCTTAATCATCCATAGCATAGTGACAATAATCAATAAAGTGGTCATCGAAAGATGATGTAGCAAAAGAAACATACAAATGAAAAGTAATAATTAGATAGAATATTGTATGTTTTTGGCATTTCAGGACACAGATTCCACATCAGAGGCTTCAAAGGTTAATGATACAGTTACAGTTTTATTTACTACATTGGCCGCAGTGACAGTCGTAATGGACATCAGTTACATTGTGGTCTGTTTCAAAGCTTTGAAGAAAACTTTCTACAATCTTACAATTTTGGCTCTTTTTTTCAGCGATATTACTTTGGGGATAACATCAGCACTTTTTTCGCTTGCACCTGTAATAAAGCATGAAACCGTCGGACCTTGTCTGTTACAGATATTTCTTGTTTCGTTTGGCGTTCAATCAAACTATTGTTTGATATTTCTTCTGTGTTTGCAGAGGTACTTAGTGGTGGGGTCTTTTAACTTTGGAACTAATGATAAATTTGATAGGAACAAATTTGTTTACATTGGAGTAGCTTTGTTAATTGTACTTATACTTTCGCTTTGTGGCTCGATATTGCCACCTCGTTCCGAATTCATTCATATTTGCAGACCCCCTATTATATATGGAGACAGTTTGTATATTTTTGTAGTTGTTATTCTTTTACCAGTGACAATAATTATTTTCCTTCTACTGATGTTGTCAATGGTCACTAGTTTTCGCTTATGGAAATTACATTTCAAGAGGAAAATTGCACCGACGCGAAGATCAAGCTATATAAATAAAATTACTGATTGTGTGCATACAGCTATCATCTTGACAACAGAAACAGGCTCACAGAAAGCCCTAGGCGATGTTTCATGTGACAACAGAAACAAGGTACAAAATATAGAAATGCATCACGTTGAGTTAAATGCCGATGACAGCTCTGAAAAAAACATTTCATGTCGGATTATGTGCTGTCAAGATCACCATGTCTTGAATTGTCCACATTGTACGACTAACAAAACAATTGAGAAGCCATCACAATTTGACAACACTTACAGCTTTAACAAAAGAGTAACACAAAACTGTATGTCGGAAGTGCAGGAAACATTACATACGAATTCAGATGCAGAAAAAAATAGCAATATACCGGAAGAGTACAGGAAAAAAGGGACGATTGATTTGACACACAAAACGGACACTTGTACTACATCATCTGACGTCAAACGTTCTGCTGCTTCTACATGTCATACACAAATGATAAAATCCTGGGAGATCAGGGCAGCTTTAACAACTATCATAATTGCTCTCCAAACTATAGTATTGACAGGACCTTTTGTGGCGTCGTATTGGATAGAAGTTTTTTCGAGATCAGAATTTACACTACAAACGCGACTTCTACTTTTGATCCCATTTCTACTCAACTCATTTTCAAATCCTTTTATTTATGCTTGGAGAATACCAGAAATTAGACAAGAGTTCAGGAGACTTTTCAGAATGAATACTTAATAATGCCATGAGAGCAGTACAAAAATGACACAACTGTATTGTCTACTTCGTTTTCAGAGAACATTGCATTGCGCTATCCGAATGGTTTTACGTGCATTTTGAACTTGTATATTGATTATTTTGTAATTGGTTGATTCAACAGAACTTGTTTCAAACTAAGAGTTAATCAGAAGAAAAAATGTTCCTCGATGTATTGACACACAACGCATAGTTAATAAAATTAGGTCAATTCTGAAGTTTTTAAGCCTTCATAACTGTAAGCTGAGGTGTGATTGAAATATTTTTAAAAATTTTTCATCGTTTATTAAACCTTCAGTACTTAATAAGTTAAGAAATACACATTGAATAAAGTGATAGATATTTCTTTAATTGTTCCAGGTAATGATATAATAAATTGAAATTTGAAGTAGGATTTGTAACTTATATTCAATGTCAACATAATATGTTAATTGCTTAAAACTGTGCACTGAATACAAATACATGTGCACGGAGTTATTTTACTGTAAAAAGAAATTCTTGTCTGTTGTGAATGTTTTTATGTTGAATACTTCATTTGTTTTTTGTTATTGTATGTATTTTTGTTGCTGTCTCTTTCGTGCATACTAATGTCTGTTTATGTATACACGTTACAATAGTACGCGAATAAAAAGATGGTGCGATATAAAGTTAATATATACTTTGTATCACACTTCTTTATGAAATGATAATAATAAAAAGAAAACAAATGTTACCGAGCTCATTTGTAGGCTACAAGCTGTGAAAAACATGTCATGTTTTTTTTTATGATTATATATTTGAGGAAAAATAAAACTATGTTGACTATAACAAAACTTTCGGTTTGAATTCTGAAACACGAATATTCGCTATCCATTATGAACAAAAGAAGTAGAAATAATTGGTTTCTTTATTGAACTGTCAAGAGTGCTCAGGAAAAAAAGGCGTGACTTATCGTGTATAAATAGTAAAATTGAGAATGGAAATGGGGAATGTGTCAAAGAGACAGCAACCCGACCAAAGAGCAGAAAACAGCCGAAGGCCACCAATGGGTCTTCAATACAGCGAGAAAATCCCGCACCCGGAGGCGTGCTTCAGCTGGCCTTCAAACAAAAATATGTACTAGTTCAGTGGTAATGGACGTCATACTAAACTCCGAAATACATAAAAGAAACTAAAATTAAAAATCATACAAGACTAACAAAGGCCAGAGGCTCCTGACTTGGGACAGGCGCAAAAACTGCTGCGGGGTTAAACATGTTTTTGAGATCTCAATCCTCCCTCTAAATATACCTCTAGCCAATGTAGAAAAAACAGACACACATAATATGCATAGTAAAACTCAGTTTAAAAGAAGTCCAAGTCCGATGTCAAAATAGGTAACAAAAGAAACTAAACAAAATGACAATGATACATAAATTAACAAAGGACTACTAGCAGTTACTGACATGCCAGCTGCAGACCTCAATTAAACTGATTGAAAGATTATGTCTTCATTATATGAATATCAAGCACAATCCCTCCCTTTAGGAGTTTAGTATCATACCATCATAAAATATATGAGAAAAACATAACCCGTATCAGACCAACAACTGGTTTTAGAATAAATGTGTTTATTTCCGATGCAAAGACCCTATGAGTGAATTAATATTAAAGCCAAAATATGCCATCTTAAATGATATGATCTAACAACATTATAATAACTATATCCCTTCTTAATAAGTCTGTTTGAAGGTTTTGTTAGCTTTTGAGGTGAATGCCGACATTTTTTTGCTTTGTAAAGAATATTACCATAAAAGATTGGATGTGAAATACCTGAACATATAAGATGTCTGCATGTTGATTTATATTTCCGAATGATGTGCTTGTACCGATGATAAAATTTAGTAAACATTTTGACTAGTTTGTGATATCGAAAACCCTGGTGTAATAATTTTTCGATAATACATAGATTAAGATAAAATCTAACACGTTATTATATACACGAGCGAATCGTACAAGTTGAGATATATAAACACCATAAGATGGTAATAAGCGAACATCACCATATAAAAATGGATAATTAACAATAGCAAATGAAAAATCATCTCTTTTATCATAAATTTTCGGTATTAAGCTTCCCGTTAATGATATAGATATCAAAATCCAGGAAAGGGCAGTGTTCATTGTTAGTATTGGCTTTATTTAAAGTTAGTTCAACAGGATAAATCTCTTTAGTGTACATATTGAAGTCGTCATTATTGAGAGCCAATATATCATCCAAATATCCAAGTATTTAAATTTTTGTATCAGATGTTGTTCCGATGAGTCTTTGCTGATTTTAGTCATAAATTGTAACTCATAACAATACAGAAACAGTTCCGCAATAAGTGGTACACAGTTAGTCCCCATTGGAATTCCGATAACTTGACGATATACGGAATCTCCAAAGCGAACAAAAATGTTATCTAGTAAAAATTCAAGGGCAGTTATAGTTATAGACATACATGCATTTCCTTTTTGGTTAATTGTTGTTGTAACAGTGAGGCGAAAGATACCAGAGGGACATTCAAACTCATAAGTCGAAAATAAACTGACAACGCCATGGCTTAAAAAGAAAAAGACCAAACAGACAAACAAAAGTACACAAAACACAACATAGAAAACTAAAGACTGAACATCAGGAACCCATTTATGTAATTTGTGTTTGTATTGATATTGTGGTTCTAGTTTGTATTGATATTGTGGTTCTAGTTTGTATCTATATTGTGGTTTAGTTTGTATTGATATTGTGGCTCTAGTTTGTATTGATATTGTGGTTCTAGTTTGTATTGCTATTGTGGTTCTAGTTTGTATTGCTATTGTGGTTCTAGTTTGTATTGATATTGTGGTTCTAGTTTGTAAAAAAATCATATTCGTTTACAAAATGTACATGATAATAAAGTATATAATTTAAATTTATTTGATTTACAATATCCTAAGTTGAAAAAAAACTGACAATGCTATGACCAAAAAAAAAAAAAAAAAAACGAAAAACTACGAAAAGACAAATAACAGTACACAACACACAACATAGAAAACTAAAGACTACGCAACACGAACCCCACCAAAAACCGAGTTTGATCTCACGTGTCTCCGGAAGGGTTATACGATCCTGCTCCACGTGTGGCACCCATTGTGTTGCTAATGTAAGTAAAAACTTAGTGAATATTAAGATGAATTATTCGAAGTTTACATAGTTATATAAAGATTACCTCGATCTCAGATTGAGGCAAAATACATCAACCCATTAGGTTGATCTTTTACAGCTTTCCTACGATGATATGGTAATACGGTATTTCTTATTTATCTCATCACGTGATATCTGCTAGGCTATATAATCAAATAGAATGATTTGAACAGGTATGATGATATTGCATGCATAGCACATGTTTTTTTTTTTTTTTTTTATCATCGAAATCAGCTTTCTAACGTAATCATGTGAACAGAGTGGGTACAATAAACAAGATTCGGACAAACATGATCAAGTTATGTATTGTCTACAGGTTGACTTGCCTAGTTAATTCTGCTATATTGCAATGAATTAGAAGCATTAACTTTCGGACATAAAGGGTAGTTCCTGTTTCGTTTTATCATTATACAAATGTATATAGGAATACGAGCAAGATGTTCTTACCTTTCCGTAGCACCTGGGATTTCCCTGTTCATTGGTGGTGTTTATGCTGATCATGTTTGCTCTGGCTTTGTCATTTTGTTTTCGACTTATGAATTTGAATGTCCCTTTGATATCTTTTGCCTCTTTTTTACTAAAACAAAATGATTATTTCCACAAAGAATGAACAAGTAAACGTGAGTAAACGTTATATATACGGCCGGAATAAGGAGACGATGTATGATAATTATAGGTATCATAACGAGTGAAAATTGGATATCGCTTGATATCAACTCGAGTTATTTAATTTCAATATAATAATAAACGAGCCTTCGGCGAGTTTATTGTTATTATTTAAATTAAATAACGAGAGTTGATATTAACCGATATCCAATTCTCAAGAGTTGTGTAACCAATGTCTCTTATGGTCAACTAAAAATTGCGCGAATTGTGATCTGGTCTTTTGCACATACGTCATAAGTCCTGTTCCGGTGTCAAACTTTTATATCAGACATTTTAAAACTTTTTGTACGTTTTAATATGTAAGAAAATTTGACAAAAAGAAGATTTTTAGGTAAAAAGTATGAATGTTTTGTATATTATTGACGAAATCACATATGCCTGTTGCCATGGACGAAATTTCTTAACCTTTGAAAGTCATCAGCGACCTAAGGAATAGCCAACGGAAATGTCGTAATATCGTCTCACGATGCTGGATAAGCCAATCAAATTAATGAAGTTTTCGTATTTTGTTTTCGTATCATACTCCTTGCAGTGTGATACGATAATAAACTCTTCATGCAAGAAATAGATAATAGGCCGCAACCATAAGAGAAGAGTAATTATCAGACCCTTTACCTGTTTAGATCGCAAAGTAATAAAAAATTAATTCTTTTTAAAATATGCTCGTTGTATACATCAATCTCATGATATAATATGGACACTTTATTACAGAATCGTCACTTCTGATGTAAATATGATGTCATTAAAATGTGCAATTGCCATTCCCCCTATAAAATGGCAATTATATTCATAGATTTTAGTGTGTGACACGCAACAACATGTTGTATGAAATGTCTTGTAGCAGATTATCGTTTTGGTTATGCCTTGGATTAAATTTAAATATTAAGCCTAAGCCAAATATATGACTTGTTCGTTGACATATCTGCTTGCAGCAAGAAGTCTGCAAGTAAGAATATGTTTTTTTTTTCTTTCTAAAAGCTAGTGTTCAGAACGTCTCCGCCCGCGCCCGTATCAATATTCATGATATTTACACTACACAAATGAAAAGTAATCTGTGCATTTGAAAGGGATATCATTTTAACGTGGTTTTCAAAACAAATCCATATAGATTTTTACGATTATTTTCATATATCAAAATCTAGTCATTTTGGTCACCGTTTTACAATAACACCAGAATATACCAAAGGGACATTCAAACTCATGCCTCAACAATTGTCTTCAGGCTCAACATTCAACCGATAAAGATGTTTTTGTTAAATTCATTTTTGAATGCTAATCAGTTAAACTTTTTTTATGTCCTGTCAGAACCGAAAGTCAATTAAGAACTGTATCAGTAAAACTTGTGTTAATAAAAAATAAAAGCACTGTGAAAATGAGACACATACAAACATGATAAACGAAAACCATTTAAGAACACTAACGATTTATCAAAGTTGGTGAAAGTAGAAATATTCTATCAGTTGCCCATAGTCACAATTTAAAAGTGACATAACAAAAACATGTGTGCCTCTTTTACCATACACTGTATCGTTATTTATTCCAATCCGGATAAGATCCGAAATTATACAACTTTTTCATCACGTCTGAAACCAGTTGATGCTATCTGGGGTAGCACTCCACAGTTAGAAAATAAAATTAAAAATGAGCCACAAAATGTTTTATCATCTCCTATTCCTGGATTTCTAATACATTAACCTAACTGTTTGTGTTGTACATGTGCATATGTATGTAATCAGTATCTTCCATAGATTTGATTTTTAAAAGTTAAAAGGGTGAAAAATAATTCCTTTTATGTGTATCCATGGCAACATTCTGCATTTATTTACCATAAAATATTGCAAAAAGGGGGGTGAACATGTCACATATCCCCCCAAAATTTGGATCAAACTAGAATTTCAATGCCTTTCAGTGATACCTTTTAAGAAACTGTTGACATTAATCTTCCTAATGATCAATTAAAATTTTTTTTCGTAAAATCTAATCACAAAGTTCGTGCGACAAAAAGTTGGAAAAAAACATTACAATAATTGCCGGACCAATGTATGGTATGGACATGCAAATACGGACTGTCATACAGAAAACAGCCTATATTACATACATTACATAATCTTGATGTTCATATAAACCCAATACGAAGGCTATTTTAGTACTCAGCTATCCAAAAATGAATTTTATTGCACAATAGCTCTCATATTTGATAAATCCACAGGGGCCAAAATGCGAAACTACACACCTAACTGTGGAGTGCTACCTGGGAGCCTGTTTAAACAGTGTATTATACAAATAACTATTCGAAGAGACATGTTTAACCAATAGTAAACACTTCGAACAAAGCATTTCATGCCGTTGTCAGTTTATTTATCGACTTATGAGTTTGAATGTCCCTTTGGTATCCTTGGCGTTCTTTTTATTTGTGTTTCAAAAAAATTTGATCATAAACTATCAAAGTTTCAAAAAGTTCACTTTCTAAACTTTCTCCTTCCTCAGTTCAGTACTAATGATCTTTGTTTTTGACGACACTTGACACAAACAGAAAGTTGCCTAAGGTGTATTGTAGCCCATACAACTTGATGTTTTTTTTTTTTTTTTTTTTTTTAAATATTTCGTACAAACTGCAAAAAAATCAAAATGCAAAGATTTAATAGAGGTGAATATAGTATCATTCAAGTTTATATTTTATATGTCAGAACAAGATTCAGCAGCAATGTATAATAGTCTTCGGAATAGGATATGTGTAATACTTGATTAAAAAAAAAAACACATATCATATGCTATATTGTTGTATCGATCGCTTTAATAAAATTCCTTCAATAAATCTTCAATAAAATATTTACAAAACTATGTTGCTCACTTGATTTGTATTCTTTCGGGTGATTAGAAAAAATAGATTTACGACATATTGTCGCTCGGTAGAGGAAGGTTCGTTTGCCTCTTAAAAATCAAAATGCGGAAAAAACAATTAACACAAATGTTTTGATTGCTACTTTTTTGGCATGTTTATAATTTAGACAGTTTTAGCCCAAAGTATTGCACCCATTTGATGTGGCCTATAAATGACAAAATTTCAAAGCTCTTCTTGGATTTTTTTTTTACATTTTCCTTTTCAGAAATTTGAAGCTATAAATAAAAGATATACTGAACAAAATTCAAACATATCAATAATAATCTATGATAGATTGATTTATTTTGAATATCTCTAGAATGTTATTCGATAGATTAACTTATTATTTTGATTGTCAAATTACCAATAAGTAGCCTTATGATAATTCTTTGTATGAATGACACATGAAACGAAGAGTTGTTTTCTATGCAAAGAAACGAATGTTCGAATAATCCAAAGTATAGCCCATACTATGATTGATGATTTCACGGAGATTTCAGGTATTCGTCTACAAGACAGCAACGAACCAACATTGAAAAACAAAATACCCATAAGACAAACTGTCTTTCCGTTAGTTAAAAAAGAAGGGATCCTTGAACTTAGGATTTGTAAAAAAGGGGAAGACTTAGAGTATGTCAAATATCTGTTGGGGTCATTAAAATTTCTCAGCTTTTCACAAAATTGATTTTATGATATTGTACCTTCTTTTATGATTAAACAGTAATTTAAATCGGGGAAGGGTATGTATTCATTAATTTGTCTTTAAGAAGCCAATACGTGTAATCATCAATCGGGGCCATTTATAGCCGACTATATGGTATGGGTTTTTCTCATTTTTGAAGGCCTTACGGTTACTTATAATTGCTTACATCCACCTTATATGAACTTTGGTGGACAGTTGTCTCATTGGCAATCATACCACATCTCTTAATTTTTTTAATTTTTTTTTTATATACGCACACCTTGCAGAAAGATTGGTTTTTCATTATCTTGAAAAGAGATATTTACTGTAGAATACTGTGTAATACTTTTACATTTAGAATTTGACAGGTGCAGAACATGTATAAAGCCAAAAATCTATCATATGTCTTCAAAATGCGGCAGACATTTCTTAATTCTTGTCTGACAATGTTAAAAAAAATCTATAAGTATTGATTTTTTGGCATATTTCAGTTTTTTGGACTTTTTTCTATTTCAAACTGTTCCCTTTGTCCTGAAGGTAATGAAGCAATATAATCCTCAATCATTGCAAGCAGCTATAGCTTTGTTTTGTTTTCGTCTTTTCAAATTCGTTTTCTTCTAATGTAGATATTGCAATTTTTAAAATTTTTAACAGTCTCGGATATTTGCCAATCATTATGTTTTGTGAAAACTACATTTCGTTCATTTATTTGATACTTTCTCTTCTCGTTCTGTGTATAAATTAGGCTGTTGTTTTTTTTTTTTTCGTTTTCACTTGTTTTACACATTTCATGTTTGTTCCTCCATAGCTTACTTTTTAGCTCGGAAGGTCGTCCTGTAACCTATGATTGCGTACTTTACTACATTGTGTCTTGGATGGAGAGATATCTCACTTGGTACTCATACCTCATCTTGTTATTTCTATATACAAAGCAGGTTAAGAAAACCTAAATGGTCAACATGGCACCTACTATGATAAGGAGGATTTAAAGATTGAAGATATTGCACAAAAGTCAACAGGGCAGCAGCCGAACGATACAGATACATCATAGGTATATTTTGGATAAAATTAGCAACATATGGACTTCATCGATGAACAAAAGTATACAAAACTTATTAAGCTATTTACCATCCCCGCTTTTTATCTTTTTTTTTTTAGAATACTGAATATTATGATGTACTTACTTTTAGATCAGGTCCATATTGCCGGACAGCCTGTAACGCAACAACGGGAACATGCTTGAAATTAAGCAGTGTTTCTGTGCCATGTTCTTTGTGTTTTTTTGAAGCAGCAATGTTTTTGGAATGGCATTAAACTTGTTTAAAAGAGCTCAAATGATTTTTAAACTGGACAGTTGTCACTCCATTGGAAATTTCACTGTTTCACACCGTGAAATTAATGCGCTGGTACAATGCATAAAAATGGACAAAATCTATTCAATTTCTTTAACAAGGCGAAAAAGAAAGTTCGAATCGTGAAGCCAGTAAACAATATGTTATTAATTTGAGCATGCAAATTGAAGATTATGTTATAAAACACCTTTCGCTGAACAAAAACAATTGTTATGAGAGTCCACGACACAATATTAGTTGACAGTTTTCACACTAATTCCACGTGTTTTTAAGTGGTAGTAAACTCGTAGTAGCCCACAATGCATTGTAGTTAATTGAGTCGATTAGTCAGTTTTATCAAGGCCATGTTTATCTTCTATTTGGGAAATTACTAATCAAATATATTCTGACGTCCGGAAATCTAGAGTTCCTGACATGTTTAATCCATTTTTGATAATATACTTTTGGCGTGGCGCGGCGCGGTATTTGTTCATTCATTCATTATGTGATTGTGCATTGGTTATTTTTAGTTCACCTGGCCTAAAAGGCCAAGTGGGCTTTTCTCATCACTTGGCGTCCATCGTCCGTCGTTGGCGTAGTCGTCCGTCGTCGTCGTCTATTTTAACTTTTACAAAAACCTTCCCTCTGGGCCAAATTAAATCAAACTTGGCCACAATCATAATTTGGGAAACTAGTTTAAAAAATGTGTGTGATGATCTCGCCTGCCAACCAAGATGGCCGGCATGGATTAAAATAGAACATAAGGGCAAAATGCAAGTAGTTTTGTCTATTATTTTGAAAACCGTTATTAATACAGAAAATCAGACGGAAGCAAAAATGTTCAGAATGTTGAGCTCTACAAATTGTCCATATACGCCCAAACTGTCAGACGACTTCTACTAGGAGTTTTGCCTCTTAAATGACAATTTTACCTGTTTTTTTTATTTTTATGTTTGCCTATTATCTTGAAAACAATAAAGGATAAAGAGAAACTTTATTATGCAAAAATGATCAGCAAGACTTGTAGAACTTGTCTTGCTGATCATTTTTGCATAATAAAGTTTCTCTTTAATATACGCATATATAATAGATAGATTGAAACTGAAATAAGCAAAAAAAAAAAAAAAAGAAACCGATCAGAAGGAGAAGATCTACAATTTAAACTATTTTGGAGGAAATCGTTAGACGACTCCTGATTGTAGTTATTGCTTTTAAATGACGATTTTTACCATTTTTTTTGCTTTTTTTCCTTATATGATAAAAATTATAATCGATAAATAGACACTTTTAATCACAAACATGATCAACAAGGCAAGATCTACTAACAAGTCAAATTTTGCCTATATAGTTACTAGACATTGTCACCCTTCATATTGAGTGATTGCCCTTAAATGAGGATTTTTTATTTACTCTCTTTTGTGTTTTGAACAAAAAAAAAAAAAAAAATGTTGTCTACAATGTTGGAGAGTGTCCTTTGTTGAATATGCACATAGACCAAGGTGAGTGACACAGGCTCTTTTGAGCATCTAGTTTGTATTCTTGTCTTTCATTTTGCCTTAATATGTGCTTTGTTTATAGAGTGTCTTTATGCTATTTTGTAGAAATAGTTATTTGTTTTTATAGTGTTTCAGATTTTAACACATTGTTGACTGCTGTACCCCAATTTTTGACATTTTTACCTTTTATGTCTGTTTGTTTTGCTCACGTATTGTTGTCAATATAATGGAATTCTATGCAACTGTCATACAAGTTAGAAGTTTAGCTAGCTTTAAAACCAGGTTAAATCCCCATCTTCTACATAAGGATTAAGTCAGGAATATGGCAGTTGTTTTCCACTCGTTTGATGTGTTTGAGCTTTTGATTTTGCCATATTTAGTTTAGTATTTTTGTTATTCTATTTATTCTTGATCACTATGTTACAGAAATAACAAGTTGTGTGATCTAGAACAAAGGTGGATTTACTGGTGAGTACCTTATCCTTTTAAGCTCCAAACTTCAACTGCTCAGTTTACCAACTTAATTTTCGAATCCTTCCCAACAGACCTTGGGGACAGACTAGCATTTATTGGCGAGGTAGCTTGCTGGAAAATACGATGAAACGTGGATTTGTAGACGTTCGGCGACCACAGAAACTTTTAGACAATAAATAAAATGAAAGAAGATTGATATCCGAATATTCATTTAATTCTAACAATTATGCTTACAGCGGCTGTCTCTTTAACACCTCGTTGGCGCTCCATCAGCAGAATGCGCCGTATAAAAAGTTGTTTAAGAGCTACTTTGAAAGATAGAAATGCTACGGTTTAAAATTGTAAGAAAAAATGCGAAAACAGTCAATACGACTTTGTTGAAGCTATGAATATCTAGTGTGATATCAACAACTTGAAAAAGGGTACAAACTTTTAAGTCATCTGAAAATGACCAACATTATCAAAATTGCACATTCACAGAAGCGTTAAGATCTCAGACAGTATTAACAAATTTTCTGTGAATAAAACAGACGCCTTGCTTTTGTTTAATTGCTTTGAATAATTAGGTCATTGTCATTGATTGATCGGAAAATTCAGTATTTAATTAGTTTTAAATGTTAATGGTTAATGTATGTTTTGAAGAGTCATTCAGCAGTCAGATGTATTTGGGGAATAACTTATTATAATAATTTTTAAATGTATATTTTCATGATAAAATGACTAATACATTTTATAAATAAATATTGCGAATATTTTGAAATTTGATAGCGTAATAGAAAAGATATGGAAATGTAAAAAGATCTCGATCTGGCACAAAGAGAGCCCAAACTAGTTGTATAAATGTAACGCGAACAACGGGCATCCATAGTTTATAATACGATTTCCAATACGGTTTGAATTAGAAAGATCATTTACATTTGTAAAAGTCCTATACCTCAATGTGAAATAACTTGGCGCAAATATAAAATTTCAATCGTGGTATCTGTGATGAGTTTATTAGGTTGTTATGAAAAGTTTTGTAATATAAAGTTTATTTAACGTAATGTCCCTTTATTGATTGATTGGTGATTGCTTTACGCCGCATCAGCACAATGTCCCTTTACTGTTCCGATAAATAAACCAAACTTCAGATTATTTGTTTCGAAAATTAAACATTACATTAACGGCGTTTGTTTTTTACTATTAGTCTTATAAATGGAGGAAATGATTGTTTTTACCTTAAACATTTAAAAACTCTTGAAGATGAACATTTGTACTGTAAAACCAGAATTGGAATTCTAACATAATTACTATCAAATGAATGTAATATTATAATAAACTGTAGGATATATTTTAATCATGATACATATGGGTTATTTTTTTCTTCTTTGAAACACATTTTATTGAAACTCATTATTATCCTGGTTCTTTCTTGAAGGGAAACTCCTATCGTTCTGAAAGGCAATAACTCAATAAAGGTATATAACTACTTATATAAGCAGATATTTAAACCCAATATACCAATGAAGATTATAGCCAACCTGAAAGACGTTTTCCTTGTCTTGCTATTGTGCTTGTATGAAGTCAAATTATCAGCTCCAACGACCATTTAATATATGTTTTGTGTTTTAGGATTTTCGGTACAAAAGTTTCATTTGTCATTGTGTCTGTTGTAGTTTTGTTACCACTGTTCGTCTATCTATTTGTCGGCAACATATGAGATATCTAACATCATTGAGGTTTTGTTTTATCTACGAACTGATTGTGCAATATTCGTCTTTTAGTACATAACGTAAGAATATAAAATCTTTATTATAAATCAAACTATTTCACATATTTTATTATCACGTAAAGCAATACAATTTATTACAAACTAAACCACGATATGAACCAAAGTTAAAACACAAAAGCGAAAAATGTCTGTAGGTGTTAACGATATAGATAAGACGTGTTCTATTCTAAGCGCTGTTATTTAACTGTTTATTGAATTCGAAGGACCAATATTTTTCTTTACCTGCTCATTTATAGGTAAATAGTTCATGTCGTGTTCTGTATGATCACCTTCTTGTTAAATTGCATTTTATCTAATTACAAGTGTTAAAGGAGTAGGCGTATTCGACAAGTGCTGAATTTGCATTACAATTTATGATTTCATTCTAAAGTACTGCATATTCTTTTAAATTCATTGGTTCTTGTTAAATATATTTGGTGACATATTATTTTCTTTATTATAAGTACATTTTGTATACCCTAAAACAAAACTGTATCCATCCAATGTTTCAGTAAGATACTTGCTTTTTCCCTTATAGATTAAAAAAGAAGTAGGATATTGCGTCAACACTAAGAGGGCCAGCAGAAATATTGTGATTCCTATAGTCTTAACATTAAACAACAAAAGACTATAAATACGTCGTAAATACCAGGATTAATATGTTATACATAAAGGCAACAGTAGTATACCGGTGTTCAAAAGTCATAAATCTATTGAGAAAAAAAAAAACAAATCCGGATTACAAACCAAAACCGAGGGAAACACATTATTAGAGGAAAACAAACGCACAACAGGAACACCGAAGTGCAACAAAAACAAACGCCAACACAAATAGAAACGAACTATTTGATAGCAACTGCCATTTTCCTGACTTGGTACAGGACATTTTAAGAAAAAATGGTGGGTTGAACCTGGTTTAATGGCATGCCAAACCTCCCGCTTTATGAAAATTTAAAATATATCGCTAAAACACTGCGTGACAGAAATACAGCACAAACACACGCAAGAACATTCATAACAGAGAAACGCACAAACAAATAATAAAATAGTTGACACAACATGCAAACTGCAGAACTACAACGAACATATTCCATCAACGACAAACACCACAAGATATCAAGAACAGTGACGCTTACGTAACTAACTTGCATCTTGTACGGCAGATCTGCGTTCGTCTAGAAAAGATTCATCAGTGAAAAAACAAAAAGTTTTAAAAGGCCAAATAAAGTACGAAGATGAAGATCATTGGGTGATATATTCTTGTTAAATGCAACAATTACCCACATACGAGTTTTTAAAGTTGTAGCCGCATTCGGCAGGCGCTGAATTTGCATCACAGTTTCTTATTCCCTTCTGTTGCATGATTTTGTAATTAAAGAGTTTTGTGTTAAAAATCAATCTTGTATTTTAATTTGTAATTCCGAAATTTAGCAGGACTGATTTGATTTAAAAATCAAATGAAATAAATCTACTATATCTCAGCTGATAGACAGTAATATTTGCACACCTAGCATTTCACTTACAGCTTCAGTCAGTGCTAATCTCGCTGTAAAAATGTCAGAATAATCTATAATAGAACTGTTCAAACCAGTTCTAGAATTGTTTTACCCTAGAACTAGAGAAGAACTGTCAGAATCAGTTCTATGATAGATCAGGTCACAAACCGCTCTTGGGTATAATTATCAGGAATAGTTTTACTTTAGATATGTCCAACATTGTATGAAATATCGAATAACATGAATTTCAAACATTTGAGCAGATGAAAATTTGATATGCTAGGTTGTAAAAAGTTAGGGGTTGCTGAAAATGGTTTTTGATGTTTGATTTCGGGAACGGCAAAAGAGTTTAAAATAAAAATATTAGAACTAGGCATTTAAAGTAGTTAATGTCAGCTAAATAGATAATTTGAATTTTCTTCAAAATAAAATACGTATTGGAATATGACTAAAAACTGACCTACAGTTGGTGTATTGTTTTTGTTGTCTTCTTACTTTATACGTTGTTATCTATCTTAAAGAGTGATACACAATTACAATATCATTACATAAAATACAATCTTGACAAAATTGTTAATTACTGTTTATCAATTAAACAAATAGTGTGGTAATTTTGTGTGATGATCAAGTGTTTAATCTAAACAGCCTCCTGAACTCCTGTCTAATTTCGGGTATTCTCCAAGCATATATAAAAGGATTTGAAAGTGTGTTTATCAGATATGGAATAAAAAATAGAAGTTGAATCTCCATTGTCATGGGTGAAATCAATAAAAATTCTATACATACTGAGAAAAGAAAAGGTCCTGTTATTATTACGGTTTGAAACGCAATAATAATAGTTGTTAAAAATGCACGGATCTCCCATGACCTTTTCATTTGTTTTTTGACATCAGTAGTTAGAGCGACATCTTTTGATGCAGTACAGATGTTAGTGTTACTTTTCAAACCAATCATTCCTTTATTCAAGTTCTTTTCGTATACCCAGCTATCTTTTTGTGGGAATACATTATTATCACTGTTTGAGTTGGCATTTAAGTTATCTAGTTGAATTTCTATATCCTTTATTGTCCTGACTGAAGTATCATCTACCTTACTTTGTTTCTGCTTTATGTCAGCAAACACGTTTTTCGATGAAGTTGCGGAACTTTGTTCTGTTGTAAAGATAGATAACTGCACAAGGCTTGTATTATGTGTCTCTTTATTAACTCGCATCGGAGCAATTTTTTTATTAAAATTAAATTTCAATAAACGAAAACTAGTGATCAGTGTTATTATCAATATAAGAAAGATAATTACAAATACTGGTATAACAGAAACAGCTACAAAAATAAAAAACTATCCCCATACACAACATGAGGTCTACAAACCTGTATGAATTCAACACGATGTGGCAGTATTGTTCCACAAAGTGAAAGTATAAGCACAATGCACATAGCGCCACCTATGTATACAAATTTATTCCTATCAAATGTTTGACTAGTTCTAAAATTAAACGACCTCACCACTAAGTATCTCTGTTAACACAGAAAAAATATTAAACAATAGTTTGATTGCTTGCAAAATGTAAGAAGAAACATTCGCAGAAGACACGATCCGACGTTTGCGTGTTTGATTACAGGTGCTAGCGAAAAGAGTGTTGATGTAGCTCCACAAATGATGTCGCTTAAAAACAGAACCAAAACTGTAAGATAGTAGAAAGTTTTCCTCAGAGCCTTGCCGCATGCAATTACATAAGTGGTGTTAACTAAAACTGACGCTGCTGCTAATGACGTAAATAAAACTAAAAATGTAGAACCAACTGCATCATCCTGTAGTGTGGTATCTGTTTCCTGAAAAAATCAAATAGAATACACTACAGTATTCATTCATTCATTCATTCATTCATTCATTCATTCATTCATTCATTCATTCATTCATTCATTCATTCATTCATTCATTCTTTCTTTCGCTCTTTATATTTACCAATATATAACTAGTAAATGGTTAAGTCCGGGATTCTATTTATATAACTACTTTACATTTTATTAAGAAAATTTCATGGCTATAAAGATTCGGTTTGAAAGTTTGGCTGAACCCTTAGCTGAATTCTTAGCTCTCCTTAGTCTCAATGTGATATCCTATATAGAACACGTTGTAACATGATTAATGTAACACTGTAAAATACTTAGATATTGTTATTGTCCTTACTTACATTACTCTTGTTTTTGATGAATAGGTACATTTTTATATAGTTATGAATCTTTATTATTCTACATCCTTTCGATCTATATACTTCTGTTTTGCCCATGAAACAAATTATTTATTTTTTCAATCATAGATTAATATTTAGTGTGAAACGAGAAAAGGAAACACATTTTAAATTTATCTATTCCTGTACAAAAACAAATTATTGTCTGTACTTACATTCATAGTGTTGATGTAATTTTAAGCTTCCCTAAAATAGAAGAAAGCATACATTATGAAGAGGTTTTTGTTTATTTGTTTTCAAATTCCCATGTGTATCAACTTGTTCTTGAACAAAAATCTAGCAAGCCAATTTTGATCTGAACAAAACTTAAACGACTTAAGAATAAGTTATCAAGTCATTTTCAGTCTTTCAGTCAATTTCATCAACAGCGGCAAATTCAATATTTAATTCGCTCAAAGTCAATTAAGACCTATTCAGTATATGTTCAGACTGTTCAGTAGTTGTTATTTAGAAGCCGATCTTATCAGCAACCAGAACATACTGAAATATCTGGGGGGGGGGGCTGGGGAATATTACTGAATTGACTGCAAGCGATCTGTCTAAATCAAATCAAATCCTGCATAATGATGATCACGAAGACGCTTGATGAACTTTAATAGTGCGGAGATACAGTCGGTCCCCTCTATCTTGTAAATGACGTCATCAAGGCGTGAACAATTGACGAATTGTCCAGGTGAAGGACATAATTCGAAAGTGGTCTATTCAATTTGTCATTGTAAACTTACTACATGTAAACATAGTCTCATTAAAGAACACATAAATCAATAAACATATTGGAAAAGTAAGCAATTTATATGTAACCAAAAATAACATACTTCGATTACGTAAAAAACTAAATTCCTCTTACTACACTATAGATAGCTGATAACCAATCAGTACAAAGATATTATCATTGTGACATAACTATCAACATAACTATTTTATTCGTATTAAGGAATTCGTGTTATCCTTTATATGATTTCATTATATTGCATCGTTGTAAATATAATGGAATTTGATGCGACTGTCATACACGTGAGAGGTTTAGCTAGCTATAAAACCAGGTTCAATCCACCATTTTCTACATAAGAAAATGCCTGTACCAAGTCAGGAATATGACAGTTGTTATCCATTCGTTTGATGTGTTTGAACTTTTGATTTTGCCATTTGATTGGGGTCTTTCCTTTTTGAATTTTCCTCGGAGTTCAGTATTTTTGTGATTTTACTTTTTACCACCAGTAACTCGAATTTAGCTTGAACGGACAAAAACGCATTAACGGCATTTAAAAAGATTAATGAAAATTGAATAAAGATTGACAAAATTAAAATTATTTTAATGCATTTCAATCTATATCAAATCATTTTAATACCAGTCAAATAGATTCCCTTGCGGTCATTCAAGTTAATTTGAGATGTGGTTAAACTGCGTCAAACTAATTAGCCACGCCCCGTTAAACGGAATCAAACTGATGTTAAGTCCTTTTAAACTTTAAAGTGTCCGCCTTTTGTAAGGTAAATCACTCAAGCAGAACAGCATCCTCATGTATCTATCATTAATCCGCTCCGAGCGTTATCGATTTAAGATATTATACTGGTGGTTAGTTTTATATATGTTTTCCAATATTTAATGCTATACGTAATGTTTTATATGTATATTCATAATTGGAATGTATAATGTTATACAAGTGGTGAGACTTTAATAAAATTTTAATCTGAATATATAAACATGCATATTATATTTTGGTAAAAAAAAAACATTAACATTTATACCGACATTTAAAATAGCTTGTAATTAAAAAATTTTTGTTAAATAATAAAATTGATATAGATGAGCTTGACATTTGTTGAATTAATTTAGTAAACAGTTTCGTCTTGCTAAAACTTGTAATTAAAGTAACAGCTCAATGAACTTTTAAACCTGTGTAAAATTGTAATACCGGTCACTGGTTAAAATGTGTGTTATGTGTTATTTGTGTAAAAGCAGCAAACGACAAATGAAAATTGAAGTGGGGTTACGAAAGGATTCTCGTTATGTCCGCATGTAAAATAATTCTTGAAATAAATGAACATTTGACGAACTGGACTGGCTATTAAGCCCTTGCACAGTCGGCCCTGGCCCAAAAGAAATATTAAAAAAAAAACCTTATTTTTATATTTGCGGCATTCAAAAACGTTTATAAGACCAAAAGGTAACTTAAACATTGTAAAGCAGGTCGGATTAAATGTTTCTGTCATATAATTGTGTAAGGCATATTTTAGCGATAATTACTAGATAAAAAAAATAATTGGCTTTTCTAAGTTCCCAAGTTTAATCTAGGTGCTCTCGTAGGCCACGTTTAATATTCAAATAAATTTCATTGGTCGGGATTTCATAATGTGTTATATGAAATTATCTTGACAATAATTGCGGGAAAGGGCTGTTAAAGTGCGAGAAGGAAACACTTTTTCTTTGCGGAAACGTGAACGAAGGAACGTGCTACAAATAAAGACCTGCGATTGTTTGTCAATAATTCAAATTTACAAAATAGTAAAATATAACTGATGATCAATGTCAAAATTATTGGAAAGTTTTGTGATCATGACACCACCTATGTTATGTAGTATAAATACTGAATTTGTCAATTATACCACATCTTCTTATTTGTATATTAATCATGTCAAAATACGAAAATGAAACGAATAGTGAAGTATTGTGTCCATGCATGACGATATCAAAGTCGCGTACATATACGAAGAGATGAGGTGATAAAGACGTAAAAGAGACAGCAACTCAACCACACAACATACCAGAATGTGAACAGTTAGCTCTTGTGTGCATCATTTCCTTGGGATTTGACTTTAAAAGATATTACTACTTTTGCCTGAACATACCGGAATCGTTACTATTTTCTCGGAAAAGTAAGGTATTTATTTCCGGAAACGTAGACTTATAGCGGAAACGTATTCTTTTCCCGGAAAGTAATGCCAAATTTTATATGAGCAGTGTATTTGTTTTAATGTCAGTATATAAAGCATTAACTAGTGTTAATGTCTATGGATGTATTAGTTACAGTTGCATACTAATTGAGAGATCGTCCTGTTTGATGTTCTTCGTGTGGAAATTATTCTTGCTTCAGCATGCATCTTTACTTTGTTCCTCTAAAGAGATCCTTATTTACCCTTACATTATAAATTTTGTGGACTCGTATGTATTTAGGAATGGCACTCTCATGTATCGTACCTTAAAAAAGCTTTCGTATATTTTACGTTTCAGAGTCCAACATGTATGTTGAATTTTACTCAGAAAATAGAAAGTTGATATCAGCGCGGGTTATGCTTAAAGTTAACCTTTATTCTATATGTCAGATAACCTACTTGTGTTTATGTTGGATTGCTGTCTGATTGACGAATAGCCGTAATTTTATCCCTATATTTTTTTTTTTTTTTTTTAGGGATGCATCCAATCGCACCTTTTCATTTGAAATATATTTCCGTGGCGTAACCTCAAAAGATTAGTTACTTCAATAAAAAAAATGTAAGCGAAAATGAAACCTCTTCTCGCATGTTGCTCTTTGTGTAATTGTTCTCTTCGACAAAATTAAATATAAAGAAGCCACAATTTGGTTCCTAAATAGATATTTTTTAAAACCCGGGGCCTAAAGCTAGGTAAAGCCTATCTCTTGATAAAGTTTCTTAAATTCGACAACTTTTAGATACCAACCGTGCGAGGGCTCAGTCTGTATAGCCAGCCAAGGTCGTTAAAACTTTTATCATCCTTGTAGAGATTTTTTGAAAATACGATGGTTTTTGCCTTTTTCGAAACTAAAACATGATCAAATATAATTGGTGGCCTTCTATTTTCATGTTGTTGTCTCTTTACATATTCCCATTTCCATTCTTAATTTTAGATAAAGTACAAAATTATGATAAACAAATGTATTCTTGTTGTCAGATCAAAATACACTTAACAAGCCAGTGCGATAAAATTCCATTCGCTACTATTACGTAATATATATATCACGATATCTCAGTAGCATGGGTTCGAATCCCGGCGAGGAAGAACAAAAATTTGCGAAAGCAAATTTACAGATCTAACATTGTTGGGTTGATGTTTAGACGAGTTGTATATATATATATAGTCCTGTGTCCAAGTGAGAAATAACTACATGTGGTTTGTATATCAGGGAGAATTGACAACGGGTGGTATGTATATTAAAATATTTATCGTCTTCCATTATACATGACGTTGTGGATGAAAATTATTGACAAAAGAATAAAGAAAACAGAAAATAACCAGACAAATATATAGAAAAGAAAATGATGAGGTACTAGAATATATGGAATAAAGAATGATCAGCAAAAGGTATAACGGATAGAAAAATTGCCTAAAATGATAGAATACAGAAATAATTAATCCCCATTCAGACCCTCATAATCTGACGATGACATTTAGCTTTAGGGCAATTATGGGCAAACGACCAACAACACAGTGTTTTTTCACGAAAGTTTACATACAAGCTAATTTTACAAAATCAACTTGAATATGTAATAAAATTATATCTATATCTTCATGTGTTGAATTTTAAAGATAAATGGGTTTGAAGTTTTCGACATTTACTAAAAATTTCGGTTGATTGCACATTTCTGTCTCCTTAAATTTTGTTTCAAAAGATAAAATATGCGGATTTCGATAAAGAGATAAGGAATATCTTCGTTACAAAATTGGGCTCTACATTTGTGTAACAATCCTTATTAAAAATCCAATTTGTTAAAAGAAATTGATTTTAGAAGAAAAACTGCATTTTGTCGTTTATTTATCTAGTTGAAAAGTCGGTTATTTCTTCATAAAAGTTGGAACGAATAATCTTCATCAGAGACATATAGTAATTGTAATTTGTATGGGGTATTACGTTTCCGCATTTTTAGCAAAAATCCAGTTCACGTTTCCACATTTTCGTGCATTACTTTTCCGAAATAAATAGATACCACTTTTCCGCATTTTTACCTGTATTTCACCTGTAAAAAATAGTAATAATGATATATCGGTATAAGACTTTATTATCAAATATGGTCATCTCCTCCCGACACAGAAACCAAAAGAACCACAACTGGGCCGGAATCGTTTCTCCCAGTTCTATGCATGTCACACAATTATATTTATTTTATGGACGTTTTGCAGAAGATCCAAACAACAACTTACATCAAAATTCGGTCTTTATCAGCAATAGCAGAGTTCGTAAAAGTGATCGCGAACATGCTGAATTCGTATCCGAACAGTTTGTCAATTATGATAGAGAATAGAATGCGAGGTTAGACTTTATAAAGTCAGTTGGCTACAAGTTTACCGCTTTAAACTGTGCTACGTGTACTGTATAATAATATACTGACGCTTAAAATATATATAAACTTTTAGTGCTGAACATTGACTTTTAATTGATATATGACCATGTGTGATTTTCATCATTTTAAGTCGATACATTTGTAGTTTCATTTTAGTCATAAAGACTTATCCTGCTCGAAGTCCTACTTCCACCCAGTTGGTGAGTAAGGTGGTGGTGGTGGTGGAAGGGGGGGGGGGGGGCATACATTAAAAATTTAAATGCGGAAACGTAAATAACCTTTAATAAAATCAATGTAAAAACAATGCGGAAAAGAGTACTATAAAAATGCGGAAACGTAAGAATTTTAATGCGGAAACGTAAAACGCCGAATTGTATTATATGTCTCTGTCATACAGTATCATGCCAAACGCCATTTTTAAAAGAGGGGGTCCATGTTCTCGTTTTTAAGCTAATGGTTAAATCTCGAAAAGCTGCATCTTTTTTCCGATATTTCACAGTTTGTGGCACAGCATTTAATCAATTAATGTGTCGATAAAAAGAACGAATTCTACAATATATAAAATTCTGTCAAAAATCATTTCCTGGGTCAATATTATAAAGTTCATCCGAAAAAGTGATAAGACTGATAATAACATACTAATTCAATTTCATG
The DNA here is from genome assembly GCA_017311375.1 of Mytilus coruscus. Lineage (NCBI taxonomy): Eukaryota > Metazoa > Mollusca > Bivalvia > Mytilida > Mytilidae > Mytilus > Mytilus coruscus. Next base: position 57,548,029 of record CM029603.1, on the reverse strand, counting down.
CAATAAGGTTTTAATGCTAAAAGTTTTAGAAGAAAGAGTTAAATGTCTTCTTTAAAATATTTAGATTAATTCTGAAATGTGTCCGACAACAATCCGACCAAAGAGCAGAAAGGGCATATAAGGCACAAAATGTGCACCATAATTGAGTTACCTTGTTTTGTAACCCCATTGACATAATGGTTACATTGGTTACAATGGTTACACTCATACAAACTATCATTAATCCTATTATTCAGAAATTCTTTTGGGGATCATTAATGTACGTCCAGTGGCATATATATTATGCATGTCGGAACAGGAAAATTGACATAAGGTACTATTAGAACCATGTTCACATTATTATACATTAGACATATGTCTCTGATTATACTCAACAATTGGGATGATGACGAATTTCTTAAACTGTTCGAAATAATCTAACCGAAAGATAAATCTGTAATTTTACTTTGTCCATAACTTTGACGAACTAAATTAAAGCGAGTAATACTTTGACCTGTTTTAAATCAGATTGGTTCTAAATGTTTCTCTCGTATATTCAACATGTATATACATGTATATATTCTAAATTGTGACTATCTATTATTATTATAGTTCCATAACATTCTTTCAAGACGTATAAACCAATGATCGACAAGTGCGTACATTTTGTGAAATCAATTATAATGTGTATGTTTCAAATGTCCATATCTATTGACAACGAGTATATACCCTTGGAAAATATGTAAATATATTTTTATTTTATCAAATCTTTTTGGGAATTATTAAGATTTTCATAAATATCATTCTTAACACCAGAAACGTTATTTATAAACAAGCGTATAAGTAATGACTATAGTATATCACTATCGGACACGCAAGACAAAGATGTATATTACACCTGATATTTTCAAAATGGAATTTTCATATAAGGATAAGGATACTCAATCTGTAAATGACACCAAACCTGCTGTTTTGTTGCGACCAAGGAATGCTGCTCCTCAAATTAAAAAAAACCAAAGAAGTCAGCAAAGAAAAATCAAAGGTAGGTTAAAAGACAATTAGACTAATAGCATAAAATACTAAAATAACAGTTAATAAGAACAAAGGTACTATTTAACTCTATTTTAAATTGCTTTTTAAGAGCGATTTCAAAATGCCTATCAGTTCTTAAAATCTACAAATTTTCCTTGAAATACTCTTTTGTTGTTGTTGTACCTTCTTGAATCAATAAAATATATGCTAAACTTAAAGAAAATATTGATACTTCATAATGCTTAGCTTCATAATACCAAGGAATTCCATTTTATATTTGTGCAAAAAAAAAAAATTATTGTGATCAAAGGGAGGTAATTCACAAATATTTTTAAGTACATTCAGAAACTACTGTTACAGGTGGAAAACACTCTCTTATGGCATTCTTTTCTAATAAATTTTAGGTCTGAAGATTCATCTAATAGAACAGTAAATATGAGACTGAATGCAATAATGTGGAGCTCTGTATTTAGAGAACACCAAAGACTTCATCCCAATTGTAAGGGATTTTTACAGTGGACTATGGAAAGAGAAGATAAGTTTGGATTTGTTAATCGCGAAGAGGCAATGTGTGACAAATGCACCTATCGATCAAAGAAGTTCAAACTCTATGAAGAAGTGCAAACCAAAAAACCATGAAGGAAGGCAGCCAAGATAAATGTATCCGCCTAAGCAGCATTAAGTCAAACACCACTTGGATATACTGGTTTGAGGAAAATAGTACTTGGCTGTAACATGATTCTTCTTACAATAAGCACAAGTCAGTGACTTCTTCTCAAAAGTATCAAATTTTGGACTAGACATATTATAACTAGACTGACTCTTATTCTGTGCGACAGGCTTACTACCAGTACGTTCAGTGCTTTGATTCTTGTAATTTCCACTCGAAGTATTAAAATTTTGACCTTTGAAACTTCTCTTATGTGAAAGGGTATAATTATCGGAAATAACAGCTGCATCTTGTTATGTCTCAACAGTTTTGTCATCTAAATGTGTTTTTAAGTCTAAATGAACACACTGCTTGAACTCTTCTAATAACACCAATTGTCTTAAATTTTCAAAATTTTTATCTATTTTCTTTGACGTAAGCCATTTATCAAATAGATCTTCTTTTTCCCTAGCAAATTCAACAAAAGGTTTGTGAATCAAACTTTTTATAAGACCTAAATTTCTGTCTATATGCTTCTGGCACTAGCTCATAAGCTTTCAAAACTTCTTTTTTAACCTTGTCATAATCAGAACTATTTTCTGATGAAAGTACTGAGTAAATTTCAGTGGCCTTGCCCTCAAAAACACTTTGTATCATTGTAGTCCAAAAAGGCGTCGGGCATTTCAAATTTTGAGCAATTTTCTCAAATTGTGGAAAAAATTTATTAACTATTTTTTTCACAAAATTTGGGGACCAAACGTATATTTTTTGCTGCATCAAAATTAAAATGTTCCGATTTAGATTGGAATTTAGTGTTGCTTTCCTCTTTGACCATTTCAATTTTCATTTTCTCCATCTCTAACTTTTCCTTCATTTCAAGTTCTGCCTATTTTAATTTAAATTCATCTTCTTTTTCTTTTCTTTTCTCCATCTCTAACCTTTATTTCATTTCAAGTTCTGCCTGTTTTAATTTAAATTCATTTTCTTTTTCTTCTCTTTTCTCCATCGCTAACCTTTCTTTCATTTCAAGTTCTGCCTTCCTTTCTTCTTTTTCTTTTTCCAATTGGTTTAATTTAAGTTCATGTTCTAAATCAAGCTGTTTTAATTTGAAAGCATCAACATTTTCGACCTTGAGTTCAAGAGCCTCTTCACCTAAAATTTTTGCGTCAACTAATTTGTCTATTACCAAATTTTTTATAATTTGTTTTCTCATAGATACTCTAAAGTCTAATTTCAGATGTTTAGCAAGCAACACTTATTCCTCTTTCTTTAAATTTTCAAACCCCTCCAAGTCTGGCGTTTTCAAAAATTTACCGGCATCAAATGCCATTTTGTAGAATTTTGTTGGCTAGTTCTAATAAAAATACTAAACAAATTTTTAATAAGATATATACGTTATCCCGGACGAGCCCCCAATTTCTGTTACGACCAGAAAAATCGACTTTTAATTGTAGTCAACAAAAGACACAAATCAATAATAAAATTTAACAAGATTTATTATACACTAGTTTACAAGAAGTATTACACAAATAGAAATGTCAACTTAACTGCCAAAATATGAGTCCAATCTTTATCTTTTCTTTATCCGGAAATCTTCACTGGAATCCACAGAATATTACGTCCAATAGGTCACAATTTAGTATGATGGTGTAAGTAAATAAAAGTGTCAATCCAACTGCTGAGAATGTTGATGTCTATCGATGTCTAAGTCTATGTCTATGTCTATGTCTAACTTTAGGGTCTGCATATTATATACTTTTAACGGAAACTTCTAGATAACGGTAGCATACCAATTGAACTATTGCTACATCTTTGAATATAAGTGAGGGACCTAGCATATATACATGTATGTCTGTTTGTTTTGTTCACACATTATTGTCAATATAATGGAATTTTATGCGAATGTCATACAAGTGAGAGGCTAGCTATAAAAATTCTTTCATTTAAAGTATTCGTATAAAAATATATATTTCGAATAAAGAGATGTGGTATGATTGCTAATGAGACAAGTTCAAATGAAGTGATTGTAAGTAATTATAAGCAAAATCTATAACACATTAGAGACCATCATGCTTTTGCAGAGTAAACAATATTTAGTAGTTTAACAGTCGTTCGTTAAATGTCGAACATCTATAATACTACAGAAACGAATTTGTCGAGTTTCTAGAGGAAGCGTGGTTCAGAATGCAAGATGGATGGACGGATGGCTGTTTAACGTCCAGTGGCAAATTAATTGCATATTCAAGACGACAACATGATGTGATTTTAATATAAACCATGCTTTGTACTAGACCGACACACAGAGCCGGATTTTCAACATGCTCGCTCACAAGGTAACAGTCTACAGGAAGACATGTCACCCTACCCGGACACAATATTCGGAATCCTTGCCGACCAGTCTCTTTTTTTACTCCGTAATGTCGCGTGCTAAGCGGTGAAGAAGCAGTACTAATTTTAAAGTTTTTTGTATGACCCGACCGCAAAACGATCTCTTACACTCGAGGCGGAAAAGCTACCTCGAGACCTACGAGGGGTCCAGAATGAAAGCGATATAAAAAAGATTGTACCCGTCATTCTGGCGTTTTCATATTTCCTCTGGCAGGCATAAACCTTCTTTTTTTAAATACATTTTGTGTTTCTCCCTACAGTAGAACATTCTGTAAATCTTTGATAACATTGTTTAGAATTTTTATTAGAACTAGCCAACAAAATTCTACAAAATGGCATTTGATGCCGGTAAATTTTTGAAAACGCCAGACCTGAAGGGGTTTGAAATTTAAAGAAAGAGGAATAAGTGTTGCTTGCTAAACATCTGAAATTAGACTTTAGAGTATCTATGAGAAAACAAATTATAAAAAATTTGGTAATAGACAAATTAGTTGACGCAAAAATTTTAGGTGAAGAGGCTCTTGAACTCAAGGTCGAAAATGTTGATGCTTTCAAATTAAAACAGCTTGATTTAGAACATGAACTTAAATTAAACCAACTGGAAAAAGAAAAAAAAAGAAAGGAAGGCAGAACTTGAAATGAAAGAAAGGTTAGCGATGGAAAAAAAGAGAAGAAAAAGAAAATGAATTTAAATTAAAACAGGCAGAACTTGAAATGAAATAAAGGTTAGAGATGGAGAAAAGAAAAGAAAAAGAAGATGAATTTAAATTAAAATAGGCAGAACTTGAAATGAAGGAAAAGTTAGAGATGGAGAAAATGAAAATTGAAATGGTCAAAGAGGAAAGCAACACTAAATTCCAATCTAAATCGGAACATTTTAATTTTGATGCAGCAAAAAATATACGTTTGGTCCCCAAATTTTGTGAAAAAACAGTTGATAAATTTTTTCCACAGTTTGAGAAAATTGCTCAAAATTTGAAATGGCCGAAGCCTTTTTGGACTACAATGATAAAAAGTGTTTTTGAGGGCAAGGCCGCTGAAATTTACTCAGTACTTTCATCAGAAAATAGTTCTGATTATGACAAGGTTAAAAAAGAAGTTTTGAAAGCTTATGAGCTAGTGCCAGAAGCATATAGACAGAAATTTTGATTCACAAACCTTTGTTGAATTTGCTAGGGAAAAAGAAGATCTATTTGATAAATGGCTTACGTCAAAGAAAATAGATAAATATTTTGAAAATTTAAGACAATTGGTGTTATTAGAAGAGTTCAAGCAGTGTGTTCATTTAGACTTAAAAACACATTTAGATGACAAAACTGTTGAGACATTACAAGATGCAGCTGTTATTTCCGATAATTATACCCTTTCACATAAGAGAAGTTTCAAAGGTCAAAATTTTAATACTTCGAGTGGAAATTACAAGAATCAAAGCACTGAGCGTACTGATAGTAAACCTGTCGCACAGAATAAGAGTCAGTCTAGTTATAATATGTCTAGTCCAAAATTTGATACTTTTGAGAAGAAGTCACTGACTTGTGGTTATTGTAAGAAGAATGGTCACCTAATGGATGATTGTTTTTGACTCCAGAAGAAGAATGAAAGAGGTAATAAGCCCAAAACCAGTGATTTTACGACATCCCGTGTTACCAATACTTTGGAATGTCCTGCGAGTCAGGCTTTTAAGTCCAGTTTTTGTGATTACATGGAGGATTATAAACCCTCTATGTCTAATGGGTTTGTTTCTATTCTTAATAAAACTACTCCTCAGCCTATTAAGATTTTTCGGGACACTGGAGCTTCTCAGTCTTTATTGTTAGAAGGTGTGTTGCCTTTGTCCGAGGAGTCTTCTATTGGTGCCTCCGTTTTGTTAAAAGGTGTGGAGTTAGGTTGTATAGATGTTCCCCTCCATCGTATTTATCTGAAGTCAGATTTGATAACTGGAGCAGTTGTTGTGGGTGTTCGTCCTAATCTCCCTGTTGAGGGTGTTTAATTATTGCTAGGAAATGATCTAGCTAGGAACAAAGTGGTTGCTGAACCAATTGTTACCAGTGAACCGGATGTGGATTTTAAATCACCTGAAGATGATGCTGAACTGTATCCAGCTTGTGTCGTTACTAGGGCGATGGCTAGAAAACAACAAAATGAGGATTTGCAAGAAGAGCAGTTTGATTACATGAACCTTTCTGACACTTTCCTAGCCGACATTGAAGGTCCCGGTAGCTCGGAGAAGGCCATAATTAGAAAACCTAGTATTAACAAGAATTTTATTATATGCCATTGCCAGACGTGAACAGCCATTCATTAGACCGAAAAAATTTACCGAAGAACAAAGTAAAGACCCTGAGGTTCTGCAGCTCCGCAAGAGGGCTCAACCAAAGGAGGAAGCAGACAAATTGGCTGAATGCTATTACCATCAAGACAGCATTTTAATGAGGAAGTGAAGGCCTTCTGATGCTACCCCAGAGGAGGAATGGAGAGTGGTATACCAAGTGGTGGTGCCTTATGTTTATAGGCAAGACATTATTGGTCTTGCCCATGACACCCCCTTGGCTGGACACTTAGGTATAAGGAAGACTTGCCTAAAGATTTTGCAGCATTTTACTGGCCAAGACATAAAAATGATGTCGCAGAATACTGCAAATCATGCCATATATGCCAGGTTGTTGGCAAGCCTAACCAGAAAATACTTTTGCCAATTCCAGCCTTTGAAGAACCTTTCAGCCGAGTACTAATTGAATGCGTTGGACCTTTACCAAAGACCAAGACTGGAAATGCGTATTTATTGACGATCATGTGTACATCCACTCGCTTTCCTGAGGCTATTCCGTTAAGGAATATCAAGACACCAACTATTGTCAAGGCTCTTATCAAATTTTTCACCTTAGTAGGACTTCCTAAGTCTATACAGTCCGACCAGGGTTCCAATTTCATGTCAGGTTTATTTCAGCAAGTCGTGTACCAGTTAGGGATTGCTCAGTATAGGTCAAAAACTTATCATCCAGAATCTGAAGGTGCATTAGAACGTTTTCATCAACCATTGAAGAACATGATTAGAACTTTTTGTCTTCAATTTGACAGGAACTGGGATGATGGTGTTCACTTTTTACTTTTTGCGGTCCGAGAGGCTGTTCAAGAATCCCTTTGTTTTAGTCCCTTTGAGTTGGTATTTGGTCACACTGTAAGGAGACCTTTAAAATTGATTAAGGGAAAATGGCTTACTGAACATACTGACTTGAATCTTCTATACTATGTATCTAGATTGAAAGAAAAATTGTACACTGCTTGTCAAATTGCTCAGAACAATTTAATAACTGTTCAGAATAAGATGAAAATATGGTATGATAAAGATGCAAGGGACAGATTTTTTAGCCTGGTGATAAGGTACTTGTATTTTTGTCAGTCCCTGGACATCCATTACAAGCTAAATATTGTAGTCCTTTTACCATAGAGAGTAAAATTAATGATTTGAATTATATTGTAAAAACACCAGGTCGGCGTAAACAAAATAGAGTGTGTCACATTAATATGTTAAAACTATATTTTGAGCGTACTAATGAAGGTGAGAGTAAACCAGCTGCCACTTTAGCCATGGTTTAATTGGAGAACAATCATGACAAACCAGATATAATTGAACCAACTTTTAGTTCTAAAACTATGGAAGAGACAGTTAGATTGAAAAATTCAGAAATTTTGTCAAATTTAGATTCGAAACATGCACATCTGTCTTTTGATCGTAGAGAAAAATTAAAAGCTTTGGTATTTTCTTTTAAAAATCTTTTTCCAGATGTGCCAAACAAAACCACTGCTGTTTGTCATGATGTCGATGTGGGTGATGCTTCTCCAATTAAGCAACATCCTTACCGGCTCAATCCACTCAAACTTGAACTTATGAGACAAGAAATTAAATATATGCTTGACAATGATATTATTGAGCCGAGTAACAGTGAGTGGAGCTCTCCTTGTCTCCTTGTGCCCAAACCAGATAAAACCTTTCGTTTCGTAACTGATTTCAGAAAAGTAAATTATGTTTCAAAATCTGATTCCTATCCGATTCCAAGGATAGATGATTCCATTGATAATATTGGGCAAGCAAAATTTGTGAGCAAATTTGATTTATTGAAAGGTTACTGGCAAGTCCCATTGTCACAGAGAGCTAGAGAAATATCAGCTTTTGTCACACCAGATGGCTTATTTCAATATACTGTAATGCCGTATGGCATGAAAAGTGCTCCAGCTACATTTCAAAGAATGATCAATAATGTTATAAAAGATTTAGACTGTTGTTATGCTTATATTGATGATCTTATTGTATGTAGTGATAGCTGGGAAGAACATTTAAAACATTTATATGAAACTTTTGATAGATTGTCAGAATCAAATTTGATAGTTAATCTGGGTAAAAGTGAATTTTGCCAGGCCAGTGTTGATTATTTAGGGCATACAGTTGGTCAAGGTCAAGTGAAACCTATTATGGCTAAAGTGGATGCAATTACCAAATTTCCTCCTCCTACAAATAAAAAAAACAACTTATGAGATATTTAGGCATGATTGGATTTTACAGGAAATTCTGTTCAAATTTTGCTACTGTTGTTCATGCAACCATTGACTCATCTTTTACGGAAAGATTCTAAATTCATCTGGAGTGAAAATTGTCAAAACGCTTTTGAAAATAGCAAATCACTTTTAATTAATAGTCCAGTTCTGACCACTCCAGACTTTGAAAAACAATTTAAACTTGCCGTTGATGCAAGCGATGTAGGAATTGGAGCTGTTTTATATCAAGAGACAGATGATAATATTGAGAAACCTATATCATATTTTTCTAAGAAATTAGATAAATATCAGAAAAATTATTCGACTATTGAAAAAAGAGTGTTTTGCACTGTTGTCTGCACTTCAACATTTTGATGTATATTTAAATCCCTATGTGCATTCTATTCTTGTTTATACTGATCATAATCCTCTCACCTTCATACATAAAAGGAGAAACAAGAACCAGAGATTGACTAGGTGGAGTTTATTGTTACAGGAATATGATGTTATTGTAAAACATATTAAAGGTAAAGATAATGTAATAGCAGATGCTTTATCTAGAACTTATTAAAACACTGTGTATATACTATGTATTTTTGTACATATTATTCATGAGAGGTTTTTGTTACACTCAAACTTTTTTTAAGGGGGGAGGTGTTATGATATTGTAACTATCATATTTATTTAGTTGGCCTAATTTGTTTTGTGTGGCCTGAGAATGTTTAAATTATATATTTTTTTCATTGTGTACAAAATGTTACATATTGTGTTACAACTATGCAGTTTAGAAATCACTGGAAAAATCATAGATACTCATGGAATGATTAGAACTTTCTATTTTACTTACATAACGTTTCCAGAATGATCATAACAAAAGATGCGTATTTTAAACATCTACCGTTATCTAGAAGTTTCCGTTAAAAGTATATATATGCAGACCCTAAAGTTAGACATAGACATAAACATAGACTTAAACATCGATAGACATCAACATTCTCAGCAGTTGGATTGACACTTTTACTTACTGACAACATCATACTAAATTGTGACCTATTGGACGTAATTTTTTGTGGATTCCCGTGAAGATTTCCGGATAAAGAAAAGATAAAAGATTGGACTCATATTTTGACAGTTAAGTTGACATTTCGATTTGTGTAATACTTTTTGTAAACTAGTGTATAACAAATCTTGTTAAATTTTATTTTTGATTTGTGTCTTTTGTTGGCTATAATTAAAAGTCGATTTTTCTGGTCGTAACAATATTTCAGTTTCACATGGGAAACTCCACACTAAAATTTACGACAAAATGGGACTATTTTTCGTTCACTATTGTTAATTTTCCTTTTTTGGATGGTGATGTTCCTTTGGCACCATCTTACGGTGTTTATATTTCACAACTTGTTCGCTATTCTCGTGTATGTTGTGACGTTTTTGATTTTAATGAACGTAATCTATGTATTACTGGTAAATTATTAAGTCATGGATTTCGTTTCCACAAATTACTTAAAAGTTTTACTACAATTTTCCATAGATATAAATATTTGGTTTTGAAGTTTGGTTGTACCTGTAGAAAACTTATTTCAAACGGGATAGCACATCCTCATTTTTATGGAGATGTTGTTTACCTTGCCCGGAAATTTAGAAACGATCCTGGTAAACTTATCGATCATTTAAATAAACTTATTCTTAAAGTTTACAAATTCAACACTGGAATTATATCTTTGAATATTGTTTTTATTGGTATTAATATTGATTTTGTTATCAGTAAATTAAAAGCAAACTAAATATTATTGTTATATACATATGCACATTCATGGATCTACAATCTGTCGATACCTGTATCTTGGCATTGCACAAGGTCATGTTTTTCTTTGACTCTTTATGACGTCTTTACACTAAATCCATTGGATGTTGGATGTGTACCGATTGATAATTTAGTCTTAGATGCATGATTTTTTTTATTAGTTGTTATTGGCTTTGAACTAGCTGTCAATAACTGCGAGTACTCTCAGAATCTGTATTTAGTGTCTTTTTGTTGTTGGGATGTACAAGTACCCGGCCACGTCCACTCTGTGTTTTTGTTAGATGTTTTTCTATTTGTATCCATTTGATAAGTTAAGCCTTTTTCAACTGATTTTTATAGTTTGTTCTTATGTTGTACTGTTACACCACTGTACCAGGTTAGGGGAGGGTTGGGATCCCGCTAACGTGTTTAATCCCGCCACATTCTGTATGCATGTGCCTGTCCCAAGTCAGGAGCCTGTAATTCAGTGGTTGTCGTTTGTTGCTGTGTTACATATTTGTTTTTCGTTCAGTTTTTTGTACATAAATTAGGCCGTTATTTTTCTCGTTTGAATTGTTTTACATTTGTCATTTCGGGGCCTTTTATAGCTGACTATGCGGTTTGGGCTTTGCTCATTGTTGAAGGCCTTACGGTGACCTATAGTTTTTAATTTTTGTGTCATTTGGTCTATTGTGAAGAGTTGTCTCATTGGCAATCATACCACATCTTCTTTTTTATATTTAAAAGCATTTTAGATTCTTCTTGATTTTGACTACTGTCATGACTGTAAGAACATGACAATAGGTTGTTACGACTATACCACTTTAATTTAGGAGTTAAATTATAATGTATCTACCATATATCTATCAAATAATCTAATATTTTCAGTTTCTATCTTATTTTTTAATAACTGTTTCTCTCTTAAAATTGGAATCAATTATTATTGTTAAAGATGTTTTTAATCTAACAGCATACAGCATTTTAATATTAACAAAATATTTCATTTGGAGCATAAAAGAGGATGCTCTAAAGATAATATCCTTACTGAACATGTAACATGGGTTATTCCCTCAAAATGTAATGTTTATATGATGTATCATGCTGTAATATAAACCTTTGATAATAATGTTTTGCCTCTACACAGATTTTATACAGTATTATTGGACAGGATGCAGACAGACTTTTTCAATATTTACTTTTAAAATTGCGTTATCATATTTCTAATACTTGTATAAATTAAACAACACAAAACAAGCAAAAAATAATTGTTTCAAAACATAGTACATCCAGTTTCAAGCGATAAAGGGTTGAATTTATTTTTTTAATATTACAGTTGTTGGAAATTAACCATGCATTTCATTGCAGAAAAGTTTTTTGGGTCGTGAACATGTATCTTGGGTGTTTCAAAGCAATGCTTTTTTTTTATTTGGTGTTTCTATCAAATATGGGCATGGCTATTAAAGCTTGTATACACGGAAAAGGGGGAGAGGAATTTGATTGGTTAACTTCTGGTGATGTTTACTATCTGATATGCAATAAAAAGTTATGTTGTATTTTCACTGTAGTACTGGACAGGATAAAACTTTACTCTTGCCAAGTATTTCTTATTTATAACAAAGATAAATTCTGCACAATTTAAAAAAAAATCAATTAAATAGAGACGTAATAGGGGAAAAACAATGGTGGTATTACCCCCTCAAACCAGCCTTCCAATAATGAATTACAACATTTCTTAAAGTAGCCATAATTTTATATAAAAAAAAACTAAGTTTGCTATTTTATAAAAAAAATATTACCATTGTTCCGTTAGGGCCATTACTTAAACAAGTAATTTTCAAAATTGCATATGCAAGTTATGTTGAAAACGGTGCTATTTTAGATATTACTTTTATATCATGTATAATTAACTTTTGTTAATATTATTTTTATAGGTGTCCATTCATACAGGTTTTACTAGCTTTTACAAATTTTCACAGACATCTGGTTATTTTTCCCATGAAATATAAAATTAATCCTCCTGAAACACTAATTGCCTTTCTGAGGTCACGCTTCTGGGTCAAAGATTGGTCTCTTTGGACTATTAAAGTATCATTTCCCTTGAAAATCTTAAGGTAGACAGATATAAATAGATGGAACCTTGTGATTTAATTAAGACTTTACGTTATTTATAATTTGTAACCTAAACAATTACATATGTTTTTAAATAATTGTAAGTACTAAGTTTTTCAAAGATGTATAAAATAACTTATTAATTTAAAAGTAATATTTTGTCATTTTTTTAAAGTAACCTATTATCTGTATACTCATCTCAAATTTGATAAATTCTAATTTTTTTTAATAAAATGATATAAAATTCATAAATACTACATTTAGTCCATGTTCCTATTGACATTTAAAATAACTATTGAGTTATTAAATAATTTTAAAAACTAAAAATACCTATATAAGTAACTAGAAAAATAACTTGTTTAGTAAAACCCTGACCGTTGTTTGTGTTTTGTTGGCTTTTATGTATCATTTTATATAGGATAAACTATATTTAAATTATATTATCTAATCATAAAATCTGATTTGTTTTGTATTAAAAGAAAATGATTATTAAATATCATAAGAAATATTTTAATGACTTTTACTTTTTGTGGAGACTTTAGATTTCTTTTCAAGCATTACACAGTTCTATTGAAGAATTTCTTATTTATTTTATAGTTTGGTGAAATTTCATGCAAGATGTATTTGAATAGACCAGATGTTTACACAGGTGTTAGTTGAGCTTCCTCTATAATGCTTTACTTTCCTTTTAATAGAAGTGCTACAAATTTGATTAACATCTTAATGGATCATGATAATTATTGTCGCATAAACTGCTGAGAAGGGCCTACTTAAAAAGCTCCGAACATCCTCCAAGCATGCTCGGAGCTTCCTCGTAAGAATAAATTTATGATCCCTTAATTTTTTTCAGTTTTGGGCAAAAATATTGTAAACAGCAAAATTATCAGAAATACGACATCAACAAAACAAAATATTTTGGTCATGAATGATCTGCTAGTCTATTATGTTGGAGAGTGGCCATAGTTGAAAATGACATCGATTTAGGTGAGCAACATAGGCTATGTAGAAACCTTTAGCTATTACAAGCTTTATTATATATGGAATAGATACGGAATTTCTGTTATGATAATAGAAAATATCATCTTTCAAATTGTCCATCTGATCTACTTTTAATGTCAAAATACCGAAATTAGAAATAACATGAAATATGTGAAATATACAAGTTACAAAGAGTATGAAGGTTGCATATTCATTTGTATTAAAGTGATGATAGAATCATTCCAAGACATCAGATGACAAAAACAGTAACAAATATTTTTCAAATAACTTAATCAACTTTAATGGATCACACAGTTTACGACGTAGCTAGACAATATCAGAATTTTAAAAATCTGTTGAGAAAAATTTTGAATGTTTTTTAAAGTGTGGTGAAAAGTTTAGCATTATCTCACGTAATGTCCTCTTATTTCTTACCATATATAAACAAAACTTCAGATTATTTGTTTCGAAAATCAAATTCTGCATTACTTACGTTGTTTTATGTGATTTCAGTTTACAGTGGATTCAAATATTTTCGTGGGTACCAATTTTCATGGATTAAAGGAAACTTTCATGTTCGTGGATATTTAATTTCGTGGTTTTGCCAAAGTCTGCATGCAAGCCTATAGAAAATTTGTCATTCGTTGGACATTTAATTTCGTGGTTCACTTGTTTCCACGAAATCCACGAAAATTAGTATCCAACGAATAACAATGAATTCACTGTAATACACAGAGAAAAGGATGAATTCTACCTACACCCTTTATTAATTTAGACTATTCAAACAAAAATTGTACAGTTAAGCCCAAATTGGCAACCTCATCACATGTATATAATGTTTTAATAAACTGTAGTTGATATTTTAATTATGCTAAATAGTGGCCTTACACAGGTACCTTCTTTATGCCTCAAAGCACATTTCATTGAAACATAGTATCGTCCAGGTTGTTTCTTCAAAAACTACTATCGTTTAAAAAGTGGTAAAATTAACGGTACCTATTTTCTGCACTAGATGCACATTTCGACAATAAATGTCTCTTCGGTGATGCTCGAGGCCAAAATATTTGAAAATCCGAAACCTTTTTAAAAACAACGAAGAGCATACAAACAAAAATAGACAAAAAGTATAGCCAAAGCTTGTCAATCGATTGCAACTTTGCATGAAGGAGATATATTCCTTAATTTCAAATGATTTCCAAAATTTTGTAACAACACAATGTCCGTATTTTCATGCCAATACAGAAGTACTGCAGTACTGGTTAATGGGCTGGTGATACGCTCTGGGACTAACAATCCACCAGCAGAGGTATCGACCCAGTGGTAGTTATTGTATTAACCGTATTAATTTTTCTGCAACAGATGACCATATCGACAAAAATTAATCCTTAGTGTTGCTTGAGGCCAAAATATTTGTTTTCCTTTTTTAGGGTCTTCATTACAAAACTGTGACATTTCGTTGTGTCTATGGTACTTTTTCTTTACTTTTGTTCTTTTATCTATATTTCGGTAAACTATGAGATATCTAACATCTATGGGATTTTGCAATATTTGCTTTTCTTTCTCAGTACATAACGTAATAAATATATTATAAATCAAACTAGTTTAAATATTTTATTATCATAAACCAATACGATCTATTACGAACTAAAACAACGATATAAACACAAGTACAATTCATAACAGCAATGCGAAAAATGTCTATAGCTATTTATGAAACATACATGACGTTTTCTGTTCTGAGCACTGTTGTTTAACTGATTATTGAAGGAATCAATTTATTTTTACTACTTAAGTAGAGGCGAAAGATACCAAAGGGACGTTCAAACTCACAGTATACAAAACACAACCTATCAAAATAAAGTCTGAGCAACACGAACCACATCAAAGACTGGATGTCATTTCAGGTGTTCCGAAAGGGTAGGCACATTCTGCTACACATGTGGCACCCGTCGTGTTGTTCGATAGGGAATAGATATAAATATGTACAAAAAGTTCATGTCGTATACTGTCTGATCACCTTCTTAACTATCGTATGACTTTACGTAAGTACATATAACACAAAGTTGACTGCTGTACCCTTATTTTTGACATTTTTATCTATTATGTCTCTTTTTTGTTGTTCACACATTGTTGTCAATATAATGGAATTTTATCAGACTGTCATACAAGTGAGAGGTTTAGTTAGCTATAAAACCAGGTTTAACCCACCATTTTCAAAAACTGAATAACTTTATATTGAAATTCATGTGATTTTTCACGTGTGAACATTCATGTGATTTTCACGTGTGAACATTCATGTGAATTTCACCTAAATTTCACGTGAATTTTACATGCGATTCACGTAATGCTCACGTGAAATCAGTTCACAGGAGTTTTCCGTATAAGCTCATATGATGTGAAATTCCCGTGAAATTTATGTGAGTAAAATTTCCCTGTGTAAGAGAGTTTAGAACTCATTCCAACAGATTGAAAGAGATGTTAAAACTGATCCTAACACATCTTACGAGAGGTTAGAACTGATCGTAACAGATTTTAAGACAGGGTAAAAATGATCCTCGCAGGTTTTAAGAGACGTTAGAACTAATCCCTACAGATTCGAAGATAGTTTAGAACTGATCCTCGCAGGTTTTAAGAGATGTTAGAACTGATACTCACAGATTTTAAGAAAGTGTAGTACTGGTCGCCACAGATTTTTAGAGAGTTTAGAACTGATCCGCGTAGATTTTAAAAGAGTTTAGAACTGATCCCAAGTGGTTTCTCCAAACTACTTATCTCTTCATGTATTCATACTGATAATCGTTTTCTTTCGTCTGATCAACCATTGACATGAATTATTGAACGACATACATGTATTTGCTAATACACACAAACACAACACGAACTTATTCTGAATAATCTTTCGCAAAGTTACAGGTAATTAATCAATGAATGCTTAAAAACAGTCCGCTACTAAAATCAATTCCAACACTGCATCAAAATTTAGGCAAAGTAAAGACGGGTTAATATGTTGTTTTGTAGCATTTATTACGGGAAGGATAGGAGTTGGTGTAGATTGTCAGGGAACGACAGAACAGTTAAAATAGGATTTATTTTGAAGATTGTTACACAGTTACAATATTGACACATGCAATTTTATCTTTACACAATTGTTAATTACTGTATATCAATTAAATTTTTTTTATCTTTTTTTTCGATGATTAGGAGTTTATTCTTAGTAGCCTCCTGAACTCCTTTCTAATTTCTGGTATTCTTCAAACATATAGAAACGGATTTGAAAATGAGTTGATTAGAAACGGAACAGAAAGTAGAAGTCGATTTTGCATTGTCACAGATGAATTCGATAAAACTTCTATCCAAAACGAGGCAACAAAAGGTCCTGTTAATGTTACGGTTTGGAAAGCAATAATGACAGTTGTTAAAAATGCTCATATCTCCCAAGACTTTTTCAATTTTATGTTGACATCAATCGAATTTGCAACATTGTTTGATGTTGTACAGATGTTGATGTCAATCATTCCTTTATTCTGGTTCTTTTCGTGTACACAGTTATCTTTATTTGGTGATACTGTATTATCAGAGCTTGAGTTGTCACTGTGCACATATTGTACTTTCATTTCAGTCGTTTTGCTATTCCTGCATGGATATTTCAAGACATGGGAATCTTGACTGCTAATTTTCTTATTTGATTTTCTTTTTTCTGAATTATCTTTTGCAGCTGCGATATTCAAATTAACTAGTTGAATTTCTATCTCTTTTGTGGTAACATCTGCCATACTTTGTTTTTTTCTAATGTCAACAGGAATATTTTTCGATGAAGTCGCAGAACTTTCTCCTGTTGTAAAGATAGAGGACTGCACATGACTAGTATTGTTTATCACCTCCCTCATAACGTGCATCGGAGTAACTTTGCCTTTGGAATAAAATTTCAATAAACGAAAACTAGTGGTCAGTGACATTATCAATAAAAGAAAGATAATTACAATTACTGGTAAAAGACTTACAATTACAAAAATATAAAACTTATACAACAGGAGGTCTACAAATCTTCATGAATTCGGCGCGAGGTGGCAGTAATGTTCCACACAACGAAAGTATGAACACAATACATATAGGTCCACCAATGTATGCATATTTGTTCCTATCAAATTTTTTACTAGTTCCAAAGTTAAATGATCTCACCACTAAATATCTCTGTAAACAAAGAAGAAATATCAAACAATAGTTTGATTGCAAGCCAAATGTAACTAGAAATATCTGCAGAAGACATGATCCAACGTGTTCATGTTTTATAACAGATCCTAAAGAAAATAGTGCTGATGAAATCCCTAAAGTAATGTCGCTGAAAAACAAAATCAAAATTGTAAGATGGTGGAAAGTTTTCTTCAGAGCCTTAAAACAAACAATGATATATGTGATGTCAACTAAAACTGTCACTGATGCTAATGACGTTAACAGAACTGCAACGGCATAATCAACTTGAGCCTCCTGTACTATGGTACCTGTATCCTGAAATATTCAAATAAAATACACTAAAATACCATCTTTCGCTGTATATATTTCCCCAATTTGTTTCCTATGCACGTGTTTAAAGTAACATTTTAGATTTTAATCAATTTTATCAAAATAAAACTGGTTATTGTCCGGGATTTCATTACCATGAGTTAATATACACATTATTTAGGATATATTACGGGTACAATGATTTGATTTATAGTTTGGCTGTACCGTTAGCTGAATTCTCATTGAACACGGGATATCACTTCTTTTTTAAAAGTGATGTTTTTATAGAGCACGTACATTTGGATAGGATCCATGCAAATTTAACGATCATCTGAATAACCTTATTCTATAGGTAATTAATGTAACACCGTAAAACAAATTATTATTATCGGTACTCACATTGATTTTGCACTTGATAGATTGGTACATAGCTAAATATCGATTCTGATACAATTATTCATCCTTAGTATCTTGCATTCTTTCGATCTTTATATTTATATTTTGACATTGCACCCGACTATCTCTTTTTCCGTTAGTTGTTGACGTCTTTATACTAAATCTGTTAATTGTAAACTGGTTGATACTTTAGTCTGGGGAAACTAGATTTATGCATAAGTTGTTAATGTCATTGTACTAGCTTTCAATAACCTCCAGTATTCTCACAACGGTAGGTGTTGTCTTTTGTTTTTATGATTATATTTATGTTTTCTGCACTTTACCAATCTATTAAGTTAAGCCATTTCCATCTAAGTTTTACAGGTTGTTCTTATGATGTGCTGTTATACTACTCTCCTATGATCATGATGATGGGCGGAGAGTTGGGGAGCTAACAAATATATTTAAATCCACCACATGTTTTATTTGTCTCCGAAATCTAGTGTTTGTAATTCAGTGGTTGTCGTTGGTTTATGTCTGTTCCATATGTTTTTTTGTTATTTGCTTTGTAAAAAATCATGCCTTTGATTTCCGAGTTAGTATTGTTTTACATGTTGTCATGGTGTGGTCTTTTAATAGGGGACTTAAAGTTGCTAAAATCTAAATTTTATGGACTAATGTGAATAATTTGCATATTAGTAATCAACACACATTTCCATATGTTTATATTCTGTTAATTTGTAGTTTTCATTAAAGTAAATTGTAATAAACATTCTGTTCTTCTTTGCAACATCGTCTTTGCAGGACTAAAGTATGTTTTTTGAATGTTTGTTATGCATTCTATTATTTAGTTTTCTATTTTTATAAATTCGTTCGAAAAAAAGTCATTTAATTCTACAAAAAGCATAAAGAAAAAGTTTTTAGAAAATAAAATTATATTGTAATATCCTTCAATGTATAATTTAATTTTATCATTAATTAGTTTTACAATTCCCTTTAATTTTAAACGAATCGACACGACACAAAGGCGGATCGCGAAAAAGATATCAAAATAAACTGTGACAGGTATTTCAATGTAGCTCTAATTCTAAGCAGATCGTAACTTATACTTTCCCGACCGATAACTATTTTGATGATTAACGTGTGGTTTGTTCGTTTAATTGATCTCGGTTTTTTAAGTGTCGAAATTCACTTATGACGTAAAATGTTCTAGTATGACGTTATGAGCAAAAGGCGACCATATTCGATAAAATCGTTTTTCAAAACCATATCTGTTACATGTGTTAGCAGATCATTGAAATAGGAAAGTAAAGTGCTTACGTGTCTTCTAAAAATTATTAGAGAAATAGATTCCACCAAAGTCTCTCTTACAATCTGATATTTCACAATTCTCTGTAGTGAAATTCTAAATATTTAAAACACTCGGCAAGCCTCATATTTTATATTTGAAAATTTAACCGTCTCGAGCAAAGAAATACCGTATCATACACATGCACTAAATGGTTGTACAGTGTTAAAAAATATATATGTTCAGAATAAAACAAGGGTTTTGACGCCTATACATGCATACTTAACGGTTATTGCAAAAGTTTATTTCCACACCTGTATTTGTAAAGTATGTCGAATAATAGCACGATAAAGCAATCAAATATATTGTCGTACAGATCCTACTGATGTTAAGTGCATATTGCCATAGGTATATGAAACATAGTGTATATAATTTTGAATGATATTTTAAGTAACGAAACGTGTTTTTATAGTCGCATCAGCAAACATACCAGACATGCCTTTTTTCCAATGAAAACAGTTGAGAAGTCAACTCTAAAACGAAGTTAAAGAGTTAAAGAGTAATGCCAAATCTGACTAAGGTCATCTATATTCATTATTTCTCTTTTCGTTTACTCCTTTAGTATAATGGGAATGTACTAAAATGCTGATTTATATGTTTTTTCCTTATTTTTGTTCAAAATAATGAAAAATACCGAATCGTCTTTGATAAAATAACATGTTCACCGCGGGAAAAATCAGCAGAGGTTCATACATGTTTTCGAAAAGCAAACTTTTACCTAAATAGTTATTTTGCTAGGCAACGTCAATGACGTCGAGCTATGACGACATGCAAATTTTCGGTTCTGTGTGTTTCTTTTTTTTGTGTTCTTTTTTTCAAAGGAAAGTTTGTTAAATATGCCAGCATATTAAAGCTAGCGAACCAGCTACTATATTCAGTTTTAAAACAAGTAGCAGTTAAATATCTTGAGCATGTACAAGAAAATAGGAGGTAGAAAAAAACAAACAATTGTTGACTTTTGATATAAGTTGATACAATAATGTATCGATCTCATCAAAGTCAATAATTGTATAATATTGTCGAAATTATAATAAAAAAGAGTTGTTTTAAAATTAAAGGTTTTGCAAAATTGTCTGATTTGTTTTAAGTATGTATTATACATTGAAATGGCACTTTTAGTGAATAAAAATATAACTGAACGATAGAACTTTAAGATAAAATATGAGAAGGTATCACTTATGATTCGCGTTCAGAATATAAAAATAAAAAATGTGGTGGTGTTCTTGCTATAAAACACCATAGGTAAATGAGTAGGTTCACGAAGAGTCGATATTGGCCCTAAAATTCCATGTAGGAGCAATTGAACATTGTTCTTGATTTGCATTTCCAGAACGATAAAACATCATTTCTTATGAAGCAAGAATTTTGCAATCTGATTGGTTAATTACTCGCGTGTAAATAACACACCACCCTAGTTCACCAGGGATAAAAAAAAAAAAATATGCCAAGGTTTCCAAAATATACAATATTTGTCAAAATTGGAAAAATAATAATAAAAAACTTTTTTTTAGATTAAACAAAAGGAAAATTTTGAAATGATTTGCTAAAAAAAAATCCAAGTGAAGAAAAAAAAAATATTCTCCAATATTCTCCAAATAATAAAATTTTCAAATTTTCCAAAAATAAAAAAAAAAAAAAAAAATAGATAATAGTTGAAAAATTCACAGCAACGTGGGTGTTGAAAAATGTGTAGTGGAAATTGGTCATAAGATTTTTTTTTCAATTTTATTCCCGGGAATAAAAAAAGTAAACGAACGCTAAATAAGATATAAATTCGTTATCTCGGTGCAATCAGGGGTGTACGGAATTTTACATTGATGTTGAAAATGCATACGACCTTCGGCTGCGCCTCAGGGTGTATATATTTCCAACACCGGTGTAAAATAATGTACACTCCTGATTACACCAAGATAGCTAATATTTCCATCAAGACAAATAGTAAATGAAACATTAAGGATATATTTTCTGTAATAAAAACACATTTACCCGCTTTACACACTTTGTGTACATACGTCTCAGTTCAACATGTTTGAGCTCACCTAAAGGTTGTTTACATGACTAAATATTTACTGTATGAAATCCATATCGGTACACTAACATGAAGATTTTTGAATGCAAATGAAGGATGACTTTTTATGGAATGTACGTTGTAATACAGCATTATCAAACTAGTTTAATGCATTGTTTCGTGCTTTGAAAAGCACTTTATTTGAACCTTTTCATTGTTTTTTAATCGTAAATGCACTGACATATTACATTTTTAGCCATAGGCATTTTTTTCACTCGATAAAACAAGGACACACTCGAAAAAACACGGACATATAAAAATGAATTTACTCTAAAAAATGTCCTTTTCAATGCAAAAACAAGAATTTTTGTAAAGTGACTGTATATCTAAGTATACAAAGATTCCATGTGCAAATTTCCGTTAACATTTGCCTTGGTATGTGTATAAAAATGGCTTTAATCTATATTTTGGAATAAAGCATTTTAAGGCTATATTAAACGTTTTTAAAACAAAATCATTTAGGATTGATAATATCTTTTTATCAAAAATATTAATTTACCTTCTATGAACTTGTATATAAGATTCGAGCATCTGTTTTCACGTTTTACCAAAAAGGGAGTCTGTTTGTTTACATTTTTGATCATATTCACTCGAAAAAAAGTGGTCACACTCGAAAAAACCCGAGCAAATCACTCGAAAAACCACGATCCCAGCCGGACACTATACCTACCGTGATATCTATATTTTGGATTATTAAAATGTAAGGCTGTATTTCGTTGTTGTGTATGAACATGTATGTTTACCTATGTTTCATTGTTTATGTGTATCTATATCATATTATAGTCGTGTACTCCTTACCGCGACTGCTATTTTGTATATATATATATATATATATATTTTGCTGTTTTTGGGCTGGGTTTTTCTTCGTTGAGGGGAAAGGGGGTGGAATCATATAAGGCTTGGGGATTTATTGTTGAGTTTACAAAAATGTGTCTGTATGTTGTTGAAAATTGAAAGTTTTCATTAGAGAAAGAAAAAAAGTTTGTCTTTGATTTCTTAACACCTAGTCCTATAACATATGACTTCCATTTTTATTTTTTAAATGCTCATAATTTAATTGCTCATCGTTTTTTCAAAATGATTTCATATTGATAGCACAAACAGCAAATAAAAAGTAAAGAATATCATGAATAACAAAAAGCAAAATAAGTAAAAGAAAAATGTCAGACAACAAACAGTTAACAAAATGTTGCCCCTGAGTTCATATATTATAGGACTACCCTCTCCGAAACAAAATACAATGAATGTCTGGTGCCTTATACAATCGTTTTTACTATTTAGTGCACAATGGCGTTAAATATATGACGATAACGCAGACTACAACGGCGTAAAAGTAGGTGAAAAAGGGATCTAAATGTTCAGAATATTTCAGAACGTATGATTAGTGCATTTGTTTACGTTTTTTATGTTCTCCTATTTTGACCTTATTTTGCACAAGCTATTCAATTGTTTCTGCATATACTCTTTTCATATCTCCAAGTTTATGAGTTAGTCGATTCAATTCGGGAAGACATTTTCAAATGAATGATTTTTATAATGAGTGCTTTGAGTTTTAATAGGGGTTAATACGGGGGCGACCTTTTGATAACCGGTAGGGCAGGGGGTAAGAGATAACTGGGAATATAGCCTTGGAAAGGACATGATGAAATAAATGTTCTTTCCTACAATATGTAGGACAATGCAGGATCTAGTTGTGGATAAAAAGTAAAAATAAATTTTCGCATGAATAAATAAGCAATACTATCAACTGATGTAAAATGAATACTCCATTCGCAAAACATTCTCTTGATCCGTCCCCTACCCAAACTCAACCCCCAGAGGAGATCAAATGGACTATCCTTGTAAGGCTATTTAGAAGGGATTTTCTAACAACTGAGCAGTATTTGAGTTTTGAACATATAAACTGGTATATAACTTAATTCATAATATTATAATAATCATTTTACACATATATATTTCTTCGTTGATATATTCCTAATGAAATTAACGTTTTGAATTTCTAGTCGTAAGTACATTTAACTTGCACAAGGCCTACATTGACTACCAACAGCATGTATCAAAACCTGGTTTAAACTATATGCAAACATTGTTTTTTTTTCAATTTGAACGTAATGAAATTTAATTTAAGTGATGAGGACATCTACATAACACCGAGTTTAGCTGACGACGACGGGTGCCACATGTGGAGCAGGATCTGCTTACCCTTCCGGAGCACATGAGATTACCCCCAGTTTTTGGTGGGGTTCGTGTTGCTTAGTCTTTAGTTTACTATGTTGAGTTTTGTGTACTATTGTTTGTCTTTTTTCTTTTTTAGCCATGGCGTTGTCAGTTTATTTTCGATTTCTGAATGAGAATACTGCTTGAGTATGACAAAGCTAATTATAAAATAAGAATGGTGTTTTTCTTTCAGTTATTATCCAAATACTAATGTGATCATTTACAACAATACAGGTTATTGTGGTTTTACAAACTATAAAAGAAATAATGTCTCACTATCCTCTTTAGTATGTTATTTCTTTTGTCTTAATATCATTTAATATCACAGTTTTAATAAACTTCCACTTTTTGAATTTGCCTTTGGATTCGGTATTTTTGTTATACTTTGTTTTTTCAAAAGACGAGTTTTTAAATACAACAATCATTAATTTGGTTGAATTAGATTTTTGTGCTACCTTAATTAAGAATTGAATTAATATTTTTTTTAATTGAGTGTTAAACCGTTGACTGGTACACACTTTGCATGTAAGGCTCTATTAGAAGAGAAGCGAAGAATACCGAGGAACATTCAAACTCATACGTCGAAAACAAACTGACAACGACAGGACAAAAAAATAAAAACGACGAATAGACAAACAACAGTACACAAACAAAACAAAGAAAACTAAAGACTGAGCAACACGAACCCCACCAAACACCTGAGTTTATCCTGTTCCACATGGTTTAGTTGTTGTTTTACTAAAGTTCCTACAAAATTGAAATGTTTTACATACTTACATACTGTTATTTAAAATAGCGGAATGAAATCAAAAGCCTGACGAAAATTATCTGATATTTGAATTGTACTTTTTCACAAAATTTCCTGAAAATCTGAAGTGTTTTACATTTATCGCTATCTTGTGAAAGATTGACTCAAATTAAAATCCTGAAAGTAATCAAATTTTTGTTACTGGAACTGGTAAACTGTCAATAAATAGATTTTATTGCATGCATACTGTAAAAGAAGACTAATTGTGAAGAAGACACGTCACCCTATATACCTAATAATTACCGATTAGGTATTCAATTAGGTTATATGATATACGATAAAGATACACAATGTATGCAATTATACTTTCATAACGAGTGAGAAAAAGATATCGCTTGACATCAAATCGAATTATTTAATTTTGAAATAATAATAAAAGAGTCAAGTGCGAGCCGGGTTGGTCTGCGTTTAAAATGAGATTAACCAATTTCTCTGACGTGAAGATTATTTTTCAAGGATACATTGTCATCCGAAATGAACTGATATTCTAACTTGCAACTTTTCACTTTCAAACTGTTTACCTTTCGAAAACGTACAGCGTACAATGTTCGAACTTGCGAGCGAGCATTTTCACTTCGCCTTGATTATCGTTTACAAATCCACTACTTCTTATAAGTTCTCTAATACTGTATCAATTATCTTTTTTTTAATTTATAAGTCGAAAAAAGCAAGTGATTTTTTAGTTTTAAATATTTTACCTTGACAGTTTTTTATTTCATTTTATCGTCGATAACATAAATGTGTTGTATTTATCTTAGAAATGCATTGTAGCAATATTATAAAAAGTTGCCAAATTTATTATTTATATTTTTTTTCTTTCCCTAGTTTATTGTTTCTAATAACATGAAAGTGTTCGCCTTTGAACATGATTCAACTCTGAAAATTACACTCTTATTTCTTCCTAACATTTTTTATCATTACCAAACAATATAATTACAAAATAAAGACGCCTGAGATAAGCACAATCGGCATTAATTCAAACAACAGTCATTAGTTACACAAAATTAAGAAATATGAAATAAATCTGAGGGAACCATTGGCCAAAAACTCATCAGTTTAAAATGTCAAACAACATTAATTCGATTCGATCGAAGGGGAAAAATGACGACCAGTAAACTCCCCACACCATTTAACAGAAAAGTGTAGATTGAATAACACGAACCCAAAAATACTGGAAATAACGTAACTCGGGTGCTCAGAAGGGTTGGCCGGTCTTGTAAAATAACATTTAAATAAGACAAAACTATATCAAGTGTTAGATAGACATCGACAAAACTTTTAAAAAATACCTTTGCCAAAACAAGGTGATAACATAAATGACTGACTGAAAATAGTAAATAAATTATCAAAACATAGTTTTACGAAACAAAAAAGATTTACCTTAAATTCATTCAAGTATTGACCAAGCATTCTGTGGACCTTTATTTTCGAACGTTGCATTTTGATTTTAAATAACTGCATCTCTGACCAATTACAGACCTGTTTTGATAACGTAGGCGTAAACAGATGGACACAATTAATATTTATATATTTAATTAATAATATGTAAAAACAAACTAATTGACAATCATACCACATCTCCTTATTTTTATAATACATTTATTAAACACCAGTTTGAACACTTAGCTAAACAAAATTGCCTATGATACAACGTGAAAGTGAGGTGAAAGATAGCACAAGAACATTCGAACTCATAAGTCGAAAATAAACTAACAACGCAATGGCTAAATAAGAAAAAGACAAACAGACAAACAATAGAACACAAAACACAACATAGAAAAGTAAAGACTGGGCAACATGAACCCCACCAAAAACTGGGGGTGATCTCAGGTGCTCCGGAAGGGTAAGCAGATCCTGCTGCACATGTGGCACACGTCGTGTTGCACATGCTAGTTCAAACCCGGTAATAAGTCTAATTCGGTAGGTCACATTCGTGAAAAGGGAGAGGGATTGTAGTTATGACATTAGGAACATATCCGCTATCATCTGTGAAACGAATATTCCATAACGATAAAAAGCAAAATCACAAAAATACCGAACTCCGAGAAAAATTCAAAACGGAAAGTTCCTAATCAAATGGCAAAATCAAAAGCTCAAACACATCAAACGAATGGATAACAACTGTCATATTCCTGACTTGGTACAGGCATTTTCTTATGTAGAAAATGGTGGATTAAAGCTGGTTTTATAGCTAGCTAAACCTCTCAATTGTATGACAGTCGCATAAAATTCCCTTATATTGACAACTCAGGATGGCGTCCGTTAAATTTACGAAGGGATGATTTCAACTTCACCACTTGGAACTCTTGGTGCAATGGCTTCCTTCTGAGCAGCAACCCTCTATCAATGAAATCATAATAAGAAATACAAGCCCTGGAATTTCGTATCAACTGGGAGATATATACTCAGTATGAAGTAATACTTTATAAATAGTATAACCTTTTGTTTTATCGTTTCAGGTCAAAATTGGTTTACTATAAAAAAAATAATAAGAAAATGTGGTATGATTGCCAATGAGACAACTCTTCACCAGAGACTAAAAGACGTAGAACTTAACAACTATAGGTCGGTCACTTTAAAGTTTCAGCAACAAGCACAGGTCGAACCACATAGTCAGTTATAAAAGTCCCCGAAATGACAAAAGGTAAACAATTCAACCGAAACATATTTCAAACTAATTTATGTATAAAATTGTAAACGACAAACAATTGCTAGCCTGTATTTAAAGGAGAATATGAGATGAGTGCTATCACTGAAAAGTAGGTGATTAAATTAAATGAGCATCTGAATGTGAACAAAGTTTGCGATATGACATTGGCTTTGTACAACAGGAAGTGTCCAAGCTGCAGTTTAACACTTTTTGAAACAAGGGTCTACCGATATTTGAAGTGAACTTTTTGTTTAATTTATCAAAGTTAACATAAGTAATGGAAACTAAATCTTTGTGGTTTTTTGTTGTGTACTTGCTATCTTATTGGTGCATCAAACATCTCATTTTATCTATTAACAGTCAGCTAAATGTGCTTCATTATGAAATAATGACAGTTCCAATTAATATGTTGTGAAATTTATGTGATCATTACGTATATGAAATAGGTATGAACAGTACAGATGAAATAACAAGATGGACAATTGAATAAACTCTTCATTCATCATCAACAAACTTCAGTATCTTCTTCATTTATTGTAAAGCTTGTAATACCTAAAGGCTCTAACGAGCATGTGTTACTCACCTCGATCTATGTCATCTCCAACTATGGCCATTGTCCAACATTATAGACAAGCATATACGTCATGTACTAAAATATTTTGTTTTTGTTGCAGTTGTATTTTTGATCATTTTTGCTGTTTACAAAAAAATCCTTCCATAGTACTTGTCATCGATCCCTGTTTTTGCTGGGCAGGTGGGGTTTGTGTTGCTTTTTCTTATGTTTTCTATGTTGTGTTTTGTATCCTGTTGTTTGTCTTTCGGCCCTTTTCTTTTTTTTACCATGACGTTATCAGTTTATTTCCGACTTATGAGTTTAAATATCCTGTTGGTATCGTTCGCCTCTCTTTTACAGTTTCTTTCTATCTACTAACGACTTCGCCCAAAACGGATTTTTATTTTTAAACATCGTTATTTAAGAGCAAACACTCTTTTTACGTACAGTTTCTATCTAGCATCTTTTTTAGTGTTGATTTTTTTATTTTGTAGACAAAGTAATGAAAAGTGTGCTATACTGAAAAGTACATTTGCCAATTCTTGATATCATGCATAATTGCATTTCGTAATAATGAATAAAAATGACAACAGGGATCTAAGAAAAGCAGACAGTACGACAACTCATATAAACCACAAACTGACTCCACATGACAAAAAAACAGACATACAATTAAAAAAAAAACAATAACGAACAACACATGGTCACGATAGAGGTTTGGTATAGCCACACATTATAACGCGTTAAAGTTAAACCAGTTTTTCTTTCTCCCTCTTCTTTTGTTTATCTAGACTTTAGGTAAATAAAACTCACTTTAAAATCCAGCACAATACAGCTACCAAGAGGATGACTCATTACTTGACCAAGAAATTTAAAAACGGCACACAATTACGCAATCAGGGTGAAAAATACTTCGAAGATAGCAGAATACGGCATATTTTGTTAATGTTTGAGAGATTATGCACTTGACAAAGGATGCATAAATACATTTTCTCCAATATACAGACTTGTGAGTATAATTTGTGATGTAGCTCTTTTCCATCTTTTTAAACCAGTAAGATCAGAACCTTTACATGAGGAAAAGAGGAAATTCCTTCTTGTTCAGTTTACCAATAGAGGAATTGATGCAATCAACATCAGCAACGTTCTACATCACAAGGAGGTAACATCTAAAATTCCACTTTATTTTCAAAATCAGTCTGTTCCTATTGTATCCTACAGTTACACCAAAACCATTGCACCCAAAGTATTTAACTATAAACAAGCATTGCAGGACCTTGATTTAGAACAATACCTAAAAAATCCTCTGACATGTGACTGTTCCCACTCGCCTTATATTTATAGCCCCTCTGGCCATGTTATAACTGGGGATCTAAACATAATTCAACATGAACATCTCCGAAAGGTATCTCATGGTCCTAAGTTTAGAGAACCCCAACACATCAATTGGAACCATAACTTCAAAATAATTATGGATTCCATTGAGGACTACGCCAGAGCATGGGCTAAACGACAAGTTGAACTGGACACTTTGTCAGAATGGGTCAAAACAATCAGGTCTATGATAAAACGTCGCATTCATAAGTTGAAAAACTGTGTGAATGATCGACCAAAGACCATTTTTAGAGACAAAGAGGCTGTGAAATGTCTATCATCTCTTCCCGATAAGTATGTTGTTGTTCCTGTCTTTATTGTCTTTGTATGTAAATCGTACTACTACGAGTGTCTCGTAAAAGAATAAGGAATAAATGAGCACTCAGGTAATCCCACATACAAAAACATATCATTTGACA
This sequence comes from Mytilus coruscus, assembly GCA_017311375.1. Taxonomy (NCBI): domain Eukaryota; kingdom Metazoa; phylum Mollusca; class Bivalvia; order Mytilida; family Mytilidae; genus Mytilus; species Mytilus coruscus. Next base: position 57,518,266 of record CM029603.1, on the reverse strand, counting down.
AGGATGAGATTTTGGCGAATCATAAGTCCTTCATGGCTTCAATGAACATTACATTGAACAACAAATCGGAGGACTTACTTTGTTTGTACTGGATACCTAAGCTTCACAAAATTCCGTACAAACAACGGTACATTGCCGGCTCATCTGCATGTTCGACTAAAGAATTGTCCATTAGATTAACAAAAGTTCTGTCCGCAGTGAATGAGGGTCTTCATAAATACTGTGAAACTGTTTACTCGCGTAGTGGTATATGTGGATTCTACAAAACTCTAAAGAACTTCTGGATAATTTTAATTCTCGATCTTTTTCTGAAATTAATTCTATCAAAACTTTTGACTTTTCAACCCTGTATACCACCATTCCCCATGAGAAATTGAAAAATCGTCTAAAAGAAATAATCCACAATGCTTTTCAACATAAAAATTGCAGCATACGCTATAAATTTATTACTTTGGGATACCATACGGCATATTTTGTTAATAGTGAACATAAAAGTAAAACATGCTACACAGAGAACAAGTGATCAGTATGCTGGAGTTTCTTATTGACAACATATTTGTTGAATTTGGAGGTAGACTTTTTCAACAAATTGTCGGCATTCCTATGGGAACGAACTGTGCGCCTCTTCTTGTCGACCTCTTTCTATTTTCAAATGAGTCGGAGTTCCTACAGGCACTTGTCAAAAACAAGAAGATCAAAGAAGCCAGGTCATTTAATTTCACATTCAGATATATTGATGATGTTCTTTCCATTAACAATCCAAACTTTTCTGATTGGGTTCCATTAATATATCCCCCAGAACTGGAAATTAAAGAAACAATAGACACGGCTTCCTTCGCCTCATTTTTAGACTTATACCTCGAATTTGACATACACGGTCATCTCAGTACCAGAATCTATGACAAACGAGACGATTTTAATTCTGAAATTATCAATTTCCCCCACCTTAGTAGCAATATACTAACTTCACCTGCATATGGGATATACATTTCCCAACTTATTCGGTATTCAAGAGCTTGCAGCTGCTACTCAGACTTTGGAAAACGTCACCAGTGTCTGAGCAGAAAGTTGATGAACCAGGGGTATGTCAAAGAACGTCTCGTCCTTTTTCTAAAAAAGTTCATCGGAAGATACCAAGACCTTGTTGATAAATATTCCGTACCAACTTCACAAATAATACACGATGGTATTGAAGTATAGATTCTGTGTACTGACGTTGTTTATCATCTTAATAACGTGTTATAGTATTCTTTTATTTGTCTTTTTGAATATTACTTTCACTGTTTATAGTCTATTTTTGGTGATATCCATTTGACGTGGCTCTGTACTTATACATCCCGTCGTTGTGTTATTGTGCTATTGAAAATTTTTGTATTCTTGTCTTTCGTTTTTGCTGATGTGCTTTGTCTATATGCCTTTTTGTGTTTCTTTGATACATAAGACGTGGCTCTGTACTTATACATCCCGTCATTGTGTTATGGTAAAAAAATTTATTCTTGTCTTTCATTTTTTCTAATGTGCTTTGTTTATATGCATATTTGTGTTTCTTTGTAACATATGACGTGGGTCTGTACTTATACATCCCGTCATTGTGTTATGGTAAATTTTTGTACTCTTGTCTTTCATTTTTGCTAATGTGCTTTGTCTATATGCTTTTTTTGTGTTTCTTTGTTACGTATTTGTTTGTTTTTATAGTATTCAGATTATAACACAATGTTGACTGCTGCACCCCAATTTTGACATTTTTACCTATTGTGTCTGTTTGTTTTGTTCACACATCGTTGTCAATATAATGGAAGTGAGAGGTTTAGCTAGCTATAAAACCAGGTTTAATCCACCATTTTCAACATAAGAAAATGCCTGTACCAAGTCACGAATATGACAGTTGTTATCCATTCGTTTGATGTGTTTCAGATTTTGATTTTGCCATTTGATTAGGGTCTTTCCGTTTTGAATTTTCCTCGGAGTTCGGTATTTTTGTGATTTTACTTTTTGCATGACTTTTATCTAACTGCTTAAAAATTTTAATAAATGAAAAAAAAAAAACCAAAACAATTATAAGTAATCGAACCTTGTAAATAACAAAGGTGTATTTTTTATTGTTAATATTGAACATAAATGTGTTCTCTATACATACGTGTATGGATTATTGAGGGAAAATATATCTAACAACTCAATTTCAAATTCGATACTACTTTAGTACACATGTCGAGCAGAATACCAGTATTTACGGACGATATCGTCAGTGCCAACCTTCCTTATATATGAGAAAAATCACAATGATCTGACGGTATATTGATTGTCACAATAAATATACTAAACATGCAGATCGTATACAAATATTTAATACCTAAAATTGGTCAAGAGAGCCAACCATTTTCAAAAATTTCAAAAAGCGGCAAAATTTGTAAATTTTTTGGAGCCAAAAAACAAAGGAAGACTATAATTCTATTGTCATGCTCTGGGAAACACTTTTTGACACTGATGATTTGACAAAGCGATCAATTCCTTTATTTTTACTAAAGTGTTAATACAAATACACTTTGGACAAAATATTTTCTAATATTTGTTATCTTATGTGTGCTGTTCCTGAATATTTCATTCACTTAATTATCACTTATAAGTTTCCGTATATAGTTTTTGGTATTGCGAAGATAGATTATCTACATTATCTACATTTATTAATTTCAGTTGGTGCTAATTACCGTAGTATCATAGGCTATTCTGTAAAGCATAGATAAAAAGGGTGTAAAGAAATAGTCTTGTTTGTTTTGTGGTGTCAATTTATTATACAATTATTACTTATGTCCATCTGTTAACGCCTACTTCAACCAAACAGATAAATAATTGGTCAGAGGTGTAGTTATTTGATATAAAAAAACAAGGCTGAAAAATAAAGACACACTTATTATGTATTCACTACTTGTATGAATGTAAGGTAAGTCTTAATTTATGAAAAAAGTTTAAATGTTTTTTTTTTTTATCAGTCTGTTATTTATGTTACACCCTGGCTTTTGCACGTGCTATATTTTTTTGTCTCATGTAAATATTTTTCATAGAACCTGTCAACCCTTCTGACTACCTGAGTGACCTCCATTCAGGTTTTTTTTTTTTTTTTATCACCTTAATAATGGTATCAGGGCTACAATACTCTGGGCAACTATTTATTTTGAGAAACTGTTCTTGAGAAGAACTGCCGTTTGTTGTTGGAGCGCCAAAAAAACGACGACACAATCAAAACTATTTCAAAATTCAAAAATATAGATGAAATGTATTCTCAGTGATTGACTGGATATAACATTGCATCACAATGAGATACTGGATTTTTATACATTGCATTAGTTTGTCGCATATGTTAAAACTAAATTGAATGCTTTATCGTCAATTAGATAAAAGATATGTGCATAGGTGATCCTCATAAATAGTCTCCTCTTACAGTTTTCAACTAAGAGAATCTATTTATTGACAGTTTTTGATTATCAGTTACAAATCATTGATTTTGATTTGATTTTACAAGATGATGGTTTATGTGAAACACTTCAATTTTCAGGAAAATTAATGAAAACGACAATTTAAATACAATGTAGTAAATGATTGAATTTCCCGAAAATTTTAAAAGGATTCATAAGATAGCAGTTTGTTAAACATTTGTTAAACATTTTTTTTTTAAATTTGATTGAAATAACTACTAAAATAGCGCATCATGCAAATTAAGCTCCGGTCAATGTTTTTTACACCCAATTAAAATGACAAGAATATTAATTCAATTATTAATTCAGTTATTGTAACAGTTTTATTTAGCCAAAAGAATGGTGGTTGTATTTAAATAACTTTAACTTTGTCTTTTAAAAAGATGGTAAGATAATATTAAAGAGGAAACTAGTCAGAAATTATTTCCAATATAGTTTATAAAACCACAATTACCTGTACTGTTTTTTAAATGATCATATTTGAATATAAAGTAAAGAAAAAACACCATTCGTATTTTAAAATAAGCTTCGTCATACTAAGGTTGGGTTCTCATTGAACTAAAATCGATTAGTATCCTATAAAGCATTTAAACTAAACTGTACTGCGATCCCATTTATACAAAAATAATAGATTACATGTAGTTTTAATCAGCTTTGATGAAATGTTGCCGGTAGAAAATGGAGGTGAGTTAAGTGTCTATAAACCTAGATATTCAAAACGTGATACATCTATTGAATACAAATTTTTATAATAATATCATGAATTAAGTTACATACCAATTCATGTTCAAAACTCAAATCATGCTACGTTATCAAAAAATGTTTGAATAACGTGCTTAATGAATGATGAATATAAAGATAAAGAATATAAAGAATTAACTGGCAAGGACGTCACCCGGGTTACCAAGGTCTTTTCTGCTACACGGAACAGTTTGACTTGTGTGTTCCACGGAACATAATGGCTACCCTTATTTGACTCATGTACTGCCGGCAGGTAATTATTACTTTAAAAATTAAGATACTTTTAAAAAATTAAAACCATGTACCATTAATATTTTCGACTGTTTGAGGTAACCTGCTTCTAAAGAATCAACTCCTATCATTTCTTTTTGTAAACATTAAAAAAGAAATGGAAGCACATGTAAGACATGTCATATGTTAATCATTTTTCCAGACTTCAATAGTAAATTTACAGGGAAAACTTATTATTCAAAATTTTTCGAGTCTCTGGACTTGTCAACGAACAATGTCGTTTATGGAATTGAATGTACTTTGTGAGGTCTACTTAATGTTGGTGAAACTCGACAAGCTTTGCAAAAGGGACGAATCAAAACCCGGCTGATAATAAAGATCCGTAATTCAAGGTTCCTTATAACAATTTTAAACAACCGGACGATGATCCGTTCTTTTCTATGAAAGTACGCATCATTGAGAAAATTAATCACCATACCAATAGCTCTATACTAAGTACTCCTTTCCGAAAAAGGAAAATTTCTTGATAAGGAAACTAAGTACTGCAATGAAATATGTTGAAATGATTGCATCAAAGGAGTAGGAAATGTGTCAAGTCCAGTCTGCAGTACTAGTGGTGTAAATGTATTGAGCTTATTTGATACTAACTTCAGAACCCTGCGTAGTCATGGACAGACACATTACCATCCGTCTAATATAAATAAAGTCTGCCAAATCTAGATCACCTTCTGGGAGTTTTGATGACCATTTTTCACCTCGTCATCATCCGCTAGGGTTACATCACATTAAAACTATTCTTTTTTAACTGCCTGTTAATTTTTCTAACATGTTCGAGAGATAATATCCCCATCGCACTAGTACCACGATCTCGCTACGACCTCAGAAATTATGAAACATTTTAGAAATTGTAGTATGATCGTGGTGGTCGTGGTAAGGTCGTAGAAAGGACGTACCAAGTTTTCATGATCGTAGAGGTCCAAGACCAACTTTGAGCATGCCCAAAACATTCGTAATGCAGTCGCGGCCAAAACTTGTCGTAGTAGAAGCGTAGAAAGGTCGTAGTAAGGACGTACGAAGATCGGGTTGGGCGTAGAAACATCGTTTTGGAAAGGCGGTTCAATCGGGGAAGCCAATAGAAAATATTTCGCTGCGACCTTGCTATGATTTCTCTCCGACTATCCCGATTTCAATTCGTTTTAATTACGCTTCTACTACGATATTAATGCGTTCATACTACGATGAGGAAGACAATATTTCGCAACTAAGCGCTTGTTGTCCTCAGTACGACTTGACTACGATTCTACTACGTACAAGCCACGATAATTGCACCTCATTCTGTTGATACCTCTACTTTTAGCACCACGACCTCTAAGTGTTATAGAAACCTTCAGGGACATGTTTTCTCAAGGAAACTGGTGTGTACAATGGGAAAGTCAAGATATTTATAGAGATGAAGAGCGTAGTGACAACGTAGTGGAGTCGTGGTTCGATCGTAGTAGACTTGTATTGAGATCGCAATGCGATCGGCAAGGTTTTATTATTTGCGTATAATTCGACGTTTTACCATAGACCTGATTGTTTTGACTCATTCTGACAAAGTGTCCAGTTCAACTTCTTCTCGTTAAGCCCATGCTCTGGCGAAGTCCTCATTGCACGCGATGAACCACGGATGCTCTGAGACCAATTAAAGGCATTTAAATGTTTAGAATGTATATCAGATTTCATGGATATCTTTTTGATTGCATTTGGATTGTTAGCTTGTTCACTTGCAAGTTCTTGAATTTTTTTTTCTTAATGTTGTGATAATATTGTGGGCAAATATTTTTCCGTTTCCGATAATTTCTAATCTTTTGACGACTTTATGACATTTTAGTTGCTGAGTTGCTCCTCCGATCTATTAAATCGAGAATAATGAATGACGCAGAAACTCTAAAAACTAAACAGTTACGGATATCCTTTTCTAAACGTTTATTACAGTTACGGATATCAGTCTTTACAGATACCCATATCATTGCGTTTTTCGAACGTCTGATTTCTCCATTTAACGGTTGAACTATGAAAACAACCGTTAGTATTTCAGTTTCAAATTCAGTAATACGTTAAACAGTTAAATAAGACACGAAATATCGAAGAATAATGCATAATTATTACCATATCGACAAAAGAAATACTGAGCAGGAACATCGTCCGCCATCTTTGGATATACGTAACTGCAGTTACGGAAATCACATTTACCCCAGTGTATAACCTGTTACTGTCGTAGTGAGTTCGTAGCAGGATCTCATCAGGATCATAGCAAGGTCGTGGTATGAACGTGAAAACTATGAAATGTTGAATATTCAAGCCGACCATACCATGATCTCACTGCTATCTTATTTTGTATAGACCGTAGTGGGATCTTAATGGTCTTGGTCTAGTGAGATGGGGACTTAAAGGGATGCATAAAAACATATTCTCCAATATACAGACTGGTCAGTTTAATTTTTGATGTAGCTCTTTTCTGTCCTTTTAAATCATTAAGATCGGAACCATTACATGATGGAAAGGGAAAATTCATTTTACTTCAGTTTTCTTATGAAAGAATCGATGATATCAACATCAGCAACGTTCCTCTTTATTTTTAAAATCAGTCTGCTTCTATTGTATCCTACAGTTACTCTAAAACCATTGCATCTAAAGTATTCACCTATAAACAAACATTTCAGAAGAATACATAACAAAAACCCTCTGACATGTGACTGTTCCCACTCGCCTTATATTGACAGCCCCTCTGGCCATGTTATTACTGGGAATTTAAACATAATTCAACATCTCCGAAAGGTGATATCTTATGGTCCTAGGTTCAGAAAACCCCACATCAATTGGATTCATTACTTTGAAATAGTTATATATTCCATTTAGGGATGTAAACTCGGTGGACAATTACTAATCGAGTACTCGTTGGTTTTATCGAGCGATACTCGGGTACTCGCTCAGGAATATATATCTACAACACGGAAACACAAAAGTACATATTTTAAATCCTGTGGTTTGTTGTTCAACGGACGAAAAACCAACTACATAAGTATCTGGGATAAGGAATTACACGCAATTATTAATAGCACATTACGTACAAGTACTTATTAAGTAAAACACGATGATCTTATAGATATAGATTTATGAACATATATTTTAAAATTATAACAAGGAAAAACCATACCAAACAATAGTATTTGGTAATCGTTAGGAAAACACATATAATGTTTACAAAGGCGTAGGATTAGAGGTTGAACCATTCACTAAAGTTCACCAGAGGATGCAAACTATTTTTTTTTTTTATTTGGAAACATTTTTTGTCAACTATTATTGGTGACAGTCGGTTTTTGCAAATTTTGTAAATTGCAGTATTGCAGACGAAAATATTTCTTCTAACGATACCGATGTGACGGAATAGCTAACACATGTTTAGTGTTTAGTGTTAGCCTATGTATAGCCCACGTATTTTCGGAGGCATTTAAAATGGCAATTTAGCACAAGCATTCGAACCAAAATATATTTTAATCACTAGTATGATTAATCAGTGATGCCTCTTTAATTTTCCGAAAGATTCTCAAGAGTTGAACTGGACACTTTGTCAGAATGAGTTTAAGCTATCAGGTCTAAGTTAAAACGTCTAATTCAAAAGTTGAAAAACTGTGCAAAAAGTTTATAGTTAATTGTGAACAAAAAGGTAAAACATGCTACACCGTGGAACAAGTGATCAGTATGCTTGAGTTTATCATTGACAACATATTTGTAGAATTTAGAGGTAGATTTGTTCAACAAGTTGTCGAAATTCCCATGGAAACGAACTGTGGGCCTCTTCTTATTTTCCTATGATTAAGAGTTATAACAGACACTAGTCAAAAAGAAAAAGATCGTAGAAACCAGGTCATTTTATTTCGCATTCGATTATATTGATGATGTTCCTTCCATTTACAATCCAAACTTTTCTGACTGGGTTCCATTAATATATCCCCAGGAAGGAGAAATTACAGAAACAACAGACACGGCTTCATCTGCCTCATATTTAGACTTATACATCGAATTTGACATAAACGGTCATCTCAGTCCCTAAATCTATGGCAAACGAGACGATTTTGATTTTGAAACTATAAACTCCCAACCCCCTTAGCAGCATTATACGAACTTTACCTGCATATGGGATATACATTTCCCAACTCATTCGGTATTCAAGAGCTTGTAGCTGCTACTTAGGCTTTATAAAACGTCACCAGTGTCTGAACAAAGAGTTGATGAAAAAGGGTTATGTCAGAGAACGTCTTGTCTTTTTTCTAAAAAATGTTCATTGTAAGATACATGACCTTGTTAACAAACATTGCGTATCAACTTCACAAATAATACATGATTGTCTTGAAGTATAGATTCTTGGTAATGACGTTGGTTTTTATCCTTATTACATGCTTTAGTCTAGGTTTATTTATAACATTTACTGTTTAGTAAATTCTTTTAGGTAATATCCTTTTGGAGTGGCTCGGTATTTATACATCTCGCCATGGTGTTATTGTGCACTTGTCATTTTTTGTATTCTTGTCTTTAATTTTTGCTTATGTCCTTTGTTTATAGAGCCATTTTGCTTTTCTTTGTTGAAATAGTTGTTTGTTTTTATAGTGATTAAAATTATAACACAATACTGACTGCTGTACCCCAATTTTTGACTGTTTACCTATTATGTCTGTTTGTTTTGCTCACACATTGTTGTCAATATAATGGTATTGTATGCCATATTTTCGCAGACAAACCTCCTATACTTTGAGGAGTGAAAAAACTTTTATCCCCCCATCATTTAATAGAACTAGCCCTTTCTTTAAAATTATCATTCCTTCCACTATAAGACTTTGGAATAGTCTTCCTCTAAGTCTACAAAAATCCGTAAGTCTATGTATATTTAGAGGTAGGCTGGAAAAGTTTTATAGGAATGATGATATATTTAAACCTTTCAATTATGGAATCAGGAAACATAATATTAGTCATTGTCAACTCAGAAATAATGCTAGCAACATAAAATCGCATTTGTTTAATCAGTTCTTATCAGATAACACTATTTGTGCAAACTGTAATCACCCTGTTGAGGATAACCAGCATTTCTTTTTATTTGCCGTAAATGCAATGATGTAAGACAGATCTTACTTGATTCCATTCACTCAATTGCTTATTAATGTTGACATAAATATTGACTTATTACTTTTTGGAAACAGATTATTTTCGTATGACATGAAGATTGCTATTTTATAATCTGTTCAGAAATATATCAGTGACACTCACCGCTTTGTTTGAAATTTTCTTAATTTGTGTTTTAATCCACCATTTTCTACCGAAGAAAATGCCTGTACGAAGTCAGGAATATGACAGTTGTTTTCCATTCGTTTGATGTGTTTGCAAAGAGAGGCTTAAGATACCAAAGTGACATTCAAATTCCTAAGTCGAAAATAAACTGACAACGCTATGGCTAAAAAAGAATTAGACAAACAAACACTAGTTAAAAAAAAAAAAAAATACAACATAGAAAAATAAAGACTAAGCAACACGAACCCAACCAAAAACAAGGAGTGATCTCAGGTGCTGTGGAAGGGTGAGCAGATCCTGCTCCACATGCGGCACCCGTCGTATTGCTCATGTTAGTAATACAGACCCGGTAAAAAGTCTAATTCGGTTAGCCACAATCGGGAAAAGGGGATGGGATTGTACTTACGACATTTGGAACATATCCGCTATCATTTGTGAAACAGATATTCAATAACAGTAAACCAACTCGTGATTGCGTTTGAGCTTTTGATTTTGAGTTCAGTATTTTTGTTTTTTTACTTTTATGATGGACGACCATTACATTTCAGACACTCTTCCGGAAATTTCAAATTTGGAACGATACATTTCTTATGTACAGCGTTAACCAGTCTGACACTCTTCCGGACCCCAGTCCTTTCGAAATCGGCTTTTGCATTATTTCAGATTTTGGGTAGCTCCTCTCAAAATAAAAACTGGCAGATATGAACCAACAAAAAGTTCATGAGAGAACATTTAAATGAAATCTCCCTTTGTTATGTACATTTAAAACAAAGCAATTTAAAAGAAGTTTTAGGAAATCAAACAGTTAAGATCTTGAGAAAAATATATTATCTTAATATTGCTACATTTTGTATTGAAGGTTCCCCAATCGGCAACAATATTTTACTGATGAGAAAAAGTATTGTATGTAATTAACTTTTACTAGAAACAAAATATTTTACAATGTGAATTTTGCATGTACATGCTTATATACTTATATTAGCTACATAATGTCTGTAAACAATTCTTTTTGAAAGATTGAACATTTTCAAATTTGAAAAAAAACTCGCAGTTGCATTCATTGCATGCGGTAAAAGAATACTTCAATATATAATACCAATATACAAACATAATATAGAATAAGTATTATGTACAGTCAAACAGTACATATACAACAACAAGATACAAAAATACATTTGAATCTAAAACAAAATATATATATCATGAATAATAACTATACTGTTTGAATAAAATAGTGACGATATATCTATATCTATGGGTTAAATGAATTCCTTTATACAATTAGTTATGTTGTTAGTTAGAACATAATGGGAACGTTGCACAATGATTCAAAACCATATATTTTATGAACTAATTGGTTATTAGCTCTATCAAATGTATAATGTAATCAGTGGAAATGCGTTTTCTTGTGTCGTCGAAGTATGTTATTTTTAGTTACACAGAAACAGACTGTGATTTATGTCTATGTTTTCAATGACATATTGAGCTTTGAAACTATAATGCATGATGAAATTTAAAATAACTACAGGTGTCACATGAGTAACCAATTGACACAATTTAAAATGGATGGGTTATTAATTATACGTATTCACAAATAGAAAGTTCCAAAGTGTGATTGATCCAAGCTTAACACAGTAACTGATATATAACGAGTTTTATAACAGTTTGAGATTGACGAATGACGTAAAAAAATACACATGTTTTTTTCTGACTGTTAATGACGTCTTTACATTAAATCCATTGGATGTTGGAATTGTACTGATTGATGTTTTAGTATTAGATACACCGTTTTTGTATTAGTTGTTACTGCTTTGAACAAGCTTTAGTAACTAGGAGTACTCTCATATTTGTATTTTTTTCTGTCTTTTGTGTTTTTGTTATTTTTGTGTGCTTTGTATCGATCTGGTGGGTTGAGTCTTTTCAACTAATTTTTTTGTAGTTTGTTCTTATTTTGTATGGTCTCACAACTAATTCATTGCAGAAGGAGGGTTTAGTGCCAGCAAACATGTTTTGCCCTGCCACAGTCCGCTCATTTTTGATTGCCGATTGGTGATCTATAATTGTTAACTTCTACGTCATTTGGTCTCTCGTGCTTGCGAGTTGTCTCATTGCAATACTGTCACTTCTTGATATTCTTATTCATTACTTTATACATTTTTGGTTTATTCTTTCCTAGAAGAGATTAAACCTTAAAAATGCTTCGGTTGCAACAAACTAAAAGTGTTATTTCATTAAATTTGCGAATTTCATAGTTTTTTTTTCTTTTCCATCTCCTGATTGAATTTAGTTATTCACGAAGATAAGCTTCTTCAAAATGTGAGCTCATTGCTTGTGCCATTGCTTGTAAAAAGTTGATAGTAGCAGGTGAAGTGTAATTAAAAATATCATTCTATCAACATTTTGTCAATAGCTCTCTGTTTTCGTTTGTTTGGGGACACGATTGAACAGATAGTACATATAAGAATCTCTAATGACAAAAGGTATTACTTGGATCATAATGACATTAGTGCGTGCATATGGTGCATATACCTCCCCGTTGATACGATATTTCGGGATTTGTATTTCCTATCATGATTTTCCTGATAGAAATTTGCTGCTCCAAAAGACGCCATTAAAGTGGTGGAATTGAAATCATGCCTTCGTAAATTTTTACTTACGCCATTTCGAGCTGGTTAAACGTTCTGGAATATCTGTTTCACAGAAAATGACGGATATTTCCAATTGTCGCAACCACAATTCCGTCCTCTTTTCCCCTAAGTGACCTATTAAATTAGACTTATCACCGGGTTTGTACTTACACGAGCAAAACTTCAGGTACCACATGTGCAGCAGGATCTGATTACCCCTCCACAGTCCTGATATCGCCCCGGTTTTTGATCGGGTCCGTGTTGCTAATTTTTTAGAATTCTATGTTGTGTTTTGTAAACTGTTGTTTGTCTTTTGTTTTGGTTTTTTTTCTATTTTTGCCATGTCATGGTCAGTTTAATTTATCTTGATTTGTATCTTCCTTGTGAATTGAGGAGATTTGTACATCGATATATTAATGTCGCCTTTAATTCAAATGCACTGGTGCTAGTATTATGAAAAAAAGTTTGTACTATGATGTATATATGTATGCATTCTCTAACACATATAGCATGACACATGTAGCTTAATGATATAATGCATCGTTTATATGAAGGTACAGCTGATTGGGTTTTTGCTAGGTGAAAAGCTCACCAAAGGGACAAGGCTTATTATTTTTACGCGAAAACGGTTTTGGATTTTGAAAAATCCATCTTCATTATTATCATTTCTATTGAAAGATAAAGACAAATCTGAGAAATGCATTAATTTGCAACTCTGTTCCTGCTTTTTTATTGAGGAAAAAGTAAAATCACAAAAATACTGAACTCCGAGGAAAATTCAAAACGGAAAGTCCCTAAACAAATGGCAAAATCAAAAGCTCAAACACATTAAATGAATGAATAATTCAATTCTTAACAATTGACCTGCGTATGTTTACTAAATTGTGAAGTCAGAATACCTTTTTGCATCCAGTAAAGTTGAATCTTCTAATTTGACCTGATAATTATGTAAACTAAAAAATGTATCGTCTATTTTCATATTCTATCAACCCGATATTTTCATGCTGACATAATTCTAAAGAAAATAAGAACTATTTATGTATCGATAAAATATATGATTGATGAGACAACTACTTTTTGGGTATTTTGTTGTGTTTTGGGTTGTTGTGTCATTGAACTATGTTTCTCGTTTCTGTTTGTTCACCACTAAAACTGACCTCAATGATATAGCCAATATTGCTGAAAGGAGCGTTAAGCACCAACACTCAATCAATCAATCAATCAATCTTTTTATTTATTTTTATTAGTATTTACTGACAGAAGTAATCTTCATTGCCGACTGTCCTATTTTTACTATTTAAATTTTTGTCGCCTTCAAAATATTTTAAATGCTGATCTTTTGAGTTTATAAACTCATACTGTGTATTCATTATTATTCGTGGTTTACCAATTTTTGTGGATTTCGTGTTTACAAGTGAAGCACGAAATTAAATGGTCAACGAATGACATATTTTATATAGGCTTATACGTAGACTTCGATAAAACCACGAAATTAAATATCCACGAAAATTGGTACCCACGAAAATAAATGAATCCACAGTATCTAAAATGACTGAAAAATCAAGAGAACCAAAATTCTCTTTAAAGACCTCAAGCACGGCGTCAGTCTTGTGAAAGTAATTAATAACACTCTGTTGGTCTGACAGCTTTGGCTGCTTTATACGAATACTGGTGTTTTACCTTGTATTGGAAAATCAATATATCTTATTAAACTTTCTGTTTTGGCAATTTTACCCTATGTTTTTGGAAAAACATAAATTTATCAATTATGGACTTTTTACGAGATCAATACGTTATATATAGACAAGTGCAGATTATATTGACCGAGGACGAAGTCCGAGTGTCAAAATAATCAAACAGGTTCATATATAACATGTATAATGTATTTACTGAGTGAAAGTCCTTAATTTAGATATTACATAATGTAAATAATCATTAAATGTATTATGAAAATGGACTTTCTGTGTATTTTTTAATTGTATTTTGCAATATTTTTAACTTGCCATTGGAATTATCAATAAATAAGTTAACTTGTTTTATTGTAAACAAAAACACAACATATTTTTTTTTTTTCTTCTGTTTAGAATAAATAAGAATTCAAATGGAACTAATTTCAGTCTACTTTTGAACATTAAAGTTGTAATTGAATTTTATATTGAGCAGTTATATAAGTTTGGCATAGGCATCATTGGAGCTCTTCGGGGAATAGCATTCACTGGTCCATTGTCAGTTGTCTGGACAGGAACAACTTCCCGAACACGCTCTTAAGTTTTGAAAATATCATTGAATTCATCATTTAATAACTCAGGATCGATCAAATCGCCAATATCGGCCAATAATGCCTGTTCTTGGAAACAAGAGAGCGTCATCCATTCTGTAGTATGATCATTTAAATCTGATATTGAAGTTGTAACAGTGTAGGTAGATGTAGTAGTTTTTAAGACTTTGTTAGTGGCGTTCGTCTTTTTATTCAAGGTGTCTGTCATACGTTTCTTGTTCACTCGTTTGCCCAGTGTATGTTTAAAGCGAGTTCTCAGAATTTGTCCGGACATTATATGTGTGTTTGGAAACTTGGCAACATCAAGAACATGTACGGTGGTTACTCTAAGAGAATGGTTTGTATAAGACATTGACAATTTGGCAGCTGCAGATATTTTCTTCATCATTGAACCGAGATAGTTACGGTCTAAGCAACATTGTTGTAGTATATTTTGTCTTTCGGTTCATTCCTAGACTGTTGGAAAAATGAATTGAGTCTTTTAATGTATGCCACATGGCTGCGAACTGGACATCTGGGACTTTATGAAAATGAAATACAGAAAAATAACATATTAATACTAATATGCTAGATTTGAAATGACAACATAAGATATTTACATGTAAAGTTGTACGGATAGACACAATACGTAGATAATGAAATAAAAATTGAAAATATGTAGTACATTTTAACTCTTAGACCGGTCTTCCAATGATGATATGTCATTGAGATATACATGTGTCTTGAAAGTTTTAGGAACTATAGTTACATGTATAGGAACAAAACATAGTATTTGAGATAACAAGTATTAACATGTAGCATTTATATATATATAATTTTTTTTTATTTTAAAAGAAACTGTTTTTCGCCTTTAATTTTGTGCATCCTCCCTTCACTTTTGGCATTATCTGTCTCGTGGTTTTTAGTAAGCTGAATCAGAACTTTATAAGCATGAAGTGCCCCCTGCCCATAACTTATAACAGCAACATAATCGCGTTGCAGTCCCTATGATTTTCCCGGCCACGTCTCCCAGAATGGGGCATAACATCCACAAAGACCTACATATCAAAGAAATTTTGCTTTATATTATTCTTTATAATACAGGGTGGATGTCAGGTTTCTATTATTTAATAGGGTATAATCGAGCAATTAAAAAATATACAAATGTGAGGATTGTCATGAAAAGTCTGTATAATACAAGGCAGTATCACTTATACTACATTTGGTGTAGCATTCTCCTCTTTTATTGCTTTATTGGTTATTACAATTAATTATTATAAGTTCATGGGATGAAATAAAACCAAAAATATTTTAAAATTGCAGAAATATAGGGAAAAGGTTATTTTGCAAAGTCCTACCTTGTGTTGAAGATTAAATTGAGAATGGAAATAGGGAATGTGTCAAAGAGACAACAACCCGACCAAAGAGCAGAAACCAGCCCAAGTCCACCCATGGTTCTTCAACACAGCGAGAAAATTCCGCACCCTGAGGCGGGTTTCAGCTGGCCCCTAAAAAAAAAAAAAAAAAGAGTTTGCCGAATCAGTTGTATGCTAGGAATCTAAATATGCATATACAGATTCTAGATCAGAATCAGAAATAAACTGGTGATGGTCGACAGCTCCCTGTTCTTCCCTTTTCATTTGTTTTACAACACAACCGAAGACTTTCGTTGATGTTCAAAATTCAGGTCCTTTAACAATGTTCACTTTATCATCACTAACAGAGTCTAAGTGTCTCTGAATGCCTTGTCGATATGACGTTAGTTTTTTTTTTGTACATTTCCCCATTCTTGTCACGGATTTCTGCAAAAACTTGGTGTGCGTTTGGTCAAGTGTTTCAACATCGTACTTTTCAAATTCTAGATCTATATGAAAATATGAAGATGTGGTATGATTGCCAATGAGACAACTCTCCACAAGAGACCAAATGACACAGACATTAACAATTTTAGGTCACCGTATGACCTTCAACAATGAGCAAAACCCATACCGCATAGTCAGCTATAAGTGGCCCCGATATCACAAATGTAAAACAATTCAAACGAGAAAACTAACGGCCTAATTTATTTATAAAATAATGAACGAAAAACAAATGTGATACACACCAACAAACGACAACCATTGAATTACAGGCTCCTGACTTGGGACAGGCACATACAGAATGTGGCGGAGTTAAACTAGAATGAATGCAAAAACCCTGTCACTAACCTGGGACAGTGGTACAACCGCACAACACAAGAATAAACTATACAAAACAATAAAAGAAAACAAAAGTATTAGAAACAGTAATAAACGACAATCACCCAATTACAGGTTCCTGACTTGGGACAGGCACATAAAGTTGATTTTCCGTTAAATATTATTTGAACAACTTCACAGCTTGATGCGTTATCTTTTTGTATTCTTAGCGTCTGCATTTAACATTAAATTCTTGATTTATCCTTCTGATAAACTTGCAAATTTTCTTTTCGTCTGCTGCGGTGCTGCCACCATGATCGTTATGTGTGACGTCATGACGTAGAGTAATTACGGACCGGAACGGCTTTAATCCGGATCTAAATTTAGCATGGTTTTGTAATATTGTCCACCAATATACATATAAATAGAAACAGAGCGTCAATATACTTAAAAATAGAAACAAGGCTTCAATAACCTTTGAAACACGTGATCGTAATATCCAATGAAAACCATATGTTATTATTAGATTATAAATCATCCCGTAGAAAAAATAAGAAAAATAAATGAAATAACAATTCTATAAAATGTCAAAAATCGTCAAAATTCGTAAACAAATAAAATGAAAGTAAAAATTCAATGAAAAAGACACTTCTAGTAGAAAATTATTTTCAGGTTCTTAAGACTAAAATTCTAGCGTCATGTTCTGGGTAATACTGTTCGAATATTTTAATTAAACTAACCTTTAGATTGTAAGGATTTCATCATCTGACATTTGCCTACTCCTCTCCGATAAAACTAAGAAAGTCAACTGATGATTTGACAAGCGAGCATTTCCTTTATTTTACCAAAGAGGTAATACCACACTTTCGGCAAAATATTTTATATATATGTGTTATCTTATGTGTACTGTTATATACTTAACTATCACATAGGTTTCCTGTTATAGTATTTAGTCTAGCGGAGATAAATTATTTAAATGGCTTAATTTCAAACTCAAGCACTTTAAGATGTCTTTTAATGAATAACAGAAAATGTTAGACAGCAACTACACGGCAAAAATAATCGAATGTTTTTGTGTCCATTACTTCTGTGACCTGTTTGTTAGCTGTGATATTTTAGCAAAAAAGTCATTTTAAATATCGGAAAAGAACACTTTCTTATTTTAAAAAGTGTTTTACTACAGCTTGGACTCTTCCTGTTATTCAAAAGTAATTTTATATCACGTCACATCAAAACCAGATGCTCATTTAATTCAATAACCCACATTTAAGTGAGAGCATTCATCTTATAAATCTAACTGAACTCGAGATTCCATAAGTTTTACGGTCACCATCACGAATTGGTAGACTTATATGATCTATCTATGTCTTACCTGACTAACCACAAATTTTCGTAGTCATAGGTCTTTATATAACAGAATAGTCTTTACCAGCGATGTCTTTTTCCCGACTGTGATATTTTGACTAGATATGATTTGCATGGCAGGTGACGAATGCATATACATTTGTAGCAGGAGAAGCTACATTGTCGATTAGTTTTGTCTCGGGCCTGTTGATGGTCATGTCAGTCCTTCAGTCTTTTTTCTATATTGATTCATATTTTCAAAATGGATTGATGACATTTGAACATCAGAAAACAACTGTCTGTTATGTAATGAGGGAAAATAAGTTGTGTGTGTTTACATTTTAATTAGGACTGTATAACTGTGGCCATTCTTAGCTGTAGTAAAATGCACAAACGCAATTAATCAATCTCCAAATAAATATAACAAAAAATAATTCGGCACAAAACTGTTGAAGGACTTATTAAAACTGGCCCTCCCAATGCAGATTGTAAGCCTCATACACATATAAATATTATCTGACATTCCCTTAATATTGCAAAAATATAGACATGCAAAATAACAAAAAGAATATATTATCGATTATGCATCAGGTACTAGCATCATTATTTCATGCAAAAATACTGATATCTTCACAATTTAAACATTTGTGCTAATTTTAAGACGGTTTTTGTCTAAAATGGAAGTGGCCGCACTTGTGTTCAGTCTTAATATTTAAATATATGTTGTATTTAATGATAATATATAACATATATAAATGTTGAGAGTGAACATGAATGCGTTTTGATAATACCACTTTCATTTTAGACAAAAACCATCTGAAAAGTGACGTTTAATGGCATATTTGATAGATTTTTCATATTTAAGCTTGAATTTGAGCGTTTTTAATGACCAAATCAGTCCAAATATTTTACAATAACTAATTGAATCGACTGAAGTAGACACTTAAGTGTTTAAAAATGTCAAAAATCTTTCATCAGATGTACTTCGAATTTAAGGCCGAACTTAGCCCTTACCGGATCTTCTCTTTTGCTGTGCCCCGTGGTACCATAAAATTCATTCTATACAAAACAAACCTATTTATCAATTAAGTTATGACAACAGTCTTATTCAGCCAAATGAATGGTGGTTGCATTTAAATAGCGTTAACTTTGTTTTTATGAGGTCTTTTAAGAAGATATAAAGACTAGAATTATAATACTATGAATTAAGTTATAAACCAATTCATGTTCAAACGCAAATAATGCTCCGTTATTGGAAAACATTTAAATAAACTTATAATGGACGATCATTAGATTGTTTGCGGGTGGTTGGGGTTGTGCTCGCAGAGACCTTGGGGTCACGAGAACTGTTTTTAAAACTCAATATTTATTCTCCCCTTCTAATTGGCAATAGAGTCATACTATTTTTTTCGGTTTCATAATAACTTGTTTCTTCAAAAAAATTTTGAATTTCAACAATTCACATGTAC
Organism: Mytilus coruscus; assembly: GCA_017311375.1. Classification (NCBI taxonomy): domain Eukaryota; kingdom Metazoa; phylum Mollusca; class Bivalvia; order Mytilida; family Mytilidae; genus Mytilus; species Mytilus coruscus. Next base: position 57,498,625 of record CM029603.1, on the reverse strand, counting down.
AGACAATTTAATTCCGTGAATAGATGAGAACAAATCTTATGTAAAAACAGCGTTCATTATATGCATTACTAATTGTTAACATGTTTCCTGTACGCGACGTTTGGTGTGAACACGGCCTTAGAGATATTAAATGTATGATTGCTTTATCACATAAAAAATATCTAAAAACCCGTTTTATGATTTTTCATTTAAAGTTAAGTGCAAATAAATTGATTTTGAAATTTTTGATTGATAGGGTCATTAAAAAAAATCTGCCACTATTCCGTAATAGGACATGATCTTAAAAATCTGTTTATAGCTTGCAATTGTATCCTGTGTTGATTAACGCAAAAATTAAACTACCTAGTTGCTGCAAAACTGACAGTGCTCTTTATGAAAAAAGGAAGCTACGATAAATATAAAATATAAAATATTTATAATGCTATCTTTGTTTAATATGATTAACAGTTTGTTTGAGCAATAGCTCATCGATTTTACTTTCCTTTGGTACCTCATCTATATTCTTATCTCAGAAAATATCAAAGATACAGCATCGGAAACTTAATTTGATGTATAAAAAAAGTATTTGGTGCTACCATAAGATATCTATTCAATTATTTACTGCTACTGAAAATCCTGTATACATGTTTCCGATAAAGAAATAATGCTGTCCTTCCTTACGGAGAGGTGTTACAGTACCCCTGTCATAAAGCGAAATCTACATTGCAATTTATTAAGTTAAGCTAGGAAAACAGACGTGAGAAATCGAATGATTGATTAATTGAGTTTTGTTTTACGTCACTTTCAGCACTGTTGTGCTATTTCATGGTGGTCATTTTATGATTGGTGGAGGAAGCCGGAGTGCCCGGAGAGAACAACCGACCTGCGGTAGGAAGACTGACATACTAGTCAATTAAGATCGGAGTTAAGATGATTATTATATAGATAGATGCTTATTATATAGATAAATGTTATTTATTTATTTATAATGGGAGTTTTTTTTCCTCATTTGCATTTTCCCCGACAAATGACACTTTAATAATGCGCCCCCCCTTTTTCCCCACTTTCCCCCTTAGTTGCTTCACTGGACAACTTAGGGTTCATGTAACAAGTGATAATTAAAAAATATGTTTAAAATTAATAATAATAAAAAAAGATCGGTGTCAGTCAAACGCACCTGCAACGTTCGGGTTTCGAACTCACAACCTCAGTGTTGACAGGATAGTGATACAGTAGTTCGACTGATATTGATAGTAAATTGATAAAACTTACCAGAAAAAAAAGTTGAACTGTCAGCTATTGCTGAATAATTATACCCGCGCTTTAAAAATTGATATAGCAGGACATTGATGATTGATGATGTATAAATGCATCATACAGTAAAACATTCTTATATGAAGTTTGATTCCGAATTTCGGAAAGCTTTGATTCGAAAACTGCGACGAAAAATTCACACTTGGCTATTTTGTGTAAAAATATAATTTTTATAAGTATTCGATTAAAGGGAAGGGGTGATTAACGAATCTGAAAACATATAACACGGTATAAATATGTTTATATGAAGCTTGATAACAAATTTCAGAAATCTCTCATTTGTAGTTTCTGCGAAAAACGCGACCAAAATTTGAAACATGGTCATTATTTGTCAGAATATATAGTTTGGTAAACAGGAAATGGATGAGCGTTGAATCGTAAAATGCAATACAACATATACCGACTAATTGAGACAATTTGCAATGCATATGTTATTAATTATACGTATTCACACACAAATTGTTCCAAATGTGTGAATTGGAAAATGGTAGATCATGAAATTTTGAGCATTTTGAACAGTCAGATGTTTTCTATCAACATGTATTATTGTTTTCAAGAAATGTGAAATATTGATGCGTTTTAACTGTATCTTCTATTGTATTGCTGACAATTTTTTATGTTTTCATTGTGTACCTTATATATGTTTGCAGCACAAATTTTTATTTGCTTATGGTAGTTCTTCTGTTGTATTCATTGTGTATCATTCAGTTAATTTTGATATTTTCTTTTGATACAACAAAAATATTAGCTTTTGACGTACATGTTATGTGCTCCTGGATAAGATTGCATTTCATTTCATATATTGAATAGATAATTTGTATTGTAAATTTTAAACATACATGTCTTCTCTTTACCTATATATATATATATATATATATATATATATATATATATAGATTATTAAGGAAAATATATTAAGAGTATATAATTTTAAGATACTACATGTATACTAACAACATATTTTGTGTTTAATCGAAAAAGTCAATATATCATGAAAAACTTATTGTTTTGGCAATTTTACCCTATATATTTTTTGAAACACCTACATAAGATTATAAGACATTCCACACAAAATTGTTTTAAATTTGATAAATAAATGGAATACAAATTCATGGAAATTTCAAATAGCGTAAAAATTCGTTTATAGTTTGGAATCAGGAAGAAGATTCTCATCAGGTTGGTATGACTACAATTCAATCGTTATGTTATGTGTAATACTTTTCAAATATTTTAATTATTCTAGCCTTTAGATTTTTAAGAATTTTATCATCTAATATTGCATACTCCTCCCCAATGAAATTATAAAACTCGTCATGGACTTTTCCTAACTGATGATTTGGCAAAGCGAGCAATTCTTTTATTTATCAAAGAGGTTATACAAATACACTTTCGGTAAAATATTTTCTAATATTTGTTATCATATCTGTTCTGTTCTTATCTATTTCATATACCTAATCGTACATAATCGTCACTTCTGGATATAGTATTTGGTATTGCGGAGATAAATTAATCAAATGACTCAATTTCAAACTCAAAAATTTGAGCTGTCTTTTAATGAATAAAAGAAGTTGTTGGGAATGCATAAATGAGACAGCAACCAAACGACAAAAATAACCAAATGTTTTCATGTCAATTACTTCTTTTACGGTCACCTTCAAGAATTGGTTGACTTATACGATCTGTCTATCTCGTACCTGAATAGCTATATGTTTTTTAGTCGTAGGTATTTATATAACAGATTTTTTAAACAACTATGCTATATTCCCAACTGTGATATTTTGACCGGATTAGAATTCGCATGGCAGGTGATGAATGTATATTCATTTGTAGCAGCAGACGATAGATTGTCGATTCTTCCGTTTGTTGGTCATGTCATCCCCTCATTTTTTGTGTTTTTGTAAATTGATTCATACCTTCGTAAAGGATCTATGACATTTGAACATCAGTTAACTACTGTAGCCTCTTATGTAAGGAGGGAAAATAAGTTTGTGTGTTTACATTTGAATAAAGACTGTATAAATGTAGCCATTTTAGCTGTAGTAAAATGTATTGAATCAATTTCAGAATAATATATAAAAAAACATAATTCGGTGAAAAACTGTTGAAGGACTCATTAAAACTCGCCTTTTCTTATGCAGTTTGGAAGCCCATACAAAAATATAAATTTATCTGATATTGCATAAATATAGACATGCAAAATAACAGAAGGATATATTATCGTTTAGGTGTTTCTTTCCATTGTATCAGAGGCAATTATGTATAGCATAGAGATGAAAAGGTTGTAAAGAAATATTCTAGTTTGTTTTGTGTAGTCAGTTTATTATACAATTATTAATAATGTCCACCTGCTAACGCCTACGTCATCCAAACATACATAATTGGTCAGAATTATGGTTAATTGCTATGAAAAACTTGTATACATTTAAGGTAAGATTTGTTTTATTGCATATTTAAAAAATTTGTATTTCTAATTTTCAGTCTGCTATTTATTTTACACCTGCCTTTTGCAATTACAATTTTAATTTTTTTCGATGTCTACCACATGCTATTTTTATATTTTTTTTTTGTTACATGTAAATGTTATTTTACAAGACCTGTCAACCCTTCTGCCCAGCCGAGTTACCTTCTTTTCGGTATTTTGTGGGGTTCGTGTAATCCAATCAATACTTAACTTTTATTTTTTTTTAACTTTATGTGTCGTAAATGTTGCCTTGGAATTAAGTGCAACAGCGTTGGTTGACTTTTGAAACTTATAAATTTTCTTTTCCCAATGGTCATCTAATTTAATTCAATACAAAATAAACCTTATTATTGACCTATAATGTTGTTTACAAACAAATGTTATATATATACCAAAACATATATTTTAAACAAATCGCTTAATATATAATTATTAACCGTTAACAAATTTCAATTACAATAATTTATATCCCTTACTCTTTGTGCTATTTTATCCCTTTAATTTAATTAAAGGTGTATATCATGGACATCTTTTCTAGGTTATCATATTGTTTGTTTATGATAAAAAACGTTCGGAAGAAGTAAAAGTATAATTTTGAAAGGTAGATGAAACAATTATCCTGTTTTTTCAATCTATTATCGAGGGAATGGAAACTAATAAATTGCAGTACATTTTGTCCATATAAGTGTTATATTGCAATGATTATATATAGCATATACATGTATATGTCTTCAAAGATCAAACATCAAACTGTCAATGTAAAATCTTTAACATTTTGAAAGCATTGCCCTTACGACCTTACCATTAAATCAGACAACATAATTCAGTGCAATTAAAAGCAAGACAACTGGACTCGAACCACAGGAACATGTGACTTTAATGATGTTATCAGACAACAGTACAGTGAGAACTGCTTATTCTGAAAATAATGCTCTTGAAAAGAATTGTTGTTTGATGAAGGAACAAAAAACAAACCGCCGACACAATCGAAACTATTTCAAAATGCCAAAATATCGATGAGATATATTCCAAATGATTTTACTGGATATCGACATTGCACACCAATGATTTTTTTTTTTTTTTTTTTTTTTTCTGTTGCATAACTTTGTCGTACATATCATAACCAATATTGAATTTTGTTATAAATTAGATAGCATATATGGGTCATCCTCACGTTTAGTCTCCTTACAGTTTTCATATCACAGAATCTATTAATGGACAGTTAACGAGTACCAGTTACAAATTATTAATTATTTTCAGGATTTTGATTTAATTCAAGTTTTCACAAGTTAATGGGTTAACCCTATGATATTAAAAATATATATATTATTGGTCAGAATTACATTTAATTGATATCAATAAGCAACGTTGAAATATGAAGACCCATTCACTATCTGGTCAGTACTTAAAATAATTAAAGGTAAGCCTTATTTGATGTCAACTTTTTAGATATTATGTTTTCTAATTTTCAGTCCGTTTTTTATGTTACACCTTGGTTTTTGCAATTATAATTTATAAAGTTCATCGCTGTTTGACACGTGGGGTTTTTCTATGTCTCGTGTAGATGTTGTTTTACAGGATTTACCTGATGTTTATCAAGATTTGTATTTGATTCAATTTTTCGCAAATATAAGTTAATATATATATAGAATCCTTTAATTTTCAAGAATCTAGTGAAAAATACAACAGGAATAGCGAATGATTCAGTGTTTTCAGGATATTAATTGTATTCCGCTTTTCTTCAGATAACAGTTTTTTGAGGAAATTTGATTGAATTCTGGAGCAGGCATGTCAGTAACTGCTAATAGTCCTCTGTTAATTTATATTGATAGTTGTCATTTTGCTTACTTTCTTCTGTAAAATGTTCTAACATCGGATTCGGACTTCCTCTAAACTGAATTTTACTGTGGGTATTGCTGTGTGTTTGTTTATTCTACATTAGCTAGAGGTAAAGAGGGAGGGTTGAGATCTCACAAAACATGTTTAACCCCGGCCTGTTTGCGCCTGTCCCAAGTCAGGAACCTCTGGCCTTAGTTAGTCTTGTATGTTTTTTTCAATTTTGGTTAATTTATATGTTTCAGAGTTTAGTGTGACGTCCATTTTCGCTGAACTAGTACACATTTTTTTGGGGCAGCTGAAGCCCAACTCCGGTGCTCTTTGGTCGGGTCGGTGTCTCTTTGACACATTCCCCATTTCCATTCTCAATTTTCTTTAAATGTAGTTCTAACTTTATTTTTTGAAAGATATTTGGACAAAAGTAGTACCATATTAGAGAGGATACCAGAAATAATTTCAAATATAGTTTGTAAAACAACAATTACCTGGGTACATGGAGGAGGGGATCGAAGGAATCAGGAGAACCTTTTAAAAACCTAACATCAAATCCCCTCTCCTATTTGGCAATAAAGTCACACTATGTTTTCGCCTCCGGCATAATTTTTGTGTTCTGATAAATGGGAATTTTAAAATGTCTTATGTACAGGCAATTAAAACGCGTGTACAGATGAGAACAAATTTAATGTGAAAACAGTTCTCATTACATTCATTACACGAAACTATTTGTTAACATGTTTCCTGTACGCGACGTTTGAACATGTTATATTTATAGATTTTAAGTAAAAGCTAATTATATAATATACTGATTCTCAACAGTAAAATATTTAACTGTTTTAATGTATGCTCGTTCTCTTTTGCATATATAATATAGATACACAAACAGATTGTATCACAAATATGAAATACAGGCATGCAAAACATATACAAAAACGAAATAGACATAAATTTGAATAATACAAAATATAGATATCATGAATAATAATTATGCTGTTTGAATATAAAGAAGTGACGATATCCATATTACATCTATGTAATGGGTTACAGGAATTCCTTTATACAATTAAATATGCTTATATTTGGACAGTATGGGAACGTTGCACCATGATAATAGACCATACATGGTATGTACTAATGCGTTATTAGCTCTTTTAAATGTATAAGTTAATCAGTGGAAATTCTTCTTTTTTTTTTTTTGCGTAGTCGTAGTATGCTAATGTCTGGTTACACTGAAAAGACTGTTGCATACTTTGCAAATATTCGTATTGATTTATGTCTATGTTTGAGACTACAATTAAATATTGATTTTTGAAACTATAATGCGTGAGGAAGTTATAAATAACTACAGGTGTCACATTGCCGACTAATTGATACAATTTGCAATGCATGTGTCATTAATTATACGTATTCACACAAAGAATGTTCCAAGGTGTGATTGGTCCTAGCTTAACACAGTAAATGATATATAACAAGTTTTAAAACAGTTTGAAAATGATGAACATGATGAATGCGTATAAAAAATATATACATGTTTTTTCTGACTGTTAATGCTGATTTAAAACTAAATCCATTGGATGTTGGATTTGTCCTGATTGATTTTTTTGTCCAAGATGTTTTTAATTACATAGTTGTTATTGCTTTGAACTAGCTTTCAGTAACTTTCAGTAACTGCGAGTACTCTCAGATTTGCATTTACTTTTGTCTTTTGTGTTTGTTTTTTTTTTTTTTTGTGTGATTTGTATCGATCTAATGAGTTAAGCCTTTTCAACTTATTATTATATTTTATTCTTATGTTGTATACTAACCACTATCCCAGGTTAGAGGGAGTGCCAATCCAAAGTCAGGAGCCTGTAATTAATTTGTTGTCGTTTGTGTCTGTATATCATATTTGCTTTTCGTTAAATGCTTTGTACATAAATCAGGCCATTATTTTTCTTCTTTGAACTGTTAAACATTTGCCATTTCAGCAAATTGTATAGTTTACTATGATGCATTGGATTTGCTCATATTTGATTGCCGTAGGGTGATCTATAGTTGTAAGCTTCTACGTCATTTGGTCTCTGGTGCTGGCGAGTTGTCTCACTGCAATCGTGCCACATCTTCTTTATATTGTTATTAATATCAGTTTACATATCTTTTGTTTATTCTTTCCTGATGGACATCAATCCTTGAAAGTGTTTTGGCTGCAACAAACTAAAAGTGCTATTTTATCAAATGTTCGAATTCCACAGGTTTGGTTTTTTCACAATAACCATTGGTCAAAATGGTTTTTTTCCGCATTTGCTGATTAAATTTAAATATTCAGGCGAATTAGTTGTTTAAGATGTGAGCTCATTGCTTGTGAAAGGTTGTTTGTAGCAATTGAAGTGAAATCAAAAATTGCATTCTATCGAAATCCTGTGATTGACTATCTGTTTTCGCTAGCGTGTGGACACGATTGATCAGATATAAGATATAAGAAACTCTAATGACAAATGGTATAACAAGGATATGAATGGCATCGATGATAATGACAGTTTAAAATTTGATTCGTTTGTCGATTAAAAACAAAAATTAACGACAAAAGATATGATTTCAGCTTCCAATTTGTGAACTGCCCATTTCTTTGTAGCAACATTCCAGCAGCACCCGCATACGGATATATAACTCCCTGATGATACGATATTCCAGGGCTTGTATGTTTTATTATGAATTCCAGAGGCTTTCTGGTCACAAGGAAACTATTAAATCAAGAAATCCAAGTTGTGACATTGAAACCATGAGCTTGTGGACCGTTATTGAATATATGTTTCATACATGACGACGGATAAGTTCCAATTGTCATAGCCACAAGCTGTCCTCTTTTCCCGGAATGTGATCTACCTTTTTAGACTTATCACCGGGTTTGTACTTACATAAGGACGCGACGGGTGCCATTTGTGGAGCAGGATCTGCTTACCCTTCCGGAACCTGAGATCGTCCCCGGTTTTTGGTTGTGTTTGTGTTGCTCAGTCTTTAGTTTTTACGTTGTGTATTGTAAACTGTTGTTTGTATTTTGGTCTTTTTCTATTTTTGCCATTGCATTGTCATTTTATTTTATCTTGATTTGTATCTTTTTCAGCTGATTCGGGTTTTACTAGGTGTAAAATTCACCAAAATATCAGCCTTAAAATCTTGTACGCAAAAACAGTATTGGATTTTGAAATATCCATCTTCATAATTTTCATTTGTACTGAAAGATAAGGACAAATCTGAGAAATGCTTTAATTTGCAACTCTGTTCATGCTATTGTTTTAAGGAATACATTTCTTAACAAATGACAAGCGTATGTTTACTGAATTGTGAAGGAGTAAGTCAAGATATCTTTTTGCATGAAGTTACGTTTCATCTTCTAATTTGACCTAGTAACTTCGTGTACTAAAAAAATGTATCGTCTAGCTTCATATTCCATCAACCCGATATTTGCATACTGAAATGAATGCTTACCTTCTGTACATAGTTCTAAAAAAGCAAGAACTATGTACTTATCGGTAAAATGTATGATTGATAAGAACACTGAAAAACTACTTTTTGGGGGTTATGTTGCATGCTGGATTTCTGTGTCATTGAACTGTGTTTCACGTTTCTTTTTGTTCACCAATAAACACTGACCGCAATGATATAGCCAATATTGCTGAAAGGGGCGTTAAACACTAAGACTCAATCAATCAAGCAATCTTTTTATTCATTTTTATTTAACATGCTCCAAATACATCATAAAAAGCTGAAGCTTCATGTTTATACATATTAACTGCATTTTACAAAATGACAAAATGGAAACAAAAACATAGGGAAAAATGACCTAAAGCTTACAATCAAAGCTTTTTATAGTTTCCTTGAATTCAATTATATCAGCAAAAAAAGATGCTTGAAATAACTGAAAACGAACTAAAATATCTAAAGTCATGATGCTAACATAAGACTTATGCCTTTCTGCATCAACACCCCCCCACCATCACCACCACCACCACCACCACCTCGCTGCACATCAAAGTATATTTGTTTTCATACAGGAACATCATGCATATTGAAAATGCACCTTCTCATGGGATTTTCTATAACAATTTGTTCTTAATAAAAACAATGGAAAGGAAAAAAATGAATGACCAGATTTCTCAATTACTCCGAATCAGATTATTCCTCAACACCGTGTTGTTTCTATAAAGGAACGTAACACCGCTACTAACCGTGTTTTGAAATAAGCCCCGCCTACTTATCCCATATAAAATATACACGGTCTTCACGCGATTGCTTTTTATGATTGCTTTTTACCAATCATATTCCTAGAAATGTATAGGAGGTTAGATAATGTTATTGATAAGTCTATATGTTGATATATATCTAAAACTGAAAAGAAGACCATTTTTAAATAACATTTGTTGTATTGATGATGTTATTATAAGATGATTATCGAATAATATAAATGAATTGTACACAAGTTGAAGTATCGTATGTTCAAGCACAAATTAAAAAAAATCTTCGTACTGTATTGTTTTTCTTTATTTCAGGACAAATGACATAGGAAATTATCAAAAACACAGCAACACTATGAATGTAAGTAGAAACAATCAATTCGATTGTTATTACAGGACTAGATAGATCAAAATGCTTTACCCTTTCGCGTTCGTAATTTAATAAATATTAATAATTGAAAAGTTTGAGTTTTTTTAATGAGCAATGACACTTTTTTCCAGCTCACGTGAAAAAAGAAAAAAAATAATATAATAGCGCGTCATTTCGTAATTTCTGGCAGAATCATTGTTTTACAATTACATATTTTGCAATTGTTATTATTACAGATAAGTTCGGTCAGGTCTTCAACGACAAAATACAACAACAAATTAAAAAGTTATTATCAAAAATGCAACTAGTTTTTTGGAAAATGATTAGTAATGCATTTTTGTTTTACTTAATTTATAAGAAATGTTGATGCAGAAATGGAATTCATTTGTGAGACTTTTCACTTAAATGAAATCTAACATAAGATTTTGTCTCATGGTAACATAAATTTATATAAAAGGACATTGTTGATTGAAAATGTAAAAACTTTGAATTATCATGGATGACAATTCAATTGATGACATAAAAAAAAAATCTGATAGCTTTACAAATTGCTTATGTTTACTATTCATGTTTACTATAATTAAAGAAGTAAATTGTCATGGATTTTTAGGACCAATATCAACCCTTCGTGAACCTACTCCTTTACCTATTTTGTTATCTAGTAAGAAGACGCAAGAATAACCACACTTTTATTTTTATTATCAAAACGCACATTTATAGAGCTCATATCTTATCTTAAAATTATATCGTTCAGTTTCCTGTCCATTCAGACAAAGTTGCTTTTTCAATGTGTAACCCTTCCAAAATCAAACAAAGCTGCACAACCTGTAGCTTGAATTTCCTATTATGATATCCTAGAGGGTTGCTTCTCCCAAGGAAGCTATTAAACTAAGAGTTCCAAGTGTTCAAGTTGAAATCATCGCCTTCGAAAATTGTACGGACGGCACACAAGTTGGTTGACCGTTATGGAGTAAATGGTTCATCGATGACGACAGATATGTTCCAATTGTCGTTTCTATTCCTCGAATGTGACCTACTTAATAAGACTTATTACCGGGTTTGTCCTTGCACGAGCAACACAACGGGTGCCACACAAGGAGCAAGCCTTGCTAACCCTTTCAGACACCTGAAATCACCCCCGGTTTTTGATTGGGTTCGTGCTACTTAGTTTTTTATCTTTTGTCTTTTTTTTTTTGCCATAGCATTGTCAGTTTATTTTCGACTTGTATCATTAAATGTCTTTTTGATATCTATCGCCACTCCTTAGGAAAAAAACATCGGTGACTCATATTTAATGTTTTTACAATATCATGATATATATTTCGTTATTTCAAATTATAAAAAAAAACATTCAATCGTCTTTAATTTAGACTCCATATTTACTTTAAATAAAAAAAAACAAAACAATCTCAAACGAAATAAATCATAAATACACATGGATCATAATTTTAGTATTTTTCCATTTTACGAAAATATACTTGAAAATTAATAAGCTTAAACGCCGATACAAATATGGACATGTTTTTTCAAGAAATTACAAAAATAATCAGCAACGTCTGGGTAATATGGAATCTTTAAAACTGTAGAGCATTTTCGGAATAAACTATTTCCTGATATTTTGAGGGCATGTTACTAAGATCAAAATAAATTTAACATGATTAAATACTCCTCAGGTGATAATCACTAACAAATTGAAAAAAGGCCAATAGGTAGACAAAAAGGTCAAACATTAAATCATTGAGTAAATGTAAGTCGTATTAAAATGCCTTGTTCCCTTTGAAGTTATTTTTCATTTAATTGTTCCATAAGTTCGGAATCGATGTGAAACACCCAAAAATACTATTTGATACAATAACATGAATCAATCGTTAGAAAGATTTTTGTACTTTAATGTTATATTGAATACCTTTATGAATAAGACATTTATTGTTAAGCAACCTCGGACTTAATAATTGACTACATGTAGTTATATATTAATAACATTCATTGAAATCTAAAACTTACCTGCAAACACGGGCATCGCATGCGAATTGGAAAATATGTTCATTGAGAGAGGTATTTTAGTGTATTCTATTTGCATTTTTCAGGAAACAGATACCACACAACAGGATGCTGCAGTTGGTTCTACAGTGACAGTTTTATTTACGTCATTAGCAGCAGCGTCAGTTTTAGTTAACGTCACTTATATCATTGTTTGCTTTAAGGCTCTGAAGAAAACTTTCCACCATCTTACAATTTTAGTTTTGTTTTTCAGCGATATTACGTTGGGGATTTCATCAACACTGTTTTCGTTAGGAACTTTAGTCAAACATGAACACGTTGGCTCGTGTCTACTACAAATACAGATTGTTGCTTTTGGCATGCAATCAAACTATTGTTTGATATTCCTTCTGTGTTTACAAAGGTTCTTAGTTGTGAGGTCGTATAACTTTGGAACAGTTGACACATTTGATAAGAATAAATACAAATACATTGGAGGAGCTTTGTGCCTTGTGCTTATAGTTTCGTTTTGTGGAACGATACTGCCACCTCGTCCCGAATTCATGCAGATTTGTAGACCTCCTGTTGTATATGGGGATAGTTTTTATATATTTATAATTGTTATTTTTTTACCAATAACTGTTATCATTTTTCTTTTATTGATAATGTCAGTGATCACTAGTTTTCGCATTTGGAAATTATATTTTAAAGGAACAATTGCACCGAGGCGCGTTATGAGAGAGGAGAAAAACAATACTTGCCATGTGCAGGCCTCTATCTCCACAACTGGACAGGGTTCCACGACTTCATCGAAAAAGTTTCTATTGACATAAAGCGGACCCAAAGTAAGGCAGATGATACTTTAATCATTACTGTAGATAATATAGATATTCAACTAAATAATTTGAATGCGAACTCGAACTGTGATAATAAAGTATTATCAAAGAAAGATTACTGTGTACATGAAGAGAACTTGAATAAAGGCATGATTGATTTGAAAAGTAACACCAACATCTGTACGACATCAAAAGATGTGGCAATAACTATTGATGTCAATAGACAATTGCAAAAGCATTGGGAGATCCGAGCATTTTTTACAACTATCATTATTGCCTTCCAAACTTTAGTTTTGACAGCACCTTTTGTTGCGTCGTATTGGATAGAGGTTTTATCGAGTACACCTTTAACACTGCAGATTCGAATTATACTTTTATTTCCATTTCTGATCAATTCATTATCAAATCCTTTTATTTATGCTTGGAGAATACCGGAAATTAGACAGGAGTTCAGGAGGCTGTTTAGGATAAACACTTAATCATCATAAATATAGAAATCCGACAACTGTATATCTTGAAATAAAGTAATTTTTGTTTCAATACTGTAGCTGTGTATTAATCTACAAAACAGCATGACAATATATAGCTAGTGCAATCCAGTACGTATTGGTCAAATTCAAGTCGTAATCAGTTATACAGAGCTAATAATTATACTTCAAATCTGAATGCTATCATCTTACGTTTTCAAGTTTAACTCCTCTCCCTTTTCCCGGAATATATTATATAAAATGGTTTGCTTAGTAACCCTATAATCCCTAACAATATTTTATAACCTTGCACATCGAAAATTCTTCTGTTTAAATATTTGAAATTAGTGTTATTTGATATTTTACACTAGTATATTTAAACTGTTAATAAACATACCTTATATTTCATAAATACAAGCCGAATGCATTTCCCTCCCACCGCTTCCACACAATAACTTTCTTTTCAAATGCTTCAAAATAACATGTCATTACATTGCCCTGATTTTAATGTTTCATACATTTTTTTGTACAAAATTTATATATGAAAATCATGTTTTTTTTTTTAAGTAGCGGATACATTTGACTTATAATGCATCTATTGATTACCTTGAACTGTAAATTTGTAAAAATTATTCACAATGAATGCGTACTGTGTTTATGTGTGTTACATTAATACTGTGTTTGTGGGTATTACATTAATACTGTGTTTGTGTGTTTTATATCTCTATTGTGTTTTTGTAATTGTATATTTCTTATTAATCTAATCAACAATAAATGTTTTATAACTTTCGGTTGATCAGACGAACAAAGAATGATTATTCACATAAAGACACTATGAGATAAGTATTTGGGAGGAAATAATTTGGATCAGTTTTAAACTCTCTTAAAATATGTTGGAGTTAGTGTTAAAATCTCTTAAAATCTGTGGGGATCAGTTATGAACTCTCAGAAAATCTGTAAGGATCAGTTCTAAACTCTCTTCAAAATCTGTTTGGATCAGTGTTAAACTCTCTTAAAATCTGTTAGGATCAGTTATAAACTCTCTAAAATCTGTTAGGATCAGTTCTACATTCTCTGCAAAATCTGTGTGAAATGTTCTACGCTCTCTTACAATCTGTGAGATCAGTTCTTAACTCTCTTCAAAATCTGTTTGGATCAGATTTAAACTCTCTTAAAATCTGTAGAAATCAGTTCTAATCTATCTTTAAATCAGTGGGGATCAGTTCTACACTGTCTAACAATCTGTGGGGATAATTTCTAAACTCTCTTCAAATTTGTTAGGAAATAAGCTGTTCTATATAAATAAGAAGATGTGGAATGAGTGCCAATGATACAACTCTCCCTCCAAGTAACAATGTATAAAAAGTTAACAATTATATGTCAAAGTACGGCCTTCAACACGGAGCCTTGGCTCACACCAAACAGCAAGCTATAAAGGGCCCTTAAATGACTAGTGTAAAACAATTCAAACAGGAAAACAAACGGTCTACTCTATATAAAAAACGAGAAACGAGAAACACCTATGAACCACACCAACAAACGACAACCACTAAACAACAGGCTCCTGACTTAGGACAGGCGTATAAAACATTTTGTACAACAGTTCTTCTAACACCTTTAGAACAGTTTCTTACAAAGGAGAATCTACCCTAGACCAATAAGGACATTTCTAACCTAGAACTGATCCTTCGTCTTACCTAAAAGCAATTTTGGACAGTTGTACACTATAACTTTTTTTGATAGTTCAACAATAGAACTGATTTTGACAGTTTTATGTTAAATATTCGACTGTTAAACAGTTTCAGAACTTGTTAGAACAGTTCTATGACAAGTTATTCTGACAGACCTGAAACAAAGTTTAGAACTGATCCAAATTGTACGCAATATTTCTATTACTGCAAATATTAGAGATAATCAGTTGAGATATGGAAGTATTGTTTAATTTGATTCTTAACTCGTCAGTCTTGCAAAGATTGTGAAAATTGAATACAAAATAAAATTTTATATCGACTACCTGGGACCGCTTAACTGAGATTGATATCTTCTCTAAGATTTGCATCTGTCAGTGAAAAAAACCTGACCAATACAAGGTATGTTGTACGCCAGACGTGCGTTTTGATTTTGCTTTTGTTAAAGGACTTTCCATTTTGAATAATCCTTTGAGTTCGGTATTTTTGTTATTTTACTGTTTTCGTTTACAAAAAGTTAAAAAGGTCTAATAAAGTAAGAAGTTGAAGAACATATGATATCAAAATTCTAAAGGTTTTTGCCAAGTTCAGCTAAGGTTATCCATTCCTGGGGTGGAAAAATTCTTAGTATTTCGAAAAGGTTTTGTAAACAGTGAATTTATAACTATCACCATATCAGTGGTATTCCTGTCAATACAGAAGTGCTGACTACTGGGTTGATGACACCATCCAGTATCACAGCCATCGACCCAGTGGTTGAAAATAAGCTTATCATAGATATCAGGATTAAAATTGTGTACGCCAGACCCGCGTTTCTTCTAACAAAAACAACTCATCAATGACGCTCGAATCCAAATAGTTAAAAAGGGCAAATAAAGTACGAAGTTGAGGAGCACTGAGGACCAAAATTTACGAAAAGGTTTTGCCAAATACCAATTTAGGTTACAGTAAGGCTATTGAAAGATATAAATACTGCCAAAAAGATATTTCTAATTTTTTTGATTTGTACGGGGGAGTTGAAGCGTCACTTTGCTATAAAAAATCAACGAAAATTAACGGAAAAGGGCCGTCTGTGCTAGATAGACCTCCCTGATCTTTCAGTCGTCATGAATAAGTCAATATGTAAACCTTCCTAGTCTTTCAATTTCTATAAAATTTTGGTAACAGTTTGGCTACGCATTGATATTAATACTATAAAAAGGATATTTCTGGAAAGTTTCATTTTCGATTTGTACGGCGGTCTTTAAGTGTCACTTTACCATAAAAAATAGGTCAAAGTCTCAAATAGATGGATGGCAATATGTGCAATCTTCTTGAGAAGTTTTAGGTATCTGGGTTGAAAATTGAACGAGAATGTCACTCTCTCTCATCTTTGATGAAAATGACTAAGTTCCTAGTCTGGAAAATGAGACAAAAAATCATCAAACAATTCCTCCATAAGAGCAGTTGCGCAATTTCAACGTATGTGCAATCCTCCTGCAAAGTTTCAGGGATAGAGTTTGTGGGAGAAGTCGATTGCAAAAACTCCTTCTCCCTTTAATAAAATTTGCTAAAACCAATTCTGGAAAAATAATTATAAGAGGTGCACAACTTCAACATATATGTAATTATCCTGTGAAGTATCAAGGATCTGGGTTGAAACTGTAGGAGAAGTTGATAACATAAAACGTGCCCTCTTTCATAAATTTAACTGAAAAACGACTACGTTCCCAAGTCTTGAGATATGAGAAAACGTTCTCAAATACTAAATTCCCCAGGCTGGAAAAATTAGAAAAAAAATCATCAGACATTTCCATAATATCAAGTATTTAAATATTTGCAATTGTCATGTGTAGTTTCACGTATCTTGGCTGAAAACTTGGTAGGAAAAGTTGAATCACACATTATGGATCACCATATTAAAGGCTGGTTTTGGATTTCGTCCAACCCTGCCAAAAATCAACGATAATAAAAATGAATTCCCTAATATTTGATCATCATAAAAGTCCTCTTGATGTCCTTAATATCTAAATATGTTAGATAACTGTACACATGTATGTATAATTTTATGTAGATGGAATGATCTGGAGGGATTATGCAATGACCTGAGCCCTTTACCTGAATTTTCGACGATTTTAATTGCAAATAAAACACTTTAATCTTATCTTTAGTATCAAAGTTGAAATGATTCGAGGAAATCTCTTTGATTATATCTGTAACTATACCTGGTCTAATTTGGTAGCAAAATTGACATTAAAAGACCAGGCGGGTCCTGTTTGGGATAAGAAGGGACTATCGTAGTACCGCGAGAATTATACATGTACTTATTGGTAAGAAAAATAGGAATGTAAATTACTTAAATAAATCAAAAACTATTCCCAAGGTAAACTGTGTATTTATTGCAATGATCAACATTTCCTTATAGAATGTAAAAAGTTCACAGATAGGAGATCAAGAATGGAGACTGTAAAGAAGAGAAATATATATTTCAATTGTTTATAAAATATCATAGTGTAGATCGACAAATATATGTCTAAAATGTAAACGTAAGCACCACACAAGTTTGTGCAATGAATCATCGAATCAACAATCACAGTCAGCATATTACTAGTAGTGCAGAAAATGGCACGCCGATCATGCATACATCTGCTAAACTGGAAATCTGACCGCCTTCTTGAAAACCGCAATAGCTCCCATATGGTCACAGAATCAGTGCGCCGACGCTAACATCCTTTTCGTCGAAGGAGCGAAACGATCATTTATGACGCCGAAAATAACAGACAAGTTGAACGTCAAGCCAGACGGAAAAGAAACCCTCAACACATCCGCCTTTGGAGATTCAGACAAGAATGTTCGCCACATGAGTAAGGCCACAGTGTACTTAGAAGCAAACTCAGGAGAGACACCTGATTGTACCTACCATAGCAGCGCCGATCCAGTATAATCGCAGGTACATTTGACAAAACTACAGTGTTTGAAGGGACTTAAACTAGCCCACCCTTTGTTAGAGGATAATACCTTTGACATTTCATTCCTCATTGGAGCAGACCACTTATGGGATGTAATTAAGGACGATATAGTTCGAGGCGACGGACCGACATCGATGAGCTCAAAAATATGATATTTGTTAACTTCATGTGCAAGACGACCACGCAATTTACACATGACGCTTGTATTAAAAAGTCATGACGGAGAGGATAGGTTTGGGAAATTAGAGTCCTTTGTAATAAAATTTGAGGACAAACCCGACGACAAGCCACAGCGCTTTCATAACATTTCCTATCACCCCGTCAAGAAAGATTCTTCAACTACTACAATTAGAATTGTTTATGATTGCAGTTATAAAGCGAATACAAAGAGTCCGAGTTTGAATTACTGTTTTCACTCATATCCACCAACTTTCAATGAACACAAGGACCTCCAGGACACTAGAAAAATGTTACAACACTTTCGAACGAGATGGAAGAAGGAGCACAATTTCAAAACCAACTTGAATCAGTGATAATTTTATAAGTGATTCATGGACTGTAAAGTTTCAGTAATTTTATTTCATTTCATTTCACGGACAATTTTTTAATTTCGATACATTGTTCATTGAGACTTTAACTGCATATACTAGTGACCCCGAGTATGTTGAGGATAAGTAGAGATTACCATAGTACTTTAGTAATTATACATGTACTTATACGCGTTAGCGCTGTCTATGTAACGTCATGGTATCTATGTGTAAACGCCATTGTATTTTCATAATCAAATCGTTCATTTGTAAAGACGTCTTTATTTCACTTTATATACACAAAGCATTCATCAATATACTATCACGAGAGGTCCCATTGTTATTTAAGCGTTCTCCTGTAGATGTTTGCAATATATTTTGGATATACAACTCGCTCTTTGCGTCCTACGTACATATCGAAGAAATACAGTTTCGAAAATGTCCTTTTAAGGGTTTTCCAAAGTTTATGTCTATTAACATTTTAACATGTTACAAGAGCGTTCATTCGTTTTTGTATATTGGAAATATCATTACGTAAACGCATTTACGATAGCATTTGATCGATAAAAACATATAGATGATAAACAGAAAATTGTGATTTACCTTATGGTATAAATTCAAGGAGAAAGATAATTGACGATAACATGTAATGGTCACAAAACGATTTCCTACATCTCTTTTTACTCCTTTAAACTATAACTATCATTTTTAGGGTATCGAATATTCAATTTCTTATTACTTTTTAACTAAAATAAGTTGAATATCGAACGGACTGCTAGCAGCCAATTTGTTATTGAATATGGAATAACGAATAACGAACCGGCTGATAACTTCACGTACATAAAGAATAGATGGATTGGACGGGTTTTGTTAAGTAAATAAAAAAGGAAATAATATTTCACCAAGTTAATTTAGTCCTTTAGAGTTTGTTTTCTTGACTGTTTTAATATAAATTCAAAATAGTGCAGCTTAAACGGAAAAGGTAGTTTGTCTTTAGTATTCTAATGTTGTGCTGTATATATTATAATATATGATATATTTGCTTAATACGTAAAATCATATGAGAGATAAGAAGGTGTTCAGACAGTACCCGACATGATTTATTTGTACGTATATATATATATATATTTATTTACAATTTACAATTGGACAATGTGAAAGATTTTAATACAATGATATATATGCATTTTCTTCTTTTTATTTTCTTATATATTTGTACTTGTACGGTTTTATTGAAATTATTACCGTATATGTATTTATATGTATACTATGCCGTATCAATGAACAAGTGCGGAATTAAAACTAAATCGGTTCTTTCAATTACCAGTTAAACAACAGAGCTCAGAAGAGAACACGCCATTTATATTTCATAATAAGCTGAAAGCATTTTCGCCTTTTTCGCTTTGCTGTTTTACCTTTTTTTGTTTATATCGTAGTTTTAGTTTGTAATAAATCGTATTGTTGTATATGATAATAAAATAATTGAAATTGTTTGATTTATAATATATATTCTTACGTTATGTACTTTAAAAATAAAAATATTGCAAAATCAGTTCAAAGCAACGACAGAGACGAACCAAAATCCCAAAGATTTAAGATACCTCATATTTTACCGAAATATAGATAGACGAACAAAGATAAAGCAAATACCACAAACGCAATGAAAAGTCACAGTGTTGTAATGAAATCCTTAAGAAAGCAAAATGCAAAAAAAAACATTGGTGGATAGTTAGTTGTCTTCTTATCCTCCTTCTCTCAAATCTCCTTTTTCAGTCAAACATAAATATCCCATTATTTTCTTCCAACTGTTGTTCGGTTTTTATAAGTTCCTCTACACCATTGTACATTTCACAAACAGCTTGATATTCAGTTAGCCCAAGGCGTCGTTTATTTGATACATCGTAAACAGCTTCAGCACTTTCAGTATGTTCGCCATTCACACCTTCAAAACATACAAACGCTCAAGATTAAAGGATGTCGTAATGGAATAAATGGACGTTTTCTGTTATCGCAAAGTAACAGTTCATGTTAACTAGCTTGTTGAAATCGGTATTAAATGCTTATCTTATATTAAACGGAAATTCGAAAAAAAATAGAACATGTAGAAAAGAAAATATCAAAACATTTATGATTAGCAAAGAAAAATCTAAACCTTACATATTTCACTCATGTATTCAAAATAAAATATTTGAACATTTTATGATTTTTATGAAAAAAAAGAAAAATAACAAAAATTCCTTACTTTCAGGAAATTCAAAGCGGAAATTTTCTCAACAAACGTCAAAATTAAAAGCCCAAGCACATCAAAGGAATGGAAAACAACTGTCATATTCCTGAATTGTTTCAGCAATTTTTAGATCATGTAGATGGTAGATAGTGATAGATAATTTTTTACCACTAGTCTTACTTTATGTGCGATGGGGGTCTCGTGTGTAGCAGGAACGTGTACTTTCAGCCACAGACAATGCCCGACATAATAACAAACGAGTAATCACTAAAACCAATGGTTTAATTTATCAGTCGTTTGAGGCTTTTTTATTTTTTAACATATTTTCATATTTGTAAGCTGAAATTTAGAGAAAGTATCTTGAATTTATTAATTGTTTTAATACCTCTAAGTTGCAGATTGTTTCTGTCGCATATTTCATTTAACATTTCTTTATATCTTTCTAATTTCGGCATTTTGAGATGAACACTGGCTCTCAAACATGTTCCAAGGTTTGATGGACAATTTGAAAGAAAACCTCTTTTATTGTCATAAGCAAATTCCACTTTCATTTCAACTTGTTGTAAAGCCTATAATTACAAGTGTCAGTAAAACATGATTTTGATCAATAGAAACGTTTACAATTTTCACCAATACATTATATTTTCAATTAATGTTAATATATAAAATGAAACGTATCATAATTAAATTAAAATTGCTTTCTGTTTTAAGCATAGATGCATAGATTTGTTTATGTGGATTTGAAAGACGGGAGACACTTACCCTCTCGACGTACCTGGCCTTGTGGTCATAAAACTTAATGTCTGCTAATTTCAATAATCATCCAAGTGTCTATGAATGATAGGCAAGCATATTATTATTAATCATATGCTACTGCTCGTTGGCTTATTGTTACAGTGCAATCTCATAGAAGGATTTTTCAAAATGTTAATGTTATTCGACCGAAGAAGCTTGTTTTATTCGAAAGGTTTATTCACCATCCAGGATGCACAATTTGTTTCCTTTTTTTAAGTTCATTAATATTTCATATGAATCATTTTTGTCGATATTCGTGTTTCTATCTGAGGAAACGAAGGGGTATTCGTCAAGACTTCAAACAACAAACTACATCACTAAAGACTTCGATAGATCAACATACGTTCTTCCATTACAATCATGTGTATATATTAGACGTCAATACATAAATTATCCCTAGTCTTGACTGTTAGTTACCCAAAAATAACATAGACAAAATTGGTTCCAGGTCAGAAGCACTAACATATGAAAACGTTCTCTGTACCAAGTAGTTAAAATATATTCACTTTTGTCGTGCTGTAAGACAATGTTCTTCGTAGTGTCAGAAGTAAATTGTTCACAGAAGCATACAGAATTTATTTGGCCATGGTTTTGGGTTTTTTCATGTTTTGTTTGACTCTGGATTTTGTTTTTGGCAGAATTTCTAATCTATCAAGCTATTGCTTAATATATGTATTCAAAATTACTTTGAATAATTACATTTCGTTGACCTCCTCTATATAACAAGTCATCTGATTATTTTAATATTCAAATATAAACTTAAAATGCCGTTTCAGTGCTCACAATACGTTGTTTAATAAGCTTTATAGCCACCCATTCATTACCGTTGCAAATATAAACTTCTGTTACATGTGTACAAAGCCCAGCATGGCAAGGCTCCTAGCTACCTTCAAGATCTAATTACGCTATACAAACCCAATAGATCCCTCAGGTCGGAAAACAGTATGCTCTTACATCCTCCGAATGACGTCCGAACGAAAAGCTACGGCGAGAGGCGTTTTGACAAGGATGCGCGTCCTTGCGGAGTGTAAATTCTTTAGATGTTTTTAAAAAGCAACTCAAGACTCACTTATTTCGAACTGCTTTTAAGGATTTCTTGTAGATTTTATATACTTTTAATCGACTGCATTAATTTTAGACTGTTTTGTATATTTTAGGAACATGCATTTTTTATTTTTTATTTTCTTGTTTATTTTTTAATTTTTTAATCTTTATCTGCTTGTTTGATTCGTATTAGTTGGTGCTTTGTAATTTATGTTTTATGTATTTTTGTATTTTATTTATTTTTAAATGTGAAGCGCTTAGAGTAATTGTTGTTGTTATATAATGCGCTCTATACATATTGTATTTATTATTTATAAGAGACGAATGTACATGATATTTGATTTAAAAAACAAATAAAATAATAATACCTATATTATTTTAAGAGCATCATAACCACAAAAGGATTATTCTTTTTTACCACACTCGCTTCAGTCCGCTTTGCAAGATGTTTGAAATGTTTGTTTTGAACACTCATATAATCAATAAACACCAATATTTCTAAACAAATTATCGGAATTGAATTCATGCTTTCGTTAATAACAAATATTGTATAAAAGTTTATCATTCGGATCGTCCTAACCAGGCATGACATAATTGCCACTGGACGTTAAGAAAACAACAATCAATCATCATCCCATTAAGATAGAACTTACAAAGATTAACCTTTTATATACAGATGATAGGTCACTTCCTTTTTCCATTGAAATAAATCGCAGATGATCACCTTCGTTTACCCATACAATGAAAGTTCTGTTGTTATTCAAATATACACCTCGCCCTACTGGCCATCCGTCATATCCTCCAGCATCACTTAGTGTACTACAAATTTCAAAAAGTCACGTGAATATTATGAGTATCAAGTTGGCACGTTCAAAATGTCTTCTCTAGTCTGACAACGCATGTAAATCATGAACGATACAATAAATCTATAATGAAATCTAGCCTAGATCACTGCTGATTGTTTAGCAAAGAGTTTTACTCTGTTTGGAGCTCCTGATATTCCCTCAGCGTTTGTTTTAAACTAAATTAATTGAGTTTTTAGTTTTAAACATCGGTAAACGACGTTAGCTCAAATGTATCAGTCTTGTCCACCGTAATCATTCGGTGTATAGTAAAAAATACAGAATAATGAAAACAAATAGAGAGTAACGAATATATTAAGAGCATTAAGTTTGCACGTTCAACATTTATTGTATTCAAAGTTTTCTTTTTCTTTACAATCTTAATTTAAAAATTCTGAAGTAAAGAAGTATTAATTTTTTTAGTCTTAGTTTGAAATCCACTTTCTTGTTAATTTGTCCACATAAATGTCTTGCAGAATTATTACTAGATTGTAATGGGAAAATTTGACGTTTCCGGACATTTTTCATAATATCTTTTAATTTAATGCTTCCAATTTTAGATACTCTCCCCAGAGCAAACAGCTAAAAGCAATGACATAAACCTTATTTTGTATGTTTTTGACTGAACTCCCATTTTACGGAAAAAATCTATAATTCATAAAGGCAATTCTCTTGTATTGCAAATGAGCAAAATGACTCTGTATTCTGGCTATGAAACAAAGAAGAATAATGATAAGCTATACCATAAACATTGATACTATACACTTTTATTGTGATTTTTAACAAGTTAATGTCCTTAATAGTCACTTGAATTGGACAATTATAATAAAAGAAAATACTTAGGAATATATAATTATCAACTTAAATACCGACCTCTAAGTTAAATTGAAAAGGGTGAAGTCCCTAAAAACTGACAAAATCAAATGTTAGACTTTATCGATCAACGAACGAATGGAAATCAACTGTCATATTCATTTCATGTTGACTTCTGTAACCCTATTTTTGACATTTCTACCTATTATGTATGTTTGTTTTGTTCACACATCGTTGTCAATATAATGGAATTTTGTTCGACTGTCTTACAAGTGAGAGGTTTAGCTAGCTATAAAACCAGGTTTAATCCACCATTTTCTACATAAGAAAATGCATGTACCAAGTCAGGAATATGACAGTTGTTATCCATTCGTTTGATGTGTTTGCATTTTTGATTTTGCCATTTGCTTATGGACTTTCCGTTTAGAATTTTCCTCGGAGTTCGGTATTTTTGTTTTTTTACTCTTTCCTAACTTTGTACAGGTATTTTCCGAAGAAAATGGTGAGTTAAACCTCGGGAGTGGTATACTATTGTTCATTACTTCAAAATACAAACTGTTACATGTAGTTCGGCTTTATATTCCAGAAGAATTAGATGTATGCTGGAAAAAAATAAACTTTGAATTGTTCGGATTTAAAAAAAATATATCAGTTAACGGCGAATAAGAAAAAAATGTTATGTATCGCTAAATACATGGTCTTTCTATTTACGACTAGTTATTATTTGAATATATAATATATCATATTTAGAGTTAAATATTGCTTTCGAAATTGACACTTAAAACACTACAGCTTAGGAATAACAGAACTTTGTTTGTAGAGATATCACAGTCATATCTTCTCTTGGTGGTTGCTACTGTTCAGGGCTCGTACGGTTATTCTTCTATAATCAGGCAATATGTAAAATAAAACAATTGTAATATCACGGGAATATTGATTACGCTTGCAGTTGTTTTGTCCTCTTATAGTTGATGTGTTTCCCTCGGTTTTAGTTTGTAACCCGGACTTGTTTTCTCTCAATCGATTTATGACTTTTGAACACCGGTATACTACTGTTGCCTTTATTTAAATGACTCCGACCGTCAATTGTAGAATTGACTACTTACGTTATCCAATCAAAAGCTGCATTATATTTCAATGTGCATTAAGATTATTAAAAAAAACTTCTCTGTTCCTACTTACTGGTTATCATCTCTGAACATTATATGATCGTCCACAAGTTTTTGATATTCATTTCTGGGCATTGTTTCCAGTGAGTGGTATGCACCTTTTAAATCTCCTTCGAGTGTATCCAATGCTTTTACTGTCATAACTTCCATTTCTTTTCTTTGCTAGAAAGAATGTTTAACATTGTTAAATATAAAGTTTACCCAAAACATAAAATAAGTATTTGCTTTGATTCGAAAAATAAAGGCAACAGTAGTATACCGCTGTTCGAAACTCATAAATCGATAGAGATAAAAACAAATTCGGGTTACAAACTAAAACTGAGGGAAACGCATCAAATATAAGAGGAGAACAACAACACAACAAAAACACAACATTAAAATGTAACACACACAGAAACGAACTATAATATAACAATGGCCATTTTCCTGACTTGGTACAGGAAATTTTAAGAAAAAAATGGTGGGTTGAACCTGATTTTGTGGCATGCCAAACCTCCCGCTTTTATGGCAATGTTAAATATAACATTAAAATGACAACATTACATGACATGACTACAATACAAATAAATGGGAGAACATACAGGACAAAGAAACACACGAATAATAGCTAACAAAAGGTACTAGGTTTAAAATTTAATACGCCAGACGTGCGTCTCGTCCACACAAGCCTAACCAGTGACGCTCAGATGAAAAAAGTTTGAAAGCCAACACAAGTACAAAGCTGAAGAGCACCGAGGACCAAAACTTCTAAAAAGTTGCGCCTAACACGGCCAGGGTTTTCTTCCTGGGACAAGAACATCCTTATTATTTAGAATAATTTATACTTTTGCAAACAGTAAATTTTATAAAATGACTATATAATAGATATACATGATAAAACCGAAGTGGGGACTAACTACAGAATAAAAACGGATACATTACATAAAACAACTTAATCCAACACATAAAAATACACAGCCGAGTTAGCCAAAGCCTCAACGCACAAAGTGGCGTCACATTTGAAATTCTAAAAAAACACACAAAGTGACGTCACATTTGAATTTGTAAAAATATTTCCCAAAATAAGATAGAATAAGGATTGATTCAAGATTAGATTTGTAATACTGACATTACATTTATTAATAACAATGAAAATTACAATACTATTAATATCAAATTGTGGTAGTAATTAGATAATTAATTGTATTATCTAGCTATGTCGGTGTTTCTTCTGAATCAAACTGTAAACCAAATATATCGTATAAATTTCGTTGAACCAAACTAAAATCTAATAAATGAAGGGGGTGATTAATTATCTTTACCATAACACACGAATATAACAGAAAAGACGTTAAGACATTTGACAAAATCCGACGAGAATAACAAATATAACATCAAAATTAAATACATGAATTTGGGATAGAAAAGTACCGTGAAACGTCTTATAGCAATGCGGTTTCACACTCACCAAAACAGTCACAATCGGGAATAAGTCACGTTCGGTAATTAAAAGATCAGACGACGTAATGACAAACCACAATCTAAGACGTGGTAAAAATGTCCTTAGTTAGTTTGGACAAAGACACATCGTATGGATCAACCAATTCGTGATGGTGTCCGTAAAATTTACAGAGTGTCATTTTTAATCTGTCCTCCTCATAACTTTGTTGGAGCAGTTTCTGCGTAAGAAGCACACTCCTGTATATGAAGTCCGTATAGTGTGAACAAGCACGAGAATAACGTATCAATTGAGATATGTAAACACCATACGAAGGGGCAGAGGGTATGTTACTGCTGAGAAATGGGAAATTGATAATTGGGAAGTTGAAACCGTGCCGTTTATCATAGATTTTCGTGTGAAGTCGTCCATCTGTGTCAATATTGAGGAAAAGATCAAGGTATGAAGCAGTCCTTCTAGTATGAGTAGTATCCTTAATTTCAAGTTCACTGGGATATATGAGATGTAAGTATTGGCTGAAATATGGGTTATTCAATGATAGAACATCATCAATATATCGGAAAGTAAAATTAAAGAATTTCGCAAGGTGCTTTTTCTTTTTGTCTTTTAGAAGGTTCTGAATGAATTTTGCTTCATACGAGTACAAAAACAAATCGGCCAGTAGGGGTGCACAATTAGTTCCCATTGGAATACCGACTGGATTTTACTGTCTGTTGAAATATAAATCCTTCAAACTCAACAAATATATTGTCGATCAAAAAGTCCAGCATTTTGATAATATCATCGTCAGTATATTTTCTGGTAGATTCAGTGTGGCTTTTCACAAAATATGAATTATTGTAACCTAAAACAAGAAATTTGTATCTACGATTCCCATTTTTATAGAAAAAGCTCTGTTTAATGAGATGGTGAAGTCGATCTTTCAACTGAGCATGGGGACTAGTAGTGTAAAGCGTAGAAAAATCAAAAGTCTTTATGTTGCTGCAAAATTGCAAAGATTGTGATCGAAGATTAAGCAGTAGATCTTTCGAATTTTTGAGAATCCACATCTGGTTAACACCACTGGTAGAATATATCTCATCACAATATTTTTGAAGCCCATCTTTAACTGTAGAAAGAATAGTAGTCAGTACTTTAGAAAGATGTTTAGTCGAACATTTTGATGACCCAGCTATGTATCGTTCTTTATATGGATTTTTGTGTAGTTTTGGTATCCAGTATAATGATGGTAAATTTTCTTCGTTTTCTTTGATGTTGATACCAAAAGAAAGAAGGACAGATTTGTGATTTTGTAAAATTTCGTCCTTGGTAAATGATGTTAAAGAATATGTAGGGTTACCAGTAGTTCTATTTATTCCAAGCTCTGTTGTGAGACATTGCAAATAATGGTTTTTACATATGAAGACATTATTATTGGAGGCTTTATCTGCTGGAACAACGACATATTTGTCATGCAAAGAGGATAAAGCATCCACAACATCCGGATTTTCGCATGATCGAATAGCTTTGATCCATTCAGACAAAGTGTCCAGTTCTGGTTCGTCTGGTTCGCGCTTTACCCATTTTCTTGCATAGTCCTCAACTGCATCCATCAGTAACTTGAAATTCTTTTTCCAGTTGATGGGCTGGGGAATTCTATATTTTGGTCCCTTGGCTAACAACTCCCTTAGTTGCTCATTGGTAACGATGCCAAGGGCACCAGTAATAACATGACCAGCTGGACTATACTTGTATTGTGACGATGCACATGAGCAATCCGGAGACTTGGATTTCACATCTTTGAGGTTAAAGGCCTCCAAAACTCTCTTGTGGTTGAAAATCTTGGATGCAATAGACTTGGTGTAAGTATAAGAAATAACAGGTGTAGCTTTATTTTTGAAGTAATCAGGTATAGTTTTTTGTACAGATTTCTGATGGAAAATATTGCTAATATTTACAGCATCTAAACCTTTATTGGCAAATTCCACCTTAAAAAAATTACGTTTTTCCTCATTTTTTTATGTAGTCGATACGGGTTTGAATAGTCTATGGTTAGCAATGTCCATGATTATTGCAACTAATCTATACAAAACAGAACGAGAATCAGTAACGGAAGAATTTTGGGCCTCTTGAAATAGTAAAAAAAGTTTTGACAATGGAATGGAGTATAATTTAGTTCTGATATGATGAATTCCTAAAGGTTTTTGAACAGACGTTGACAGACTATCAATTGTCACGGTGTGCACAGCAGGTGGTATATATTTTCTGTTACCATGACTTCTATTTCGTCGAGCAGAAGTATTAAATAATTGTAATGTATTGACAGTACTACACCTGGGACTAGACAAAATACCTACACCATCAATTTTGTCATTGCACCCATAGGGAATGGCTGTTCCCAACTCTCTTATCCAAAAGTCTTCTCTTTGTAAACGATATGGTGTACTCAATATGGGGTCATTTGTTGAATGATATATTTTCTCTATAATCCGGACTTTCATTGAAACAATAGAATGGTCAGGCTGATCGAACATTTTATATAAATATGTACTACTTTTTTTTACCGTTAAAGATTGTTTGAAATTGTTTTCTTCTATTTCATTATAATCACATCTTTGAAGAACGATTCAAATAAGGGAATGTTAATTTCTGTAACTTTTCGTTTATTACCTAAATGTTACTGTTTAATAATTTCAAAAGACCCTATGGACATAAAAATATCACAAAATTAGTCACAACTCAATTTGATCACAAAGCGCAATATTAATATATTTGATTTCATTTTTCCAAACTTATGCCTAAGAAAATTTGGAGGGAGATTGATGAAAAAATGCACTAAAGTACACACATTCAATATTTTTACAATTATTCTACAATGGTACGAAGAAACAATTTGAAACAATATATACCTTATAAAGAAAAAAAGAGTGAAATTGTTTTATTGTGCTGAGTATTAACCTAATTAGCCAAGCGCTTTTAAACTGATAGTTACCGTGAATGTGTTATAATGTGTAATGTTACAAATTCGTTCAAGGTTTTAGATAGGAAGCATTGAGCGCTAACAAACATGTTCATCTCCGCCACATACCCTGCGCCTGACCAAAGCTATGCAACTGCAGTCCAGTGGTTACAGACAGTCATAATCTTTTTTAAAGTTATGAGCTGAAATCTAGCCTTACGTTTTGTATTTATTAACAATGATTTTCCAAGGCCTTTTACAGCTTCCTATACGGTATGGGTTTTGGTCATTGTTGAAGCCAATCAATGACAAGCAGATGTTCACAGCCTTGTAATTTGATCATTTGACGGACAGTTGTCTAATTGACGACCATATATGACACATTTCCGTATTCATATTAAGCCCATCAACTGATAAAAACACTTAAGATATGCATTTTCTCGATCATTGACAACAGGTAATTTTGTGACAATTGACATCCTTTCCATAAGCACAATTTTGTTATATGAACCACTGTCCTACAAAATAAAATACAATGTAGGTCCCACCAGTTAAATTGTGATCAGAGTTTGACAAACAAACCTTTGTATATTGTCTATTGTATATGTGAAAGTGCTTGAAAAAATAAAAAATGTCGACTCTTATGATTAGGTCGACACACTCTGTACCCTATAAAAAATGGAAAAAAAAACTTTGTAAATTTCATGCGTCTGATGCGATTTTCTGAATTTATCTTTATCAGAAACTCTTAAAGCCGAATATTTGAAAGCAGAAACAGTTGAAGAGCTATATGAATAAAAAGGACCTACAAATAATAGCTAACAGCATCTTACGGTCAACGTTGCCAGAGGGAGTTGAAACCTTAATCTCTTAAAAATATATTTTATTAACGGAAAAGGAAAGTGTGTTATAAATTTTATCAGTACCGAAATAAATAAGGGATATTTTCCTCAAAATCAACGAAACTCAATAACAAGCATTTTATCATGTAAACTATTTGAGTTAGTCGACATTTTTAACCTTGAACCCAATGTGAGAGATTTCTTGAAATACTAGCTATGTTGAACATTTGGCAGTATTGTGAAAATATGACGGAGATCAAAATCCTGCACACATCCACTTTCTCGGTACATACATAATTATGTAACATCCTCTACATTTCAAATTGTAAGAGAAGTTCTACAGAAATACAATATACCCTAAAGGTGGACGAGAGACGATCCTAAGAACAGAGGGGACAGACTTAATGAAAGAAGTTTATTACTAAGACCCACCTTTTCGCCGAGGGAATAAAATAACTTAACAGATTATATCTTAGAAGGTGTTTTTTTTTTCATGATTTTGTTTGGCCTTGTGCACATAAATCTTAAATTTCGATTAATTATCGTTCCCCCTCTTCACCTCCCCTCTATACAAACGCAAGCGCGCTGAAAATGTACAATCAGTTAGGTAATGATGAAGTTATTTTGACTTGTGATAGATAAAATCATCGAAAAAAAACTCTTCTGATCAAATGTACGAATGTTTTTCGATTAGTTACCATACCGTTAACAACATATATACATTAGATCCATGTATAAGGGTCTGAATGGGGGGACATACATTTTTTTTCTTCTTTAATTTTTTATAACATTGTCCTCTATTCTTTAAACTTTTTTCCAATTGTTCTCTATTCTTTATACTTTTTTCCAATTATTCTCTATTTCGTAAACCCCGTCCCTCATGAAATTTTACCAGGAATATGTCTCATATTTAATTTATAATGTCATTTTACTAATCCTCCGACTCAGTTTATACACATCCTTCCCATAGTGTGCTCTTTAAAACTTTAAAACAATAAGTATTATAATTACCACATTTGTTAATAAAGGTGGAAATGGAAATCCCTTATGACAACGTCCGATGCGAACACGAGTTGAAATGATAAAATCCCCTGCCTCGTCGAGTTCCCTAAACTTAAGGTTGGTCAGGTCGCCATAATCACACTTAGGGTGGTTGACTTCCTTCACTCTATGAAAATCGCATATGATTGGATCAAGGAGATCTTTAAACACTGTATAACCTTCGGGATCACAGGCGTACACTCCAACTTTGCTGTCCAGGTTTTTACAACCTAAAACGAAACATTGATATCTAAGTCTATGCTACACTTTTGCTGTGGATTCTTTAAAATTTTCATTGTTAGTATAAATTAAAAATCTAAAAATTAGGGTCCTAAATAATTGTTATATATTGAGAGACAATTGCTAAAGCATGTTAATCAAGACAGAAAAAAAATGTTTCCCTTTAGTTGATTTTCAGATTAAAGTTTTAGAAAATAAGTGGAGATATATAGTAGTTCATTTGATACTTTAATCTATATGTTGTATTGTTGAGGTTTTTATTGTCTATATATTTCAAGATATATGACGATTACACCATATATGTCATGTATATTGTTCAGAATGTAATTGATGAAGATATAAAAAAAGGAATAGTGTGGTATACGGCCGAGAATATTGGCATGCTTTATTTTTAAATTGGTCTCAAATTATGGAAACAAAATGATTTACATGGCAAGTAAAGCTTCTTAACGTGAAAAAAAAGCTAAAAATCATATACTATTTTGTTTCTGTGTAGACATTTTCATTAAGAAAACTAGATAATACTAAAGAAAATGTTTAATTTCTTTTATTCATTTTTAGACTTAATTTATTGAGGACAATGATGGGGGTTGCTGCCTTCTTTCTGTCGTCACGACCCTCCTTATTATTTCCCCTTTTCTTTTAGCGACGATCCTTTCTCCTTTCTTTAGTTTTTTTTTTCTAGAAGAATCTCTTACTAGTGTCACATTCTTTCTTCCAAACTCTGACTGTATGTTCTTCATGTGACAACGAAACAAAATACAAAGTCAAAAAAGCTAAAAGCTTAATACATGTAATATACCCGTTATTTATGGTTGTAGCATATAAATTTAATTATAAGAATTGAATGGTTCTTTTTGTAATTTTATAGGGCGTCATGCAAGATGTGCTTCGGTCAACGCTTTAACACCCCCAAAAAAATACAAAAAGAAACATCCAATTCATCGTTCATTTTATATAAATTTTAAAGGCTTCAAATAGTCGCACTTAAAAGGTTATTGTACAGTGTAGTAATAAAATGTGTCGGTATAAATGATCATAAACCCAATTTTTTATCATTAGAAAATTGATCGCATGAATAAATTTTACAAATATTTCTCCTCAACTAATATTCAAACGTCAAAAACTTAATTACCTTTTCGTATCGATTGCGTTTAATAATCCATGACATTTAATGTTAAGGTCAATAAATTTTGTATGTATGATTGAATGAATGATTTTATTCTCATCAAATACTAGTACATAGCTACAGAGAAAATAACAGTTTATATAAAATACATTTTTTTTTTGCATGTGTGAAAAAAGATAACAATATAATAGTATAACAGTTCCTCTAACCAAGAGGACAGACTTTCACTGATATGTATCGTATAAATCTTCACATTTTTTCTAGTTCAACAACATTATTAGATGAGAATGTATGATCTAATTTAATACCGTTAGCATTTTTTTTACAATAATGTGGTAAATGTTTTTCTATGATGAGTTGGCAATCATACCACATTTCCTTATTTTTATATTATTTGATCGTATCATTGAAAATAATTAAAATCATCGAAAATTTAAAATATTCTCCTGAATCTACAGCATAACGATACATTTGCATTAACAAAAAATAATATAAAATGTAATTCAGTCAAAACTTCCTGATGTAATTATTGTAATTCAATAAAGCATTTTATGTTTCCATTTTTCTTATTATCTTTATTATAATTTATAGCAACAACAACAATAACAATAACAATACTTTATTTTGAAACACTCAGACACATATTTACATGTGTAACAAGAGGCAAAATACATTTTCATATTTATGGTTACTACAAAACAATGTTAACATATAATCATATAATTTAGAGTATAATTACAATATTTTAACTAATTTCTTAATAAACAGCAAATTCATTTTCATTCGGGACATTTCTGTTGTTTTTAATTCTGTTTCAAATTTTAGTTATATTCTATCTTTGAGGTTTTTTTTCTCTCGACAAAAACAGTATCAGTATTGCTTACCTGAGCGTATAACATCAGCTAATGTTGTTCCATATTTCGTTGAAAGCTTCTTTAAATTGATATATTTCTCTTCAGATAAATGTTTCTTTAACAGAGACTTGCTTGTATGTGTACTTATATTTCTCCATAGGTCTTCTAATTCTATGCACGCCATGTCTAAATAGATATTTACAAATGCAAGTACTGAAGCGTAATAAACTTCTTTTTTGTGATTTAATTTGATTTTTTACTTATATATCTGGATGACTTTTTAATATGAATCGCACTGTCTGCGATACGTAAAACTTTCAATGGCTACGCTACAGAGAATTTCGTAGCTGTTCGTTCATTAAGATTATTTGCAATGGACCTAATATCATTTTTTTCCGGATATGACAGCTATCTGGTAATGAAGATGGAAATTTAAAATATTAACGACTTTATACTAATATAATAATAATATAATAATTCATTATACAAAAATGAACTATGGTTTCTATGACTAATTCGTCGGGTCTCTTTGTGTTATTTTTTTTTCCGACTAAAAACTTAGAGGTGTAAGAACTTTTTTCATTTTTCCTGTACATATACATTAAATACTGAGCGTGCATTTCGCTTATCTTACACTATACCAGACTGAGTGTTACTGGCCATCACTTGAAACTACGTGACTGTGTATTTATCCTGTAACTCGGAAAATATTGCATGTTCGGAAGGGGAAAAAAATGTTTAAAGCGGTCATCTGCAGATCCTTCAATGACAAATGTTTTTGAAAGGAGTATTGTCCATATAAAGAAAATTCCGTTAACTCCA
Source organism: Mytilus coruscus (assembly GCA_017311375.1). Lineage (NCBI taxonomy): Eukaryota > Metazoa > Mollusca > Bivalvia > Mytilida > Mytilidae > Mytilus > Mytilus coruscus. The sequence continues at coordinate 57,463,817 of CM029603.1, read as the reverse complement.
AAAGAATGGCATTGATTTTCAAAGCTCTCTTTTTCGAAAGCCTAGTGGCTGTATTTATATATAAGTATATCAAACAAGCCAAAGAATGGATTCCTGGGTTTGTTCTCAAGAAAATTAATATCTATTAGCTTATTTAAATGTTTCAGTAATTTTTTTTATTTCCCGTACAGGGATTATTCACAAATAAATTTATCTATCTTTTTCGTGCCTAAAAGGGGAATGAGACAATTTGATAAGGCATGCTATTTTTTTTAAATTTCACCCAAAAAATATACGAAGGTGAAGAGAACAGGCTGTGTTTTGCAACCCCTCCCTCAGAATCATCTTCATGTTCGCATCACAATAAATAGCAAATTATAAAAAAGTTACTTTTATGGTACGAATCCTAATATACCTATTTTATGGTCCTTTAAAAGAGAATTTTCCCTGAAAATATGAACAAAATACTTGTCATTTACCATTATGACGTACGCCGCCTTTATATATTAACAATTCATTCTTATTTCTATTTGTTGCCTCTTATTTCTTATAAATTAAAGAAGAGAAATCATGACAAATTTAGTACATGTATAATAGTACACAAGAAATGACATTGATGCATTGTCAGAAAAACAACAACTTTTACCTAATTCAATTATAAGCTTAAGTTGTGAAAAAGAGTTTGTAGAAATCAATATTAATGTACAATGCATACTTAATGTTTTTATTGGGGTTCGTATTGCTCAGTCTTTAGTTTTGTATGTTGTGGTTTGTATACTGTTGTTTTTCTTTTCGTCGTTTTTTGTTTTTTACCTTAGCATTGTCAGTTTTTTCCACTTATGAGTATGAATGTCCTTTTTGTATCTTTCGCCTCTCTTTTAATGGACATGTTTAATGACCATTGAAAGAATACATTTTTGGCTGGACGTTTACGTCGTGTGCCCTTCTGGTTCTCATGGTTTCCCTGTATAACCAGCCCATTTTATTTAAAGTTCAGGATTTCCATTATTTTTTCTTATTAGAAGGATGAGACTGATCTCATACGTGTTGTTCTGAAAATTGTATGAAATGAATCATCCAGAGCATCGGTATCATTTCGCACTGGAAAGGTTTCTGTCCATTTACATAAAGAATAAACCATTATAAGAATAAAACGGTAAGATTCCGTTGTCATTGCCTGAAAAGGTCTTATCGTATCCTTGTGCCCTCCAGAGAAGGCATCTTGAATTGGCATGTTTATGAGAGGAAATTTCTTAGTATATTTTGGCTTTTTCGTTCTTTGGCAAAGACTTCAGCTTCTTATAATGTCAGCAACAGTTTAGTTCATACCCGGAAAGTAATCCTTTAGTTGCATTGCGAAATAAGTTCAGTCAAACCCAAAATTCCGTAGAGTGTGGTACAATACAATTAACAGCAATATTGGAACCAGCATGTCCATCATATTTTTATTCAAAATATTATATCGTAAACAAATTTCAGTAGATTTAATACCTCAGACTGACTCTTAGAACAAAATGATTTGTCCGCATCAACCAAAAACTGACCATATTAGCACTTTATTATGGAAATCTTTAAAAGCCAAATAGTAAATGGGTTATATTTTCATGTAAGGATGGGTTGTATAATACAAATGATAGCAATATTGGCACATAATGACTTAAAAATTTTGTTCGATTCAATTTAGAGAGCCAGCATGGCCTCCTTTTATTCAAAATATTGAATCGTAAACAAATTTCAGTAGATTTAATACCTCAGACTGACTCTTAGAACAAAATGATTTGTCCGCATCAACCAAAAACTGACCATATTAGCACTTTATTATGGAAATCTTTAAAAGCCGAATAGTAAATGGGTTATATTTTCATGTAAGGATGGGTTGTATAATACAAATGATAGCAATATTGGCACATAATGGCTTAAAAATTTTTTTCGATTCAATTTAGAGAGCCAGCATGGCCTCCTTTTATTCAAAATATTGAATCGTAAACAAATTTCAGTAGTTTTCATACCTCAAACTGACTTGTATCAAAAAAAAATTCTCCGCATCAATCAAAACTGACCATATTTGCACTTTATTATGTAAATCTTTATAGCCGCATAGTAAATGAGTTATATTTTCATGTAAGGATGGATTGTACAAAACAAATGATAGCAATAAGCAATATTGGCACATAATGACTAAAAAAAATTGTTCGCATCAATTTAGACTGCCAGCATGTCCCCTTTTTATTCAAAATATTGAATCATAAACAAATTTCAGTAGTTTTCATACATCAAACTGACTCATATAACAAAATTATTTGTCCCCATCAACCAAAACTGACCATATTTGCAATTTATTATGTAAATCTTTATAGCCGCGTAGTAAATGAGTTATATTTTCATGTAAAGATGGATTGTACAAAACAAACGATAGCAATATTGGCACATAATGACTAAAAAAAAATTGTTCGCATCAATTTAGAGTGCCAGCATGTCCCTTTTATTCAAAATATTGAATCATAAATAAATTTCAGTACTTTTCATACATCAAACTGACTCATATATAAAAATTATTTGTCCGCATCAACCAAAACTGACCATATTTTGCACTTTATTATGTAAATCTTTATAGCCAGTAGTGAATGAATTAGATTTTCATGTAAGGATGGATTGAATACAGAAATGATAGCAATATTGGAACATAATGACTAAAAATTTTGTTCGCATCAATTTAGAGTGCCAGCATGTCCTTTTTATTCAAAATATTTAAATTTAATCAAATTTCAGTAGTTTGCATACCTCAAACTGACTCTATTAACAAAATAATTTGTCCGCATCAACCAAAACTGACCATATTTGCACTTTATTATGTAAATTTTTATAGCCGCATAGTAAATGAGTTATATATTCATGTAAGGATGGATTGTATAATACAAATGATAGCAATATTGGCACATAATGACTAAAAAAATTTGTTTCCATCAATTTAGAGTGCCAGCATGTCCTCCTTTTATTCAAAATTTTGAATCTTAAACAAATTTCAGTAGTTTTCATACATCAGACTGACTCGAATAACAAAATTATTTGTCCCCATCAACCAAACCTGACCATATTTGCACTTAATTATGTAAATCTTTATAGCAGCATAGTAAATGAGTCATATTTTCATGTAAGGATGGATTGTATAATACAAATGATAGCAATATTGGAACAAAATGACTAAAAAATTTTGTTAGCATCAATTTAGAGTGCCAGCATGTCCTCTTTATATTCAAAATATTGAATTGTAAACAAATATCAGTAGTTTTCATACCTCAGACTGACTCGAATAACAAAATTATTTGTCTGCATCAACCAAAACTGCCCATATTTGCACTTTATTGTGCAAATTTTATAGCCGCATAAGTAAATGAGTTATATTTTCATGTAAGGATGGATTGTTAATACAAATGGTAGCAATATTAGCACATAATGACTAAAATTTTTTGTTCGCATCAATTTAGAGTGCCAGCATGTCTTCTTTTTATTCAAAATATTGATTCGTCAACAAATTTCAGTAGTTTTCATACATCAGACTGACTTGAAAAACAAAGTTATTTGTCCGCATCAACCAAAACTCACCATATTTGCACTTTATTATGTAAATCTTTATAGCAGCAGTAGTAAATGAGTTATATTTTCATGTAAGGATGGGTTGAATACAGAAATGATAGCAATATTGGAACATAATGACTAAAAATTTTGTTCGCATCAATTTAGAGTGCCAGCATGTCCTTTTTCATTCAAAATATTTAAATTTAATCAAATTTCAGTAGTTTGCATACCACAAACTGACTCTATTAAGAAAATAATTTGTCCGCATCAACCAAAACTGACCATATTTGCACTTTATTATGTAAATTTTATAGCCGATAGTAAATGAGTTATATATTCATGTAAGGATGGATTGTATAATACAAATGATAGCAATATTGGCACATAATGACTAAAAAATTTGTTTCAATCAATTTAGAGTGCCAGCATGTCCTCTTTTATTCAAAATTTTGAATCTTAAACAAATTTCAGTAGTTTTCATACATCAGACTGACTCGAATAACAAAATTATTTGTCCGCATCAACCAAACCTGACCATATTTGCACTTAATTATGTAAATCTTTATAGCAGCATAGTAAATGAGTCATATTTTCATGTAAGGATGGATTGTATAATACAAATGATAGCAATATTGGAACAAAATGACTAAAAAAAATGTTCGCATCAATTAAGAGTGCCAGCATGTCCTCTTTATATTCAAAATATTGAATTGTAAACAAATATCAGTAGTTTTCATACCTCAGACTGACTCGAATAACAAAATTATTTGTCTGCATCAACCAAAACTGCCCATATTTGCACTTTATTGTGCAAATTTTTATAGCCGCATAAGTAAATGAGTTATATTTTCATGTAAGGATGGATTGTTAATACAAATGGTAGCAATATTAGCACATAATGACTAAAATTTTTTGTTCGCATCAATTTAGAGTGCCAGCATGTCTTCTTTTTATTCAAAATATTGATTCGTAAACAAATTTCAGTAGTTTTCATACATCAGACTGACTTGAAAAACAAAGTTATTTTCCGCATCAACCAATACTCACCATATTTGCACTTTATTATGTAAATCTTTATAGCCAGTAGTAAATGAGTTATATTTTCATGTAAGGATGGGTTGAATACAGAAATGATAGCAATATTGGAACATAATGACTAAAAATTTTGTTCGCATCAATTTAGAGTGCCAGCATGTCCTTTTTCATTCAAAATATTTAAATTTAATCAAATTTCAGTAGTTTGCATACCACAAACTGACTCTATTAACAAAATAATTTGTCCGCATCAACCAAAACTGACCATATTTGCACTTTATTATGTAAATTTTATAGCCGCATAGTAAATGAGTTATATATTCATGTAAGGATGGATTGTATAATACAAATGATAGCAATATTGGCACATAATGACTAAAAAATTTGTTTCAATCAATTTAGAGTGCCAGCATGTCCTCTTTTATTCAAAATTTTGAATCTTAAACAAATTTCAGTAGTTTTCATACATCAGACTGACTCGAATAACAAAATTATTTGTCCGCATCAACCAAACCTGACCATATTTGCACTTAATTATGTAAATCTTTATAGCAGCATAGTAAATGAGTCATATTTTCATGTAAGGATGGATTGTATAATACAAATGATAGCAATATTGACACATAATGACTTAAAATTTTGTTCGATTCAATTTAGAGAGCCAGCATGGCCTCCTTTATTCAAAATATTGAATCAGAAACAAATTTCAGTAGTTTTCATACCTCAAACTGACTTGTATCAAAAAAATTCTCCACATCAACCAAAACTGACCATATTTGCACTTTATTATGTAAATCTTTATAGCCGCATAGTAAATGAGTTATATATTCACGTAAGGATGGATTGAATACAGAAATGATAGCAATATTGGAACATAATGACTAAAAATTTTGTTCGCATCAATTAAGAGTGCCAGCATGTCCTCTTTATATTCAAAATATTGAATTGTTAACAAATATCAGTAGTTTTCATACCTCAGACTGACTCGAATAACAAAATTATTTGTCTGCATCAACTAAAACTGACCATATTTGCACTTTATTGTGCAAATTTTATACCTGCATAAGTAAATGAGTTATATTTTCATGTAAGGATGGATTGTTAATACAAATGGTAGCAATATTAGCACATAATGACTAAAATTTTTTGTTCGCATCAATTTAGAGTGCCAGCATGTCTTCTTTTTATTCAAAATATTGATTCGTAAACAAATTTCAGTAGTTTTCATACATCAGACTGACTCGAATAACAAAATTATTTGTCAGCATCAACCAAAACTGACCATATTTGCACTTAATTATGTAAATCTTTATAGCCGCATAGTAAATGAGTTATATTTTCATGTTAGGATGGATTGTATAATACAAATGATAGCAATATTGGCACATAATGACTAAAAATTTTAGTTCGCATCAGTTAAGAGTGCCAGCATGTCCATTTTATATTCAAAATATTGAATCGTCAACAAATTTCAGTACTTTTCCTACCTTAAACTGACTCATATAACAAAATTATTTGTCCGCATCAACCAAAACTGACCATATTTGCACTTTATTATGTAAATCTTTATAGCCGCATATTAAATCAGTAATATTTTGATGTCAGTAGTTCGTGATGGTTTGTATTTTAAACAAAACTATTTAACAGCATCATTCAACACTCACATGACCGATTCATGTACACTATACTTAATGAAAAGTATGAGTAGTTCTCTTCTTGGAATAGTTTTCTGTTAAGAGGGGGTAGGTTGGAGGGGTCCTGGTTCCGAAATCCAGTGCTTAAATACACAAAATCCCGAGGTCCCGAATAAAGTTAAATCCCGACATCCCAAAATTCGAAAAAAGAATTCCCGGGTCTCGAAACGGTCAATCGCTAAATCCCGAGCTTAAAAACACCCGATCCCGGAGTCCCGATAAAGGTCCTATCCCCCCTTTGTTAATATATTATGTAAGTTGATTGATTTTGTTTGTAGCATAACGTCCAATGGCAATATTTCTTTCATGTTCAAATCGAGTATATGTTTCGGACGTCCCAAATTTCATTTATAATCGTTATGGATAAGTCTGTCTGAATTGAAGAGATGGTACAAATGTACATACTTGTACAACACTTTATCAATATCCCTTGCAATACACTGTACAATTTCCGTTTGAACATTTGGCAAAACAGAAGCTGAAATCATGTAAATCCATGTGAATTACGATTAAAAATAATGTATTAAATGCATCGAGCTAGGAATTCGAAGAGACAGTTAAAAATGGGGAACGAAGCAACGTAAACAATGATGTTTATATCCCATCATATACAAATATTTTTCCGATGTGTTAGATAACCTTTCTATCGGCCTCGATATTTGTACATGTAACTTTTGAAAAGAAAATATAGAAAATCTGCTAATCAGTAAAGTTATAGGAACAATTTTTTTTAATTTTCATAAAATTAATATTTCGAATTAATATTAAGTGTTTTGAATTGTTCTGGTTTGAAACACATATACGTAAAATATTTCGATAAAAGTCGTTTTAATAAAATAAATGTTCAAATGAACACGAAGTTTATTTCCTAATTTACACAATCAGTTAACGCGAAAAGTAAACGCGCGTTTACTTCCAAGTGCACGTAAAATACATTAATGTAAACTGTAGTAAACGCCCGTTTACTTTTAAGTGCACGTAAAATAAATTTGTGAAATCTGAAGTAAACGCCCGTTTACTACTGACTAAACGGACACAGAGTAAACGCCCGTTTACTCGGGTAGACATTAGAAATTTCCATTTTGACCGCGTTAACGTAATTATAATAAACGCGCGTTTACTAGTAAACGCGAAAATTGAAGTTAACTAACGAAATATGTGCACGCCGCGTTAACTTGCGTTTACTTTATGTAATGCTTGGTCTGCACCCAACTGTAAATTGTAGGAAGCAAGCAGGCCATTCCTTTTTGGTAGTTCCAACTGTTTTATAAAACGTTCCATATCCATATGTCCTTAAGAGCGTGGTTGCAAAAAATGATACAGGGCTCCATCTGATATGAAAATATTGTTGGAATTCCTCTTTTATCATGTCAGCACGTTTTTTGTCGTCTGAGAAATATGTATAAAAATCTCTAAAATCTATACATTTGTTTAGAGCATCTCCTATGCTTTAGTTGATGATGTTGAATTATGTGTTTAATTTCCGGGGAAATTAAGACAGGTTTTTGAATAGGCGGATTTTCTATGCAGAAAAATGTTACTTCAACGGGCTAAAGTTGTCTTATGATAACAGTTGGTTGATGTCAATCAAGGAAGGACTGTCCTCTGGCTCCGAAAGATTATTGTCATAATGTGCGTACTCTCTATGAGAAAGACAGTCTGCATTTGTGTTCTCATTACATCTACGAAAACAGATTTTATGGCCTAATCTAAATGTTTCATGTGTTCCTCTAATTTTCTACTAAATCGCATCTACATATACCAAAGCCATCTGGTAATTAAGACCATGTAACACATGTGTAAGCATATCCTGAAACGAAGCAGGTTCTGTGGCTATTCCAAATTGAAGTCTCTTTTACTGATACACACCATAAGGTTTAACAAAAGCAGATTTTTGCACAGTAGAAAGATAAAGGTCGTACTGACAATAGCCAGAAAAAAAAATCCTGCATACTGAAAACATCATAGATATAGGAAGATGTGGTATGAGTGCCAATGAGACACCTCTCCATCCAAGTAACAATTTATAAAAGTAAACCATTAGAGGTCAAGGTACGGTCTTCAACACGGAGCATTGGCTCACACCGAACAGCAAGCTATAAAGGGCATGAGCATTAATTTGGCCAATAGAATTAAAGACATCTTCAGTAGGAGGCAAAGGTAAAAATTTAGTAGAGGAGACCTTAAACAGTGAGCGAAAGTCGTAACTAAACCGAAGCTGTCCTGTTTTTTTACGGCACATGATAACAGGTGCCCAAATCACTATTTGCTTCCTCAGTGGTTTCATAATTGAGCACTTCCTTAATCTGCCTGTTCTTTCATCTAAGACATGAGTAGACTGACGATAAAATATAATGTTGATGGGTGGGGCAATTCATGTGTCTATAGTTTGTTGATACATATGTGTGTGTCCAAATTCAGTTTATTTTCGACTTATCAGTTTGAATGTCCCTTTGGTATCTTTCGGCTCTCTTTCACTCATATATTTGGCAAACACTTTTCTTTTCTGTTTTAATAAAGGAAGTGCAAAAAAGATGGATTTCTTTTGATCTGTTTGATCAGAAATGTCTAGGTTAGAGTTAAATGTGTGATTTTCCATTAACCGAAGAAGCATGTTGACTATTTCCCTTTTCAAAAATAAACGAGGTATTCTGATCCATATCAAGATGGATTCTGTTATTTTGTAAAAGAGCCATGCCCTAATATCATTCCTAGGTGCATATTTTTTGGATATGAAATTTCTGTTTGCTTGTAACATTACCTAGTGCGAAATGAAGGGGTTACAACTCCTAACATCTTATGTACCTCACAACTAACAAACATAACTTCAGTGAAATATGGTTTACGAAGTTTTTCATGTCGATATTATTAAGCAAGTTTACAGAACAGCAGTTGACTGAAGCACCCTGTTCATTAAACTGCTGACTAACCTGCCATTTTTACTTGGTACAACAATATGTCCATTGATATAAACTAACTGCAACATTTTTGCAGTTCTGTTTCTTTTGAAAATCTCGGTGCTGTTGGTTTACACATTTTTTGCGAGTGATGTGTCTATCCAGATTCCAGATAGACGTGTTTCTATAGCGACCGTTACCAGATTGATGAATTTTTGGAATTCCTTCATACTTTGTCGCACACTTAGGTATAGAACGACTAATTCGGGCTCCGTCAAAAAGAACATACAGGAAAGTTGTACATATATTAAACAAAATGGTTCCTACACATAGCTGTAACTTTGTCAATAATTAAACTATTTGGGTAGTTTTTGGTATCAAATGAAAACGTATTGACTTGTAATCACTTTAAAGTCACTGTTGGTTTTACTATAAATCACATGTTTTATAAAAAATATATAAAATTATAATAGAAAGGTACTTTTGTCCTGTTGTTCAGATCAGAAGGACCTGTCTATGTACTACCAAACTTCCAGAAACCAGTGCCCTCTAATATGAAATTAAAGATATGTTGCATTTTTCAGCACAAGTCAGGATAAGGTATAGTTTTGACATGAAACGACTGCCACTTTATTTAAACCTACATTGACACTTCATAGTTACTAACAACACATAAAAGCTTTAAACACAAAAATCTTTACATGTTAATAAAATTTAGATATTTATTTCTTTATAAAAATACGAAGATGTGGTATCACTGCCAATGAATCAACTCTCCACAAGAGACCAAATGACAGAGAAAATTAACAACCATAGGTTACCCTACGGCATTCAACAATGAGTAAAACCCATACCGCAAAGTCACCTATAAAAGGCAACGAAATGACAAATGTAAGACAATTCAAACGAGAAAACTAACGGACTGATTTATATAAAAAATAATGAACGAAAAAGAAAAATATTATAAACAACAACCACTGAATTACAGGCTCCTGACTTGAGACAGGCACATACAGAACGTGGCGGGAATAAACTAGTTTGAAAACGCACTAACCCTCCCCCTAACCTGGGACAGTGGTGTAACAGTACAACATAAAAACAAACAATACAAATCAGTTGAAAAGGGCTTAACTCATTAGATCGATACAAAGTTAAATACATCTAACAAAAGCACAGAGTGGACGTGGCAGAGTACTTGTACATCCCCACAACAGAAAGACTTTAAGTACAGATCTGAGAGTACTCGCAGTTACTGACAGCTAGTTCAAAGCCAATAACAACTAATAAAAAATCATGCATCTAAGATTATAAATCTATTTGTCATTACATTATTAATTCATCTTTTTCCCATAAAATGTATTTGTTAATTTTATAAGTTAAATAAGAAGTGATGACCACGTTTACTCTGTCACAATTGCATTTCAAAAATTGCTCTTGGACGAATTTACCTATGGCTTGTCAAACTACATCGACAATTCAGTTTGCCAATTCCCGTATTGACCCTGTAATTAGTTTTTTAGTTGTCTCCCTTAGGAGGGACATACATTTCTATTGACAATGGAGAAGTAGCGGAAAGAGCACATTTATCTGTGCGTAATGTGTTTAACCTTTAAGTTTTTTCAAATATTTCAATTACATTCAATTTGTTGTCAAGCTAAAACTTTTAATACCAGAAGTTATTTACCCTAAAAATTTGTAAAAACGACGATATATCACTTTCAACTTATCATGCTTTGCGTGGGACTAAGCCAGTTTTGTCCGGTATAGAACCAGTCTTCGGTTGACAAAAGGAAGTAATTTGTTTAAAAAGTGTGTAACAACAGAATCAAATCGGTAATTGGCAAATGCACTTTTAATAGTTACTAACAACATATAAAGCTTTAAACACAAACCTCTTTACATGTTAATAAAATTTATATATTTATTTCTTTAATCTACTTGTCTTTATATTATTGAATTCATCGTTTTCCAATAAAATGTATTTGTAAATTTTAAAAAGTTAAATAAGAAGTGATGTCCATGTTTACCCTGTCACAATAGCATTCCAAAAATTGCTCTTGGACGAATTTTATATATGGCTTGCCCAACTCTTGACAAAGCACTATGAAGAGTTGATGATCGGAATGGGCCACCAGACATTTCTATGACTCAATGAACCATTTTACATAAATTTTTACTTTTAAATCACAAATCGTACCAAACCTCAAGTGAGATGTTTTACACGTGGCGTGACTTACATTGTAATACAGATTAAAGGTTTGATGAAGCTTTCGAACCATCACTTATATCGATGACATGACATTTAGTGGTTTAACAAAGCCTTTAAAACTGTGACTGATATCGATATGATCACGGATGGCTGATACAGCAAAATTGCCATTAATTATAATATACATGCAAGTTTGTTTTTGTATTTACTAATAAGCATATAATAGACACAATTATCAATGAAATACTTTTTCGTTGTGATCAATTTTCGTAATAAATATGTGAAAGTTAACACTTATTGTTCCTAAATGATTATATTCGAGGTATTGGGTAAAGATATATATATATATGTGTAAGTTAATTCGTTGATTAGCTGAAAATAGAAGTACAATAGCACTAAACGTATATTTATATCATACACCTATATGGTGTTATTTCCCTTTAAAAACAATATGTCTTTAGTTTGAAGAAACAACCCGGACGATATCAAATCACAATGAAATATCCTTTCAGGCATACAACAATGTCACTGATTAAAATGCAAAGTACAGTTTGTTAAAACATTTAATGTATTTGATAGTAAATGTTTACTGTTGCCTATTTGCGTTTTACTGTAAACAAATTCCACCGTTAATATTCTTTAAAGGTTTAAAGATTTGAGTAGAAACAATACTTTCGTCCATTTGCTCAATAGAAATACTAGTTACAGAAAACGTCTTTAGAGCTCAGTATTTTGTTATACTTTTTTAACGCACAGTTTCACTCACGACCCAAATAATGTAAAGTTCTGTTTATATATCGCTACAATAAAGGGAACTTAAGTGAGATAGAATTACTAATGCAAAACTGTTCACAACACTGTTAGAACAAGCCAAATGTTATTATATTCATGTGTAGGATTATTGGAAAACAAAAGTACATCACAATTTTGTGCTCCTTTTGCGCCAGTTTAATTATTTACATTCATATATACCTTTTACAGTAACATATTACCAAATTTTCTCATTTCCCACACAGGGAACAGTCACGTAATTTTATGGGTTTTTGTAGGGAGGTGCTTTGGGTGTCAGGATTTCACATAGAAAGACCTCCATACGGTCGGTCTTACATTTGATCAATCATTACTCCCCTCGGTGTTATACAACAAGAAAATCTTATAAGTTTTAGCGTATTTACCTACGTCTTTAAATTTTGACAGAATTTTCTGGCCTGAGGATAAGAGATTTTACCTGAAAATTATAGGGGTATTCTTCAAACACTTTAACACTTTAGGTTTTGACCCTGAAAAAAACATTCAAATGCATACGATAAATAGATTAGAATATGTTTAGTATATTTTAGTTAATCGTGATTATATAAAATATCAGCCACTCGACACTTTGTGACTATTAAGCTCGTTCACTGCTTTGACTCGCCAGAAAGCAATAATTTGTTACTGACAGCTTACTTTTTTATATTTACATGCAGAATTCTAATAATTGATATATTTCATCTTGAACGTAATTAAAGAAAATAATTATTAGGAAATTCAGTTTTTCTCATTGTCCATTTCCACACGTTGCTATTGCAATTGCCTAGGATCCTGAGTCATTGTTCGACAGTAGATCCCGGCGGAATACCACGACATCTTAACGTTATTCGACGTAAGAATGGTGCATTGTATGATAGTGTCATTTGTTGACATATCGCAGAAAATATTTATCTTGCCGCAAATTTGTCGGAATTCATTATAAATTCCAAAAAAAAAAAAAAATCATGAAAAATTACAACTCTTTATATTCAAACCATTCAAACAAAAACTTGTAGATTTGTATTGGGCTGAAACTGCAGCGTTCTTTTATTCTCTCTATTCCTGTTTAATTTACTTTAAAATTCTGAATACCAAAGTGCTGAAAAGTTAGTCCTTTAAACCAAATATTATTTTCATCTTTCCTCTTTTCCAACTTCACACTCTTATTTATGATATAGAAAAGGTGTGCATTGCGTTAGTGCATGGATATGTTTCGAAAATTGGATTGTGTTGTGTCACAGGTTCCCATTGTAATGCGTAGGGTGTTGATCGACTTATGTATAGTGCATGTTCTTGCATAATGGTGAACCTATACACGTGGACACACTTCATTATTTTATAATAGCACTTTTAAACATTTTCATTATGATAAGGTATAAAACATAGTAATTACGACATATGTTGGCCATGGGGCAGATCTGCTTTCAGAGACATTTTAACACGTATATAAATACATGTTTTGAGGGAAGGTTAAGTAATACCAATCGGATTGAAAATACAGATTCAGTGTCTTTGTCGTGCTTAAAGAGAGCTGACAACGTACCGACTGCTCTATATTTTCTTTTTTAAAGACTTTTCGACATCCTCTGGTTTAATCGTAATGATACACATCTTAAAAACGTTTGAAGGCATAATGTTCATTTGGTGATGTTAAAAATTTCAAGAACAGAAAGTAGAACGCGGTGTTATTAGATCCTTAATTGTAAGCGAAGCATAAATAAAGTATCTGTATTTCAATTAAGGAATTACTATAATATTCTTTTCTGTCTATGAAGAAATAAAATCAAAAATGTGGTGCACACTGAATAACCCGCGTAGCGTGATATTTAAAAGTGTGCACCACATGTTTTATGTTATTTCGAATAGACGTAAAAAATATTACAGTAATTCCTTATAATTTAATTCTAAATTCCATTTTTAAGGAGTAAATCATGAAAAAAACGTTGATTACGTCACGGTCACATGACAAAATTATGTATACGAGCTGATAGACCAAAGAAACTTCAGCCAATCAGAAGACGTGTTACATCTAAAATTAAATTATATGTTTTAATGGAACGAAAAATTTCGGAGATCCAGATCGGAGTTTTTTACAAGATTTTACAACCAAGGATTTATATTGTCAAACGTCTATTCCAAACCCTATACAATAATGATATAAACTAAAATTGTTTTTTTTTTTATCATATTATTAATACTTAACTTATTTAGATTGTCCTTTGATTTTCTTAAAACAAAATTGAAAATAACACTACAGATAAACCATGGAGTAGAACACACAAAATGATTAGCCAAATCATGAAATTTTGAATGTAATATGCAGTCTTCGGTAAAATCATAAATGTTCTTGTAAAATAATCTGTAGTGGTTTGGACAACAAAACATGTCTCTGCGTGCATGTATGATATGAAAAATAGGGAGATAAAGCGATTATTTAATTCAGTTCTTACTTCCAGATACGATTTCAAATTACATGTATTGTTGCACAGAACGTTCATAAACAGTTATGTTCGGCAGCAAGTCTAGAATGATAGCATTATATGTGTATATACCATTGCGAACAAACATTAACATCCCTTGGCATTCATTATCAGATCCACTAAGCAGAAGATAACAATGAGAAGAATTGAACCAACATTTTCAAAGCTGCAAATAATATTCTTTTGTTTATTACATGACGCTAGATTTGTTAGTCCGCCGAAAAAAAAAATGTCGCATGACTTGTGATTAAATTTACTCAGTTTAAAATGCCTGTATAACCAATCTTAACACGAAATATGCTAGATAATTCAGATCAAGAAACAAGAAATTGGTTTTTTTTTCGTAACATTATACCAAATTCGGGCCTTCAATATTTGTACAAGGCAAAACAAACAGCCATAATTGAAGCTCAATGTTTCAGGTCTTTTAAACGACCTTTTGCGTTATTAGAAATTGGATAGCAATCAGGAGAATCAACCACACGAACCTGTCTAAGGATGTCCAATAGCGCCTCTTTTGTATATCATACAGGCTGAACCCATGGCATGTGCGATTAGGGGTAACATTGAAATAGAAGGTTTAAAATTACCAGGAGAGGGGGACTTTATAGAAACTAAATTATGTATGTTTGCAGATGACACCCAGGTATTTAATAAGAACGAAAAATCTATAGAAAACTCATTCAAGATTTTGTCCTTATATGAAAAAGCTTCGGGCTCTAGAATAAATTATGACAAAACAAAAGGCTTCCTTTTAGGGGCTTCTAAAAGAAAAAGACCAAAATTTAATAAAATCAAATGGATCAAAAGTAATGTTAAAACATTAGGTGTGTGCCATGGTTATGAAATAGATGACGATGATATATGGAGAAATATAATTGATAAAGTTAAAAATTGTATACACGTATGGAAAAGTAGGAAGCTTACATTTACAGGTAAAACACTTATAGTTAAAAATATGATACTTTCTCTCTGTTTATATGAGATTGAAATACGAGGAATTCCGGATAAATATACTAAAGAGCTAAATAATATAATTTGGAATTTTATTTGGGACGGAAAAGTTAACCAGGTAGACAGAAAGGTCAGCTGCTTGCATGAAATAAAAGGGGGGATGGGTATGGTAAGTATAGATATGTTCATAAAAAGTAAACAAATAAAACTTTTATATCGCTTACTGCAGGAACCATTGGAAAGCTGGAATGCGATTGGTAAGTATTGACTACGGAAATTTGATGTAAAATATAATGATACCTTTTTTGTATGTAAATGTTCAAATTTGAATGGTTTAGATATAAATCACTTACCACAGTTTTATCAGAAAATTTTAAATACTTGGTCAGGTTTCATACAAAATATTGATATACCATTCAATAAAAGAGATGTTTTAAATACGAGAATATTTGGGAAGTCTTCTATTTTGTTCAAAAATAAACCATTGTTCTACCCTTCATTTTTAAAAAGCGATATCAAAACTATCAAGGACATTTGAAATTCAGAAAATACTGATTTTATCAGCTGCAATGAAATTTATAGGAAGCTCATTGATCGGAGAAATTGTATTTCCGAATTTTCTAGAATTAAACATGTTAAACAGGCAATTCCTAAAGATTTCGTGCAAATTTTGAAATCTTGCGGAAACCAGAATCTGCATAATGAAATAAAATTAAAGATATCAAATGACCTTGAGATTATGAACTTAAACAACCAAATAATAAAACCGTCAAAGTTAAAACTAAAAAATATTCGTACGCTATTAAATAAAGACGTATCTCCAAAATGTCAAATTAAGAGGGAGGAAATATTTGGAAACAATTTACTTTGGGAAAATTTGTGGTCGGGATTAGAACAAATGATAATTGAAAATAAAGTAATGGAATTTCAATGGAGATCAATGCACAATATTCTATATACTGAATGTAGATTACAAAAAATGAAACTCTCAAATGGAAACTGCCATATTTGTCAAAATGACAACAACATAGAAACCCTGCAACACTTATTTTTTAGTTGTAGTACATCAAAGTTAACTGTAAACAAGCTACAAGAAATACTCATCCAATCAAACATAGGAATAAATACTCCTATTGTTGAAAAGGACATGATATTAGGAATAAACACAGGAATATTCAAATATGACAATTCTCTAAACACAATTATTACATATTCTAAATGGACTCTATGGAAAATCAGGAATTCAATAAAATACAACAAAACGCCTATAACACCACAAGATATTTATAGTATTTGGAAATATAACTTCAAAATTAATTTGAAATTTGTTCTTCAATTAAAAGGTATAGACATCATCGATAAGACAAAATTGAAGTCAGTGATAATGAAAATTTAGACAAAAAATATAATATAAGCTTTAAACGAATTTTTTATGGTTTATTATATAAGACTATAGATCTTATCAATATATACATATATATAAAAATGATATAAAAGTGTTAGCCTTATTTGTGTTGCGTTCAATGCACATCTTTTGTATGGATATTTTATTAATTACTTACTATGTTAAAGTTAAGGTATAGAGTTAGATGCTTCTAACATCATGTGAATATATTTTTAGAAATAATTGTAAATACAAGGTAAAAAGTGGACTACATTTTTGGCCTTCTATTACCCCTGGATAGATGGCTCATTTTGTAAACAGGGACCCTTAGTCTGTTACCTGGACGACTAAGGTAATTGTATACAGGAAATATTTAGGAATAAAACGTTTATATGTGTAAAAAAAAAAAAAAAAACACGAACCTTACTTATTTTGTTTAAAACCGGAAACTTGCATGTACAAGTCCCAAAGTATTCAAGTATTTTGAATAATATACATTCTTTTTAAACACAATTAAAATAATCTGTATTGCTCTATATGATGCGTGACAACTTACATTGGGCTAAGTTTCCGAGTGTATTAAATGTGTTAGTTATCTAGGGAGAATATATAAATTGTATGTTTTCACAGGATATATGTGTACCTGGGCCCGTATGCATAAAACATCTTACTAACGTGTTCCTTAAACTTAGATTTCACTCAGAATTTCATTTATAGAGTATAAAGGCGTATACATACAATTATTGCTGTTTTTATACTTTTTTTCCGTTTTATAATCAGATATACATTGTATATGTTCATTTTATTGATGATAGTTTAATGTTTGGACTTTATTTTAACAAAAATTACTTATAATCACATGTATATGTTCATTTTGTAATTGATGATAGTTCAATGTTTGGACTTTATTTTAACAAAAATTACTTACTAACTTACTAAAATCACTTGAGTCTTTACTTAGCTAAGGAAATCTTAAATCTGAACCTTTTTCTTATAAGTGTTTTGATATGTGTTAGCTCATCGCATATACTAATCAATGAAAAAGCTTGTTTTGATTATTTACATTGATTAAACAAATTGTATACTTTTATGACGAACTTGGGTTAAAAAACAAACCAATCCTTGTGTGTAATCGAATTAAAAGTACGTAACAAACTAAATTGTTCAAACGAATGTCAAATTGGGGAATAAGAGAAAAGGTTATTTTGATTGACGAGCATGGGAGAACAAAAATGTTAAAAGCAAAATTTTAAAAGTTAATCTTCAAGATTTCATTGTATCAAATGCGTAGGGTGTTGATCGACTTGTGTATAGTACATGTCCATGCATAATGGTTAACCTATACACGTGGATACACTTCATCATTTTATGATAGCACTTTCAACCATTTTCATTATGACAAGGTATAAAATATCGTTATTATGACAGATGTCGTCAAGGGAGCAGATCTGCTTTCAGAGACATTTTAACACATCTATAAATTAAATCCATGTTTTGAGAGAAGGTTAAGTAATACCAATCTGATTAAAAATACTTATTACAGATCGTGTGTCCATGTCGCCTTTCCACAGAGCTGACAACGTACCGTTCTATATTTTCTGTTTTAAAGACCTTTCGACATCCTCTGGTTTTATCGTAATGATACACGTCTTAAAAAGTTAACATTTCCAGAACAGAAAGTAGAACGCGGTGTTATTAGATCCTTAATTCGCCTTTTCAGAATCTAAAGGACTATCGGTAATCTCATTGTTCGTACACCAAAATGAAAATAACGTTGCGTCATTGGTTCAATTTCCATCGTTTAGAACGTTTTAAACCAATCATAACGTTTAAGTGTACGCTTTTGAAAATATTACCCATAATACATTTGATTCTGACACGGCAAATTGTAAGCGAAGCATAAATAAAGCATCTGTATTCAATCAGAATGAGTAATTACATAAATAAAATTCATTGTCCTAGTATAAGCTAGACATTAAAGTATACACAAATTCAAGTTATTATCATATGAAATCCGTGCGCTACCATTTCAACTTTATTAACTATTTCACTTGCCTTTTTAAAAGGTAGAAAAATCGGTATTTTATAAAATTAAAAGCAGAAAAAAAATTAAAATCTAAAACTTGAAAAGTCTAAAAACGAAAATGGGAAAAATGTAAAATCATAACAAGAAAACAACAGACATGAGCTGGACAATTATTTTGAATGTTTGCACCAACAGGCCACAAGAGGTCATCCGTAAACTGAGAGACGTCCATACAAGATGATGAACTCATCTTAGCACATATGGGTGTTTAACGCCACTTTCAGCACTTTTAGCTTTTTCATGGCTGTCACTTTTTACAGGTGGAGGAGGCCGGAGATCTAGAGGTGAACCACCAAACTTTGGCAGGAAAACTGACAATCCTTGTAAATTAAGATTAGCGTCGAGCGCACCTGCCACGTGCGGGACTCGAACTCACAACCTCAGTGTAGACAGGCTAGCGATACAGTATTTGAACTACTTAGACCACTCCGTCAACGAGGTCCCTCATCTTCCCAGACCACAATGGACAAATAAATAAAAAATATAAGAACACGCAAAAAAAACACTGTACTTGGTTCTTCTCTCCAGTATATTGTATCCCCAAATGATGGTGTGTAAATGAAACAAAAAAATAATTAACAAAATGAAACGTCCAAACAAATGTCAAATTAGGGAATAAGAGAAAAGGTTATTTTGATGGACGAACATGGGAAATAGAAATATTTTAAAATCAAAATTTAAAACGTTTATTTTCAATTTCTCCTTTTCTGGCCTCATAAAGCAGGGTTTTCACTTGCAGCATACTGAAGTTATTGACATCGGGAAACATTTTCTTACAGCTGAAAAGCCTGTAAATAAGACTGTAAACGATGTGCAGCTTTTAGATATTTTCTCAACTTGGAATGCCTACACTCCGTAGCATAGTCAACCAATGTGCCTTTATCAATGTTGAGGGTGTCGTTTTCGTCATGCCTTAAGGCTGCATGACAAGATTGTTCAGTTATAGAACTAGGCGGACATCATCTTCGATTATAGAATATTACGCACATCTTCCCATGGGAACCAACTGTGCCCTCTTCTTCCCGACTTATTCATATGAGGCTGACTTCATACAGAAAATTCCTAGAAAGAAAGAAAAGAAGTTAGCAGTATCGTTTAACTTTACTTTCCGCTATATAGATGATGATGTCTCACTAAATAATTCAAAATTTGGTGACTATGTTGAACGCATCTATCCCATCGAACTTGAGATAAAAGATATAACAGATACAGTTAAGTCTGTCTCATATCTTGACATGCATCTAGAAATTGACAATGAGTGTCAGTTGAAAACAAAACTTTACGACAAAAGAGATGATTTCAGCTTCCCAATTGTGAACTTTCAATTTCTATGTAGCAAGATTCCAGCAGCGCCTGCATACGGAATATAAATCTCCCAGTTAATACGATGTTCCAGGGCTTGTATTTCCTGTCATGATTTCCTTGATATAGGGTTTCTGCTCACAAGGAAGCTATTAAACCAAGAGTTCCAAGTGGTGAAGTTGAAATCTTCCCTTCGTAAGTTTTACGGAGGCCATCATGATTTGTTTGACCGTTATGGAATATCCGTTTCACAGATGATAGCCGATATGTTCCTAATGTCTAGCTACACTTCCGTCCCCTTTTCCCGAATGTGAGCTACCAAATTAGACTTATTACCGGGTTTGTACTAACATGAGCAACACGACGGTTGCTACATGTGGAACAGGATCTGCTTACCTTTCCGGAGCACCTGAGATCACCCCAGTTTTTGGTTGGGTTCGTGTTGCTCAGTCTTTAGTTTTCTCTGTTGTGTTTTGTGTACTATTGTTTGTCTGTTGGTCTTTTTCTTTTTTAGCCATGGTGTTGTCAGTTTATTTTCGACTTATGAGTTTGAATGTCCCTCTGGTATCTTTCGCCTCTCTTTTACCATTGTGCATGATAATTGCGCTATATATATGTACATTTAGGAAGAATACTTTATATATTTATGAGTTCAAAGGCCTTTAATTTATCAGATTGTGTACATTTAGGAGATAAAGTGAGAAGATATTTCTTTTATGTCTTTATATAATAACCATTGCATGTTATCCTGTTTATTTCAAAATAAACGTTTGTTTTAAGTTTTTAAATACAAATTCATACGATACATATTTTGTTCACGTTAGAAGTAATTTTATTATTATGTTTTATAAGTAATGAGTGGGTAGATATTCTGTGATGAAAAGACATCACAAAATATCTTCCTACACGAAGTCTATTTTAAACATCCATTGGATCTTTTTACTTCTGAATTAATTACCCATTTAAAGCTTTGAAGTACAAATAAAAACATCGTCAACTCCATTTTTAATAAGGTTTTCAAACAACCCATGTATTTATTTCATGTATTTGTTTTCGTTTTATCTAAGTAAAAAATACATGTTAAAATTTAAAAGTACAAATCTTTAGAGACAATGCACTTCGTTTATATTCGAAGGAAAACTACAACATTAACATGATTAAAGTACAAAATACTTTGACCATAAATCTAGTCTTCCTGATAATCAATTTACTGATAAGGTACAGACAGAGCATATTTTTCAACTCTAACAAAACAATAACAAGATAAACTTGTTTTGTTTGTTTTTGTTTTTGTTTTTGTTTTTTTTTTTTTTCGTTATAATAATTTCTATTAGAAAAAACTCTCTGACCTCGTCCCTTTCAAAACAATAAAAAGGCTTTGAGATTATTTTTGGTGTATTTCGGAAGATTTTATCAAGTTATAAATGCTTCAAATGACTAAAAACTTCAATTTAAATAGATCTTGAAAAAACTTAGCAATATCCAAAAATTGTTGAGAAGGACTTTTTTATACAAATTGTTATTAAAAGAAATTACATAAATTGCCTTTTAGATACAACTTAATATTTGAAAAAAAAAGTTTAATTGAAAAATCCATGCCTCTTCCCTCCCACAAGAAAATAAAAGTTTGCATGCATACAGATTGTCATAGCCTCCATAACACTAACATTTGATACCATTATGTTTTTGAACAATATTACGTTCAAGGTTATCATCATAATTATGTATATACAGCATGCACGTACAAATGAAGCAAAAGAAAAATACATGTAATAGCATGAATTTCGCATGAACAAAATACAAATAGTGGACACTTTTTGAATACGCATTTGAAAGATTGATATAAAAGGGTATGATGTAATTAAACAACTACTCACTGTTATCTCTAAAATTGTTGATTATACGAGATAGTTTAGCAAAATTAAAATAGTCGTTTTTACTTTGCTATAAACAAACAAAATATTACTGGAATTATTATTAACTGAATAATTGGCAGCCAATAATTCCTTTTTCTGCGAAACCGCATACTTTCGAATAATTTTCTTTTAAATTTAAGGTACCTTTATATGAACCGTATACTTAAGAATAATCTGAGGCGTTATCTTAGTTTAAGGGGTTTTATACATACCACTTAAGTTTTGTTGGCTTGATTTCACAGGTACAGTTGGGTGCAGACCAAGCATTACATAAAGTAAACGCAAGTTAACGCGGCGTGCACATATTTCGTTAGTTAACTTCAATTTTCGCGTTTACTAGTAAACGCGCGTTTATTATAATTACGTTAACGCGGTCAAAATGGAAATTTCTAATGTCTACCCGAGTAAACGGGCGTTTACTCTGTGTCCGTTTAGTCAGTAGTAAACGGGCGTTTACTTCAGATTTCACAAATTTATTTTACGTGCACTTAAAAGTAAACGGGCGTTTACTACAGTTTACATTAATGTATTTTACGTGCACTTGGAAGTAAACGCGCGTTTACTTTTCGCGTTAACTGATTGTGTAAATTAGAAATAAACTTCGTGTTCATTTGAACATTTATTTTATTAAAACGACTTTTATCGAAATATTTTACGTATATGTGTTTCAAACCAGAACAATTCAAAAACACTTAATATTAATTCGAAATATTAATTTTATGAAAATTAAAAAAAAAATTGTTCCTATAACTTTACTGATTAGCAGATTTTCTATATTTTCTTTTCAAAAGTTACATGTACAAATATCGAGGCCGATAGAAAGGTTATCTAACACATCGGAAAAATATTTGTATATGATGGGATATAAACATCATTGTTTACGTTGCTTCGTTCCCCATTTTTAACTGTCTCTTCGAATTCCTAGCTCGATGCATTTAATACATTATTTTTAATCGTAATTCACATGGATTTACATGATTTCAGCTTCTGTTTTGCCAAATGTTCAAACGGAAATTGTACAGTGTATTGCAAGGGATATTGATAAAGTGTTGTACAAGTATGTACATTTGTACCATCTCTTCAATTCAGACAGACTTATCCATAACGATTATAAATGAAATTTGGGACGTCCGAAACATATACTCGATTTGAACATGAAAGAAATATTGCCATTGGACGTTATGCTACAAACAAAATCAATCAACTTACATAATATATTAACAAAGGGGATAGGACCTTTATCGGGACTCGGGATCGGGTGTTTTAAGCTCGATTTAGCGATTGACCGTATCGAGATCCGGGAATTCTTTTTCGAATTTTGGGATGTCGGGATTTAACTTTATTCGGGACCTCAGGATTTTGTGTATTTAAGCACTGGATTTCGGAACCAGGACCCTCCAACCTACCCCTCTTAACAGAAAACTATTCCAAGAAGAGAACTACTCATACTTTTCATTAAGTATAGTGTACATGAATCGGTCATGTGAGTGTTGAATGATGCTGTTAAATAGTTTTGTTTAAAATACAAACCATCACGAACTACTGACATCAAAATATTACTGATTTAATATGCGGCTATAAAGATTTACATAATAAAGTGCAAATATGGTCAGTTTTGGTTGATGCGGACAAATAATTTTGTTATATGAGTCAGTTTAAGGTAGGAAAAGTACTGAAATTTGTTGACGATTCAATATTTTGAATATAAAATGGACATGCTGGCACTCTTAACTGATGCGAACTAAAATTTTAGTCATTATGTGCCAATATTGCTATCATTTGTATTATACAATCCATCCTAACATGAAAATATAACTCATTTACTATGCGGCTATAAAGATTTACATAATTAAGTGCAAATATGGTCAGTTTTGGTTGATGCTGACAAATAATTTTGTTATTCGAGTCAGTCTGATGTATCAAAACTACTGAAATTTGTTTACTAATCAATATTTTGAATAAAAGAAGACATGCTGGCACTCTAAATTGATGCGAACAAAAATTTTAGTCATTATGTGCTAATATTGCTACCATTTGTATTAACAATCCATCCTTACATGAAAATATAACTCATTTACTTATGCAGGTATAAAAATTTGCACAATAAAGTGCAAATATGGTCAGTTTTGGTTGATGCAGACAAATAATTTTGTTATTCGAGTCAGTCTGAGGTATGAAAACTACTGATATTTGTTAACAATTCAATATTTTGAATATAAAGAGGACATGCTGGCACTCTTAATTGATGCGAACAAAATTTTTTAGTCATTATGTTCCAATATTGCTATCATTTCTGTATTCAATCCATCCTTACGTGAATATATAACTCATTTACTATGCGGCTATAAAGATTTACATAATAAAGTGCAAATATGGTCAGTTTTGGTTGATGTGGAGAATTTTTTTTTGATACAAGTCAGTTTGAGGTATGAAAACTACTGAAATTTGTTTACGATTCAATATTTTGAATAAAAGGAGGCCATGCTGGCTCTCTAAATTGAATCGAACAAAATTTTTAAGTCATTATGTGTCAATATTGCTATCATTTGTATTATACAATCCATCCTTACATGAAAATATGACTCATTTACTATGCTGCTATAAAGATTTACATAATTAAGTGCAAATATGGTCAGGTTTGGTTGATGCGGACAAATAATTTTGTTATTCGAGTCAGTCTGATGTATGAAAACTACTGAAATTTGTTTAAGATTCAAAATTTTGAATAAAAAGAGGACATGCTGGCACTCTAAATTGATTGAAACAAATTTTTTTAGTCATTATGTGCCAATATTGCTATCATTTGTATTATACAATCCATCCTTACATGAATATATAACTCATTTACTATGCGGCTATAAAAATTTACATAATAAAGTGCAAATATGGTCAGTTTTGGTTGATGCGGACAAATTATTTTGTTAATAGAGTCAGTTTGTGGTATGCAAACTACTGAAATTTGATTAAATTTAAATATTTTGAATGAAAAAAGGACATGCTGGCACTCTAAATTGATGCGAACAAAATTTTTTAGTCATTATGTTCCAATATTGCTATCATTTCTGTATTCAACCCATCCTTACATGAAAATATAACTCATTTACTACGCGGCTATAAAGATTTACATAATAAAGTGCAAATATGGTGAGTTTTGGTTGATGCGGAAAATAACTTTGTTTTTCAAGTCAGTCTGATGTATGAAAACTACTGAAATTTGTTTACGAATCAATATTTTGAATAAAAAGAAGACATGCTGGCACTCTAAATTGATGCGAACAAAAAATTTTAGTCATTATGTGCTAATATTGCTACCATTTGTATTAACAATCCATCCTTACATGAAAATATAACTCATTTACTTATGCGGCTATAAAAATTTGCACAATAAAGTGCAAATATGGGCAGTTTTGGTTGATGCAGACAAATAATTTTGTTATTCGAGTCAGTCTGAGGTATGAAAACTACTGATATTTGTTTACAATTCAATATTTTGAATATAAAGAGGACATGCTGGCACTCTTAATTGATGCGAACATTTTTTTTAGTCATTTTGTTCCAATATTGCTATCATTTGTATTATACAATCCATCCTTACATGAAAATATGACTCATTTACTATGCTGCTATAAAGATTTACATAATTAAGTGCAAATATGGTCAGGTTTGGTTGATGCGGACAAATAATTTTGTTATTCGAGTCAGTCTGATGTATGAAAACTACTGAAATTTGTTTAAGATTCAAAATTTTGAATAAAAAGAGGACATGCTGGCACTCTAAATTGATTGAAACAAATTTTTTTAGTCATTATGTGCCAATATTGCTATCATTTGTATTATACAATCCATCCTTACATGAATATATAACTCATTTACTATGCGGCTATAAAAATTTACATAATAAAGTGCAAATATGGTCAGTTTTGGTTGATGCGGACAAATTATTTTCTTAATAGAGTCAGTTTGTGGTATGCAAACTACTGAAATTTGATTAAATTTAAATATTTTGAATGAAAAAAGGACATGCTGGCACTCTAAATTGATGCGAACAAAATTTTTTAGTCATTATGTTCCAATATTGCTATCATTTCTGTATTCAACCCATCCTTACATGAAAATATAACTCATTTACTACGCGGCTATAAAGATTTACATAATAAAGTGCAAATATGGTGAGTTTTGGTTGATGCGGACAAATAACTTTGTTTTTCAAGTCAGTCTGATGTATGAAAACTACTGAAATTTGTTGACGAATCAATATTTTGAATAAAAAGAAGACATGCTGGCACTCTAAATTGATGCGAACAAAAAATTTTAGTCATTATGTGCTAATATTGCTACCATTTGTATTAACAATCCATCCTTACATGAAAATATAACTCATTTACTTATGCGGCTATAAAAATTTGCACAATAAAGTGCAAATATGGGCAGTTTTGGTTGATGCAGACAAATAATTTTGTTATTCGAGTCAGTCTGAGGTATGAAAACTACTGATATTTGTTTACAATTCAATATTTTGAATATAAAGAGGACATGCTGGCACTCTTAATTGATGCGAACATTTTTTTTAGTCATTTTGTTCCAATATTGCTATCATTTGTATTATACAATCCATCCTTACATGAAAATATGACTCATTTACTATGCTGCTATAAAGATTTACATAATTAAGTGCAAATATGGTCAGGTTTGGTTGATGCGGACAAATAATTTTGTTATTCGAGTCAGTCTGATGTATGAAAACTACTGAAATTTGTTTAAGATTCAAAATTTTGAATAAAAGAGGACATGCTGGC
This sequence comes from Mytilus coruscus, assembly GCA_017311375.1. NCBI lineage: Eukaryota > Metazoa > Mollusca > Bivalvia > Mytilida > Mytilidae > Mytilus > Mytilus coruscus. The sequence continues at coordinate 57,436,720 of CM029603.1, read as the reverse complement.
ACTCTAAATTGATGGAAACAAATTTTTTTAGTCATTATGTGCCAATATTGCTATCATTTGTATTATACAATCCATCCTTACATGAATATATAACTCATTTACTATGCGGCTATAAAAATTTACATAATAAAGTGCAAATATGGTCAGTTTTGGTTGATGCGGACAAATTATTTTGTTAATAGAGTCAGTTTGAGGTATGCAAACTACTGAAATTTGATTAAATTTAAATATTTTGAATAAAAAAAGGACATGCTGGCACTCTAAATTGATGCGAACAAAATTTTTTAGTCATTATGTTCCAATATTGCTATCATTTCTGTATTCAATCCATCCTTACATGAAAATCTAATTCATTCACTACGCGCTATAAAGATTTACATAATAAAGTGCAAATATGGTCAGTTTTGGTTGATGCGGACAAATAATTTTTATATATGAGTCAGTTTGATGTATGAAAAGTACTGAAATTTATTTATGATTCAATATTTTGAATAAAAGGGACATGCTGGCACTCTAAATTGATGCGAACAATTTTTTTAGTCATTATGTGCCAATATTGCTATCGTTTGTTTTGTACAATCCATCTTTACATGAAAATATAACTCATTTACTACGCTGCTATAAAGATTTACATAATAAATTGCAAATATGGTCAGTTTTGGTTGATGGGGACAAATAATTTTGTTATATGAGTCAGTTTGATGTATGAAAACTACTGAAATTTGTTTATGATTCAATATTTTGAATAAAAGGGGACATGCTGGCAGTCTAAATTGATGCGAACAATTTTTTTAGTCATTATGTGCCAATATTGCTATCATTTGTTATGTACAATCCATCCTTACATGAAAATATAACTCATTTACTATGTGGCTATAAAGATTTACATAATAAAGTGCAAATATGGTCAGTTTTGATTGATGCGGAGAATTTTTTTGATACAAGTCAGTTTGAGGTATGAAAACTACTGAAATTTGTTTACGATTCAATATTTTGAATAAAAGGAGGCCATGCTGGCTCTCTAAATTGAATCGAAAAAATTTTTAAGCCATTATGTGCCAATATTGCTATCATTTGTATTATACAACCCATCCTTACATGAAAATATAACCCATTTACTATTCGGCTTTTAAAGATTTCCATAATAAAGTGCTAATATGGTCAGTTTTGGTTGATGCGGACAAATCATTTTGTTCTAAGAGTCAGTCTGAGGTATTAAATCTACTGAAATTTGTTTACGATTCAATATTTTGAATAAAAGGAGGCCATGCTGGCTCTCTAAATTGAATCGAACAAAATTTTAAGTCATTATGTGCCAATATTGCTATCATTTGTATTATACAACCCATCCTTACATGAAAATATAACCCATTTACTATTTGGCTTTTAAAGATTTCCATAATAAAGTGCTAATATGGTCAGTTTTTGGTTGATGCGGACAAATCATTTTGTTCTAAGAGTCAGTCTGAGGTATTAAATCTACTGAAATTTGTTTACGATATAATATTTTGAATAAAAATATGATGGACATGCTGGTTCCAATATTGCTGTTAATTGTATTTTACGGTCTATAATGACATAAAAATATATAACTGAATTACTACGCTGCTGAGATCAAATAATTTTCTTTCACGAGTCATCCTGAGTTAGCCTGTCTGAGATGTGAAAACTGTTTGAATTTGGTGACGATTAAATTAGTTTAATAAAAGGACATACTTGAACTATATTTTGGTGAAGAAAAGAAATTTACTATGAATAATTTTGATTAAATTTATTAAAGAAGTGTGATAACATTATTAATTAACTGTAATCGTCAATGTGTCAATCGAAAATGACCAGTTGATCATTTGATTTTGATGTACCTTATCATTTGATATTTTAGGTCAGTGTATCCAAGATACGATGACAATCGCCGTTAACGCGCGTTTACTGTAAACAGTAAACGTGCGTTTACTTTGACGAAAATAGAAGACGCGCATTTTTCATGTTAACCCGAAGTAAACGCGAAAGTAAACGCTCGTTTACTTTTACAAAATTAGAAGACGCGCCGTTTTGCGTTAACGCGGAGGTAAACGCGAAAGTAAATGCCCGTTTACTTTTTATGTCTACTGAAATTTCTGAGTTAACGCACAGTTAACTCGGCGTTAACATAAAGTGCACGCGAGTAAACCTCGCGTTAACTTTTTCGGCCCGTCTACATGTAATGCTTGGTCTGCACCCAACTGTAGGAACGTCGTCATATCAGGGAGCGTTTAGTAAAGTGATGTTGTCATGATTTTGTCCAGTCAGTCATGGTTTGGTTAGGTCACTCCTCCGAACGATTGCCTTAGTTCTCTACAAATAAGCATACAAAATGTAAATAAGATGTTTGATTCAATGTTTTACGTAAAACATTTAATATTGAAATTGTGGTTGTGTGTGTGTATAAAGTGTTCACATATTAAGACGCATATAAATATAACTAGTATTCCTTATTCTAAACTTAAATACAGATTGAAAGAAAAAAAACAATGGCTGACGTAGATTTAAATATCTTATTTCAGAAAGAGATAAAACACAGACGAATGATACCAAAGACACATTTAAAACTCATGAGTCGAGATTGACTAACATTGCCATTGCAAAAACGAACGTTGACGAAGACAATAAGATTTAAAAATACTACAGTAGAAACCAAAGACTCAGCAACAAAAACAACTTAAAACGTGCACTGTTCTTAAGTGCTCCGTAAAAATAACTAGATACTGCTCTACTTGTGGCATCCATCGTGATGCTAATGATTAGTACTAGATCTGTGATCTTATAACCGAGGAAAAGAGGATAGGGTCGTGATTACGGCAATCGGAACATTTCTGTGGTTATCTGTGACCCAATATCCTACACCGGTCAACCAACTCAGAATGTTTTGGTATGATTTTACAAATGCAATTAGAATTATTTGAAATACTTTTTTATACCATGATAGCTTTGATTAAAGTTATATTTCACATAATGTGCACTCCATACTGAATGTCGGGACAGAGAAAGTGGTATCCAAAGAACTATTGTCCAATACTCAAAATTAAAAAAAAACATTAGATTTTTCAATCCTTTTGAATAAACATATAATTATATTGACCAGTGACTGGATTTTATATCATAAAGTAGTTAAACACTTTTTCTTTCCTAATAATAATCGGTGAATGACATAGAAATTAATAAGGTCAGTATTATCATTCCCTGTGGCTTTTACAAAGTACACCGATCTCTCAAGACCAAAATCTAGTATTAGTTCGATTGTTATTTTATATCAGTTAAAACAGAACCTTGTTGCTAACACATGTTTGACTTATTTCATACTGTATTAAGAAAATAAAAGACGGAAGGTATTTTTGACAAACACTTTCTTTGTTTAATTGTATTGAAATGTAGGAAGCTTTCGGTTTCCATTTCTGACTCTTATCAATTCTAACGGAAGTTTTAATTTTCATTTAGACAGATCTGTTTTTAAATTAAAAAAATATACTTGTCTTTCATCAGAGGCTTGTCCATTTTTATGAGTATGGAATAAAATCTCTTGTATTTACTTTTAATAAAAGTAAGTTTTAAACATGAAGTCACATATTTGGGTAAAGGGTATATGCAATTATGTTTTACAATACTGTATGTACTTTCAACTACATTTTTTTTTTTTTTTTTTTTTTTGTTGGCGCCTTTGTCAGATTTATTTGCATGTTTGTTAAAATTTCAATCAGTTGTGTTTGCATGTCTGGATGTATACTTACATTTTTAGCTGCTGGATTCCAATTATTGTCACGTTTACCAATTATTGTCATGTTTACCAATTATGTCTATTTGAGTTGCTCATCCAATTTTGTCAAATGTCCATAACGCAACTATAGACAACTTTGGATGTTTAGCTAGCTATAATACCAAATTCTCTCCGTAAAATGCCTGTACCAAGTGAGGGATATGACAGTTGTGGTTATTATTGTCAGGTTAAATGAACTTTTTCCCCCTTATTAAATTTACCTCGGAGTTCGGTATTTTTCTTGAAACTTTGTTTAAGGTTTTGAGAAGGAACACCATCACCTTGTATTTGAAAAATTAACACGCATCAGGTACATAACTTCTAAATATTCTGAGCAGAAGCTATGAAACTTAAATATATTATTGAAACTTATTTTAGACGATTATACTGGTTTTGTGTGTTTCTATATAGCAAGATCCGTGAAACATTTTCACGCAACCATGTACAACAGAATTGCGATAATCTGTTTTATCTAGCAGCTTACAAGAAATTAATGAAAATTATCGATACAAACGTACGAATGATTTTTCTCGAGTTCTTTTCTTTAATTACGGTCAATCTCCTTACCATTAAAATTGCAAGGCATTAATAACATTCACGGTAAAAATTTTACTGCATTTGACAAATAAAACAAATGTTCTTGCTTTGTTTTATGAAAAAGAATGACCAACGTAGATACAAATATCTTGTCTAAGGGAGGTATAAATCGTACTTTACTGCATTTGACAAATAAAACAAATGTTCTTGCTTTGTTTTATGAAAACGAATGACCAACGTAGATACAAATATCTTGTCTAAGGGAGGTATAAATCGTACTTTGTAACAAATCACTCTGATTCGATCTAAAAGTTCTCTGAAACTGACATTAGCAAGATGTTTGATTTCTTGATTGACAACATACTTGTTACTTTTGGAGGACATTTTTTTTTCTACAAACAATCGGCATTCCTAAACGAACCAACTGTGCTCCTTTTCTTGTCGCATCATCCACGTTCCGCACATAATAATTCAAAGTTTGGGAATAATGTTGAACGCACTCATCCCATCGAACTTGAAATGAAGGATACAACAGATACAGTTAAGTCTGTCTTATATCTTGAATTACATCTATAAATTGACAATGAGGGTCGGTTGATAACAAATCTTTACGAGAAAAAAGTTGATTTTGGCTTCCCAATTTTGAACTTTCCATTTCTATGTAGCAAAATTCCAGTAACAACTGCATACGGAGAATACATTTCCCAGTTAATACGATATTCCTTGCTCGCGTATTGTACCATGATTTCCTGGAAAGAGGGTTGCCTTCAAAACTTTTAAGGACGCCATCACGAGTTTGTTGACCGTAATGGAGTACCTGGTTCACATATGACGACAGATCTTTTGCAATTGTTGTTCATGTTGTTATCATATACCCGTCCTCTTTCCTCTTATGTGACCTACCGAATTAGACTTGTCAACGGGTTTGTACTTACATGAGCAACACGACAGGTGCCACATGTGGAGCAGGGTCTACTTACCCTTCCGGAGTATCGGAGGTCGCCCCTGTTTTTTTGTGGGGTTCGTGTTGTTCAGTCTTTAGTTTTCCAGGTTGTGTTTTGTGTACTGTTGTTTATCTTTTCGCCGTTTTCGTTTTTTGCCATGACATTGTCAGTTTGTTATCGATTTATGGGTTTTAATATCCCTTTGGTATATGTTGCCACTCTTTTGATATCTATTCAGTTATGCTTGAGGCAAACAGATTTTGAAAAACGAAAACCTAATACAAAAATTGAAATTTGATAAAACCAAAAAGGACTTAAGGTATAACCAAATCTTGACAAGGAATTAGAGCTTTGAATGGAGGACATATACTCCTAAATCTGAAATGATATCCAAAATTTAATTTCAATTTATACCAAGCTGAAGTCTGACAAGGGTTTCAGTAAGAGGAAAAGGTATGTTTAGAGGCAAAATAAGTTTACTGACGTTCAAATCTCAGTCATCCGTAGGAAACATACAATTCAAGGTAGAAAAAAAAACTTTTTGATTTTATGAGATTCCCTTGGGTATTGATTTATGTAATATCGTTTTCAGTCTTTTTCCTCATGATTTTGTAATTACAATTTGAGTGTCAGGGGCACATCCCTGTTCATGCACGCGGTGTAATATAAAAAATATACGAGCGTAACGTTTCAATTAAGATATGTTAACATTGTACGATGGGACAGAAGGCAAGTTACCACTGAGGAATGGGATGTTTACAAATGGAAAGCTGAAACCATCACGTGGCATAGATTCTACTCAAAAGTTGTTTGTCTATGTCAATATCAAGGAATATATCAATATATGAAGCAGACCTTCTAGTTTCCGAAAATTCTTAATTTCAAGGCCACTGGCATATATGAGATGCAAGCACACGCTGAAATGTGGACTATTAAGTGACAGTGCATCATTAATATATCTGAGAATGAAATTAAGATATTCACCAAGATTTTTATTTTCAAACTGTCTAGATGTAAGTTTTATATCAATTCTGCTTTGTATGAGTACAAACCAAGTCGACCACTGAAAGTGCAAAATACGTACTGATTGTTTGTTGAAATATTGATCCACAAAACTCAACCACTAGGCTGTCGATCAAACAGTTCAGCATTTTAATGATATCATCGTTTGGTGATTTGTTGTTTGATTTGGTGTAGTTTATGACAGTTTGAAATTGTTCATGACATAAAGCCATGTTCACCTACATCTGATGAATTAGAAATACGCTTTGAAGGTGGATGCATTATTAGTCAGAGCAATAATTTGCAGAAACAAATGAGTGTTTGAAGAAAAATCAATCCACCGAATTCAACAAATATACTTTCTATCAAAAAGTGCAGCATTTTGATGATAGCATCTTTTACGTAATTGTTGTTGGTTTTGGTGTGGTTCTTCGCAATGTTTGTTTGTTTGTCTTTACTTACATTTGATGAATTAGATATACGCTTTGATAATAAAGGCGGTATTATAAGAGCCATTATCTTGCCAAAAAATATAAAACCATATGATATTTTCATTGATAAACGAATTTAGAAAAAAAAGGAGAAACTAGTGCAGATATGTTTCTTCTGATATTATTATGATGTTCTTGACATTTCGAGATTGACATTTGATTAACTGGAACAAGGAGATGTTGATACTCTTTCCGAATGGGTTAATACTGTAAAGTAGTCATACAAATCACTGATTACAAAAACTTCAACAACAGCATATTCATTTACGGTGGTTTCTTTTTCTAGAATCGACGCTTTTTTTGAAAATCCGTCAATGAAATGAAGTCATTAAATGCGGCCGTGTTCAAACCAAATGTCGCAACTGTTAACCTCATTACAATAAGATTTATGTAATGAACACTGCTCTCACATTAAATTTGTTCTTATCTGTAGACAAGCTTTAACTGCCTTCACATGAAAGTTGTTCACACAAGTAAACTAGACGTAAACGTAATTTAAATGTGTATTACACAGAATTGAATTGAGTGTGATTCCATTAAAAATAACGGGGGTTCGAAATCTGTTCCTATATGTTATTGAAAGTAAAAAACAAAGGTTTGTCCCACACACCCTCCTATGGTCCTACAAGAAATGACTTGTAATTTACATGTTTTATTTCGTTTATAAATTTTTTTATGCTGATATTTTCCTTTTTTATTTCCTTTTTTGGGGAATGCGGGTGGCAAATTGATAGTAAAACACAAAATAAAAAATAAAGAATATCAAATACAGAAATCAGTAAAAGAAAAATATTAGAAAACAAACAGAAAAGGAACAGATTGCCCCCCGAGATCATATGTTATAAGACTACCCCCTCTTGCCAAACAAAAAATGAATAGTCGGTGCCTTATAAAATCATTTACTTTTAAAATCAACAACGTGGCTGTATAGATTTAATTAAATAGTAATAATAGTTGTTTATGCTCACAAATAACATGAATAATATGGTCTAGTTAAGAAAGACTTTAGTTGGGAAAATTCGACGCAACAATAAATTAAGAACGAGACATAATGATGAAAATGCACTTTGATTATATTCATACAAAACAATACATCACAAAAAATATTTTTTTAATGTCCCTTTTGACAAAAGATCTATTTATAAGTAAGTAGACAGCGCATGTTTAAAATATATTTTTATATTGAGATCAACCTTTTGTCACTTTCCTTTGTTAGAGAAACAAGAATGACAACAATTGCCAAGATGTCAAGGTCGCAACAGAACGTCTATGTTAACAATATATTTGACGCAGGAAAAATAGATCTGGCAGTAGAATATGAAGAATACCTTGCAAATGTTGGCACATCAATTTCTGATGAAATATCTTCAGCTCCAGATAAAAACACCTCAAGTGATGATTACATCATAATGAAATTAACACCCACTGATGAGTCAAAACTATCAGACAATAGAGTTCAGAAAAGACAAAAAACTTTATTGAGGCCACTGTTACTTATACTATTTTGCATCCTGGTTACAGCATTTATTACTGCTGTTGTCACTTACTTCGCAACAAAACAAACGTTTTCGGAAAGGAATACCAAGCCTAAGTTTATCATACAGTGTTGTTTCATTCTGTGTCTTACTTGATGATATATGAGGATCTGGATTGGGGTCCTTCATTTCTTTATTATAATTTTTTAGATAATTGTTCTCTATTGTTTTTTTATTTGCCCATTAATCTCTATTCTTTATACTTTAGCACCCAGTTATTCTCTATTCTTTCTGCTATTTTACTTATTTTTGTTTATATTTTATTTTGTTCTTTCATTCTGCACTATTTGTCCATTATTCTTTATTCTTAAAATTCTCATACAGATCCTCATATATGGTATATATAAACAAAAAGGGAAAACTGTTACATGGTATATAAATCTGGCTTAACATCCTCGATCGATGCTTGTCCCATTTCAGGCTATCTATAGACCATGATGTGTTGTTCGTAGTTGTTCGTTTCTTATTGTAAATATATATAAGAAGATGTGGTATGGGTGCCAATGAGACAACTCTCCATTCAAGACACAATTTGTAAAAGTAACCCATCATAGGTCAAAGTACGGCCTTCAATATGGAACATTGGCTTACACCGAACAGCAAGCTATAAAGGGCTCCAAAATGACTAGTGTAAAACCATTTAAACATGAAACCAACGGTCTAATCTATATAAAAAAACTCGAGAAACGAGAAACACTTATGAACCACATCAACAAACGACAACCACTGAACAACAGGTTCCTGACTAAGGACAGGTGCAAACAAATGCAGCGGGTTGAAACGTTTAACAGGCGCCAATCTTCACCATAACCTGAAATAATAGTGTAACATCACAACATAGAAAGTGATTTTTTTTTGCGGTTGAGTCGGGTTATGATAGTTAGTGTAGTCTGTTGTATTATCCATTTTTTTATGATAATTCCTGTTATCCTTTGTACATTTTATCCATGTAAAGTATTAGCTAAAATCCGGAAATGAAGCCATTTACGTATACGGGATCAGTACATACTACATGTTTCCTTATCCGAATAATTTTTCAGTCACAAATTTTGAAACGATTTTTACATAAATCTACACTTTTTTCGTTAATAATGTTTGAAAGCAAACGTTATGAGTTTGAATGTCCCTTTGCTACATTTTGCCTCTCTTTGACAAATTTAACAATATTGTCTTTGAGAAAACAATGCGTTCTTGTCAACTGTATGCAAATAAAGGGAGTTTTTTAACAATAACATAGAAAACCGATGGTGAAATACAGACAAAAAGCAAACATTGATCACAATGATAACCAAACGGTTTGAGACCATATTTATCAACAGTGTTCCTGCTGTGTATGCATCATATATCACATGATTCCAAAGTCACGTGATGAGTTAGGTGGAACATGACAAGACCAGTAGTTATGTCGTTTCGAGAACATTTAGGATCTATGACACAATATTAGTGAATTGAGACATTGAGAAAACAACAAGAGCAGTAACAATCAATAGTTTAGTAAAAACTTATGAAATGTACTTGCATTTACCAATTTAAAAGCAAATCCTTTCAGTATCAGTTTTATATTCTTGTATTTCGATACAGACGCAACAGAATGCACTAATACTTGTGGCAAAGGTACATAAGTGAGAACCGAACATCCAATAAATAGAACAATGAATCTTAGCAATAATGTAACAATCGACAATCAGGCTTGTTCTAGAGAATCATGTGCTGGAATGTTGGTTCCAAAACTGAATTTCTTTCTATGGTTAATCAATATTTTTTTCACTATAATTGTTTCACATTTAGTTATGTTGGAGTTTTTCATTCCTGACTATAATGTATGGGTTCTGTTCTTTCTTGAAGACTTTACGGTGTCCCTTAGCTGCTTTAATCCAAATCATTTGGATTCTGCTGGATAGTTGTCTAATTGCCAATCATTCCTCATCTCCTAATAGTATACAACAAGGTGCTTGAGAGCACTACAAGCAGTGTTGATATACTGTATGCTGGAACAAATTGTAACTGTTTTCTTTACCTGTATGCTCAAAGAAGTTCCGAACGTGTAAATGGAAAACTATATTACTAAATAGCATTGTAGAATGAGCAAATGACCAAACAAAAATAGCCGGAATAAAAGTTACGATCACTATTGATTTAACGCAGTTTGGAATATTGTTTCAAATTCAAATTTTAATGGGTATAAAATTGTTTTATAATTTGTTGTACTATAATATAAAAAGAGCCTTTGCATGAATATAAAGGAAATATTATCCCTCGTGAACTCGCAATCTCGATTAATTTGATAATTTGTTTTGGACAAACATCTTTATTTGTGTACATTAACCATATATATGAGTAAAATTTAATGTTTTTGATGTTTATGTTCGGATGTTAAGTATTGTTATGGTGTTTAAATATTGAGATACAGACGCATCAGAATGCAGTAATACTTGTGGCAACGGTACAGAAGTGAGAACCGAACATCCAGTAAATAAGACAAAATTTGTAGCAACAATGAAACAATCGACAATCAGGTTTGTTCTAGAGAATCATGTGCTGGTATGTTTTTGCAAAAATAAAATTTCGTTCTATTGTTAATCAATATTTTATCAATATAAAATGGAATCAGAACAGAAATGTTGTAAAAATGCATATAACATGTTACTTTTATTATTCTTCCCTTAGTTTATTTATTTTGTATTTACATTGTATCATAGGTCAAATTTATTTGTTCAGTGTATGTTCAATGGTGTTCAAATATGTCCTTTGATTGAGTTAAGCTATTTCAGTTGATATTTTATAGTGTGTCTCTCTATGTTGTGATGTTACACTATTGTTTCAGAAAAAGGGTGAAGTTTTGGTACCATTAAAACGTTTAAACCCGCTGCATTTGTTTGCACCTGTCCTAAGTCAGGAATCTGATGTTCAGTAGTTGTCGTTTGTTGATGTGGTTCATAAGTGTTTCTCGTTCCTCGTTTTTTATATAGATTAGACCGTTGGTTTTCCGTTTGAATGGTTTTACACTAGTAATTTTTGGGGCCCTTTATAGCTTACTGTTCGGTGTGAGCCAAGGCTCCATGTTGAAGACCGTACTTTGACCTATAATGGTTTACTTTTATAAATTTTGACTTGGATGGAGAGTTGTCTCATTGGCACTCATACCACATCTTCTTATATCTATAAATAAAAGTTCAGACACTTAAGAAACATGTGAGAAATATATAATTAAAGAAATCTACAAAGGCTTAAGCAACTGTGATACATGCTTGATCGTCAATGTCCAATAAACTGGGTCTAGTGGTAGGTTGTTCTAAGACATTAATCTACCCAAAAGATTTTCCGGCACAATTATTGAATTACAGAGGAACGATTTCTAATGATTGCGTTACTGACAATGATTTAATGTATTATGAAGTTAACTATACATATACCGTACATGCTTCTACTCTTTCAAAAAAGGATATTTTACAAGTTGGTCATTCTGAACATTCTGATGTAGATAAACACTGGCATGTTGGCGCTACAGCAACATGATGGGCAAAATCTCAAAAGCAAAAGCCTATTTGTATATTTTATAGGTTCAAAAATACAAGGCCAGATTAAAGTTTTCATTAACATACGTAGATCTGAGTTAACTGTTATACATAATAATTTGAAGTTTTATGGTTTCACGGATGTGAAATCAAACGAAACCCTTGCCCGGTATTTGGAGTGTTCAATCCTTACTACGTCAACGTTCAGCTTAAGATATTGAATTCTCGAAATTTCTCTATGAATCCCTGGTGATTATTGGTATAACATTAGAAATTTTGTAATCATTGATAATGATTTCGCCCGGTATGGGTAGGTGCCAAATAATCTCGTTCTCTCCGTCTGCACGTTGTGTTTGATGTAAAAAACAAGGTTTTCTTGTAGCCTCTAAATGAAATTTGTTTTCTTTTATTGTTTTGTAATAAATCAGGTTGTGATTGTTTCGTTTTAGTTGTTTTACATTTTATCATACCCGGCCATTTAAAGCTGACTATATCGTATGGGTTTTGTTCAAAATTGAAGGCCTTATGGTGTCCCACAGTTGCTTAAATCCACGTCATTTGGATTCTGATGGATAGTTGTCTCTATGGCATTCATTACGGATCCTCATCTCCTAATGTTACACATCGATGTGTTAAGGGCATCATAAGTCGGTTTAATGTTCTGCATGCTGTAACAAATTTGAACGCTTATTTTGCACTTTACCTTTGTATGCTCAAAAAAGGTCCAAAACGTGACAAAAAAAAACCGTTACTAGAATTGCAGAATAAACAAATTTAACGACCAAAAATAAAAGAAAACTTTTCGGAACGAAAGCTAGATTATAATGCTTAAAATTCATATTGTAAAGTTATATTATATTATTTTGAAATATATTGTACTATATTATAAAAGAGCCTTCGCACAACTCGGTCAATTTGATATTCTGTTTGGGATAAAATTCCTTCAATTTTGTGGCAATGACCATGTTTATGAGTAATGTTTCATGTTTTGATGTTTAAGTGGGAATTTATGTATGCTGTTTAAACTATGTATGACAAAAAAAAATTTAAAAAGTATTGAATTTATATACATATATTTTATCATGTTTATATATTAATACGTTCTTGATGTGTTTTGAACAACGTTTCACGCACACACTCTCATTATTAAGACATACATTTTAGTATCAGATCTGTACTTAGTGTATTTTTTGTTGTTAGGGATGAGGGATGAATATATACCCTGCCACGCCCTGTCTGTGTTTTTTGTTTGATGTTTTTCTTTGTATCGATCTGATGAATTAAGACTTTTTCAACTGATTTTTATAGTTTGTTCTTATGTTGTGCTGTTACACCACTGTCCCAGGTAAGGGGAGGGTTGAGCGCTCATAAACATGTTTAACCCCGCAAAATTTTTTATGTGCCTGTCCCAAGGCAAGAGTCTGTAGTTCAGCGGTTGTCGTTGGTTCATGTCTGTCATATTTGTTTTTCATAAATTGTTTTGTTATAAATTAGGCCGCTAGTTTTCTAAATTGAATTGTTTCATAGTTTTCATGTCGGGGCCTTTTATAGCCGACTATACGGTATGTGTTTTTTTCTCATTGTTGAAGGCCGTACGGTTGACTATAATTGCTTAAAACCACTCAATTTGAACTATGGTGGATAGTTGTCTCATTGGCAATCATACCACATCTCCTTATTTTTATATTGGTGCGTTTAATACTTTCCCAAAAAGTTTTTTTTAGGATAAAAGGTGACTTCTAGCTACTCCCTTCTTTCAGTTGCATCTAAAATTCCTGCTCAAATGACAAACTTTGCACAACTTACCTTTTTGATTTATTGTTTGAATTTATCGCCTAAAAATGCTGGATAATTTGTACGTGTTATATTCCTACGAAGAATCAACAATCAAGTGCATGCGCCTACTCAGAAAGGGTGATTTGAAATGGAAGTGACAACCTTCGTTTTTGGCAAACATTAGAATTTTTAGTTTTATGATGAACACAATACTTTGGTGTTACTTCAATGCATAAATTAATCCCATAATTTATCAGCTTTATGTTGAATTCAATGTGATTGTAACCACACATCTATAATTGGCCGTTTCAGAACATAAAGGAATGTATGGGAAATATCATTATTCTTACAACAAAGTAAAACAAACGTCGCGTAATTTGTTTATTTTTAATTTTCAAGACTTCGTTAGCCCATCTCAACGTTTTGTGTACGCTTTTTAGAATTATACCCAGAATGCATTTGATTCTAAATTAGAAATCTTTGAATCAGCCAGCTTAGTTATTTAGCGTGGCATATATAACTCCATACAATTATTTTCTTTTTTGTACTAAACTGTTTCTTGCATTTTAGGGGACAGAATATTCATTTTTGATCCTTAGTCAAGCATGTTTTAGTTCTCTCCAGGCAATGGTATAAATGCTAAAGTGTTCATACCCAGAAAATCAAATCGTCATCCTCTAACTGATTTGTTCACATAAAGAAGCAACTATTTTCATCGAAAACATTTTTATTTTAATCATACAGATAAGATAATAATTATGCCACAAATAAAGTATGTAAAAATATTGTTTTTTTTTTTTTTTTTAAAGCATCAATTACGATTATTCAGGTAACTTTTAATTTCCTTGCTAACAATAGTGATAAAAAAATGGTAAACAAAATATGTTTTACGGTCGCCTTCAGAAGTTCGTTGGTTGTTATTGTTAATCTCATTTGTAATCTGTGTAACGGATATGTCCCAATTGTCACTGTGAGAATCCTGCCTTTTTTCCTCGATGGGACATCACTGAATGCTTGAGACTTCTGACGAAGTTTGTACTAACATAATTGACACGCCGGGTACCACGTGCGATTATGATCTGCTTTTTCCAAAGCAAATGTAATCATCCCAGCTTTCGGTCGAGTTCGTATCGGTAAGTCTTTAGTTTCCTGTGTAGTTTTGTGTAGACTGTTGTTTATCTTATCGTCAACTTTGTTTTTATCATGGTGGTTTCTTTTCTTAAACTTATGAACTTTGACTGTAATTTGGTATCTGTTTTATTCATTTTACATAGACATTAACGCACATTTAATGCATATGTATACACATATAAGTAATTACATCAAGTCCAACTTCGAATAAAAAAGATTAAACAAATTACATAAGAATTGAATGCTTCTTTTTTCCCTTTTATGGGTGTAAAAGCTTTGACCGTAGCACATTTTGTGTGAAGATATATTAAAAATGTGTGCACGATCAACGCTTTAAAAACCCTATAAAATTATGAAAAGAAGTATTTAATTCTTATACTTACATTTTTGTATGCTACAACCATGAAGTGGAGAGTTATATCAAGCTTTTCGTTCATTTGTCCATGCGTTCTTTCAACATTGTCACAGATAGCACATGTAGTCATAGCTTTTGTAATTTATACAGAAATAGAATATATTTGCGTGCCTCGAGATTGTTGTCAGCTAATAAAAATTACGGATTCTAATGAAATATACATGTAATGTAATGAAATGCAAAAACAAACCTCAGGGGCGGATCTTAGAGAGGTTATCAACTATGGTTATAATAACCTTCTTTAAAACATTTACTCCCCGTAAATTTATGATATTGATTTAAAAAGATAGGTGAAAGATACCAAAAGGATATTCAAACTCATAAGTGGAAACCAAACTGACAATGCTATGACAAAAAATGATTGATTGCGACTCGTATGTCTGGAATAAAATCATTCAGGTATACAAGACCACAAATTTTGGATTCAAAATCCAAAAAACATTAAATAAAAACCAAATTGGTCATGAATAGAACATGTTTATCTAGATTTGTCTTAAGGTAATCTTTGCTCTTCGATGTTTGTAACAAAAAAGCATATGTAACACAGTTAAAGAGCTTATTGGTCAAGTATATATTTTTTTTAACGGCCAATGACAAATATGTCATGCATTTTTAAAATTTCAGACTGTTTTATATATGTTGGTAGTGCAGAGAGTTTATTTTGAAATAGAGGTGGGCAATTTACCGCCGCTGGATATGGGCAGAATTTTGGAGTCGCAATAGGTTACATATCGTACCCTGGTACCTGTTTTGACACAAGTGCTTAGTTAAGGTGGCAAATGTCAGGCCTATTCTTGTTGCAAGTTTAGGACTAGAGTTTTTTACTGCAACAGATTTGCATTTCGGCAATAAATGTCTAGTCAGTGATGCTCAAGGCCAAAATATCTAAAAATCCAAAAGTCATTAAAAAAATTTAACTGTTTATCAATTTCACTAAAACCCAAAACACTGTTACTGCAGCTATCTCTGTTCACAAGCCAAACACAAAAACCATAATAGTCTAGTTGTTCTGACAAAAAGGTGTGTGTAAAATTTTACTGTCTCTATAATTTAAAAATAAAATTCTTTATTGCGGAGCACTTCTACTAATAAAAAATACTTCAAAATCAGGAAAACCAATTATGCATTGTTATATGTTTTAAATTAAAGTAGTTCGTTTTGTTAGAAAAGAGGGACAAAAGATACCAGAGGGACAGTCAAACTCATAGATTAAAAATAAACTCACAACGCCATGGCTAAAAATAAAAAGACAAACAGACAAATAATAGTACAGAAGATACAACATAGAAAACTAAAGACTAAGCAACACAAACCCCACCAAAAACTGGGGGTGATCTCAGATGCTCCGGAAGGGTAAGCAGATCCTGCTCCACATGTGGCACCCGTCGTGTTGCTTATGTTATTACAAATCCGGTAAATAGTCTAATTCAGTAGGTCACATTCGTGAAAAGGGATTGGTATTGTAGTTACGACATAAGGAACATATCCGATATCATCTGTGAAACGGTTATTCCATAACGGTCAACCAACTCGTGATGGCGTCCGTAAAATTTACGAAGGGATGATTTCAACTTCACCATTTGGAACTCTTGGTTTAATAGCTTCCTTTTCAGCAGCAATCTTCTATCAAGGAAATCATGATAGGAAATACAAGTCCGGGAATATCGTATCAATTGGGAGATATATACTCCGTATGCAGGCACTGCTGGAATGTTGCTAGAAGTTATACACTGTCGTCTCAAAACACAACATGCTTCTTTTCGGTCGTCTCTTAGGAACCTTTAAATGCGTTTATATATGCTTTTTGGTATAATTTAGTTCATTTTGCGTATAATTTGTATATGTTTGCTAACTGTTGGCTATCGCTCTTGAATTAATTAAGCAAAGTTTTCCTCGGACTGTATTGACTGTATCGTTAAGGTCCTTTGACGTAACTATCATCTTTAATAATTGTTACTTGGAAGGTTGTCTCATTGGCACTCATACCACATCTTCCTATATCTAATTATAGGGTAAATGTTAATGTCAAGGCAGCAATCAGATGATAAACATAACCAGCAGACATTTAGAGGGCAATATACATACATGTACATGTAAAGACTTAATTCAACAATATACAGATGTTATCTGTATTAATTAATTTTATTAATAGATGTTTTTTTTAACTTAGACCAAGATTCTATAAATAACCTCTAAATTAATTTGCAACTTTTTAAGATAAAATATCATTGTATCTTTCAGAAAGTGCAATTGATACTTCATCATACATTTCGATAATGTACCGTTTGATGTTGGTACAACACAAAGTACATTATAATACATACCCGTTTTATCCTAGTTGTATTCCAATATAAAAGATCAAGGAAGCGTCATGCGATAAAACAAAAGCATGCTCAGTTACAGTTAATTATCGAAAAAAAAACTCACAAAACAAAATGTACAATAAAAACAAAAAGGGTTTGAATGATACAATGTCTGAACATATATGATCATAACATTTCGTTGACTTTGTCCTATCTGATGTAACACAGTGCGCATGTTCTAAAAATTAGCTTGACGTTATTTTATAAATAACTGCATGAAATCCAGACCGTGTTACAGAGCTGTCTGATGTGAACAGCATTGTCATATATTTTCCTGTGGATGTCCATTCTCTTGGGAGAGTATTCCCAGTGTAACTTCTTGATAAACAACATGTTGTTGATAATGCGTCATATATCTTATATGAAAAGAGAAAATGCAGACAATTAAACATATTTTTTATTTAATAAGTTTTCCAATTATCAAATTCCAGTTAAACAGATTATTATGTGAAGATACAGCCATATGCAAATAGTGCAGTAGTTGTCGATAGTTGCTGTCTACCGAAATATTTTTTTCATCGTTTATTGTTTGGTCATAAATTAAGGCAACAGTAGTAAATAGATGTTCACATATCGTAAATCAATTAGGAAGAGACAAATCAATGTAACAAACAAAAACTGAGGGAATTGCATGAACTACAAATGGACCGGATGGGTATGTAAACCTGAACTCCAAGGTAAATTCTAAAAGAAAGCAGTCCATACAACCTGAGCAAATCAAACACTCGACCAACGGAACGAATAGAAAACAACTGTCACATTCTGATTTGGTAAAGGCATTTTTTAAAGAAAATGGTTGGTTAAATCTGGTTTTATAGCTAGCTAAACCTCCCACTTGAATGACAGTTGTTCATTGTTCCGTTATATTGACAAATTGGGTAAGCAACCGAAAAAGACATAAAAGGGTAATGTGACAATATATGTCTTCACAGACATACAACACAACTGACTAAAAAATTTAAACAAAAATACAAACTAAACTTACAAAAAACGCCAACGAAAAAGGTGCAGTAAATAGTTATAACTAATCATAGATGCCAAGTAAGAGTAGAGCTAGGCACAATCTCGTTTAAACATATTCTTTCATTATAGTATAACTAATCCCCGTATTTGAAAATCAAAAATAAGACAACACGTGACCGAACGACGCATGAATTACGTGAGTGCGCAGCAAGAGTTTAATCCATAGCGGAGTTCGGTCACAAGTTGTCTTATTTTTTATATGATATTTGATATGTGACTTATTCAACCAATTAGTTTTAAGTGTCAATGCGGAAATCCTAAGTTGGAAGTCTCAAGTGGGCGTTAATATAATGTGTGTCGTGAAGTAAACATGCCGACTCTTTCAAAACTAGAAATTTGAGTTTGTTTTGTGTTATTGTGGTGTGAAAATTGAAACGATTGAAAGATTTGGATTACAAGAAATCCCTATGACAAAGTCTCGATTGTGACCATGAATTAGTTGTGTGTCAGCCGTTGATTAAATAGGGAAAAATAGGAAAACCATGTATGACATGTATGACATGTGTGTTGTAACATGTTTATATAAAGTTGAGTCTGTGACAAGCATGAAGGCATTGGTCTCTCCATTGGAAGTTAGGTAAGTACTTTGCTATTCATGGAATACAAGTAATCTGTTTTTTTTTTATTATTCATCACAAAAGTTAACTGGGTCGATACCTCTGCTGGTGGACTATCAGTCCCCGAGCGTATCATTAGCTCAGTAGTCAGTACTTCGGTACTGACATGATTTATAACAAATTTTTCTAAAATTGTCCGTTTATAAATTTTTAAATTATAAAGAAACTAAGGTTTCAACTCCCTCAGGCAAAGTTGACCTTAGATGAATTTGGCTATTTTTTTCTTTTAGGTATTTTTGTCATATAGCTCTTCAACTGTTTCGGTACATATACATCCCTCGGATTTCAAATGTTCGGCATTGACCGTTCCTGATGAAGGTAAATCCAGAAAAGCGCTTCGGACGCATGAAATTATTAAACGTGTTGTTTTCAATTTTTTACATCACTGGGTCGATACCTCTGCTGGTGGACTATCAGTCCCCGAGGGTATCATCAGCTCAGTAGTCAGTAATTCGGTACTGACATGATTTATAACAATTTTTTCTAAAATTGTCCGTTTATAAATTTTTAAATTATAAAGAAACTAAGGTTTCAACTCCCTCAGGCAAAGTTGACCTTAGATGAATTTGGCTATTTTTTTTAAAGGTATTTTTGTCATATAGCTCTTCAACTGTTTCGGCACTTATACATCCCTCGGATTTCAAATGTTTGGCATTGAGCGTTCCTGATGAAGGTAAATCCATAAAAGCGCTTCGGACGCATGAAATTATTAAACGTGTTGTTTTCAATTTTTTAACCAAAAGGAAGATATTTTCATACATTTGTATCTATAAATTAAAACCTTAGTGAACATAAACATTTTCTTCATGTGCCTGTCCCAAGTCGGAAATCTCATCAGTGGTTGGCATATGTCATATCTTTAATAGTTTGTTTACATCTGTATACTGTTGAATTAAGTCTTTACATGTACATAGATATAGGAAGATGTGGTATGAGTGCCAATGAGACAACTCTCCATCCAAGTAACAATTTATAAAAGTAAACCATTATAGGTCAAGGTACGGCCTTCAACACGGAGCCTTGGCTCACAGCGAAAAGCAAGCTATAAAGGGCTCCAAAAATTACAAGTGTAAAACCATTCAAACAAGAAAACCAACGGTCTAATCTATATAAAAACGAGAAACGAGAAACACTTATGAACCATATAAACAGACGACAACCACTGAACATCAGATTCCAGACTTAGGACAGGTGCAAACAATTGCAGCGGGATTAAACTTTTTAATGGTACCAAAATCTGCTTTTTTATATTAAATAAGAAGAAAAATAGAGTTTCATTATTAAGTCACCAAAAATTGGTGTTTTAATAACACTGAGTCAAGCCGCCCAAATCAACATACAAATACACTCTTATGTTAAATTGTCATTGTACATGTATTGAACATGTAATCAATTAAACTCAAAAATTTAAATCTATGTTGCTCATATTTAAAGGTAATTAAAAGTACAAATATGTATGTTTTACCTACATGTGCATACCTGCAGGGAGATATTTACTTTGACTGTGATTTATAAGCAAAAGGTATAATTGAAACTTAACGCTATTTTTTAAATGCACAATTTGGTATTGTTCGAAGTGGTGTAACATTGTATTAAATATTGAAATTAAGATAAGAAAGCTAGTTATAAACAGAATGTCGACTATTAATCAGAGTCAGAATCCTTAAAAGTTAAGGGAAGAATCCTTTTGAAATTCTTCTGTGGTGTCTACTTTGGAGCAGAATCAGTTTCATGCTGTCTTTTCTAATTTCCAGACTAATTTAAAAAGTTGAATGTTCCACCATGGATGTAGTTGTTCCCTTGGAAGTAAGATGACATTCTATTATCATAGATAAGAATAATGTTTATTTGACTTATGCGGCGTTCACACAGTGCCGATTATAAGTCCCGTTTGAGATCAGACAGCGCTAACACACGAAAGGTGAAAAAGTCGGATTACTATCCGCAATGATCTGCAATGTCATTTCATTGCCCGACCGCAATCGTATACGTTGTAACAGATTCATACGGATCGGGAATGGTCCGGAAAGGTCGGCCAAGCACCTCGAACAGTTATGTGCGTCCCGTAACATTCGAGAAGACTCAGCCGATTTTGTCTAGTCGGATTATAATTGTGACTATGTCGTGACAGATTCTGTTGTATCGATCAAATTCGTAACAATGTTCTGTGTTTTCTGGACGGTGTCCTGCGGAACGGGCATATTCTGGAGAAATTTGTCATTGCTGTTTCTTTGTCGATTGAGTCCAGATTGCAACCAGATCTTGCCGAAAACGAGAACCGTCTTTGCCAAAACCGTTCCAGAACAGTCCCGTTATTAATTCGAAATTCGGCAATAATACCCACGTCAGAGTCTCGACAATTACTGAATACGATACGACTGACTCCAGAAAAAGCCGTTTGCAATGCAGTACAGCAGACTGAGATATGATTGCATCCCGACAGTACCTGATCATCCGGAATATGGCCACAGTTTTCTAACGGATATCTTTC
Source organism: Mytilus coruscus (assembly GCA_017311375.1). NCBI lineage: Eukaryota > Metazoa > Mollusca > Bivalvia > Mytilida > Mytilidae > Mytilus > Mytilus coruscus. Next base: position 57,415,090 of record CM029603.1, on the reverse strand, counting down.
GTCAGCGTCGGTTCACTGCCTGTTAACTGTCTGATCTCTGTCGGATCACATTTGTTATAATCGGGACGCTGTCGGTACAGATTCGGTCGTTTTTTTACCATGCGAGAGATAAAAATCGGATCAATATCGGATTGCGAACCTTATAATCGGGACAAATTCGGCTGAATACGGCTGAATTTGGACGCTTCCTGAACAATATCTGATTGCTGTCGTGATTAGATAAATGTTTTCACAAATTTTAATTAAAGTTTCAATTTCCAGCAACGATTCACAGGATCTTGATCAGACTTTTGACAAATTTTAATCGGGAAAGGTCCTGTCAAGGACGGCAGTAAAAATCGTGAATGTGTGACCCCGGCTTAAGCGAAACTTAATACTGGATACTGTATGTTAAGAGATAACTATATTGTCAAAAATGCTGGGCATGGTATATATTATTGGTTTACATATATCATTTATATATCATCCAACTGAGCTCTTTTGGATAAAATTACTGCAAAACTCGACCAATGTAAACAATCATCGAAGATATCCGATTTATAATTTAATACATAGTTGAAAGACCAATATTAATTGAGAAGTAAACAGGCTACGAAAATCAAAAATCGGTAAAAATGTGCCAAATATGGCGAAGAACATCTATGCCTGGGGTAGACACACCTTAGTGTTTTGAGTGATTTTAACGTTTTTTTAACATATGAAACGACTTTTTTAATGTTATTTTATGTCAGTACAGAAGTACTGACTAGTACTGACTAGTAAGGTGTGGATATGCTCAGGGAAAAAAACGTCCAAAATCAGGGACATCGACCCAAAACATTCATCACAGATACCAACAGATGGGTCTATTACGCCAGACGAGCGTTCATCTATATAATACTTATCAGAGGTGTTCGGATCAACAAAGTTGTAAGGTAAAAAATAATTACGAATTTGAAACGACTGAAAACAAAACAACATTTGATTTATGTCATTTTCATGTAAAATATTATACAATTACTGTATTTTGATGAGGTGAATATGTGGTTTTATTGACTTTTGAAAAACTGATATTTACTGAAGCCAACACTGAATTGAATATCAGTTTTTCAAAAGTCAATCAAACCTACAATTTAACGAAACAAAAGATAGTAATTGTTTTATTCCACATTCCAAGAAACAATGTATGTAATGACAAGGATTTACCTTAACCAATTGTACATCATAGTAGTAAACATACCTTTACATAATCAGCTCCGTCCTCAAGTGCAAAATTAGTAAACTTTATTCTGATAGTTTTTCCAACACCAACATCGATATTCCATGTTTTATAAATGCCGTTGGTGTAGGTTGACGGAAATCCGGGAGATGTTATCGCTTCGTAAAATTCATCTAAAAAAAAATAAATGAAAAAACATATATGGTAGAAATGAATCAACGTTAATATATACTGTTACTTTTGATGTGAAAAACATTAACAACATAGAAGTTGTTCTGATTACCAGTTTGACCAGGTTTCCATCATGTATACACTCAAACGAAGAAGAGAGGCAAACGATACCAAAAGATACCAAAGGGACATTCAAACTCATAAGTCGAAAATAAACTGACAACGCCGTGGCAGAAAAAGAAAAAGACAAAACGACAAATAACAGTAAACAAATCACAACATAGAGAACTAAAGACTGAGCAGCACGAAAACGATATATGAACAAGCAATGCTTAACATCCACAAAGACAGAGCATTGTCAAAACTTAATCAAAAAGACGAAATTGCAAAGAAATCAACATTTTTCCTTTAACTTTTTTTAATTTATGTTTTTGTTCTGGCTCAGTTAGTTTTTATTTCGTTCGATAGGTGTAATGCGTTATGAAGTTACAAGCACGACTATACGAACTTGATTTTTAATTAACTTGCTACAGTAACAAAATATGTTAAATGGGTTCAAATGTAGTGATATCGTCGTCGCCTTTAGATTGGTCAGCGCACTAGATTGTACAAAAACTATAGCTTTCGGTAGTCAAGTGATGCGGTTCCTTTTCAGCTTCGTCTAGGGTGTACATTACATGATGTATGATAGCATACAGATGTAATACCTTCATATCAGTTGTTTTGTCAGTAATAAAGAATAATGACACTTACTAAGGTAAAATATTAAAAGGTTTTAATTGTATACGTCTCAATTTATGAAACTTTACGACCGACATTCTCCATCGGATAACCGACATTCTCCATCGGATAACCTATGTTCTTTAACATGATTAAGCATTTCATGAATCATGAAATATGTCACATTTCCTGTTACAATTATATATTTTGTAAAGGTAAAATTATGAGATGAGAATATGGCAGTTAATATAACATTTATCGAAATAAATCATTATTATATTAGTAGATCTTTTTCATTCATATACTCGAAAAAACTTTACTGAAAATAGTTAATATAGGTTCTTTCAGTTCGGCGTGTGGTATATTTGCCTTATTTTATCTTTTTCTTTGTAATCTCACCTTGACAACGATCGCCTTCAGTTCCAATGGGACAATGGCAAGTGTAATTATTGTCGTACCTCGTACAGGAGGCAGAATGGAAACAGGGATTAAATAAGCATGGTTTACGTTCTGAAATTATATAAATATGTAATTCATTTTAGTAAAGAAATCACTAATATCAATAACACAAAACAAGTAACGTTAGCATAGCAATTTATCTATTTCTAAAACTATGCTAACGAATAGTTATAACCACTAACCTTGCATCCTCTTCGATAGTCTTTTAACATAAGAATTAGAAGACTGCTGATTTGATTTCGGATCATATGCACAAAATTATATCAAATTAAATGAATATTTTGGTTGCAATTTTTAATACGTTTTGATCAAATTGTAAAATATTTAATGTCCAAATCTAGCTACACTTTTTTATTCAATTTTTATACAGATATTTGTTCATCTGATTATTTATCCTTTTGACGTGTGTTGGCGTTTCTCTTTGTCGTGTTATACTTTTAAGTCAATATAGATTTGCATGTCATCTGGTATGTAATATTATTATTCATGTACGAAGAAAATCGTCATCTAGACGAAACGGGAGACTTGCGTTCTAAGTTATAAGCATAGTTTTCTTCATGATTTTTTTGTTATACATTGTTATACTAAGCTACAATTTCCGTTTTGTTTATATGTAGATGAATACAGCATGATTATTTCTATTTCTTTCAAAAAAGGAGCGGACAAACCGGACCAACTTTCCGACGAAATATCATCCGTTGTGAATGTTTAATTCCAAAAATACTAAAATATTTTAAATATATTTAATCAAATAGTGAGTCATATTGATTTAGACTTTCAAAAAGAGAGTCGATAGATGCCAGACGGACATTCAAAGTTCATAAAAAACTAACAACGCATAAGCTTAAAAATGAAAAAAGTCTTAAAGACAAACAACAGTTCTCAAAACAAAACTGAAGAACGAGGAACTGTTTTGATTTGAGAGCCACTTATAGGGCCTAAACATGGGTTTGGCGAACCTTATTATAAGCTTGGTATCTTTGAAGTGTTTTCACCAATTTGATCTTGTTTTTGCCGGAATTCCCTAAGTGCATTTCTATATTAATCAGTATCTTTTTTCTGTTGGATTTGTTTTTAGAATTAATAAAAGTCGGAGAATCTGTATGATTAACAATGAGACACTTTTCCCTAAAAAACCAAAGGACATTGATGGGAATATGTACAAGGCACTGTACAATCTTCATAAAAAAGAAAACCCGCACTGTATAGTAAGCAATAAAAGATCCTGGGATGAGAACATGTAAAAACATTTGAATGAGAAATGTAACGATTAAGTTTTTCTGTTCCAAGGTGGCTCAGGATTTCACTTACTCCTATATTCTTGATTTTCGTTATCTGGATTATGAATAACATAGTGATCGATGTCACAAGTTCGGACACATAATTTAGTCAAGGCTTTAAAAGTGAAATTAAAGAAGTTTCCGGAGCACCTGAGATCACCCCCAGTCTTTGGTGGGGTTCGTGTTGCTTAGTCTTTAGTTTTCTATGTTGTGTCATCTGTACTATTATTTGTCTGTTTGTCTTTTTATTTTTGGCCATGGCGTTGTCAGTTTGTTTTCCATCTATGAGTTTGACTGTCCCTCTGGTATCTTTCGTCCCTCTCTCTTGCATGATGCCTTTTTTTTTTTCTTTTTGAATTTTTATAAAATTCTGTATGAAATCTGCTTCATATAATAGGAGTGCAAAATCGATTGATCAGAAATGTTATAAAATTAGCATTAATTGGAATACCGATTGTCAGATCCACAAAACTCAACAAATATGTTGTCGATAACAAAAAACTCCAACGTTTAGATGACATTGTTTGCGGTATATTTGTTTGTGTACATGTGGGAATCAATGTGGTACTTCACAAAATAAGATTTTTCTCGACCTTTAACAAGGAATCTTAATCTACGTTTCCCATCTTTGTAGAACAAACGCTATTTATTGAGACGATGGTCGATTTTCCATTGTACGTAGGGAATAGCAGTGTAAAGCGTAGAAAAATCAAACGTTTTGAAATGACTGCACTATTTTAAAGACTGTGATTTAAAATTTTGGAGTTGATCTCTAGAATTTGTAAAAATCCCCATTTGATTGACATCGCTGGTTGAATACTCCATCATAATGTTTCTGAAGGCCATCTTTTATTGAAGAAAGAACGGTGGTAAGAACTAATGAAAGATATTTAGATTGTCATCGTCCTTGTTCATGTTAATACAAAAAAAGAGAAGAACTGGGTTATATTTTTTAAAATCTGCTTTTTCGTGAATGATGTAGGGAATACATATGGGATTCCAAATATTGCTGTGAATTACTAGTTCTTTAATGAGACGTAAAAAGTTATAATTTTTTTAATATACAAAGAAAATAGTGTTTGAGGATTTGTCGAATGGAACACCAACATATTTTTTCGTGTCGAGAGGATAAAGGGCTTTTCGAAAGGTTTGGAAATCCGTGTGCTCAATGTATATTGTTCATTTTTAAATGTACTTATGAATGCATTATCAAACAGCTTAAATTTTATTTCATAGAGGAGACAAAATGAGTGTTAAATAAACCATCAAAGATACCAGGTTTGTAATTGTGTACAGTAGACGTGAGTTTCGTTAACAACAGATTCATCAGTGACGTCATGACTGTCACTCAAGACAAATATTTTAAACATAGCATATGCTCTTGTATTTGATATATCATTATTATTTTGCTTTAATTTAAAGTTCTAGTACCTGAATTATTTAGTTAAATGATTGTTAAAATAGAACTACTTTTTCGTGTTTTCTTTACATAAGTTAAAAATGTGCATCTGTCATGTACATGTATGACAAGCATATAGAAATATATATATATTTTTTTCTTTTAAATCCAATAGTAAAAAAATCTAAACAAATCACTTTAATTTATGTTTTTTTCATACGAATTTATCATCTTTTTTGCAGAGAACGTATTTGAGTATCGTCACTAGTTCGGTCATGTTTAAAGTTTAAAAACTAAGCATCCTATTGAAGCTCTAGAAAAATATTCAATAATTTTATCTATTCAGACACAATCTCAAAATCTCAAATAAGTATTTTGTTTTATATTAATAAGTTCAACCAACGTAATATGATGCCGGGCGAAATTGTGACACGAATTCAATATGTCTAGTTTAAGAGAAAATATAGGATTTTATTGATATCCTGTCGGGTTTTTATTCTTCTTCTAAAGTAACTGTATTTATTCTTATTTTAGCTTATTTTTAGATTACCTTCACAGAACTGTCCTGAAAAGTCAGACTTGCATAAACAGATAAATGTACCATTCAACACTTCACATTCACCTCCGTTTAAACAGTTAAATCCAGTACAAGGTGTCACTGAAATTAGAAAATGTTTGCCATGAGAAACACATAAATAACATATTTAACAGTTTAAGTATTTCATTAAAGTGAAACACCTGGAAAAACATATGGCAGTGATATCGTAAACAACTATATAACTTTTGATATGAAAAAGGTTAGCTAAATATAGATTTTACCACTGTATCGAGTGTGATACGATATTTATCCACTCGAGACAGTTAAATTTTCAACAACAAAAAACGCGAGACTCGCCGAGCGTTTAAAAAAAATTAGTTTAACTGTCGAGAGTGGATGAATATCGTATTGCACAAGATTTGATGGTGGATTCTGTTTCTCTAATGATTTTTTAACGATATGCAGACAAAATCAATCCTTCACTCGAATGATCTGCAAAAAGATGTGTCCTTTCTATGTCACGTTATTAGGCATGGTCGCCTTTTTTCATGACGTTACAATAGGAAATAAAGAGGAAAGCAAGAAAATTTGTCGTCATAATCGAATTTTGACCAATGAAGAACTGAGATCAAACGAACTACACGTTAGTTAAATAAAAATAATCAACAGGTCAGGAGAAGGATAAATCGTGTAAGAATTAGAGAAACTGTTTTAATGATGCCAATCGTAGGGTGAAATTAATGTGGAATAAATACATCCTCATGGTGTTTTCAAATACACTGAATCATATTAGTTGAATATTAATTATCTCTTTTGATTATGATAATTGTTTACTATAAACTGCAAATATAAAAAAAAAGATGTAGTATGATTGCCAATGAGAAAACTCTCCACAAGAGACCAAATGACACAGAAATTAACAACTATAGGTCATCGTATGTGAAAATGAATCACAAGACACCTTACAAGAACATCGAACTACTTAAACCAAAACGACAGTAGTACAATTCACATTATTATTACATTATTAAATTTGTACCATTTAGAAGTTATATAATTATTAAGTTGGTTTTAGCAATTCGAAAATATAACGCCGATCATTTTAATTTACTTTTTGTAACTTTTCTTTTCAGGTACATTGAAGCAACTTTTAGACTGTAATTGTCACTTCCACTAATTTTATTAAATCACCTTCACAGTTTTTACCGGAAAAACCCCGTGTACAGCTACAATAGTATTGTTCCTCATCATTTACACATAATCCTCCATTCAAACAAGGGAACGAACTGCATAATAAGTCTGAAAAGAGGTGCGTTTAAAAATATTTTTGTACCAACAACATAAAGTTTTTTAAGAAAAATCTATGTATCAACAATTGGCAATTTTAGGATTTTTAGACAAATTTAAGAACGTTTTTCGCCGATTGTATGTGCTTTCTATACAAATAATCACCTATTATGAAAGATTTCAATCAGTATTAAAAAACAATTGTTCAGAGAACAATTGAAGGTCTTTCCATATCAATTTTCTGAATAACTGATAAGAAACTACTTCTGGTTTACACAAAGTTACTTTTGACGTCCAATGATAGGTTTCGTCATGCTGATTCAATAAATAAATGGTTTCTATAAACTTTTGCCTGAAATAAGGCAGATAATTGCCAACTTCTGGTTAAGAAGATGTCACGTCCGGTCTCATATGATAGCTGTATTTACACTGATTCCAAAAATATATGGTGTATATATACTTTTGCCTGTAAAAACGAAAAAATTGGCTACTCCTGGTTTAGAAAATATCACTTCCGGTCTCATATGATAGCTTTATTTACACTGATTCCAAAAATATATAGTTTGTTTATACTTTGCCTGTAATTATGGAGATAATTTGCTACTTCCCGTTATAAAATGCCACTTCCGGTCTTAAATGATAGGTTTATGTATGCTCATTCAAAAAATATATGGATTCTAGGTACTTTTCCATGAAATAAGTGCAAAAATGACTACTTCCGGTTTTCTCAAGATCACTTCGGTTGACATTTTTCAAGGTCATATTTCACCCAACATTTTGCAAAAGACCTTATGGCTTTATGTACCAATCTAAAGTAATAATCAATTTACCTAAAAATAAAACATGTCAGGGGCATTAGCTCCTCTAAGATGCCATTGGCTTGTTTCAGACCAAATATATCATATCTTCATCACTATGAAACAAACATTTTACACTAGTTCTTTTATATATAGCTTTAAAAGTGTCAGAGAAAATGCAAAAACAAGCAAAAGTCAAAATTGAGAACAAGACCTCGACCTTTGACCTTGACTTCATTTTCTAAGTTAGGCCCCAAGGACCTCAAATAAGAAGACTTTAGGTTTATACGGCTTAAGGTTTATGAGTTACAAAATCATAACGACAAATTTGTTTGGTAAAGGAAGATAACTCCTATAAGATTTCATCGAATCGCTTCGATCCAAATCAGCCAAAAATTCCTGAGGATGAAACAAAAAATATGAAAAAGAATTTTGTCGTTATCTTTTTTGGTTACGGAGGAGATACACCAATAAAAAAAAACCGTGTTTGGGGAGATAACTCTTATAATAAAATGTGTTCGGTTTAACAAGATGAGTTTTAAAAGCGCAATAACTGTTCGATATAATATCCAAAATACCTAAGCGACATCTTGCGAAACAACTTTATACCGCAAGAAAAGGGTTTGGCGGAAGAAGAAAAAAACTGATAACTATAATAATAATAATAATCAGAACAAATACAATAGGTCTTTCCACAGAAAAGTGGAAAGACCTAATAATCAGAACAAATACAATAGAAGTGGGGCGAAAGACACCAAAAGGACAGTCAAACTCATAGATTGAAAATAAACTGACAACGCCATGTCTAAAAATAAAAAGACAAACAGACAAATAATAGTACAGAAGACACAACATAGAAACTAAAGACTAAGCAACACGAAGCCCACCAAAAACTGGGGGTGATCTCAGGTGCTCCGGAAGGGTAAGCAGATCCTGCTCCACATGTGGCACCCGTCGTGTAGCTTAAGTTATACAAATCCGGTAAATAGTCTAATTCGGTAGGTCAAATTCGTGAAAAGGGAAGGGTATTGTAGTTACGACATAAGGAACATATCCGATATCATCTGTGAAACGGTTATTCCATAACGGTCAACCAACTCGTGATGGCGTCTGCAAAATTTACGAAGGGATGATTTCAACTTCATCATTTGGAACTCTTGGTTTAATAGCTTTCTTGTGAGCAGCAATCCTCTATCAAGGAAATCATGATAGGAAACACAAGCCCGGGAATATCGTATCAATTGGGAGATATATACTCCGTATGCAGGCGCTGCTGGAATGTTGCTACATAGAAATGGAAAGTTTACAATTGGGAAGCTGAAATCATCTCTTTTGTCGTAAAGTTTTGTTTACAAGCTACCCTCATTGTCAATTTCTAGATGTAAGTCAAGATATGAGGCAGACTTAACTGTATCTGTAGTATCCTTTATCTCTAGTTCGATGGGATAGATTCGTTCAACATAGTCACCAAAGTGGAAAGACCTAAATATTTCAGAAAAGGTGTATGCATAATTTTGAGAAAATTTGTGACATAGCCCATTTTCTTTAAATTGACTTTTTTTTTCGTGATGTCCTTGTGAGTCAAGAATTCCTTCGAAAGCAGCAAACGACAAAATAACTCTCAAATTAGAATATAAGAAAAAAAAACGAAGACACCCGGATGATAATTCAGTACACTAGACGCACTATGCGTCTACTTGAGGTCTAGGCTCATCTGTTGCGCTAGAATCGAATAGTTGGATGGAGAGCCATATCAATTACTGAGACGAAGATAATTTAAAATTTAAAAATAACAACTGTACAAAGTTACTTTCCTTGTGTCATTTTAGTAAACAATGTCTAGGAACCATGGAGTTCAATGGAAAGTGTAACTTCTACTACAAAGGTATTAGTTTAGATAATGATCTATTAGCTATGGCATAACTAAGAACGATAGATACAAGATACTAGGCTTAAAATTTGGTAAAAAAGACACGCTTTTCGTCTATATCAGACTCATCAGTGATGCTCGAATAAAAATAGTCGAAAGGTCAAATCATAAATTATAATTAGAAGAACATTGAGCCCCAAAAATTAAAATCGCCAAATACAGCTGAGGTAATAAATGACTATGAATAGAAAACACCTATTCAAATGATGGTACTCATATATTGATAATGAGAAATTTGTAGTTGCCATAAAGATGTGAAATTTATCTACTTCCAAAGAACCCTTGACTTTTCAGCAACCAACAATCAATCAATCAAATCACAAAGATGTCCGTACACGTGTTCGTATGCAAACGTTTTGGTGTCTTTTTTCGTTTTATGTCTTATCGGGGGAAATTACGTTTTTGCATATTTAACTACAAATATAAAACTTTTTATTGGATAAAATAAAATTTTTATATATTTACGCTGTGTTTTTTTTTTTTTCCAAAAATTTATCTTTTGTTGTTATGAAGGTGACCACATTGGATACGACTATTGTGACCAGAAAGCAACTAATTAATAATATCAATCGCCATGGAACTTTCTTCTTTGGACTCCGAGAATTATCTTGTATGGTATGATTGGTTATATTGTGTGCAGTATTAACGTTAGTTTTAAGAGGACTTCTTTTCGGAATCGGATTAACATCCTCATACTCGGATTTATCCTCAGTGCTGAAACAGTCTTCATAGTCTTCATCGTCGCCTGCTTTTCCTTCATCGAATATATTGTTAACATATACGTTCGGAGTTGCTTTGGACATCTTGGACAGAGTTCTTTTCTTTCTTACAAAGTTGTAATTCTGCTACTAATTAAAGAGACAGCATATTTGTATAAATTCTACGCTTGTTTTAAAATAATAGTAACAAAGATATTAAAGATAAAATGTAATTTAATATATTTGAATAAAAACATAAAAAAGTAAATGAAAATGTTTTAAACATTATGTTTTTAAAATTAATTATTTAATGGTCTAAATGCTTATAAACATTAAAAAAAAAACAAATAAAATTAAAACATGTTAAACGACACAGTCCCGCTGAAACAAAGTATTAGTCTATAAAATCACCCCAAGACTTGTCTATTCGTATTCTGTACACCAATTTATTTTCGTAGATTCATACTATTACTGTACGAACATACGTGAAAACACGGTGTCATACAAGTGTGAGGCTTAGCAGATATAAAACAAGGTTTAATCCACAATTTTTCTTCGGAAAATGCCTGTACCAAGTCAGGAATATGGCAGTTGTTTTTCATTTTTTTCCGTTGGTTGATAGCGTTTGATTTTGTCACTTTTTATAGACTTTTTTTAATTCCCTTGCAGTTAAGTTTTTGTGTTATACTTTTTTTTTTCCAGTTAATCGGATATCAATATTGGACATATTTCCGACGATTTATATTCGAGTAACTATTTTGGCCTTCGAGAGTCGCGTAAATAAGTTAGTGTGCATTAAAACTTTTTTTCGTGTGCCCGTTTTTGTTACCTTTGATTTTTCTCGTTAATGTTCAATGTAAGTAAGTTTTACCTGTAATTTGAATTAGTAAGTTCAACAGCAGATACCTTAATGGTAAAATACAACAGCCACATACAAGAATCCTGACTTCAGACCTGCAAATGAAATAAAACAACTGTGTTTTTTTTTTTATTTTTTTTTGAGTTAAATCCAAAATAATTTAAATGTGACTATGAGACACATGATATCCCTATCATATTTTCATATCAATGTCTAAGCAGCTAATGTAGGCCAGATTAACTTAATTCTTTATCACCTAGGGTGTTATAACTAAGTTCTTATGATTTTTTACCAGCAAAAAAAAGGGAGGGGGGGCAATCATCAACATGAAATTTTCAATCAACAGGCCCACAAAACATCTCCTTGACCTAGATGGAAAAAAACCAAAGCAGAAAATTTTCTTCTGTCTATTTTTATAATGATTTTACATGATTCACACTTTGCCTACCCCAAAGAGATGGAATCCCCTGTCCCCCGGTCAAGGATGGTAAGTCACTAAATATTGACCTTATATCAGACTGACCTTTGCATGAATACATAGACCAAATACAATTGCCCGAAACAGACCTAATAAAAAATTAACCTGGTCATTGAACCATAAAAATGAGGTCAGGGTTGGATGACAGGTGTCAGACTGACTTACCAGTACATCTTACCATGGGACGAATCCATAATCAAAATATCATTAACTTACAAGTATAGTTACAAAGAAACAAGACCTTATCCCAAAATCTAAATGTTGTCAGTGGACCATTAAAATGAGGTCAGGGTTGGGTGACAGCTAGGTGTTAGACTGACTTGAGAACCTTCCCTTTATCCCACAGACAAAATATTATTGACCTACTAAGTATAGTTACTGAGTAACAGCAGGGACAAAACTTGAAAGTAGCCTAGTCGCTCATGGCCCCTAGATTTTGAGCATGAAAACTGACCTGATCACAAAACTTTGATAAAGTTTACACTGCAGCCATCAGAAAAGCAATCCATGTGTCTTGCTATCTGTGACTTTCTTTACAGGTGAGACAAAATTATCAAGTAACATTGGTTGATATGAGAGATAAAATTACAAATGATAAAATTTTCAGAAATGAATATATAAGGACGGACCATTTAACTTGCAGGGGAGGGTTGCATGGTGTTTCGTAAATAAATATTTTGATTCTGAATTTTGAGAAAATAAATAATTTGGCCAGCAAGGGACAAAAAATATTCTGACACAGGATATTTACCATAAAAATAATGTTAAATTTGCAAAAAATAATTTGTTGTGCTACTTCTCAAAATAAATAAATGTGCACGCTAAGCGCGCAAAAAATATTCTGACCAGAAAACCCATGCCCCCTGGCAAGTTAAATGGTCCGTCCCTAACACATAAAGCAGCTGAGGTAACAGGATTGACTTTTATGTATTTTGAAGTAAATATGTATGCAGTGTACTATTTAAAAGAACAGAAAAATAAATCATCACATTATCCTCAATGTAAATTAGATAGTCCTGGACTCTAGAGAAATACAACTTGGCATAAAAGACATGTAATAAATTAATATCATGAATGAATCTCAGGATCAAATTACAAATGTTCTACATCCTGATCCACTTATCAAGTCATAACAATATTGGCATACATCAAAACTCAATTTGAACAAGATCAATAGCAGCTAAAATATAGTATCAGGAAATTATTGATTGTTTTACTTGAAAATTTTAAAGGTGATCGTCTATATTTTTCAGAACTGCAACACAGACAAAATTAAAATTGAGTGCAGTTCTATTAATGACTTATAACTTTGTTTGAACTTGGTTTATATTTATCAATAGTACTGCTTAAGTCAACCTTAGGGCAGTATGAATGATTTGTTCATTGTTGAAGACTCTACACTCTAAAATTCCTGTTCATTCATTATTCTTTTTTTCTTCTATGTATTTTGTGAGATTTTGTCTCATGTACATTTAATCCATATTCCTTTATTTTCTATTAGACAAGACAGCATGCCGACAAGACTGTCATATTCATCATCTGTTGTTTTTTTTTATTTTATAGTGGCTGTATAAATAAAAATATTTTTCTAGTACCTTCTTACCCAATATGAAAATATACCAAACACTTTCATGTTGTTTCAATTAAATCTGACACCCACAGTTTAATCAGCCCAAATCAGGTTGAATTGGTATGGGGCCTGATCAACCTAATAATGTTTTATGATCAAATACAGATTAGGCACAGACCATTTATATGGAAAAAATCATCTGGCCCACATAGCGGGTGAAACAATCGACATGAGAAGACTACATACATGTGCACATGCCTTATACTATTTTTTACTAGAAATATAGATACATATCCATGTTTTTTTTTATTATTAAACAGCAAGGACATCTCTTTATAAAATACTATCAAAACGGTGTAAAATGACATCTATAAATTCTTTTAGACTCTCTGTTGAAGCTGTCAAGTGGTCGGCTGCTGCCATGTGCAAATTACAAAGAGTGCATGGCTTCATTTTTCATATTTCGAGGTGTTTTTTTTCATCTTGTATGTTCATATCAAAGGATTAAACTATTAAATTTAAGGCTTCAACAGTTTTTCACGTTTTTATGTATTTTTTTAGGCTTAAGCAACAGTGGCAATCATATTCATATTCTTGAAAAATTCAGAAGGTTCACTTGAATGTTAAATGTTCACTCAATTGCCCCAAAATTTTGCAAACACATTACCATGTTACTGCTACCCAAACTTTACAAAACGTCGCCGGTCTCTGAGCACCAAGTTGATGATCCAGGGTTATGCCAAAGACCGTCTCGTCCTTTTTCTGAAAAGTTCATCTGAAGATACCAAGACCTTGTTGATAGATATTCTGTATCATCTTAATTACGTGTTATTGTGTTCACATATTTGTATTTTAAATTATTAACATTTACTGTTTAGTTCATTTTTTGGTAATATTCTTTTGGCGTGGCTCGGTACTTATGCCTCCTGCAAATGTGTTATGCTGTGGACATTTTTTGTATTCTTGTCTTTCATTTTTGCTTATGTGCTTTGTCTATTTGACATTTCATTTTTCTTTGTTGACATTTGTTTTTTTTTATAGTGATTAAGATTATAACACAATGTTGACTGCCGTACCCCTATTTTCGACATTTTTACCTATCATGTCTGTTTGTTTTGTTCACACATTGTCAATATAATGGCGTTTTATGCGACTGTCATACAAGTGAGAGGTTTAGCTAGCTCGAAACCAGGTTCAATCCACCATTTTCTACACAAGGAAATGCTTGTACCAAGTCAGGAATATGACAGTTGTTTTCCATTCGTTTGATGTGTTTGAGCTTTTGATATTGCCATTTGATAAGGGACTTTCCGATTTGAATTTTCCTTGGAGTTCAGTTTTTTTGTTATTTTAATTTTTTCATGAACACATTGTTAATGCATTTCTTGATTGCATATAAATAAAAACAGCCAATTGTTGCATTTGTTGTAACGCCCTGAGAATAACAACCGAAAGCAGATGCATTTCATCTCTATCACAGACCCTTAATAATCACTAGCATGCCTCAAGATTAAAACCAGGTGTTGGCATAATTGTATTTTGAAACATTGTACAGGGTATTATTGAGTATGGAAAAGTTACCCTCAGTTGCAATCGTAATTTTGTGTCAAACTAATTGGTCTGACGGGACGTTATTTTATACGCCATTCGTGTGTGTTCCACATGTTATGTACAACCGTACGTTGAGCAAATGGATGGAACATATTAATTCTTAAAAAATCTAATATAGTGACTAAGAATAATGTTGTAAATATTAAGATACCATATTCAATTATGTAAGTAGGGTTTAAAGGATAAACATACGAATACATGTATGCTTGTTAAATTTTGTAATGATGTTGTCAGTTAAACAAAGCAGGGATTCTATTGTATTCCGGCATGACAATGAATTTTACAACAATAACCTCTTCGTTATTTCAGATAGCAAATATAAGCTTTGATTTCGGTTTTGTTTAAAGTTTCAGTTAATACATATGTAATCAATACATAACTTTTATATATCATTGTTGAGTTTTACCTTTGTCATTTTTTAGGGGATATATTAATAACATTTCTGTCTATAAGCACTATCTCGTCATTTGAGTTGATTTTACTGTCAAGCTATTTTCTTTCTTATTTGAATCAAACAACTGTCAAGGTTTAGGTCTTTTCTACAATTGATGTGAAGTTGTGAAAGTACAATGTATGAACAAAAATGTAAACAGTTCCGTACCATTTGAAATTTCCTGTTATCTTTTTCACGACATTGAAAAACAAGAATTATTTCTGGGCTAAACAATGTAAATTCCCGTGGAATATTTCTCTCTATTATGAAATCCTTATTATTTTTGTTGATAAATTATTACATTAAGTATGTATACAATGTATCCGTAAAATCATCAATTTTTCAAACTCAATACTAGTATATAATAAGTGTTCGTGTCGATGACAGATCCTTGTTTGATATTGTTAAATCTTTTCCCAACTTGCTTGACTTGTTGCAATATAGAGTTTAACATATTGCATATACGCTTTTGTTACAGACTTTATGTTGCACTCAAGATCTTCTAGTTCTTTGTGTCGTTTGGTTGCTGTCTCGTTTGTCTATACCATACTTCTTTTAAATGTTATCAATAGTTAGTTCATTATTCCAAATAATCAGTCTTAGAATAACAAGTAAGTTATATCGTATAGTGTTCCCTTGTGAATATCGATATTTGTTCATTTAAGGAAATTTTCAGATTTATAAATATGTCGAAAAATGTAACAATCTTCACAATAAAGAAATATATTTTCGATTTGTAGAAGAAGAGCTGTTACTGACGAGATAACTGTATTATATTTGAAGCTTACCGGACGTTCATCGGTAGTTTTACTGTCGCAAATTAAGTTTACCTGGCGACGCGTTATTTGAACAGGTAAACGGATATTTCCGACTGTAAAGGTACCGATGGACGTCCGACTACAGTTATCTCTATTCTAATGCAAAATAAGCCAATTATTCAATTTAGTAATTATTTCGGTGTAAAATTTTCATTTAACGAAAATTCCGCGAAATGATGTTGTCTTTCTTGTCAACTAAACTGGGTGACCTCATAGTTATGTTTCTGGTGTCAATCGTAAGCACCGGGCGTTTTCTGGCTTCTTGTTTGCCTCAGAATGTAATAAAATCGATTAAAAAGAAGACTTCTAGGTGCAAAATGTGAGTTTTTTTGCTTATTATTGCTTATCATATCAATACATTCCGAAATTCAAAAGGCGGCTTACCTTAGTTACAGACAGGTAGATAGAAACTTGTACGCTGATTGTCATCCAATCAGAATCATTTTTACATAATAAATGCATTAGAAATTATAAATCAATGTCCGTTTTCTACATCTTAAAAATGAAAACAAAATGAGGTAAAGCAATGCATCTTTATTTATTGATACTCTGATATTTCAATACAATTAGTTTATTATTCATTGCTGTTATCCTCATATCCTCAAATCCCAATATTGTAAATTAGAAAATTATTGACGGGTCTTTATTAATGCGAATAATGCGACTGGGTGAGTATCACATTAAAAAGAAATCGCATTCGATATTTGATACATACTTCTGATTGCAGATTTTTCTGAAATCGGAATAGTTAATTCGCTCAATGTTTGCCCTTTCTTTAAAAATCGCAATAATAAATGCTCACAATAATTTATGAATTTACAGTACAGCATCTAGCCCCGAGCAATTGTTTCAACAAACTTGCTATAACCTTCATAACCAGTCAAAGAATGTATAATTTTACACTGTTTCATTTGTATCATATTTCGTAAAATGTATTGCTTTTAAACAAAAGTTGATGAAAATTAAAAGATAAAAGCCAATCATATGGACGCACTATCTTTGTCGTTCATATGAAGAAGAAAAACAGTACTAATACTTATATTGCTATATCTCAAACAGTTTCTTTAGTGTATTGTAGGGTGACACACGTATTTTTATGCGTAACAGTTTTGGTAAAAAAAAACTAAATACAAATGCGTTCAAAGCATGATATATAAATCCAAGGCTTGTTGTTTCTCATGAAATAATAATTATTATCTATGTTGGCATCATGCTTTCCAGAAGTGCTCAAAATTGACACCATCAAGGCTACTTTCTTTTTCGTTTCTATAAAAAAAAAGGAGACGACGTTATACTAAATTTTAAGTGATAGACCAATCTTTAAACTACATTTTTCTTACTTTTTCAGTTTTGAGTGTTTTTTTTTTTTTAAATGGAAGCTCTTCAATATAGATATATTTATCCTACATATTGTTTGTCAAGAGAGATTTTAAATATTTCAATTTATTCAGTACACGTTTGAGAATATATAGACAAAAAAATCTCAAACCATTTGACACATTTTATGTTTCCTGTTTTCGGAGAATTCGTGATCAAAATGATAACAATAGATTCACATTTGACCAATTTTCCAGTTTCCCTTTTTCCGTAATTTTATGATAAAATCTTAGTTTCTACATAAAAAAAAACAATTTTTCAAAAAAAGAATAAAATATGTTGCTCCATTTATTACGTTAAAATTAAAATTAATAAGTTTTAATGATTTAAAAGTTAGAAAAAAATATTATTATAACCCAACCTTTATATAATTTTCATCATTATTATCTTGGTGGTAGATTTTTTGTATATCAAATATGATGACATCCGTGACACAGTAAAAACTCCAGT
Organism: Mytilus coruscus; assembly: GCA_017311375.1. Lineage (NCBI taxonomy): Eukaryota > Metazoa > Mollusca > Bivalvia > Mytilida > Mytilidae > Mytilus > Mytilus coruscus. The sequence goes on along the minus strand of CM029603.1, from coordinate 57,397,017 downwards.
TGTTTCTGTTTTAATTTAACTTATGTTTCAGCCGTTATCTGCTGAGATTGGCAGGACTAAATGGCACCAGCCATCGATTTAAAATAAATGTTTTTCCAAGCAAGAATATAAAATTTAAGTATGTTTTCAAAAACCATTACTCATTATTAGATTTTGCTACTTAAAAATAATATGAAAATTATAAGATGTTATAGATTATGTGGTTTATTATTTAACGTCTCCACTTTAGTCACATACCTATCCTGATAATTGGTGTGTTCCTGGTCGAACATGTTCAACAAAATTCATTAATCACTACTATAGCCTGATGTACTCTTTTTGCATTTTCATTGCTTTTTCTTTTTAATGGTAGAGATATGAATAAATTATATTATAACTCAGTTTTTATTATCCCCCGCTTAATGAAGAGGCAAAGATAATCAACAATTATCTGTTGTTCGTCGCACTTTGGCGTCGCCCATGAATCTGCCCGTAGCACAAATAAAATTCCTAAACCTACGGCACTATATACATGTGTTTACAATATGACACGTTTCAAGATTTTTGCTGAGATTATCCTGAGGGTAATTCCGTGATGTCAATGAAAAATTGATTTATTGGTGACATGCTTAACGTACAGTTTCAAATTACGGAACCACATCTAAATAGATACGAATCTTACCCGGATTAGATACTATTGTAATTGTCTATTTTAACAGCTTTATTTTTGACAGTCTGCATTTTAATACATTGTGGATTGTCTAAGTAAGAAAGTCAATATATCTAGGTCTTTCAGCCAGACTGTTGTTTGCTTAAAGCCCACTGGTAAATACGCAGTGCAAATTCAGGAGGAGAACAAATTAAAATAGTACAATAGGTAGTTTCTGGCAGGTACGTCAACCGGAATAAAGGTTTGATTGCCACTGCAAAATGAAGGTGTATTGGATAGATCATAAACTTTTAAGAAGTTGTAAAAGAGAGGCAAAAGATACCAAGGGACATTCAAACTCATAAGTCGCATTGGCAACGCCTTGGCTAAAAAGGAAAGATACCAACAAAGAAACAACAGTACACAAAACACAACAGAGAAAACTAAAAACTTAGCAAAACACGACCCCACTAAAAAACTGTGGGTGATCACAGGTGCTCCGGAAGGGTAAGCAGATCCTGCTCCACATGTGGCACCCATCGTTTTGCTCATATTAGTAAAAATCCGGTGATAAGTCTTATTCGGAGGGACACATTGAGGGAAAAGGTGACGGGACTGTAGTTACGACAATTGGAACATATCCCTTGCCATCTGTGAAACCGATATTCTATAACGGTCAACCAACTCGTGATGGCGTCCTTATAATGTTTACTCTTGGTGGTAAGGGTTCATTAACGTGCATGCAGTGCGACACATTTCCTAACACGATACTTTTACGTGCTATTCCGACAGGAAGTGGCTGCGTATTTATACACCTCATACAGCCAAACGGTCACCTCATTTTAGCAAGTATTTTATTGAAGGACGACGGAAGTCAAGGGATTACCATACTATATATCCTAGTCAACCCTTGGTGTACTTCTAATCTTTATGGTTTTCTTGCTACATGTAAAAGAGAGGCGAAAGATATCAGATGGACATTCAAACTCACAAGTCGATAATAAACTGACAACGCCATGATTAAAAGAGAAAAAGACAAACAGACACCCAATAGTACACAAAACACAACATAGAGAACTAAAGATTGTAAGATTGTAAATTCAAAGGTGTACATGAAGATGTAAACTTATAAGTATCAAAAATTAGAAATGATACTGGACCTTTTATTGTGCGGTAAATAAAGCTTATCAACATATCAAATTGATTTACCAAAGAACATGTTAGTGAATGCTTTGAGAAGCAAACTTAATTGATTGAATAAACACTGTATCAGAATTTTTCTGAAAAATGATAAGGTGTGGTTATGTGTCATAAATTGTCTTTTTATTATAATTATCAGACTCCTTGCTTTACATGCAGTTTCACATTATCAACCGATTTACTTTTGAAATTAAAAACAGAAATAACTTACTTGCAAAATAGTTTAAACTTATTTAGCTCAAAGTGTTGGTGCAATACATCAACTCGTCTTCTGGTAATGCATTCATGTTCGCCCACTGGTTTATTTATATATACATTATAGTGTAAAACACGTACAGGAAATTTTTAATTATTCCCATTAATCAAATGAAGATATTTTTATTTTGTTTAGATTTTTCAATGATAATAAATAAGTTCAATGTCTATTTAACTTTTCCTATTCGTATTTAAACATTTATATACTGTATTTCATTTATTTCTAGGTACACTTGTTGAGCTTCCGATTCGACTTAACTGCCATTTGGTGATCTTCCAATAAGACAAGTGTTTTGCACTTGATATTAGTAACTTTTCATATCTGTTTAATAAGAACAAAAGGAGAGACAGATTTTAAAAAGTGATTTACTTCCTTTAAACTCCACGTTTCTCTCTCTACTACTGATTTATACTTAAGCTACTGTTATATATAGCTATCACTGATGAAAGGTAGTAAAGGCGTATAACTTTCATCAGTAAAAATTCTTTTATCAGTAAAATTAAACAGATAGAAAAATATATTCGTTCATGAACATTTCCAAAAATGACGAAAGTTACCAATGAGATCGACATTCAAAACTTATAAGTGGAAGAAAATCTGAAAACGACTTGGCAAAAGAATGAAAAACCGCGATAAGACGAACAATTCCACAAACAATACAAAGAAAACTCAAGATTGAGCAACACGAACCCTACGAAAACCGAAAGTGAACTCATGTGCTCCGGGAGAGTAAGCATTGCTCAAGAACGCTCAAAGCCGAATATTTGAAAGCCAAGGATATATAAGAACCGAAACAGTTGAAGAGCTATATGACCAAAAGGACCTGTCCTATGGATAAAACCCAAATCCATTTAAGGTCAATTTTTGCTGAGTTGAAACATGTGTTTCTTAATATTTTTTTATTCATAAACGGAGAACTTAAAAAGGGTTCTTTAAAACATTAAACCTGAAAATTAAGTCAAAAGTGTAATTTACAAGTTTCACCTTTTTGCATTTTTTATTTTATTTTATTTTTTAATTAATATATATCAATCACATATCAGCAAAACGAAATCTTGTGAAATTGACAAAAATGAAAAATTACGAACATTTACCAGAGGGTATCACCAGCAGTACATGCAGTAGTCAGTACTTCTGTGTTGACATGAATTATCATTTGATATGGTCATAATCATGATAATTATAAATTGTTTACTAAACTATGAATTTTCGAATTTTCTATGGATTTTCTACCCTAGTCATAGTTTACTTTAGCTGTTTTTGGCAAACCTTTCGGAATGTTGGGTCTTCAATACTCTTCAACTTAGTATTTTATTTGCCCTTTTAATTTTTTTTTTTTTTTTTTTTATTTGAGCGTCACTGATGAGTCTTTTATTTTGTAGACGAAACGAGCGTCTGGCGTACAAAATTTTAATCCTGGTATCTATGATGAGTCTATTGTACTGATTTCCATATGCTGAATTAGAGACAACAGTAGTTCACAGATGTTACTATCTCATAAAGCCATTTAGAAGGCAAAAAACAAAAACTGTGATAAAAGCTGGTTTAAATATATGATTTAAATGAATGTTTATGTAATAATTCAGTAATCGTTTACTTGTAAGTGTAACATGTCATTTACAGCACCTGCACTACATAAAACGTCTACATAGATAATTCAACATATTAATCTGTATATATATATAAGAAGATGTAGTATGAGTGCCAATGAGACAACTCTCCATCCAAGTCTCAATGTATAAAGAGTTAACAATTATAGGTCAAAGTACGGCCTTCAACACGGAGCCTTGGCTCACACCGAACAGCAAGCTATAAAGGGCCCAAAAATGACAAGTGTAAAACATTTCAAACAGGAAAACCAACGGCCTAATCTATATAAAAAACGAGAAACGAGAAACACTTATGAACCACACTAACAAAAGACAATCACTGAACAACAGGCTCCTGACTTAGGACAGGTATATGTTTTGATATTGCAATAATTAGGAATGGAGAAAAACTGCTATATAACTAACTTACTAGCAGAAAAATACAAAAAATACATTTCCTTTCTATTCCATAATGCATGACGAATATAGAAATAACAAGAAGAGTTCAAAAAGGTTCGGCTTATTTTTCACTTACTTTTCACTAATACGTAAACATATATTATACACTGTGAATATAAATATGTCTATAAGTAACATAAATATATATTCTTTTGTTGTTTTAATCTATATTATTTACATTTACGATTAATAAAGCAAAGAAATAATGACATCAATTGTATGATATGTGGTCACCTGTACTATATACCTGACTAATACTTGGATGACAACAAACGAATCAGAAAACAATTATTATAATGTCAATAATGAATAAATATACTTTCATGATGTAACGATCCAGATGTTTTTTAAGTTATTTTCCAAATCTGCGCTGAGAAACGTTTTTGGAAAACAAATTACTAAAATAACAAAACAATACTGTCTTCGTCCCTTTCAGGAAAGTTTTCAATAGCTGTCGCTCCGATCGATCCTTTCTGATTTGCAATTTGAAATCTTCTGAAAGATCTTTGTTTAACCATGTAATCGAACCAGACTGTAGCTTGTTTTGTTACGTATTATGTATGGAAAACGATTTTTTTGTGTTTTTGTTATACTTTTTTCGCATTGTTTTGTATTTTTCAATTATTGTTTAAGGAAAACGCGATATGGAGATTTTTTTTTTTTTTTTAATGATAAACATCAGCTATAAAATACGATAATATTTTCAATGTTTAGTAAAAAGATAACTACTTTTTGACACATAAAACATTAATATGAATAAAAGAAAATGTAAGGTATCATGCATCAATAAAACAGCAACCCAACAACACATAACTGAACGGTATGACATTCGCTATTTTTACTGTATTAGATTGTCAGTGGTGTTTTAAATATGACCGCATTATAGTGAAGTGTATAAGCAAATAAGCTTAGAATTTTAGCGCGGGACTTTCTTCAAAACTGGCCTGCGTTAAATAGGCGAGTTACAGTGTTGTGCAATGCCGTCAATTCGAGTAGATGTACATTATATATCACATAATGGTATCGGCAACAGACGAAGAATAGCATAAACTATTGAAACTTCTAAAGTCTGTTTTAGTCGAAGTCAGAGTTACACTGACATAACCATTCCGTAAGGGGAAAACAAGTCTTAAGTCGAAGTTGACGTCAGTATGGTACCAGATGTAACGGAACTGTGGAGAGACAATCCACTTAGTTGACCATGCAGAGAGGAAGACAAATCAATTAATCGTCTAATGAAAAATCAGTGAAATATTGTTGATATGAAAACATATAATCACGAAAGAATGAGATTTTTTCCCCTCTTCTTTTAGTTTTCGCTTATTATTTTCCCTAGAAAATAAGTAAAACCTACGAAGAGCGTGCAAGTAAGTTTTTGCTAATTTGCCAATATTGATAGTTTGTGTGTAATTCTTTTATTTATCGATTGACACCTAGAAGGCACAGAACCACTAAATCGGGCCGGATCACAAAGAACATACAAGAAAGTAGTACATATTTTAAACAAAATAGTTCCTACGCATAGCTGTAACTTTGTCAAAAAGTAAAAACAAATGGGTAATGTTGGTATCAAATGAAAGTTCCACGTCTTGGGATCACTGTAGAAATTTTGAGGAAAGTTTGTCATGAATAATAAAATAAATATATGTAATTATGATGGGGCATATTTGCCCTGTTGCTCAGATCAGAAGTACCTGTTTTTATACTGCCCAACTTTCGGGAACCAGTGCGCTCTAATATGCAACTAAAGATATATTGAATTTTTCAGCACAGTCAAGTCGCCCGGATAAGGTATAGTTTTGCTATGAAATGACTGCCACTTTATTTGAAACATTTGCCACTGTGACATAAAGCAGAAAACAAACAAATTAATCCGCTATCTCTGAAACAAAAACAAAATTCAGTCATCAGTGCACACGCAAAATCAAGTGCTGCTTGAATAAAAGCAGAAGTGATGTATACGTCAATCAGACAGCAACCCAACTGCAGAAATAACCGAAAGACATCTAGAGGGAGACGTTTAGTCTTCAACAAAAGAAAGAATGTCCTCACAATATGTCTTATAAGTGCTATCAGATTTGTATATTATTTTTTTCTGCCAGCAGTGTACACGGATAATGAGGTGTGAAATAGAGAGAGAATCAGATGTGGGTTATGCGTCAATGGAACAGCAGCCTACATGTAACGACCGATAACAAAAATAAACATCTTGATGCAAACATATAGTCTTCGACAAATAGACCGTTGACCATACAATATGTCTCGTTCTCAATTGTCTCGATTCCATGAAAGATATATGTAAATTCAACAGAAACAATCAAAGATGTGCTATTAACACTCAATTCTCTAAATAAAAGGGGATGGGGAGGTAAATTACGATATGACATACAACCAATATACGGCAACTTTCTTGACGTGGGACACACATACACGTTGAATAATGTAACGGGGTTAAATTTATTTATTTTTTATCTCAACCTCCCCCTTTATTATATTACAACATTACCAGGAGAGAAAAGAGAATAGTTGCATCTAAGAATTCATCCCGACGCCTCAACGAACGTTCGGGTTTCACTCAGTCCCAACGAGGGATAAGTTCCCAACAGGCTAGACTATATTTACTAGACTGCGGTTAGATTACAAATTTTGCGATGCAAAGTTATATGTAAAAATTGTTTCATGAAAAAGGTATAGTAATACGAAAATTTGCAAAATTTGTGTTTGTATTCAAGAAAAAACCATGATAAGGACTGAATTTATCATTGAGTCGTTGTTTTAATTTTTTTGGACTTTTTAATTTTATTATATGCAGATCACAACTTCAAAAAAGACGACAAATGCCCAAAACCCTACAAACGTATATTACACGTATATAACGATCCAGGTTTTTGCCAATACCTTCTCTGAGGAAATTTGGCAAATTGTGTACTATATAAGGTTTTCAAACCAATTACATCGTATGCTTACCTTTAAAGAAGTAGCTTGTTTTGTTACGTATTATGTATGGAAAACGATTTTGGTTTTGTTATACTTTTTTGCATTGTTTTGTATTTTTCAATTATTGTTTTAAGAAAACGTGATATAGAGTTTGTGTTTTTTTTTTTTTAATGATAAACATCAGCCATAAAATACGATAATATTTTCAATGTTTAGTAAAAAGATAACAACTTTTTGACACATAAAACATTAATATGAATAAAAGAAAATGTAAGGTATGCATCAATAAAACAGCAACCCAACAACACATAACTGAACGGTATGACATTCGCTGTTTTTACTGTATTAGATTGTCAGTGGTGTTTTAAATATGACCGCATTATAGTGAAGTGTATAAGCAAATAAACTTAGAACTTTAGCGCGGGACTTTCTTCAAAACTGGCCTGCGTTAAATAGGCGAGTTGCAGTGTTGTGCAATGCCGTCAATCCGAGTAGATGTACATTTTATATCACATAATGGTATCGGCAACAGACGAAGAATAGCATAAACTATTAAAACTGCTAAAGTCTGTTTTAGTCGAAGACAGAGTTACACTGACATAACCATTCCGTAAGGGGAAAACAAGTCGTAAGTCGAAGTTGACGTCAGTATGGTACTAGATGTAACGGAACTGTGGAGAGACAATCCACTTAGTTGACCATGCAGAGAGGAAGACAAATCAATTAATCGTCTAATGAAAAATCAGTGAAATATTGTTATGAAAACATATAATCACGAAAGAATGAGATTTTTTCCTCTTCTTTAGTTTTCGCTTATTAATTTCCTAGAAAATTAGTAAAACCTACGAAGAGCGTGCAAGTAAGTTTGCGCTAATTTGCCAACATTGATAGTTTATGTGTAATTCTTTTATTTATCGATTGACACCTAGAAGGCACAGAACCACTAAATCGGGCCCGGTCACAAAGAACATACAAGAAAGTAGTACATATTTTAAACAAAATAGTTCCTACCCATATATGTGACTCTGTCATAAAATAAAACAGTTAGGTAAGTTTGGTATCAAATGAAAGTTCAAAGTCTTGGGATCACTGTAGAAATTTTGAGGAAAGTTTGTCATGAATAATAAAATAAATATATGAAATTATGATGGGGCATATTTGCCCTGTTTATCAGATCAGAAGTACCTGTTTTATACTACCCAACTTTCGGCAACCAGTGCGCTCTAATATGCAACTAAAGATATATTGAATTTTCAGCACAGTCAAGTCGCCCGGATAAGGTATAGTTTTGCTATGAAATGACTGCCACTTTATTTGAAACATTTGCTACTGTGACATAAAGCAGAAAACAAACAAATTAATCCGCTATCTCTGAAACAAAACAAAATTCAGTCACCAGTGCACACGCAAAATCAAGTGCTGCTTGAATAAAAGCAGAAGTGATGTATACGTCAATCAGACAGCAACCCAACTGCATAAATAACCGAAAGACATCTAGAGGGAGACGTTTAGTCTTCAACAAAAGAAAGAATGTCCTCACAATATGTCTTATAAGTGCTATCAGATTTGTATATTATTTTTTTCTGCCAGCAGTGTACACGGATAATGAGGTGTGAAATAGAGAGAGAATCAGATGTGGGTTATGCGTCAATGGAACAGCAGCCCAACGACCGATAACAAAAATAAACATCTTGATGCAGACATATAGTCTTCGACAAATAGACCGTTGACCATACAATATGTCTCGTTCTCAATTGTCTCGATTCCATGAAAGATATATGTAAATTCAACAGAAACAATCAAAGATGTGCTATTAACACTCAATTCTCTAAATAAAGGGGGAGGGGGAGGTAAATTACGATATGACATACAACCAATATACGGCAACTTTCTTGACGTGGGACACACATACACGTTGAATAATGTAACGGGGTTAAATTTATTTATTTTTTATCTCAACCATCCCCTTTTATATTACAACATTACCAAGAGAGAAAGAGAATAGTTGCATCTAAGAATTCATCCCGACGCCTCAACGAACGTTCGGGTTTCACTCAGTCCCAACGAGGGATAAGTTCCCAACAGGCTAGACTATATTTACTAGACTGCGGTTAGATTACAGATTTTGCGATGCAAAGTTATATGTAAAAATTGTTTCATGAAAAAGGTATAGTAATACGGAAATTTGCAAAATTTGTGTTTATATTCAAGAAAAACCATGATAAAGACTCAATTTATCATTGAGTCGTTGTTTTAATTTTTTTGGACTTTTTAATTTTATTATATGCAGATCACAACTTCAAAAAAGACGACAAATGCCCAAAACCCTACAAACGTATATTACACGTATATAACGATCCAGGTTTTGCCAATACCTTCTCTGAGGAAATTTGGCAAATTGTGTACTATATAAGGTTTTCAAACCATTTACATCGTATGCTTACCTTTAAAGAAGTAGCTTGTTTTGTTACGTATTATGTATGGAAAACCATTTTTTGTGTTTTTGTTATACTTTTTCGCATTGTTTTGTATTTTCAATTATTGTTTAAGGAAAACGCGATATGGAGTTTTTTTTTTTTTTTAATGATAAACATCAGCTATAAAATACGATAATATTTTCAATGTTTAGTAAAAGATAACTACTTTTGACACATAAAACATTAATATGAATAAAAGAAAATCTAAGGTATCATGCATCAATAAAACAGCAACCCAACAACACATAACTGAACGGTATGACATTCGCTATTTTACTGTATTAGATTGTCAGTGGTGTTTTAAATATGACCGCATTATAGTGAAGTGTATAAGCAAATAAACTTAGAATTTTAGCGCGGGACTTTCTTCAAAACTGGCCTGCGTTAAATAGGCAAGTTACAGTGTTGTGCAATGCCGTCAATTCGAGTAGATGTACATTATATATCACATAATGGTATCGGCAACAGACGAAGAATATCATAAACTATTAAAACTTCTAAAGTCTGTTTTAGTCGAAGTCAGAGTTACACTGACAAAACCATTCCGTAAGGCGAAAACAAGTCGTAAGTCGAAGTTGACGTCAGTATGGTACTAGATGTAACGGAACTGTGGAGAGACAATCCACTTAGTTGACCATGCAGAGAGGAAGACAAATCAATTAATCGTCTAATGAAAAATCAGTGAAATATTGTTGATATGAAAACATATAATCACGAAAGAATGAGATTTTTTCCCTCTTCTTTTAGTTTTCGCTTATTATTTTCCCTAGAAAATTAGTAAAACCTACGAAGAGCGTGCAAGTAAGTTTGCGCTAATTTGCCAACATTGATAGTTTATGTGTAATTCTTTTATTTATCGATTGACACCTAGAAGGCACAGAACCACTAAATCGGGCCCGGTCACAAAGAACATACAAGAAAGTAGTACATATTTTAAACAAAATAGTTCCTACGCATAGCTGTAACTTTGTCAAAAAGTAAAAACAAATGGGTAATGTTGGTATCAAATGAAAGTTCCACGTCTTGGGATCACTGTAGAAATTTGAGGAAAGTTTGTCATGAATAATAAAATAAATATATGAAATTATGATGGGGCATATTTGCCCTGTTGCTCAGATCAGAAGTACCTGTTTTATACTACCCAACTTTTGGCAACCAGTGCGCTCTAATATGCAACTAAAGATATATTGAATTTTCAGCACAGTCAAGTCGCCCGGATAAGGTATAGTTTTGCTATGAAATGACTGCCACTTTATTTGAAACATTTGCTACTGTGACATAAAGCAGAAAACAAACAAATTAATCCGCTATCTCTGAAACAAAACAAAATTCAGTCACCAGTGCACACGCAAAATCAAGTGCTGCTTGAATAAAAGCAGAAGTGATGTATACGTCAATCAGACAGCAACCCAACTGCATAAATAACCGAAAGACATCTAGAGGGAGACGTTTAGTCTTCAACAAAAGAAAGAATGTCCTCACAATATGTCTTATAAGTGCTATCAGATTTGTATATTATTTTTTTCTGCCAGCAGTGTACACGGATAATGAGGTGTGAAATAGAGAGAATCAGATGTGGGTTATGCGTCAATGGAACAGCAGCCCAACGACCGATAACAAAAATAAACATCTTGATGCAGACATATAGTCTTCGACAAATAGACCGTTGACCATACAATATGTCTCGTTCTCAATTGTCTCGATTCCATGAAAGATATATGTAAATTCAACAGAAACAATCAAAGATGTGCTATTAACACTCAATTCTCTAAATAAAGGGGAGGGGAGGTAAATTACGATATGACATACAACCAATATACGGCAACGTTCTTGACGTGGGACACACATACACGTTGAATAATGTAACGGGGTTAAATTTATTTATTTTTGTCTCAACCATCCTCTTTTTATATTACAACATTACCAGGAGAGAAAAGAGAATAGTTGCATCTAAGAATTCATCCCGACGCCTCTACGAACGTTGGGGTTTCACTCAGTCCCAACGAGGATAAGTTCCCAACAGGCTAGACTATATTTACTAGACTGCGGTTAGATTACAGATTTTGCGATGCAAAGTTATATGTAAAATTGTTTCATGAAAAGGTATAGTAATACGGAAATTTGCAAAATTTGTGTTTATATTCAAGAAAAACCATGATAAAGACTCAATTTATCATTGAGTCGTTGTTTTAATTTTTTTGGACTTTTTAATTTTATTATATGCAGATCACAACTTCAAAAAAGACGACAAATGCCCAAAACCCTACAAACGTATATTACACGTATATAACGATCCAGGTTTTTGCCAATACCTTCTCTGAGGAAATTTGGCAAATTGTGTACTATATAAGGTTTTCAAACCATTTACATCGTATGCTTACCTTTAAAGAAGTAGCTTGTTTTGTTACGTATTATGTATGGAAAACGATTTTTTTTTTGTGCTTTTGTTATACTTTTTTCGCATTGTTTTGTATTTTTCAATTATTGTTTTAGGAAAACGTGATATAGAGTTTGTTTTGTTTTTTAATGATAAACATCAGCCATAAAATACGATAATATTTTCAACGTTTAGTAAAAAGATAACAACTTTCTGACACATAAAACATTAATATGAATAAAAGAAAATGTAAGGTATGCATCAATAAAACAGCAACCCAACAACACATTACTGAACGGTATGACATTCGCTGTTTTTACTGTATTAGATTGTCAGTGGTGTTTTAAATATGACCGCATTATAGTGAAGTGTATAAGCAAATAAACTTAGAACTTTAGCGCGGGACTTTCTTCAAAACTGGCCTGCGTTAAATAGGCGAGTTGCAGTGTTGTGCAATGCCGTCAATCCGAGTAGATGTACATTTTATATCACATAATGGTATCGGCAACAGACGAAGAATAGCATAAACTATTAAAACTGCTAAAGTCTGTTTTAGTCGAAGACAGAGTTACACTGACAAAACCATTCCGTAAGGGGAAAACAAGTCGTAAGTCGAAGTTGACGTCAGTATGGTACTAGATGTAACGGAACTGTGGAGAGACAATCCACTTAGTTGACCATGCAGAGAGGAAGACAAATCAATTAATCGTCTAATGAAAAATCAGTGAAATATTGTTGATATGAAAACATATAATCACGAAAGAATGAGATTTTTTCCCTCTTCTTTTAGTTTTCGCTTATTATTTTCCCTAGAAAATTAGTAAAACCTACGAAGAGCGTGCAAGTAAGTTTGCGCTAATTTGCCAACATTGATAGTTTATGTGTAATTCTTTTATTTATCGATTGACACCTAGAAGGCACAGAACCACTAAATCGGGCCCGGTCACAAAGAACATACAAGAAAGTAGTACATATTTTAAACAAAATAGTTCCTACGCATAGCTGTAACTTTGTCAAAAAGTAAAAACCAAATGGGTAATGTTGGTATCAAATGAAAGTTCCACGTCTTGGGATCACTGTAGAAATTTTGAGGAAAGTTTGTCATGAATAATAAAATAAATATATGAAATTATGATGGGGCATATTTGCCCTGTTGCTCAGATCAGAAGTACCTGTTTTATACTACCCAACTTTCGGCAACCAGTGCGCTCTAATATGCAACTAAAGATATATTGAATTTTTCAGCACAGTCAAGTCGCCCGGATAAGGTATAGTTTTGCTATGAAATGACTGCCACTTTATTTGAAACATTTGCTACTGTGACATAAAGCAGAAAACAAACAAATTAATCCGCTATCTCTGAAACAAAAACAAAATTCAGTCACCAGTGCACACGCAAAATCAAGTGCTGCTTGAATAAAAGCAGAAGTGATGTATACGTCAATCAGACAGCAACCCAACTGCATAAATAACCGAAAGACATCTAGAGGGAGACGTTTAGTCTTCAACAAAAGAAAGAATGTCCTCACAATATGTCTTATAAGTGCTATCAGATTTGTATATTATTTTTTTCTGCCAGCAGTGTACACGGATAATGAGGTGTGAAATAGAGAGAGAATCAGATGTGGGTTATGCGTCAATGGAACAGCAGCCCAACGACCGATAACAAAAATAAACATCTTGATGCAGACATATAGTCTTCGACAAATAGACCGTTGACCATACAATATGTCTCGTTCTCAATTGTCTCGATTCCATGAAAGATATATGTAAATTCAACAGAAACAATCAAATATGTGCTATTAACACTCAATTCTCTAAATAAAGGGGAGGGGAGGTAAATTACGATATGACATACAGCCAATCAGGGTTTCCCTGGGTCAGTTTTCTTTTCGCCACCTCTTTCGTCAAAACAATATATTTTCGCCACTTTCAATTTTTTTCGCCAACAAACAAAACTTATTTTTCGTTTAAAATTTCCTTGTCTAACAAAAAAATAGTTTGCCACATTGATACTAGTATATGAAAATAAGAAGATGTTGTATGATTGCCAATGGGACAACTCTTCACAAGAGACCAAATGACATAGAAGTTACCAAACTATAGGTCACCGTACAGCCTTCAAGAATGAGCAAAACCCATACCACATAGTCAGCTATAAAAGGCCCCGAAATGACAATTATGAAACAATTCAAACGAGAAAACTAACTATGTCTTTTATAATTCTGAATATATATTTTTAATCTCATTGTCATAAATAAACACTCAATAATAACAAACATTTTGTTTTTAAAAGACACTGTAAAATTGTAATATAGAATAAAATCATGAAATCATCATGTTGACTTCTGCAAGGAAGCACGGATTCATCTATAATAGTTTATAAGATACTTCCGTCTAGTTGAAGGATAAAATCGATCAGAGATTTTTCTTACTTTTGAATATTTTTCTAAATTATAGATTTCTTTTCCGGACCATCATTAAAAAAGTTTGGACGTAAAATTATGCCTCAAACACGTGCGTTGCTAAAACGATTGTAAATTACCAATTTCAAAAGAATTATTACTCTCAAAAGTTATAAGATAAAATTTAAAGTCAGAGATTTTTCTTACTTTTGAACTTTTTTGTCATAACAACAGATTTTTTTCCAGACCATCGTTAAAAGAAAAAGAAGACGTAAAGTGTGCGTCGCTAAAAGGATTGTAAAGTAAAGTACCCACTTCAAAACAATTATTTCAATCAAAGTTGTAAAATATCCTTTAAGTGACATGTAAAGCCATTTAACCACACCATTTCACGAAACAATACAATCAACACATTTATTAATTATAATCCTTTGTTGCCGATGGCTATAAAATGCAATCAGATGATTATTGTCGTAACGAGTTCAAGGTGAATTCCAGTATTGTCTGATCAGGGAAAAGTTCGAGAAACACGAAAAAAGTAAAGAAGATGGACGCAGTCGAACAGTTATATTTCTTTCGCCAAATTCTTTCGCCAATAACGAATTTTAATCGCCACAATTTTATTTTTCGCAAAATGCGAAAATGGCGACCGCCAGCGGAAACCCTGCAACCAATATACGGCAACTTTCTTGACGTGGGACACACATACACGTTGAATAATGTAACGGGGTTAAATTTATTCTTTTTTATCTCAACCATCCCCTGTTTATATTACAACATTACCAGGAGAGAAAGAGAATAGTTGCATCTAAGAATTCATCCCGACGCCTCAACGAACGTTCGGGTTTCACTCAGTCCCAACGAGGATAAGTTCCCAACAGGCTAGACTATATTTACTAGACTGCGGTTAGATTACAGATTTTGCGATGCAAAGTTATATGTAAAATTGTTTCATGAAAAGGTATAGTAATACGGAAATTTGCAAAATTTGTGTTTATATTCAAGAAAAACCATGATAAAAACTCAATTTATCATTGAGTCGTTGTTTTAATTTTTGGACTTTTAATTTTATTATATGCAGATCACAACTTCAAAAGACGACAAATGCCCAAACCCTACAAACGTATATTACACGTATATAACGATCCAGGTTTTGCCAATACCTTCTCTGAGGAAATTTGGCAAATTGTGTACTATATAAGGTTTTCAAACCATTTACATCGTATGCTTGTTTTGTTACGTATTATGTATGGAAAACGATTTTTTTTTTGTGCTTTTGTTATACTTTTTCGCATTGTTTTGTATTTTCAATTATTGTTTTAGGAAAACGTGATATAGAGTTTGTTTTGTTTTTTAATGATAAACATCAGCCATAAAATACTATAATATTTTCAACGTTTAGTAAAAATTAACAACTTTTGACACATAAAACATTAATATGAATAAAAGAAAATGTAAGGTATGCATCAATAAAACAGCAACCCAACAACACATAACTGAACGGTATGACATTCGCTGTTTTACTGTATTAGATTGTCAGTGGTGTTTTAAATATGACCGCATTATAGTGAAGTGTATAAGCAAATAAACTTAGAACTTTAGCGCGGGACTTTCTTCAAAACTGGCCTGCGCTAAATAGGCGAGTTGCAGTGTTGTGCAATGCCGTCAATCCGAGTAGATGTACATTTTATATCACATAATGGTATCGGCAACAGACGAAGAATAGCATAAACTATTAAAACTGCTAATGTCTGTTTTAGTCGAAGACAGAGTTACACTGACAAAACCATTCCGTAAGGGAAAACAAGTCGTAAGTCGAAGTTGACGTCAGTATGGTACTAGATGTAACGGAACTGTGGAGAGACAATCCACTTAGTTGACCATGCAGAGAGGAAGACAAATCAATTAATCGTCTAATGAAAAATCAGTGAAATATTGTTGATATGAAAACATATAATCACGAAAGAATCTGATTTTTTCCTCTTCTTTAGTTTTCGCTTATTATTTTCCTAGAAAATTAGTAAAACCTACGAAGAGCGTGCAAGTAAGTTTGCGCTAATTTGCCAACATTGATAGTTTATGTGTAATTCTTTTATTTATCGATTGACACCTAGAAGGCACAGAACCACTAAATCGGGCCCGGTCACAAAGAACATACAAGAAAGTAGTACATATTTTAAACAAAATAGTTCCTACGCATAGCTGTAACTTTGTCAAAAAGTAAAAACAAATGGGTAATGTTGGTATCAAATGAAAGTTCCACGTCTTGGGATCACTGTAGAAATTTTGAGGAAAGTTTGTCATGAATAATAAAATAAATATATGAAATTATGATGGGGCATATTTGCCCTGTTGCTCAGATCAGAAGTACCTGTTTTATACTACCCAACTTTCGGCAACCAGTGCGCTCTAATATGCAACTAAAGATATATTGAATTTTTCAGCACAGTCAAGTCGCCCGGATAAGGTATAGTTTTGCTATGAAATGACTGCCACTTTATTTGAAACATTTGCTACTGTGACATAAAGCAGAAAACAAACAAATTAATCCGCTATCTCTGAAACAAAAACAAAATTCAGTCACCAGTGCACACGCAAAATCAAGTGCTGCTTGAATAAAAGCAGAAGTGATGTATACGTCAATCAGACAGCAACCCAACTGCATAAATAACCGAAAGACATCTAGAGGAGACGTTTAGTCTTCAACAAAGAAAGAATGTCCTCACAATATGTCTTATAAGTGCTATCAGATTTGTATATTATTTTTTCTGCCAGCAGTGTACACGGATAATGAGGTGTGAAATAGAGAGAGAATCAGATGTGGGTTATGCGTCAATGGAACAGCAGCCCAACGACCGATAACAAAAATAAACATCTTGATGCAGACATATAGTCTTCGACAAATAGACCGTTGACCATACAATATGTCTCGTTCTCAATTGTCTCGATTCCATGAAAGATATATGTAAATTCAACAGAAACAATCAAAGATGTGCTATTAACACTCAATTCTCTAAATAAAGGGGGAGGGGGGAGGTAAATTACGATATGACATACAACCAATATACGGCAACTTTCTTGACGTGGGACACACATACACGTTGAATAATGTAACGGGGTTAAATTTATTTATTTTTTATCTCAACCATCCCCCTTTTTTATATTACAACATTACCAGGAGAGAAAAGAGAATAGTTGCATCTAAGAATTCATCCCGACGCCTCAACGAACGTTCGGGTTTCACTCAGTCCCAACGAGGGATAAGTTCCCAACAGGCTAGACTATATTTACTAGACTGCGGTTAGATTACAGATTTTGCGATGCAAAGTTATATGTAAAAATTGTTTCATGAAAAAGGTATAGTAATACGGAAATTTGCAAAATTTGTGTTTATATTCAAGAAAAAACCATGATAAAGACTCAATTTATCATTGAGTCGTTGTTTTAATTTTTTTGGACTTTTTAATTTTATTATATGCAGATCACAACTTCCAAAAAGACGACAAATGCCCAACACTCTACAAACGTATATTACACGTATATAACGATCCAGGTTTTTGCCAATACCTTCTCTGAGGAAATTTGGCAAATTGTGTACTATATAAGGTTTTCAAACCATTTACATCGTATGCTTACCTTTAAAGAAGTAGCTTGTTTTGTTACGTATTATGTATGGAAAACGATTTTTGTTTTGTTATACTTTTTTGCATTGTTTTGTATTTTTCAATTATTGTTTTAGGAAAACGTGATATAGAGTTTGTTGTGTTTTTTTAATGATAAACATCAGCCATAAAATACGATAATATTTTCAACGTTTAGTAAAAAGATAACAACTTTCTGACACATAAAACATTAATATGAATAAAAGAAAATGTAAGGTATGCATCAATAAAACAGCAACCCAACAACACATTACTGAACGGTATGACATTCGCTGTTTTTACTGTATTAGATTGTCAGTGGTGTTTTAAATATGACCGCATTATAGTGAAGTGTATAAGCAAATCAACTTAGAACTTTAGCGCGGGACTTTCTTCAAAACTGGCCTGCGTTAAATAGGCGAGTTGCAGTGTTGTGCAATGCCGTCAATCCGAGTAGATGTACATTTTATATCACATAATGGTATCGGCAACAGACGAAGAATAGCATAAACTATTAAAACTGCTAAAGTCTGTTTTAGTCGAAGACAGAGTTACACTGACAAAACCATTCCGTAAGGGGAAAACAAGTCGTAAGTCGAAGTTGACGTCAGTGTGGTACTAGATGTAACGGAACTGTGGAGAGACAATCCACTTAGTTGACCATGCAGAGAGGAAGACAAATCAATTAATCGTCTAATGAAAATCAGTGAAATATTGTTGATAGGAAAACATATAATCACGAAAGAATGAGATTTTTTCCCTCTTCTTTTAGTTTTCGCTTATTATTTTCCTAGAAAATTAGTAAAACCTACGAAGAGCGTGCAAGTAAGTTTGCGCTAATTTGCCAACATTGATAGTTTATGTGTAATTCTTTTATTTATCGATTGACACCTAGAAGGCACAGAACCACTAAATCGGGCCCGGTCACAAAGAACATACAAGAAAGTAGTACATATTTTAAACAAAATAGTTCCTACGCATAGCTGTAACTTTGTCAAAAAGTAAAAACAAATGGGTAATGTTGGTATCAAATGAAAGTTCCACGTCTTGGGATCACTGTAGAAATTTTGAGGAAAGTTTGTCATGAATAATAAAATAAATATATGAAATTATGATGGGGCATATTTGCCCTGTTGCTCAGATCAGAAGTACCTGTTTTATACTACCCAACTTTCGGCAACCAGTGCACTCTAATATGCAACTAAAGATATATTGAATTTTCAGCACAGTCAAGTCGCCCGGATAAGGTATAGTTTTGCTATGAAATGACTGCCACTTTATTTGAAACATTTGCTACTGTGACATAAAGCAGAAAACAAACAAATTAATCCGCTATCTCTGAAACAAAAACAAAATTCAGTCACCAGTGCACACGCAAAATCAAGTGCTGCTTGAATAAAAGCAGAAGTGATGTATACGTCAATCAGACAGCAACCCAACTGCATAAATAACCGAAAGATATCTAAAGGGAGACGTTTAGTCTTCAACAAAAGAAAGAATGTCCTCACAATATGTCTTATAAGTGCTATCAGATTTGTATATTATTTTTTTCTGCCAGCAGTGTACACGGATAATGAGGTGTGAAATAGAGAGAATCAGATGTGGGTTATGCGTCAATGGAACAGCAGCCCAACGACCGATAAAAAAATAAACATCTTGATGCAGACATATAGTCTTCGACAAATAGACCGTTGACCATACAATATGTCTCGTTCTCAATTGTCTCGATTCCATGAAAGATATATGTAAATTCAACAGAAACAATCAAAGATGTGCTATTAACACTCAATTCTCTAAATAAAGGGGAGGGGAGGTAAATTACGATAAGACATACAACCAATATACGGCAACTTTCTTGACGTGGGACACACATACACGTTGAATAATGTAACGGGGTTAAATTTATTTATTTTTTATCTCAACCATCCCCCTTTTTTATATTACAACATTACCAGGAGAGAAAGAGAATAGTTGCATCTAAGAATTCATCCAGACGCCTCAACGAACGTTCGGGTTTCATTCAGTCCCAACGAGGGATAAGTTCCCAACAGGCTAGACTATATTTACTAGACTGCGGTTAGATTACAGATTTTGCGATGCAAAGTTATATGTAAAAATTGTTTCATGAAAAAGGTATAGTAATACGGAAATTTGCAAAATTTGTGTTTATATTCAAGAAAAACCATGATAAAGACTCAATTTATCATTGAGTCGCTGTTTTAATTTTTGGACTTTTAATTTTATTATATGCAGATCACAACTTCAAAAAAGACGACAAATGCCCAAAACCCTACAAACGTATATTACACGTATATAACGATCCAGGTTTTTGCCAATACCTTCTCTGAGGAAATTTGGCAAATTGTGTACTATATAAGGTTTTCAAACCATTTACATCGTATGCTTACCTTTAAAGAAGTAGCTTGTTTTGTTACGTATTATGTATGGAAAACGATTTTTTTTGGTGTTTTGTTATACTTTTTCGCATTGTTTTGTATTTTCAATTATTGTTTTAGGAAAACGTGATATAGAGTTTGTTTTGTTTTTTAATGATAAACATCAGCCATAAAATACGATAATATTTTCAACGTTTAGTAAAATGATAACAACTTTCTGACACATAAAACATTAATATGAATAAAAGAAAATGTAAGGTATGCATCAATAAAACAGCAACCCAACAACACATAACTGAACGGTATGACATTCGCAGTTTTTACTGTATTAGATTGTCAGTGGTGTTTTAAATATGACCGCATTATAGTGAAGTGTATAAGCAAATAAACTTAGAACTTTAGCGAGGGACTTTCTTCAAAACTGGCCTGCGTTAAATAGGCGAGTTGCAGTGTTGTGCAATGCCGTCAATCCGAGTAGATGTACATTTTATATCACATAATGGTATCGGCAACAGACGAAGAATAGCATAAACTATTAAAACTGCTAAAGTCTGTTTTAGTCGAAGACAGAGTTACACTGACATAACCATTCCGTAAGGGAAAACAAGTCGTAAGTCGAAGTTGACGACAGTATGGTACTAGATGTAACGGAACTGTGGAGAGACAATCGACTTAGTTGACCATGCAGAGAGAAGACAAATCAATTAATCGTCTAATGAAAATCAGTGAAATATTGTTGATATGAAAACATATAGTCACGAAAGAATGAGATTTTTTTCCCTCTTCTTTTAGTTTTCGCTTATTATTTTCCCTAGAAAATTAGTAAAACCTACGAAGAGCGTGCAAGTAAGTTTGCGCTAATTTGCCAACATTGATAGTTTATGTGTAATTCTTTTATTTATCGATTGACACCTAGAAGGCACAGAACCACTAAATCGGGCCCGGTCACAAAGAACATACAAGAAAGTAGTACATATTTTAAACAAAATAGTTCCTACGCATAGCTGTAACTTTGTCAAAAAGTAAAAACAAATGGGTAATGTTGGTATCAAATGAAAGTTCCACGTCTTGGGATCACTGTAGAAATTTTGAGGAAAGTTTGTCATGAATAATAAAATAAATATATGAAATTATGATGGGGCATATTTGCCCTGTTGCTCAGATCAGAAGTACCTGTTTTATACTACCCAACTTTCGGCAACCAGTGCACTCTAATATGCAACTAAAGATATATTGAATTTTCAGCACAGTCAAGTCGCCCGGATAAGGTATAGTTTTGCTATGAAATGACTGCCACTTTATTTGAAACATTTGCTACTGTGACATAAAGCAGAAAACAAACAAATTAATCCGCTATCTCTGAAACAAAACAAAATTCAGTCACCAGTGCACACGCAAAATCAAGTGCTGCTTGAATAAAAGCAGAAGTGATGTATACGTCAATCAGACAGCAACCCAACTGCATAAATAACCGAAAGATATCTAAAGGGAGACGTTTAGTCTTCAACAAAAGAAAGAATGTCCTCACAATATGTCTTATAAGTGCTATCAGATTTGTATATTATTTTTTTCTGCCAGCAGTGTACACGGATAATGAGGTGTGAAATAGAGAGAATCAGATGTGGGTTATGCGTCAATGGAACAGCAGCCCAACGACCGATAACAAAAATAAACATCTTGATGCAGACATATAGTCTTCGACAAATAGACCGTTGACCATACAATATGTCTCGTTCTCAATTGTCTCGATTCCATGAAAGATATATGTAAATTCAACAGAAACAATCAAAGATGTGCTATTAACACTCAATTCTCTAAATAAAGGGGGAGGGGGAGGTAAATTACGATATGACATACAACCAATATACGGCAACTTTCTTGACGTGGGACACACATACACGTTGAATAATGTAACGGGGTTAAATTTATTTATTTTTTATCTCAACCATCCCCCTTTTTTATATTACAACATTACCAGGAGAGAAAAGAGAATAGTTGCATCTAAGAATTCATCCCGACGCCTCAACGAACGTTCGGGTTTCACTCAGTCCCAACGAGGGATAAGTTCCCAACAGGCTAGACTATATTTACTAGACTGCGGTTAGATTACAGATTTTGCGATGCAAAGTTATATGTAAAAATTGTTTCATGAAAAAGGTATAGTAATACGGAAATTTGCAAAATTTGTGTTTATATTCAAGAAAAAACCATGATAAAGACTCAATTTATCATTGAGTCGTTGTTTTAATTTTTTTGGACTTTTTAATTTTATTATATGCAGATCACAACTTCAAAAAAGACGACAAATGCCCAAAACCCTACAAACGTATATTACACGTATATAACGATCCAGGTTTTTGCCAATACCTTCTCTGAGGAAATTTGGCAAATTGTGTACTATATAAGGTTTTCAAACCATTTACATCGTATGCTTACCTTTAAAGAAGTAGCTTGTTTTGTTACGTATTATGTATGGAAAACGATTTTTTTTTTTGTGCTTTTGTTATACTTTTTTCGCATTGTTTTGTATTTTTCAATTATTGTTTTAGGAAAACGTGATATAGAGTTTGTTTTGTTTTTTTTAATGATAAACATCAGCCATAAAATACTATAATATTTTCAACGTTTAGTAAAAAATTAACAACTTTTTGACACATAAAACATTAATATGAATAAAAGAAAATGTAAGGTATGCATCAATAAAACAGCAACCCAACAACACATAACTGAACGGTATGACATTCGCTGTTTTTACTGTATTAGATTGTCAGTGGTGTTTTAAATATGACCGCATTATAGTGAAGTGTATAAGCAAATAAACTTAGAACTTTAGCGCGGGACTTTCTTCAAAACTGGCCTGCGTTAAATAGGCGAGTTGCAGTGTTGTGCAATGCCGTCAATCCGAGTAGATGTACATTTTATATCACATAATGGTATCGGCAACAGACGGAGAATAGCAAAACTATTAAAACTGCTAAAGTCTGTTTTAGTCGAAGACAGAGTTACACTGACAAAACCATTCCGTAAGGGGAAAACAAGTCGTAAGTCGAAGTTGACGTCAGTATGGTACTAGATGTAACGGAACTGTGGAGAGACAATCCACTTAGTTGACCATGCAGAGAGGAAGACAAATCAATTAATCGTCTAATGAAAATCAGTGAAATATTGTTGATATGAAAACATATAATCATGAAAGAATGAGATTTTTTTCCTCTCTTTTTAGTTTTCGCTTATTATTTTCCCTAGAAAATTAGTAAAACCTACGAAGAGCGTGCAAGTAAGTTTGCGCTAATTTGCCAACATTGATAGTTTATGTGTAATTCTTTTATTTATCGATTGACACCTAGAAGGCACAGAACCACTAAATCGGGCCCGGTCACAAAGAACATACAAGAAAGTAGTACATATTTTAAACAAAATAGTTCCTACGCATAGCTGTAACTTTGTCAAAAAGTAAAAACAAATGGGTAATGTTGGTATCAAATGAAAGTTCCACGTCTTGGGATCACTGTAGAAATTTTGAGGAAAGTTTGTCATGAATAATAAAATAAATATATGAAATTATGATGGGGCATATTTGCCCTGTTGCTCAGATCAGAAGTACCTGTTTTATACTACCCAACTTTCGGCAACCAGTGCGCTCTAATATGCAACTAAAGATATATTGAATTTTTCAGCACAGTCAAGTCGCCCGGATAAGGTATAGTTTTGCTATGAAATGACTGCCACTTTATTTGAAACATTTGCTACTGTGACATAAAGCAGAAAACAAACAAATTAATCCGCTATCTCTGAAACAAAAACAAAATTCAGTCACCAGTGCACACGCAAAATCAAGTGCTGCTTGAATAAAAGCAGAAGTGATGTATACGTCAATCAGACAGCAACCCAACTGCATAAATAACCGAAAGACATCTAGAGGAGACGTTTAGTCTTCAACAAAAGAAAGAATGTCCTCACAATATGTCTTATAAGTGCTATCAGATTTGTATATTATTTTTTTCTGCCAGCAGTGTACACGGATAATGAGGTGTGAAATAGAGAGAGAATCAGATGTGGGTTATGCGTCAATGGAACAGCAGCCCAACGACCGATAACAAAAATAAACATCTTGATGCAGACATATAGTCTTCGACAAATAGACCGTTGACCATACAATATGTCTCGTTCTCAATTGTCTCGATTCCATGAAAGATATATGTAAATTCAACAGAAACAATCAAAGATGTGCTATTAACACTCAATTCTCTAAATAAAGGGGGAGGGGGGAGGTAAATTACGATATGACATACAACCAATATACGGCAACTTTCTTGACGTGGGACACACATACACGTTGAATAATGTAACGGGGTTAAATTTATTTATTTTTTATCTCAACCATCCCCCTTTTTTATATTACAACATTACCAGGAGAGAAAGAGAATAGTTGCATCTAAGAATTCATCCCAACGCCTCAACGAACGTTCGTGTTTCACTCAGTCCCAACGAGGATAAGTTCCCAACAGGCTAGACTATATTTACTAGACTGCGGTTAGATTACAGATTTTGCGATGCAAAGTTATATGTAAAATTGTTTCATGAAAAGGTATAGTAATACGGAAATTTGCAAAATTTGTGTTTATATTCAAGAAAAACCATGATAAAGACTCAATTTATCATTGAGTCGTTGTTTTAATTTTTGGACTTTTAATTTTATTATATGCAGATCACAACTTCAAAAGACGACAAATGCCCAAAACCCTACAAACGTATATTACACGTATATAACGATCCAGGTTTTGCCAATACCTTCTCTGAGGAAATTTGGCAAATTGTGTACTATATAAGGTTTTCAAACAATTTTACATCGTATGCTTACCTTTAAAGAAGTAGCTTGTTTTGTTACGTATTATGTATGGAAAACGATTTTTTTTTTTTGTGCTTTTGTTATACTTTTTCGCATTGTTTTGTATTTTTCAATTATTGTTTTAGGAAAACGTGATATAGAGTTTGTTTTTTTTTAATGATAAACATCAGCCATAAAATACGATAATATTTTCAATGTTTAGTAAAAAGATAACAACTTTTTGACACATAAAACATTAATATGAATAAAAGAAAATGTAAGGTATGCATCAATAAAACAGCAACCCAACAACACATAACTGAACGGTATGACATTCGCAGTTTTTACTGTATTAGATTGTCAGTGGTGTTTTAAATATGACCGCATTATAGTGAAGTGTATAAGCAAATAAACTTAGAACTTTAGCGCGGGACTTTCTTCAAAACTGGCCTGCGTTAAATAGGCGAGTTACAGTGTTGTGCAATGCCGTCAATCCGAGTAGATGTACATTTTATATCACATAATGGTATCGGCAACAGACGAAGAATAGCATAAACTATTAAAACTGCTAAAGTCTGTTTTAGTCGAAGACAGAGGTACACTGACATAACCATTCCGTAAGGGGAAAACAAGTCGTAAGTCGAAGTTGACGTCAGTATGGTACTAGATGTAACGGAACTGTGGAGAGACAATCCACTTAGTTGACCATGCAGAGAGGAAGACAAATCAATTAATTGTCTAATGAAAAATCAGTGAAATATTGTTGATATGAAAACATATAATCACGAAAGAATGAGATTTTTTTCCCCTCTTCTTTTAGTTTTCGCTTATTATTTTCCCTAGAAAATTAGTAAAACCTACGAAGAGCGTGCAAGTAAGTTTGCGCTAATTTGCCAACATTGATAGTTTATGTGTAATTCTTTTATTTATCGATTGACACCTAGAAGGCACAGAACCACTAAATCGGGCCCGGTCACAAAGAACATACAAGAAAGTGATACATATTTTAAACAAAATAGTTCCTACGCATAGCTGTAACTTTGTCAAAAAGTAAAAACAAATGGGTAATGTTGGTATCAAATGAAAGTTCCACGTCTTGGGATCACTGTAGAAATTTTGAGGAAAGTTTGTCATGAATAATAAAATAAATATATGAAATTATGATGGGGCATATTTGCCCTGTTGCTCAGATCAGAAGTACATGTTTTTATACTACCCAACTTTCGGGAACCAGTGCGCTCTAATATGCAACTAAAGATATATTGAATTTTTCAGCACAGTCAAGTCGCCCGGATAAGGTATAGTTTTGCTATGAAATGACTGCCACTTTATTTGAAACTTTGCCACTGTGACATAAAGCAGAAAACAAACAAATTAATCCGCTATCTCTGAAACAAAAACAAAATTCAGTCATCAGTGCACACGCAAAATCAAGTGCTGCTTGAATAAAAGCAAAAGTGATGTGTACGTCAATGAGACAGCAACCCAACTGCAGAAATAACCGAAAGACATCTAGAGAGAGACGTTTAGTCTTCAACAAAAGAAAGAATGTCCTCACAATATGTCTTATAAGTGCTATCAGATTTGTATATTACTTTTTTCTGCCAGCAGTGTACACGGATAATGAGGTGTGAAATAGAGAGAGAATCAGATGTGGGTTATGCGTCAACGGAACAGCAGCCCAACGACCGATAACAAAAATAAACATCTTGATGCAGACATATAGTCTTCGACAAATAAACCGGTGACCATACATTATGTCTCTTTCTCAACTGTCTCGATTCCATGAAAAAAGTAAAATCACAAAAATACTGAACTCCGAGGAAAATTCAAAAAGGAAAGTCCTCAATCAAATGGCAAAATCAAAAGTTCAAACACATCAAACGAATGGATAACAACTGGCATATTCCTGACTTGGTACAGGCATTTTCTTATGTAGAAAATGGTGGATTGAACCTGGTTTTATGGCTAGCCAAACCTCTCACTTGTATGACAGTCGCATCAAATTCCATTATATTGACAACGATGCGTGAACAAAACAAACAGACACAATTGATAAAAATGTCAAAAATAGGGTTACAGCAGTCAACATTGTGTTATCATCTTAATCACTATAAAAACAAACAAATGTTACGAAGAAGCACAAAAAGGGCATACATCAAATTTAACATCCTCATTATGCTTATATCATACGATTTTATTTATCTATGTAAAATCCACCTATAAAGGATGGAAGGTTTTAAGTACTGGCGTAAAATCGTGCGTTTGAAATTCGCACAGGTAGACATAAAATAATTTTGTCGTTCAAAGTATAGATACATAAATACAGAGTCACGTAAAATGGATATCAAAAAAAAAAAAAAAACAGACTTAGCAGTACAAGTTATATTAATAAATAAAATAATAGTGTGATTCAAATTATGACGGGATACATAAGTACAGAGTCACGTCAAATGTATATCACAAAAAACAGACTTAACAGTAAAAGTAATATTAGAAAATGAAATAATTTTGTCGTTCAAAGTATGACGGGATACATAAGCACAGAGTCACGTCAAATGGATATATCAAAAACCGTAAACAGTAAAAGTAATATTAATAAAGGCAAATAAAAGAATACTATAGAAAGCAGCCAACAATGTGGTGGTGGTATGCCGTAAATACTACACGGACGTTCTAAAGAATGAAATTTTAAATTCATCTACATTCAAGTCCATCCGCTCCACAGAGAGTCAAATAGTAAACAAACATATCACAACCACACCAAAGCTTAAGGCTTCTTCTGAACATTTGAAGGTCCCTACTATGTATTGGCTACCTAAACTACACAAAAAACCATTTAAATATCGTTTCATCTCGGCCTCTAGTAAGTGTTCTACAACTAATCTTTCAGTGATTTTAACAAGTTCATTAACTACTATTAAAGTGCTTATCATAAACTATTGTAATAAAATATATGAACATAGTGGTATAAACTATTTTTGGATGTTTTAGATAAATTACATGCTTTTGATGGTCCTTTTGATTCTGTTGACAGTTTTGATTTTTCTACTCTTTACACTACACTCCCACACTATCTTATCAAACAAAAGTTTTCCTATTTAATTAAATGGTCGTTTGGTAAAGCTGAATGAAAATATATTTGCTGCAACTCATTTAAAGCCTTCTTCTCTAACGAGAAAGGTAAATATGCTAGATATACTTACTGGAGGTGTGATGAGATGACTGAAGCTGTTAATTTTCTCCTTGATAATATTTATGTACGTTTCGGCAACAAAGTTTATCGACAGGTTGTAGGTATCCCTATGGGCACTAATTGTGCCCCTTTAATAGCAGACTTGTTTTTGTACTGTTAGGAATCACAGTTTATGACTAAACTCAGTAAAGACCCGTCGAAATTGCATTGAATTAATAAATTCAACAACACTTACCGTTATCTTGATGATATTTTTTCGTTAAATAATCAAGAATTTTCTCAATATACTGCTGAAATTTACCCCAAGGAACTTACTTTAAATAAATCAAATTTAAACGGTAATAACTGTCCTTTCCTAGATTTAGATATTTCGGTTTTAAACGGAAACTCCACACTAAAATTTACGACAAAGGGACGATTTTTGTTCCCTATTGTTAATTTTCCATTTTAGATGGTGATGTTCCTTTGGCACCATCTTACGGTGTTTATATTTCACAGCTCGTTCGCTATGCCCGTGTCTGTTGTGACGTTTTTGATTTTAACGAACGTAATCTATGTATTACTGGTAAATTATTAAACCAGGGATATCGTTACCATAAACTACTTAAAACCTTTACTAAATTTTTCCATAGATATAAAGATTTGGTTTTGAAGTTTGGTTGTACCTGTAGAAAACTTATTTTAAACGGGATAGCACATCCTCATTTTTACGGAAATGTTGTTAACCATGCCCGGAAATTTAGAAATGATCATTGTAAACTTATCGCTCCTTTAAATAAACTTATTCTAAAAGGTTACCAATTCAAAACTGTAATAAGATCATTGAATATTGTTTTTATTGGTATAAATATTGATTTTGTTATCAGTAAATTAAAAGCAAACTAAATATTACTAGTATGTTATATACATATACACATTCATGGATCTACAATCTGTCGATACCTGTATCTTGGCATTGCACAAGGTCATGTTTTTCTCTGACTGTTTATGACGTCTTTACACTAAATCCATTGGATGTTGGATGTGTACGGATTGATAATTTAGTCTTAGATGCATGATTTTTTTTATTAGTTGTTAGTGGCTTTGAACTAGCTGTCAGATAACTGCGAGTACTCTCAGATCTGTTCCTAGTGTCTTTTTGTTGTTGGGATGTACAAGTACCCTGCCACGTCCGCTTGTATTTTTGTCCATCTGATGAGTTAAGCCTTTTTCAACTGATTTTTATAGTTCGTTCTTATGTTGTACTGTTATATCACTGTCCCAGGTTAGGGGAGGTTGGGATCCCGCTAACATGTTTAACCCCGCCACATTATGTATGTATGTGCCTGTCCTAAGTCAGGAGCCTGTAATTCAGTGGTTGTCGTTTGTTTATGTGTTACATATTTGTTTTCGTTCATTTTGTACATAAATAAGGCCGTTAGTTTTCTCGTTTGAATTGTTTTACATTGTCATTTCGGGGCCTTTTATAGCTGACTATGCGGTATGGGCTTTGCTCATTGTTGAAGGCCGTACGGTGACCTATAGTTGTTAATTTCTGTGTCATTTTGGTCTCTTGTGGACAGTTGTCTCATTGGCAATCATACCACATCTTCTTTTTTATATAACACGTTATTAAGATGATAAACAACGTCAGTACGCAAAATCTATAGTTCAAGACCATCGTGTATTATTTGTGAAGTTGATACGGAATATTTATCAACAAGTTCTTGGTACCTTCCGATGAACTTTTTTAGAAAAAGGACAAGACGTTCTTTGACATACCCCTTGTTCATCAACTTTCTGCTCAGACACTGGTGACGTTTTACAAAGTCTGAGTAGGAGCTGCAAGCTCTTGAATACCGAATAAGTTGGGCAATGTATATCCCATATGCAGGTGAAGTTGGTATATTGCTACTAAGGTGGGGGAAATTGATAATTTCAAATTTAAAATCGTCTCGTTTGTCATAGATTCTGGTACTGAGATGACTGTGTATGTCAAATTCGAGATATAAGTCTAAAAATGAGGCGGAGGAAGCCGTGTCTGTTGTTTCTTTAATTTCTAGTTCTGGTGGATATATTAATGGAACCCAATCAGAAAAGTTCGGATTGTTAATGGAAAGAACATCATCAATATATCTGAAAGTGAAATCAAATAACCTGGCTTCTTTGATCTTCTTGTTTTTGACAAGTGTCTGAAGGAACTCCGATTCATATGAAAATAAAAAGAGATCGGCAAGGAGAGGCGCACAGTTCGTTCCCATAGGAATGCCGACAATTTGTTGAAAAGTCTACCTCAAATTCAACAAATATATTGTCAATAAGGAACTCCAGCATACTGATCACTTGTTCCTCTGTGTAGCATGTTTTACCCTTTTGTTCGCTATTAACAAAATATGCCTTATGGTATCCCAAAGTAATAAATTTATAGCGTATGCTACCATTTTATGATGAAAAGCATTGTGGATTATTTCTTTTAGACGGTTTTCAATTTCACATGGGAATGGTGGTATACAAGGTAGAAAAATCAAAAGTTTTGATAGAACTAATTTCAGAAAAAGACCGAGATTTAAAATTATCCAGAATTTCTTTAGAGTTTTTAAGAATCCACATACGCGAGTAAACCGTTTTTCAGTATTTCTGAAGACCTTCTTTCACTGCGGACAGAATTTTAGTCAATCTAATGGACAATTCTTTAGTGGAACATGCAGATGAGCCGGCAATGTACCGTTGTTTGTACGGAATTTTGTGAAGTTTAGGTATCCAATACAAACAAGGTAAGTCCTCCGATTTGTTGTTCAATGCAATGTTCATTGAAGCCATGAAGGACTTATGATTCGCCAAAATCTCATCCTTGTCATATGATATGTTTTTGTATGTGGGATTACCTGAGTGCTCATTTATTCCTAATTCTTTTACAAGACACTCGTAGTAATACGATTTACATACAAAGACAATATTATTTGAAGCTTTGTCCGCAGGAACAACAACATACTTATCTTGAAGAGATGATAGACATTTCACAACCTCTTTGTCTCTGAAAACGGACTTTGGTCGATCATTCACACAGTTTTTTTTAACTTATGAATGCGACGTTTTATCAGAGACCTGATTGTTTTGACCCATTCTGACAAAGTGTCAAGTTGAACTTCTTCTCGTTTAGCCCATGCTCTGGCGTAGTCCTCAATGGAATCCATAATTATTTTGAAGTTATGGTTCCAATTGATGTGTTGGGGTTCTCTAAACTTAGAACCATGAGAAATCACCTTTCGGAGATTTTCATGTTGAATTATGTTTAGATCCCCAGTAATAACATGGCCGGAGGGGCTGTAATTGTAAGGTGAGTGGGAACAGTCACATGTCAGAGGGTTTTTTAGGTATTGTTCTAAATCAAGGTCCTGCAATGCTTGTTTATAGTTAAATATTTTGGGTGCAATGGTTTTGGTGTAACTGTAGGATACAATAGGAACAGACTGATTTTGAAAATAAATAGGAATTTTAGATGTTACCTCCTTGTGATGTAGAACGTTGCTGATGATGATTGCATCAATTCCTCTATTGGTAAAGTAAACAGGAAGGAATTTCCTCTTTTCCTCATGTAAAGGTTCCGATCTTACTGGTTTAAAAAGACGGAAAAGAGCTATATCACAAATTATACTGACAAGTCTGTATATTGGAGAAAATGTATTTATGCATCCTTTGTCAAGTGCATAATCTCTCAAACATTTTAGAAAATTAACAGGCAGTGAAAAAAGAAATTATAGTTCTAATGTAATGTAACCCTAGTGGATGATGAAGATGAGAAAGAATGTCATCAAAGCTCCCAGAGGCCGATCTAGATTTGGAAGACTTTTTTACATTAGGCCGATGGTAACGTTTTTGCCCATGACTACGTTGGTTTCGTAAGGTAGTATTAAATAAACTCATTACATTAACATCACTGCAGGCTGGACTTGACAAATTTCCTACTCCTTTGACATTATCATTGCAACCATATGGCATTGCAGTACCTAGTTCCCTAATCCAGAAATTTTCTCTATCTTTTCGGAAAGGAGTACTAAGTACAGGGCTATTTGTGTGGTGATAAATTTTCTCGATGATGCGTACTTTCATAGATAAAGAAGGATCATGGTCCGGTTGATTAAAATGGTTATAAAGAACCCTGAATTGCGGATCTTTATTATCAGACCGGTGTTGATTCATCCTTTTACGCAAAGTTTGTCGAGTTCCACCGACATAAAGTAGTCCACACAAAGTACATTCAATTCCGTACACGACATTGTCCGTGGAACAGTCCAGAGGCTCGAAAGATTTAGTATAATACGTTTTTCCTGTTAAATTACTGGTAAAATCAGGAGTCGTGATTAACATATGAAAGATATATGTAAATTCAACAGAAACAATCAAAGATCTGCTATTAACATTCAATTCTCTAAATAAAGGGGAGGGAAAGGGGGGTAAATTACGATATGACATACAACCAATATACGGCAACTTTCTTGACGTGAGACACAGATACATGTTGAATAATGTAACGGGGTTAAATTTATTTATTTTTTATCTCAACAATCCCCCTTTTTTATTTTTACAACATTACTAGGAGAGAAAAGGGAATAGTTGAATCTAAGAATTCATCCCGACGCCCCAACGAACGTTCGGGTTTCACTCAGTCCCAACGAGGGATAAGTTCGCAACAGGCTAGATTTTATTTACTAGACTGCGGTTAGATTGCAGATTTTGCGATGCAAAGTTATATGTAAAATTGTTTCATGAAAAAGGTATAGTAATATGGAAATTTGCAAAATTTGTGTTTGTATTCAGGAAAAAACCATGATAAAGACTCAATTTATCATTGAGTCGTTGTTTTAATTTGTTTGAACTTTTTAATTTTATTATATGCAGATCACAACTTCAAAAAAAGACGACAAATGCCCAAAACCTTACAAACGTATATTACACGTATATAACGATCCAGATTTTTGCCAATACCTTCTCTGAGGAAATTTGGCAAATTGTGTACTATATAAGGTTTTCAAACCATTTACATCGTATGCTTACCTTTGAAAGAAGTTAAGTGATCACAAAAATAATTTAGCTAGATGCAGCTTCTTGAGTAACAGTTAGTATTTTCAGGACAGTTGCCTCACTGGCTATTAAAATACATCTCTTTGCTAAGAGAGTTATGTTATTTAAGCCATGTTAATACCGAAGCAGCTACATGTCTGATGACAGCCTCTTGGACTACATTTTTGTGTAACAGTCCACAGCAGTTGTAACGACCTAGTACATACAGTAATAATCTTGATAGTTTCAACAGAAGTGATATGCACATAAACGAAAAAAAAATGTAATAACTGCAATGCTTATATTGATTGATTGATTGGTGATTGCTTAACGTCCAGTGGCAAATATTTCATGCATGTCTAGGTCGAGAACAATAAACACAATATGTAGGTCCTGTAATCGAGGCGGTCCGGGATGAAGGTCGGGGACATTTGGACTGCTAAGAAGCACAATGTACAATGTGCAGACAAAACCAACATAGTATACCTGTACATATCAACAAATGATAAGAAATAACATGCTTATATTTAGGGTTATCTAAGGAAAAGGTAGAGCAAGTTCTTGATTAAAATCATTATGAAATTGCTTAGATCAGTTTTATGTTTATTTCAATTGTGTTCTGTTCAATGCTGTTGTTGTTAATTGAGCATTTTAACTTTATCATGACATTTTGAAAAAAAATCATATAACCGAGTGGTGTATATACCAGGAACTAATCGACAACCGTCAGATTTCCTAGGGGACGAAGGAAAATGCTTAACACACGCAGATCTATTATTTTTGTTGATAATTTTCACTTGGAAATAACTTACATCGACATGTTGCGGTTATAGATCTTTGATCATACGATTTCGTAAATATTAATTTAAGGTTGAATCTGTGTAATTGTATATGTCTAAAATTTTTACATGTGATTTATAGCTGTATACTTTTATTCCCTGCTATAAATGTCGATTTATTAACTAAAAGCCGATTGAAATGAAAATATTTCCAAAATTTAGAGTTGAAAATTGATCTTACATGATGTCGGATGTCATGGTGAACATATGTATACACAATAACACATGTACAACGATGTACTCACTAAAATGACGGCAAAAAATATTTAATACAATAAATCAAATGATTTTTTAAGAACATTGTAAGTATCATATACACATTTGAGATCCTTAACTCGATAGGGCGAATTTGAATAACACCTAATTATCATGGTTAATGCAAAATGATAAATTTCAATAATTTAGGAGGGCGTCTTTTAGCAATTTGACTCAATGTTAAATAAAAACATGATAAATGCGCGATATCCAATTACATTTGATGGAATCTTGATATAAATACAGACCACGTTATTGCATAATTCTGTTTTACTTCAGTCAGTGTTATAAATAATTAACCTTTTTTTGTTTGTCAGTGTTAATGTTCTTTATGATTATGTTGTGTTGATGTAATAACTCGTAAATTGGATTATATCATATTCACAAAACAGTTTATTGTTAGAAACAGCATTTACAGTAAAAATGGAAAATAACACTTTGTATGCTGTATTTGTCCGAAGAGCTTTTTTCGAATTCCTTTTATCAGGAACGATCAACGCCAAATATTTAAAAATCAAGGATGTATAAGTACTGAAACAAGTAGAGAGCTATATAACAAGAAGGGACCTAACAATAAATACCAAATCCATCAAAGGCCAACTTTGCCTGAGGGTGTTGGAACATAACAGTAACCGAGACATGCAGGTCATAAGTAAATTTCCGTGGAGATAATTAAATAGCAACGGCCATCTTTCAACAAATTTTAAATATTACAACAAAAATGTCCTTGATTTCATTACGACCAGTAGATACTGTCAATTAAGAGAGAAAAAATCTCGATTCAAAACAATAGCGACAGAAACAGAAGCAAATTACATCAAAAGTCGTATAGCTATGATTTTATCGATTTATACGAGAATTAAACATTTTTTTCGAAAGACATGAATATCTTTTAACAAAATCATATCAGAGTAATAAAAATTCCTACCAAGTATCTTATGTGGGTTCTTCGATGTCTTATTTTCATTTTATATAAAAGGGAATAGTTATTTTAATCTTCATTGTCATTAATATTTTCACTTTGAAAATTGTATACTTGCTTGATGTATTTAGGGGATACTTACAATTGTGGCAAATATTGGACTATATTTTGGAATACTATGCGTCAGTAGAAAACGTACGATATTCCATAATATTTGTCTTGTACAAAAGTATATGTATAAAAATGGTTTGCTCTTTGGAATGTATAACAGTCGAAAGAAAAATGTAACACATATGTGAATGCAATATACATGATTTCCACCAAAACTATAAATGCCTCTTTCTGAAAATATTGGTTTTGACTCTTCTTAATATCAGAATTGGGTTTCTGGGTTGTATGGTCTGTTGTTTGACTGTTATGGTTGGACTTAACCAACAGCACACCTTACGGACTTAGGGGGATGAGTAAGGGCCTGAAAACAGTTATAACAAACACAGTGAAGTAGGTTTTAGAACTTGTATCTTCAAAAGCGTATGAGAAAGTCATATATAATCAATAACAATATAATAGCATATAATGCAAATAATAGAAACATATAATTCATATAATTTTCCAATATAAATGATCAAATAATATCTATAGTATACAAACTTTACGTAAATGCATGAGCATATGCATTTAAACTGACGAACACGTATGCTTATAATATTTCTTATAAATAAAAGCTCATTTAGCATTCAAATATATGAGCAAAATGCGGACTAAATCTTAAATGTATGAGCATAATGCGAGACCTAATATTTGAACCTAACGGAGCATAAAGCATGTGATATATAATTGAATACATAATATCTTGATAATGAACATGTATAAACTTGTTGAATCATATAAACATGGTAGAGCATATATTGCGCTTGTAAAAATTTAAACTATATAAAACCTGTTAACCCAAATATAATCAATTCCGACAATGAGCATTGGTTGAGAAATATTCAAAATCGAGACAAACTTAGCATTACGAAACTAATCGTGAATATTCAAATAATATAAATATTAAACAATATAATATGAAATGGGGAAACTAGCTTTTTAAATATATATGCTTGCTTTGTATCAAAAATTAATGACGCGTAATAATATAGGGCTAAACAACAAGAATAGTTTACGATAAATAATTACTTATTAAATTAACCTTCACATGTGAAAATTACGCATAACGCGTTTATTAACATAATCAACATCTTATCCTTGCGGAACTGACCTTAATTCTTATTAAGTATGAACAAGCGATAAGTTAAAATTATCATTTCCAACATGCGAGCGTAAAACTAAATTCTATAACGCGTTTAAAAATACCCTTGAGTACAGAAAGTTTGTGAAGAATAAACCAACCTTTTTTGAACATATATACATCTATTTACACTGATCGAGAAACAACAATTTGATCTTAACTTCTTTACTTGCAGAACTCTTAGATATTTAACTTCAACTTACTAAATGAAATGGAAACGAAACTTTACGAAGTTTCATGATTCAATTGAATAAAATAATGAAAGAAACATATCAACTTTGAATAATTAAAATACTTGACTCACCTGAAAACAATTATAACAAACACAGTGAAGTAGGTTTTAGAACTTGTATCTTCAAAAGCGCATGAGAAGTGCCACTTTTGAGACCGAAATTCACTTGTTCGATTTTGCGTTACTGTTTCAGGTTCGACCAATCAGATTCGTTAAACACCCGAGCCAACTTAGTTACCCTGATATTTTGGACAGGACAAAGAACCCTTAATTGACCAGGTTACCTAGACATATGTTGTTTACGCAACAACTTGTTTGTGTTTAAAGGACAATAGACTTAGTAAAAAACATGTCTAATTGTGTCCACTTAGCTTGTCGCTAAACATCTTAAATTGATAAAAAAAAAATGCCTAACAAAAAGAAAATCTAAAGTGACAAATGCCAAAGTAAATATCTGTTAAATTTGAACTTCTTATCTTAAATATATCGAGAATATAAAATGATTTCCTTCAACAATAATGAACGAATATAAAACAAAAATACTTTTAATCAATACTGCAGCTTCGAAATGGACTTTGAATAAATAAAATATCTTAAACTTATTCCTTTTGCTGAAAACTAAATTTTCACAAAAGAAATGTAAAGAAACCTCTAACGACAGGATATAAAATGAGGTTGTCGTTTGTTGCTGTATATCATAAGGTCTTCGTTTATTCTTTTTCTTTTTACATAAATCAGCCCATTGCCTTTCTCGTTTAAATTATTTAACAATTGTCTACTTTAATTTTAAGGCTGAGGCAGAGTAGAATGGCGTTCAAATGATGTGCACATGTGTTAACGCTACGTTTTATTTTTCTTGCCGTTTACATGTTATGCCTGTTTGCACGAAACTGGATGTATATCCTTAAAGCAGTATTAGCAATGAATAGGACATTGTTTATTGCAATTTGACCTGCACAAATCATTCTCATACCACATCTTCTTATATCTCTTTATACAGGT
This sequence comes from Mytilus coruscus, assembly GCA_017311375.1. NCBI lineage: Eukaryota > Metazoa > Mollusca > Bivalvia > Mytilida > Mytilidae > Mytilus > Mytilus coruscus. The sequence goes on along the minus strand of CM029603.1, from coordinate 57,359,047 downwards.
AAATCGATTATTTACATTGCTCTTTTGTCTTTGATATGATATCAAACAGAAGTAAGAAAAACGTAATTCTGTTATTGCATCTAAATGACCCCATGACAACTCCCCCGTCTACTTCAGCTGATTTCGTCCTGAAATTTTGAACTAAAATTTTTTTTCTGTTTTTTTAAAATAGTAATAATACATTTTAGAAATCAATTAACATATGTAAGTAAAATGTACAATAAAAAAAAAAAAAAGCAAATCACACAATATATACAAAATATAAAAACAATATATAATCAAATTAGTCCTGAGTAATAAGGTCATATAAAAAGTTATTGTCCATAGCATCACCTATACAATTAACTCCATGAATTACTTTGAGTTGTTTTGAATGCAACTTGTTCAAACTTCTAAGAAAATAAATAAACACGCATATCGTGGTTTTAGAAAACCATTTTTTTATACATAATTCCAAAGTGTAATAAATATGAATACAAAACAAATAGTTCTAGAATTGAATTTTGTTAAACTATGTACTAAAGCTGGCTGGGTTTAATACAGTAGCAAAACGTTGATGCGTAACTAGAACATACGCATTAAAAGATTGCATTAAAATTTTGTTAAGTCTTCTTTGAGTGAAATATCCTATGCTGACATTGATGGTAGAATAAGATATAAGATTGTATACCGTCCACTATAAACGATTTAGTTTAGAAATGCATACACGTATTTAAATGTTCTGGCCAACAAAGATGATATGAAATACTTAGTGTAAATAATGATAATCATATGGCAGATTATCATAATTTTAAATTAAGACAACTGATAGACTAATAAAATGCGACGCATTATTAGACGCGATTAGATCAGTATTTATCTACTAAAGTAGTGTAGATCTTAAATAACTTCCAATAAACAATTTTAATACATTTCATTACCGGTTTCACATGTACGTGATGAAAGTAAAACTGGAGACCAACTTGCTGCGGGAAGATGCTTCGTTTTTAACAGAGGAGGAATTAGTAGACTACACTTTTACAGCTGATGTAATAACTGTGGTTCCCGTGAAAATTAATGTGATGAAAGAACCTATCTCACTTCTTCTAACAAAACATACTATGATACATGTGGAGAAGATGGAACTGGCAACGGAAAAAGAATACAGGTTTTTAAGTGTGGAGGATGCAGAGGCCAACAAACAATGAATGATGAATGCGCCAGGTCAATAATACATCATATAGGTTTCTTTTGGCGCTCTACAAATTGTTTTGAAGACAAATGTAAGCATTATTATGAGAGAGGATCGGTACCTGATTCATGCTTTAATAAAATTTTGATCAAGGAGAGGTGAAAAAACTGTCCAAGCGATTACTGTATGATGAAAAATACTACGTGTGATTGAAATCTTGCAAATGGAACATATGTTCCTTAATGTTGTGGGAGGCCATCATGCTGTAATTCGTTTTCACAACAAACTATTTGTTTTTGTGCTTTGGTTTTGATAAGCACACTAATGATGTATGTAACTGTAAATCAATTCATATAATTTCAATATTTTCTTTTAGATCATAACTAATTTTTAGTTTCGGTTTTCATACATTTCAAAACAAAAGGAAAATAAATAGCACAATCTTGCAAAAGATATTGATCTCTTTGTTTGCAATTTTATGGTTAATTTTTAACAGTGAATCCTGTAGATTATCAAGGTCGTGATAATGTAATTCTGAGAAATTTCATAGTATCATTGTGAAAAAATACAGGTATCTGAATTATCTCCATCACACGGGATAATTCTTGATAGCAAACTATTAAAACAGACTTTATATATTTCTAGCGTTAGAAGCGATTTTCTGGATTTTCTTTCATCAGAACGCTCTGAGCCGAATATTTGAAAGCAAAAGATGTATAAGAACGGAAATAGTTGAGGAGCTATATGACCAAAAAGGGGCCTTAGATAATAGCCAAAACCATTTAAGGTCAATTGTGCATGCAGAAGTTGAAAATCAGTTTCTTAATAATTTCTAAATTTATAAACGGACAATTTTAGAAAGGTTTGTTTTAAATTATGACAGTACTGAAGTACTGATGGCTGATATGATGGTACTCCGACCTGAAACTGCAAAAAAACAAAAAATACTTTAAATATTTCATGCGTCCTAAGGTCTTTTCTGGATTTACCATCAACAGGTAGGTAGGAATCAATTAACATAATCAATAACAAAAACTGTGATACTAAATGTAACAATTATAAGAGCACTAAAATCAAAGTCAAACGAATATATCCAATAAAAGATCAACATATAATCTTCAATGACGAACAAAAATACCTCACCGTGCAGTTTGTGAAATGATTATATCTAGTAAGATGTCTTACTTTGTGTCTTACGTAATTTTCTATTAAGGGCTTTTTATAATGAACGAAACATATACAGATTAACATAGAAAATATGTATGTACTAAATTGCAACAATATTGCAAACATCAACTGATGTATCATTTTCTGTCGTAGTAGTGACGTTTTTAGAAAAGTTTATTTCCTATAGAGACAGTGACCTTAAACTTTTAGGAGTATGTTGCGTTAAGATTATCATTAAATGTCCCTCGTGTTTATGTTTTATGTCTGTTCATGCAATCTCAATGAGAAAATAGTTCACTGTGTTTTAAATAAATACGTGATTAGAATTAAAATAACATTAATAAGTACACAAACAGATAACAATATTGATAGTGATAAGTATATCGTTGTAGATATTTCCTTATTCATGACCTCGAGCGTTTATATTTATTTAAGGATACAACCAGAAACAATCAATAAGTACAGTTTGATTGAGGGAAGTCCAACAAAGTTTCATTTAAATATCAAAGACAAACTAAGGAGTACCAGGATCTAACTAGATGTCTTTTGCTCCATAATATAAACAGTTTTTCATCATAAGCAAAGAAATAACATATTGAATATACTTGACTCAAGTTTGAATTAACACAGTAGTTCTAGTACAGAATACGTAAGATGTATGTCCTTGGATACATTATTCCATACATTTAGTATGCATAGATCTTAAACAACTGTTAATTCCCTATATGTACATTTAATTACCTCTTTAGATCACAAAACATTACACTTTTCACTATACTTGTGAAATAACTACGATAAATTTTATCCGAAGGATCGTATAATGTTTTGTTGAATTAATGCCTATTATTTCATGGGTTATTGAACATGTTGAAATAGATATAAGCGGCCAATTTGTTAATAGTTTTATCAAGTGTTACTCCTGCTTTCTTTAAATTATTGAATACTTGTACTTGAAATGATAATAAACGGGCTATAAGATATAATGATAAAGACCCTGAAGATAAAAAGCTAAAAACATTTTGACAGTTCAAAAAATGATCAACGTTTCTCATATCTACCTATACCTGGTTGTTTCAAATTCTTCCTTAACGAATATCGTAATTATTCAAGTTGTAAAATTGAGAAGATGCGACATAATTGCCAATGAGACAACTCTACACCAAAGATCAAATGATGTAGAAGTTAACAATTATAGGTCACCGTGAAGCCTTCAACAATGAGCAAAACCCATACCGCATAGTAAGCAATAAAAGGCCCCGTTACCAGTAGTTCTATTATGTGGTTGTGACTGATTTCACATATATGTAATTTTAATCGAATTTGAGTTGATTACATATCATAAGCTTCTCTAAATGATCTATTTTCCAAACTCGAAACCACCAGCTAGGATAGAAAGATGGGCTCTTCGACTACAACCGTAAAATGTTCGAGTTGTGTACCAGCCTGGTCATACAAACGCTGCATATTCGATGTCCAGATTGTCAAACACGTAATATATTAAAGGATTACGATTACTCATAGCAAGGAAGGCCGTACCCGGTGCGTTGAATTTAAACACTATTAAACAATTTACTGATATTGAACCTGAAATTGCTGTCATCTCAAAAGCAATAGTATCGGAAACATGGAATGAGTATTAGCTGAAATACCGATCCGTTAAAAACAAATTGAGTGTACGCAATGAATTTTATTGAAAGAAACGAGAACCGTTGTACCGAACATGCTTAAAACCAGGACTCTATGACAAGTGTATGATGGACACCAAGGGATAGTTAGAATAAAGATGAAACTGAGGGAAGGGGGAGTATCTTGGCCTGAAATGAACAATAACGTTGCAAACATTCTGTATGTTTACTTTTAGTTTTGGCTTCTGGATCCAAATTATTATCAACCAATTATTTTTTTTAGTTGCTCACTAAATTTTGTCAATATAACGGAACTTTAAATAACTGTGATAAAAGTGGGAGGGTTACGTTAGCTATACAACCAGGTTTAACCCACCATTTTCTTCGGAAAAAGCTGTACCAAGTCAGAAATATGACAGTTGTCTTCTATTCGTTCCGTTGGTTGATATAGTTTAACGTTTTATTATGTTTTTATGGACTTCCCCCTTTTTAAATCTATCTTAGAGTTCGGTATTTTGTTAATACTTTGTTGCAGATCATGTCATTCTTATCCGTTAGTTGGTGCATTGAATGAACCAGATTACACTCATAGATGAGTTAAGACTACCACGTCGGACAATGTTCAACGGTTCACGTCAACTTAACTTAAATCTTTTCTGAATATGGAACTAAACACAAAAGAGTAACACCTTATTGGCTACAGGTAAATGATGGTGTTAAAAGACAAACCAGGACATTATTGAAAACCATCCATACTATTTACAAAGATGGTTACATACAGTTACAGGTGCAAGGCAGTCCGCATTGGTGTACAGTAGGAAAATGAGAACAAATCTTTCGAAAAATACAGATGAGAATGTTTCGAACGATCAACCACGTGATATCCGTCAAAAATTACTTTACAGGGGAAGAAAATTCGAGAGATTATCCAGTCAGTAGTGAACAGGACTCAAAGAACAAGAACCTGATTTATCACATGCCGATTAGCGAGCGAAACGAACTACAAGAAGACCAAATGACCTGTACGATTCTGCTTTCGATTGAGATACACATTTTATTCATTTAGTATTACTTTGCATGTTTTAAATAAGAAGTTTCACAAAGTCAATTGGTTTTAATTAATTAACTTTCATTTGAATGAAAAGAGAAATGTAGTGTTTAAAACACAAGACATTAATTCCTAAATACAAATAATCAAATATTTCGGTTAATCATTCCAACAAATTCTGTAACATATAACTTATTGAATGATTAGATTACATTTCTTCCTGTATGTGCATATGATTGCATGTTTTGTATCTGATATTATGAACCTGATGATAATATGTTTATTGAAGTAAAAGTTAGATTGGAAACAAGTCATATATTGTGTCAATTGTCCGGACTTTACAATCAACAAAGTTATGAATACCAACCGGTGATACGCTCGTTACCGAAATTATTTTAAGTGTCAACCCTGATCCCCTTGGCCTTTTTATCTATTTGATGAATAAAAGATCACTTGCATTCATCATAATAACGTTAACCTAGTGATAAAATGCACAATAGAATACCTTCGTCCGAATAGCCGGTAAGATATGTTGTTTTATTATGTATCATATTCAGTATGCACTGAAACTGATGTTCAAGATCTTTTAATGAAGCAATCTAATATTGCAAATATTCATGAAAGATGCTTCAATATCTATTTTTTTCAAAGATTTTTGAAAAGTATATCTTTTTCAAACTCAAAAAAAAGAAGTTTTTATCAAATTTGTTACAGGAACTAAATATATGAAAACCAGGCGCATTCTCCTTTAATGTTATTCCTTTGCTAAAATAAAGGAATGAATAAAAAGTGTGAGCTTATTATATATTTTTAATAGATCATTGAAAACTACAGTTCGTCAAAGTACGAAAATATTCTGTTATTAGTGTTTATTTTCCTATTCTTATATATATCACGATAATGGTAATCGGTAATGGTAATATTATTGCTAAATTGTAGTTTAAATATTCATCGATCTTCCACAACAGATACAATTAGAGTTAATTTATAATATTGTTTGAAACGAATCGATTGTCTTTTTTGCAAGTAAATTAGTTTTTAATGCGTGTTTAATATAAAACTCGCATTTTGTAACACATTTGTAGAAATACAGCTTCAGACGCATTAAAATTTATAACGTGTTGTTTTCATTTTTTATGTGTATAGGATTTTTGTGACATTGAATTTCCCTGCATTCAGAACCTTAAGCAGTTGTGTTCCATGTAATAAAGACGCTACTTACATTATTTAATTAACATACGTTGAATAAAAAGTAAAATAATTATAACAGAAAACAGAACTCCAAGGGAAATTCAGAACGGAAAGTCTTTTATAAAATGGCAAAATCAAAAGTTCAAACACATCTTACTAATGAAAAACAAGTCATATTCCTGAATTTGTACAGGCACTCCCTTATGTAGAAAATGGTTGATGAAACCTGATTTTATAGCTAGCTTAACCCCTCACTTAATGTGATTGAAACCAGGCCAAATCGCTTTCACTAAACAAGGAATATAATCTAGTGAATCGACAGATAAGTATCATCAGTCATTTATAAGGGAATCACTAGTCACGCGATCCTAAAGTCACATTCAATTGAAAGTTAAAAAGACTGGAACTTTACAAAACCGGTTCTATAGTCACATTTAAATAAATTGATATGTGGAGTCTTAAACGTACACACTGTAAAGATCAACTCCTTCAATATGGCTACCAAAACAATTTTTGAAGTTATGATTTAAGTCGTTTTCCCATAATCTTGTTGGGTGGTATTTGAGTTAGAGACATTTTTTTTTAATTAAAACAAGTTTTAGACTATCTCACGAGATGAGAAACGTAATCCCCGGTAGCTTTTGCAATTAGCATTCTGAAACATGAAATCACCATGTTTGTCATAGATTATACAATCATGTAGTTTCTGTTTATCTCTGTTTGCCTCTATTTCATGAGAAGGGACCTAGATATGAAGAAGCAAATAGTTTTGTCTCTTTAATATACTAGATTAGAAATTCAGAGGTATATGTACATATATTAGTATCAACTAAAAAAAAAGGAATATTCAAGATAAATGACATCTTTAATATATCTGAAAGTAGATTATTGGATTTTGCCATATATCTATTTAATCAGGTCTTAAAAAAGGTTTTGTTTAAATTCTGCTTCATATGAGTACAAAAAACAGTGAAGAAGCAGGGGTTCCACAAAAAGTACCAATCGGATTGCCGAATGTATAATACAATATCAATTCAAAGAATATGTTGTCAATCGAACAGTCAAACATTTTGATGAAATTTCTACTTTCATGTATGTGTAATTGAAATCAATGTCATCTTAACAAATAAACACTTTGCCTTACCTTACACGAGAAACATACATGTGTATATGTATCGATGATTTGTGGATTCTTCTGTATTTAAGGCATCCAGTACAAGAGAGGCGAAAGATACCAAGGGATCATTCAAACTCATAAGTCGAAAAAAAAAAACTGACAACTCCATGGCAAAAAACAAATAAAACCCAAAAAGACAAACAACAGTATACAAAACACAACATAAAAAACTTAAGATTGGGCTACACGAACCCTACCAAAAACCGACGGTGATCTCAGGTGCTCCGGAATAGTAAGCAGATCCTGCTCCAGAATAGTGAGTAGTACCTGCTCCAAATGTGGCACCCGTTTTGTTGCTCATCAAATACAAACCCGTTGATAAGTCTAATTCGGTGGGTCACATTCGGGATAAAGAGGACGGGATTGTAGTTACGACAAATGGAAAATATCCGTCGTCATCTGTGAAACAGATATTCCATACCAGTCAACCAACTCTTGATGCCGTCCGTAAAATTTTTCAAAGGATGATTTTAACTTCACCACTTGGAACCGTTTTGTTCAATAGCTTCCTTATGAGCGGCAACCCTCTATCATGGAAGTCATAATAGGAAACGCCAAACCCTGGATTATCGTAGCTATTGGGAGATATATACTCCATATGCAGGCGCTGCTGGCATGTTGCATGCTACATAGAAATAGAAATTCAAAGTTCACAATTGGGAAGCTGAAATCATCTCTTTGTCGAAAGCAATTGTTCTCAAACGACCCCTATTGTCAATTTCTAGATGTAAGTCAAGATATGATGCAGACTTTGTTGAATCTGTTGTATCCTTTATTTCAAGCTCGATGGGATAGATGCTTTCAACATAGTTACCAAACATTGAATCATTTAGTGAAAGGACATCATCTAAATAGTTGAATGTGAAGATACAGAATAAAGCTAGCTTTTTTCCAATTTCCTAGAAGCTCCTGTATTAATTCAGCCTCATATGAATAAGAGAACAAATTGGCAAGAAAGAAGAGGAGCACAGCTGGTTGCCATGGGAGTGCCGATTAAAAGTCCTCTAAAAGTAACAAATAGTTTGTATATCAAGAAAATCAAGCATTGATAATGTCAGCTTCATAGAATTTTTTGAAGGAATAGAGTGATTTATTACAAAGTACGATTAATCCCTCCATAAGATGAGATACTTGTATCAACGTTGGCCATTCTCTTTTATGGAACAAAGCAGGACCAATTTGTCTTTTTAAGTTTGGAATGGGGATTACTTGTGTAAAGGGTAGAAAAGTCAAATGATTTAATACTATCGCAAGATGAAAAGTCTTAGATTGTATGTACTCTAACAGATCTTTGGAATTTTTTAGTATCCACATCTGATTCATACCACCTCTAGAATATGTAGTTTCACAATAACTTTGAAGCCCGGCTTTGCTTGCTGATAAAACTGATGTTAATAATTTAGAAAGAGGTTTCGGGAGCACTTGGACGACCAAGCAAAATAATGTTGTTTATAAGGACACTTATGTAAGTTGTGTATCTAATACAGTGAAGGAAGATTCAGTCATCATCTTTGGTTGATATTCCAAAGGAACACAGAACAGACCTATGATTATCTAGGATTTCCTCATTGGAAAGTGTCATGGGGTATATGTTGATTTTCCAAGTGAATTGTCATTATCTTATTTATTTATCAGGCAGTTCTCTGTGATTTTGATATGAAGAAAAGCAATAAAAGAGGGACGAAAGATACCAGAGGGACAGTCAAGCTCATAGATTGAAAATAAGCTGACATCATCACATCGCCATGGCTAAAAATAAAAAGACAAACAAACAAATAATAGTACAGAAGACACAACATGGAAAAGTAAAGACTAAGCAACACGAACCCCACCAAAACTTGGGGTGATCTCAGGTGCTCTGGAAGGGTAAGCAAATCCTGCTCCACATGTGGCACCCGTCTTGTTGCTTATGTTATTACAAATCCTGTAAATAGTCTAATTCGGTAGGTCACATTCGTGAAAAGGGTAGGGTATTGTAGTTACGATATAAGGAACATATCCGATATCATCTGTGAAACGGTTATTCCATAACGGTCAACCAACTCGTGATGGCGTCCGTAAAATTTACGAAGGGATGATTTCAACTTCACCATTTGGAACTCTTGGTTTAATAGCTTCCTTGTGAGCAGCAATCCTCTATCAAGGAAATCATGATAGGAAATACAAGCCCGGGAATATCGTATCAATTGGGAGATATATACTCCGTATTCAGGCGCTGCTGGAATGTTGCTACATAGAATTGGAAAGTTCACAATTGGGAAGCTGAAATCATCTCTTTTGTCGTAAAGTTTTGTTTTCAACCGACCCTCATTGTCAATTTCTAGATGTAAGTCAAGACATGAGGCAGACTTATCTGTATCTGTAGTATCCTTTATCTCTAGTTCGATGGGATAGATTCGTTCAATATAGTCACCAAATTTTGTATTATTTGGTGAGAGAACATCATCTATATAGCGGAAAGTAAAATTAAAGGATACTGCTAATTTCTTATCTTTCTTCCTAAGAAGTTCCTGTATGAAGTCAGCCTCATAATAATAAAGAAACAAGTCTGCAAGAAGAGGGGCACAATTGGTTCCCATTGGAATTCCGACAGTCTTTTGAAAAACACGTCCTCCAAACGTAACAAATATGTTGTCAATCAAGAAATCAAGCATCTTGATAATGTCAGTTTCCGAGAATTTTTTGTTTGAATCAGAGTGATTCTTTACAAAGTAGGATTTAACCCTCCCCAAGACAAGATACAGATGGGTGCAGTCCTAACCTGTACAGCAAGTTAACTTGATAACCAGTCATTTGGACTTGTCAAAGTTAACCTGTGACCGGATTTAGGACTGCTCTGACCAGTCCTAGGACCAAAATCTAGTTAACTTGAAAAGCGGACTTGGTCCTAGGACTGTTTTATGTCTGCCAAAAGTTAACTTGGAAACAGGTCCGCTATTGATATAAGTTAACTTCGAACCAGTCCTGTCATAAGTGAACAGAAGTTAACTTCGAAACCAGTCCTGCCCAAAAGTTAACATAAGTTAACTTCGAAACCAGTCCTGCCACAAAGTTAACATAAGTTAACTTTTGCTTTGACAAATCCGATCGAAACCAAACCTGTTCCCAAGTTAACTTTTGACTGGTCTGCTCAACACTAAGTTAACTTGTAACCAGGACCGCTCTACATCGATTTTTAAAAATATTTTTAATATCTTTGTTTCGTAGTATAAACATCAAAATAAAGTAAAATTAATACTTCCGTTATATAAACAGGATTAAATACAAATATTTGAAAATAAAGTACGCATAAAACGTTGCTTGTTACACAAATTTAGCTGTGATCTGCCAATCTATAAATTAAAAAACGATCTTGGTTAATATGATAACGGGCACTGAATATATATTCCAATACCTATCATATTCAACCATTATATTTGCAATTTATTATGTATATCTATGAAAGGACGTCTATTAGATGTCAGTTATACGTCCTTGTTAGTTATACGTCCTTGATCTATGTAGCCACAATCAGCAATATTTTAATTTCAGGATAGAATTTATTATACAAAATGAAAGCATCATTAAAACACTAAAAAAATTTGCCTGCACAAATTAGGAGTCCCAGCATATCCTCCTTTTATTCAAAATATTGATACGTAACAAAATTTCAGTAGTTTTACCTCATGCTGACTTGTACAACAAAATTATTTGACCGCTTCAACCAAAACTGACCATATGTGCACTTTAATTTGTAAATCTATATACCCGCATAGTAAATCAGCCACATTTTTTATGTCAGGATTCAATGTATAATACAAATGACAGCAATATTGCAATACAATAACAACACATTTTGTTCGGATAAATTTAGGATGCCAGCATGTCCTCCTTTTATTCAAAATATTGATACGTAACAAAATTTCAGTAGTTTTGATACCTCATGCTGACTTGTACAACAAAATTATTTGACCGCATCGACCAAAACTGACCATATGTGCACTTTAATTTGTAAATCTATATACTGCATAGTAAATCAGCCATATTTTTATGTCAGGATTCAATGCATAATAAAATGGACAGCAATATTGCAATACAATAACAACAAATTTTGTTCGCAAAAATTTAGGGTGCCAGAATGTCCTCCTTTTATTCAAAATATTGATACCTAACAAAATTTCAGTAGTTTTGATACCTCATGTTGACTTGTACAACAAAATTATTTGACCGCTTCAACCAAAACTGACCATATGTGCACTTTAATTTGTAAATCTATATATCCACATAGTAAATCAGCCATATTTTTATGTCAGGATTAAATGTATAATACAAATGACAGCAATATTGCAATACTACAACAACACATTTTGTTCGAATAAATTTAGGGGCCAGCATTTCCTCCTTTTATTCAAAATATTGATTCGTAACAAAATTTCAGTAGTTTTGATACCTCATGCTGACTTGTACAACAAAATTATTTGACCGCATCGACAAAACTGACCATATGTGCACTTTAATTTGTAAATCTATATACCATGTATACCCGCATAGTAAATCAGCCATATTTTTATGTCATGATTCAATGTATAATACAATGGACAGCAATATTGCAATACAATAACAACAAATTTTTGTTCGCATAAATATTGGGTGTCAGCATGTCCTCCTTTTATCCAAAGTATTGATACGTAACAAAATTTCAGTAGTTTTGATACCTCATGTTGACTTGTACAACAAAATTATTTGACTGCTTCAACCAAAACTGACCATATGTGCACTTTAATTTGTAAAATTATATACCCGCATAGTAAATCAGCCATATTTTTATGTCAGGATTAAATGTATCATACAAATGACAGAAATATTGCAATACAATAACAACACATTTTTGTTACTATAGCATAAATTTAAGTTGCCAGCATTTCCTCCTTTTATTCAAAATATTGATACGTAACAAAATTTCAGTAGTTTTACCTCATGCTGACTTGTACAACAAAATTATTTGACCGCTTCAACCAAAACTGACCATATGTGCACTTTAATTTGTAAATCTATATACCCGCATAGTAAATCAGCCACATTTTTATGTCAGGATTCAATGTATAATACAAATGACAGCAATATTGCAATACAATAACAACACATTTTGTTCGGATAAATTTAGGATGCCAGCATGTCCTCCTTTTATTCAAAATATTGATACGTAACAAAATTTCAGTAGTTTTGATACCTCATGCTGACTTGTACAACAAAATTATTTGACCGCATCGACCAAAACTGACCATATGTGCACTTTAATTTGTAAATCTATATACTCGCATAGTAAATCAGCCATATTTTTATGTCAGGATTCAATGTATAATAAAATGGACAGCAATATTGCAATACAATAACAACAAATTTTGTTCGCAAAAATTTAGGTGCCAGAATGTCCTCCTTTATTCAAAATATTGATACCTAACAAAATTTCAGTAGTTTTGATACCTCATGTTGACTTGTACAACAAAATTATTTGACCGCTTCAACCAAAACTGACCATATGTGCACTTTAATTTGTAAATCTATATATCCACATAGTAAATCAGCCATATTTTTATGTCAGGATTAAATGTATAATACAAATGACAGCAATATTGCAATACTACAACAACACATTTTTGTTCGAATAAATTTAGGGCCAGCATTTCCTCCTTTTATTCAAAATATTGATTCGTAACAAAATTTCAGTAGTTTTGATACCTCATGCTGACTTGTACAACAAAATTATTTGACCGCATCGACAAAACTGACCATATGTGCACTTTAATTTGTAAATCTATATACCATGTATACCCGCATAGTAAATCAGCCATATTTTTATGTCATGATTCAATGTATAATACAATGGACAGCAATATTGCAATACAATAACAACAAATTTTGTTCGCATAAATATTGGGTGTCAGCATGTCCTCCTTTTATCCAAAGTATTGATACGTAACAAAATTTCAGTAGTTTTGATACCTCATGTTGACTTGTACAACAAAATTATTTGACTGCTTCAACCAAAACTGACCATATGTGCACTTTAATTTGTAAAATTATATACCCGCATAGTAAATCAGCCATATTTTTATGTCAGGATTAAATGTATCATACAAATGACAGAAATATTGCAATACAATAACAACACATTTTGTTACTATAGCATAAATTTAAGTTGCCAGCATTTCCTCCTTTTATTCAAAATATTGATACGTAACAAAATTTCAGTAGTTTTGATACCTCATGCTGACTTGTACAACAAAATTATTTGACCGCTTCAACCAAAACTGACCATATGTGCACTTTAATTTGTAAATCTATATACCCACATAGTAAATCAGCCATATTTTTTTGTCAGGATTCAATGTATAATACAAATGACAGCAATATTGCTATACAATAGCAACAAACCTTGTTCGCATAAATTTAGGGTGCCAGAATGTCCTCCTTTTATTCAAAATATTGATACGTAACAAAATTTCAGTAGCATGAGTAGTTTTGATACGTCATGCTGACTTGTACAACAAAATTATTTGACCGCATCAACCAAAACTGACCATATGTGCACTTTAATTTGTAAATCAGCCATATTTTTTATGTCAGGATTAAATGTATAATACAAATGACAGCAATATTGCTATACAATGGCAACAAACTTTGTTTGCATCAATTTAGGGTGCCAGAGTGTCCTCCTTTTATTCAAAATATTGATACTTAACAAAATTTCAGTAGCATGAGTAGTTTTGATACCTCATGCTGACTTGTACAACAAAATTATTTGACCGCATCAACAAAAACTGACCATATGTGCACTTTAATTTGTAAATCTATATACCATGTATACCCGATAGGTAAATCAGCTATATATTTTTATGTCAGGATTCAATGTATAATACAATGGACAGCAATATTGCAATACAATAACAACACATTTTGTTCGAATAAATTTAGGGTGCCAGCATGTCCTCCTTTATCAAAAATATTGATACGTAACAAAATTTCAGTAGTTTTAATACCTTATGCCGATTTGTACAACAAAATTATTTGACCGCTTCAACCAAAACTGACCATATGTGCACTTTAATTTGTAAATCTATATACCATGTATACCCGATAGGTAAATCAGCTATATTTTTATGTCAGGATTCAATGTATAATACAATGGACAACAATATTGCAATACAATAACAACAAATTTTGTTCGAATAAATTTAGGGTGCCAGCATGTCCTCCTTTTATTCAAAATATTGATATGTAACAAAATTTCAGTAGTTTTGATACCTCATGCTGACTTGTACAACAAAATTATTTGACCGCATCGACAAAACTGACCATATGTGCACTTTAATTTGTAAATCTATATACAAAATGTACCATGTATACCCGCAAAGAAAATCAGCCATATTTTTTATGTCAGGATTCAATGTATAATACAATGGACAGCAATATTGCAATACAATAACAACAAATTTTGTTCACATACATGTATATATTGGGTTTCAGCATGTTCTCCTTTTATCAAAATTATTGATACGTAACAAAATTTCAGTAGTTTTGATACCTTATGCTGATTTATACAACAAAATTATTTGACCGCTTCAACCAAAACTGACCATATGTGCACTTTAATTTTTAAATCTATATACCCACATAGTAAATCAGCCATATTTTTATGTCAGGATTAAATGTATAATACAAATGACAGCAATATTGCTATACAATAGCAACAAACTTTGTTCGCATAAATTTAGGGTGCCAGAATGTCCTCCTTTTATTCAAAATATTGATACGTAACAAAATTTCAGTAGTTTTGATACCTCATGCTGACTTGTACAACAAAATTATTTGACCGCATCGACAAAACTGACCATATGTGCACTTTAATTTGTAAATCTATATACCATGTATACCCGCAAAGTAAATCAGCCATATTTTTATGTCAGGATTCAATGTATAATACAATGGACAGCAATATTGCAATACAATAACAACAAATTTTTGTTCGCACAAATATTGGGTGTCAGCATGTTCTCCTTTATCAAAAATATTCATACGTAACAAAATTTCAGTAGTTTTGATACCTTATGCTGATTTGTACAACAAAATTATTTGACCGCTTCAACCAAAACTGACCATATGTGCACTTTAATTTGTAAATCTATATACCCGCATAGTAAATCAGCCATATTTTTATGTCAGGATTAAATGTATAATACAAATGACAGCAATATTGCTATACAATAGCAACAAACTTTGTTCGCATAAATTTAGGGTGCCAGAATGTCCTCGTTTTATTCAAAAAGTAAAATTAAAGGATACTGCTAATTTCTTATCTTTCTTCCTAAGAAGTTCCTGTATGAAGTCAGCCTCATAATAATAAAGAAACAAGTCTGCAAGAAGAGGGGCACAATTGGTTCCCATTGGAATTCCGACAGTCTTTTGAAAAACACGTCCTCCAAACGTAACAAATATGTTGTCAATCAAGAAATCAAGCATCTTGATAATGTCAGTTTCCGAGAATTTTTTGTTTGAATCAGAGTGATTCTTTACAAAGTAGGATTAGTCCCTCCCCAAGACAAGATACTTGTATCTACGTTCGCCATTCTTTTTAATGAAACAAAGTAATACCAACTCTTTCAATTTGTCTTTTAGTTTGAAATTGGGAATACTTGTGAAAAGTGTAGAAAAGTCAAATGTTTTAATACTATTGCAAGATGAGAGAGTCTTAGATTGTATGTACTCTAAAAGATCTTTGGAATTTTTTAGTATCTACATCTGATTCAAGCCACCTCTAAAATAGGCAGTTTCACATTAACTTTGGAGTCCGGCTTTGATTGCTGATAAAATAGATGTTTATAATTTAGAAAGAGGTTTCGTGGAGCACTTGGAAGACCCAGCAATATACCGTTGTTTGTAAGGACACTTATGTAATTTTGGTATCCAATACAGTGATGGAAGATCCAGTTCTTCATCTTTTGTTGAAATTCCAAAGGAACATAGAACAGACCTATGATTATCCAGGATTTCCTCTTTGGTAAGTGTCGTGAGGATATATGTTGAGGTTCCAAGTGAATTGTCAATACCTAACTCATTTATTAAGCAGTTTATGTAATGATATTTACACACAAAAACGATGTTGTTTGGGGCTTTATCTGCAGGGACAACAACAAATTTGTCATGGAGGTAGGACAAGTGTTTTGCATCATTTGGGTCTCTAAAAATTGACGTAGCGTGGGTATTGATAGACCCATTTAGTTTCTTAATTCGGATTTGTATCAACGACCTCACAGCCTTAATCCATTCGGAAAGAGTATCTACGTCTTCTTTCTTGCGTTTAGCCCATTGCCTGGCATAATCCTCGACTGAATCCGTCAGTATTTTGAAGTTGTATTTCCAATTGATGGATTTAGGCTCACGATATTTCGGACCTTTGGATAACAAATTTCGCAGGGAAGTGTTATTGACAATGTTGAGGTCTCCGGTAATAACGTGGCCAGCCGGATTATATGTGAATTGAGAACTAGCACAGGTGCAATCAGGAGGTTTGGACTTGAAGTGGTCAATGTTGAGATCCGGCAAAACGTGTTTGTAATTGAAAATTTTAGTTGCAATTGGTTTTGTATAGGTATAAGAAATTATTGGTACAGACTGATCTTTAGAATAAGGAGGTATTTTCGACTGAACAATAAAAGCGCTGTTTCTTTGCTTTTTGTTTGTTTTATTTATGCTGTGCATGTACTGATTTTGTGTCATGGATGGATACTCCATATCCTGTGTTTTTCTATTAACTTATGTGATTTACACACAAAAACGATGTTGTTTGGGGTTGTATAGATAGTAAAGGTAGAGATGATTATATATTATATGTATACGAAAGAAAATATAGAGGAATTTCTAACTCTCTAACCAGTCATTCGATATAGTAGTGTTTACATTGTATTGTCATTGACGTTGACCCCTGCTCTCCTTTAATTCCTGTTGGTTAAATAATAAGGTATATGATTGTTTACCATCCAGTTTAAAATAAATTATTCTAAAAGTTTTCCAATTCAACACTGAAATTAGATCTTTGATTATTATTTTCATTGGTATAAATATTGATTTTGTTATCAGTAAATTAAAACTGTACTTAATATTATTGCTATACACATATGCATATTTACGGTACTACAATCTGTCAATACCTGTATTTTGGCATTACAGAAGGTCATGTTTTTTTTAATGACGTCTTTACACTAAATCCATTAAATGTTAGATGTGTACTGATGGTATTTTAGTCTTAGATATATGATTTTTCTATTAGATGTTTTTGGCTTTGAACTTGCTGTCAGTAACTGCGAGTACTCTCAGGTCTCTCCTTCGTGTCTTTTTTGTTGTAGGATGTATAAATACGCTGCGACGTCCGGTCTATATTCGTTAGATGTTTTCTGCTTTTTATCGATCTGATGAGTTAAGCCCTTTTCAACTGATTTTTAAAAGTTGTTTTTATGTTGTACAGCTACACCACTGTCCCAGGTTAAGGAGGGGGAGTTTGGTGGCAGCACACTAGTTTAACCCCGCCACACTCTGTATGTGCCTGTCCCAAGTCAGGGGCCTGTAGTTCAATGGTTGCCGTTGGCTCATGTTTGTCCTGTTTGTTTTCGCAAATTGTTTTGTTATAAATTAGGCCGTCAGTTTTTCATATTTTTCTTGTCCAGGCCTTTTATAGCCGACTATACGGTATGGGTTTTTCTCATTGTTAAAGGCCGTACCTTTGCCTATAACTGCATAAATCCACTTCGTTTGAACTTTGGTGGGTAGTTGTCTCATTGGCAATCATACCACATCTTCTTATGTTTATATCAAGACGTAATCAACGAGAATTTTTCAGTGAAAAACTGATAAATAATGGTTGGATACTACTAGAATTAGCATACTTGTAGAACCTTCCGCACTCAAGTTGATATTTAGACTAAAATATAGTATATATAAGACAGTGTAGACAGGTAAATGATCTTTCTAACCATTGAAGAACATGCATACATGTACTTATAAATTCTGGCCAACAGAGATGATCTGAAATAGTTAATGTAAATAATTAAGAATATGGCACAGAGAGGATAAAGGCGTTTACACATTATCATTATTTTGATTAATACAACTGATAAAGTAATGAAATACCATACATCATAAGATTAGATCCGTATGTATCTATTAAATTAGTGTAAATCTTAAATGACTTTAAATTTTTTTTAAATAGTACTTAGCAGTTTGATCCTAAAAAATATTAAATGACTTTAGATTAAAAAAAATTAGTACATTACAGTTTGATCCTAAAAATAAACGTGTTAACCGTTATTTATAATCAGTTACTTTTCTTTGTAGAAATATGCTTAAGCTTGGGTTTAGTTTGTGTCTTGTCTATGTTATCTGCACAATTTCCAAAGAACAAGTTCCACATGTACGTGAGAAACGAAGAACTGGCGAACAACCTTCTCCAGGAAGATGCTTCGTTTTCAACAGAGGAGGTATTAGTCGACTTCACTATTATAGCTGTTGTAATAACTGTGACTCTACTGATACTTCATATGATAGAAAACCTACCACCCTGCTTCTAAACAAGAATATTGTAATACGTGTGGAGAAGATGGAACTGGCGATGGAAAAAAAAAATACAAGTTTTTAAGTGTGGAGGATGCAGAGGCCAACAAAGAGTTTATGATGAATGCACAACGCCAATAACACATCAAATAGGTTTCTGTTGGCGCTTTACAAATTGTTTTGAAGACAAATGTAAGCATTATTACGAGAAAAACCGAAAAAGAAGATCGGTACCTGATTCATGCTTTAATAAAATTTGTGATCAAGGAGAAGATGAACAAAGCTGTCCAAGTGATTGCTGTATGATGAAAAATCCTTTGTGTGATTGGAATCTTTCAAATGGAACATGTGTTCCTGAATGTTGTGGTAGGCCATCATGCTGTAATTCGTCTCCACAACAAACTATTTGTTTCTGTGCTTTGGTTTTAATTAGCACACTTGTAATGTATGTAAATGCAAAACAATTCATTTAATTTTGATCTAATCGTTAGATTATGATTCGATTTTTAGTTTCTGTTTTCATACATTTCAAAACAAAACAGAAAATAAAGAGCACAATTTTGCGAAAGATCTTGATCTCTTTGTTTAAAATTTTATGGTGAATTTTGTATAGTGAATCCTGTACACTATCAAGGTCGTTATAATGTATTACTGCGAAAATTGATAGTGTCATTGTGAAAAAAAATATCTGAATTATCTCCATCACACAGGATCTTCTTGATAGCAAACTATTAAAACAAACTTTATATGTTGCAAGCGTCAGAAGCGCTTTTCTGGATACACCTTCACCAGAAACGCCCAAAGCCGAATATTTGAAAGCCAATGATGTATAAGAACGGAAATAGTTGAAGAGGTATATGACCAAAAAGGACCTTAGACAAAACCATCTAAGGTCAATTGTGCATGAAGGAGTTGAAACCTTAGTCTCTTAATATTTATAAACGGACAACTTTAGAAGGTTTGTTATAAATCATGTCAGTACCGAAGTACTGATTACTGATGTTCCCTCGACCAGAGACTGTAGAAAATTAAAACAATACTTTAAACATTTCATTCGTCCTAAGACCTTTCTGGATTTACCATCAACAGGAAGGTAGCAAACAGTAAACATAATCAATAACAAAAGCTGTGATTTATAGAATAACTAATCGAAGAATTCAAATAGAGAAAAATATTCAACGAGTGACCGAACAACATATTAATTCACGAATGCGCGTAGCGCATGAGTTAATTATCAGTGTTGTTCGGTCACGAGTTGAACATTTTTCGATATTTGAATTCTTCGATTGGTTATTCTTTTTATTACATTGGCAAAGGGCTTTTTTAATGAAATTAATGTAGAAAATGTAAGGAACTATATCTTTTTTTTACACATTCACAATTTGTTTTCATCCGACGTTATCGACGTCTTGACAACGCCTATTGTTGTATGACGTCAGAGAGTGAAATAACCACGTTTATTTCACATATGAAATTATCGGTTTTTATTTGACTGGGAAATCAATGTAATTCATTGCTACCAATGTAATAAACTAAATTAACAATTATAAAAGCACTAAAATCAAAGTCAAACGAATATATCCAATAAAAGATCAACATATAGTCTTCACCGCGCAGTTTGTGAAATGGTTATATCTAGTAATATGTCTTGCTCTGTATCTTATGTAGTTTTTCTATTAAAGGCTTTTTATAATGAACGAAACATATACAGATTAACATAGAAGTCTGTATGTACCAAATTGAAACAATATTGTAATCAACAACTGATGTATCATTTTCTGTCGCAGTAGTCACGTTTTAAGAAAAGTTTCTATAGAGACACTGACTTTAAACTTTTTAGGGTAAGTTGCGTTGAGATTAATGATTAAATGTCCCTCGTGTCTATGTTTTATGTGTGCGCATGCAATATAAATGAGAAAATAGAACACTGCGCTTTAAATAAATACGTGATGAGAAATTAAAATAACATTTTTAGGTACTCAAACAGCTAACATAATTGATAGTGATAAGTATATAGCTGGAGTTATTTTATCCATGACCTCCAGCGTTTATATTTATTTACGGATAAAACCAAAAACAATCTGTTGGAACAGTTTGTTTTAGGGAAGTTCAACAAAGTTTCATTTAAATATCAAACACAAACAAAGGAGTCTCAGGAGCCTTTAACTAGATTTATTTTGTTCAATAATATAAAACGACACCAACAGAAACAAAGAAATAACATATTGAATATATCTGGGTCATCAAAAAGTTGACTTTGTTTTCCATTCGTTTAATGTGTTTGAGCTTTTGATTTTGCCATTTCATAAGGGACTTTCCGATTTCAATTTTCCTTGGAGTTCGGAATTTTTGTTATTTTACTTTTTGGTATCTTCCGATGAACTTTTTAGAAAAAGGACGATACGTTCTGTGACATATCCATGGTTCATCAACTTTCTGCTCAGACACTGGTGACGTTTCATAAAGTCTGTGTAGCAGCTGCAAGCTCTTGAAAACCAGGTGAGTTGGGAAATGTATATCCCATATGCAGGTGAAGTTGGTATATTGCTGCTAAGGTTGGGGGGATTTATAATTTCAAAATCAAAATTCTCTCTTTTGTTATAGATTCTGGTAAGATGACCACTTATGTCAAATTCGAGGTATAAGTTTAAAAAATGAGGCGGATGAAGCCATGTCTGTTGTTTCTTCAATTTCTAGTTCTGGAGGACATTGTAATGGAACCCAATCAGAAAAGTTTGGATTGATAATGGAAAGTTTGAATTAACCCAGTAGTTTTAGTGCAAAATATGTAACATGTATGTCCTAGGATACATTATTCCATACATTTAGTATGCATAGATCTTCAACAACTGTATCATTAGTTCCCTATATGTACATTTAGAAACATCTTTAAATCATAAGACATTACATTAATCTCTATACTTGTGACACAACTTCGATACATTTTATCCGAAGGATAGTTAGTATAATGTTTTGTTGTATCTATGTGTATAATTTCATGGATTATTGAAATATCTATAAGCGGCCAATTTGTTAATAGAATAATCAACTGTTACTCTTGCTGTCTTTAAATTATTGAAAACCAGTACTTGAAATGATAATAAACGGGTTATAAGATATCATGATAATTATCCTGTAGTTAAAAAGCGAAAGCTTTTACACAGTTTGAGAGAACTAATGGCCTGATTTATGTATAAAACAATAACCGAAAAACAAATATGATATACAGCAACAAATGACAACCACTGAACAGAATGTTGCGGGATTAAACCTGTTTACTAACGCCACACCTTTCCCTTAACCTGTGACAGTGGTGTAAAAATACAACATCAAAACAAACTATAAAAATTTGTTGCAAAAAGCTTACCTCATCAGATTGATTCAAAGCACAAAAACCATGACAAAATCACAAAAGACATAAAGTACAGATCTGAGAGTACTCGCAGTTACTGAAAGCTAGTTCAAAACCAATAACAACTACAATGTAATAAAACAATCATGTATCTAAGACTGAAAATTCAATCAGTACACATGCATCTCCCAATGAATTTAGTGTTAAGACGTCATTAACAGTCAGAGAAAAACATAACCTTGATCTATTCTTAAATAAAGGTATCGTCAGATTGTAGGACCGGGAATGTACATATGTGTATAACAATAATATTAGTTTGGTTTAAATTTATTGATAACAAAATCAATGTTTATACCGATGAAAAACAATATTCAAATATCTAATTACAATATTGACTTGGTAACCTTTTAGAATAAGTTTATTTGAAGGATCTATAAGTATAAGTTTACTCGGATCGTATCTAAATTAACGGAATCGGTAAAGAACATTACCGTAAAAATTATGATGTGCTATCCCGTTTGCACTTAGTTTTCTACAAGTACAACCAAAGTTCCAAACCAAATATTTGTATCTAGGGAAGAATTTAGTAAAGGTTTTTTTAGTAAAATGTTGTTACGATATAAAAGTGTATTAAAGTCTTTCTTGGGCTGTTTGAGAATAAATTTGTTCAAATGTTAGAATTTATTATCAAATTTGTGCTATTTCCTAAGAGTTATTCTAATGTATTTGAATAGTTGTCTCATTGGCAATCCTACCACATATTTTATATATATGCGTGCGTTCAGTTTTCTTTCCTTGTACCACGTTTTGAACTCATGTTGCTTTTGCAGATTTAAATATGAAATTACAATGTTACTGGTTATTTAATGATTTTTGTCATCTCATCGTGATGTTTTTGTGTTATTTTTTTGCTCGCAATTTGGTCAGAACGACTCGAAGTGTTCCTCTGGTGTCGTTTAATATATCATGATATCATCGATGAGATTCTTTGCTCAAGGAATATATTTAAGCCGTTGCTGTATTGTGTTTTGAAAAACCTCTGAAGCAGATGAAATCGCAAAGTACAGAATCTTGTATCGTTGAAGTCTAATATGTGTAGAAAATGTTATAATATACCTCTCTTTTGGTGTTAATTGCAAATGATGATAGCAATCACCATATCAAACTTTAATCGATTGTTGATCGGTTCAAATTATTACATTAACAACTGGCATAATGGATACAAATAAACTCATCATAGATACAATATAAACAATAGTTATTGTCACAAACAAACATACGATAAATGATTAGTGAATGGAGAGCAATGAAATATAAACAATAAAACGATGACTGGATGGATGGATGAATGGCTGTTAAACGTCCAGTGGCAAATTCAATGCATATTCAAAAGAAAACATTATAATGCGATATGAATATTAACCCTGATTTGTACTAGGCTGACACACTGAGTCGAAATTTTAACGTGCTAGTTCACCAGGTAACAGTCAACAGGAAGACATGTCACTCTACCAAGACACATTATTTTGACCAGTCTTCGCTCTTACATCCAAATGCCGCGTCTTTAGCGGAGAATCAGCAAATATCATTTTTAAGTCTTTGGTTTGACCCAGCCTAGGTAAGAACCCATGACCTCCCGCAATCGAGGCAAAAACGCTAGCAAGAGACCATAGAGGCGGTCAAACATGAAAGACAATTCGATGATCATATAAAATTCATTGTTAAAAAATCTACGCATACTGTTGTACTGGTTAACTGAAATTCAACAAACTTAAATTATCGTACTTTTGATACAGTTTTTCAAAACTTGTAATAATCATTAAAGCAAACTTTCTTGATTAAAAGAAAAATGATTTAGGATGCAAAAATCAATTTATGTTTTCTAGTTTGGTAGACATAATCAGTAGAGTCATAAGTTAATGTAAAGGGGAAATAATAGACATTTGTATTATTGATTTTGGAAATAGTTTGGAATTTGTCAACTCATTATAAACATGAAAGCTCTGAATATTGTTTTCATCGGTACCAACAATCTTTTTCTTATCAATGAATTAAAACAATATTAAATGTATAGTACAGTTATTAACGCTCACGGTTCTACATCATGTAGATACTTTAGTTTTAGCTTTGTACATCGTCATGTTTAACTAGACTGTTAATGATGTTGTTTTACACTAAATCCATTGGATGTATACTGATTGATAGTCTTGGATATACATGATGTGTCTTTAGTGTTTTTGTTAGTTTCTTTTGTGCTGTTGAGTCAAGCCCTTTGCAACTGATTTATATAATTTGTTCGTATGTTGTGCTGTTACACCACTGTCCCAGGTAAGATGGAAACATGTTTAAAACATTAAATTTGTATTCTTTTCAAACGGTTCTTTGGGATGCATAAATACACATCCACGTTCATTTTCTATATAGAGATTACTCTATCTATATATAACATTATACATATTTATTAAAAAGTTAACTCCTAACTATCCTACTGCCTGTCGATACTTTTATTTTGGCATTGCACAAGTCATGCCTTCTTTGACTGTACATGCCGTTAAAACACTTAATCCCTGGGATGTGTTTTAGTTGATTTTAGTCTCTGATGCATGATTTTTTTATTTTAATTGTTTTTGTCTTTTAACTAGCTTTCAGTAAATGCGAATACTCTCAAATCGTACTTTCGTGTTAATTTGAACTGTTGATACAATTTGTAATACATTTTTGTTATTTAATGTTTACTTATTTAGTGTTATATCTGGACTCACTATTTTTAATATATACCACCTTTGATAAGTGTTTGGTATGACGATAAATTTTCACTTCTGTTCTCGTACTATGAACAACAAAATTATCTATTTTGTAAAAAAAAAAAATTCTGTACTCCATGTATACCTTACAACAAAATTATTTCTATTAACCTGTGTGCGTTATTTTATTTTGCGGCATTTTATCCAAGGTTATCGTTGTCTTTCTGATATTGTTTTACATCTCACCCCTTGTTTTTATTAATTTTGTATTTACAATGTGTGATAGATCAAATTTATTCGTTTAGTGTATGTTCACTTTTTGTTATTATGTCTTTTGATTGAGTTAAGCCATTTCAATTGATATTTTATAGGGTGTCTTTCTATGTTGTGATGTTACACTATTGTTTCAGGTTAGGGTGAAGGTTGGCGCCTATTAAAACGTTTAAACCCGCTGCATTTGTTTGCACCTGTCCGAAGTCAGGAACTTGATGTTCAGTGGTTGTTGTTTGTTGATATGGTTCATAAGTGTTCCTCGTTTCTCGTTTTTTATATAGATTAGACTGTTGGTTTTCCTTTTTGAATGGTTTTACACTAGTCATTTTTGGGGGCCTGCATAGCTTGCTGTTCGGTGTGAGCAAAGGCCCGTGTTGAAGGCCGTACTTTGACCTATAATGGTTTACTTTTACAAATTGTGACTTGGATGGAGAGTTGTCTCATGTGCACTCATACCCCATCTTCTTATATCTAATTAATCCTGCCACATTCTGTTTGTTCCTGTGCCATTTTAGGAGTCTATAATTCATTGGTTGTCTTTTTCTTTGTATATCATATTTGTTTTTTTTTTTTTTTTTTTTTTTTTTTTCATTTGAAATGTTTAACATTATGTTAAGTCGGGGCCTTCTATAGCTTGCTATGCGGATAGGGTTTTTCTCATTGTTGAAGGGCAAACAGTGGCATTGCTAATATCTACATGATCTAGTCTCTAGTGGAAAATTGTCTAATTGATAATTATACCATATCTCCTTATTTTATACTGAACGTCTTTGGACTGAAACTAATAAGCAGGTGTGTGTTTAAAATAAGAATGACGACGCTGATAAACAGTTTTTCTTCTTTAAAAAAAATGAAAAACGTCCGAAATACGGAAAATTGATGATCCGTCTTTTGACTGATCAATTTATAAATCGAAGGTTGCTATAGGAACAAAAAGTCACAGATATTTGTTAATGGACATTTTGACTTAATAACAATTAAATCAAACTTAGTAATAAAAACAATCCTGATAGCTCAAAACTTTTTTTTTGTTCTGTATTTCTATTCTACAAAAAAATTAACGATAATTTTTCAAGGCAATATTTGTAAACAAATGTTGAGGCCGACATCATCTTTTAATAGTACAAATAGTAACGAAGTTCGGAACTTTCTTATTTCGACCTTACACTGTAAGCAGGAAATACATGTAAAATATAAACATCACTCTGAGAAAACTTATCTTTTTAATTTCTATGCAAAACTACCGGCTTTTATTGATGTTTTTGTTATGTCTGTCTCGCTCACAACAATTTAACAAATTTGCTTTCAGTAAAATGCATTTTTTAGTTTTACATAAAAATGTTTATGGTGGCATTCATGCAAAAACTATCCTGAACATTGAAATAATTGCAAATAATTGACAAACGAGTTTCCATTCCAGATGTCGGCTAATATACATAAACTATTCATGCTCTCACTTTCAAGTTTGTTTTCCTTTGTTGTAAAATTGGTATACTAAGTATCTAAAATGCAAAATGTTAAGTCTTGTACGTTGCAGTCCGGTGTATCCGCGCATCTAAGACTTATGGCTTCACTTTGGTAAACCTCGTAAAAAAATAATCGGATAATAAATGGTGAACAAATTCATGACATACTTTTATTTCATGAAATCTTCTTAATGTAAGATTTCACCCTTGAGATTTTGTGTAATGTGTGTCCAAAATTAGGAAAACCCCTGTTTTAGCAGGTCTTCAAAGGTCCGGTGATTTCGCGCATGCCTTCTAAAAATAGTTAATTTTGAATAAAGGAAGGATTTTATACTATGAAATACAGTTCAGCTTGAACCAAACAGACTGCCAAGGATGCTGAGCCAACTTTTTTTTTAGTTTGATAAACTGTGCCGCCAATTGAAACCATTTTTTTTTTCTAATAATGTCATAGTATAGTACTGTGTTTCTTATGATTAAACATATTTACAAACGGCATAGTACAGAGTCTAGAACTGCGTTTCTAATGATTAAATATATTTACAAACGGCTAGTAATGTGTTTCTTATGATTAAAGATATTTACAAACGGCATAGTACAGAGTCTAATACTGTGTTTCGAATGATTAAACATATTTATAATCGGTATAGTACAGAGTCTTGTTCTGTGTTTCTTATGATTAAATATCTTTACAAACGGTATAGTACAGAGCCTAGTACTGTGTTTTAAATGATTAAAGATTTTATATACTGCATAGTATAAAGTCCTGTAGTGTAAATCTTTTTATTAAACATATTGACTTTAAATATTGAAAAAGTTGAAGAATTTCCACAACTCGGATAGAAAGAAAAGTTCACATAAAAAAACACAAAGCAAGAAAACGAAATGATACATGTATCAAATATTCTATTCTAATTGTTGTACAGTTCAAGTCAAAATCCGGGGAGTGGTAATGTTCAACAGTTCATGCAGGACTATATCCCTAGGTCTTAAATTAATGTAGAGTTAAAACCAAAAAGATGTATTGTCTATTTAACAGTTCTTTCTAAAAACTAATAAAGAAAATAAAAAAGAGAAAACACAAACAAAACAATACACACAAACATTAACACTTTATTCCCGGACGAGGTGGATTGTTAAAACTCAATCGTCTAAATACTTGACAAGCAAAAAATAAGATAAGCATACACTTTCATAGATTTGCATTAAACTTACATTTCTTTGAATTATAAATCATATTATCACCAGCCCAGTAGCACTTACTGGCATGAAATACGGATATTGTGTTATAAAATTTGCTGTTGAAAAAAGTTTGGAAATTATTTAAAATTAAGGAATAAATCACCCTCATGCAAAGCTCTGGTTCCTTGCCCGGCTTTGCCTGATTTTTTAATTTTGATTTTTGTCAATTTTGGTTTATAAGTTCCTATTTTTTTTTTTTTTTTTTTTAATAAGTTTAGGGTTTTCAAATATTTTGACCTCGAGCATCACTGAAGAGACATCTATTGTCGAAATGCACACCTGGTGAATAAAAATTGGTATCGTTAATGTTATTGACAGCTGTAACTTAAGTTATCGTTGAAAACTGTCTTTTTTCGATTAGACAACAAGCAAAGGCAAAAACAAAACCAAAATGGAACCAAAAAGGCAATAGAAAGTACAATTTTTTTATCACTGAAATCGACCATGTCTAAATCGTTTTGAATTATTCAACAAAGGTTATCAAAATAATGACATCACACCAAAGCCCAATTTGTAAAGATATTATCGAAACTTATCATCGAATGTGTACTTACATGAGAAACATGACGAGTGGAGCAGAGTCTGCTAACCTTTCCGGTTCACATTTTATCATCCCCGGTTTTGGTGGAGTTCGTGTTGAATTGCTTGCCTTGATTTGTCTTTTCCTCATCGATTTTATAGATTTGAACACCGGTAAACGACTGTTGTCTTAATTTGACATGATCTAGATTGTATCAAACGATTAAAATGAACCCTGTACTTTTCAATTTAAGATACAATAAAAGGTCGTCAGAGTGTCGATCTTCAACAATTTAATTCTGATGTTAACTCCGTATTTTTTAAATATCAATAAATCAGGACTGTATAGCAGCAAACACATATGTTGCTATACAATTTATTCTGGAGTATAAAAAATGAGCAATTATAATACCAGTACCGGGACTTCATGAGAGAGAGAACAAGAAATATTGGCAATGTTTTTGTCAACAAAAGGTTAATTAGTAACCGTTGACTTACAAAGCTAAAAACTTTTTTGAAATAATCCATTATTTAGTACCAACCGAACAGAACTGAAAGGCCGGTGCCTGATTTTAAATGGAAAAAAATAGTGCCCATTTTTGTTTTTCCCCACAAAATTTCAGAAACCAAAGACTTATATAGCTCAGGCTGTTTGCAAAGTAATCCATCATGAGGTACCAAAATAGCAGTGTTTCAATGGTGGTACATACTAAAATAATAAATCCGTAGGTACCAAAAGAACATAATTTTGATTCTAGAACATGATTTTAAAGAAAACATTAAACATTGGCACTTTAAGTTATTGCAGACAAAAGATTTCAGTAACTACAGACTAAGATAGTTCAAAATTTGTGAAATTAATTATAAATTATTGAAAATACTGAGTTATTTTTTTATTTTATTACTTTAATAGCAGATCAAGCCAAAAATTCAACGCAACCAGTATAGATGAATTAATGTTTGTCTTTAAACCCATGGTGATTGATAACAGGTGAAATGAACGCACAGATACAGTTCATTACCATCAACAAACCCTTTTGGTTTTAATTACTTTAAAAAAACCGAAAAAAATAAGTCGAATCTGACACTGGGGAACAATATTTATTCAATCCGAGCAAAATTATGGAAAATATATTACATTTATTACATTAGATGAACAAAGACATTTAACATGAGATTCCGATACACAATATAAAAAGACACCTTTTAACCTTATTCCATGTGTTTCAAGTGATGGCAAACTCGTAGTAGACCACAATGCATTGAAGTTATTCTATCGAGTGGTCAGTTTCTCAAAGGTATGATTACATCTTGCATTTAGGAAATTACTATGCAAATGATTTCTGACGTTAGAATTCATTCTAGAGGTCTTGGCCTGTTAAATACACATATTTTTGCATCGAGCATCAATGAAAAGACGCAGTAAAATTGGTACCGTTAAAACTATCATATAATTTAAAATTATGTCAAAAAATCTAGCCTGAGGTATAAAAAGCTTTCAATTATTATGTCAGTACATGCATTATATGAAAAAGATGATTTTTTTTTTTTTTTTTTTCTATCTCGCTTGTTTGTCTTCAGCTTAAATAGAGTCTGCATATGTATTTAACATTTAAACATATGAGTCAATTAAAATATATGATTTGTATTTCAATAAATATGCATATTTTACTAATTAAGCATAAAAGACATATCTTATCATGCATGCACATACCCTTTTTATCTGTCCAAAGACAATGTATTAAGGTCATTTTATTTTCACTGATCATGTGGATCGGATTCGGTTTTCATTCTGAGGGATTCAATCAATTCTCCATCGGTACAATACTTTTGCGAGATATTGCCTCATTGGACCGTTTCTCACGTTTACACGGGTCACTAAAGGCAAAATCTGTGACTTCTACGAAGAGTTTTTCGGACAATGAACATTTTAGTCTTGAAGATTACGAAGAAGAAATAGCTTGCATTCGCTGACACCATTCGATTCCGAAGCAAAGCCCGATAGCATATGTCGATTCTTTTTTTTTTTTTTACAAGTAAAAACTACTGCTAGAAGGAGGCCGTGTCGTTAAATCTGACTCGAGTCTTAGTGAAAAAGAACCAGTGATAATTTCTGAACGTCAACATTTAGAAACGCTTTTATTCAAACACTTTTAGGACATGATCAAACATATAAGTCGCCACTTCACCGATGGAGTAACCAGAGCCGCAGGATTCTGGATAGTTAGGGCGAACCGCTTGATTTGTTTTTTATTTACAAATGTGTGACGTTTTGCAAACTCAGAAGAGGACCTAGTACTAAATATCTTCGAATTAACCAGAGGACTATTGCGAATTGTTACCGACGTTTATCAACGTTTGAGCGAAAGTTTCTACCTTCACGACAACAATGTAAATAGACTATAGATCATCACGATCTCGTCGAAGAAACGCCGTACTGATTATGACAAAAGCTGTGTCG
The DNA here is from genome assembly GCA_017311375.1 of Mytilus coruscus. Lineage (NCBI taxonomy): Eukaryota > Metazoa > Mollusca > Bivalvia > Mytilida > Mytilidae > Mytilus > Mytilus coruscus. The sequence goes on along the minus strand of CM029603.1, from coordinate 57,328,028 downwards.
TACCCAGTTTCTCATGGAATAAATTCATCTCAGAAATTCCAAAATGAAAGTACAAACAGTCGTATATGTTGAAGCCAACTTCCTTGCGACCAATCGTAGACATGATTCTTGTTCTCATTTATGTGTATATGCTGTGAAACTATCGATTAATAAATGATTTATATATCTTACAATGATCTGTGATTTTTTTATACAATACTGCTATCTGATAGATATCAAACGCGGGAGTATATACATCCACCTTACGTATTACCAATTAGTAGTACAAAGTATTGCCGTTTAATTGTATCTACCGTCAGTTATAGTTTTCCGGAATTGAATCTGGTCTTCACTGTATTATGCACTAATGGAAGACACATTAATTTTACTCCTGATGATACGAAAACAAACCTCAGTCATGCAAGTTTCAAATTGATTATAACCCGTGACAAAATTTCGTTAAGTTGACGTCCATGTTTTTTTTTAACTAATACGAACGGTTAATTGTTGATATCAGTCAATTGAACTGTAAATTCTACTTTCATTTTTGACCTGATATCATAAAATATGTTTTTTTTACGTTTCTTTCAGTTTTCAAGAAAACCTTCTGTATCACATCTGGTGGAATTATAATTCTACAATCGTTAATCACAAAGTGTTCTAGATCTTTATGCCGATATTTGATTCAATCAACCATTTATACTTACTGAGTAAGGTTTAACACATGGAATGCTTTACATACGTGTAGCAATCAGCACTAGACTTAATATCTTTTTTCATATCTTAAATAGCTTTTAGTTTTGAGGTTAATTCAAGCTAGTAAAAATTAGAATAATGGTTTTCAATCTCATTTATGTGGAATTTAGAATATATATGTATTGTAACATAATTCTTGAGTGGGTGAATACACAATGTACATGTGCTAGTAATATGTTTTGAATATTTGTGTTCAATCTTTTAAATGAGGTTACAGAATAATAAATTTCTATATTTTGCTTAAATGAAAGTTGTCTGTCAACAGCTAATTGAATCCGAACTAATATTCGTAGCATGCATTTCTAATTTGAAAATAATATAAATAAAGCTAGGCTGTGAAATAGTCGCATATTAAACGCAATCATGTATTGGATCAGGGATGGATTCATTTGTCGTAGATAGCGTACAAATACAGATTTTTTCCGCAGTTACAAAAAGACAATTTCGCCTCGATATGCTCTGCCATATTTAACCATTATGGCCATTACGGCACTGCTTTCCAAAAACCCTGGATCCGCCCCTCTGATTGACCAGATTGCAAGCGGAATTTAGCTTGATAACCGATGTAGATCTACATTAAGAACTGATCACATTTCTAAATCGTGAGTAAATAATATTTAATCTAAATTTTCACCACAGATAGAGTAGTAGGATGAGTGTTTTATTATAAAAATAAGGAGATGTGGTATGGTTGCCAATGAGACAAACTATCCACCAAAGGTCAAATGAAGTGGATGTAAGCAATTATGGGCAACCGTACTGCCAACAATGAAAAAAACCCATACCGTATAGTCGACTATAAAAGGCCCCGACATGAAAAATATGAAACAATTCAATTGAGAAAACTAACGGCCTAATATATAAAAAAAAACAATTTACGAAAAACAAATATGACAGACACGAACCACTGAACCACATGCTCATGACTTAGGACAGGCACATAAAAAATGTGGCGGGGTTTAACATGTTTGTTAGCGCTCAACCCCTAACCTAGGATAGTGATGTTACAGCACAATATAAGAACAAACTATAAAAATCAATTGAAAATTCCTTAACTAAGTTTGTTTTCATTACTTACTATACCGCATTTATATTTTAAGGAATTAAGTCTGGGTAAAGTCTATTTTATTCTTCAGTAGTAGAAAGAAAACATAATTTATTGGTAAAGCATTAAAAAAAGTTATCAAAATTACCAAGTCAGTCTCGGTATGTAAGGTATTAAAAGAGAGGCGAAAGATACCAAAGGAATATTCAAACTCAAAACAAACTGATAATGCAATGGAAAACAAAGAAAAACAACTAAAAGACCATCAACTGTACACATAAAACAACATAGAAAATATATGGTCTTATTTATTTTAAGTATATACAAGCAAGATGATCAATAAGTATGCATGTATACTTCATTTGTCTTAGGACATGTAATATTGTACCTGCACAATGTTTTCTCTCAAACTTGGAAATTGTCCCTGTACACCTTTTATAGTTCTATAGGCTTTGTTGATATTGTTTTTGGTATATCATTGCGTCTGGTATATTCATAAGTTTAAAAGATCTCAAATTGTTTTTTTTTTATTATTTTCTATCTGGACATTCTGTAAAAATGTATATTGATAATCGCATTAAATATACTCAGAGATATAGCCGTCAATTGTAAGAAGGCTTGGTGTCTATATCAGATGTTAAGCACTTTGGGCTTGTTTCCAGTAATTGCGAGCATTTCTCGAAACATTATAGTTTAAATTATTTTACATGAACCTGTATATGTGTTGTTTATAATAATGGAGTAATAAACTTACGTTCTTTTTTCATAACTAGTTTTTACCGCCTCAGTAGTTTCGTGATAGCGTACTAGCCTCGAGTGCGGGAGGTACTGGGTTCGATCCTCGGTCAGGTCAAACAAAAAGCTTGAAAATTGGAATTTGTTGCTGCCCCGCCTAGCACGCATTATTTAGGAGTAAAACCAAAGACTGGTTGGCCCGGAGTCAGAAATTCTGTCCGTAGGGTGACATTTCTTCCTGCGGAATGTAAGCCTGTGAATTAGCGCGTTTAAAAATCTGGCTCAGTGTGTCGGTCTAGTACAAAGCATGTTCAAACTCATAAGTCTATGACAAACCGAAAACGCAAGGGCAAAAAACGAAAAACTACCAAAACACAACATGAGTAAACAAAAACACAACATAAAAATCTAAATACTTAGAAACATGACCCCTTCCCCCCTCGAAATCAAATAACACCAGAAAGGTATGCAGATCAGGCTCCACATGTGGCACCCGTCGTGTTGTTCATGTCAGTACAAAGTCGGCTATAAGTCTTATTCAGCAATTTCACATTCGAGGAAAAGACGACGGAATTGTGGTGGCGGCAATTAGAATATATCCGTCGGCATCTGTGCGATTGATATTCCGTAACGGTAAACCAACACAAACGGTTATATATTGAGAACAAAAAGTTCAAGGACCACAGATGATACAATGTAACTGACATTTTGTAAGTATATCTAGTACATGACATTGTGCATATTTACAAGGCAATAATATTGTAAATGATAATTTCTCTCTGAACTACATGCAATAAATTGAGTGCTGTTGCTTTCAGTCTGATCAATTATTTATTCTAAAGAGCTTCTTGAACTCGTGTCGAATTTCGGGGATTCTCCATGCATATATAAAAGGGTTGGATATGGAATTGATCAAATTTGGAATAAAGAGCAGAAGTCGAAACTGAAATGTTAACGGTACATCAGAGAACGCCTCTATCCAAAACGACGCTACAAAAGGTCCTGTTAATGTTATAGTTTGGAAAGCAATTATGATAGTAGTTAAAAATGCTCGGATCTCCCAGGACTTTTTCAGCTGTCTACTTGCATCAAATGAACGGCCGTCGTCAGTGGATGTAGTAAAGAGGTTTCTATTACTATAGTGTTTCAAATCAACCATTTCCTTGCTGTTCTCCTTATGTGAGAAATTATTTTTCTTTGAGCTGGAACTTTCCGATTTTCTTTGCAATGTTTTCCGTACTTGAATCATGTTTTTCTTACCCTGATTTGCTGATATTTTTTATGATCAGTTGAGCTGTAAGAGTGTTTCTTATTGTTCGTCATCGTGCTATTCTTACAGTGTGGGCAACTCAAGTCATTGCAACTCTGACTGGAATTCATTTTACATGGTTTTCGAATCTCTGATCTATCTCCATTGACTTCGGTGTTTGAAGTAACATTTTGAATTTCTATATCAGTTATTGCAATAATGTTCTCCTTGTCTTCATCTTGTTTTTTGTTTTCAGAAGCATTACTGTGTGATATGTGAGAACATTGATTTGTTTTCGAAAAAGACGACTGCATACGATCAGAAATGATAATATCCTCTCTAACTCTTTGAATCGGTGCAATTGTTCTTTTGAAATATATTTTCCATAAACGAAAACTTGTGATTATTGACATTATCACTAGAACAATGATAATCACAGTTATGGGTAAAATATAACAGTTACAAATATATAAAAGCTATCTCCAAATACGACAGGAGCTGTGCAGACCTGCATATATTCAGCTTTTGGAGTCAGTATCAATCCAAATAATGCAAATATGAACGAGAGGAAGATAGCTACCCCGATGTGTATAAATTTGTTCCTATTAAATCTGTCATTCGTTCCAAAGTTAAATGTCATCACCACAAAGTACCTCTGTAAGCACAGAAGGAATATCAAACAATAGTTTAATTGAATACCAAAGGAAAAAAGAAAGATCTGTACTAGGCAGGATCCAATGAATTTGTGTTTTATTACAGAACTTAAAGAAAAGAGTGCTGATGATATCCCAAGAATACTGTCGCTGAAAAAAAGACCTAAAATCATAAGATGGTGGAAAGTTTTTTTCAGAGCCTTAGAACATACTATGATATAACTGATGTCCACTAATAATGTAAGTCCAGCTAATGCAGTAAATAAAACTATCACTGTATGATTAACCTTTGCAGCCGATTGTATGGTCACTGTTGCCTAAAAGATACAAATAAGTTAATTAATTATATAAACTGAATCCCACACGTGGCAGGTGCGCTCGACTCAATCTTGATTGACTAGGCTTGTCGGTTTTCCTACCGAAGATCGGTGGTTCTCTCTGTGCACTCCGGCTTCTTCCGCCTATAAAAACTGACAACCACTGAATAGCCAATAGCGCCGAAAGTGGCGTTAAACACCAACCAATCAATCAATCAATACGTGTTATTGATTTCAGATTTGCATTACCTTTTTTGTTACATCGATCGTCTTTGATTGAAACAATTGTATAATTTGATGACACCATGCAATGCCTGCATCGTTTTAGTGCATCATTTTGAGTTATCTCATGAGTATACAACATACGTGTATTTTGCGGAAAAAATTAATTTGTTTGTATACATTTTAGAAATGTAGCAATGCTCACCGATCCTATCCTGTTTCGTGAAGAACACAATTATACCCACTATTTTCATCCTGATATTTTTCGTTTAATTCATATTAAACAGATGGGAAATACTTTTCCTGGTCGATACATTATGCCAGAGTTCACATTTCCTTTATAGAGCTTGCTCATTTTAAGAAAGCTATTACGTCAAGAATAGTTAATTGTCAAAAGTATTTCAATTTTTAATAATCACGGATATGTTTCACTTTACGATCCCGTTCTCCTTTCCACGTTTTTTACATCAATGATTGCAAGTTTTCATCAATTTTTTTTTCTCAAGATGATCAATATGAAGGATGCCACAAATGGAGCTAAAATTGCACTGCTAGCCCTTTTGGAGAACGTAAGTTAATTTGTGTCATGTAAGGGTTCACGGGTGCTTTTATGTGTTGAGATTTGTTGATGTTTGTTCTTTTTGTTTGCTTTTTTTATAGTACATGTTTTTTTCGATTTATGGATTTTATTGCACTCTTTTGGTGTCTTTAAAATGCCCAGTAATTTAATCCAATGTGTTTCTTTTCATATTGATATGAGTATACATTCTATTAACAAGGACCTCGAAAAAAATACACAACAATCAGCATAAAAATATTTCAGTCTGCTCTAAAAAGAAACAAGATTAATATATCAAAATTAGAAGATATGGTATGATTGCCAATGAGGCAACTCTCCACTTCAGACTAAGTGACGTAGAAGTTAACAACTAAAGGTGGGTACAAGTCACATCGGCACCTGGTCAATTTGGCACTTACAGAAAAAGTCAAATCGGCACCTGGTCAATTCGGCACTTCTAGAAAAAAGTCAAATCAGCACCTGGTCAAATCGACATCCAGTCAAATCGGCACCTAATTTAAGTCATTTTGGTATTTGGTTAGTCAATTTGGCATCAACTATTATTTTTACCTTTTTCTTTCGTTTTTATTTGAGGTCTTGGGAGAAAAGTTTTCGTTTTTTTTTTTTATATATATATTATTTTATAAAACATACAACTTCAGAGGTTAATTAAAAAGATACATTTCGTACATTGTTAAAAATAAGCACATGTAATTAAGCAGTTAGAATACAAAATACAAAAATCATCAGTTGGTTTGCTGTTTGAAGTTTCTCAATGAATTATTAATAATGTTTTGATTGGTTATCATTTTAAAAACTTAATTGAGAACAATAACCCGTTTGTTGTTTTAACCATTTTCAGGTTGTTTTTTTTTTTTTTTTATATTTTATGATTTAAGAAAATTAAGTAAAACAAAGACATTACCCAAGCTAATCTGCGCACAGATGAGAATAAAAACAAATTTAATGTTTAAATTTTAAACAAATAGCATATGCAGTTGTCATAGAAGTTCCTTTGTACTATATAAGTTCCGATAGGAACAAATATTATGGCATTGTTCATAACAATATTTCCAATGGAACTTCTTTTATGCGTGACAAATAAACGTTGACACCTCGAATGAAAATATGGGGGAAAAATAGAGAAAAAACGGAGTCTTCAATAGTTTACTTGCAAAAATAATGGTAATCATGGGTGCCGAAATAACTACCTTAGGTGCCGAATTAACCAGGTTCTGATTTGACTAGGTGCCGAATTGACTATACCCGGTGCCGATTTGACCAGGTGCCGATTTAACCAGGTGCCGCCGATAACTAGTCACCCTACGGCTTATGCTTTTTATAAACAATCCAATATGAAAATGAGTATTTGTACAACTGTATTTTCATCGAAGCTTCCAACTAAAGGTCATCCTTCGGCTTATGCTTTTGATAAACAATCCAATATGAAAATTAGTATTTGTATAACTGTATTTTCATATCAAAAGGGCTAACAATGAAGGACATTTCGGACAAACTAAATAGTTTCTAATACTGTTTTAAGTACATATTTTGACTAAAATAATATAAAAATGTGAACAAGTGCATTCTATTCGCGAAATAAGAATACAGTGTATTCGTGGTCCTATCATGAAGAGCACTGGAAAATATCGACCAAAATAATTAGTTATAACTAAAAACTAGTACTGCAAGATTATATATACGATAAATTAGTCAAACATTTTACGCAATTGTATTGTAAAAAAATATAGTGATATATTCTGTAAATATGATTCCATCTGCAGGATTTGATAATAATGACATATCACTTGTCGATATTTAAAACGGAGAGATTTGAGATCTCAAAAACTGGTCAAAGCCCGCTACATGCATCTTGTCCAAAGTCGAAACCTCGTAAGTTCATCTGGTATGCTCTAACCAAAACATTTGAAAGTCAATGATTTATAAATAATTGAATACTTGAGCAGCTATGTGATCAAAAGTGACCTCAAAATAAAGTCAAACATGCCAACGATTTATTTTTTGTTATTTTGGATAGTCGTCTGTTATATGTTGAGGATTGTATGTAACCTCTTCATGTTGTTGTTGGGTTGCTTTCTCATTGTTTTTTACCACTTCTCCTTTAATATAACATACACAAAGTAAACTTTTAAAATACGGAAAATGTAAAAAATTGGACTTTTAATGCAAATTGACATCTGTTACCAAATATATCTGACGTGTAAAAAAAGATATGGCCCAGATTGGGATTACATGAACGATATCTTGCTGTCTGGTTAATTGTTTGATAAGTTGATATCAATTTAAAGAAGCTTAACAATTATTTTTCTGATTTAACGTTTCATAATTAAGACATGTAGATATCGAAAAATACAGAAAGTCTCTTTCATCTTTCAAGGTTGTGCATTCTCATAAATGAAGTTTGGGCAAATCAAAATACTTGTAAAAATACTGAAAGTCACTTTCTCTTTCAAGGTTGTGCATTCTCATAAATGAAGTTTGGGCAAATCATAATACTTGTATTAAAAATTAAGATACGTTTTAAAGTAATCGGATAATAATTATTGATCATTTTTATTTCATAAAATCTTTGTGTATGGTTTCACCTCAAGATATGAAGTGAATGCTGCCAAGGATACAGAGCAACATTTATTTCATTTTGATAAAATTTGACTTAAAATGAAACCAATTTTATCTGATGACGTAATTTTTTTTTATGGAAAATGGCTAAATATTGTTAATCAATGGGCTTGCAATTACAACATTATGCTTGAACTTTTTCTGTACCTTTGGAAGACTAAAACAATTACAAGAACGATACTATTTGTGTACATTGCGGATATCTCGAAATCAGGTAATGCGCGATATCACCGGTCGCGCGGACACTGGGGACTCAACTGTTGTTTCAATTATTTTATTGTTTTAAAGTAAGACCATGTATGAAGTGAATGCTATACACTGTATTTTAAAGAAATTACTAAAAAGTATTTCTAGTCAGATCGTATTGATAATGAGAGGGATCGTGCATAATTTTCTGTGTAGGACTCCTGAAACTTTATCATCAACGGTCGCTCATTATCTTTTGATACGGTGTGTGAAAGGGGAATACAAACAATGTATATTCATATCCTGTTCTAAAACTTTTTTACAGTTCTACTTACATTCATTGTTTTCCTACGTTTTAAAGGTCTCACTAATGACTTGGCCTGAAATTAAAAAAAAATTAAAAAACCAATATAATTATAGATTCGTTGATCCGATTTTTTCTCGCTTGAGCCGGGACGGCGAAATTATCATATAATCTGTTTATCGCTATTTTACCTATGACGACGTTGTCAATTTCGTGTCACTTTCATTAGCAACGCCACGTGCCTCAAATAATTTTCCATCTCAAGTAGCATGATATGAAAAATTATCACAAAAAAAAGATCAAAGGAAAAATGCACAAAATAGCGATAAAAACGGTTATCTCATGGATTTCATTTTGACTTCGCATTAATTGACGCCGTTCCTATATATTTTCATAATTCTCTAAATTTCCAACTTATCATTTTGGCTCAGAAGTTTTATTCATAAAAGTAAGTATATATTAATATATGTATTTATAAGAATATACCATTAACTATTTGCTTGTATTGTTTAAACATCTCTCAAATGATGTTTTGTAGGGCTAATGTGAAGCTTTGTGATTAATTTGTATTTATATTTGTTTGGGAATTAATCTGCAATAAGAGATGCGCAATAACCTTCAAAGGAAATACCGATTACTTGTAGGTATTCATTTCTCCAAACTGAACGTAAAAACTATCAACTAAAAATTAACGGCTTTAATGATTTTTTCCAAGCCAAATTTGTGAATGGTTAATATTTTTTAATGAAATGTAAATGTTCCGGTCATAACATCTGTCCTTCCGGAAATTTTGCGTTGATTAATTCTATTATCAATTCATTCGGAATAGAAAAATGAAGATTTATTTAAGGCGGTACGGATGTCTTTTGCCATCTTGGATCGTAAAAAAGCAAAACATAATAGGTCTAGAATTGTAATTAAGTTCAAAAAGAAAGATACCAGAGGGATAGTCAAACTCATAGATTGAAAATAAACTGACAACGCCATGGCTAAAAATAAAAAGACAACAGACAAATAATAGTACAGAAGACACAACATAGAAAACTAAAGACTAAGCAACACGAACCCCACCAAAAACTGGGGTGATCTCAGGTGCTCAAGGGTAAGCAGATCCTGCTCCATGTGGCACCCGTCGTCGGCTTATGTTCTTGAAAATCCGGTAAATAGTCTAATTCGGTAGGTCACATTCGTGAAAAGGGAAGGGTATTGTAGTTACGACATAAGGAACATATCCGATATCATCTGTGAAATTGATGATGGAATTCAATTTACTTTTTCATTTAAATAAACATATTCAGCTAACAAAAAATCATATTTTTACAGTAGTACAATAGTTTTACTTGATTTCAATTGTTTTAAACTTTGCGTATTAAAGGTGGAGGAGGTGGCGGTAACTCAGAAAATGTATGATTTACAATGGAATCTTTAGAAAAATTCCTATTTCCTATTATATCTGGAAAAACGTACGCTGGCCCATTTTTCTTTTGATATTCTGAAAGCATTTTATAAGAACTGTCTTCTCATATTTTATCTTAACATTCTTCCATTTAGTATGACATGATTTATAACAAACCTTACTAAAATTGTCCGTTCATGAATTTAAAAAAATATTAAGAAACTACGGTTTCAACTCCTTCATGCAAAATTGATCTTAGATGGATTAGGCTATTGTTTTAGTCTAGTTTTAGTCATATAGCTCTTCAAAAACTTTGGTTTGAGCTTTCTTCATGAAGTAAAATCCAGAAAAACGCTTCAGATGCATGAAATTTATAAAGTGTTGTTTTCATTTTTTTTTTTGGGGGAGGGGCATTTCATAAAGACATTTGTCTGCTATTGAAGACCGTAGGTTGGTCCCTTAATGCATCTTACTTAATTTTTGCATCGTTGAACAACTGTTGTATTGACGTTTACTTTAAATTTTTTACTCGTACCGTTAATCGACATATTTTGTTTGATAGATACTTAATGTTGTTTTAAAAAAAAATTGTGGTTTATTTTTATTCTTGTATTTATTGTTCAATGACATAATTTTATTTTGCAACAATAGAGTTCGATTTTCAATAAATTATATAGTTTCGACGTTGAAATAGAAAAACATACAGAAGCGTCAAAGACAAACATCATTATGACAAAAATATGAATAACTTATCTAAAAATTAGATATTAAATGCAATAATAGAGGATAGATAAATTTAAGTTACATTTGCTTAATGCCAGTGTTTCGTAGAATTTTTGTTTAATCAGACAATCAAGTAAATTGGATAATTAGACATTTGATGATTCTTCTAATAATGTAATAATTGAAATTGATTTTTATTTTCTCATTCAAAAGATTAAGTCATATTTAAGCATATTTGTCATCGCATTTTTACTTAATGTATCTATTATTCAACAACACAAGTAACATTTACTATATACCTTTAGAATGATTTAATTTTACAATATATTTTCCTATATAAGTTTCAGAAAGTATGCTCGTTTTTCGTTGTTGTTTTCATGTGTGCGTCTATTTATCGCAGGGAGATGTTTCTTGTGATTCTTGTATTGTACTGTTCGATATCTTAAAAAATACAGGGTTCCTTGTTTATAAATTCTTCGTGTGTTTCGAAACAAAACAAAAAATGGCCTGTTGGTCACATAACACACGAGCGCGTGAAAAGTATAGCAAAAAGGAGTAATCAAAACTGAATTTACATGCTTATTTAATTTATTCATAACATACCATTTTAAAATTCGCGGTTATAACCTATTGAAATATTAAGAATCTATCTGGCAAAGTTGACCTTAAATGAAGTTGTCTATTATCTTTTGTTTCCATTTGGTCATATAGCTACTAACATTTCTACGTATTTATACATCATTGGCTTTCAAATGCATAGGTTTGAGCGTACCTAAGTAGAGTAAATCAAGAACAGCACTTCGGACGCACGAAATTTATAAAATGTTATTATTTCTTTGATAGAACTGGGTCAATACCACCGATGGATGACTATTAATCCCCGAGGATATCATCCGCTCAGTAGTCAGTGCTTCGGTAGTGACATGATTTTCAACATAATTTTCTAGAATTACCGGTAATTGACAAATAACAAAAAAAAATAATGTTCAAAATCTGTTATGCAAAGTTGACCATTGATGAAATTGCCTACTTCTTAAGGTTCCTATTTGGCATATTACTCATCGCGTTTCTACGTATTCATTCATCCCTGCATTTTGAATCTTTAGGTTTAAACGTTCCTGATGAAGGTGAATCCATAAAAAGTCGTTCGAAGCACGATATTTATTTTCAAATACAGTTTTTTGCGAAATTTCCGGACTCGTTAAATCTGTGACTGATAACTATCGTGTGTTATATGGATTGTAATTAACTTCTGACTTCTTTGAACAGATCATATAAATGCTGACCAATACACATCAATTTTTTAATAGCTATTGCTCAATTAACCTTGTGAAATTGCTACATCCTTCCTCCAAACATCTTATATCTTCTCAAAAACATTGTTTGTAGTAACATTAGCGGTACCAATTTTACTGCACCAAATGTGCATTTTGACAGTAAATGTCTCTTCAGGATCGGGATCAATATATTTGAAAATCCAAACCTTATTCAAAAATGAAGAGCTTGCAAACCAAAAAGGTCAAAAAGTATAGCCAAAGCCTTGCAAGGAATCATAGCTTTGCATGAGGGAGATACATTCCTTAAATCAAAATAGTTTAAACATTTTGCAACATCAAATTTTAATGACATAGTATCCATATTTTCATGCTAGTACCGACGTATTGGCTATTGGGTTGGTTTAACGCGCGCGGACTAACATTCCACCTGCAGAAGTATCGACCCAGTTGTAGTTATTACATTTACGATACCAATTTTACTGCACCAGATGCGCATTTCGACAATAAATGTTTCTTCAGTGATGCTCGAGGTTAAAATATTTGAAAATCCAAAGAACATCGTTGCATAGACTAAAAGAATAACAATATAATAAACGAAGAGCTTAAATTTACAACAATAAGACATCAACTCAAAGACACAAATAGCTACTTAATGGTCAATATTCAGTCTTAAACAATAGACAAAACTCGAAAGTCATATCACAGAAAACTAAACTCAACTAAAACTTAACATGAACCGGACCAAATACCGGAGGAATGCAATATATGCATCCTGGTGGGTAAACCAATGCTGCAAAATACCTTTAGGTTAGACAATTAACATATGGTGGTTAGGAAATGCTAATTTTTAAGTGCCAAAATTATACATAGTCGAAAAGTAGAATACATGATACAAGAAAACAAAGACTCACCTTTGATTTAGTTATAGATCAAGCGCTCTATAGGGTTTAGTTTATTTAACATTGAATATTTATATGCAGTAACTGCATCTACTGACCAATAGATATATCTGTTTTCTGAATGTAGGCGAACAGGTGACTCTCCCTAGCATATTTCATTAACGATTCGTTTCAAAACAAATTGATGCAGCTGTTTCCTTATTCGTACATCACGATAGTATCTCTCATACCATGAAAGCAATGGTCGATTAATTAAAAACTAGTTTAGCCCCGCCACAGTTCACACACCTGTAAGAGGTCAAAAATCTCGCTTGTTGATTATCCTCAAAATGGAAATAACACTACATAAATTTTGTGAGTCTAAAACGATATTCTTGATTTGTCTAAATCAGGAACGGTTAAATCCAAAGTTTTGAAAGCCAACAATGTATAAGTACTTAAATAAACGGGGGGCTTAATAACCAAAGTGATCTGAAAGGAATATCCAAATTCCATTCAGATAAACAATACCTGAGAGAGTTTTCATTGAAGTTTGTTTTTGTTTTTGTTTGGATAAATTACAAATCTATCAACAGTGGATTTAGAAGAAAGATATGTTATAAATGATATCATTTACAAAGTAAAAACTGCTAGTGTTACGTTAGGAACTAGCTGTCCAACAAGCAGCAATATCGATCTCTGCTAGAAAATGAAAATACAGACGGCATAAACTAAGTGCGTCTGTAGCGCATGTCTGGATTTACCTTTATGAAAAACGTTCAAATCAAAAAACTGAAAGCCTAGAGTGTTTAAATACTTGAACACTAGGGCTGGTTTTTTTAACAAACGGAAAATAAGAGATAACTTTATAAACAGCTTTAATTTTGATGGTTTTGTGGGTATTTTGTCATGATGGCAGAACTTGCATACCCTCTTAATTTGATTTAGTTTCGATTGGCTTAAATTTTGAATCGGTTCAAATTGGGTTCGTTTTAAAGATTACATTTGACTGTTGCAATTTCCATTTGCAGTCACTTGGGGTCGACCTCTGGATTCGTCTTTGAGGTGAAATGTGTCATTCACAATGAAGTTATGAATTATGAATATTTATCTTGCAGGTTCAAACCTTTTTAATCGAAATTGATATAAACAATAAAAATGCACATACAGGACTTTTAATAGTGGGTAAAGGGAATTTAAACGGTTAGGTTGAAGTCATCCCTTGCATTTATTAACATAATCAAGACTAAAGAAATGAAAACAACACGTTATAGATTTCAAGCGTCCAAAGCCTTTTCTTGATTTACCTTCATCAGGAACGCTCAAAGCTCAATATTTGAAAACCAAGAATGTTTAAGAACCAAAACAGTTAAAAGCTTTATGACCAAATAGGACCTAAAAAAATAGCAAAATCCTTCAAAGGTCAACTTTTCCTGTGGGTGTTGAAACCTTAGTTTCTTTATAATTTCAAAATTTATGAACGGACAATTTCATAAAGATTTGTTGTAAATCATGTCAGTACCTAAGTACTGACCACTAAGTTGATGATACCCTTGGGGACTGATAGTCCACCAGCAGAGGTATCGACCCAGTGCTGTAAAAAAATGAAACCAACACCTTATAAATTTCAAGCGTCCGAAGCGCTTTTCTTGATTTACCTTCATCAGGAACGCTCAAAGCCGAATATTTGAAAGCCAAGAATGTTTAAGAACCAAAACGGTTGAAGAGCTATATGACCATAAAGGACCCAAAAATAGTCAAATCCTTCTAAGGTCAACTTTGCCTGATGGAGTTGAAACCTTAGTTTCTTTACAATTTCAAAGTTGATAAACGGACAATTTGTTATAAATCATGTCAGTACCGAAGTACTGAATTCTGAGTTGGTGTGTATAGGTATGAATTATCTGTGTCACAAATGGTTACGGATAAGTTCCATCAGTCATAGTCACAATTGCTCCTTTTTTTTTTTTTTTTGACATCACTGAATGCTACTTATCTCCAAATTTTTACTTCCTACTAGAAACACGAAGTGTAACCCAGGTAGATTAGATACTACGTATACTATATAACAACTAAAGATATTCACCATATTCGGTGTGTGTATGTTTTTCTAATCTTTAGAGTCATATGCAGTGTTTTGTGAACTTGTTTGTCTTCTTGTGTTTGTTTTCTTTTCGGTCACGTTTCTTAAAATTTTCAGTAATTGCACAACGGATAAGCATTGGTTCGTAAAAAGATACCATGTGCCCTAGTCTAATCGGTCCATGCTCATGGCATTTTATTAACGAACCAGAGAACCAGTTTGTCTATTTGAATATTAAAATATACACTTCTATGTTTTTAATTTATTCAATTCACTTATTGAATGCTGGATTTCAAATATTCGGCTTTGAACATTCCTGATGAAGGTAAATCCAGAAAAACGCTTCGGACGCATGAAATTTATAACGTGTTGTTTTCATTTTCTTTTTGTAATCTAATTAGCCGCATTCTGTAATTAATTTTTAAAAACTACGGAAGCTTTCGTTCCTAGAAGTCGTATAATGTTTCAATATTGAAAAATCTTGTATGACTGAGCTGTCACCTGATACATCAAAGTATATTTGAAGTCGATATATATTTTTCATTAATCTAGAAAATTGTTTCAATTAATTACCTTGCCATATGGTGAAAACATATTCCTTTGCTAAATTATCAGTTTTATTCACTTATGTTTTGTGGTATAACCCTTGATTCTGTGGTATAATGTTATTGTAACATTTATTTTTAAGTTATAATATTATTGTTATTATCTTAACCTCCTTTCAAAGCAAAAGCATTCCTTCATACACACATTCGCGCACACTAGCGCGTGCATTTGATTCATTAAAATATTATTATAATTTGGCTAGAGTTGTGGTTGTTTTTCATTTATTATCATTATTATAATTATTTTAAATATTATCATTATTATAGTTATTCTGGATTTTCAATTGATCAATAAAAATTTTGCAAAATAGTATGCATTTAAAAAGTTATTTCAGTTTTATTTGTAGAAGATTGTTGTTGAAATTGATTAAATAAACAGCTTAGACAATCGAAGAAAGCTCCTATCGCCTGAAGCTTTTTAGGTCACCTGGCCCAAGGGCCAAGTGAGCTTTTCTCATCACTTAGCGTCCGTCGTCCGTCGTCGTCGTCCGTTAATTTTTACAAAAATCTTCTCTTTTGAAACTATTGAACCAAATTTAACCAAACTTAGCCACAATCATCATTAGGGTATCTAGTTTGAAAAATGTGTCCGATAACCCCGCTTCCCAACCAAGATGGCCGATATGGTTAAAAATAGAACATAGGGGTAAAATGCAAGATTTGTCTATTATTTTGAAAACCTTTATAAATAAAGAAAATCTGATAGGGCAAAATTGTTCAAAATGTTGACCTCTACCTATTGTTTATTGACGTCAAAACTGTCGGGCGACTTTTTATAGGAGTTATTGCCCTTCAATGACAAATTACACCATTTTTTTCATGTTTGCCTTTCATCTTGAAAACTATAATAGATAGATAGAAACTTTAAGTTGCAATAATGATCAGCAAGACAAGAGCTACGAATAAGTATGCATGGTCGAAATCGTCAGTCTACTCATAATTAGAGTTATTGCCCTTTGATGACGATTTTACCAATTTTTTACGTTTTTGCCTTATATCTTAAAAATTAAAATAGATAGATAGAAATTTAAATAAGCAAAAATGATCAGCAAGACAAGATGTACATTTAGGACAACATGGAGGAAATTTTCTGACGACTCCTTATTGGAGTTATTGCCCTTTAATGACAATTTTTACCAATTGTTTTGCGTTTTGCCTTATATGATAAAAATTATAATAGATAGATAGAAACTTTAATTAACAAAAATGATCAGCAAGGCAAGATCCACAAACAAGTCAAAATTTGCCAAAACAGTTAGTAGAGTGTCACTCTTCATAGGAGTGATATCCCTTAAATGAGGATTCTTTACCCTCTTTTGTGTTTTGAGCAATAACTAAAGAAGATAGAAAGAAATTAAACGGAGAAAATGATAAGCAATACAAGATCAACAAAAAAAAAATTTGATCACGAATCCTATTCCTGTCTACAATGTTGGAGAGAGTTGATTATGCACATAGACCTAGGTGAGCGACACAGGCTCCTGAGAGCCTCTAGTTAGAAAACAACAGTGCTGTCATATTCATGTTCATGCTGTCATGTTCATGTTTTAATGAATATTTTTATTTTGTAATACAAATGTGAAAGAATACGCCATGTAGAATATGAAAATGACAAAAAGCTATATCAACAACAACAATTAAAGAAGTATAAATATTATATTTATCATCAGTACAAAATATATTAGGTTCTTGAATTGTTGTAATTCATGAATCTGTATAAAGAAACTCATCAATGATACATGTACCAGGCTCATAATTTAGTACGCCAGATGCGCGTTTCGTCTACAAAAGAATCATCAGTGACGCTCGAATCAAAACAGTTAAACGCGCAAATAAAGTACGAAGTTGAAAAGCATTGACGACCCAGAATTCAGAAAGGTTTAGCCAAATACAGCTAAGGTTATCTGTTCCTGGGGTAGAAAATCCTTAGTATTTCGAATAATTAAGTTTTGTATAAGACAATATCCCTGACTTTATAATTTTCCAGTCACACATAGATTACGTTCATTGAAACCGAAAACGTCACTACAGACAAGGGATTAGCAAACGAGTTGTCATATATACACACCCTAAGATGGTGCCAAAGGAACATCACTATCTATAAAAGGAAAATAAATAATAGGGAAAGAATAATCGTCCCTTTTGTCGTAAATTTTTGTGAAGAGTTTCCCGTGTAAAACTGAAATATCTAAATCTAGGAAGGGACAGTTATTACCGTTTATATTTGATTTATATAAAGTAAGTTCCTTTGGGTAAATTTCGTCAGTATATTTAGAAAATTCTTGATTATTTATCGAAAAAATATCATCAAGATAACGATAAGTGTTGTTGAATTTATCAAATAAATGCAAGTAAGACGGGTCTTTACCGAGTTTGGCTATAACTGTGATTCATAACAGTACAAGAACAAGTCTATTATTAAAGGAGCGCAATTGGTGCCCATAGAAGTACATACAACCTGTCGATACACTTTATTGCCGAAGCGTATATGAATGTTATCAAGGAGAAAATAAAACAGCTTCAATCATCTCATCATAGCCACAGTAAGTATATCTAGAATATTTACCTTTCCCATTAGAGAAGAAGGCTTTGAATGAGATGTAGCAAATATATTTGCAATCAGATTTGTCAAACGAGCATTTAATTGAAAAGGAAAATTTTTGTTTGATAAGATTGTATGGAAGTGTCGTGAAAAGATTTGAAAAGTCAAAACTGTCAGCACAATCAAAGGACCATCAAAAGCACGTGATTTATCTAAAACATCCAAAGATTTTTACACTCCAAAAATAGTTAATTCCATTATTTTCCTATGTTTTTTTTATAAAACTTAATGATAAGTTCTGTGATAGTAGTTAACGAACTAGTTATAAGCACTGAAAGATCAGTTGTAGAACATTTACTAGAGGCCGAGATGAAAAGATATTTTATGGGATTTTGTGTAATTTAGGTAACCAATACATAGTAGGGACATTCAAATGTTCAGAAGAGGCATTAAGCTGTGATGTGGTTATGACATGACTGTTTACTATATGATTCTTTGTGGAGCGCACTGACCTGAATGTAGAAGAATTTATAATTCCATTTTTAACAACTTCCGTGTAGTATTTACGTCGTACCACCACCACATTGATGGCTGCTTTGTCGGCCGGTACAAACACAAACCGCTTTGCGAGTATTTGAAGTTTGTTTCATATTCTAGAAATAGGCTTATCATGTACTCTTTGGTTTATTTCTAAATTATTTGTAAATGTGATATTCGAATATCCACAACATTTATACATTAATAAAAATAAGAATCAAGAGACTTTTATATGATTTTCCCGTTTAAACCAACTTTTACAATACGATAAAAGAGCGTATTATATGTCATGAGGACACTGTTTCCAAACAATTTTAGATGGAGAACGATATTTTGGTTGGTCCTTTTCAAAACATTTTTAACCATTTTCGTCTTGAACGATATTTAGGTCCCCGTAATAACATGGCCATCAGGATTATATCTAAAATTCGACGATTCACAATCTCAAGTTAGAGGAGTATTATTTTCTACACAGACGTCTGATGTTATATTATTGACGTATAGTTAAAATTTAAGCTTCTGCTGGTTGTTTTGTATGTATACGAAATTATAGATGGCTCTTTGTTATCAAAATAGGGAGGTATAAAGTTTTGAATGATAGAGTCGTTAAAATGCTTGATAAGTTGATAAAATCAAAACCTCTGTAAAAATATTTAATTTTCAGATAATGACGTTTATGATCTTCAGGTAACAGCCTATGATGACAAAAAGCTTGAATTATACGCGTACATTCATAGAGTGGGCTGATAAACGAGATTGTGTCACACTCCTTGAATTATCATGTAATAGTCTTTTAAAGAATACACAAAGAAAGCAACAGACAATAAAGTATAGATTAGGATTCGGAAACATGCGTTATTCGGCTTATACATGTACTAATCTGTCTCCAAAATGTCTTATACGTGTAATTTCGGTGTTAAATTATCCCGAAGTATCGTCATTCATTTACATTTCATGACGAAAGTTAATTGTTTTCTTATATTTAGTACTTTTCTTAAGTTCATTACAAATGAAGATAGCTGTCATTATTACCCACTGGTGTTTTAACATTAAAACTAATCGTATTGACGTTATTCATGTTATTATAAGTTTAATCTTATATTTTCATGGTTTTTCCCGTATAAATTGCGGTGGGTCTAATTAAGCTTTGATAGAAGAATTTATTCTAAGTAATCTTCGACATCTAAGCACTATTCGAATAAATTGTTGTCTTAAACGGTCATTTTTTTACACTAGTAATTTTGGGGCCCTTTATAGCTTGCTGTTCGGTGTGAGCCAAGGCTCCGTGTTGAAGACCGTACTTTGACCTATAATGGTTTACTTTTATAAATTTTGACTTGGATGGAGAGTTGTCTCATTAGCACTCATACCACATCTTCTTATATCTATTTTGATTTTTACACAATATAAAATATCTGAACAATAAATCATTAAGTCATGTTCAGTTTTTCAGTCCATTTTCATAATTATTTACTGTGGTAAATTCAGTACTTTGAATAAGACTAAATATACTAGATATATCAATTCACGGAAAATGGCATTTTTAGTAGGTTTTTTAATCTCTTTTTATAAAAAAAAATGAACTAAAATATAATAGTAGTCCAATAAAGAATTTTATCAAAATGAGGTAATATTTCGAAACAGTGTTTTCTCTTAAACATGTTAAAAGTAAAATATATTCTACTGTTATCGATTTTTTATTAGAACGAAACCTCCCTAAATAAAACAGCATTTTTAGCTAAATCCTCTTACACATTACCATGACGACTGTCCTCTACTGTTATACAGGTTCATTTTAATTCTATTGCAGGATAACTAACCTTCTTTTCAATACTGTAATGCTGATGACATTTTGTCTTAAAATAAGTTTAAGAACAAACCAAAAAAAGTGACTTCAGTTGATAACTACATGTACCTAAATGTGGCTCGCTTGGTCGTTTTTTCTGCAAAAAGCAAGAGGTTTTGCTCTCTGTCAAACATTGTCCACACTACAGTTGCAAAACGATTGAATATATCATGAATGTGATAGTCGATTAGCATGTCCCCATCCTCGTCTGCATGAATGATTTAAGGGTTTATTTTGACATGATGTTGACATTAATGTAATCATTGTAAATGTAAATTTGATAGCACTTTCAACACAATGACATTTGGCACTACTCATGTTTCCCAAATTATAGACTTTGAAAGGGCGGGATATCTTTTTGTGATTTTAGCTCGCAGAATTCTAGTTTATTTTTTAAAAACAGTGATAATTGAAAAGATTTTCACTGGAACAAGCTGTTTCTATTGATACGAATAAAATGAGATGCAAGGTATATGTCAATGAGTTAGTCAGAAAACGGCAATTTCTCATAATGTTTTTTGTTTAAATATTATCTTTGATTATTAATATTTGGCTCCTTTTGTCCCATTTACCACAATGTATCCCTTTCTCTCATGAATATTTCATGGCTAACCTTCATAAAAACTAAACGTAACATTACATGATAGATATTTAGACGATATTTTTACTCTGGATAATCCGCAATTTTCTTAATGCATCAATTAAATTTATACTTGCGAACTTATTCTCTAGACATCAAACGTTCAGGAAATCCTGAGAAATTTCTTGTGAATATAACAAATTCATATCCAAGGCTAAATATAAACAGAAGACGTTTTCTTTACTCTGTTGTTTGTCAGTATTTTGCTTTAAAGGTCGATGTTCCAAAGGACACTTCATATGGAGGGTATACGTGCACTAGTTAAATAAAAACATTTTTTTGCAAAACCCGCTCACATTTAAAAAAATGCTACATATTGAATTGTCTTTCTATGTTGTGATGTTATATTATTGTTTCAGAAAAGGGAGAAGGTTTGGTACCATTAAAACGTTTAATCCCACTGCAAATGTTTGCACCTGTCCTAAGTCAGGAATCTGATGTACAGTAGTTGTCGTCTGTTTACGTAGTTCATACGTGTTTCTCGTTTCTCGTTCAACACGGAGCATTGGCTCACACCGAACAGCAAACTATAAAGGGCCCCAAAAATTACTAGTGTAAAACCATTGAAACGGGAAAACCAACGGTCTAATTTATATAAAAACGAGAAACGAGAAACACGTATGTACTACGTAAACAGACGACAACTACTCTACATCACATTCCTGACTTAGGACAGGTGCAAACATTTGCAGCGGGATTAAACGTTTTAATGGTACCAAACCTTCTCCCTTTTCTGAAACAATAGTATAACATCACAACATAGAAAGACACACTATAAAATGTCAATTGGAAGGCTTAACTCAATCAAAAAACGTAAATTAACACACAATGAACGAATAAATTTGATCTGTGATACCTGAATACTGTTTCTCTAGTGATATTTAGACTCAATGTAGACAAAATGTGTTCTTTTATATGTGACGTCATCACGCTTCCATGACGTCACAATAGGAAATCAGAGGAAATTAAGAAACGTTGATGCCATAATTGAATTTTGACCAATGAAGAACTGATTTCAAACGAACCATACGTTGATTATAAAAAATTACCAACCGGTCTTGAAAAGTTTAAATCAGGTTAGAATTATATCAAAGAATACATGCGCCTGTCCAAAGTCAGGAACCTCTGGCCTTTGTTAGTCTTGTATGTTTTTACAATTTTGGTTCATCTATATGTTTCAGAGTTTATTGTGACGTCCATTTTCTCTGAACTAGTACACATTTTTATTTAGTGGCCAGCTGAAGCCTGCCTCCGGGTGCGGGATTTTCTCGCTGTGTTGAAGACCCATTGGTGGCATTGGACTGTTTTCTGCTGTTTGGTCGGATTGTTGTCTCTTTGACACATTCCCCGTTTCCATTCTCAATTTTATGAATTCAGATGTCCTAAACTGATCAAATTATGTACCATCTGTGTACGTAAAGATAACTTGTTATTTAAACGAAGGATTGTTATAGGACACATGATTCTAGAATGATCCTTATCAGGTACTCTAAAAGTGTAATAGTTAATAAAAAGTTGCATTTCAAAACTCCTTTTTAATAGTGTAGTGTTTATTAATCAACCGTATTAAAGAATTGCCTTTCCAATCCAATACGAAATATTTGCAAAGGTTTTATTTTTGTGTACTTAATTTATTCATAACCATTGGTTATTCCACCCATGAAGATAAAAACTGTGAAAAAGCTAAGAAATACTCTTTAACAGAATATCCCTAGAACGCCCTTTGCAGTCCACGATCTTTAAATACAAGTGTAGTAGTCTGATCTGTAATTTTACTAATCGGGTCCTATTATTGATCGTGACATTTTATATTTTGATTCGCATGGCGGATGATACATCCATGATAAGAGATGCTTACCCTGTCGACGCATCAGGTCTTGCTTCTTTTGGAGTTTGTGCGATTCCCTTTGTTCTTTGTTTGTTACCTTAGTTTGTCTCTTCCAAGTCGATTTCAAGATTTAACTACTTTAAACTACTGTCGCCTTAATTAGTAGCATATTGTAACATAGAGTCTGTATTTTATTCAAGGTGATTAATGTAGAGGATGTAACGCTCATCTGGTCGACGCTTTTGGTCTAGCTCACTGAAATTTGATTACATCGGGGTTTTTTATTTTGATTTATATAAAACAAAAGGTGGTATATTGCATTTAAGACAGCTATCTGAAGTGCAAAAATGATTTAAACATAAACCGTATATTAGAGTTTTCCCGATTTGCTACGGAACAGATTCGGTTGGTACGTATCTCAATTGTTCGTATTTTTTCAGAGATATTCATTAATGAATGAGGTACCATCTTCATGATAATAAATTAAAAGAAAAGGAAATGGCAGAAGTAGAAATAAAAAACTATTTGAGAGCAAATTAACTATTTCTAGAACGCTTTGTTAGTGGTTCTGTGTAATATTATGCACTAAGTATACAAGTGCTTGAATGAAATGGTCCTTACACAGTTGTAATGATAATCTAAATATAGATTTCCATTTGTTTTTTTTTTTTTTTTTTTTCTGTAGTTCTTATGGTGTTTTTGGTTTTCTTTTTCTTTTCAATTTACCTTCATCAGGAACGATTAAAGCCGGATATTTGAAAGCCAAGGATGTATAAGAACCGTAAACGTTAAATCCATCTAAAGTCAACTTTGCCTGATTGATTATAAAATTTATAAACGGACAATTTTAGAAAGGTTTGTTTTATAAATCATGTCAGTACCGAAGTACCGACTACTGAGCTGTTATATATGCAAATTTTCTTGAGGATACATTAGAAGATTTGATTATCTAAATATTTCATAAAACCAGCCTACTGTATTTCAGCTTCCATATTGTGAACTTTCCATTTCTATGTAGCAACATTCCAGCAGCGCCTGCATACGGAGTATATATCTCCCAATTGATACGATATTCCCGGGCTTGTATATCCTATCATGATTTCCTTGATAGAGGATTGCTGCTCCACAAGGAAGCTATTAAACCAAGAGTTCCAAATGGTGAAGTTGAAATCATCCCTTCGTAAATTTTACGGACACCATCACGAGTTGGTTGACCGTTATGGAATAACCGTTTCACAGACGATATCGGATATGTTCCTTATGTCGTAACTACAATACCCTTCCCTTTTCACGAATGTGACCTACCGAATTAGACTATTTACCGGATTTGTAATAACATAAGCAACACGACGGGTGCCACATGTGGAGCAGGATCTGCTTACCCTTCCGGAGCACCTGAGATGACCCGCAGTTTTTGGTGGGGTTCGTGTTGCTTAGCTTTAGTTTTATATGTTGTGTCATCTGTACTATTATTTGTCTGTTTGTCTTTTTATTTTTGGCCATGGCGTTGTCAGTTTGTTTTCGACCTATGAGTTTGACTGTCCCTCTGGTATCTTTCGTCCCTCTTTTGCAGGAAAACTCTGAGTACTATGCCTCAATGGTATATATATATATATATATACTTCTTTATACAAGCTATTTCTATCTTGATAAATGTTGAGCAAGATGTATTCAAAATCTACATTTTAGGATGCTAAGATGCAGACAATAAAAGTATCATCATTATCTATAATCAATATTTTAAAAGAGTTTCACGTCATAAAATTTTAGTAAAAATTTGCATAACAACAGAATATTGATACAACGGAAGTAACATTGAAATTAATTCAAGACGGCACTTAATTCATTTAAATGTTTTCTAAACACTTTTAACAAAATTGAACGTGCTTATTCTATATTGCTACAATAATTTTTCGTAAAATATTAGATAAATCATAAAACTGTGCCACTATTTTGTCTTTCTCTTCACCATGGCCATTTAAGTGAAAAAAAACACGAAATATCATACCGTTCGTCCACAAGTTATTTGCAAAGGTTGTTTAAAATGAATAATCGACTACACTCAATACTGTTTGCAATAAATACGAATGTAACCGTGTGAACCAAATATCAAATTGTAGATAAAAAAAAAAAATCAAATAAGAATAAAACATACGCCGGTATGATATAAAGAGTATACATCAATTATTTACGATTTTTTAATATAAGTGAATATGAAACCATATAGTTCATCATCACTAAAAAATAAATAATATTCACAATATATTTGTGTCTGGCATGGTATAACCATAAAATACTAAATATGCTGTATCAAAAATGCTATAAAAGATGAATTATGGATTCCCGTTCCCTCCAAAATGGCTGGCGGCAAAATCGCCGTTCAGGGGAAACCTGCAATTATGTGTTTTCTAGTTGTTTAAAATGTATTAAGGTATGGTGGCCGATTAAGACCATTTCGCCTTTTAGCCTTTTCGCCTTTCATATTCTCTAGGGCAAAAACGAGAAGCGAAAACGCGAAAAAGCGAAGTCGAAAACACAAAAACTCGAAGTCGACTTCGCGTTTTCACGTGTTCACGTTTTCGTGTTTTTGCGTTTATGTTTACGTTATTCAAAACTATAACAAGAATTGTGCATCCTTAGAGTTGAAGTATTAAATTTTATTTTACATGTATTTATATTGTTAATAAAGACATTTACAATTAAGAAGTATTTGCTGTTCAAACTATGTGGATTTGTTTATTCCACATTGGCTAGAGTTATATTCGGAGGGTTGAGATCTCACAAAATTTTGCGTCTGTCCCAAGTAGGGAACCTCTGACCTTTGTTAGTCTTCAAGTTGTATGTTTTTTTTTTTTTTTTTATTTTGGTTCATTTATATGGTTCGGAGTTTAGTGTGGCGTGCATTTCGCTGAGCTAGTATACATTATTGTTTAGGGGCCAACTGAAGCGCGCCTACGGGTGCGGAGTTTTCTCGTTACGTTGAAATCCAATTGGTGGCCTTGGGCTGTTTTCTGTTCTTTGGTCGGGTTGTTGTCTCTTTGACACATTCCCCGTTTCCCTTATCAATTCTAGTAAAGCAGATTAAATTTATTAGTTTGCTAACATATTAAAACATAATATATAATAAAAAGATAAATTGCTATTTCAGAACTTCCTGTCTCTCATTAAATCTGGAAAAAGGAAACACCATGTGATAAACAAAGATATTCAACTTTTGTTATATCTCTTTTACATTCATATCTTGAAATCAGTTGGCCATTCACATAAATGTTAATAAGATATTTCTCGAGTACTTCGATTTCCAACATGAACAGTTTGTCGAAGTTATCATCTTTCAAAAGCTGCACTGAATGTTCTGCTCCTGTCCCCATTCCCTTCCAGTGAGTGTATTGATTGCAATAACCTTTGTTATAGGTCGTGGGTTGATTTGTAAAGGAATATTATCATGGCTATCAAGGTTGTGTTGAAACTTTACTGCAAATTCACTGAAAAAAGAGGGAAAAAAACAGATATAAGAAAGTATATCAGTAAATTTAAATCTTATATGAATCACTCTATTTCCAATAAAATTGGGAGACATTTTCTATTGTTATGCTTGTTATTATTATGACAATTAGAAAGGTTTCTTCGCTTATATATTGTATCCAATTTGTAATTATATATGCTAATATAAAACAAGTGATTGATCTGATAATATTAAACAATTTATCAATTTTACTGTAAATTAAAACAGAAACCCTTCAGCATATGTTTAAATCATCAATTTTCTTTATGTATGTTCATTATATTTTTTAATTTCCCTAAAATTACCGTCAAAAGTCTACAATCCGGAAAATTGAGCATACGGGCGTATCTAAACAAATAAACATTGTTTCATATTTTTCATGCCGGGGACTTTTATAGCCGACTATACGGTATGGGTTTTTTCTCATTGTTGAAGCCCTTACGGTTGCCTATAATTGTTTACATCCACTTTATTTGAACTTTGGAGGATAGTTGTCTCCATGGCAATCATAACACTTCTCCTTATTATATATATATATATATAGAGAGAGAGAGAGAGAGAGAGAGAGAGAGAGAGAGAGAGAGAGAGAGAGTCTAGAGAGAGACCAACCAGTAAACTATAGAGAATAAGAATCTACCAACCAGTAAACTTAATAGGTATTGGATCATCAAAATTGACAATACTACATAAACAGGAAAATTATATGAGTCTAAAAGATTGTGTAACAATACCGATAAATAGATGGAAAACAAAACACTAAAAGTGTTGAATATCATCGCACAAAGATGGAAAAACTGAACAGATGATATAAATTATACAATAATTGCAAATATTTCGGCTCAACAAATGGCCTTCCTCAGTGTTAAAGTTTTAACAATACTGATATATAATGTATAAGGTGTAAACATAGATCAGTAATAATACAGGTAAGTTTTGGTCGATTGATTTTAATCCAAAATCCCGAACATCATAATATAAACATTAGACTGTCAATTTAATTATTTCTTTCTATTGATTCCATCTGGATGGAGGACACCCAATGTTTTTATCCAAAACTTCTCCCGATTCTCTCTTTGCCTATTTTGCCATGTACAGTCCTGTTTGATCACAAGGATCTTCATGTGATCAAAATCTTTCAGAGTGTGATCTGGTAACCTGAAGTGTTGGCTGACAGGAATATACGGTTTTTTAGTGAGGTCACTCCTGTGGCCATTAAGGCGTTTGTGAAATGACTGCATAGATTCACCAACATATTGGAGACCACATATAGGACACTCAAGAACGTAAATCACGTTTGAGCTTTTGCAGTTGACATTGCAGAAGATCTTGTATGTCTTTTCTGTGGTCTTACTGTCAAATGTTGATGAATGCTGCAATTGGTTGCAACATTTGCAGCGCTTATCCCCACAAGGCTGGCAATTACCTACAGTATGGTTAGGTTTGGAAAGGTCAGCACGGACAAGTATATTTCTCAGGCTGTTAGGTTGTTTGAAGGCAATCATGGGAGGCTCAGATTTTGGATAACTTAGAATGTTTCTCGATTGCTGTCCAATGATCACGAATGGTCTTGAAACTATTTCTCAGGCATGGATGGTAAGTGAGCACACATGGGATTCTTTTACTTTTCTGTATATATATATATATATATATATATATATATATATACCGTAATTAACTAGGAAAGGTATTTGTATTTGTGTTGAAATAAACAAATAAGTCACTAATATGCGATTTTTTTTTTTTTTTTTTTTTATTTGTTACTTTATGATCAAATCTATATTTAGGCACTCATACAAAAGTACAAAGTTACGTCATAAACTTAAGACGTAAAATGCGGTAAACATAACGGTTTTAATTTGCACTATATTCGCAACATACTGGACGCCCGGAAAAGTATATTTTTGTAAAGAATTACTTTAACTGTCCATGTATCAAAGTAAGCTGTCTCTATAACAATTTTGATTCGAACACAAAGTTAATTTCTAAGAATTTTAACCAAAGATTTAAAGTCCTGATTAAATCATTATTTCCAACATCTAATTCTTCATCAATTGCTATTCTCCACCAATTTCTTGGTTTGTCGATCTCTGACCCGGATGTTGATTTTTTTGTCTCCATCTTTTAATGAAACTCTGTAGGTGACGTTAAATATTCGGACATCCAATGGTTCAAAAAATGTTCAATAATGAATGAAAGTCTTTGTACACGTTTAAAGCATAATAATATTTTCTATCTCAATACGTGGATATGGTACAGTTGTAATATTGATAGAAGCTGAGCAGGTGTTAACTTTTCATTATCACAAATTTTTGTAGATACATAAGTCAATGGTCGATCGTTTAAAATCTTTTCAATTTTGCAATTAATGTTTGCAGCATGTCCATGTTTATCAATGCACGCCCAAGTATTTTTTTTAAATTTGTTTCAGTTAAAGCGATACGTTTCTCCTGCCATCCCCGAACCAAGGAGATTGGTTTGGGATGAATCGCCATTCTACTTCATATGCAGATAAGGTCTTTTTTATTACATAGGATTCACGCAGTTGTTAAATCTCTTGTGGTGCTGAAATTATAGATGAAGCGTTGTCTGGCATCATTACATGTGATAAGGATTTCTAACAAGTAAATCTTCTGAATCCTAACAAAAAGATTCTTCTTTCATGTCGGGTACTACCTCTGCTCTTGTCAATGCTATTGTAAATAAACATATACTAGTACATTATGTATATGCTTTAGTCAATGTTCCGTTCTTTTCCTTACTGTGATGTTCTCCAGAAAAATTGACACCGGTGATGATAAACGGTGTGGTGTCTTGGAGTCATATTGTATGTAACGAAGGAGGGTCTGGTGCCATGTATGGTTTTCCTTCAACTTTTCTAAATGTTGTACATCTATGTAGTAATTTGCGAAATAATTGACGGAACAACGGAATTAAAAATATTTTGACAGATTTGTGTAACAGCAGTATTAACTCTAGAATGTAAAACTGATTCGTGTGAGTTCAATACAATAAGTTTTGATAAATGGTGATTTGCTGGTAAAACATAAGGGTGTTTTGCTGATTCTGGTATTCTTCCTTTGCATCTCATGAAGTCGTTTTCTTCTAAATATAATTGAAGTTGTCGAAGTCGTGCCAATTTAGTTTCCTGTGTCTGTTTTAACATCAGTGTGCTATCTTCATCTGGGTATGCCATCGCTTGACAACATCGTATCAATCATATATTGATTGCTGTAATTCATCTGGTTTCTTATATGATCTATAAATTTTAATATATATAATTTTGTCAACTCCAAACTGAAGATTATCATTTTCGAAAGTTTTGCTCTCTTCATCATTTTAGGATTCTTTGGTGTCGTTTGTAAATACGAATAAAGCTGCATTTATCTATATAAACGTTTTCGGGTATTTTGATTTATCACCTATTCAAGTATGTCCTTTTCTCCATAACGTACTTTCATTGAACTGTTTTGTGGTCATCCCACGGGAAAGTAAATCAGCAGGATTGAAATTTTTCTGGCGGTACATCCATTTATAGTTGTCCGTTAACTTCTTTATTACATTGATTCTACTTAAACAAACGTTTTAACGTTGTAGCTGTCTTAAGTCATTGTAATATGATTTGACTTTCGGACCATAGTGTATTATTTGAACATGTTAATGTAGTTTGAAAATGGCATGCAAAACGGGCTCCTATAACTGTGGCCATTACCTCTAGTTGTGGTAAAGTTAGCTTTCCCAGTGGCGCTACTCTTGTTTTAGCCATTTCCAGTGAGCTGTATTTCCCATTGTGTGTATTGTAACTGCTCCCAAAGATTTCATACTTGTGTTCACAAATACAGGCATTATTTTTTTCGCATAACTCGGTAGTTTCATCAAAATAGTGCCTAGAAAAAATTATTTCTGCAGCTGTTTTGAAGTCTTGAGCTAAACGGTTCTGTTTTAATTGTAGCGTATGTGGTAGGGGCTAGCTCGTTAAAGTCGTAACCTTCCTTCCATAAGTCTTGTATGAGTATTTAATCTTCAATACCAACTGAACTTAATAATTCAAGCTGTACATTTTCGATGATTCCTTCAAAATTTCATGTTTTGTAATACTTTTATCCTCTCCTTGTGCTAGTACGATTGTCGGTTTTGCAAATGCAAGTTCATCATGCCGACGTTCCAGTTCATTCCAAGAATCTTTGTCTGTTTGTCGGTTTCTCGTACATTCTCTTTGGCGGCTTAGTTCTAAGTTGTTCATTATTCGAGGTCCATGAACGAAGGTAAAATCCAGCCTTTAACATCAGCTGATTAACTTCCGTGAAGTATTTAAGGGCTTGATAAAATGTTGTCTATAGAAAGGGTCTCGCTCAAGTAATTTTGCTGTTCTGGTTCCTTCTTTTTATAGATGTTTAGGTTAAACGGCGTTTAAAATAAATGACAAACAAGTTACTCCTAACACACGAAACACTAGTACTGATTTAAACCAATAAGTAGTTAAATGACTTCTTGGATCTCCGAGGTCACTTAACCAAAGAAATCTGGTCACATCACATGTAGTTATATGTGTAAAAATGCTTTTTCTATATCCGTAACTGTGGCAACAGGATTTAATTTGAATCTAACACGTATCGTGGTTAAATTGTTTAATTTCGGGGATGAACTGAATAAACAGGCATTCCGATTTGGTAATTGTTTGGACTGTCGGCAACTGCAAACGTAAACGATTCTAATTGGTGCATTAGTAGAATCCTTCTTTACGGGGTGATGTTGATGAATATAATGAACCTGACCAATAGTTTTATCCGGGTCCTCATTTTTCTAGATAAATCC
The DNA here is from genome assembly GCA_017311375.1 of Mytilus coruscus. Taxonomy (NCBI): domain Eukaryota; kingdom Metazoa; phylum Mollusca; class Bivalvia; order Mytilida; family Mytilidae; genus Mytilus; species Mytilus coruscus. The sequence continues at coordinate 57,296,711 of CM029603.1, read as the reverse complement.
TCTGCGCTCCTGATCTTGAATTATTTTACCGTATGTTTGAAGCACATTGGGTCCTGATTTGAAATTTTAATAATATTTTCGGTTCTCTGTTTTGTTATTGCATAATTTGTTGGTAAGCTCTCATGATCTTATTTTCATGGCAACTTAGCTACGTACCTGATTTTGATGAAATTCTACGGATGTTTCCTGGTACATTTCCATATAATCGATACTTTCATCCTCCGGTTCTCCGTCGACTACTCCTAGTGACTGCAATTTCAAAAATGTTTCCAAATTAAACTCTTTCAGTTTGTGATTTCTCAAAATGTTAAACTTAATCATTCCTATGTTTCGATTTACGATTCAAATCTGATGTTGTCGGACCAGACAACAGGTGGTAACCAAGCTTAGACTTAACAGCTGTCGGACCTTTACCTCTAATTACAGTAGCTTCTATAAAACCCCAGTAAAAAATCTGCTTCTATCAATAACGATATATTAACATGTTGTCGTTTGTGATCGGATTTGCTAACCGTAATGCTTTAAGATCAAAACAGATGTTTCCAATCTCGTGTATCATTTCCACAATAGTTTGTTATCCGGCTAGCTATAGTTGGTACTTATAAAACTTCAATGGGTATTTTTCTCCTTCTATTGACACAACGTATATAATTGCTTTCGGTAAGTCTCGAGCTTTAGCACTAGTATCTCCAAATACAGAGAGATGAATCACTTCTGCTTTTATGTCTAGTTTTGAAACTAATTCCTCGGTCACGAAAGAACGCTGTGCTCCTTTATCGAATAATATATTAGTATTAATTCCTTGATGTCCACTCCAAACGGGTGCTACCGCGGTTTTTAGCAATATGCTTGAACGGGATTTAAATGTGGACGAATGAAACTTGTGGCGGCGGCAATACTTTCATTGTTGATTACGGAGTTTACTGACGTTTCATATCTACCCACATTTGAATCTCTATTAAAGTATGATCTTTCGGTATTTTGGATACATGAACTCGTATGGTGCTTCTTGTTACAGAATGGACAAAGAAATTGTGATTTACATTTCCGCGGTGCGTTTCCAAGCCATTGAAACAAAATTTCTCCTGTTAAACGTAGTTATACGGTGTTTGTTACCTAGAACTTTTAATCATTTTTGCAGAGTCGTGTAAATCGTAGCAATACAAACAAGTTTTCTGGCAAATATTTTCATTTTCCTTCGGTGGTTTTCAAAACCATCGTGTATTCGCGGGTTTTCTTTTCTATTGGCGCTTGTTAAAAATAATGCTGAAGACGGCAAATTGTATATTACTACATCGGTGCGTTTTCCTGCTTTTAAAATGGTGATTTTTTTCAATACTCAGTGTCTTAATTCTTTACTTTTCCAGTTATCGGATCTGTGTCCATGACTAAGTTGTATCTTACAGCTGACGACAGCTTATTCAAGATTAATGGGATGAACAGAACCCCATACGAATCTCCCGATCTACCTAAGGACTCCAGACCTCTTATATATTGATTGATTGATGTAAATGTAGTTAAGGTGAGTTTCGACAATTGGGGATTTTGAGTAACGTTGGGAAGAACGTGGTACATTTGTTGTTGAACAGAGTTATATGTATTTTGTACTGAACTATGCTGAGTTTTCCGTTGACTGATTAGGCAAGGTGGTAATATTGAAACTTGCTGGATTTGAGTATTTTTTTACGTAAGTGTCTTATTTTAGTGTTCAAAATGAATAAATACTCATTTAAAAGATAGGCGAAAGATACCAAAAGGGACATTTAAACTCATAAGTTGAAAATAAACTGAAAACGCCATGGCTAAAAAAGAAAAAGACAAACAGACATACAACTGTACAAAAAATACAACATAGAAAACTAAAGACTGAGCAACAAGAACCCCACCAAAACCTGGGGGTGATCTAACATTAGAATTTCATCCTCAACGTCCTCATCTATCTATAGATTTAGAATTTCGTCATCCAAAGAACTAATAATCTTCTGGTTTTTTAAAGTGGTTCTAATAATTCGATAATTTTTTCAACTCTAAATCCTACTCTTCATCCGATTTTATCAAAAGTCTTGTCACAGCACTTATATGTCCTGCTCTTACCGCTTTAAAGAGGGAAGAAAGATACCAGAGGGACAGTCAAACTCATAAAGTTTACTTTCAATGGCGCCACAGCACCAAAATGTGTTGATATTAACGAATAAATCACTTATACTTTGCGTTGTGTTACTTTACGATAAAATTTATATCTAAGGTATCCATACAAAAGTATAAAGTAACGTCATAAATATCAGAAGTAAAATACGGGAAACATAACGTTGTTAATTTCCAACAGTATAAAGTTTATTTTTAAAAGACAATTGTCTGTGAAATTAAGATAAAATATATTATATACAATGTTGCACATGGAATAACAAAATAGTCAAACGGTATAGAACCAGGAAGAAATGTTAACGATAACTTTACAAGGATGAATTGAACAATTACAGACGCAAACCCTTCAAACAGATGCCGAGGGAAGATGAACTATAATCCATCTTTGGCAGGTGATTTAATTCATTATTTGTGTTTTGACACTCTATCATGTCTATGTTTCAAGTATTATACATTTTTACCAGAATTATTCATCTATGAATTCTTCAGTATGTCTTTACAAATCTTATTACACTTGCATGTAATCAAAATTGTATTAATGTGGAAACTAAAATTCTCCTATACAAAAGTTCAATAGAAGATATTATATAGAGCTAATAAAAAGTTCGACCTATCAGAGAGGAATCGGCTGAAACGTCTTTAACTGGCGTATCTATAGTTACCCATTACTAGATGAAAGTCCTGGACTTGTAAACTTGATTTTAAATAAAGTCTTCTGTCCAACAGTCAGGGTTTTCCCATACTTCGACAATTTATACTTTAAAAAGATATAAATAATAATTAAATAGCAATATAGTAATAATCATTTAAAATTAAACCGATAAAAATTACTCGTAGATATATAAGAAATATATAACCATGTATAAGGAAACCCCACTTTCCAAAATTACGAAAGCCTAGAAGGATCATTTCTATTTCAGAATTCAGAACTCACACATCAAGAGCGATAACTCATGTTTCAAGCACCTAAGACAGCCGAGAAAGCTCGCACTTTGATACTCTACTAAAAGCTCTGTTACAGAAGAGAAGCGGGATAGTCCAACTCATAAGTCGAAAACAAACTGACAATGTTAAATGACAAAAAAAAACGACAAATCGACAGAAATACAAACAACAGTCTACAAAACACAAGATAGAAAACTTAAAACTAAGCAACACACACCCAACCAAAAACTGGGAGTGATTGAAAGTGGTCCGGAAGGGTTAGCAGATCCTGCTCCACATGTGGCACTCGTCGTATTGCTCATGTAAGTACAAACCCGGCGATTAGTCTAATTCGATAAGTCCCATAAGAGAAAAAGAGGACGTGGTTGTTCACAGAGAATGTTAAAACCTACCTCAGAACAATATTTAACACAGGAGAACAAAGTGGCAGAAAATCAAATGCTGAAGTTGTATCCAGGAACATGCGTGTCTGTCGAAATGAGAATGGCCAAAAAATGTTTCTACCAGAGGAATGCCTTCAACCAAGTCAAATTGCCTCTTTTTTTTTCTCGTCTGTGTGTTATGTCACGAAATACTAAACCACAAACAATTGATGATGAAGACTTGGAGCCGACCCTAAACATGATTTTTGTTCTGGAGGCTACGGATGTTTTAAACTCATAATTTGCATCATGCCTGTTTTTTTAAGAATGTACATTATAGACGATATTGCATTAGAATTATGTACTCAACAACAACAGAAAAGCACTTACTCCACTGATTTCTTTGTAGAAAAATCTGTTGCATATAACTATTTTAAAAGTGATTGAAATGAGTAAAAATTTTGACACAATATTTCTGGACCTAGTTCTGTGAAATTGTTTTTTATTATTTTTAGCTTTCACATTTTCAGACAAAAAACTAAATTTCGGAAAACTGAAGTAGAGTGTATCTTTCCATCGACAAATTGGTATTGACTAATCTCAGACTTTTGATTTTTGACTTTTTTGGAAGAAATTCCACTTGAATCAATTAAAACGAAAATATCTCTGTAAACCTGTGGATTAATTTCAATTTTATACTTAGATTGTAAAGAGGTTTAATTTTTTAGCACAATCAAGAAGTTATGAAACTACTGTAGATAGGAAGAAGTTGTGTGTTACTTGTGTTGTTGAATATATGTAATATTATCAATTTGAATTTATCTGTTTAAACCCTTTGATCTTTTTATAGTAACATTGACTGAATGTTTTAAGCTGATATTCTATTGATAGAAATGGTGGCCATGTTGGTTTTGTCTGTTTTATAGATATAAGAAGATGTGGTATGAGTGCCAATGAGACAACTCTCCATCCAAGTCAAAATTTATAAAAGTAAACCATTATAGGTCAAAGTAAGGTCTTCAACACGGAGCCTTGGCTCACACTGAACAGTAAGCTATAAAGGGCCCCAAAAATTACTAGTGTAAAACCATTCAAACAGGAAAACCAACGGTCTAATCTATATAAAAAACGAGAAACGAGAAACACTTATGAACCACATCAACAAACGACAACTACTGAACATCAGATTCCTGACTTAGGACAGGTGCAAACAAATGCAGCGGGTTTAAACGTTTTAATGGTACCAAACCTTCACCCTTTTTCTGAAACAATAGTGTAACATCACAACATAGAAAGGCACACTATAAAATATCAACTGGAATAGCTTAACTCAATCAAAGGACATATTAACACCAGTGAACATACACTGAACAAATAAATTTGACCTATGATACAATGTAAATACAAAATAAAAAAAACTAAGGGAAGAATAATAAAAGTAACATGTTATATCGGTATGAAATGTTAAACAATTTAAGAAAAACAATATGCTCGAACAAAAATATCAGCATTTGCAATTACTTTAAACACAGGTAAATGAAAATAATTTTGTTGTTAGGTATACGCGTACAGTTCCAATAGAGAAAGGAAATATTTTTGCAAAATAAATAATTTTGATGTTCAAAGTACGAAGTGGAAATTATAGTAGTACCAAACACTTATCAAAGCTGGTATATAGACCAGATATAACCCTGAATAACATTAAATAACAAAAAAGCATTACAATTGGTATCAACAGGTCAAATAAACAAGAAAGTACGATTTGAGAGTACTCGCAGTTACTGACAGCTAGTTAAAAGCCAAAACAATTAATAATAAAAAATCATGCATCAGAGACTAAAATCAACTAAAACACATCCCAGGGATTTAGTATTTTAACGTCATGGACAGTAAAAGAAGACATGACTTGTTAACATGTTTAACCCTATATCCTCTTTATGATAACAATGGCCATGTTGATTGGTTAGCAGCGTAATCTGATTCAATTTTAATACTAGACACCAGAAGGGCAATAGACATTATATGATGATATTAAACAATAATGAGATGTGGTACGTGTTCCAATGAGACAACTGTCCTTAAAATATCAAAGTATAAAGATGTCATTAATTACAGGTCACTGTACAGTTTAAACAATGAGTCTAAACCTTGCTGTAAAGTAACCTGTAAAAGGCCCAGGAATGATAAAATTTTAAACAATTCAAAACAGAAAAAACAGATATGGCAGATATTAACCAATGACAACCACTGGATTAAAAGCTCCTTGCTTTGGACAGGCACTTAAACCCATCCCTTCCCTAATATGGGAGAGTGGTGACAATACAACATAAGAACAGTAAATATTAATCAGATTCAACGGGTCTCATTCACTTTTGGTATATACTATTTGCATGGAATATGTCATAATTTTATAGTTAAAAGGTAATGTTTTTGTATATAATTGAAAAAAAAGATGTGTAGATATCACATATAAATTTTATCGTTTATGACCTACATTTTCACAAAATGTCATAAAATTTCATAAACATCACAGTTTTCTCATTTATTGTCAGCCCTCCTTTCTCATATTGAGCCCATATTTGTAAGGTACAACATGTAGAAACATTTCACATATGAGTTTAATTCTTGTTAACCAACTTAATGACTTAGTTAAGGCGATTGAACTAAGATATTGCAATGACACTTCAAGTTTCAGACCCAAAATTGATAGAAAAACACAAAATCTAGAATTTTTACTTGACTGCCCTTTTGTAGACTGCCAAGGCAGAAATATTTCTTTGCAAGAATATTACTTTAACTTGGACAATTGTGTGCTGAGGAAGGCCCACTATTTCTACAAAGTTCACTTAGTTAAACTATCAGCATCCAAGGGTCTTTTTGGCCAAAATCATCCAAATTCACTTTGAACTAGATCATAGACACATTAATAGGTTATAATGATCTTAAAATTTATAAAGAAGGCCATTTACTAGAGTTGTTTGTCGAGTTTTATCAATTTTACTTGGAGAATACTCCAGTAAAGACATACAAAATAATTTTACTTTTGACAAAATATGTGCATTTTGAAGAAACCGGTAAATTTTCCACGCTACTTTCTGGAAAAAATTATGAATGTGCATCTGTTGGATTTTTGTGAAGTTAATGTACTGTATTTAAGGTGTTTATACATAATAATGAAGTTGTATTATTATTAAGGATAATATTGGAATTGTTGTAGTATATTTATATATATTTTTCAAATTTTCTAGTTAGTGGTTGCTAAGGAAAAACATGCTTGGCAACCAAGGTGTCAGCCATGTTTGAATGCCATTGTTGGTGCCAAATCTTAAAATCCACTTGTTCAAGTGTAGATATCCTTTGATACATGAGTATTTAAATTCCATTTCATTATTTTTTAATTGATGTATACATGAGTAAACTACTATCAAATTCTTACTATTTTAAGCAGTAAAATATGTGTTGCTATGGAACTTGTTTATCTTGACATCAAAGTATATAATAAAGTTTTAAGTGATCAAATAATCAAAAGTTTTGAAATCATCTCTTTTGTCGTAAAGTTTTGATCAAGATTAAAACCGACCCTCATTGGCAATTTCTAAACTTGTTTTGGTTTCCAAACCGAGTGGTTCGTCCAAATCAAAAAGGTAATTCAAAAAAAGTAACTGTATTTTAATAATGTGATAAACGATACAATCGTGAAAAATGTTTCAAATAGATATTAAAAATGTTATGCAGTTTGTCGTTTTTTTTTAACAAAACAGTAAAAAAAAATATGCTAATGGACGCTCGAAAAGGCAATTCCATTCCGATTGCATATGCGCATAGAGTTCAAACATATGGGAAAGCCCCACAGCCTATCCTAATTTGTTTTCTTCATTTTGGGGAAAACAACTTATAATGTCCAAAGCCTATAACGTGAAAAGAAAAAAAACGCCAACAAATGACCTGCAGTTTTCAATGAAGGAGTAAAAATTCTTAGTCTCCCACAATGCCTTCAAAATAAGAAAAATGGTCAAATTACAAACACGAAATCAAGCAAAAGGGGTTCATTTGACTTTAGAAACCCGTAAAAATAGCAATGAAGAATGTCGGTGTGGGAATAACTGTTTATTGGCTGTTGCATATATACACCAAAGAAAAAAACCTGGTTTTAAAATACAAAATTTAATACTTAATTTAACTTTGTGTTTACAGTGCATATATTTACTTGTATTTATTTATGTCTTAAATAATAATGTAACTTACATGAAAACAATGATGGTGCTATGTTTGATTCCTTTTTGTACACTTGAAGTTAGCATAGAAAAGAAAAAAAAATGTCGTTGGGTTTATGTAACTTTTTAATTTTACTAAACTTAAAGCGATTAGTTTGATTTGACATATAGTATCAAATGCTTAATTTGCTCTTTTAGCTTTGCTTTCCCTTAATATTGAGTAAATACATGCTATAGTTTGTTATGTGTATAGTTATGTGCTATAATATATAGAATTGTATGCCTAATTTGCTGTTTTATTTTTGCTTTTTTTCATATGTTGAGTAAAGGCATGCTTCCTTTCTCTATTGGAACTGTACACGTATACCTAACAACAAAATTATTTTCATTTACCTGTGTTTAAAGTTATTGCAAATGGCTGATATTTTTGTTCGAGCATATTGTTTTTCTTAAATTGTTTAACATTTCATACCGATATAACATGTATTATTCTTCCCTTAGTTTATTTATTTTGTATTTACATTGTATCATAGGTCACATTTAGTTATTCAGTGTATGGTCACTGGTGTTAATATGTCCTTTGATTGAGTTAAGCTAATTCAGTTGATATTTTATAGTGTGTCTTTCTATGTTGTGATGTTACACTATTGTTTCAGAAAAAGGGTGAAGGTTTGGTACCATTAAAACGTTTAAACCCGCTGCATTTGTTTGCACCTGTCCTAAGTCAGGAATCTGATGTTCAGTAGTTGTCGTTTGTTGATGTGGTTCATAAGTGTTTCTCGTTTCTCGTTTTTTATATAGATTAGACCGTTGGTTTTCCTGTTTGAATGGTTTTACACTAGTAATTTTTGGGGCCCTTTATAGCTTACTGTTCTGTGTGAACCAAGGCTCCGTGTTGATGACCGTACTTTGACCTATAATGGTTTAAATTTTGACTTGGATGGAGAGTTGTCTCATTGGCACTCATACCACATCTTCTTATATCTATTTAGCTTAATCCATAGATAGTAGTATGCTTAACATGTATACATACACGATTAGAGATGTGTAAGACAAAATCTTCTTAAAAGTTTGAAGAAAACTTCTGGAATTCATGTTAAGGATAGATTAATCTACCAACAAAGAAAATTTCTACAAAGACTTTTATTGTCAGTTTATTGATAGTTTCATTTTTTTTAATGATAACATGATCTAAACAAAATATAAGGAAATAAATATCCTTTATACATGTACCAATATTATAGCCTGCAATTTTAGATTGTTTTGCTTTGTCCGTATCTTGTTTAGTCTGATTTTTTTAACTACCATTTTGACTCTACGTTTCTTGAAAACAAAACTTTGAATTTGAAATATACAAGAAGTATACATTTTGAGAGGAAACAGCTGTATATTAGGTGAGCTTTATTATATGTTGGTGAATTTTCGAATCTCTTTTATCTTTCTTTACAACATATTGTGTATGTTAACATAAATCTGTAAATTGAAGATGATACATCGCATGTTATGGTGATATAAATATTAGGCAAGTTTGACCAGATCAGATTAGGATGCACAAAACAATGGACAGTTTTGTGATAATGTGTTTCTTGTGGAATCTCTTCTCATAATCCTATTCATTATTTAATGAAAAATTTAGTTTATTAATTTGAATTAAGATTATATGATAATAGTGTCAAGATAATGACATGTATTACAGATTTTGATGCAGATCAATACACAACTGAAGCTTGTACAAAAAAACATTAAATTATCTCCCTTGACCACAAATGTAAATCTGTATTTAAATATGAAATATCTTGTTACCATATTATATGTTTATAATGTGTTTCCTTTCCTTTGTTTTTGTTTGTTTAATGTATATATTTATTATAAAATATGGATTTTGATACTTGGCACATATATGATATATTCTTGCAGAAAATAGAGAATTATGTAAACAGTTCTGATGTCTCTACTAAACTATTCATTTCTTTGTGTTGGCAAATATCCACTTTCCATAGTTTAAAACAAAAATCATCTTGATGGAGGGTAAACAAATTTTAATAATGTCTCATCATGTCATGGACTTCATATGAGAGAACAATGGGGGGATATTTTAATTATCTGCATTCAAAAGATTTCAATATATATTGTGTTCAAGCCAACACTTTGAAGAACAAGATTAAAACCTGATTCGAAACCAATGTAAAGGTCAGTATACTTTTCATCCATATGCTTCTAATCGACGAGGAGTTGCTATCCTGTTAGAAAATAATTTTGAATATAAAATACTTCAAGTTAAAAATGATTGAATTGGCAATCTGTTGGGATAGTTATTAATATTGAAGACAAGAAGAGATTTGCTCTGATAAATGTTTATGGGCCGAATGTTGATATTTCTGCTTCAATCACAAATTATCAGACGTCATAGATTATTTTGAAAAGCAATTGTGTATGATCTGTGGGGACTTTAGTCTTTTTCAGAATTTTGACCTACATACCCAAAACTATAAAAATTTAACTAATCTAAAATCAAGGGATAATGTTTTAGAAATGAAAGAATATAAGAATCTTGTTGATCCATTCAGAGAGAGAAACCCTGATCTTAAACGATTAACATGGAGAAGAAAACCCCATTTAAACAATCACGGTATTATTTCTTTTTGATTTCTGAAAGCCTTATAAATGACTTATGTGATATAAATATTGACAAAAGCTACAGATCAGACAAATTACCTGCCATTCAGACTTTAAAGGTAAACGGGTTTATAAAAGGCAGAGTCCTCTGGAAATTCTACAACTCTCTCCTTCAAGATCTTGAATATGTAGAATTAATTACAAAAAAATATTTACACAGTTGAGCAATATGCAGTGCTAGTGTATAGCAGGGATGCCTAACAATATAAATGTAATAGAGATGCACATGTGAACTTAGAATTTTGCGGCAAAAACCAGGTTAAAGGTCATTATGTTCGGCCAAGAACCCAGTCGATTGAAGAAGGAGAGAGACTAACTAATTATTAGAAAATCAAGAAGAAATCTTGAAGCAAACACAAATAATTTATGAGAGGCTTAACAGAAGACAAGAGTGTTTAAAAGAAGTCAATTATCAGGGGAAATACCATTTAACTCACTTAAATTAAAAGATAATATAAAAGAACCATTAGACGGTAATATAACCTTTACTGAACTAACGCAAGCATTGAAAAGGATGAAAAATAATAAAAGACAGCAGAATTTTCAAAGTTTTTTGGATAGTCATCGAAAAGTTTTTCTTCGTGTCAATAAATGATGCGTATCAAATAGGAGGAATGTCTGTCACACAGAAGCAGGGAGTTATCACATGTATTCCAAAAGAAGGTAAATCAAGGCAGTTTTTAAAAAAAATTGCGTCCATATTACGCTTTGAATTCAACGTATAAATTAGCTTCTATCTGTGTAGCGAAGAGAATCAAGTCAGTACTTAACAAACTAATTAATTCTGACCAGACAGGCCTTATCTCAGGGAGAATTATTGGGGAGAACTGTAGACTTATAAAAATAATATTTTTTCATTTTACAGAGGAAAATGACATCCCTGGTATATCACTCCTGATTGATTTTGAAAAAACATTCGACTCTATCTCATGGTCATTTCTATTTAAAACACTTGAGAATTTTAATAAAACTTTTTATAATAATATTTCTTCAACAGTCATTTAAAACTGGTGTCTGTCAGATTTTGTTCGTGTGGAAAGAAACTATAGATAAGGGTAGCCTGTATCTCCTGACCTTTCCTTACTATGTGCAGAAAAATGTGGCATTGTAGTCAGAAAAAGTAGTGAGATAAAGGATATAACAATATATGATACAGAGTTTATCTTGTCTCAATATGTAGATGACACATCAGTAATATTAAATGGATCGCCTTCCTCTTTAGATGTATTCCTCCGTATTTTACAGTTCTATGCCGAGATATCAGGACTGAAAATTAACTTTGATAAAACAAATGTTACATGGAAGTAAAAAACATAGACAATATAAAAATATCTAGTTTTTGACAGTTTAGGTTTCTGTATTTACAAGTCCTACTATGTTTCCGAGCAAAAATTGAAAAATGTGTACGATATGTTTATAAAAGAACTGCGAAGGGTTATGAATGAGAACAAAACAGTATCTCAAAATATATTTTTCATAAATTTAAAAAGATTGATACAATTTGTTTATATTTTATCATATTCTGAGTATTTTCCAGGATACTCAGAAAGCATTTCACAGGGATACTTCATTGCAGCGTGGACAGTGAAGTAAAATTGTAACAGACAATCTGAAGAATAAAGCATATTTATTTGTTGTCAAAAAATTTAAAAAAAAATAAAATATTTATAAAGTCATGACTGAAATGGGGTTCCAGTACCTGCAAATTATTGGGTATTACTTTTTTTGTAGATTTAGATAGAGTGTTAAACCGAAATTATGCTCCTCGAATCCAAGATATAGAAAATATTATACACAAATGGCCAAAATAGTAACTTACACCATTTTGTTAAATAACTATTATAAAGTCTATAATTATATCAAATTTAAATCAATGGTTCCTATCCATCCCAAGTCCAGATGACAATGTATTACATGTACGTCAACTCAATACTAAAATGTATGAATTCGATTGAGATGGTAAACCTGACAAGGTGAATCGGGAGCTTTTATGTCAAGAATACAGCAGAGGAGGTTTAAATATGATTAATTTGGGAATTTTATACAAGGACTAAAATTTACTTGGGTTAGAAGATAATTAAAATCAAACTTTTTTTTTCTTTCATTTGCCTGATAATGCTTATTTATCTCGATAGCTTAATTATGAGCCACTATAGATGAATATATGTGAATGCCTGTCAATCCATGAAGAAGGGGAAAAAATATAAAAAGAAGTGTATGCGTTAACTCTGAAATTCCTGTTGATTATACATGTAGATCTAAAAAATAGAGAGAAGACATCAATGGCCATTCAAAAATCATTAGCCCTATAAAAACTGAAAATACTATGGTAAAAAAGCAATACGGCAGACGGCAAGAAAAAATAAAAAAACATTACACACAGAAAACTAAAGGTTGAGCAACACAAACCCACCAAAAACCGGGGATATATAGTTTTTGGAATGGGAGTGTTAGTGATTCTGATCAGGCGTTGTTGCGGTGTGAGCTCTTTGCATAAAAGTTTGTATTATAAATGATCTGATACTTCTAATATTGCAAACAGATGTCTTATGTTATGTTTTTCCATATGGTAAAAATTCATTTTCCTAGACATCATTTTTATTGTTCAGTGACTGCTTATACATGTTGATTGAATCTTGAAATGATTTTGTCAATAAAAGTGTAGACTTTCATTAGCAGAATCTTATATATGTGTGTTATGTTATTATACAAAGGAAGTGTTGAGTGGCGATGTGTTTCCAACCGCACTACTTAACAACAATGCCAGAAGTTTAAAGTAGATAAGTACGACCAAAATATGATCTATTTGTTTTATTTTAAAAGTGTTCTACAGTATTTCATAAAATTTCAGAAGTAAGTAAATGTGAAACGAAAATAATCATTAGTACTTACATATGCTAAATGAGACATATCGATGAGATGTTAAATCTGAAACAAAATAATTAAACGATATTTAATTAAATCATTTATGGCGATGACCATTTATCTTTTTAAGAAGGACATTCTCTCACAGTGAACGTTTCTTTTGTCGATATTCTATCATTGTTAAAATGTATCAACTCATGATACAAATATTTTCCACAAACTTAAAAAAAACCAACGTAACACAATAACGCTTTTATTGCTGTTAATACATCAACATCACAGTGAGACATTAAAAACCCTTAACACTGGAGGACCTGTACCTTTATATAGATATCGACGTCACTGCATTATCAAGAATGTACATTATTTAACTGGGAAGATATCAAATAAATTTTGCAATTTATTAATTAAACCTTGTCAGATTTATTAGAATAGATGATATTTGTATGATAATGCAAAAGAAAATATATCTCTTGTTTTAATCAAAATGAGCTTCCAGTAAGTGATTATTATAGATACACAGACTATTACTGTCAAGAAATCTACGCAATGCCGTGTATTTTTTCTCTTGTAAATCACATTATTTATTTACATATTTAAATAACCACTTTGCACAATAAAATAGGAATTAGATAACTTGACAAGAAACACCGACCAACAAACAAACAACATACGGACTACATACAATATCAATAAAGATACAGACCGACAGAGAAAAGGGAAGCAATATGCAAAAGATATTTATTTTCTCGAAAATAATAACGTTAAAAAATTTTAAATCATGTATCACAAGCATTAAACGGTCTCGACACAGTATGAGATACACACTGTGCTTATGTGATTAGAAATGTGATCTCAAAGTAAAAATGAGGCTATAAATAAAATCATCATAGATTACAGGATTGAAATTTTGTATTTGCGCCAGACGCGCGTTTCGTCTACAAAAGACTCATCAGTGACGCTCGAATTAAAAAAAGTTAAAAAGGCCAAATAAACGCGAAGTAAAAACCTCACTGCAAATTCATGGTGACTCTGAGAGGACTTTTAAATGTCGTTTGTGGTTATATTTATGCTGGTTTTATTGTTTTAATATCCTATATCGTTAAGTTATATATTTTACTATAATAAGTTTCCCTTACAGAGTACATATATAAGTATCTATGTATTATCTAGCTTCCTTTTTATTAATCTGAGCAAACTTATTCTTCATCAAAATTATCTATCATCTTTGTTTCCACAAACTTTTAAAGATATCATTAAGATTGTCTAATAAACAATCGGATATTTATTTTTTTTCAAAAAGAAAATGACCAAAATAAATGATTTGTTGGTTTTGTTCATGGATTGGCCCTTAGCGGGGCCAGTTAAATCTTCGTAGTGTTATTCCTTTGCGTTTCAGTTCCTTGTAACTTTCAATTGACAGTACAAAGTTTGTGTAGGGTGAATTTTGCTGTAAAATGTCTTCAACGAATATTTGACACACGCGAACATTTCCCGATGTACAGTAATAGTCGAAGCTATTATGCGTCAAATCGTAATCTTAAATGATATTTTTCGCACATTAATATTTTATATAACAGATATTTTAGCAAAATATCTTTTTGGTTGAGACTGACGCATAACTTAATATTAGTGATAAGCTCTCACTTATTTTTCGTTTTGAACCTTGATTTTTTTATCTTCTAAATGAATTGATGAGATATGAATATAGGTTAACTACTAATTGATTTTTTATAATTTACAACAGTTATAAATCATTTTCGATCCAAAAGTCTCTTTAGATGTAATAAGTTAATATAAAAATAAGAAGATGTGGTATGATTGCCAATGAGACAACTCTCAACCAGAGACCAACTGACATAAAAGTTAACAACTATAGGTCATCGTACGACCTTCAACAATGAGCAAAACCCATACAGCATAGTCAGCATTAAGGGGCTCCGAAATGACAAATGTAAATAATTCAAACGAGAAAACTAACGGCTGATTACTTTCGTTTAAAAAAAAGACAGTTTCATAGGTAATATACTATTCAAAATAAAAGATGATTAGCTCTTTAGGAAAGTCATTACAATTTTCTTAAAATTATTATGCTTATTTTAGATTTATTGCAAAACTGTTTTTGTTTTAATTAGTACTTTTGATCATGGCGTTGTCTCTTTTTTCGGATTATCATATAAAAATTGAGTTTCAATAAAATATAAATGCGTTATCCATGTGACTTTTAAATGAATATAATTTAGCACTTAGCCAAATCCAACTGTGTTGTTCAACACAAAAATTATTTTAAATGAATTATGTATATCTTTGAAAACAATTAGCGTTAATAGTTTTGTGTTACATAGACATGATATATGTGATATATATATGAATATTTAAATATTTAAATAGGGTATATACCTAATACTAAAACATTTTAGTTCTAACTTGGTTTTTTTTAGTCTGATTGTGACGTTACAAATAATGATTATATATGGATTGAAGGAACTCTTGAATATCACAAACACTGTTAAGTTTATTGTGAAATTATGGATGCGCTTTACTATTCTGGAGTATATTTTCATAGGAGTTAAATGTTATGCGTTTTTTAATTTCCAAAAGACAATTTCAGTGGCTATAATTTTTGATATTTTGTAACATTTGAACACTTGCAGAGATTTTGATAAATATAATATTCATCATTCATTTTGTAAAATTCCTAGGATAAGACTGAAGTGTTGAACTTTTATGGAATAACAATCTTGTGTCATGGTTTCATTGTTTCTGCACATGATGTACCTGTCAATGATAACATACCAAGGACATCTGTGTTCAACAAAAAATACTTGTGACCATTGCAGAACCCAGACGACAGAATTAACAGCCTTCTTAAAAGCAGAAAAACAACGGTATTAAGGCTTAATTAATCTGGTTATTTTTAATTCTTCTGAAATCATTTTAATTTCCTTGGAGTTCGGTATTTTTGTTACTTTATACTGTATATCTGTAAAGATGTATATAAACAGTTAATAGATATCTTAGTTTATTTGCATCTTTGCGGATATACATATTATATACATATTAACATGTGCACAGTCAGTTCATATGCATCTCAACAGATGTACAGTTTATATGCATCTCATCAAATGTACAGTTTGTATAGATCTTAACAAATGTGCAGTTGATATGCATCTTATCAGATGTATATCGTGATTGCCTGTACTAATGTAGCTTTGTATGTTGCTTATACATTTTTATATAAAACAACCAATTATTTTAATTTTGATAAAAAAGAACACATCATTATAGATGAAAATGCAGGTCTGTTTAACTTAACTATTAACCAGGTCTTTAAATGTGCTTGTCCGAAATTACTTTCCATTTACAAAACCGATTTCCAGAAATTACTTGCTTTTGGCAGTTTACGTTTTTAAAATGAATTTCTTGTCTTGCCAATATAACTTTTTCGCAATGCGAGAATATGATGCAGTAAATAACATTTTATACATTGTGTAATTATAAGTTTTCTCCTTTAATACAATTGGTGTCCGGTAAATAAATCAAAGGTAAGACAACGTTCATCATTACATTTTGTACCTAATTTTTTTAAGTTCTGAATTAGTTAACATAAAAGAAGTGGACGATACCAAAGAAACAAATCAAAGTTAAAATCGAAGATAAACCGATATCACCATTGCATAAAACGAAAAACTACAAAGTTAAAAGCAACAGTCTACAAAACACTACACAGAAAACTAAACAGTGAGCAACATTAACCCCAAAGTGATCTCAGGTAGACAGAGGTGTAAACACTTGTACTTTTAAACCGGACATTCAGCAAACGGTAAACAATCGTTCAAGTTAATATGTCATATTATATGTTATTTATAAACTATTACTGAAGCACAATTTTAGGAAATAACTTTAAAATATTGTATTTTTTTATTAGCAGTACGAAGACAATATTCCGAAAAGTACTTGTAGGCTAAAAATCATTCTAGGGGTCTTGCTGGTTTCAGTCAGACTTTATTCAACCTCTATGACTACGACCATATTTACCTAGAACGGTTGATTTATTAAAATTTTCATTTTAATATTTTTTTCTTGCGTGACATAACTCCGTCAAACTTACAATGGTAAAACAATCTGATAAATGATTTAACAGCATTGGCATAGGTATATCTATTGATTCAAATATACATGAAATAAGGACAAACATGTAATTCAATCTGATTTTTTAATAATAAAACTAAAATATTTGTATGAGTTAATTAACAAACGTACTAAGCAACTACCTACGTATTCATTACTATCAATTTTGATAAGGTTTTTGAAAAGTTTTAATTGTTCCTGTCTTTAAAGAATTGAACGGCCGATTTTAGATCCTTTTAAAATACAATTTTAATCTATCGGGTTTATGGTTTTTTTTTTTTAAGTCTGCGTTTAAATCATACAATCTATAATACGATAAAAGAATAGAGTTTCAATATGTGCCGCGTTGCACATATTTAATCTGTCCAAGGACAATTACTAAAAAAAAGGGGGGTGTCTTTTCAACTTTTTATAGTCTCAAAGAGAATTGCAGACTTGAGAACCCTTGCAATGTAATTTTTCATAAACTAGTAATCAAAATTTCCAAGGAAAAAAAAATAATGAAAATAGTTGATCGGGACTGATTTTATAATTTGTTCGAGTCATTGCTATAAACCTTTGATATAAATTTGGCAAGAATTGTATACGTGAGAGTGCTAACAATGCAATTTTCCATGTAATTTATATTTTCAAGGGACTTAATTTTTTTATATTATTCATTGGCGCTGATTTTCAAAATATTGCTGATATAAATTTTTCGTATAAATTTGATCGGGACTGATTTTTAATTTGTTCGAGTCATTGCTATAAACCTTTGATATAAATTTGGCAAGAATTGTACACGTGAGAGCGCTAACAATGCAATTTTCCATGTAATTGATATTTTCAAGGCACTTAATTTTTTTTAAATTATCCATCGGCGCTGATTTTCGAAATATTGCTGATATAAATTTTTCGTATAAATTTGATAAAAAAAATCTGGGCAAAACTGTACACGTGAGAACGCTAACAATACCATTGTCAATATAATTAATATTTCCGGTGTCAATATAATTAATATTTCCAGGGTCAATATAATTAGTGTTTCCAGGGCATAACTCTTTTAAAAAGAGTTGACTGCTAACCTTTGATATAAAAGAGGGACGAAAGATACCAGAGGGACAGTCAAACTCATAGATCGAAAACAAACTGACAACTAATAGTACAGATGACACAACATAGAAAACTAAAGACTAAGCAACACGAACCCAACCAAAAACTGGGGGTGATCTCAGGTGTTCCGGAAGGGTAAGCAGATCCTGCTCCACATGTGGCACCCGTCGTGTTGCTTATGTTATTACAAATCCGGTAAATAGTCTAATTCGGTAAGTCACATTCGTGAAAAGGGAAGGGTATTGTAGTTACGACATAAGGAACATATCCGATATCATCTGTGAAACGGTTATTCCATAACGGTCAACCAACTCGTGATGGCGTCCGTAAAATTTACGAAGGGATGATTTCAACTTCACCATTTGGAACTCTTGGTTTAATAGCTTCCTTGTGAGCAGCAATCCTCTATCAAGGAAATCATGATAGGAAACACAAGCCCGGGAATACGTATCAAATTTCATACAAATCTGGCAAGAATTGTACATGTGAGAGGGCTTACAAGACTTGAAGCACAGACGGACGTCTGGTATTTATGTCTCCCGCAACGCGTCGCTCGGGGGACAAAAATGTATACCAAATTATATGATTTTTAAGTACCATAAATAATGAGTCTCGAAGAAACCGTATATTTCAGAATCGTGATATGAAGTATAAAAATACTTTTTCGGTAGAGTTTCAAATTCGTACCCTTTGACCTACACATTGCGAAACTAAGGTAACAGCGTTGGCGTTGTCGATAATCGGTTATATGGACGATATTGTTGATGCTAGAATGTTCGTCTGTTTAACATTTTGTGATTATACAGCATGCAATTTATAGTTTAAATATCGATATTAAAGATAAAAGCTATCTTTTGATAACAGAACAATTAATGTATTCTTGATAAATAACATTTTACTACTTTAAAAATAGAAATCAAAGCATCGTCGGTGCTGTGATTCAGTCATTTTTAGCTACAGGTAGTCAGACATTTTTTTTTTTTTTTATCTCATTTCAATATTTGTTTCTTTTTTACAAGCTTCTGTAAGACGTTTAGACACAACCATCACAATTTTGGATAAGTGATTTTAGCCCAGAATGTTAACTAAAGTCTTGTGTTTAACAGAGTAGAAACCAAGGAATAATCTAAAATTATAAGTTAAAAAACGGACAACACAAGGATTGAACATCATTTTCAATATTATTTCACTAAAATATTACCAGTGGTATTTTTCCTTTTTAAAATCACCCCTTTCAGCTAGATCATGAAATTATCAGAAAAAAAATGTACTGCTTCTAAGGTACTACTGACAGTCAAAGTAATCGAAATCAATGATGGACAGACTGGAAGAGTTGTGTGCATAATTCCAAATCACATCCTCTTGCATTAAATTCAGAAAGATAATTGGGTTTTTTTCAGTTTTTAAAACAAGCTTGTCTCCCTAAATTTATTTTGTAAATGGTTACTTTTGGATGTATTTCTATGTTTAAACATAGGTATGCAATTTTTCTAACTCGTTTTATGATCATTTATTGATTTTTGATAAAAAAAATTATATGATACTGGAGCATACCATGAACCTCTGAAAATGGAAATGCAGGCCATGACCTGCATTGAAAAAGAATATCTCAGTTCCGAACCTTTTTCAGCTGAATATAAGTATTTAGGGTACATTTTTTATATTTTAATTAAAAACACAGGTTTCCAAAACATATTCACATGGTAAGGTATTTATTTAAAATAATTCAAAATTTAATTTAATTTTTTCATTGCATTTATAAATCATTGAAATATTAATTTATGTTTTATCTTCTAAATGAATTGATGAGATATGAATATAGGTTAACTACTAATTGTGGTTTTATAATTTACAACAGTTATAAATCATTTTCGATCCAAAAGTCTCTTTAGATGTAATAAGTTAATATAAAAGTAAGAAGATGTGGTATGATTGCCAATGAGACAACTCTCAACCAGAGACCAACTGACATAGAAGTTAACAACTATAGGTCACCATACGACCTTCAACAATGAGCAAAACCCATACAGCATAGTCAGCATTAAGGGGCTCCGAAATGACAAATGTAAATAATTCAAACGAGAAAACTAATGGCCTGATTACTTTCGTTTTAAAAAAAAAGACAGTTTCATAGGTAATATACTATTCAAAATAAAAGATGATTAGCTCTTTAGGAAAGTCATTACAATTTTCCTAAAATTAATATGCTTATTTTAGATTCATTGCAAAACTATTTTTGTTTTAATTAGTTCTTTTGATCATGGCGTTGTCTCTTTTTTCGGATCATCATATAAAAATTGAGTTTCAATAAAATATAAATGCGTTATCCACGTGACTTTTAAATGAATATGATTTAGCACTTAGCCAAATCCAACTGTGTTGTTCAATACAAAAATTATTTTAAATGAATTATGTATATCTTTGAAAACAAAGAGCGTTAATAGATTTGTGTTACATAGACATGATATATGTGATATATATATGGATATTTAAATATTTAAATAGGTATATACCTAACACTAAAACATTTTAGTTCTTTTTTTATCTGATTGTGACTTTACAATTAAATGATTATATATGTATTATGGGACTCTTAAATATCACAAACACTGTTAAGTTTATTGTGAAATTGTGGATGTGCTTGACTATTCTGGAGTATATTTCCATAGGAGTTAAATGTTATGCGTTTTTAATTTCCAAAAGACAATTTCAGTAGTTATAATTTTTGATATTTTTAATTATTGAAATATTAATTTATTATACTATTTCAATTCCAACCTTACACCCTCTTATTATTTCATTCACACTGTTAGTAAATAAAACTAAAAGACATATATAGTACCATTCAAATATATTGCTTTACTTCATATTTCAAGAGAACTAACTTTATTTTTGGAATTAATATTGATTCACTTATAGGGTCTTTGCATTGGAAATAAACACATTTATTCTAAAACCAGTTGTTGGCATGATACGGGTTATGTTCTTCTCGTATATTTTATGATGGTATGATATTTAACCCCTAATTATTACGGGAGGGATTATGCTTGATTTTCATATGATGAAGACATAATCTTTCAATAAGTTTAGTTGAGGTCTGGAGCTGGCATGTCAGTAACTGCTATTAGTCTTTTGTTAATTTATGTTGATCATTGTCATTTTGCTTAGTTTCTTCTGTTACCTATTCTAACATCGGAATCGGACTTCTTGTAAACTGAATTTTACTGTACGTAGGGTTGAGATCTCACAAAACATGCTTAACCCCGCCGCATTTTTGTGTTTGTCCCAAGTCAGGAACCCCTGGTCTTTGTTAGTCTTGTATGTTTTTTTAATTTTGGTTCATTTATATGTTTCGGAGTTGAGTATGACGTCCATTTTCGCTTATTTTAATATAATTTAAAATTTAAGCATTTAAAGGAAGTAGAGATAAAAAAAATAAATTTCATTATTTTTTTAATTGACCTAAGAAAGTTAAAATCATTTACGTAATATTCTTATATATTTTTGCATTTAATTTGTCTTAAATTTAATCTTTGACAAAGAGACATCAATTTAGGGAGTATAATGTGAAAAGTGGCAAAAAAGGGGGAGTAGCTCGATTTTTTCATACATCTTTGAAATACAAAAATTATGTATGACCTTAGGCTAAGGTAAATTGTGTTAATTAACAGTGTGTTTGTAACCAAAGCTGTCAAGTGAAGCTATGTATTTAATGGCTCAATTAATTTGACAGTTAACACAGCTTGTTGAACTTTTTGAATTACGTATTTGGTGGTATTTCAAAGGAAAATCACTTATGAAATCTATCAAAAGTTTTAAGGCACAAGAATACGGGTGAGAATGGGTCAAATGCCGACGTACCGGGGTATTTGATGACCCAGGCAACATTAGAAAAATCTCGGGTGAGCTCTTAAATTTCCGGGTTTTACCCGCAACATCCGGGTCAGTTGACAGGTATGCTGAAGATGAACAGTTTTATTTAATTCCAATAATATTACTAAACAAATTGTATTCCATTGCCCAAAAGATGGAGAATTTCATAATATTCATACAAATTCTTTTGATATTTCAATTTTAGAAGGGGCACTGATTTTCAATATTTCCTTATTTCAATTAAATAATTGTGACATGATTGGAAATAGAAATCTACAAAGGAAGGTGTAGTATATATTTTTTATTGATGTTTGACTTCCCAATTGCCAGAACAACATCACCAATTAAATTACTATTTTCTATTCAAATTGGTGTTCATTCTTCATTGTGAAAATTTTCCCTTGTATTCAAATACATGTACAAATACCTTACACTGTTAAATAACAATATTATTGAGAATAAACAAATAAATTTGATTGCAGAAAATGCCCAGGTTAGATTTATACATATTTGTTTATTGTTTCAAACAAATGAATTATAATTGAAACTTAAATTATTGACCAATATCAGATGATTATAACACTAATTTAACAAATACACCCAGCTGCTTGCAGTTTTTTATACATATTATGTTTTTGTTTTTTCTTTGCAATAAAATGCATCTATTTAATATTTCATCATTCATCTTTGAGACATTATTTACTGAATTGTGTTATGTAGTGTAAATCAAAGTGATTTTAGGTATACTACTGAGGTCAATAATTGACAAAAAATTGTGTATTAAGATATAAATTGAGCTGTAGAATAAAGTGTGTATTTAATTATGTAAAACAATAGACATTAACTGTGGTTAATTAAGATTGGCATTAAAGTGGAGGTGATTCCAATTAATACTCCCTTCGTTGAATCAAATTGCTTTTAAATAATGACAGTTGTCTATCATATTGTATTTTATCAGTACTCTTACTTGCCTAAGGAAAGACATGGAACAAAAGCTTTTCAAAAAAGTTTGGGAATCAACTTTGATATTAATTCACATCTTGCACCAAATTTTATTCAATAACTTACCCAAGCATAAGATACTAATCAAAAATACTTTCATAATTCTTATCAACTGATTAAATTTGATATATCACTTTTTTACATAAAATCATAAATGCTAGTAGTAATTTATCATAGATTTTGATTTACAAAGGAACTATATGCAAGTGTCTATCTAAAATAAAGTAGCTGTTCGCCGATCTTTTCTTAATTTAAGGACAAATAACATGTCAAAAGTTGGTAGTAGATGATTAAAATGGTGTATAAAGTTGCTGCAAGTCATAAAAACACATAATTAGTTTCATGATATGTCTTCAAGCTAGAATTCTGCACCATCTCAAAATCAGGAGTGATCTCATAGATCCAGCATGGCTGAATCAAACATATTAGTGGAAATTTGCTATTCTAAGAACTGTAGTAGAACGCATCCAGTCATGCTGTATTTTTCGTGGGATTTTTGAGAACGTAAACATGCATACCATACAAAAAGGTATGCGCACGCTTCCTAAAAATACACCAAACTATGAAAATCTCACATCTTTAAAATGAAAACATTTTAAATGAATTCCAAATTGCAGATGTTCTGTTTACTGACATAGCGCACTCTAAATTATTCACGCCTACTAATATCGTCTGTAGAGGTAAATCTTGGTATAAAATCAGGTTTAGTAAATCTACAACTGAAGTCTTTTTTTTTTCAGCTCGAATGGTATTGACATTTTTCCACATTAATACAATTGTGAGTACATGCAAGTGCAGTCAAAATTCGATTGACATGGTTAAGATCGATATATGAATATTTGTGGGTACAAAATATAATACTTGAAATAAAGAAAGAAATATATATATATATAGCAAATTTAATTACCGGTAAAGATATTTGATATTATTCATCATCCTTCGGCGTCCGTTCGTTTAACGCGCCGAAAGGGTTTGCGTCTCTATTATTAAATTCATGCTGGTATAGTTATCATGGACATAATAATATGAAGGGACTTTGTAAAAAAACTTCTAGTGCTATTCAACAACAAAAATATGTTTACAGTGTCCGGTTGTTACATGACAATAGATCACACCCGCGACATCGCGGGTTCGTGACTGAGTTAAAGTACCTATGCCTAATTTTATCCTGGATTTTTAGTATATTCGTATTGTCATCTGATAAAGTCATGCTGATTATAAGGTGCACAGTTTTCTCTGCTTTCAGAATCTCTCTGTTTGAACCCGTCCTGGTTTTCTTACTACAGCCGGAAACTACATGTGACATATACTATTGGTATTAATATCGGATTCGACCCGGAATTTGTTAATTATTGGTAATATTAATAATGTGGAATACGACAGGGCCAGAAAGGGTGTAATTTTTTAATCAACACCATTGTCCTATATTAGTTGTATATAAAGTTGAATTCTATGATTTTTTGTTTTAACGTCATATCGGCTAACAAATTGGAGCTCGTTATTTTAGTACTAAAGATTATTCTATTAATAATGACCCAAAGATAAATAATAATGGATTAACCAGATGTATTTTTTAAAAGAAAATATCAAACATAGATAATGTTTGAATAAAAGAATTTAAATGAGGGTTGAGCGCTCACAAACATGTTTAACCCCGCCACATTCTTTATGTGCCTGTCCCAAGCAGGAGCCTAAAGATCAGTGGTTGTCGTTGGTTCATGTCTGCCTTATGTGTTTTTCGTAAATTGTTTTGTTATAAATTATAATCATGTGTGTGCTAAATTTCTTGTGTGTAATATAGCCATTGTGAAGAAATTAGCAATTTAAAACACAAATTTAGTCAACATTTTCGCATTGATTCAACACGGATTATCTCGTGTCGTTAATCATTTTGTTCTTTACACTATTATGTCATTAGCTAGGACAGATGTCACTCAATAAAGATTGCAAATAATATTAAATGTCCCTATAGGCATCAATAGTAGCCTTATCCGAGATACAGAATTTAGAAAGTTTATTTTTTAAACGAAACCATGCCAGAATTAAAGAAATATTATTAGGACAGTATATTACAGTTAACAAAAATATAGGTTTTGCTTTTCTTAACGTAATGTGTACTTATCTCCCTTGCCTGTCAATTTTGCACTTAAAACACGTGTCTCATCACAGCGTAGAAAAGACTTCTCAGTTCCGTTAGTGCTCAAGAAAATATATTATTTTGACTTCGGTATGATGCAGAGTGCACGAAGTGTCTAGTTATAAAAAAATACCAGCTGTACACATCGACCAATTAGCATTAGCCATACTCTTAATTCTGAATACCATTTTATCTTCATAAAATAGCTGCGCCCATAATATCTAATGGTTGATTGTAACCTACCTTTCTCATTTTTGCTTGTTGTACGGTTGATTTATTTTTCTAAATGAACAATTCATTTTGTAGATGGTTGTTTTGCTCGGAGGAATATGTTTTGTGTCGATTTTTCATAATTTTGAACTTTTTATTGAATTGATATTTTATTTTAATAGCAGAATAAGAATAAATCGGTCGGTCTCATATCAGACCCGGAATTCGGCACACTCGTAATAAATATGAGAGGCATAAGCAAAAATAGCCTTATCGCGACTATGGAAGCCTGGAAAATAAATATTTTTGAATCGAAGACGTCGCGAACTTAAATGGAAATTATTCAAAAAAGGTCGTCTTTAGAAAAGAACTAAAAGTGAAAAATTTTCATTTCAGGAAAAAATAGATTGGATGTTCTGTGATGAACTATTTTTTTTTAAATATCACGGAAATTCTTGGAAGTTTCGGGGTATATCTAACCCATTTGGCTAGCAAATGCAATTTTTTTTATATACAGTATAATAATTAACATTTTTCTTTGGGTTGTTCTTAAGTGCGGCACATAAAAGTTCTAACGACAGAATAAAGAGATCAGGAGATAAGAGATCTCCTTGTATAATATCAGTTCCTATATTTAAATATTTAGAGCAGTGTCCATTGTTTATGATACAACTCACCGATTCTGAATTCAATATCTTGACCTATTTACGAAACATTGGTCCAAAACTCCCGAAAACACAACCCTGAGTCAATAATAAGTGACTATTCAAGAGTATAACAAGATTTCTCAACGTGTAATAAAAGTAAAATACTTCTGCCTTTTCCATAATATAAAAAAATCTAGTACATACTCTAATATACCTTCCCTTATTATATTATATTAGCTGCTGATGCATAATTTTGTGTATAAACATTCAGTTCAGTGTAGGGTCTCCAGTTTTATTATTTGAATTTTGACAATCTTTCTCTTGGGATACATGTTATTTATCCCTGTTTCTGAACAAATTTCCAGATTCTAAGCTATAATTAAGAGATTAAGAGATTTTATAATAAATTTATGAATGTCTATACAAAAGATTTTTTTTAAATCAGTTGTAAATTCATCCCTCTCTCGAGATTTTTAAACGCATTTAAGCATTCTTGACATTCAAATTCTGCCTGTTAACGTTGTTCATTAGAGATTGTCCTGATGAAAGAATTATTGTCATCAAAAAAGAGATTTTTATGTTCTTGTTGTAAAATTGGATTGTTGGAGATTACAATTTTCATAAAAAGATTTTTGTTTGTAAAATTTCATGTTGATTAAGACTTTCCTTCCTAGTTTCCGTAATCAATTTGGGAATTATCTTCTTGTTATTATTTCTTTTTATTCAAGTTTACAAAAAAAGTTTGTAGATTGTTCACCTTCTGCTACCCATCTTACCTTTGCTCTGTCATTATACCTGTTACTTTTTCACTCTTTGTTGAACAAGTTCTTATTTTTTAATATCAATTTCTGATTTAATTACTTCTGATTGCTTTATTTTATAATTTTCGCGAAATTTAGTTACTCTTTAGATCATTTCCAGTGTTTGTGTTTTTTCATTTTATGTAACTGGCATATGACTTTGTTTTCCTTTTCCCTTTTCTTATACATTTTAAGAGCTTCAAAACTAATTCAGGTTCTAGTTCAATTTCAGGTAAATAGTATTGCAATTTTTTACTTAAGTTACATAGGCCATATCATGAAACAAGCTATTATTAAATCGGTGTGTACTTATTTTTTGTTCTATGGTAAAACTGTAAGGTAAGGTACACTGGAGAATGATAAGACTGAAAACTTATATTCAAGTCACCATGTTTAACTTCTTCTTCTTCTATGTATTAGCCTTCTATAAGTAAGAGCGCCCCATATAGAGTGTTTACTTCTATTAAAAAGATTATGTTCAGCAAATACATATGGAACTAAACAATATTTTTCCTGGGATAGAGAAAGGGACTTGTTATAAACTATGTCATATATTGGGCAAAGGTGGTTGCAATCAAATAATATTGTTTACAGTACGAATACAAGCAGACCATCTTTCGTATGAAAATATAAGAGGTCTTCGTCTGCTGTATTGACAAACTGATTTATAATTAGCGATGGTATATTAATTAATGACATGAATTAACCCCTATATTTTGCGAAATACTAAGGATTTTCTACCCCAGGAATACATTACCTTAGCTTTATTTGGCAAAACCTCTCGAAATTTTGGGTCCTCAATGCTCTTCTACTTCGTTATTTATTTTGCCTTTTTAACTTTTTTATTTCGAGCGTCACTGATGACTCTTTTGTAGACGAAACGCGCGTCTGGCTTACACAATTTTAATCCTGGTATCTATGATGATATAGAAATAAGAGAATGTGGTGTGATTGCCAATGAGACAACAATCCACAAGACACCAAATGACACAGAAATCAACAACTATAGGTCACCGTACAGTCTTCAACAATGAGCAAAACCCATACAGCATAGTCAGCTATAAAAGGCAAATAACAAATGTAAAACAATTCAAACGTGAAAACTAACGGCCTAGTTTATGTACAAAAAAATGAACAAAAAACAAATATGATACCCAGCAACAAACGACAACCAATGAATTACAGGCTCCTAACTTGAGTTTATTTACAAATAATTTAAGATCAGTAGAGACTAAACAGTAATCTCAACGACTTTCCTTAGCTCTGGTCTACGTCATGTGAATTTTTTATCATCAGGATTAAATTTCTCCATATATATCTACAAGGTCCAGGGTCTCTATCATATCTAACATCTTATCACGTGCTTCTATAATGTTTAATGGATTACTATATGAGGTGTCTTTATCAAAAGTCTTTCACTACATTCCAATCTCAAGTCATGATTACGGAAATATTTTTACACCAGACACTAGATGTTTTATGTTTCAAAAAAAGTCGGAGAGTTCCCAAGGGGATAATATATTGCCAAAAGAAACATTCGATAAAAGTGAATGATTATGTCTGGAATAATAAATTTGCCTTCGTAGTATTTTATTTCTTGATGAGTATTGACTATAAAACTATTTGTTTAGGTAAAATATGCCTTATAGTCCAAATCATACACCCACTGTTTATATGTGGTACAATGTTTATCTGTTAATAGAATAATATCATATTTCTTCCGATATCTTGAAAAAAAAGTCTCTTATTTTATGGTACTCTTTCAAACATCATATCTTTTCCAAAAAAATATTATGATGGTTGATTGTTCTTGAATTGTGTAACATTTATACATACTGACAATTATACCTTTAGACATCTGTAAAAAATATACAGTATATAAGATTAACTTGACATGGAAGCAAATCAGGATTTTTAATATAATATTTCCACTGATTCATGGGACTATTCAAGTACACACATTTGTTTAATAACATTTGTTTTTTCTTCTATAGATATGTACATACAACAGAAATTAATAATGATAAGCAGACGAATGTGTAGCGCCATTTTTGCAAGGTAAACCACTGTACTAATTTCATATATCTATAAACAGCAAATTATTCTCCAATCCCCTTTTAGATTCTGAGTTCGCCACTAACCTACTACTTAGCCTAAATCAGAAAACGCTTGGGACTCATAATCTCTTAGGAAATTAAACATACTCATGCATTGTTATACAGCATCAGTATATTTGATCATATGAGTACTCCTTTCGGTAAATCTGCATATGCGTTTTATCAGTGGTTCAATTACTATTAAGACTCACAGTCCGGAGGGACCCTCCAACCTGGCTACCAAATAAGAGAACCGATCCGGACCCAGAACCACAAAAATCAGTCGTTATTTCTTTGTGTGAGAAAAAAAGTGGAGTGAAACATTTTAGTTTTCAATATATAGCTTTACTTTGATCTTAATTTACACAAATGGACTAACTGCTACACTCTAATATTTGTTCAAGTATTTATCAAGCCGAAATGTTTTATTTGATTCATTAGGAATAACGCTTACCCTGTCGACGCACCCTGTCTTGCTCCGATTGGAGTGCATGCGATTCCTTCAGTTTTTGTTTGTTACCTTGTTTGTCTCTTCCTAATCGATGAACGAAATTTGAACATCAGAAAAGTATTGTCGCCTTTATTTATTCGTTTTATTAAAATCGCTATTAACTATTTTTCTTTGTTATTAAATACGGATACAAACATTAATAGTGGCCTAATTATAACTACAAGTCAGATCAAATTTCCATGACGTTGTAGATGCCGAACTCTTATTATGTAAAAAAGAAATAATATTACATTTTACTAAATTTGTTGAACTACTAGTTATGCGAGGTGGTTCAGCTATTATTTTTTACATAAGTGTATGTTTTTCTTTACCTTGCTATCTGAAAACTGTTTCCAATGTCAATGTCTGCAAATGTAACGCTTCTTTTTCGTGAGTGGAACCTGGGTCACTGATATTAATCAACTATCTATTTTTAGATTGAAAAAAATCAGTATTCAAAATTCAAATTTCAATGACCTAATTAAAAATACAAGTTTCCAATGACGTTCCAGTTGCCGAACTCCTATTCTGTTAAAAAAAATATTACATTGTATTGAATTTGTTGAATAACAAGTTATGTGGGGTGGTTCAAGTATTATTTAAAATAAGCGTATGTTTTCTTTACCTTGCTATTTGAAATTTGTTCCAATGTCACCAGAAGTTAGTTGGCACGTTTCTCTTTCGTGGTTAATAAAATGATTATTCAAAATTCAAATTTAAATGACCCTAATTATAAAGTCAGGACAAGTATCCAATGGCGTTCAAGATGCCGAACGCCTATTCTGTAAAAAAAAAATTAAATTGTATTGAATTTTTTGAATAACAAGTCATATGAGGTGGTTCATGTATTATTTAAAAATTGTATTGTCATTTTAATGGTACCATCGATTTGTTGTCCTCGGAGATTAATTAATGAAATTATTGAGATAATTTTTTTAAGTGTTGGTAAACAAATATACTTACACAAAATCCTTTGACATCATTAAGGTCTTTTAACTTTTCAAAATAATAAACATCGTCAATAGTATTAGCTTTTTCTATATGTTAATAGTTTGTTTCTATACAGTTCTACGATATGCAGGATTTCTTGGTCAGTTAACAGAATCCCCTTTCATATGACAATGTTTCAAAGCTGAACGGCATTTTTCAGGATCTCATGATCAATATTCAGAATTACCTATCGTATAAAAATGCCGTAGAAGCTTTAAGACAGTATACAGGGTCTTCTGGTCAATATGCAGGATCCTCTTTTATATGACAATGTTTTACAGTATTTCTTCGATCTGCAGGATCTCATGGTAAATTTACAGAATATGCTTTAATATGACAATGTTTTAAAACATTGTAAATTTTGTCTGCATGATTTCCTAGCCAATATACCGAACCCATCATTCATATGACAATGTTTTAAAAGTTGTAAGTCAGTCTGCAAGATATCCTTGTCTATATACACTGCCGATCATATGACAAATTTTGAAAACGTAAAGTCTGTCTGTTGGATGCCCTTGTTTGGACAGGAACCCCTATCATATGGCAATGTTTGCAGCTGTATGTCAGTATAATACAGGATCTTATGGTGCTTATTATATGACAATGTTTATAGACTTGACATCAATCAGCAGGATCCAATGGTTCATTTACAGATTTATAGAACTCCCTAGCATATGACAATGTTTTGAAATCTGAAAATCTACAGGATCACCTGTTTAATGGACTTAGTATAGATAACCTCCCAAATCATATGACAATGTTTTGAAAGTTGTAATTCAGTCTGTAGGATCTCTTTGTCAATACACAAAATTCCCTATCATATGCAATGTTTTCTAAGCTAAAAGTTACTAAAAGTCTAGTCTGCAGGATCTCCTGGTCAATATACAGGATCCACTATCATATGACAATGATTTAAAGATGATATGTAAATCTGCAGGACCTCTTGGTCGATATCCTACAAATCAAATTTGAAAATTATAAGTCTGTCTGCATGATCTCCTCATCAATATTCAGGGTCACCAGTCATACTTACATTAATAAAAGCTGTACTTTAATCTGCAGGATCTTATGGGAAATTTACAATACCCCTTTATATATACATGATATAACAAGGTTTCAAAACTTGTAAGTCAGCCTATTGGATCTCTTGGTCAATATACAGAATACCATACTTACAACAATGTTTTCAAAGCTGAAAGTCATTTTACAGTGGGCAAAGTGCAGAATCCCCTATCATATGACAATGTTTTAAAAGTTACACCTGAGATCCCATCTGGAATTTGGTGGGGCTCGTGTTAATCAGTCTTTAGTTTTATGTTGTGTTTTGTAGACTGTTATTTGTCTTTGATCATTTTCCATTTTGCTATGGCATTGGTAGTTCATTTTTGACTTATGAGTTTACCTTACCCATTTGGTATCTTCAGCCTCTCTTGTAAGTAAGTTTACAATATGATATGACATTAATTTAAAAGCTTTAAGTTTTTCTACAGGACGCCCTGGTCTTTTTGCAAGATCCCATATCATATGACAATTTTTTAAAGGATATAACTAAAAGTTGTTAGTCAGTCAGAATTCTATATCAGATGACAATGTTTTACAAATTGAAGGTAGGATCTTATGTTAAAAATACAGGATCAAAATTCATATGACAATGTTTGGAAAACTTCAAGCCAATTTACCGGATCTCCTGGTCAATTCACTGGATCCTCTATGTTATGAAAATGTTTTAAAATAAGTAAGTAAGTTGAAGGTTGTCGGTAAGTCTACATCTGGTCAATATACATGATCCGGTATCATATGTCAATGTTTAAAGTTGTAAGTCTGTCTGGCGCATTTTCTGGTCAATATACAATAATCACAAAATAGATGACAATAATTGAAAAATAATACGGCAGTTTTCAGCATCGTCTGGTCAATTTTCAGGATCAACAATCATATGAGAATGTTTTAAAGCTGTCAGTCAGTCAGTCCACATGATCTCCTTGTCAATTTACAACATCCCTTATAATATCCCCATGTTATAAAGCTGACCGTCAGTCTGCAAGATCCCATGGTTAATAAACAGAATCCACCATTATATGACAATGTTTTAAAAGTTGTCATTCTCCAGAATTTCCTGGTCAATATACAGAATCTCCCTTAAATGAAAATGTTTTATGGTTTAAATGTTTAAGTTAACAGAGAATCAACTATCACATGGCAATGTTTAAAAAATTAAATAATATGCATAATCTCCTGTGAAAAATACAGAATCACTAACAAAATGACAATGTTTTAATAAAAACAAGAGTAGCGAACATCCTTCAAGTCGGTCTGCATAGTCTCTCCTGATCAATATACATGATCAGCTTTCATATGTCAAATTTACAGAATGTCTGTCATATGACAACGTTTTAAAGGTTGTAAGTAAGTCTGCATGATCTCCTTGTCAATATACAGAACTCCCTATCAGATGGTTATTAGTTTAATTAAATGGTATGTCGGTCTGTAGGATTTTTTTTGTCAATATACAATTTGCCATATTATATGAAAATATTTTAAAAGTTAGTCATTATGATCCCTTAGCCAATTCACAGGATCACACATCTAATGACAGTGTTTTAAAAGTTAATAAAGTCAGTCTGCAGGATCTCCTAGTCATTATACTTTATCCCTTATCTTCTGGATCTCTTGGACAATATACAGGATCACCAATCATATGACAATGTTTCATTCACTCCACAAAAATCTTTTGCATCATATACAAAGAAAGAAAAAAAATAAGTTGAATAATGCTTTGGTAAATGAAATTAAAAACTGGATGAAAATATACAAACCACAGAGACTCTTGAAAATCTTAATCAAAAATAATTTGAATTACAAATTGTAAGACAAGGAAAAATGCGAGGTCATTATGTGCGTTCAAAAAATGCAGTGGATAGAAGGAGAAAGATACTCAAAATATTTTCTCAATTAAGAAACTTAGAATTTTGTTAATAAAACAATTCCAAGACTAGTCAATAATGAAAATCTTTATATTGAACAATTAAGAACACATCTGAAGGAAGCCAAAACAAAGATTTATATTCAAAAAAAGATTTGTTATCAGTAAATTAAAACCGTACTAAATATTATTGTTATACAAATATGCGCGTTCACGGTCATGTTTTTCTCTGAGTGTTAATGACGTCTTTACACTAAATACATTGGATGTTGGATGTGTACTGATTGATATTTTAATCTTAGATACATGATTTTTTTATTAGTTGTTATTGGCTTTGAACTCGCTGTCAGTAACTGCAAGTACTCTCAGATCTGTCTTTTTTGTTGTTAGGGATGTATAAATACCCTGCCACGTCCGGTCGGTGTTTTTGTTAGATGTGTTTCTGCTTTATATCGATCTGATGAGTTAAGCCTTTTCAACTGATTTTTATAGTTTGTTCTTCTGTTGTGCTGTAACACTACTGTCCCAGGTTAGGGGAAGATTGAGCGCTCACAAGTATGATTAACCCCGCTACATTCTGTATTTGCCTATCCCGAGTCAGGAGCCTGTAGTTCAGTGGTTGTCGTTGGTTTATGTCTGTCTTATTTGTTTTTCGTAAATTGTTTTGTTATAAATTAGCCGTTAGTTTTCATAATTGAATTGTTTCATATTTTTCATGTCGGGGCCTTTTACAGCCGACTATACAGTATGGGTTTTTCTCATTGTTGAAGGCCGTACGGTTGCCTAAAATTGCTTACATACACTTCATTTGAACTTTGGTGGATAGTTATCTCATTGGCATTCATACCACATCTCCTTAATTTTATACCATAGAAAATATTGATCTCAATAAGAAAATACCATTTTTAGATGTTCCAAAGCTGACAAATAAAACATTGGATACCCTTGAAGGGGAAATTTCTTATCCTGAATTAACGGCAGCTATTAAAAGAATGAAAATATCAAAAGTTTGGGATCAGACGGATATTTTTTTTTATAGATTTAGGTTAATTTGTTCTACGGTCAATCAACTATGAGTATAATATGGGTGAAATGTCAGTATATAAAAAAAAAAACAGAACAATATGTGAAAAAACTGGTGACCTATAAGTGAAACTATGTGTGTAAAGTGGGTATTGGAGTGGGGTTCAAGCAGATTAACACTTCTTGGAATAAATTTCCTCGTGTATTTTAATGAAATTAAAGATTTAAATTATGATCCCGATATTTATTCCTATCAATGCCTAGTCCAAACAATACAAACCTTAAATACTTTACAGACAAAATATTTTCCCTAATCTGGGATAACAAATTAAATAAAGTTAAAAGAGACACTTTATCGAGACACTTAACGAGAAGAAGTTGAACTGGACACTTTGTCAGAATGGGTTAGAGCTATCAGGTCTCTGATAAAACGTCAAATCCATAAGTTGAAAAACTAAAATTGCCTAAAATTGCTTACATACACTTCATTTGAACTTTGGTGGATAGTTATCCCATTGGCATTCATACCACATCTCCTTAATTTTATACCATAGAAAATATTGATCTCAATAAGAAAATACCATTTTTAGATGTTCCAAAGCTGACAAATAAAACAGTGGATACCCTTGAAGGGGAAATTTCTTATCCTGAATTAACGGCAGCTATTAAAAGAATGAAAATATCAAAAGTTTGGGATCAGACGGATACACCAGTGAGTTGTTTTTGTTTTTTTTTTTTTTTTTTTTTTTTTTTTTTTTTTTTTTTTTTTTTTTTTTTATAGATTTAGGTTAATTTGTTCTACGGTCAATCAACTATGAGTATAATATGGATGAAATGTCAGTATATAAAAAAAAAACAGAACAATATGTGAAAAAACTGGTGACCTATAAGTCTTTTCAACGCAACATATACACTTGGGGTTAGCTGTATTGCAGAGCGATTGAAGTCTATCTTGTCACTTATAAATAATGACCAAACAGGGTTCATTCCTCGAAGAAATATTGGTGAAGATACTAGATAAATTTATGATATTTTATTGTATACAAAAGAAAATAATAAACCTGGTATCCTCCTCCGTATTAATTTTGAAACGGCGTTTGACTCAATTTCTTGGAATTTATTTAAAAGTGTAATGGACTTTTTTTTCAATTTCGGACCATCTGTAAACATTTGATCATTACTTTTTACACAAAAATTCAATCTGCATTAACACAAAATTGCTATCTCTCAGAATATGTGTGCAGATATACTTGATAAACTTATACGAGATAATGACCAAATTAAAGAAATCACTATAGATGACTCAGAGTATTTCATTTCACAATATGAAGATGAAACTTCTCTTATACTTAATGGATCATCTTTGGATACATCTCTACGTACTCTAGACAAATAAAAAGGTTTATCAGGCAGTAATATAAATTTAGGCAAGACCAAGGTATTGGGAAGAAAATTTTAGCCAAGAAACTATGTGTGTAAAGTGGGTATTGGAGTGGGGTTCAAGCGGATTAACACTTCTTGGAATAAATTTCCTCGTGTATTTTAATGAAATTAAAGATTTAAATTATGATCCCGATATTTATTCCTATCAATACCTAGTCCAAACAATACAAACCTTAAATACTTTACAGACAAAATATTTTTCCTAATCTGGGATAACAAATTAAATAAAGTTAAAAGAGACACTTTATCGAGACACTTAACGAGAAGAAGTTGAACTGGACACTTTGTCAGAATGGGTTAGAGCTATCAGGTCTCTAATAAAACGTCAAATCCATAAGTTGAAAAACTTTGTAAATGATCGACCAAAGTCCGTATTCTGAGACAAAGAAGTGTAAAATGTCTATTATCTCTTCACGATTAATATGTTGTTGCTCCTGCGGACAAAGCTTCAAAAATTTGTTTTTGTATGTAAATCGTACTACTACGAATGTCTTGTAAAAGAATTATGAATAAATGAGCACTCAGTTAATCCCTCATACAAAAACATATCATTTGACAAGGATGAGATTTTGTCGAATCATAAGTTCTTAATGGCTTCAATGAACATTCAATTGAACAGGAAATCTGAGAACTTTCATTGTTTGTATTGGATATCTAAGCTTCACAAAATTCCATACAAACAACGGTACATTGCCGGCTCATCTGCATGTTCTACAAAGGAATTGTCCATTAGATTGTGCAGTGAAAGAAGGTCTTCAGAATTACTGTGAAACTGTTTACTCGCGTAGTGGTATTAACCATATCTGGATTCTAAAAAAAAACTGTAAAGAACTTTTCGATAATTTTAAATCTCGATCTTTCTCTGAAATTAATTCTATCGAAACCTTTGATCTTTCAACCCTTTATACCACCATTCCCCATGTCAAATTGAAAAATCGTCTAAAAGAAATAATCCACAATGCTTTTCAATATAAAAATGGTAAACTATGCTATAAATTTATTGCTTTGGGATACCATACGACATATATTGTTAATAGTGAACAAAAAGGTAAAACATGCTACACGGAGGAACAAGTAATCAGTATGCTGGAGTTTCTTATTGGCAACATATTTGGTGAATTTGGAGGTAGACTTTTCAACAAATTGTCGGCATTCCTATGGGAACGAACTGTGCGCCTCTCCTTGCCGACCTCTTCTTATTTTCATATGAGTCAGAGTTCCTTCGGACACTTGTCAAAAACAACAATATCAAAGAAGCCAGATCATTTAATTTCACATTCAGATATATTGATGATGTTCTTTTCATTAACAATCCAAATTTTTCGGATTGGGTTCCATTAATATATCCTCTAGAACTAGAAATTAAAGAAGCAACAGGCATGGCTTCCTCCGCCTCGTTGTTAGAAATTATACCTCGAATTTGACATAAGCGGTCATCTCAGTACCAAAATCTATGACAAACGAGACAATTTTGATTTCGAAAATTTAAATTTCCCCCACCTTATAT
This sequence comes from Mytilus coruscus, assembly GCA_017311375.1. Classification (NCBI taxonomy): domain Eukaryota; kingdom Metazoa; phylum Mollusca; class Bivalvia; order Mytilida; family Mytilidae; genus Mytilus; species Mytilus coruscus. The sequence continues at coordinate 57,259,140 of CM029603.1, read as the reverse complement.
TTAGCAGCAATATACAAACTTCAACTGCATATGGTATATACATTTCTCAACTCATTCGGTATAAGCTGCTACTCGGACTTTATAAAACGTCACCAGCGTCTGAGCAGAAAGTTGATGAACCAGGGTTATGTCAAAGAACGTCTCGTCCTTTTTCTAAAAAAGATCATTGGAAGATACCAAGACCTTGTTGATAAATATTCCGTATCAACTTCACAAATAATACATGATGGTCTTGAAGTAGAGAATCTAGGTACTAACGTTGTTTATTGTCTTAGTTACGTGTTAAAGTGGGTTTTTTATTTGTCTTTGTATATTAATAACATTTACTGTTTAGTCCATTTTTAGGTAATATCCTTTTGGCGTGGCTCGGTTTTTATACATCCCGCCATTGCGTTATTGTGCTATGGTCATTTTTTTGTATTTTTGTCTTTCATTTTTGCTTATGTGCTTTGTCTATATAGTATCTGCATGCCATTTTGTTTTTCTTTGTTGAAATAGTTGTTTGTTTTATAGTGATTAAGATTATAACACAATGTTGACTGCTGTATCCCAATTTTTGACATTTTTACCTATTATGTCTGTTTGTTTTGCTCACACAGTGTTGTCAATATAATGGAATTTTATGCGACTGTCATACAAGTGAAATGTTAAGCTAGCTATAAAACCAGGTTTAATCCAACATTTTCTAACATAAGGAAATGCCTGTACCAAGTCAGGAATATGACAGTTGTTTTCGTTTGATGTATTTGAGCTTTTGATTTTGCCATTTGTTAAGGGACTTTCCGTTTTGAATTTTCCCTGGAGTTCGGTATTTTTATTATTTTACTTTTTATCCCAATCACACTGAACAGGAGGTCTGAAAATGATAAACATTGAAAACTACATAAAATGTGTAAAGTTAACCTGGACAAGAAGAATAAATAGAAATCATTCGAAACTTGTGAAACTATTTCTCTTTTCAGAAAATTTGAATATTTTGGAAAGTCAATTGCTTGGCCCTTATAAAAAGATGAAAATCCATTTTGAAAAAAAGTATTTGATGCTTGGAATGATCTTCAAAATATACCAGATAAATCTCAAACTTACAATTCAATATATGGAAGAATGATGAAATAAAGATTGGTAATCGATCAGTTTTATATATAAATAAAGGCAACAGTAGTATACCGCTGTTCAATAGTCATAATTCGTTTTAGCAAAAACAAATCAGAGTAACAAACTAAAACCGAGGAAAACACATCAACTATAAGAGGAAAACAACGGAACAACAGAAACACTGAACTACAACAAAAGCAAACTCCAACATACATAGAAGCAGACTGTGTGATAACAACTGCCATATTCCTGACTTGTTACAGGACATTTTAAGAACAAATGGTGGGTTAAACCTGGTTTTATGGCTAGCCAAACCTCCCGCTTATATGGCAATGTTAAAAAACAGCTAAAATGACAACACTACGTGACAGGAATACAGTACAAACAAACGCAAGAATACTCAGCACAGAGAAATACATAAATAAATAATATAATAATACATTACAACATGTAAACCGCAAATAACAACGGACACCTCCCATGAATTTACGACAGCACACCAGGACACCACAAACGAAATATAAACTGCGCGTCACATGAAAAAGATAAGTGTCAAAATTTCATGCCTTCTGATAACATAAAAAATGTATACAATATCAAAACTAATGTGCTTACATATCAAGGTTTAATTTCTGCAATCAAAAATATTTAAAAGAATATAATATAATGTCTCAATAATTTAGAGAGAGAAAACGGTCCAGTTTTTCCTTCAGTTATAGAATTTTTTTTATAAATCCCCAACAAGTTTAAAAGATATGTGTAAACAAAAATGTGAACAGAAATGGTCCTTAATCCTCAATACAAACTTCAATTGGAAAAATATCCATGTATTGATCTTTTATATTACCAAGAACTCAAAACTGCAATGGTTCCAATAAGAATAATACATCCCTTCGTAAATTTTACGGACGCCATCACTAGTTGGTTAACCGTTATGGAATATCTGTTTCACAGATGACGACGGATATGTTCCAATTGTCGTAACTACAATCTCGTCCCCTTCTCCTGAATGTGACCTACCGATCTAGACATATCACAGGGTTTGTACTTACATGAGCAACACGACGGGTGCCACATGTGGAGCAGGATCTGCGTACCCTTCCGGAGCACCTGAGATCACCCCAATTTTTGGTGGGGTTCGTGTTGCTCAGTCTTTGGTTTTCTATGTTGTTTTGTGTGCTATTGTTTGTCTGTTTGTCTTTTTCTTTTTTGGCCATGGCGTTGTCAGTTTGTTTTCGACTTGTGAGTTTGAATGTCTCTTTGGTATCCTTCGCCTCTCTTTTAGGCACGAACGAATTTCTCTTCAAAATAAAAGTGAAAGATAGATACCTGTCAACCTATGAAAATGAAAATGCAGGTCATGACCTGCATCGAAGAAGAAAATACCAGGTCATAACGCGTACGAACCTTTTTTTTTTCAGCTGAATTTAAGTATTTAGCGGACATTTTTTTATGTTTTAAATCGAACAGTTTCCAAAACATGTTCACACGGTTAAGTATTAACTGAAAATAATTTAAAACTTTAATTTATTTTTTTTGATTGCATTTATAAGCCATTGAAATATTAATGTATTAATTATACTATATCAATTCAAACCAAGCCATACCCCCCTCTTTATATTCAAATATTCAACATTTATATAAAATTTTTATATTACATATTACACAAGAATATTCACAAAACAATGGTAAAAGTATAATGACATTTATCATCAAAACAATAATTATATATTGAATGCAATGACACCTTTAAGTCATTGCACAAGTATATTGTACTTTAAAAAGTGTTTTCAAAAACATTTCTCATGCATCTTACACCTCACAAATATTCATACAGGTAAGTTATATAATGATTTAGAGTGTATTTAAATAGTCTGATAAGATGAACATTACTGTTTATATTTTAAAGTAAATTCCACCTTCTGAAAAAACAATATCTCGCTATAGATAACATGAAATTGAAAAAACTGACATTTACACCTTTGAGAGATCCAATTAAACCAAACATGAATAAAGGCTATATAGCATTAATGTACACTTTATTTATTATTCCATTTGGATGAAGTTGATATTAGAATATATGATTTAAAGAAATTATTTGTATATATCAAAATTATAAGAAGACCTGAACTCCTGCTTATTTGGAAAAAAAATAGATATAAAACCAACTTTAGATATAGATTTGATTTTATTTGGTATTCTAACGAAAACCGATAAAATGATATAAGAAATTTTATAATTCTGTTAACAAAATTCTGTATTTATAGAAGCAAATTATGATTGGAACAAACCAATATGATAGCGCTAAAAAGTTATCTAAAAGAAAACGTATAGAAATAAAATAAACAGACATCATATGTTGCATAAATTAAAAACATGTACTATTTATCCAAGCATCAATTATCTTGCGATCATATTTTGCTCTATAGCAAACTAGTTAGCTGTGCTTATTTTTACGTTCTCAGATCAATTTATTAGTGGTTGCCTATGGTTCTATATTTAAATTCTTGGACTAGTTATTTTATGAGTATCTTAAAATTCCTATAACATGAAATGGCCATTATAATCATTTGTATGCAATGCACATAGTCAGGGCCAGCATTACACTGATTTGTTGATAATATTGATTCATTTTGTATATTGGGCAACACAAGTCCACAAACCACTACATAGAAAACACTGAGGAACTCAAACCTCAACAAAAGCTTGGATGCCCTTTGGTGCCCCAGAAGGGTAAACAGGTCCTACTAGTGGCTACCGTCATGTTGTTCATGGAAAGTTAGCTAAGGTAGTTAGAGCTGTTGTTGAGATATAAGTGCTCAAGTATATAAAATATGATATCATACAACCAATGACTAGGTTATGACACCAAAACACCGTTGTGTGATGTTGCAATCAATTATTAGTTGTGATTACTTTAAACGAACTATATAAATAAAAGATTTGGCAGCAAAACAACATTTCCAAAATAACAAAACCTCAAAATATGCTATAATGCAACTACTGACTAGGTTTTGACTTTGGACAGGTACATGATAATGTGGCAAGGTTAATCTTCTCTTTGAAATTTTAAACAGTTGATACTACCAAAAGAGCAAGCAGTACATATCAGAGCAAAATGGTTTAAGGCATGTTTTTAATTGTCAAAAAAAAGTAATTTTTGCTAGACGCATAATAGGAGATAATTCAAATTTTTAAAAGAACATCTAATATGACCTGTTTAACAGAAAAGTTAATATTACTTAATAAAATAATAAATGCGTTCTAGGAGTTTTAGGTACTAATATCCAAATGTAGTATGATTTATATTAAATGTAATAATGAGCTGTTATTAAAAAGCCAGTGAAGAAGATTTTGGTAGTTATTTTCATAGCGGTATGGAAATTAAAAATAAATTGAAAATTAATCTTGAGAGTTTACTTACACGTCTATACCAAATATAATTATTTTGATATATTTCGACAACCTCATTAAAACAGAATTAAAAAAAAAAAAAAATATGAGGTCTAGATATCATGGTTTGGTAAAAGCAGAGGATGTGGTGGTGTAAAATTCAGTTTACCATGCGCAAAAAGGTTACAATGCACACAAATATCCCCTTTTGACTATGCAGATCATAAAAAAACTACACAGTGCAGCTACCAACAAAAGGACCAATAAATAGATTATTACTTTGAATGCAGATAAAACACTGCTTGTTATTACAGGAAGTTAGCTAAGATAGGTACAGCAGATCGAATATAAGTGCTCCAGAAAAATAAATAAACATTAGTCTGAAAAACTTGCATTGGTTACCAAGAGTGCAGTTAACTAATTTATCATACTGTAACTTAAACCTGAAGAATGCTAGAAAAAATTATCATGACACATGTAATAGAATATTAAAGTGTATTTCAATATCACTGTCATTTTTACATTAAACTAGTACATTTTATAATAAATACCATCTGTGATTTTAGATAATATTGCTGTTATTACATATCTAGTGAAAAAGATTTTGGTGTTTACTTCATTTAGGTATGGACATTAATGACTATATTTTGATAAACCTCGACAATATACATTATACATCATATTTCTGTGTATATATTTTTTATTATAAATTTGATAAACCACTTAATCACACATTTGTTACCCAATCGCTTCAAGCATTTAAATACTTGACGGCATCATATGCTAACATAGGGTTTTGTGCAATTTGTTATAATTTCGATCTTATTGCATAAGCAATATCGGTTAGACCAATTAAAATAATTGTGTTATTTCATCCCCACCCATATCACTTTTAATTTACTCATTATTATCACCATTGTCATATATGCAGTCACATTGATAACTGTACAATAAAATGATGTCTATTAATTCTTCCAAATCTCATGAACATGATAGTTAGCAAAACATTTAATGTCTTGATTCACAGTATATGCACCTCTTGGTCCTTAGTCACCCTCTGCTTTATGTTAGTTGGCTCTGTAACATATAAGCACGGTGAACGGTTATATCACAAGTTCGTGTGGACCATTAATTAGGCAATACAAGTGTTATGTAACCTAAAGGTTCCAGCTAGTATTGTGGATGATTTATCTAATAAAAGACTTGACATTATTTTTGTAAACCGAAAAAATAGATTTGTCTCAAATCACATTGTCTCAAAAGGTACAGTTCCATCGTCCTGAAAAGTGACATGAATAAGAGGATTTGAGTGTACCCCCTAATGCAAGAAAACAGACACATATGAAAGGATACGGTGCATAAATCACTAGAAATATTTGATAAAACATAAAGTTTTATAAGTAATTTATGTACACTTTATCTTTAAAAACCCATTTTAAAATCATTGTATCTTCAAATAAGTTACATGCATTTTTTCATCATGTCCTTTGATATTAGTTAATAGTTCTTAGATCTCAGTGGCAAATATAACAAATATGCTTATTTTTATATATAGTTAAACAAGTATTAATAAGACAACAGTGTAAGAAATAGTCATTCTTTATTTACTAATAATGAACCCTTGCAAGTTTGAATTTGTTTAACTTATTTTTATGAAGACAATAAAGTCATAAATAGAATACAATATTATAGGATACTGAACAGTCAATTGCAAGTATATGAATACGAAAATGATTATAGCGGAGATAAGTACTCAATGTTATATGGATTACTTCCCTTTGAAAACTTGACAAAAGGGATAAATAATTCCTTGTGGTTTGTATACTTTATTATAAAAAAACTGAATATGATCTTCATTTCCATGTTATATTTTTTCACATTAATTTATTTGAATACGATCATTAAGGTTTATTGTGAAAAGTAAAATAACAGAAATACTGAACTCCAAGAGGTGACTTGTCCTTGAGTGCTGATATGGAAAATTTTTATAGTTTTGATAATTGTCGTTATGCAATTATATATAGATATATTACCGCGAATTATTGTGAAATACTGCCAGATGACATTTTTCAGATACCCTTGCAGATCATTTTTCCCTACCTAGGCTCCTGTTGTGTATGTAGAAGATATGCAAGTATACGTACTTATGATTCTCTATTTGAAATTATCATAAATACTAGAGGATATCACAGAGGAAGCAGTCAAACGATCTGAACTAATCAGTGACAAGACTTTAGGAAAAATACTGGTTCAGAAGAAATTAAATAACCAAGGGAAAGTGTGGCTTTTGCTGTTTCACATTCCTGTTTCATAGGACATATATGTACCTGCTAGACAAGTCATTTTAATTTTCAATGTTTGATGACTTTGACAGTCAGTTGCTTATTGGGACTGAGGGACCAGATGGTCTTAGTTTAAGAGATACTGAAATAGTGTCAAACTAGTTTGAGCCATGCACCTATCATAAGCAAAACTGAAAAGATCATCTGAAGTCCAGAACACATCTCTTTTTATATGTTTAAAAAGGCAAAGGGAATGAAGAGTCAAGTGATTCTGATACTGACTCGTCTGATTCTAAAAGACTTCTTAACTGCATGAAATAAAACATTTGAGCTACCAAATTATTTTTTAAATATTGTTTGACATGTTGAAGTTTTAGAATAACACAAAAGGTGGCACATGTGCATGTTGCTACATGAATTTATACATGTTGAATTATTTTAAAAATATTAACTTTTTTTTTTGGGGGGGGGGGTAAACAATTGTTTGGAGAAGAATGTGTTGTTTACTGGAGGATAGTCATGTTTTATTGTGTGACTTTTATCAATGTTTGCTCGTATTAATCACAGGCTTATTTCATATACTTATTGTAATGAAAAGAAAAAGAAAATGTATATTTTATCCTATATGTACATTTACCACCCATTACAACTTACTCTTATAGGATATTTTTTCTTCCAATGTATGATTTTTCTTTTTCTTTTAATATTTTAGCTTTACATACTAGTTTATAATTGTTTTGTTTTGTTTTACTAAATGTTGTATATTACAGAATGTCACAACTACACAATTTTACGCCAAACAAAATGTGTAACAAGCCTTTACAAAATATTTCGAAAGTCACTCTAATACTTTTATATTTTCTACATAGTATTTTCAATGCATAGTTTGAACACTGTGAGTTTGAATAAGCTTTAATTTCATATTAACAAATCAAATATCCTGGTATAAACAACATATTGCAAGTCATCTGCCTACACTTTTATTTGAGCTCATATGGAGGCTGGTGTATATTTTACCTGTACCAAGTCAGGAAAATGGCAGTTGTTATCAAATAGTCCGTTTCTATGTATGTTGGCGTTTGTTTTTGTTGCAGTTCAGTGTTTCTGTTGTTCCGTTGTCTTCCTCTTATAGTTGATGTATTTCCCTCGGTTTTGGTTTGTGACCCGGATTTGTTTTCGCTTAATCGATTTATGACTATTGAACAGCGGTATACTACTGTTGCCTTTATTTATTGCAATTTAAAATGCACTTTTAGAATTAAAAGACTTCGTTAAATCTTTAAATTGAAAAAAACAACTAGATTGAATGATTGTTGCAATATATAAACCATACATATATATTTATATCTTTTGCATTACAAAATAAATCAAGAAATATAAAATTATACTGCTAGGGGTCCAACTAAATAAGCTGTTATTTAAGGTAAGAATATTAAAAATCATGATAAATAAACACTATCATATGACAAATTTTAAAAGTAAGTAAATCTGCAGGTTGAACTTGTCAAAACAAAAGATCACCTATCTATGACAATGTTTTAAATGTCGTCAGTAAATCTGCAGTTTAACCTTGTCAAAATAGAGGATCACCTATCTATGACAATGTTTTGAAAGTTGTAAGTGAATCTGCAGGTTAACCTTGTCAAAATAGAGGATCACCTATCTATTACAATGTTTTAAAAGTTGCAAGTAAATCTGCAGCATCTTCAGGTCAATATAAAGGATCAACTATCATATGGAAATGTTTGAAAGCTTTACGTCAATCTGGAGTTTCTGATTGTAAATTTACAGAATTCCCCTATTATGTGAAAATGTTTTGAAAGTCAAGTTTACATTCTTTCATCACGGTTTTCCTCTTGCACTTGCGCTGTGCGATGGCCGAAGTATTAACGAGGGGTCTCGCAAAATTAAGTCTGCAGGATCTCTTTACAGAATAACATATCATATGACAATCCTATTTTAACTTTAATTTGGTCTACAGGATCACCCTGGTCAATATCTTGACCCCCTCCAATATGACTATGTTTTAAGGCTGAACTTCATTCAAACCTTTATTATGACAATGTTTAAAAATTGTAAGTCAGTCTGCATGATCACATGGTCAATATACAGAATTCACTATAATATGACAATGTTTAGATAGTTGAAAGTCAGTTTACAGGATCTCTTGGTCATTATACAGGATCACCAATCTTATGGCAATGTTTTAAAAAATGTTAGCCATTATGCAGGATCTCCTGGTAATTTTACAGAATTACCAATCATATGACAATGATTAAAAGTTCCTTATAAGTCTACAGGATCACCTGTTCAATATACACGATTACCAGTCATATGAAATTTTTCAAAAGTTGTAATTACGCGATCTCCCGGTAAATATACAGGATCAGTTATCATATGACAATGTTATAAAGTAAAAGTAAAGTCTGCTGGATCTCCTAGTCATTATACAGGATCACAAATCAAATGAACATGTTTTAAAAAGTGTAGGTAAATCACCTTGTTAAAATAGAGGATCAATCATCATATGGCAATGTTTTAAAAGTTGTAAGTTAGTCTGTACGATCTCCGGATACATATACCGAATCCCTTACCATATTAGAATAGTTCAAAAGTTAAAAGTCAGTTTGCAAGATCTTCTGGTCAATAAACAGGATCAACTATAATATGGGAATGTTTTAAAGCTTTATGGCAATCTGCAGCATCTTATTGTATTTACAGAATCCCCTTTCATATGCTTAGTTTTAACAGATGTAAGTCAATTTGCAGGATCTCTCCATGTCAATATACAGGATTACCAATCATATGACATGCCTGAAATGTAGTTTTTCAGTCTTAATTGGTCAATATACATTGTAATTAATCATTTGACAATGTTTTTAAAGCTTAAAGTCGGTCTTTATTATACAGAATTATCCATCATCTGACAATGCTATTAAATATATTGATATGCCTGTGGAGTCTTAAAGTCAATGTAGACGATCACCATTCATATGACAATGATAACCTAGTTCTTGATAAGTCTACAGGATCAGCTGATCAATATAAAGGATCACCAATCACCTGAAATTGTTTTAAAAGTTGAAAGTAGATCTACTTGATTTTCCCCGATAAATATACAGGATCACCAATTTTATGATAGTGTTTTTAAAGTTGTAAATATAAAAATAAGAAGATGTGGTATGATTGCCAATGAGACAATTCTCCACCAGAAACCTAATGACATAGAAGTTAACAACTACAGGTCACCGTACGGCCTCCAACAATGAACAAAAGCCATACCGCATAGTCAGTTATAAAAGGCCCGAAATGACAAATGTAAAACAATTCAAACGAGAAAGTTATATGAAATCCTCTATTATTTGACAATATCTCTAAAGCTGAAAATCAGTCTACATGATATCCTAGTCTATCAACAGGATAACCTATTATATGACATTGTTTTCATACCTAGCGTCAATCTGCAAGTTGTAAGTAAGCCTGAATGATCTTCTGTTCAATAACCAGAATCACCATTCATATTATTGCAATATTTGAAAGCTGTTAGTCAATCTGCATGATATTTTGGTAAAACTACAAGATCACCATGAATACGACAATGATTTAAAAATTGTAAGTTAGTCTACAGCTGGTCAATATACAGGATCATCAATCACACGACAATATTGTAGACATTGTGTTTAAATCAACAAGATCTCCCGGTGATATTAAAACATTTTAAACGTTGTAAGTCAGTCTGCATGATCTCTTGTGTAATATACAGGATCCCTTTTCATATGCCTCTGTACAGTCAAATATACGTAATCCCCTATCATATGACAATGTTTTTTAAAGCTTTAAGACAGTCCACATGATTTCCTGAACAACATTCGTGATTATTCGTTTTTATATGACAATGTTTGTAAGCGGTACGTCAATCTGTAGGATCCCCTTATCAATATACAGGATCACCAATCATATGACAATGTTTTAAAGCTTTTATGTCCATCAACATGATCGGAGGGTATATTAACAGAACCCCCTTTCATATGAAAATGTTTAAAAAGTTGAAAGTCAGCATGCGAGATCTACAGGTCATTGTACAGGATCACTAATCCTATATTTTCGAAGCTTTAAATCTGTCTACAGAATATCCTGGTAAATATAAAGGAATCCCGATCATGTGACAATATTTTATGGTAAATTTACAGAATCCTTTATTACTGTGAATTCATTTCTTTCTGTGGATAACATAATTTCTTCGATTGATTGGAAAGTGTATTTCGTGGTTTTGCCATAACCTGTATTCATGACAGAGAAACTGTGTACTTAGTTGAACATTAAAAATTCGTTGTTTAACTATACACACGAAATCCACGAACATTGGTATCCAACTAGTAATTATTCACCGTATCTTACATTGTTTTAAAGTGTAAGTCAGTCTGCGGGATCTCCTGGTCAATATACAGGATACAAAAACAAATTATACAACTATGTTATAAAAGTTGTTATTAGTCAGTCTGCAGGATCTAATGGTCAATTTACAAAATCCCCTATCACATGACAATGCTTTAAAAGTTGTTAGTCGGTCTACAGGATCTACAGGTCGATATCCTGAATCGCCTTACATATAACAATGTTTTTAAAGCTGAACTTCAATCTGCAGAAGCCCATGCTAAATATATTGAAGACCCCTATTTACAATATATTTTGAAAACTGTAAGTCAGTCTTCAAGATCTCAAGGTCAATTTACAGAATCCTCTATCAAAATGACAATGTTGTAAGTCGGTGTAGGGATCTCTTGGTCAACATACAGAATCCCATATGATATGACAATGTTTCAAAACAGTAAACTGTAAACTTTTCATTATGTCTACTGGATCTCCTGGTCAAAATGCCTTTTATATGAGAAAGTTTTAAAATTGTAAATCAATCTGCGGAATCTCATGACAAATTAACAGAATCACCTATCATATAACAATGTGTTAAAAGTTGAAAGACAGTTCACATGATCTCTTGATCAATATACACGATCCCCTTCTATATGACAATGTTTTGAAGCGGAACGCTAATCTGTAGGATCACCTGATCAATGCACATGATTACAAATCATATGACAATGTTTTAAAAGTTGGAAGTAAGTCTACATGATATCCGGGTCAATATAGAGAATCACAAATCAAACTACAATGGCTTTGAAGCTGTACGTAAATCTGCGGGGTCTTTTCGTCAATATATAGGATAAACAATCATATGAAGGTTTTTTTAAAAGTTGTAAGTAAGTTCGTAGGGTCTGCTGGTTACATACGGGATCAGATGTTTTTAGATGTGTAAGGCGATAATATAAAAGTGTTCTGAAACCTTAAAGTCGGTCCACATGATATCCTGGATATTATACAGGATTCCCGATCATTTAACAATGTTTTCAAAGGCGTATGTCCATCTGCAAGATCACCTGGTTACTATACAGGATATTCGATTTATGAATATGTTTTAAACGCTTAAAGTCGGTATATATGATCTTCTGGTCAATGTGCAGGTTCCCATATCATATGACAATTTTTTACAGCTGTACGTCAATCTGCAGTATCGTGTGGTCAATTTACATAATCATCTACCATATAACTGTGTTTAACAGTTGTAAGTCATTTAACTGGATCATTTTGGTCAATATACAGAATAATCCCTTATCATATGACAGGATCCCCTATCATATAACAATATTTTAAAGCTGTAAGACAGTCTGATGAATCCCTAACGTATTTTTGTGTTATAAAAGCTCAAAGTCATTCTTTGTGATCACTTGGTTAATCTACAAGAGCCATTATAAAATGTCACCGTGACTGTAATTATACCTTAGTCTTCGGGGTCCTGCCTTTATTGCTCTAGTAGTAGATCGTTCTTAAGTATCTTCTTGACAGCCTACAGATCATACTGGCAATGTTTCAAATGCTTAAAGCCAGTCTACAGTTTTCAATGCGCCTCTCCTTACCGACCTCTTCTTATTTTCATATGAGTCGGAGTTCCTTCAGACACTTGTCAAAAACAAGAAGATCTAAGAAGACAGATAATTTAATTTCACATTCAGATATATTGATGATGTTCTTTTCATTAACAATCCAAATTTTTCAGATTGGGTTCCATTAATATACCCTCCAGAACTAGAAATTAAAGAAACAACAGACACGGCTTCCTCCGCGTCATTTTTAGACTTATACCTCGAATTTGACATAAGCGGTCATCTCAGTACCAGAATCGATGACAAACGAGACGATTTTAATTTTGAAATTATCAATTTCCCCCATCTTAGTAGCAATATACCAATTCACCAGCATATGGGACATACATTTCCCAACTCATTCGGTATTCAAGAGCTTGCAGCTGCTACTCAAACTTTATTAAACGTCACCAGTGTCTGAGCAGTTGAACCTACAACCTAGGTTACGACAATTGGAACATATCCGTCGTCATCTGAGAAACACGTATTCCATAACAGTCAACCAACTCGTGATGGCGTCCGTTAATTTTTCAAAGAATTAATTCAACTTCACCACTTGTAACCCTTGGTTTCATAGCTTTTTTTTAAGCAGTAACTCTATTTTTAAAAAACATAAGACAAAATAATTCAAGTCAATCCAAAATTGAAGGTGCACATCTTTAATCTGCCTTCACTATTTACAGCTTTAGAAATATTCATAGAAAACTGTATGAGTCATTAATGACACAAAATAAATACCCTCTATAGCATTGAAAAAAAATTGACAAGTTCAACAGATGGGAAAACTTAATCAAAAAATTTCAAGTCTGTCCAAAATATAGGGTCCAATACCGTGCAAGTCTTTTATCCGTATGCAATCCATGAGACATGTCTGAATAATGTTTTTAAAAACTGTTTGAGACTCAAATGACACAAACTATGTACCCTCTATGTCTGGACCTGGGACACTGCATGCAATTGAAAATTTTCCTTGTACATTAAGTGCTGTTAAATTTCAAAATATCAGCAAGCAGGAAGTAGCGATATGGCAGAGGTAAAATTGTATACACGTTACAACTCAACATTATCATGCTCCAGATCAAATATAAAGTTATTCGCTTCCAGCTTGCTACGACCACAGAGGTCGAACCCTGAACAGTTGGAGCAAGTATGGACACTACATTCAAGCTTGGTACAGCTCTGAATTTTGATTGTGATTGAATATTTGACACATTTATTTTATTTATTGCTGCAAAGGTGTCTGACACAGAATGAATGTGGTCAAAGAACTGAAAAATTTTACATTTAAATTGATCTTCTACCTATGATGGTCCAATATCCAAAATCTAAATACACGATTAGATTCAGCATATCAAAGTACACCAAGATTTTAATTTGTTTACCTATTAATGGACAATGTTAGCTAAGTTTTTAAAACGCTCCATAAAGGATTTTAGTTTAAGTTGTAATTGGTGACCATAGGAAATCATTTAAATACATGTTAATAATCTTAAAATAGAATAATGCATGAACATTAATCACTAAAATTAATATATCTGAATAAGCAAAATTCTCAGTAACATTCAAAAATAAAATGACAGCTTCTCATTTGCATATCACCTCAAAGATAAGACATAAATTATAAGCTAAAACATTGTAAGGGGTAACTCTTAATGTAAAAAAACCAAATGAAAGCAATTCAGCATAGCAAAAACCTCTACCATTCATTTTTTAATTTTGGACCCTTTGAACCATTTGGACCCTGATAGACAAATTTGAAAAATGGGCTCAAAATCCAAATCTAAATGCATTATTAGATTCAGTATATTATAATCAATCAAAGTTTAATTGTGCACCCTTATTTGGACCCACTTGGAAACATGGCCCAAAATCAAATTTCTAAATACACAGTATAAAGATTAAGCATATCAAAGAACCCAAATATTTCAAGATTATTAAAACCCCATTGATATTGGTCAGAAATAAGCAATTCAAACAAAGTTTTAAAAATGTCTTGTTTCTTTACCCCTTTTTTGTCTTAATTCCTAATATAAGCGGATATAACCATAACCCCCAAATTCAATCCAACCTTCCTTTTGTTGTATGGAATCTTGTGGTTCAATTTCATACAAATCCATATATTTATACTCAAGTTATTGTGTGGAAACCAAATGTCTTCAGACAATGATGACAATGACAATAAATTGCTTCGCCGAGCACAGCTGGATACGACCGCAGAGGTCCAACCCTGAACAGTTGGGGCAAAATGGACACAATATTCGCGCTTGATACAGGTCTGAATTTGGATTGTAATTAAATATTTGACACATAATAGGTTTCTGGCACAGAATAACTGTAGTCAAAGAATTTGAATTCATATTCAATTTTTTGCTTTTGTGCAATACACTATGCTGTTGCGAATTGACCACCCCCCCCCCCCCCCCAAAAAAAAAATCAAAGAGCTGATTGCTCTGAGGTGGAAGAAGATGCATAAAAGGTAACTTGAATTACCATAAAAGCAGCTCCCACCAACCCAGCCTGCTTTGTCCCATTATTGCTTTCAACGTATTTTTCTCTTCCAAAAATAATGATACTCATAACTCAACCAATTTTCTATAACTAAATGCCATACATTCGTCTCAGCATGGTCAACTTGATGCAATGCAACTTTGCCAAGCAATTAAAACAGTAATTGATGTGGTTTCACTTGAAAGTTTTCTGTCAAAGGTAGAGAGTTAACTTTTAAAAGAAAAACTGGCTCCCAAGATTTTAGTCAAATTGCTTAAACTAGGGTTTTCATTATAAACATATATAAAAAAATTCTAAATATATCCAATGCAGATATGTGTCAGGCCAAGGATTAGGTTTTGGGCACTTATTAGCATTTCAAACCCGTTCATTTTCTCGTAAGTGCTCGACCCATATCATATTTGTTTTTCATCTAATATTTTTACACAAAAGTATGAGGGTAGGAATGCCTTTTTCCGTCAGGAGTCACACAACCCTTTTCTGAAATTTTTCATGAAAATAAAACTATTGACAGCAACGAATTACTGGTTCCGTACTCGAGCCTCGATAATGGCCGGGTGTACCTTAATGACGAATAACGATAAAGAGCTGGACTATTTAGTTGTTAAATCCCGTTTTTGATCACTTATAAAACTTTGAAACGTAAGGCACTAACGGCAATCATTGGGGACATTCCGACAATGACCGACATGAAAACAAAGTACTTTCGAAATGTAATCCGTCAACTGACATTCTTCTTCTTCCTAGAAGACATTAGTTTGTTCATTGATATTTCTGTCAACTGACGGTTCATTGTTTGATGTGTAATACACCAGCAGATTCACGTGTGCACTCTTTATTATCGCAATAACATACAAAATATTCTAACTTTCGTTTTAAAAAACACATGTTGTCTAAAACCATGAAAACTGGAATATGACTTGATTGCATTAAAGATCTGAACTCAGACGGAACAACTAAATCCGTGTATTTTTTTTCAAGCATCATTGATTTGAAGTCGTACTCTCCGCGCGTAGTTACTTGACTTTAACACAAGATGGATTGTATGAATACATGACAATTCTGTTTGTCATTATTTTGAAACTTTCGGATGCACAATTAAATTTCCCATTTGTGCACATGCGCAGATACGTAACCAACGTGGTTTAGATTAACCCGAATAATCCAGTTGTTTCATTCCGATAATTCCAATTATTATACAGTGGAGTCCCCGCTGTCCGCGCGGCCGGTGATATCGCGCATTACCTGATTTCGTCATAGCAGCAATATTACACAAAGAGAATCGTTCTTGTAATTATATTAGTCTTCCAAAGGGACAGAAAAGATTAAAATTGATCAGTTCAAGATTAAATTTAAAACTGCAATCCAATGATTAATCATATTTAGCAAATTTCCATTAAAAAAAATCACATCATCTGCTAAAATTTGTTCCATTGATGTCAAATTTTATCAGATTGAAATAAATTTTGCTCGGCATCCTCTGTGACTATTATAATAGTCCCAGGCATCCTTGGCAGTCTATTTGGTTCAAATTTAACAATATTTTTCGTAGCCTAAAATCTTTCCTTTATTTAAAATATGCTATTTTGGGACGGCATGCGCGAAATCACGGACATTTGAAGAACAACAATCAATGAAAATTATTATCATGACCTATTAATGCTCCAAAACAAGCCATCAACTTTTAATTATTTTTTTTCATGTGTTTTCATGAATTTCGAGAATTAATACCATATCATATATAAATATCTGAATAAGTTTATAAAACAATCATACCCATAATATAAGTATTTAAATAAATGCAAGGACGTATAAAACGTCCTTGATAAAAGTAATGAGAAGGAACCCAGGGCGAACGTACTCTATTGGTGAACGAACTCAGGGCGAATGGACCAAGGGCGAACATGTAATCAGGCTGAACCGACCCGATACCAAAATCACGCATACATTAAAAACATCCGGTTACAAGTGAACAAATAACGTTCATGTAAGATAAGATGAAATCTAATAATATACATAGATAACAGGGAAGATATTAATACATTAAAACATGAGAAATTATAACACTAACGATAGTGATTGTTTTTCACGCCTAACTAATAAATTAAATGATGCAGATGCTTAGATCATGTGTAAACATCGGTGTCAAGAAATGGCACGGAAGTTGTTATGAAATTGTAAAGCACAGAAAGGGATACGGCATACAACCTGGTGACGGTTCAATGATTTTACAGCTGGCAGTAAAGGCTAACAGAAGACTTGAAGTCTTCTTCCACCAAAATGACCCCCTTTTTTTTGGCTTTTATGCAATACACTATGCTGATGCGATTGACCCCCACACACTTTTTTTTGGCAAAAAAAAATAATATTAAAGAAATTATCTTTTCAATTTCTGAAATCTTGAGGACTAAAAAGATTTTCTCCCCATTTGTTTTTACTCCCCATTTTTTTCACCTCCCTCCCTTCTTCCAAAAAAAAATTTTCTTTCCATCAAGATATGGTCATAATCTCAATTCAAATTTCCAATGGAGTTTGCAACCATAAATACCCATTTAAATACATCATAAAAGTCTTAAAATAGAAAAAGACATTATCATTAATATACCTTAATCAGCATTTTTAATAGTAACTTCTAAAAATAAATTGACAGCTAATCAACTCAAGACAATACACCATTTCTTTATACAATTTTGAATTACCCCCCTTACACTGCTTTTAAATTATGTATTGTACTTAAGTAATTGTCCATGAACCAAGAAACCCTTCTTTTTGCCCCTAATTCCTAAACGGTTTGAGCCATAACCCCCAAAGCTAATCCTAACCACCCTTTGTGGTATGGAAACTTGTGGCATAATTTCAGAGAGATCCATACAGCGTTCCACAAGTTATTGTCTGGAAGCTAGAAAAATGCTTATTTGGGCCCCTTTTTGGCCCCTAATTCCTAAACTATTTAAACCATAAACCCCAAAATCAATCCCAACCTTCCTTTTGTGGTTATAAACCTTGTGTTTAAATTTCATAGATTTCTATTTACTTATACTAAAGATATTGTCCGGAAACTAATTTTTTTCGAAGAACGCTGACGATGACGACGACGTGATACCAATATACGACTGCAAAATTTTTTGCGGTCCTATAAAAACGACGACATCGCCATAGCATTATACAACCATAACTCTAAATACTATTTAATTTTTTAATTATTTAATTGTAACTCCTGTATATCATAGGTTAATTCGCCTAAAGCCAGTAAATTCTGCTTTAAGTTTGGGTTTAAACATCTAAAATGATCAACTGATAGTGTTTGGAGAACATTAAGATTTGCATAATGATAAAGACAGAATAAAGAAATACTGGTTTTTCATTGTTAAAATTTTGCATTCTTTTATAAGTATGCTGTATACCAACTTATTTTTGCAGTCATCTGTTTCTAGCAGAGATCTTGGCAATCAAATGAAGATAGTATTCTTATGATTCCTATTCTAAAGTGCATCTCTTTGGTAGAGGCAAACCACCAATTCCAAAATTAGACTAAATACAAATTTTAGGTATTTTGAGAGGAGCAAATAATAAAACCACTAAAGTATGTACCTCGGAAATAGACACTTATAAAAATAAATCAATCAACAATATTTTCATAATTTTCATACTTTCTCAATTAATTTCTATTCCATGTCAAGGCAATAAAAGACTGAAATAGTTATGAAGAATTCTTTTTTATCATTGTTCTTATTACAAACATTTGTTGTTTTGCACTATTTAATTACACATTCTGTAAGTGTACAATCAAATCAACTCATAATAAAGTAACAATACATACAAAAAATACAAACCAATCTCTAAATCAACAATACTACATCTCACATCTAATTTTTATCATAAAATTTCAAAAAGACAAGGAAAAACATATTTTTATATTTTGCACCCAAATTGTATTAATGCAACTGAAGTTTAAAAAAAATTTCCGTTTTTGATGATATCTAAAATAACAAAAATATGAGACCTTGTTTGTATAATGTCAATCATTATTTTCAAAATTAGATTACAAATTTGATTTAATCCAATATTAAGAATCCTTCTGATCGGATTAAATGTCAGCAAGTTTTAATGAGGACTGACAGATGTTTTGACTTTATTTTACTAACTACTGTAGCAAATTTAAAGAAAAGAAAAGTAGAAGTAAAGAAGAGACAAAAAGTTCATAATACTATTGAAAATATCACAGAAATAATATAAAATAACATGTGTTACAGATAAATGAAATTCAGAAAATGATCTACTTCTAAACTGCCAAAACTCATATCAGTTTTCTTGCTACATGTACTGGTCAACTCTATTTAATGTTACAAAGAGCTGTTTGAAATAAATATCTTGATGTTGAAACCAAAACTGCTTAGGTGAAACTCAGGTAATTATAAGGCATCTGCTGTATTGTTCATATTCAAATTAAGCAAAACTATATTTAAAATCACAATTTTTTTGTGGTCAAATAAGACAATTTTGACATATGAAGTCATCACAAAATTAATGAAATGAAATATTTTTGCATAGAAGTGACCAGATAATATTATCATTTTTATTTACTAATAAAATTAACTTAATTTTAAAAGGATTAAAGAATGTTACAAACCACGAGTTAATGTATCAATACAGCTTATTTTTGTGTTTTAAATGGAATTATTAAACACACTTTTTAGACGGACACAGCAATAAAAAATAACATCAGTGGGCAATGATAAAGGTTAAATGATCTGAATGCATTTTATTCCCATTTTTCCCTATGTGGTTTAAATCCTTTATTTTTAGTACTACTCTTATAAAACTTTGTGATTTCCAATTTTTAAACTATCATTGCCTGGAATAAAACATCTATGTACACTAGGCAACATATCGGCAGACCCTCATAACATGCCCATACCAAAATATGACCACAAAAATTTCAAATTAAAAAATTAAGGCAATGCATTTTTTCTATTCAACAACAAAAAGGACAACCAATTTGAATATAATTATATCTGTAATTGCACAATTTGATGAAAGACAATATATGATACTGAATTAAAACAAAGTTCCAAACTTTAAAAAAATCTTATACATACATATTACATATTTCTTGGTCTATTTACAAAACATGAAAGAAACCAGATTGAAATGCAGAAGGGAACAAATAAGAAAAAAAAAAAAACTCTACAAAATTACAGTTACCTAAGTAACAATGATTATGATGTTCAGTGAATAAATGAAAATATCTTAACTGGTCCCATTAATCAATTTGATCAAAAAAATTCCTGTTGCCTTAAATATTATTCATGACCCAAAATATATATATATTTTCTTGCAACTAAATTCTGCATCTGCAACTTTGATAAATATTTTGCATATCACAATGGTCTCTTTACATTTTTAAAAATATTTTTATCATATCACATTTTAAGGATAAACAAAAACACCTGGGCTACTCATTTACTTATTATGCATATATATATTATCATAGTTTGGGCATCCCAACCATGATGAAACATGATTTGAACTTTGTGCTGTTGTAAAATTTAGTATGGTAGCAATTAAGTGTAAACCTTTCAAAATCAACTCTTATTCAATGTATTCATTAAGTGCCAGTCTCTATAAGAATCAGGCAATTATGAAAAAATTAAAACATGGCCGAAAAAAACCCACCCACCTAACCATCCTATTTTGAAGTTTCCCTCATCCTGAGTTAGAAATGGTAGGTCTTTCTTTTCTGCATGTCTAGTAATTTTAGAAATCTCTAGATAAATTTTGGTTAGAATGATAGCAAATTACGGAGTTAGCTCCCCTTAATTTTTTAATTTCTAGTGCATTTCAACCAAATTATATCTTGAATTACCAGAGCCAGACAAGGAAACGAATGTTATATTCATGCGCCATTATACATTTTGAACATAAATTAATGTCAACTTGAGTGGGTTTTTGTTTGTCATGTTTTCACTACTGCCTGATTCTTAGGCAGATTGGCACTTAAAAGACATTTACATTGAGAGACTTACCAAAAAAAACGAGATCACTCAAATGTTCTATGGAACATATATTTGATATTTTTCCTCTGCTCTGCTATCTAATGTCTTTGTCTCTGTTTACTTGTTAACACTTTATTGACCAGACTCCAGACTTCTATAGACTGTGCTGTCGATATCCTGTTGGGATCGTCTTTATCTGATGGTAACTGACCAATGGCTGTCATTAGAGTATCCTCTATTGTCAAATCTTCATCATATGGACAGGCATCGAAATATCCAATTAGTGCATCACGTAAACTACAATTTTAAATAACAGGT
Source organism: Mytilus coruscus (assembly GCA_017311375.1). Taxonomy (NCBI): domain Eukaryota; kingdom Metazoa; phylum Mollusca; class Bivalvia; order Mytilida; family Mytilidae; genus Mytilus; species Mytilus coruscus. Next base: position 57,237,570 of record CM029603.1, on the reverse strand, counting down.
GATTACTTTAAGATATGTCTACGACTACAAACAAATAAATATAAGAGTTGGTTTGAATGTTTTGACATGTCCACGATATGATAAGCTATGATATATGACACATTTATTGGCTCCTATCACCACATTTTTTAAATACTGTAAATTTGGATATTATTGTATGCAGTTATTATTGCGATTTATGAAGAATAAACAAAAATGTGAGATTAATTATTGTATTTCAGGAAAATCAGCATACAGATATATGTTTCGAATTAGGAATGTAAGTTTTGGTAATTGTGATACTCACCCAGTCACATTATTTGCATTTATTAAAACCTCGCAATAATTTCTGAATTCAAAATACTATAATCCTTTAAAAATATTGCATTTTATTGACAAATAAGTACAATTATGGGCAAGTTTGGTAGAATTCTGTCAATCATTTTCAGGGAGTAGTGGATAAAAAAGATGTGATCCAACCCTGAGCTTTGCAGTCAAGGCAGCACATTTTTATAGCCTTACTGACGTTAGTATAAAAATGTCAATGGTAATATCATAAATATTTTATAGTATGTATTTTACAATAAACAGTTTTAAAATAATTAAATGTAGGCCATGGTCTTATCAACAAGAATATTTGAATCATATCAAATTGTAATTAAAATACATTGTCGGAGAAGATTGTTGTTTATGAGAGAAAATGTCAAAGTGAGGCAAATTTGTTTTCCTCAAATGTTTTATACAATGTAATCAACTTCTCTGATACATCATAAGACAGAAAATTCATTCTTACCAGATTTTAGACATATCAACATAGTCTTCATCATCAATATTCTGTGGAACATCTATTTTTAGAACAATGCATTCAAATAATAACTCCACAAAGACATCAATCAGTTCTATAGGTAATTTGTTTAAAATGTCTTCAACACCTTGTGTCTGTTCTTCTGTTAATGGTTTCTTAAAGTTCTCTGATATTCCTTCAAAAGCTTTCTGAAAATAGAAAAAAAAATATGATTTTGTCTTAGGCACACCTGCATAGTTAACTGTATTTCATTGAGGGATAGAGGTGATCCTTAAAAAGACAGAGACAAGGGAGAGAATTGAGATTTTAGGATTTTCAATGCTGGCATTTAGAATAAAAACATTTTCCTAAATGACATCATTTTCAGTATAAAATACCTTTATATTATATAAGTAAGTGTGCTTGTTAATGAATCAAACATCTGAAAAACTAGAAATTTTGAAGGGAAAACAGTTATATGAAATTTACTATTTAAAGGAATTCATAAGTATCAAACTGTATGAAATTATATATGAATTTGAAATAACAAGAATTGAAAAAAAAAAATAAAACATGTCATTTAGAGGTAAGTTGGGCAAAAACATTGAGAAGAACAGTGGTTGCGAGCAAAAAATTAAATGGCTGTATATAAAATATCTAGGAAAATTTGAAAACATAATAATAATAAAAATAAGAAGATGTGGTATAATTGCCAATGAGACAACTCTCCACAAGAGACAAAATGATACAGAAATTATCAACTGTAGGTCACCGTACGGCCTTCAACAATGAGCAAAGCCCATATCGCATAGTCAGCTATAAAAGGCCCTAAATGACAAATGTAAAACAGTTCAAAAGAAAAAAAACTAACGGCCTAATTTATTTACAAAATAATGAACGAAAAACAAATATGTTACACAAACGACAACCACTGAATTACAGGCTCCTGACTTGGGAGAGGCACATACAGAATGTGGCGGGGTTAAACTAGTTTGTTGGCGCCAAACCCTCCCCCTAACCTGGGACAGTGGTGTAACAGTACAACATAAAAACAAACTATAAAAATCAGTTGAAAAAGGCTTAACTCATCAGATGGATATAAATAGAAATACATCTAACAAAAGCACAGAGTGGACGTGGCCTAAGGTTCTTATACATCCCCACAACAAAAAGACACTAAGTACAGATCTGAGAGTACTCGCAGTTACTTACAGCTAGTTCAAAGCCAATAACAACTAATAAAAAAATCATGCATCTAAGACTAAAATATCAATCAGTACACATCCAACATCCAATGGATTTAGTGTAAAGACGTCATTAACAGTTAGAGAAAAACATGACCTTATGCAATGCCAAGATACAGGTATCAACAGCATTCTTTTATCCAACATCTATATAAGTATTGCTAGGCTTAGTACTTTTACTGAAATTTTGCTAGGCTCATTAATTCTACTGTAATTTTTGCTAGGTATAGTAACTTTACTGTAATTTGTACTAGGCTTAGCAATTGTACAGTAATTTTTGCTAGGCTTAGTAATTTTACAGTAATATTTGCTAGGCTTTAATTTTACTGTCAACATTGGCTACTTTCTTTTATTTTTCTACTTATCTTTCAGATTATTTGAGTTTTTATTTACCTTGTCATATTTAGCCAAGAATTTAGCTCTTTCCATTGCTAAAGTAATCCAAAGTGACATGGTATGTTTACATCTAGTCGCTTGTTGTGCCTAAAATGAAATGAAAAGATATTCAAAAGTATCCTTAGTTTTATGATGAGTTTCAGCGAACGGCTCCTTACAATATCTAATGTATTTAGTGTTCGCAACATTTTGTCCACACATTGTTTCTCTATTGTCTAGCTGTTTCATTGAAAACTGCATAGAATATAAATTAGAGATCTTCATGACAACTGCATATCATATAAAATAGAGATCGTCATTCTTTTAAAGCACATGTTTAACTTTCATCAAAAATCTTATAATCACAGCTTTCTGATGAAAAGTGTTGATCTCAAATATTAAGCATGCAATATAGTTTACCATTTGCATTTGAATCTATTTAACAAAGGTCAAAACTAAATCAGTGATTTTCCATGTAAAGGTTTAACAGGTGTTACTGTTTCTATATGTAAAATATACCTTTTGACTAGGAAATGGATTGTCCATCTTCAGAGTGTTTGTCATGAAGTCATTCAATGAACTTTCTGGATCAGATCCTACGGACTTCAAAAAGCTAATTGCAATGTCTAGCTTATCTAAACTCTCACAGAGATCAGGATAAGATTTCAGTCGTAATTCTCCACATATCTGACTCAGAACTGCTGGGTTTAGTCTTTCCTAATTGAGATAAAATACTTTCATAATGATACTCATTATGTCATTACTGTATTTATGACTGCATTTTTCACTTCAGTTGACAACAAAAAACCTAGTTATCAATTACACCAACATCAAATACTCCTATCAATATGTCTTTTTTTTTTAAATTTTCATATTAAATATTGAAAAACATTTTAAATAAAGAGCTGCGCTATGAGCGCATGATACTGACTTCTCTTTTTCAAAGAATAAAGTTCCATAACTCCTCAATGTCATATCAGAAATTTATAAAAAAAAACTAAAGGGAGGTTATTTTAATAGATATAAACCAGTCACCAAAGTTTCATGAAAACTGCTCAAAGCACTTTTGAGTTATTGTCCGAAAACTGGAAAATCCCCCCTTTTTTATGAATAAAATCTTATAACTCGTAAACGTAAAATCTAAAATTTATAAAAATCGAGAGGGAACTTACGTCAATAGATATAAACAATTCACCAAAGTTTCATGAAACTGCTCAAAGCATTTTTGAGTTATTGTCCATAACTGGAAAATCCCCCTTTTTTAATGAATAAAACCCCATAATTCAGTTACATAAAATCAAAAAATTTATAAAAAACGAAAGGGAGCTCATGTCAATAGATATAAACAATTCGCCAAAGTTTAATGCAAATTGGTTAAAGTGTTTTTGAGTAATGGTCCTACATGTTGACGATGGACGGACAGACGGACGGATGGACAACGGTATACCATAATACGTGGGCGTATAAAAACCACCATAATTGATGAAATCATTCAAAAAGAAAAATTATTGTGATATAGCAATATAAACATTGGTACCGATTTCAGTTTGCACAAAACGTCAAATAAATAATACACAAGGCTTTTAAAATAACAGCAATTTTTTCTCAAATTTATTAGTGTCATTGTTCATGCAATTAAGGGCAATAACTCATGACTGGCTATTGTATAGTCATCATATCCAATCTTGACTTCCATTTTGTCATGAGAAACAACATCAAATGTTGTTTTCCAATCAATTAAGGATCATAACTCCTGAACTGCAATAGTGAAAATCCCCAATATGAACCTTGACCTCCATTTTGTCATCAGTAACAACATATCAAAATTTGAAAAACATTGATAGAACTGTTATCAAATTATTGCAGGAAACAACATAATAAAAGTTAAGGACCAGAAAATACAAGTGAAATAGAGTTTTACCTGTTTAACTCTCAGATATAAACTTTTGAAGACCACAGCATTAGTAGATTCAGATCGATAAGTGATTGTCTCTATCTGTAATTCAAATACACTTATTATAAATAATTATTTGATAAACCTACAAAAATGTATTGCAATTCAAGTTAAGTGCAATTAGTACATTGTTAAATTACATTTACCATCTTTTGGGCATATAAAACTTTATAAAAAGTCAGGTTTCAGAACAGCAAATTTAGCTAATTTTTAGTTGACCATACCACAGTTAAAATCTTGACAATAAAGTCAACCGATTTATTTTACTACCATAAAATATGCTTGTAAATTTTCGAAAGAACAGAATTTCATGACTATGATAACATGAAATTCCTTTTTTTCCTGTCTTTTTGGGGTTCTTTTTCTGATTTATTAAAATATTATATGTTTTAACTTTTTATGATATTTTGCTATTTTTCTTGTTAAATAAAGAAAATG